>CM057002.1:88286605-90686605 GCA_029891345.1 Dryococelus australis | reverse complement strand
GCTCTTTAGTGGTTTTTTCTTTTAGTAAACACCTCATCGATTGAATTACTTCTTACTTTCTCAATCATAAGAGCGCCTAAATTTGCCATTGACAGAGATGCTCAAATTCAGTTTGATTGAGACGACACTGCTGAAAATTCTTTCTGTTGAAGAATTGCTAGGTAGGCATTTCAACCTGTTTATTTTTGTAATTGCCAAGTTAACTGTGTTGTGATTCTGTTTATTTTATTTTGAATGGAAAAAAAAGGAAACAGTGACGGGTTGGGTGCTTTTAGTTTTACTTTTTTTTCATGAGACGGCAATGTTTTGATGTTCTTACAAGTGTGTGTGCCATTTTGAGTTCCCTATTGTTGTTATGGAGCAGTGGAAAATCTTGTTCGTATGGAAATTACATTTAAATTATTGTAACTCTGAAAACTTTAATTCACACACACATACATACACACTCTCTCTCTCTCTCTCTCTCTCTCACACACGCGCACGCTCACGCGCACGCACACGCGCACGCACACGCACACATGCACACACACACATATATGCACACACACACATGCACACACAGAGAGATAAAGAGATATATATATATATATATATATAATATATATATATATATATATATATATATATATATATATATATATATATATATATATATATATATATATATATATATATATATATATATATATATATATATATATATATATATATACATATATATATATATATATATACATACATACATATATATATATATATATATTCGTTGAATTTGCATTAGAGACAAAAATAAATATTATTCACGCATTACAAGTGTGTTGAAAAGTATAGCTTTTTCAGGCCATGTGCATTCCAATAGTGATAGTAACAGTTTACAAATATGTTATTTACAGAACACTCAACCTTACTGTTTGTAAAATTCGCAACCTCTTGAACATGTGTTTTTCAATGGGGTAATCCTTGAAAGTTTACTTCAGTAAGATCACGTCTGTTTATCACTAGAATTAAATAATACCGAATTTATAGCACTGTTTGAAATGAATACAGAAATTGTCGACTGGCAGGCAAGCTTCTGGTAAAAGTACGATATTTACTGTACAGTAGACAATACATTGTACCTTATATATGTGTCACGCTATGTACAGAGAATATCGAAATTGTTGACTTGCATGCATGCTTCTGGTGAGAGTAGCATATTTACCATACTTCAGATGATACTGTAAATATATACAAACAAAAAAAAAAAAAAACTAAAAAATTTGGACGCATTGTCCAGGCTATCAGTTTCCGTAATAAACAAGCAAGCCTCCGTAGTTGCGTAACTAAACGTTAAAATCAGTAATAATTACGGAAAATCAGTAATACTTGGCAGCTCTGTTCGCAGCGTCGTATTTTTCATTAGTTAAAACAAAACACCTTTCATAGGAGCATAGCCTATATGATGCAACCTAGACACAAGGAATCGATATTCGATTCCCGAAATATTAATTAATCAATTCAGAGTACTATGTAAGAATCGATAGATCGAAGAATTGACTCAACCCATCCAAATAATATTAATCGATTATAGGTTGCACTCATCTTTGTGGTTTTAGATCCTGTACAACATAGCCTGCATCAAGGATGGCAGTTGCACCTGACGGGCAGGCTTCCATTTCTTTTTTCCTTTTATGCAGTGACAGGTGATTAAAAGGAAAACATCAATAACTGCAGTGGGCCGTCAGCCTTTGCTTCTTTTATGCAGTGACATGCTAGTCTTTTTTTTTTTTTTTTTTTTTTTTTTTTTCATACTGGAATAATGTGGCACTACCCTTCTCTCCAAAACAAACCATCTTTCTTTTTCGCGTCTTCCCTCTTCCCCCCCCCCCCCCTCATTTTCCTGACATTGATGGCTGTAAACATTTCCGACAAGCATAGTAAGCAGATATCTTGTGTAATGCTCTTAACTATTTGCGCTAAGCTTTTATATATTAAATATAAATTTATACAAAAATATCAATTTTTAGTCAAGTTTATTACGGCTGTTCAATCACATCTTACAAGTGATACAAATTCTCTAACTACTATAATTATTTTCCTCTTTTTAGTGAATTTTAAATAAAAGGATTTTTTACAGTTTATTAATTTTTGTTCTCAAGTCTTTGTAACTCTCTTACTCTTGTACTTACTATTTTCTCTCCTTATAACCTTCCTGACACTGTATTGTTGTATTTAATTCATCCCTCTATACTCTGTAGAGTATCCCGTGCATGATGATAGACAATATTGATCCATATATAAACACTCTACCGCACTACTTGCTCCTAGTTATTCTCTACCAGACCCCTGCTTCTTCCTGGCACTACTATTCTTTTAGATGCTATTGTCCATTCCTCATTGGAAGCAACTTTCTTGGAGCCCTGCTAAATATCTACTTGCAGGCCCGTTTCGTATCCTTTCGCCAAATGTAAACAAACATAGCCATGTGACTGCCATGTAGCATCTGTCAAAATCAATGTTTACATGCCATTGTGTGTGTACATGTGTTGATAAACTTTCGCTACACCTAAAAATAAACATTGAAATGTGACTTCTACTTTTATATCTGTCGAATGTGTTGTTTTCTGTTTACAGCTTTTCAAAGAATTCTGTCTTAGGTCTATTTTAAAAACCATTTCGTACGAATATTCACAGTTTAGACCTATAACATTATTTGGGTCAGCTTTATGACGTTTTAAAAATGCCTGAATTAACGATAGTTGTTACGGTTACGTTAAATTAATATATTTGTTTTCCACGACATAGCACATTACATGTAACGCACGTTAATATTTGGCCGCGATTATGTTAAACATTGTTACAACTGCGGGGTAATGTACTGTAATATTTAACTTTTTGTTATTGATATGTGTTGGGTTATTTCTTTAAAAGGACAGCCTCAGTTTGAATAACAAAGGAATAGACAGTCCAACGAAAAAGTGACATTAATATCAAGCACGCGACTTGCGTCGCTCATTTTTTGTTATAGAAACTTAAAATATAGCAGTGAACATGCACCCAAATAAGCCTACCGTAACTTGTATTCGACTCATATTTATATATATTGCTACTTACTGTGTATTAGGTTTATTGAAATTTATTGGGGGCTGGGCTTGGTTATTTTGTTGGGATTGGTGGTAAATCACGTTACATGACTGTGTTTCAAACACCCAGGACAAAGGTACAACGTTGTGATAAATACACATACGTGGATGTAAATAAATAACTTTGTCATAAAAACAGTTCACATTTACAATGTATAAATAGTTCACATCAAATATTTGAAACACACCATAACAGTATATTTATTACTGCTGCAGAAACACAGATTTATCACAACATCGTAACTTGCTTAGGTAGGTTTAAAAAACACAGTCTACAAATGTGATGTGGTAATTTGAAGTATTTTTCGGAGTAAGTATAATTTATGTTTTGTTTGGTAAAACAGCAACACGCTATGTCATGGCTCGCCATGCCTGCCAACTTCGCTTTGTTTCTGTCCCGTCATCATATCTAAATATATTAAAATAAGTATTCAAACATTAAAATTTCTTTTCAGTTGTAAATTACAAATTCAAAAATCATTATTTTGCTGTAATAAGTATGAAATATGCTACAATTGAAAACATGTACAATTTAGCAGCGTACTAGCGAAGTGAAACTTCCAGAGTGTGAAAGAGACAAAGACAGAGAGAGATAGACAAAGCTCGCTCGGCAGACCATTGCTTCAATGTTGCTCTCGCCTGATAAAACAACACCGTACCATTACGGCTTCTCACAATATTTTCCGCTGTTATTTTAAACTGTAGAAATGAGATAGTTTGCCATCGGGGCTACCACAATATTTCAATAGGCACCATTTAATTTGCAAATAGTGTACAAAAAAACTAGGATAAAATAATGTTTTATCTGTGAACTATTTCTTACCGGCCGTTGCAAACATGTCACTGCAATCGCTGTTGTTAATTCATATTTTAAATTAATAAATTTTACAAGTTATAGAAGATATTAAGGTAAAGTTTCATTTATTCAATAATACAGTACATTAAAGTTAACCACAGTGTTATATATTTGTGGAATACAGGTTATTGAAAAAACAGGTTGACATGTTTTGCCTAGAGTGTTTTTTCAAAAGTTGATTTTCGTAAGTCACTTCCAATCGGGAATGGACTGTAGTGTCATACATTAATACACTGACATTAATTTATTGTACATTTCTCTCTAAAACATGTGAAAATAACCACTATTTGTTTCAAAATAATAATTACGTGCAAAATAACCATTTACAGGTCAGCAAATCTGAAACCTTTCACTAACCATAATGTATTCCATCATTAATTGTTGTCTATCCCAGGATTTGAGGAAGGAGATATGATAATTTACCCCATTTATTTTGTTCACATTGTGACCTACTGTCTCCTCAATCTCATATAATCATATAATAAAAGAATTTTTCCTCAGAATAAAAACATCATCTCCTTTAATTATTGCTTTACAAAAAAAAATTTTAATTAAAACACCAAGTAACTATTTTACTAGCCTAGGTTGCAATCTGTCAGCATTAATTAATTAATTATTTCTTTCTTCTCTTTCTCTTCCCTGCTATTCCCACTTTGTATCTCTCTTTCCTTTCCTTTTCTTTTTCTTTACGATCTTCCTCATACTGTATTTCACTCTTTTCCTTTTCCTTAGTGACATAATTCTACCCCTCTTTTTTCCTTTCCTTTTTCCTAACTTCTTTTCTGACCCTGTGTTTCAATCTTTTCTTTCGCCTTACAAAATTATTTCCTAATAACACATCATGGACAGTAAACAAATCTGCAATTGTCTTACAATTGTGTGTATTTGTTTTACCTGGAACATCATCATGGCATTTCATTTTAGGGCATCCCCCATTCTCACAATAATCTTGTACTGTTTGTACTGTGCTCTGAACAAATCTTGTCTGGTGCAACACAACAGTTGATCCTAACTGCAGCTTTAATTCATCATAAACATGTTGTTTTACCCCACATACCTGAGGTCTTCCTTCCTTTGCTAAATCTCTCATTGATGCATTTAATTCACAACTGTTAGGTACACACTTCTCAAAATTATCAATCTGCCACAGCAATTGATTTTCACTTAAAGGAACTGAGTAACCCACCTTTCTATGTTCAGTATGACACTCTTCACTTACTTTGTCGTAATTGGTAATAACTTCTACATTTCTACCCTTTGTACTTAAATAGTCACAATCAGTAATAACTTCTTTGTTTATATCATTACGGCTAGCAATTTCAGTCTTATTCTGTAAAATAACATCGACATTTTTAATACCATTACTTGGGACCGTTAATGTGGATACAATTTCTAACTTCTGTTTCTACCCTTGTTACTAATCCTGCAATTTTTTCCTGACTTTTCCCTGCAGTATGCCTAATTTCTTGTATTAATTCGTTTTTCAGCCCTTGAATTTCTTGTTTAACCTCCTGTTTCAGCCCTTATCCGGGTTCCCTAATTTCCTGCTTTAACTCCTGAATTTCCTTCTGTAAAAACAACAGAATATTGCAAATTTCTGACTTATGCTGAGTTTCATTTTTAGAACATTTCTTTGCCTTATTATTTGAAAACAGTGATATATTTATTTTGGATTTGAGCAAGCGATGATTAAGTGCTGATATTGAACAGTTACTTTGACATTAGTAAATAATACTGACATAACCTATTACACAAAAATGCCTCACGTTGGGCGCCATTTTTGCAATGTCACAGACGTCAGATTTGGCAACTGGAATCACAGCTCTGTTTTACTCACTCGGTAGAACATAAAACTTAAATGAAGGGGCCATATTAAAAATAAAATAAAAGAATAAGTGTCTAATTATTTTCTCTGTATTTTATTTCAAGTTAAAGAAAAGTTCACATTCTTCTGTTAATGCAAAGTCACGAACAGTCAGCTTAATGAGAAAGTTGAGCAAAGAACAGCACCGCAGTTGTTAATTTATTATGTGCGTCACTATAAACTCACATTGTGAGAAAATTACAAAGGCAGGAGAGGCGTCATTTCCCTCTTGGCACATTAATGACTTCCCACATCGGCAGAAATAATTTAGTAGAATAAAGTTGTTAAGCTGAAAATTGAAACTAAAAAAAAGTACAGGTCTCGGGTGCTTGCTAGTGTGGGCAAAATTTGCCACACTCAATGTGTCTTCTCTGAGAGTTGGTTGACAACTTTTAGCATGCTGCAGGCACACCCAGCGTAAATCACTATACGCTCTACCCCTACTCTTCGCATCAGGGTGCCAAAAACCTAACCTAATAAGGGCATGGTGTGGTACAGAATCCCTTCAGATACTGTGCGAACCCCCATCACAATCACTTTCGCACACCAGCCGAGCTGCATTGTAGTAAAATAATCAAATTTCTAGAACAACCTCAAATACTGATAAGCAGTTACAATTCCTCTCTTTAAAAAAAAATTGACCAAATGTCACAATTAAATAAATATAAACTGTATTATTACAATGTTTAAGAGTCTTTGGTTTTTGTGTAAGTATGGCTTGGTAAATTGCTAACCTGGGAAAGGCAGTTCGCATACCTTGTAACATTAAGCTTTATACTATGCAAATGAAATTGGGTTATAAAAAAGGTGGAGCCATGTAGGGATGCTTCAAAATGGTGAATAAAAAATGCCAATAGTGGTGCTAAAAAGGACAGAAAGTGGTGAATAAAGTGAAACAAAGGGGTTTCTAAAATAAATGTAAAAAACCCTACACCATGCATAAAATTTGCATAAATCAACCACAAAATCAAATTGTTGAATAAATAATACAAAATATTTGTCTAATGAAACTCTCTTTTCACTTACATTTACATCATGTGTTACATACATATTGAATAAATGTTTAGAAATATTTCTCTGACAAAACACACATTTCCACTCATGTTTATATCACTTGTCACTCATTATTACTGTCAAGCTTTCCACCAAAAAACTGCTCCACAGAGGATCGCAGGATTATCTGGATTTAAATTGGTTCTCTGATTTGACAAAATATGTATGCCCATATGCTGAATATACTGTCTCAATGTCGGCATTAGAAGGTGGAACCCACAGTGCAGACTCAGAATCTTGAACAAAGTCAGGGTGGTGTTCATGTTAGCCTAACAAAACTGTGATGATGTCAACTGGCTGCATTTCACTCAGTAGCTGCATCACTTGATTCTGGATGGCTAGGTACCCTTCTAGAAATTTTTGCTATGGCAACTTGTAAAGAGTAGTTATGTATTTCCTGTGCACATGTATACTGAGTGTTGTTAGTTGTGTTATTCAATACATATTTAGGATTAAACTGTTTCCCAACATGAGGAATTATACCTTTTCCTTGTATCTTTGTTCATTAAATCTATTATTTTAATGTGACCTTTCCAGCCCAGACTAACCAGATCTTCAAGAACTGATTGTGGCCTGACTTTGGATCACAGAATTATTATTTCAGAGCAGGTTTCTTCTCGTACTGAATCTCTACTGACCAAAAGAAATTGGTTTCTTATGCTATGTCTTCAAGTGTAAGTAAGACCTTATGGGCAAATGCATGATTGGCACTTTCAGATAGCTCTATTGCTTGAGCTATTTTCATACAATGTCCATTGATGAAAACAGAGGAACATTTTTATAACAGCTATATTGTAACTTGACAGATTACTAAAATATGCATCTGCAATGTTCCCTTCTTCCTCCAAAACCACCCAAATACTCTGCTACATATTTGTCAGATGTGAACAAAAAATTCCATCTTGTTAACATAGGGATGGGAAACAAGAGACACTTCTTTCCTTCATTAAGATACTTCTGTTTCATAAATGACAAATACCTGTGTTTTCTTTTACTTTTATTCAGAAATAAGTGCTTTGCATTTTGGCTACACAAATTAAGTTCTAACAAAAGTAGAGTTTCACAAGCTTGCAATTATGTTCAGCTTGTGAGCCCAACATTGTATATGAATCATGTCTTCTGAAGAATAAAAAACCCCTTGATAGCATATGTGGTCATGTATTTTGCCAAGTCTTTCACAATGCCCACAATTTTTCCTAAGTTATATAGTGTATTGTGACACAGTAGACACAATAGCTGTGGAGCACTTTGCACCCGTGCACTTGGCAACTCTTTCACTATCCTGACGTACACACAAGGCTGTCTGCTGTGCGATTAAACAAGAATCAAAATTACAAACATACAGTACCCAATTCTGTGTGTAGTTTTGTTGCACGTAAACAAGATCTCCTTATTTTCAACACCTGCCTTTACATTTTCCTTCTTCGAGATGTCAAGTTCTGGTAAATGCATTTCTCCAAGTCTGTTTATTATCGGTAGGTCACCGGCACTTAAAATTTAAAGGAGAAACTTATTACATACTTGAAAATTGTCCAATCATTTTCACATGCTCGGGTGTTCAGCTTTTGTAATTGTACATTTGCTTCTGTCATGATTTCAACAAATCCTGTTTTTGAATTTTTACTTTGTAGGCATTCTTTGTTGACTTACCTATTGGAATTAGTTTTGTTGTGAAGGAACTCTGTTCGAGAAACTGTTCCTTCTTTATTTCTGAGAGTTTAACTAGCTATGTCATTTTTACAAGTGTGTCTACGCAACTAGTTATGTGCACATTGCAGAATTTACACATCAAATATGTAAAAGGCATCTCGCCACAATGTCTGGCACATCTGCAGAGACCTATAGTGTGGACAGGTAGGCGGTCGCTCTGGGTGTAGGTGGATGCCACTGTGTTGCCTGGTATACTATCTCCTGGAGAGGGAAGCAGAGTAGTTGGGCGGATTTGGTCGTTACTTTCTTATACTAGGGTCTCTTGCCCCAACTGTTTCTCCAGCTGAAATCATGCAGCTCGTTCATCTTTGTGTAAAGACTGGTCCTTGAAACTGTGCAGATTCAACTTCTGTCATTTCCCATTGTCTGGGTACTTTTCTTATTTTAGCACTGCTGTGTTTTCTGCGATTTTACCATTTGGCATAGTGTTGCATGCCTAATCTCCCTGATTGCAGGGGGCTTTGATAGGCTTGGCTTCCAGTTGTTTCACTCTGATTTCTCTGGATTGTGGAGGAGAGCAGGGAGGTTCAGGGAGTAATGTTGGCTCCCCTCCTTGCTCTGATCACCTTCTGGTTCGGCTACTGGAGCACAGCACAGGGCATCAGAAAATTGGGTTTCTCTCCACAGTAGTTTCAAATAAACTGTGCCATCTCTTAATTTGAAAGCTGGGAGTTTACTATGCACGCATAAATTTGTTACTTCAGTTCATGCGAGTGGGTTTGTTTCCAAGTGATTACTCATCTCGGTAGAGTCAATATGGCTCTGGTAGAGTCTATGTGGCTCTGACGGCAATCAATAATGGCTTCTTGGCTAGAAAGCCATGGCTGCTCTAGTTTACCACCTAACATAATTTTCTTGTCAGGGAAAACTCTTCTTTGATGGTTTCCTTCCTACTGTCAAGTTCAGGGGTACTTTCCTGTTGGTCCACAATAGTGCTTTTCTGTGCCTTGTGAATATTTTCTCTGTCAGTGCACATTTTGTGCGCTATTGAATGAATGAGCACAGTGCAGATAAAGTTTGCATTGGCTGCAGTGTCGAGAATAGCTATGTGTTCCTAGCCTTTGATTTAAATTGTGATACGGGGTGGCTCTTCAGAGGCTGGCCATTCAAACAGTACACTAACTGTGAATCTTGCTTGATTGACTGGCACTAGCATTTCCCTGGGATTTGTCTGGCTTGTCTGATCTTTTCGTGGGTGCCGTACTTCCATAGTTTTGGTGACTGTTTTGGACAGCTGCTTGTTTCTTCTTATATATATGGCAATCCTGGAGGAAGTGACATTCAGGACAGTGCCAACATTGTGGTAATTTATATTCGTTGGGTGGGGCAGTGTCATGTGGCTTATTGTCGCTGTTTTTGGGTAGTGTGACCATGGTGAGACCCTGGGCTTTGAATTTCACTGCCACATCCTGTTTCCGTGTGTGTGCACGTCTTATAAGCTCTTCTATGGAGTGAGGCTCTGGTTCCCTCAGGTGGGATTGAATTTTGGGTGAGAGTAACAGTTTGATTTATTGAGCACCCTCATCTTCCGTTACACCGGGATACACCCTCTGTAACATTGGGGCTTTCTATTGGTAGGATAAAGATTATGGCTTCTTTACCTGGCATTTGTATTATGTTGTACAGCTTATCCCAAAGATGGATTACCTCCTTCATCCCGGTTAAGCAATTATGGTATTCTGTCCTCCCAAGTGCTTCCATGTAATAGTGAATTTTCTGTGATATTGCAACCATTTGGCTGCGTTGCTTTGCATCTGAGCCTTTATTCGAGAGAGTTATAAGTAGTGCTCTGCCGATGTCGATGCCAATGTATCTGCAGATGTTTACAGTGTTGGTGTCGGAAGTATCTGATAAAATAAATTCAGTTACTCGGTGTCGATACCACAGTTTCGCAGTTTACCATGCTTGGCTGTAACACAAGAGTATAAGAAATAGGATGGTGACTTTGGGGTAAAACAGGCTCAACTGCTGCTGTTTTGAGGCAGCAGTTGTGATGTTCTTATTCTAAGAATTAAAATGACAGAATGTTACTTAACAACTGGAAAGGGCTGGCAGGGTGGGCGGGAAAAACTGCCCTACTGTGAGATGATCATCTATGGGAAGAGAAAAGAGTAAGGAAGAGAGAAAGATAGAGAGAGAAATGCCATTCCTGCCCCACTAGCTGCTTGCTGTGACAGGCACTTCAAAAGAGATAATCATCAACAGCCTGTAATGCAGGTTGCTGAATTATCAGTTTTGCAGGAGTCACACTGCAGTTGAAACTTGTCACTTCAGTATTTAAAATCTTTTAAAAGCAATAGAAATTCGACATTAATTACCTGACAACTGACAGTGCTTCAATTTTACTCTCAGTAAAATAAGAGTGTGCTGAATTTAAAAACTATATACATACTAATAATTTTTCATTTACTGAATATAAACAAAGTTGAATTATGCTGAGAAATGTGTTACAAAACCTTGTAGATTTAATGTTTTCTATGTGATAATGATAAGTTTAAAACATAAATTATTTAAGTTTCCCTGACCTAAGATTAAAATTATATTATTTAAACTATTTTTTAAGCGCTGCTTTCATTCTCCAATTTTGAAGAATTAATGTGAAATTAATGTACCTATTGTTTTATATGTTTACTTAAAGCATCAACTAGTACAGTGTGTGACACTGACTTTAATACAGATTTCCATCAGCTTCTAAAATATTTTTATTGCTAGTAGAAGTCATTTCAAAACTCATTGTTTTAAGTGTTCCTGACTGCATACAATATATTTTAATAATAAATCTTGAAAGTATTCAAATATTCTTTTATCACATAAAAATCTCTTCTAATAGGGTATCAGTATCGAAGTATCGGCAGTATCTGCTCACAAGAATCGGTATCGGTATAATCTGCTAAAAGTGGTATCGGGCCTTAGATAAGTCTTTTGGTACTTGTGTGCCCTTGAACTTAGCCTTGACAGTTTGTAGGAATTATCTGGGATCCTCCTGGGGACATCTAGCATACTCCGGTAAGAAACTCTGTTCTGTGATGACTACCTGGGTTTCAATATGACCAGCAGTTTTTTCTGGTGTACCCATGAGGTTTTGTTCCAACCTGGAAATAAATGTTAAACCATGTAGATCCCTCACTCTATCTACCCAGCCAATGCAGAAGTAATGGTATGTCTGTGGGGACTGCTCACATGGCATGTGTAGGCAACATCCATCATAGCCGGTAAAACACATTGTAACTGGCAGTCTCTGAGGAAGCTACATTGGAACTTGAGACCAAACCAGCTCATGGTCCACTTCTGGCCAACTATGACACATGAAGTGGAATTCCCCTCCCCAGTGGATACATTTAGTGTGGAAGTTCCAACTCTGATACAATGAGGGATTGTGCATTGGTTGTCTGTGTTCTTATGTTCATTGTAGTCCCTGACATGTGAAGCAGAATGGCTATAGTCGGCCATCTCTTTGCTTGCTTGGGTGTCACCAAGTGTCTCAACATACCCTGAAGTCTGGTCTCTGGGGTTAGCCTTGGGGATGGAGTTCTCGGACACTTCCACAGTCTCCCAACTCCTTTCAGAAATGGTTGAGATGCCCCATGTCAGGCGCCAAGAAAAAAATGCTACAATGCTTACGTCATCTGATATCTGTAGAAAGTGTATTTTTATTATTTGATTATTTTTTTTATATTTGTTTATGTTCAGGAACAAGTCTTTTGATTTGGTGTAACTTAGGTATGTTTTGCGCAGAAGCTATGTGACTGAAGGTATGGTAACTCTGAATATAAATTTTGTTTTGTGATTTAAAAAAAAAAGGGTTTGCTGTATGGTAAATTTCTACATATATTTCTTGTGTAAGTTTTATGAAGTTAATTCCCCCCCTCCTGCCCCCCTCTATATATTTGATTGTGGTCGTTGAGGTTCAGCCACGTGTCAGGTGCTTAGCATTTATCACAACTGGGGACTACAATGACTTGTGTGTGAGAAAACCACTTGGATTAATGTTATTAACTTTATATTTCACTAAACTTGGAATGCTTGCTTGCATGATTTATTGTGTACATACATTTGTCATGTGATGTTTGAAAGAACGTTTCAGGTTAGTCCCACCGGCTTTTCATATGCATGGAGATGATGATGTACTTTTCCATTATAAGCAAACAAAATCTGTGTCATTCCAGATAATAGAATAAAAGTTCAATGGAGAAATGAGAGAAAAACTATGAAAAGTATGTGGAAATGTGGAAATACATACTTTTCAGCACAATTATACACAACCTCATAATTTTTAATTTTCTTTGTGTGCATAAATTAAATACTCAACCTCCCTATCCAGTATCCTATAGGTTATTCACAGTTATTTGACCACTTTTGAAATCAATCTTTAAAAAATTTCGCTGCGCCCCACCTGCATATAATTTCATGGCAGGCATATAAATTATTATGAGTTTAAGAATTAGAAAATTTGAAAAGCAAGGAAGGAAGGGGGGAAAAAAACCGCTATTTTTCTAATAAGTTTACAGTTTCACTTGGCAGATGCATGAATAAAGTGATAAGGTCCACAGCAATATAAATTTTCATTTTTTTTTTTTTTCCCCATAATAATGTTTAAAGTAATTTACCATGTACATTTGCTTTGATATATAGGCCCTAAAATATTTCATTTTAAATTTTGTTTTGACAAATTATGTATTTTTAAAAAATATAAATTACTTTTCACAATTTTTATTTAAAGGAGGGTATAATGAAAATGTACAGGCCTGCACTCATTGAGAGTTGTCATATTTCATTACACTTTCTTTGGCACAAGCAAGGGACAATTGAAGGTTTTTATTTATTTTGATTCTCGATTCGATTCCAACATTGTTGTTTCAATTTTTGATTCTGGACTTTATTCGATTGTCAACAAATGTTAAATACATTCCAACATTTTGTATACAGGTGTACAGTTCTACATTTCACACAACTTACAGTGGGGACTACAATAACGAGAACGAGAGAAATGTATAGTTTTGTCATGCAGAAAGGGCCCTGCTAAGTAAAACGAATGTGTCAACATCTTGTGATTTCAAGAACACTGCACATTTCCCAAAACAATATAATTTCAGGGATATACGAATACACTGTAAACTTTAAGGCAAGTTGTACATGTGTGTATTTATTTTGCCAATATTTCAGTGCGACGTTTCTAACTTTTGATTTTGTTGCAGCTAGCGGCAATTTATAATACCGCTGAATGTAAACAAGACATTACATTAGCATGGACAAAATGTCCAAATGATAGACATTTTACGGTCTTTTACATTGGCTGTAGCATCTTCCATAATTTATGACATGACATTTTATGAACTATATATATTGTACTTTGTTTCACAAAATTTTCTGCACAACTGTCAATGTAAACAAACATTTGATTCTATGGCTATAGATTACTGCACACATTATTGTTGCGATTGTTCACTTCGCACCAGCGTGTTGACTTGGCACTAATGTTTGTAGCACTTGGAGGCAGTGTGTTGTCGAAACTACTGTAGCTTATTTCAAAGTGCATATTTTACTGCTTGTATTATGTTTGAAATATGTTTGTTTACATTTTGTTATGCAAGAAAAAAAAACTTAAATGTAATTACGTGTGTATTGCATGTAGAACGATGATTTCTGAGATTTAAAAATTGTCTCAAAACTAAATCAAGAATTTTTCATCTAGAGTATTTCTCAATATTGCTTAGAACTCTCACAACTTTAGATTTTATCTATAGTGCTGAAGTAAATTAGTGTATATAACATGGAAGAAGAGTTCATTTCTAGTGAAGAAAGTTAATTTCATGAGATATTTCGCATTTGTCTGTATTTCGTGTTATTTTGCGTTTTAACTTGTATTTGGGTGTTATTTAGTTTTATACGTAATCTACCACAAAATCATGCCTCTAATTATGCCTGATTAAACACTATTGTAAATGCACACAAGCTTTTGCATTGTGTTTACAAGCACCACAAGGTTTGCAGAGTATGCTACCCAGTTAGAAAATTTTACAGAATCAAATCGAACTTTTGAATGCAAAAATATCGGAACTCATTGATTCTTAGATTCAGGCAAGAATTGGTGGAATCAAGAAATCTATTATTTCTTTGAATGTGTGATGTTGACATACGTTCAGTTTTATGCCACGGCCTGGAAGGTTTTCTGGTTGACCTGCATATGCTGTCATTTTATTTTGTAACCTACGCCACCGCAAACACTTATTTGTCCAGGAAAAAGAATTATATATATATATATATATATATATATATATATATATATATATATATATATATATATATATATATATATATATATATATATATATATATATATATATATAATACACACTCTACTGTATGATTCTATCTATATATAAACTTGAAGCCTCACCAACACTGATACAGATGGGTGTTGACATAAAAGAGTTTTTCCTCCCTAGGACAGTCAAACGTGGACCCTGTTCACAGGGTTTCTTGGCGGCTGGGTGTTTGTTATTGGAACTGTCTTAGCTGACAGATGTACCACTGTGTAGATGGCATTAGGAAGTGCTGGCTTAATAGGTGAGAGTTTGTGCAGACTGGTGCAAATGTGGACTGTATGAGTTGAGCCTGATGGAATTGTAATTTCCTCACAGTAGAGGGATTAGCAGCTGGACAAAGAACTGCCAGCGGTGTAACAGTTCTCGGGGCAGGGAAGCACTTTGGTATATATTCAGTAGTGAACCCTGGTCTTATCTGTCAGCTACGGTCAGCAGTCCTGCCAACTACTGCATCCCTCTCCTGAGCTGCGTCTTGCAACTTGGTACAAATGAAAGCATTTTCAAGCCCTGCTCCCTGACTACCACGCTCGTGGAAGGTATTCCAGACGGCCTTCTGCCCCCCCCCCCCAGCCCGACATTGAGGCATAAGGTAAATTAGTTAGAGCGAAGAATAAAGAGGGTGTCTGTGAGGAATGGCATGTACTGATGGATTTCAGTATTGGTTGTTAAAGCATGTAGTGCATGTAGGTGGGCCCTCTGGAGAGCCAACCACTCTCCAAAACCTGTGTCCTGATGGACTTGCAGCCCTACCCTGAATGTTCCAATGCAGCAGGATGAAGCTACACTCTAAAGTCCGTACAAAGGTTCACTAACTTGTTTCCCTAAAAGTTTAACTCAGTCTCCCCACCTAGTTTCACCCAAAAAGGTCGGAAATTAATGCTCATTCAAGTGAACTGCCGAAAGAGTAGACCAAAGCCCTTTCATTTTGTCTGCAGTGGCAACTGTCAAGAAGGGATGCGTGCATACATGTCGCCACTTTTGGAGGGGAGTGTAAGACTATCAATACAGCCTGAAGGACAGTGGGATGTTTTAAGTATGTGCCTTCCCTCAAAGAGTGTTGGATTGGTAATGAAATGGGTGTTAGTGAGATGCAGGTACTGTAAAATAGATGAATTTGAGAAAGAATAATAGACAAGGATTTCGCGTGCGTCTTTATTGTCTTGCAAATATGATGCGTGCCGCTTATACTACTAGTACACTATGATAACTACTCATCACTCTTTACGTGAAGTGTACTCGTACTTCAACCTACATAAAAGTGTCTTCTTCAACCACCCACGTGAGAGTTGTTGCAGCAATACTCTGTCAGGCAGCTGAACACGTGGCTAAAAGGTTATGCAACCAGCGAGCACGCCGCCTTCCCCCCTCCCATATTGCTGCCGAAAATCCATGAACCGAGAACGTTAATGCGAGGGTTCCCACCTCCCATGCCAGCCTCCATG
Source organism: Dryococelus australis (assembly GCA_029891345.1). NCBI lineage: Eukaryota > Metazoa > Arthropoda > Insecta > Phasmatodea > Phasmatidae > Dryococelus > Dryococelus australis. The sequence goes on along the minus strand of CM057002.1, from coordinate 90,670,232 downwards.
GCAGAAGGACATAATGTGTCTTCTCCGCACCCCGCTGTGGCAGCCTAGACTTCTGACTAAGTAAGTCAGTGCGCAACGGGGCTCCATCAGTGATTCGTAATTCTTCTCTTGAGTTCACCCCGAGCACGCCTTAGTGCTGGGGCTACCAGCGAAACCTCGAGTCTTTTGTAGCCATCGTGGCTACCCTCTGCGACAACAACAGTCTTCAACACCCCCGAACACGAATATACCTTGCTACTTAAACTTTACCTTCTTTTGTCTCCTACAGACACTGGCATTAGACAGCTTTAGTTGGGTAGTTAAATATTCAGTTTTCTAGTTCACTTTCCCTCCAGCTTAGAACCAGGTCGCCTAAACCTGGTTAGCGTAGTTTTCCTTCAGTACTCAGTCTGCTTGGTAGGAAATACCACAAATCACTATATTTATTGAGTCCTCAATAAATACAGCTTGTTCTCTATCCTAATGCTTTTGTTTCTAGAGTAACGTCTACTTCGCTTGCTAGGAATAAGTTGCACTGTGCACTACAGACAGAAACCGTTACTTTGGTAAATCCGAACTAGCTTGACTGAGGCCCCCTCTCTGGGGATCTCTATTCTGGAACACACCCATTACATGGCCGCCTGTTGCTTCCTATTACCCCCCAAGCACCCAGGTGCTGGGAGGAAGGAGCAGAGGAGCCACGACCACTAGGAAAACCTTCCACCAAGGAGAGATAGCAAACCTTGCATGTATCACTTGCATGTATCACATCCAGTACGAGTTTTGGTGGCCCACTCGACTCAATGTCTCTGATCTGCCCACAGACATGGGGGATCAATGGAGACTCTTACCGAGCTTGTGCCACGAATCAGCTACTGGACCTACACTATCGTAAGGTATAATTTCTCATCCAAAGTGCACACCGTAACTTGTTCAGCGGCAACTTAACTCTATGACTTACAAGATAAGACACAAGCGAAGGCGTAGGGAACAAAAGATTGCTCATCCAGCTGCCCAGTAGCGGAATACCTGAGCCCCTTCTACACGGGAAAGACAGGTGGAACGGGACCGCGCAGCCTCACTGAGATTACAGGCAGTCTCGACTGTCCATCCACATGGTACGTTATATTCATTTTCCACTGCTTGTCCACACCAGTCCCTACTATCACCCGGTAGTGAGGGGTTCAGTCCAGTAGACGTTTAGTCTACCGGACTGAAGCTAGATACGGTCTAGCCAACCTGAACTTCTGGAGTCCAGAATCAGTGGACTAGAACTTGAAGTACAACGAAATTTAACTCAAGAACTATCACATCAGTCTCACTCAGCCTGTTAATCCATGTTACCAAATGACCAAAGATCATCAGAGTAAATCAGGTTTCTAACACCTACAGTGAGCTACCTATAACAGCGCACTTGGTAAAACGCATAAAATCTCGAATACCGTGCCACACAGTCAATAGCTGGGCACCTATCAAGAGATTTTCTGGTGTCCAACGTGGGGCGTCAAACTATTAACGGTGCGCAGCGAACGGCGGAACTAGACCAACCAGTACCCGGAGAACTAAGGGTCTAGCCGGAGAAACATAACAGACTTTGGGAAGTCCACAAAACACCCCATGGTGCCCATAGCCATTAAAATGTCATCCTCAGAAGTCAACGCCACCACAGGCGAAAACCGTGACACTGAGCATGACGTAACTGACTCACAGTGTAGCCATGCCAACTGTCCAGGCAGTGTCTCACTAGAAATAGAATGCACATGTTGCTCCAAGATGTTCCATTACGCATGCCTAGGCTGGCCTGTAGAGGCCGGTGACACAAAAGGGTTAGAATACCGATGTGAAGCCTGCCGTCAACAACCAACTAGCTTTTGTAAGGAAATCACTTGCCCCGGCCAAGGCATTAATCATATACGGGGCATGTCATGCAGCGAACCCTACCATCACCTATGTATCAGATGGCCTGACAAACGCGTCTCTATGCCCAGGATGGCCTATCAATGCGAGATGTGCTGATGAAAGCATACCTTTCACTTTCGCAGGTCAAAGCAGTCATGTATTTATATACGACCAGGGACTGCACCCGGCCATCCAGCAACCGGGCGAGAGTATGACATTCAGATTACAGATTTCGCAAGCCAACCCCATGAGGATCCGGTAGCATTCACACAAGATTGTGAGAGGCAGTTCAAGGTAATGTACCTACCAGCAAAACAATGGGTCGACAGGGCCCAGTTACATTTGAAAGGCCTAGCCTTAACACCTTAATATGGTGGGAACAGTACGGTGAGTTCCTGATCGATTGGAAACAATCCAGCAATAGGCTTGCTGCTGAATTCACTGGTGAGGAGGTATTAGCTCAACTAACAACACAATTCTATAGCCAGACGCAGGACATGGATGAAGAGGCCGAATTGTTCATAAGAAACAAGTTGCGAATTTACCACTGCCTTTTTACGGCAGTACAAGGCGAAGAAAATTGTGTACGCCTCATAGCTTGAATGCTATTACCGAAGCTGCCTAATTTTCTACAATCCTCGAAGCCGCAGTCAATAGCAGAACTGAAATAACATGTACAAGAAACAGAGCACAACAACGCAGAACAAGCCAAGCTAAACCGCCGGAAACCCCAACCTTGACTTCCCCTCCCTGTTATCACGTGCCACCAAAGTGTCTGTATTGTGCCGGCCAACATCACAACAGAAACTGCCCTACGAAGAAAGAGAGGGTGAACCCGGATCCAGAACAAGGGGGAGAAGAACCCACAATCACGCTCCTAAATTTAACAAAAGGTCTTGATTCCCCTGAAGTGCCCAGTATAGAGGTCCACCTTAATAATGGAAACACCGTTGCGATGCTAGATTTGGCCATCATAGGAAATTTTATGAGCGACCTACTTATGCCCCGCCAACAAGCTTAATTGACCCCATTACAAGTAAGGCAGGCTCGCACAACCGGATTTCTTCCTTCAGGTCGAAGGAGGCATAAAGTTAACGATAGGGATACATCATAAGACATCCCATGTTAATTTTATAGTTATGTCCCATATCGGGGAATCCATGGTTTTGGGGCAGCCATGGCTACTTCAACAGCATTGCATCCTTGACTAGGGACGCCACCTTCAACTGGCAAGAGACAGAGGACCCCTCATTAACTGGGAAGACTGCCAGCCGAATGCTGCCCCTCTCCCCCGATCAACCTCCAACAGTTGCTGGTAGAAATGAATCAGCCGGTCCTAAATCACCCGACTAGAAGTCAGGCATGAAGAGCCCGTCGACGTCATGCGTGGCCTCAGTCTGAAGAGGCTCCAGACCAAGAGCTTTCGAGGCCCCCCGACCTTCAAACAAGACCAGAAGGGCAACTCCCAACGTTGAGTGAAGGCCAACAAAGAAGCTTGAGGCCCGAACCCCGGAACCTGACAGAGAGCCGTCCTATTCTCCACCCAGTAGAATAGAGATGTAACAGCATCGAGGAGCAGTCTCTGTTAAATCCCTGCCCTCGATGCCAACAAGCTGTGGCTACCCTTAGCTGCACCGAAGTGTCTTGGCCAAGTCCCAGAACAGGGGATACAGCCAGACACCCCACCGATTAAGTTGGATTAACCAAGAGATCCAAACCGCTAACAGTGAAGGAGGTGGAAGCAATCCGAGCACCTTGCCTTTCCACCTAGTACGACTCACAAGCCAGAAATCAAGGACGTGCAAGCTTTTAAAGAGCTGGTTCCTGAATACAAGGAGCTAACACACCCATCACTAGACCACCGGAATACGCTCCAGATGAGAGCACAGAGGCTGCCACTAGACCACTCAATGACATTCACAACGTGAGCCCAGAGGCCTACGCCACTAGACTACTGGAAGGCAAACATGCCACGGAGCTAGTAAATACACTGCAACCGCAAGAAACGTCTGGAACAGGGGGCATGGTCCTTCCAGGTTTTATGAAGCCGACCACTGTTCCTGCCGGTGATGAATTGCAGCAGACGTCAGGCATAGCCTACGGCAGTGGTCCCTCAGAACCTCCTGCTATGCAGAAACCATCACCATTCGACGCCGTTGAGGAGGAGACACCCGTTCTGCCTTCCGCTCAACTGGTCGCCAATGATCGGAGTGTCGAGACCGTTGATGCCTCCAACAACGCGGCCCCACAACGGGATGCGTCTGCATGCAAGGTGGAGAGCTGTCTTGTGCCGCAACTCCCTTGCCCTGTGCCAGCGGAGAAACATCCTGCCCTATGGGTAGGAACCCATGGAGTCGGGGTGACGAACCCTCATGAGTCACTCCCCCGCACTGCCTCAACATCCCTTATCCCTTGAAGCTGTGCCTACTCTATCAGTTCCAGCAGAAGCAGATTCCACGAAACCACATGCTGAACCACAACGCCTGATGCTACCTCGTGCCGCCATGGCAGATTCAACGCCTGGCTGGTACCGAGAATCATCGTGGCGACCTACATCAAGGTAAACATGGCCATACCCCCTGCATACTGAAATACGTCCCAGGGGCAGGCCAGCTAAACCAAAGCTCGACGAACACAAGTACATGCAGCGCTCGATGAAGGTAATCACACCTGTAGTTATAAACCACTACGATAAACATCACACAACTCGTTATAGATCTGTATCAAATAGTGACCTTTAATCTAGCCGACCAATCAAAGACAGTGAGAAATGCTAAGACACTTATATTTTGGCTAGATTATATATTGTGTATCCAGTGAAGTGCCTACTCAGCTGTCATCAAGCAGGGGAAGTGTAGGAACCGGTGAGGTAAATGCAACAGACAGTATTTAGACACTCGACTATGTGCAAACTGAACTTGTAAATACAGGAGTCATTATGCTGTACGTAATTAAAGCCAGTGAAAACAGACATTTTTCACCTCACCGACGAGAAGGTTCCGTAAAATAAGTGGCAGACAGCCCACATAAACGGGTAGTATTACTTAAAGATGCTTACCACAGTGCCGGTAATTACTACCAATAGTGTATCACGTATAGACGCTCACCACAGTGCCAGTGATAGTACGAAATACATGTTACACTTAGCCTATGATAAGAAAGACTCCTACAAAGGAATTAGTAGTTTTAGTTTTTTGTATATTGAATTTGATGTGTAGGTTCACCTTTAAATATTACCTTGAGTTTTTACAGTGTACTTGTTAAGATCACCTGCAAGAAGAATGCCGTTATGTAGGAATGCATTATCCGTTCTATTGACTTTTGTATGTATTTCATACTTATCTTTGAACATTCTATGAATGTACACAGTGAACATGTAAGAATTTAAATGGACAACCAAAAGGTAAAGTAGCAATTAGATTTTTGTATAAAGAATTTGATGTGTAGGTACACTCCTAAATATACCAATGAGTTTTTACAGTGTATATGTGAAGATCACCTACACGAATAATGCAGTTTTGTAGGAGGAAATTTTTACGTAATGCCTTTGTATGCTTATATTTTTCTAGTTGTTTGCAATATCTTGTGCACCAACTCAATATCAAACCAAAGAACTCTGAGCCACAAAGCTCCCATGAACTCACTACGGTGAAACCAGGTGCAAGATATTTTTGGCTTCAAAATATTGCAGTGTTATGTTTGTAAATTTAAAGTGACCAACGTGTGCCAATTGCCCACATTTCATGCATGTTTTTTAAAGTGTACTCGCATTTGTTTCGCTTAGCCGGTAAACCCAGGTGTTGAAGTGCCTGCGGTTGCCGAACTTATACCCTGTCACACATAACTGTTTAGCTTGCTGTGCGACCCAAGGTTCCCTGAAAGAGTTACCTTTTATTTTTAACCATCACAGCAAGCTCCAGGGTAGTTAGTGGTATCACCCTGCCTTCCGCGAGTAAGGCTTGAACATAATTATTTTATTCCCCTTCGCTTTTTGCATGCCATAATTTTCAAATGCTTTTTATTTCAGGTTCATGTTGTATATTCTCTTGTAAATATCTACAGCGCAATATGAGTGTTTGTCAGCAGCATGCAAAAATAAAGTAGGCCTGTGGGACACCCGATAAACCGCGGCACTCCTGACACACTAATCTCTGCAACAGCGGAGAAAAACACATTTGCAGTGTCAGCGAGCGCCTCACCGCCAGGGCAACGGGCAGAGAGAGGAAGCCTGCCCATCACGAGAGAGACAGAGCTACGGTCTCCACATCCCATGTGTATCGACTGCGCTGGCTGGCTCAAGAATACAGAGAGTGCGCCGCTATAGCGGTCAAGCACCCAACACAAAGGGTCCCGCCTACCTGATGATAAAAAAATACTCTTCTCTTCCCAACTTTCTTTGCTACTGCTATCTAGAACTTCTAGAGACCTTCTAAACCTTCCAGAGAGGGGGCCTACGCTTCACTCCACCACCTTTTCAAGATGAGTCTTCATCAGAACTGGGGGTGGGGAATTGACGCGTGCCGATTATACTACTAATACACTACGATTACAGCTCATCGCTCTTTACGTGAAGTATACCCTTACTTCAACCTACGTAAGAGTGTCTTCTTCAACCACCCACTTGAGAGTTGTTGCACACAATACTGTGCAGGAAAGACAGGCGGAACGGGACCATGCCGCCTCACTGAGATTACAGGCAGTCTCAACTGTCCACATGGTACATTATATTCATTTTCCACTGCTTCTCCACACCAGTCCCTACTATCACCCGGTAGTGAGGGGTTTAATCTACCGGACTGAAGCTAGATTACGGTCTAGCTAACCCGAACTTCTGGAGTCAAGAATCAACGGACTGGAACGTGAAGTACAATGTAATTTAACTCAAGAACAGTAACAACAGTCTCACTCAGCCTGTTAATCCACATTACCAAATGACCAAAGACCATCCGAGTAAATCAGGTTTCTAACACCTACAGTGAGCTACCTATAACCGCGCACTTGGTCAAGCGCATCAAATCTCGAATACCGTGCCACACAGTCAATAGCAGGGCACGTGTCAAATATACAATACACAATCCATCATTTACCCAACTGGTTGCCTGAAGGGCAGAAGGTAAGTTGCCAAGTGCATTTACCGATTGTAGAATGTGCAGGTTTTACTGGGGGGGGGGGGGGGGGAAAGAGGAAGGGTCAAGGGTAATCATTATACATCCTGCGCTGAAGATGCCAACATGTGGAGCAACTGCGGTGTTGTATGTTACGGTGTAGCTAAGCAGCAGAGTGTGAATTACCTAGTTAACAAGTATGCTTTGTTGTGGTCAGGAGACCATCCAGCGGCAGTCTTGAGCAGGCATCTGATTCCCCTTACGTAATGTCCAATCGGATAGAAGTGAGCAGTACAGGGTGGGTGGAATAGAGAGAAGGAGGGAGACCAAGACCCACACACTACTACGTTGTAACTGGGCTGCATCCTTGCAACCTCTGGTATCAGGCAATGGGGGAGTGACAACAGGTACTGCCATTTAGAGGGCAGACGGTAGCTGTGCAGGCACATCTGCACACTTGCGACGTTCACCCAACGAAATGCAACCCCAGTGGTGTGTGTCAGCATAATGGTTATTCCTTGGGAAGGGGAGGGGGACACAGCTCTGGCAGAGGTTACGACGGATCACAATGTTGCCCATTGTGTGTCAACATTCCCTGTTTCATTATTTTAAATCCCCAAGCCTTTGATTTTGAAGCGTTTTAAGCCACCTGGTACATTGATGCAAAGTCAGGTGTACCTAGAAAGGGTTTGAGGCCAGCTAGTGAGGATTGAAACCTCGGTAGCCGTTCTAAATAGGAGGTACGAAAGTAAAGAGAAAGTGGAAATGGGAACCTTATACTTTGACAAGTTTCACACACAAGTCCCGGGTTAGCTCATCGGAGAAGTGGGTATCCCCATGCTGGTTTGGTTATTAGGAACCTTGGGAGCGCTCTGACATGCCAGAAGCTAGGGGATTATAACCCTTAGGGTGAACTTCACTTCCAGAAATCTATGATACACAGTCTGAACTTTCGTGGAGGTGGTAGTCTTTTAATACAATGTGATGCCAGTATCGCAGGGGTCATGCTCCAATGAGGCTCTACTCTTGCTTGGGAAATATTCCGGTGTACAATGTGGGCCTCGTGGGCTTACGAGTAGGGACGAAATCAAAATACTCAGGCACAACGATCCGCCGACTTTTTACCTGCTGTCTGTTTGGTGCAGGCACCCTCCTCTTTGTTGGCTGCGGTTGGGGTGTGGCTGGTGGCTGTGGTGGAACGGTGCTGTTACTGCTGGTTGGTCTCTGAGATGGGAATGGAGGAATGGCTGTGTAGGATTCAGGTAGTAACTCGGGATCAAGTCGCACTATATCTTGTTTGAAAAGTATGATTAACAGGTACTCTAAAGGGACTCTGCCTGGTAATCATGTAGAATGTTAGAATATAGTATTCTCTTCAGTATTATCAAAATTCTATTCCTGCTGTATTTGTGCCTCGAGCTACTTAAGCGCTTGTTTCAATTTATATTTTTGACTGCTTCTGTATGATCGCGACATAAGGCTGAAATACTAAACTGGCAAAAGTGCAACAGCATAATGTAAGATGAAGCAGGATATGGTAGCTGTCTTATAGTGTACTTCTAGGAGCACGGCTTTTTCCATTGTGACCCACCATATAGCTCTAGTCCAGCCATTTACGAGCCAAGACGGAACTATAGGGCTAGGATTCCCACGTAAACAGTCATGATTCCCAGTTATTCTGTGTTCCAGCCACTGCAATACAATTTGCATTCATTTGGCAAAACTCGGGCTACCACTTGAAATAATTAGCAAAGAATGAAAGCAACCAACCAATAATTAAACTCACTATTCATATTCCTTATATGAGTGTTCATTGTTATTAAAAGAAAATATCAATGTACATTGGGAGAGTACACGTTTAATTGAATGTATTGGAAAGTAAATAATGATGTGTACATACACACAGAGTCACACTATCCTCAATAAAAGAAATAATTATTTTATAATAATTTATGCAGAAGTCAATTACGTTAAAGACCAGGTGGATGCAACCTGGATATAATAAACTGGTATGATGTGAGAACAAAATAAGCCCAATAATTAATTCCTAAATTAATTAAGTGGGTTTGTCCAGAAGAAACCTAAGGCGTGTTAAGTCAATCTGTGTACTTCACCCAAATGGAGAAGACATGGCTGGGCTCACCCGCCATTTTGAATTTTCCATTTATATGTCCTTTTCATTGAAATAACCAATTATTTGTTACTATATCATTATCACAATTGACAATCCCCTTCAAATTTAGTCGTCAAACTTCATCCACACGTGATATGGTGATTGTAAAATGGCATTAATCTGTTCATAGTTCTTGAAAAAATACGGCATGAGTACTTAACGATAGGGCTGATCGGTTAACCAAATTCTCGGTTCAGTTCGGTCATTTTTACAAAAACCAAAACTGACCCATATTCTCTAAAAACCAAACCGACAAGTCGGGTTTTTCTTGCACCGAAATTAAAACTAACAAATTACAAAACCGTCGTTTCACCGGACCTCCATTCAGCAGACTTCGGTTTTAATGGACAAAGTCTTGAGTGAAATTATTTTCACCACTGTGTCTACCTACTACATGCAGTGCGGGACCTACATGGTTGTTGTTCTTTGGTGTGTATGTATACATAACAGAATGACGCTTCGGGCCCGGGACCTCACTTCACTTCGTCGCTGGACTTCGGGCGGACAGCATCGTCTTCTGTTTTCTTCTCAGCGGACCTTGCGGCCTTCATCTGTAGCTCTCGCGACACTGGGAAACAACTGCCGACCCGTTGCTCTGGTCAACGGGTCATCTCGAGCTTAGCCTGTTAAGGTCAGCGGTGGTTGTTTCCTACAGCGGTTAGGAACACCTGACATATTATATAAAAAAAAAAAAAAATTACACACACACACTAACAATCGAACCTTCTGAATACACGATCCTGGCTGACTCGACCCCCGGGGGCGGGGATGTGGGCTCGCTGGAGGCGGAAATCCTAGCACCAAATAACACACCACCCGGCGCAGTTATATCCACACTCGGAGAAGGGGGAATAACACATTTTCACCAACCTCAAAACCAAACACATGAATCCCAGGCAGCCATTATGGACACCACAGAACATCACGACTCAGCACAAAAAAATCTCATGCCTCACGATCTCACCGCTGAACAACAAAAGTCTTGGCTGCTGGCAAAACACAATCGCCGCAAAGCATTGTTAGACCAACAGTTTGAAAATGAAACCTGGATTTTGGAAACTAATCGCAGGAAAATATCCCGAGCCACCCGAGAACCGCAGCCCTAGTCAATCGCGGTACAAAACCGATTCGAACCATTTGCCAACATGCCAAAAACACAAACAGCTACACTGACTAACACTCAAAATGGCACATCTGTCCCGTCCACCTCTCACACTGAGCGCCCAACCACAAAAACTAATACGAAACCCATGAAACTCATCGTGCCTGACACCTCCACATACAACCATCTTATCGCAAAAATACGCTCAATGAACATCACAGGTACACAAATTTCCCTTGTTCAAGCCGACCTCCAGATCACGTGCACCCACGAACAGGCGTATCACTCGTTAAAATACTTCCTTAAAATTGCCAACGTTCATTTTTACACTTTCAGTATAGCAGCAGAACACCCACAAAAAGTGGTAGTCAGGCTCCCACGAACAACCCCTACTTCAGACATCAAATAAGACCTTGAGGCGCGCCACTACACTGTAATCGATGTGTATCAATTCAAAAAAACTATCTCAGACCCCAACAACCCTTCACACACCTGGGACGAACCACAAGATTTTTTCTGCTTAACAGCTGCAAGAAACGACACCCTCACCCCCCTCCTCAACCTCACTTGCATAAACATGACGGCAGTACAACCCCGCCCGTACAAATAGAGGATTGGGGACATCCCCCAGTGCCAAAATTGCTGGCTTTACCACCATACAAAAAACTTCTGTGCCCTCCGAACTGTCTGCCGTCACTGCGCCGGCCCCCACCCCCACACAGCCTGTGAGAACCTGAACAAAAACCCCAACTGCGTGAACTGCAAGGGGAAAGGAGTGTACGAAGCCAATTCAAGGCTCTGCCCAGAATACATCCGCCTGGTGCAACTTCGACAGGAGGCCGCAGCTAAACGCGAAACCCAGCGCCCCACACTTCGTGCACCTCCTGTATTCACGCAGGAACACTTTCCGTCCCCAATCTCAACTAGGAACATTGTTAGGGAAAATGTTTCTTACTCACAGGCAATACGGTCTCAAACACAGCCCCGCAACACACAACAGTCTTCCTCACCCATCTCAATCCAAAACCCAACCAACCAGCAATCCATTACACCCCTCCCCACGCCAACCCTCCCCTCCCTCCATGGCCCCTCCCGATATCGGCGATATCAGTTCCACACTCACCAACTTCCGAGACATTATGCGCTTCCTCCGGGAAGCGAACTTCCTTCAATTCATGACTCACATGAAATCCTACATCCTCCTGGGCAACTCCACACCTGACCCACAGATGAAAACCCTCCTGCAGGCCTTGACCACCTACTCCGGGTTCGATTAGTCATGGATCAAACCCACACAGATAGACCCTGTGTCCTCTCCCTTCTCTACTGGAATGCCAACAGTATATTTGATCAAATTTACGAATTAGAAAGAGTTCTAGAAACTTACGGCGTAGAAATTGCACTAATTAACGAAACACGTTTAAAACCTAGAAATAGATTTAACATAAAAAATTACACGGCATATCGAACTGACAGAAAATCTAAAGGAGGTGGTACATTAATACTAGGTCATAACCGCATACAACACCATTTAAATAATGTCCCAGTCCTAGAAAATTTAGAATACACATCCATAAACATTCGCACACAAGCAGGTCACATCACTCTAGCGGCTATTTATAATTCCCCCAATAAACCGCTAATCCCAGCTGACTTAGATAAAATAACAACACAGCCATACCCATTTTTCTTAGCAGGAGATTTAAACGCGAAACATACTTCCTGGAATAGTAGAGAAAATAATCAAAGAGGCAGAATACTTGTAAATCATTCTAATCAATATAATTATTTAGTTACAGGCCCTACAGAACCGACATACTTTCCTGCTTGTACAAAATACCAATCAGATATTTTAGATATTGCACTTACCAATTTAGATAATGTAAATATTTCATTTGAAGTCCTCACAGAATTAGATTCCGACCACTTACCTATATTTTGTCAGCTGGAAGCAAACATACTTAAACACCCAAACGCCACTCTTCTAAAAACTCCGGTAACTAACTGGGAGGATTTTAAACTAGACCTAGAAAATTTATTCGTAACGCACCAAATAAATATTCCATCTAAAGATCACATCGACTCGGCAACTGAATTAATTCAAAATACAATATTGAAAATAAATAAAAAACACACAAATTTCCTAAACCGTCGACAATTTTTAAAACACTCCTTTCCCGAAGCAGAAATTCTTTTAGCTGAAAAACGCCACGCCCGCCATATTTATCAAAAATCTAGAAACCAAGGAGACAAAGAAAAATATTATAAATTAAAGAAAGAACTCCATAATAAACTCATCACATTAAGAATCAATAAATGGGAAACTTTCATGACCGACATAAACAATAATTACAATGATTTCTGGCGCGTTGCAAAAACCTTGCGATGTCAAACTAAAAAATCAATCTCCCAGCCCATCAAAAACTCAGCAGGAACCCTCTTATACGTCCCAGAGGACAAAGCAAATGCAATAGCTGATTGCTATCAGGGCCAGTTTTCACCTAATGCTGATCTAGGAGATCCAAATTTTTCCAGAGATGTACAAACCAATATTACAGCTTTTTTCAACAGAACCATAACAGCAAAACCAGAAGCAATAACACTTAAAGAATTACTTGTACTAATTAAAAAACTTAACGTCAAAAAAGCTCCAGGACACGACAAAATTCCCTATAAAATTATTAAAAACCTCCCAGCTAATGCACTATTTGCAATACTCAACCTGTTTAATGCAATATTAAATTTCAATTATTTTCCTATAGCATGGCGAACAGCCAAAGTTATCACGATTCCCACACCAGGCAAAAATCACTCTATCCCAGAAAATAGACGGCCTATTTCCCTACTCAACTCCCTTAGTAAAGTCTTCGAAAAACTGATTCTAACTAGATTATTAGTACATGCAGAATTACAACAGATTATCCCGGCAACACAATTCGGGTTTAGAGCCCAACATTACACCACTCATGCCCTCACTAAATTCACCATAGACACCTTAACTGCAATGCAAAAACACGAAGTCACAATAGCCATTTTCCTAGACATTGCTAAGGCATTTGATAAGGTGTGGATACCTGGATTACTACAAAAATTAATTAATTTCAATTTTCCCGACTGCTACATACATTTACTCGCCTCATACTTTCAAAATAGAAAATTCTTTGTTAGTATTGATAATGCCAACTCCACTACTCGTGAAATTACAGCAGGTGTCCCACAAGGCTCAGCAATTTCCTCATTTCTGTATAATATTTTTACGTCAGACATTCCCATAACCCATGCCTCAGTACAAATGTACGCGGACGATACCATAATTTACACTCACGATAAAAAACTGCCATATGCTATCCTCCTAACCCAACTTCAAATAAACGATTTAGAACATTGGTTTGAAAGATGAAAAATTAAAACAAATCCTACTAAATCACAAGCATTATTGTTAACTCAACGCAGAATCCAGCCTTCACGCCAAATAACTGTAAATAATATTCTAATCCCCTTCACACAAACCGCGAAATACCTAGGTTTAACAATTGACTCTAAACTAATCTGGACCAATCACATTTCAACAGTAAAAAAGGCAGCACTGAGTAAACTACCGCAACTCTTACCAATGTTAAAAAGCACCAATCTACCCAGACGATTAAAACTATTAATTTACACAGCAATAGTTAGATCAGCCCTTTTGTATGGTAACGAAGTCTGGGGGAACTTAAATAAATTCCTTCTAAACTCTCTTCAAGTCATACAAAATAAATATTTAAGAATCATAATAAACGCAGCACCCTACACTACCAACCTATCGATACATGAACGTTTAAAAATTCCAACTATAAAAACACTATTACTAAATCGCAATATAAATTATTACAATAAACTACTCTCGCATTCCAATCCCGCCATTAAACGGCTAGGAGACTACGAACCCGATAAAAACAGAAGAATAAAACGCCCTAAAATGCTTCCCACATAATAACTAACATCTCCTAAACCCGTACACCCGGCCGAAATTCTCCGATCGGTCCGGGACAAAATCCTGTCAGTTTAACAAAACTATCTGGCGCTAGCATCGCGCACATCGCTCCGCCTGCTGCTCTCACAGCGAACACACCTCTCTCTACTTCACTAGCTTTTCCTCAACGAGCTGACTGATCAAATACTTTATCCCTAATTATGTCCCCCAAGTTTTTAACATTTTAAATTACAAAACACGTGCTAATTAAATCGCAGTGCTGCCGTCTCTCCTCGGAAGACAGAAGCCCCGCCCTCGGCTTGGATGTATCTACATCCAATCAGAAAACTCCTTTAATATGAATCCCCGCCCACTGACAAATCCTTAAACCCATTGTCCCACACAAATAAAACCTTATATATCAACATTTAATAACAACATACACACTCACTCACACACACACCAAAAAAAAAAAAAAAAAAAACCCTCGATTTATTAACGCCATAGCTAGAAGAAGACTGCTTCATCTGCCTCTTCCTGACATCTTGCTTAACTTCACGGGAATATTTATAAATTAATAAAACTAACTTTTTAATAGATTTTACCTAACTTTTAAAGACCTACATTTTTAATTTTCAAAATTCCGTGCCAGTAGGGAACGGAACTCCACCGCCTTTCCCCTTATTTTTGTAGGCAAAAATGAGGGGAAAAAAGATTGGAACAACCGTGGCCCAGGGGCTATACTGGGTCACAAAACCACACTCCTGACATGCGAGCGCCGCGCGTGCCAGGTTAAAGTGCCTATATTATGGGTGATCAGGGCGGGGTGGGTTAGCTGCCCCTAACCCTGATCCATTCAAATGACTACCGCTTGGGAAGACAAGGGCCTCGGTCGGTACTTCCCCCGCGCTGAGAGGCGTAGCCTCAATGATGATAAATCGGCGGCTATTTTTAGCCTGATGCGTCAGGTGTGGTGTATGGTGATGCCGTGCACATTTTTTTTGCGGAAATGGATTCTGCCACAGAAGAGAAAAGTGTGTGAATTTGACAGTTAAACAGAAACTAGAACTTATTGAAAAACTAAAAACAGGTATTTCAGTGGCCAGGTTGTGTGTATGGCGTGAAAAAACAAACAGTGTCGGATATTTGTAAAGCAAAAGGTAAACTGAAGAATTATGTTTTCAAAAAATATGTTGAACCAAAAGGAAAAAAAACGTGAGTGATACATAAAAGAAAATATTAACATATTTAAAGAGTCCTATTTGCGGCAGTTTTATGTGTAGAGCTGACGTCACCCCAACTCATACAAAAACTAACTTGGTGAGAAAATCACTCCAACTCCTTAATTGTGTTTCTCAACACCACAGCTTTCCCCTCCTGCCTCCTTGTAAATTTATCACTCCATGCATCTGTATTCCTCGCAGTGAAAGAGCGGCCCGACCGCCGGCTAGTCAGACGTGTTATTCCAAACATTTAACTGCAGTGACGCCTGTCACGTTCCGAGCAATGGGATGGGGATAGTTCCCAGATAATCATCTGCGCTTGAGGAAGGCGACTAAAATAACATGGGAATGGGCAGGGGATGAGGTGGGACGGCTTGGCGCCACCGAAATGGCTTTGACAGGTTAGGGTAGGAAACAGGAGAAAGACCATTCCCGTGCATTTTTTTTGTCTCGATGCCATTGACTAAGTGTTCCACACAAATATACATTGTATACATTCCACTATAAAACAAGTAGATTTACATGATTTTGGTACTTTGCAATTTACTGGTTATTCTGGTTTACCGGACTATTCCTTCCCCCAATTAGTCAGTTGCACCGAGAGTTTACATAACAATTTACCAAATATTGACTCTTCCACTTACATTACGGTATGTAGCGTATATGGCGAATTATATTTACAATATTACTACTTACGTGTTGTAGCAAAAATGGCTTCCCAATAAACCATGCATTGCCAATACAGGAATACGGTTTTCTCTTTTCTTGTGTCTGATTTTATTTCATTCTGTTATACATGGTTATATATTCAAATTGTGTACACAGACATTAGTAACGTAAATTACTTTAATTATAATTTCATACTCTACCAAAAAGTAATTGGGTACCTGTCCACAATGTTTGCTTGGTGGTTGTCACCCCGTTAGAATCTCGTAGGGCCACCTCTTGTGACTATAATAGCAGCTATCCTGTCTTGCATGTTCTCTACGAGTGTGTGCAGGACATTCATGGGGATTCATTGCCAATCCTCTTGCAACCATTCCATGAGTTGAGCAATGGATTTTGACTGCGCCGGACAAGCCCTCACCCGGTGATCCAATTCATCCCAAAAATGTTCTATAGGGTTGAGGTCGGGGCTCTTGGTGGGCCAGTCCAATCGGCGAACATTGTTGTTGGCGTACCACTGCATTGTAGCTCTTGAAACATGGCACCTGGAATTGTCTTCCTGGAAGTAACACGGGTCCATTCCGTAAAAACACCACGATGTTGAGAGCATTTTATTATCCAGAATGTTACAATAGGCCTCTATGTTCATGCTGCCATGGACAAACACCAGCAGTCCTATGCCGAAGGCTGTGAAACACAAGTCAACTGACGTACTGAATTACGTATCTTCACGGGTGCCTAATTCATTTTTGGTAGATAGTGTATTAACGAAGCATGTAAACAGTTCCCTTGAAAATATTTAGCAAATAAATATGATTCTACGGAGCCAGTGCTACCGCACTTGCTCATGCAGTTTTCCCATTCCAGTGAAAGGGTAAATCTTGTTCATTGCACGGACACAATACTGTACATTATAGTTTTTTCTTGTTATGCAGACCACTTTGTCATTT
Source organism: Dryococelus australis (assembly GCA_029891345.1). Lineage (NCBI taxonomy): Eukaryota > Metazoa > Arthropoda > Insecta > Phasmatodea > Phasmatidae > Dryococelus > Dryococelus australis. Next base: position 90,653,183 of record CM057002.1, on the reverse strand, counting down.
TATTCTGCAAACACCAATCAATTTATCTTAAACACAACATTTTTCAACATTCTGATTATAAACCAGCCATGGTCTTGCTATTGTGTGAGGCCATATTTCATTGCTTGCAAGAGTGTAGTTAGATGAATAATAAAGAACATTTCTTTTATTGTGGCGAGGTCTTAAGGTGGGTTTACGATTGACTTAACAGAATAAGTGTGCAGTGTGCTTAAGATGTGAATCAATGTGTTCAAGTGTATTAGTTTATGACTGTCCTATGCGGGTCTTGACGGGCAGTATGCGTTCTTGGCGTGACTTAAGAAATCGTTATATTTTATATCTTAAGTACAAGTCAAGACGAAGTAACCAATTGGAGCACAGTGACAGTTGATCTTGGCGGTAAACTGTATTTACTACTTGTATTTAGGTCATGTCGTATTGTGAAATCTTATGAATGTAATTATTTTAGTCGAGAGACAGTATCCTCTAAATTTGAAGAATAGTTCATGGTCATGGTTTCTTTTGTGGAAGAGGTTATTGAATTCACTTAAATGAACCTTTTCAGATTTATTGATGTAAATAGCTAATGTTGGCATCAGCTTCTCTTCCTGTAAGATTACACAAGTTTTTTAAAACGATTACACAAGCAGTAATCACAAATAATTAAATATGTAAATGGTTAATTTTTTCAAGTTATTTCAGTAGCTCACGTCTCCTACGATTTTGATTGGCTTTACTTAACAGTTGCTAATTCAATCTAAACTGTGACTCTTCTTATAGTCATTTTCAGTGTGCTTATCGAGTCATTAAGTACAATTTTTAATTCTTCAGTCTTTAATCATAAACCCACCTTTACACTGCTTGCATTGCTAGCAGCATATATTTGTTTATGTTCTTTCAACTGAATTTCTGCAAAATTTGGCGGAATTAAAAACATTTAGCAGAGAAATATCCATTTTAGCGGACAGCGAAATATATAATATGGTTACATAAATCTGATTTTTACAAGTCAAAATTTATAAACTGTTGTAAATTTTGTAATCTTTATTACACTCATAAAGATGTGTAGCCATTCCCGACCTGAACCAAGAACCTACATTTTTAACCAAAAACTGAACCGAACTAAAAATGTGCGAACCGATCAGCCCTACTTAACGAATTTTTAGAATTTATGTTTGTACTTTATCGTAACGTATATTATCATGATTGTATAGAAGCAGTTTCGTAATAAGTGTCGGTATACAACAGAAATAAGCTAGAACCAATAATTCAACGACGTGTGAGGCTGAGCCTTAAGGGTTGTCGCCGTAACCTTGAATACCTGGTGGTAGAGAGGAAGGAAGAAGTGGTAAAACTGATAAAGATGACGTTTGCTGGCCCTCTGGTAGTCATTGGTAACGCTGAAGGCGGAGGCCGAAGAGGTTGAGGGCTTCTGGATGGTGGGGGCTCTTTGAAGTTGCTGCAGGTGGCAGAAGAGGTTGAAGGCCCTCGGTTAGATGCTGGTCCTCCGGAACTGGATGGCGTTGTGGTAAACCATTAGTATTGCCGCAGTCACAGGCGCAGGTGAGGGACACTGCCAGATGCAAGCACCGATAGCTTTCTCAGCCAGGAAGGTGCAGCAGAAATCACTGCTGAGGCCTAGGCTGGGGTGCCTTTAAATTTTTACCACTTCTAGGTGCTTAGATGGATGCAGTTAAATTGGTCCCACCTCTCAGGGTTGGAGCCTATGTCGTCACAAATGGGGTCCCTAGTTCCTTATTTGGAACTGTGCTTAGAGGGAGGCGTTGACATATTTTGCTCTTATGCACTCGTGGAGGCCGTAACTTTCTGTCGGGTGGCTCGCTTCCCTACAGCGGCACGAGATTTGAATTGTGCTCCGTTCTTCTAGTGGGAATGGCAAAGTGAAGCGGGTTGCTTCTTTGGAAAGGGGCAATGACTGACGGCTTCTAGTAGAGTTCAGGTATCGGTAAAAGCAAGATCACGTGGTTGGAGGTTGTGTTGAGGCTCTGTCAGTTTGGTAGTGCCACATGTTCTGCCTCCATTACCATGTTTTTATTGGGGGTGATTTGCCCGATGATTGTTGCAACTTTTGGATGGGGCGAAGTTGTACATTTAGGTGGCGCTTTCTCTAAGTGCGAATTGCATCGTGCGTCAGTGAAAATGGTTATTACAGTGACCCTTTTCACATTAGTCTGTTTGTAAACATTGCTTGTCACAACTCTCCACTTACAAAGAAGCAAATTTTTCTATATTAAACTTGATTAAAAAAAAAAAAATTATGCACTATGTTGTTTCCATTAGAGTTTTACTGTTTTTTTTCTCTCTAATGACATTGTAACTGCAGAATATGAAACTTGTGATTATGATATGTCCCACAAATATCAAATCTCCTTGCTCAGTATCCTACCAAATAAATTTAGAAACCTTTTAATAATTTAATTTTTTAAATTTTCTTTCAATTCTTTAAGTTGTATGAGGACAGATGTTTTCTCTATGTAGATGTGTCATGCATGTAACTGAAATTCCCTAATACACTTGAGTTCAGCAATTTGTATGTTACCACAATTTTTCTTTAACAGTCTTAATATCACATAAAATATGCATAAGAAAACAGAGTGATTCACATTTGCTCAAAGACAGTGAAATGCTGCCAACTACAATTATTGATTTTTACCATCATTGTTTGAGTTGTATTCAAAATCCAAAATTTGTGGTAGTGGAACATTTCCTGCTTGCAGCTTTCTGAAACATGCAGATATTAATATGTGTAGCTTTGTAGAACCTTTGTGCAGTTTAACTCACTCACTATTAAGTTTGGTATCTTCTACATAAGCCCCCATCTCAAAATGTAGGAGCCTTAATGGTTTAGTGTTCAGACCACCAACGTAGCTCTCATATTGCTGGTGGATGTTGCTATTGGCTAGTGCGTTTTTAAAAGGTACTTCCATTTTCCCTATTCCTTGTAATCTTTCATCACTAGGTTTTTCTGTATCACCTTTCTGGGTAAACAGATATGTAATTCTTTCACTCAGAGAGTGTTTGTTGCCCTCTCTTCCTTAGAATACATCTGTTACATATTTTTAGCTCAAGTGTGTGTATTTAGGCCCATCCACAATGGGCTGTAACTGTGGAAGTGTCCCAATCGCTATTTAAATAATGTCACATTGAAGTATTTTACAAATGCAATGTCTGAAACTTATCTCAAAAAGCCACGTAATCAATGAGCACAGTATTTATTAAGACAACAAACTTAACAAGGTTTTTTTCATTGTGCTTATTTCATAATCAGATGTAATTTTTATTTGATTAACATGCCATTTGAATAATAATTGTAATTTAGTTAACATTTATACACTGTGACGTGCTCCCGCTTGTCAGTTACTACGGTCAGTGGTTCAATTGACCGACACCCTGCCCTGAGCAGCTGCTGCGGGACAGTGGCTGACTAGGAGGTGCCTCGTGAACCCGGATTCTGTTGGTATTGTGAGCGCAGATTCCCTTCTAGTGAATGTGGTGGCCCCTTTGGCGGTGATACTTTGTAACTGTAATGCCTGGCTGGTCGAGGTCTGCTCACGTTGGGATTCACGATAGGGGATCGCCTATTGGAAGGGTGCGATGGAGGTAGAGGGGAGCCCCAGAGTGAGCTTCAAGATACGTTTCTCTCTCCCAGAGAGCACGATCTTGCTGACCATGATGGATGCCAAAAATCTGGATGCCAGTTGTCCAGGGGTGAGTTAATAAAAAAAGGAAAAAAATGAGTTCAGTAATTCAGAGTGTCATCGAGGTGAGAACGAGACTGGGATACGGTAATCGTTACTAGCTTTACTCTGCGTTAACTTGGCACTGGTATCTCCCAAGATGGGAGGGACTGGTGGTTCGTCACACAGGGATGTAAGTAGGGAGCAGAATTGGGATCCTATACCTTGGAATGGGTGGTAAGACTACCACCTTAATTATCTTCCCAGTGCCGGTGCATACTTTACACATCATGGTACTTGGCTTCCCTACAGTCTGGGTTGGAGTCGGCAGTTTACTGACTTGGTTATGCTGGGATGCACATAGGTACCTGATATCCTTGTAACTTGGCCATGGCCAGCAAATCCTTAACCAGGAATCTAGCAGACCAGTGTGGTTGGCGAGCCAATGAACTCTTGCAAGGGCAGTTTGGAGCTTCCTTATATAGTCCCTGCTTCGGCTTCGTGGCTGTCCAAGAAGTGCGGGGGTTGCAAGCCTCTCGACACTGGGGTTTGTTATCTCTGGTAGCGGGCTGCATAGCATATTTTCTTATTGCCTGCGATAGAGGCTGATGACAGTTTTACCTCCTCGGCCCGAGGCTCGGCATCTCTGACATCACTGGGTGCAGGGATGCTACATTCTTGTGTGTAGCTTTCCAACTTCTTTATCTAAGTTGGTGGGTCCGCAGCTTGGTGGGAAAACAATCTTGGGTTGAGAGGGTGCCGACCGTATATTGTAATTCAGGCGGGCAGTACAATTTTTATAAATAGTCTTCTAATAATATTTGGGACCGTGGCTGTCCAGGCTCGTGGAATCAACTCGCTCGGTATATGAAGTTAGTACGCCACTGTTGTGACCTGCCCCGAGCTCTCTATCGCTTGTTGATGGGGTGAAGTCACCCGTAGAGCACACAGATATGCTGCGCTGCAGTGTGGCATGCATCAACTGCCAGTGCAGAGCAAAATGTCAATGTTGTTTTTGCCTGATTTAATTAGATTTTGTATTCCAGTTAATAGATTAATTTATGTAATTTATTAACTGGCTATTAGAGTATACACTAAATCAAAATATTAATAGTATTTGTGTGCAAAAATGTTTACATGTTGACACATGCCACACTGCTGTGCAGCGTGTCTGCATACTCTATGGGCGACTTAGCCCCATCAACGAGCGTTTAAGAGATAGTGTCAAGTCGAAACAGGTGCATACAAAATTCCTGTGCCGACAGAGTTGGTTCCACGCGCCTGGACATCCACAAACACGCGCATAATTAGCTAAGAATAATTAGGAAATTTTACTGCCCACCCAAATTCCGACATGCGTTCACCACCCCCTCACCTCAAGATTGTTTTACCCGATGAGCTGCTAAGATAAAGAAGTTGGAGAGATGCCCACAAGATCGCAGCACCCCTGCACCCAGTGACGTCACAGATGCCGAGCCTCAGGCAGAGGAGGTAAAACTGTCATCAGCCTCAATCAAGGGTGATAAGAAAATACACTACCTACGCCCGCTACTAGAGATAACCGACCCCCGTGTCGAGAGGCTTGCAACCCCCACACCCCTGGGAAAGCCGCCAAGAGGAAGCTGGGAATATATAAGGAAGCTTCAAACTGTCCTTGCCAGAGTTCTTCGGCTCGCCGACTGCACTGGTCAGCGAGTTCTCCTAGGTCTGTAAAGACCTCCTCCTCTCCCAGCCTATAGCTTGAGAAGGCTCTCTCTCCTGCTCCAACAGCCTGCAAGAGGCTCCTCCAACACCAACACCTTGACAAGGCTCACTCTCCAGAGGTAACCTCTACATCCGCACCCTGTACTCACTACCCCAGTCATCCTTGACTCCACGGTAGCAGGCCGTCGTGATGTCCTAGATCCCCTCAGAAACCATTGCTGTAAAATGTGATAAAGAATTTCGGACTTTTGTTGGAAGTTGTAATCCAACCCAGGTTCGCATTCACCTGGATTAACGTAATTTAAAACACTCATTTAGAGACTTGTGTTAATCAGCCTTCCCTAGTATTTTCCTAAAGTGTCATTAAAACACAAAACAAAGATCGGAAATTTTTTCTAACTTAATTTTGCTAGTTTACTCTGCTTCCCCAATTAGGTACTTAAAATCCATTTGATTTCTGTTAGTGCATTTCACATATAGTTCGGCTCAAATATCATTTAAATATTCCTCTGCAGGATAGAGTGGACAGATGAACCACCCAGTATCACTGGGTCCAAAAGGATCGTTATGTCTAAAAGGACAAGCTCTCACATCAAGTAAGTCTGGGATGCCCATGCCACCCTGCAGAACACATACCAACTTTAGCAGTGGTTTTCTGGTAAGGCCTATGAGTGGCTGAAAAGTCACTCACCGAGGAATACTGGACGACGGCTAGGGAAGGTGTGTCCCTTGTGTGCTTGGTGAGCCTAGTGAGAGTAAGAGTGTTCTGTTCCAATAGAATAACTGTTTTTCTAGTTTGTGTTTTAATGACAAAGAAGGGAGGTGGCCTTCCCATTACGCTACGTCGCAAGGCCCAACATACGCTGCAACGTGAGATAGCTCAATCCCCACTACTCGTCAGACGAATGACCCCCATCGCACGCCCCTATCGCAGATACCCAAGGTCACCATACCCATGCCTCGTCCTATCTCGCCCATGGTCATCCGCTCATACAAGTTCGAACTTGACTCCACGTTAGGAACGTATTGGCCATGGTCTTGTTATGATTATGACAATCTCAGTTATCTGTGTTCGCCTCCGCCTACCCAGGTCACTGAACAGCCTACTCCGCCCCCATCTACAGACTGCCCATCTGTAAAAATGTGTACAATATGCACATCCGTTGGGAAGGTGATAAAGGTGGTGATTCCACCTCCCATTCAGAGATGTTGAGTTGTTTCCCAACCACAACCTGCATTCCTGTGTGTAAGCCCACTAGACCATCCCCTCTTGAGAGATTATATTGCCAACCAGATGTAGAGTAGGGGCAGCCAGAATCGTCATACCTCATCCTATACTAACCGCTCTACTGTTCACTCACAACTCATCACTATTTCAAATTAATTATTATAATTGTACCTTGGACAGCTGGCATCCAGAATCTTGGCGACCTTCATGGTGAGTAAGATCATGCTCTCTGGAGGAGAGACATGTATCTTTAAGCTCACCCTGGGGTTTGATTCCCCACTACCTCCCAACAAAGCCCTTCAGTTAAACAAAACACAAAACACCACCTGAGGAATTATCACGTCTGATAGGAGGGATTCGGCACTTGGTAAGAATTGCAGAGTAGTAGTGCTGTCGGCACCGAGAACAAACTACTACAACAGCCTGAAGGAGGCAAAGAAGTAGAAGCTATATATCTATAAAAGTGTTATTACGGATTTACACAGGAAGAAAGTCCATCAGTGTTGAAAGTTTTCCTATTATCTTAGGACACAACTTGGGACAAAACTTCAAAGTTGGTGAGGGCTTGTCGTAGGACACAGCTTAAGACATATGAGTTTCAGGATGTGCTGTCACATCAGAATTTCACATGCACAAATTTGTGTATTCTCATCCTATGGCACAGCTGGGGATAGCACTATTGTAGAAGGGTCTTAGGCTCACATACTAAAATGGGTGTTACCTTTCTGTATATCAGTAGGCCTAGATAAATCCAGTTTTTTCTAATTGTATTGTGTAATCATAATATATCATTTGTATGCAGCTGTGTTCATCAAAATTATAAAATAAATGAACATACAGGTGATTGTAATGTGTGTGTGTGTGTGTGTGTGTGTTGTTCCACAGAGAGTTTCAGCTTTGTGGAGAGCAGGATTGGCACACCTCAGCTGGTACACAATGATTTCATCTTCAAGACGCACTGCTCCAAGGGCAGCAAAATCTACTGGCAGTGCACAGACTACAAGAAGCACAAGTGCAGAGCGCGCGCTATGACGGACAAGGGCCGGGTGACAGTGATGTGTGCACAGCATACCCATGCTCCACACACCTTGCGCATACAGGGCAGGAACACATACCAGTTCTCCTTCTATGAATGATTGCAGATGGTGCGACCCTGCTGTGCTTGTTTTGCTGTGTGTGCTTGGCTGGGGCAGTAACTAACCAGCAGTAGACAGCAAAGGCCTACCTCTGCTTTCCCTCTCCTAACAGCGGAAGCTGGTGTACCCTCTTAACCAATTTGGGTACTCCATATAGTTGAGGTAGGCAGCTCCAGGCAACTGAGATAGTTCACCTGGTGTCACATTTGTATTAGGCCTTGGTCAGTGATATCCTACTTTGATGTAAATAAAATGTGTACATATTGGGTAGAGATGTATGTTAACAATTCGGTCCTAAGTCCCAACATTGGAAAATGTTTTTTTTTTTACTAGAACTGTCAAAACTACATCCCTAAGGATGGGATTTTTTTGTAATCACAAAATGAACACTATAAAATGCTAAAACTTACTTTTTTGTTGTTGCTGCTAAAAACCACACTTTTTTGCAATAAGTGCTATTGATGCTACATAACTCAATATGCTAATACTGCAACTTGTTTCTACACTACTACCATTGTAAGTGGTTCAGCAAATAACCAGTCATTTTTTTAGCATCTTAATTTAACCAAATTTTGTATCTACTACCTTTACATCATTTTATTACTTGTTTTATAAAATACATGATTATAGATGACAGATACAGAATCTCTTTATGCTATTCATTTTTCAAAATACGTTTACAGTATGAATTTTGACTCATCAGTTTTGCCCCATCAGTGAGCATGTTAAGTATTATCAGATGAGTAGAGAGCAGTATGCGAGTATAACAAGTATGCTTTTGATCCAGAACATATTGTACACGTACCACTTAGGGTGTATTTTCTTGTTCTGAAGTTTTAGTTGACTGATATTGCATCAGTTTTTACAAGTTGTAGTATGTGTTAGTAATACTGTTATGTTAGTAATGGGACAACAAACAGATTTTATTACTGTTTTTAGCACGGTTAGGTTTCTTATGGTTGTTGGTTTCTCGTCCATATTTATAACAACAACTGACATTGTTCCCACCATATTCCTACTGTGTACGGTAATAATTTATACATAACATTTATTCTCCAGAAAAATAGCCAATGCCACACAAACACAAAAGTCACTGTTGGAAAAAAAAAAAAAAAGGTGATGAATTTAATGTGTTCCAAATTGCGGAGAATTGATTTTTTACGTAATGTATCATCATCATCATAACACAGTGAAATATAAATATTTAGTGGGATTTATCAATTTAAAACGTAAAATTGTATCAAATGCATCAGCACGTTATGGAAACACTTCTAACACAGGTTGACGCAGCCGTATACCCCCGCCCAGGCGGTCTTTCTACCCTGCCACCCCTCCATCAGCCGGGAAACCATTGCGACCGCCTACCTGCTGAAAGCATTACTTACAGCGCTTCCAAACATCTTGGTTTTGCTAGCCAACGAGTGGTTTTGTTATAATGTACAGTATTGTTTCCTGAGTAGAATGTGTACTGCATGAGTGAAAAGTTACCTCAAAGTAGCCTAAATATAAGTTAGAATTTAATATTTATTTTAAATATAACATTGTCAGGAAACTGTCTGGGCAATGCTCGCAAACACACTATAAGGATGTAACGAAAGAGAAGATTTCAAGAAGAGATTTTATACTTTCTTTGGCGAAGGAGTTAGCCGGACCATATGTGGCAATACGTTTACAAATTCCAAAGCTTTTCCCAAGTATCTGGGGGGGGATGTTCCACAAGATGCTTGCGACAACAAACGTGTACAGTGCCAAATATCCATGTGTAGCAAAAATAAAACCAGAGACAAATGTTCACAGTGGAGGAAACCAGTTTGTTGAGTATGTACCGGCAAACAAGGAAGAATATCCAAAAAAATGTGACAAGTAATTCAGAAAAAAAATCTTATTGACAGTAAGTAATTTTCCATAGATTTGAATAAAAACATCTCAATCAATATAAATACTTGGAAAATGTAACTCTTTATTACTGTGTGCGAAACCGTAGTCAATCATTTTCTTCTTATTATTATTTACTATAATTATTCTTATTGCAAAAATATTATATGGCATGTATAGATGTTTTCTCAGTAGTAATTTCACTGTTGAACGTTTGATACCTTTCCAAGTGTAATTACTTATAAAGTAAAAATTATACGACCTTAAAAAATTTATTGCGCATTTTATTCTTTTCATATTTTTCTGTGGTGAATTACAAGTGCAAACAGACAACAAATTATTTGACTTAAAAAAAAAATAAAAGTCAAATTGACTACATTGGTAGGGTCAGATAATGCTAGTAGTGCAGTCAACATATATCAGAAATGTAACTGTTAATCTTGTACGAAAAATGTAGCCAACAGTTTTGCTTTGAAAGTGTATTATATAAGTGACAATAGGAAAAAGAATATCCTTTTCACTAAAAATCTAAAAGCAATCAAAATGACTGCATCGGTAAGACTAGGGGGACAGGTAATCCCGGTAAGCTTAATGTTAAGGTCCAATGTCAGGTTAGTTAATTATTTGGGGGAGAAAATATCCTTTTTGGGAAAATGCTACCTTAAATGTACTTACAATGGAGAGTTAAGAGTTCTTGAATTTTATGTGGTTGAAAAATATAGTTCTCCTATTCTTGGACTGTCAGCATGTGTGATGTTAGATTTCATCAGGAAAGTGGAAACTGTTCAGTCCAAGACCCGAGATTCTACCCTCACGGACTTAATTTCCATGTATCGTCAGTGTTTTGAAGGTATTGGGGAACTACCTGGTGGACTATAAGAGGATACTGAGGGAGGATGCCAAGCCAGTGGTTCATGCTCCTCGCAGGGTTGCTGCTGCTCTCAGGGAACCGTTGAGGCAAGAATTAAACAGGTTAGTAAATGAGGGAATTATTGCTAAAGTGGAGAAGCCTACAGAATGGGCTAACTCACTTGTAATGGTTCATAAATGTGATAACAGCTTAAGAATTTGCTTGGATCCAGCAGATCTGAATAATACATTAATGAGAGAACATTTTTCCTTGCCTACATTTGAACAGATTACATCTCAAATGGCAGGTGCTTGTTACTTTAGTGTTTTGGATGCCTCACAAGGGTTTCGGCAGATTAAACTGCATGAGAGCAGCACTGACTATTGCACATTAAATACTCCTTGAGGATGCTACAAGTTTTTACGATTGCCTTATGGGCCCCAGAAGTCTTCAATCGTAAATTTAGTGAAGTATTTGCAGGATTGCCTGGGATGCTGACGTACATTGATGATATTATTTTTTGGGAACTTCCAAAGAGGAGCATGATGAGCATCTCAAAGCTGTCTTGGAGAGAGACCTTAAAAACATTGTTAGGTTTAATAAGCGCACGTGTATAATTGGTGTTCAGCAGGCATCGTTTCTGCAAGGGGTGTACATCCAGATGCAACAAAAGTGAATGCCATTCACTACATGAATGTTCCCACATGCAAAAAAGGTGTTGAGAAGTTTTTAAGTGTCATAACATATTTATCCAAGTTCCTTCCGAACCTTGCAGACTCTACAGCTCCTCTCAGGGTTCTCTTAAGATAGGTGTAGCATGGCATTGGGAGCATGAGCAATAAGTTGTGTTCACGAAACTGAAAGACCTGTTGTGTACCATGCCAGTATTAAAATATTATGATGTCAATAAACCAGCTATCTTGTCAGTTGATGCATCACAATTTGGTATAGATGCAGTCTTGCTGCAGGAGGGACATCTAATTGCTTGTGCTTCCAAATCTCTTACTGACACAGAACAACGGTACGGTCAAATAGAAAAAGAAATGTTGGCAATTGTTTTTGGGGCAGAGAACTTTTATAAATACATTTACAACAAACAGGTGGTTGTTGAAACCGATCACAAGCCGTTAGTAACTATCTTTTAAAAGCATTTTGTAGACTGCCCAGCTCGGCTGCAGAGGATGAGGTTGCTGCTGCAACGATTTTCATTATCTGTTATCTGTCGTTTACAAATCTGGTTCTCAAATGTACATATCAGATACCTTGTCCCGTGCATTGCATGCCGCACTAGTTACAATCAAACTGCAGTTTTTGCTGATTTAGAAAGGGAAATGGAGCTGCAGGTATGTTCAGTGGTGTTGAATTCCAAAGTTACAGATGCCAAATTGTTAATGTTGCAGCAGTACACAGAAAGGGATCACAAACCACATAGTTTGTGCAGAATTATCAGTGTAGGTTGGCCTGAGAAGCTGCAGAAGGTACCCCCTGAATTGAAACAGTATTGGATGTACAGAGAGGATCTCAGTTATGCTTATGGTTTAGTTCTCAAGGGTAAATTAATTGTGGTTCCTAAGGGTTTATGACCAGAAATTTTTAGGTCCATTCATGCTGTTCATCAAGGACAAGAAAGTGCATACAAAGAGCACGTGGAACAGTTTTTTTGACCCAGAATGGCATCTGATATCTCAGCTTTTGTTGAAAATTGTGAGGTGTGTAAGGAATTTCAGAAATCTAAGGATAGGCAACCTCTCCTTCCATATCCTGTCCCAGATTGACCTTGGTAGAAAGTAGTGGTTGATATGTTTTTTCTTCATGACAAACTGTACCTACTAGTTGTTGATTATTCCTCAAAATGGGTGGAGCTACAAAAGCTGAAAAGTCGAACTAGTTCATGCATCATTAGCCACATGAAATCCATATTTGTTCAGTTAGGAATACCAGCCATGGTTATGTTGGATGGTGGTAGCAATTTGACTTCATCACAATTTGACCAGTTTGCCCAAGAGTGGACTTTCATCCATCAGACACCCAGTCCTCATTATCCAGTCCAATGGCATGTCTGAATGCCATGTTCAGACAGTTAAGAAAACTCTCAAAAAAGTTATTCAAGAGTTCTTCTTGAGTTCCGTAACACCCCAGTAATTCAAGGGCACTTGCCTGCTCAACTTCTAATGGGTCCCAGGCTTACGGGCTGTATTCCAGTTGTTCCTGCATTATATAATCCTTCCCTTTCAAACCATAAAGAGGTATGTGCTGCTCTTCTGGCAAAGCAAACTGAGCAGAATACATACTATGATGTCAGGGCTCGCCAGCCAGAGGAAAAACCAATTATTGGAGCAGTCAGGGTGCAGACATCTAAGGGGTGGGTAAAAGGGGCTATCATAATTCGGCCAGCAAATCGTCCACGCTCTTATGTGGTGAAAATGCCAAGTGGTAATATTGTGGAGCGCTCTACAAGGGTACTTCGTCCTGATACGGGTGTTTATTTGTCTGCTGTTGATAGAGATGATATTGACGTGGTAGGCCACAAGGTGAATAATGTTGCTAACCCTATCAGTGTGAATCAGAGAGTAGAAAGTGTTACTCATGGCATAAATAATCATGATGTGTTGCACACAAATGGCTTTCATGGGTTCACCGAGGAGGACTGCAAAGTAAGAGTTCGTGATATTTCACATAGCACCCATAGTGACGCCTCAGTAGAGGTACAAGGTTCTGTGAATCATGTGGTTGATGCATTTGTTGACAGTGGAGGGTGATGGTGCTCCTATTACATCCAAATTTGGTCGGGTTTGGAAACCATCAAAAACGTACCCAAGTTCTGAGTGTGTTTGCAAATGAGATATTTCTGTTAATGTTATAAATATTTGAATTTGTATGTAACTAGGTTATGTGATACAGTAGTACCCCTTTTTTACACAATTCAAGGGATCCAGAAAAAATGATGTAAAAAGCGGGAAAGTGTAAAATGAGGAAAATGCAGTAAAGTGTTTCAAATTGAATGAAGTTGTAATAAATCAACATTGACATACCATTAATACTATACAAAAATCATAATAAAAAAAACTGTTGAACATGGAAAGCTCTACCAAAATATACTCCAGTACATTGACAAATTAAATATGTATAGCAAGAAAAAGTATGTAACATTGGCAAATATTGACAAATAAACTGACAAATATAGGCATATTTACAGACTTCGCCTAGAACTTTCTTAAAAACTTCTGTTGCCACTTGGAATTTTTATAATAAAGCACATAAAATAAGAATCAAGGTAATACAAATTTAGAATAATTATTTACTTATGCATTACAACAGTTCACACTTTCCATTTAATTAGACTTTGAAAAGAAGTCTGAGATTTTCGTCTCCTTCAACTACTGACCGCTGACATGTTCAATTTTTTTGTTAAGGACATTCAGCTGTTCGAAAATACTGTCCTCACATTCGAATCCCGAGCAGTAGGTCCTCACAGTTTATACAGCTTGTAATGCCTCATGCTTGGTGGGCATACGTACTTTTCTCTCGTCTTCACAAGCTTCGTCATCTTTTTGGTCTTGACTTTCCATGACATGGGAACTTACAATATCTTCAACTGACTGTTCAGTAATAATCATGTCAGAGTCAATATTGACTAAATAAGTGAGTGATACATTAGGTTCAATTGGCTTCATCTTCATTGCCAACCACTGTACATGGAAAACCACCTTTCTTGAAGCAGTTCGCAATTGTTTTCTGTGTAATTTCCTTCCATGCATAAGAAATAATGTGGTCTGCATCCAACATGCTTACCTTCTTGTCATGTGGATTTTGTTCACTGTCAATAACATAAAGAAAAAGTGTAAATAGCAGGAAACTAAAATATTGTGTGTTGTAATTAGTGGGAAAGATGTACATAGAATCAAATGGAGATAAAACAGTAGCAAAAATAAATGGTGTAATTTTCGGGAAAATGTAAAAAGCGGAATGCAAAAAAGGGGGTTCTACTGTATACCATTGCAATGTTCTTTGCGTTTATGTTGTATGATAGTCTGAAAATTGGATTCAAGGTCTTTGTTGTATATGTCTATACTGTTTGTAGTTTGTATTGGAAAAGGATGTTGTAAGGACAGATAGGTTGGTAGCAAGACAACTGGTAGTTGGCAATAATGTAAATATAATTAAAAACTAAGATGGAGGTGTAGAATAAAGGACGTACATATAATGGTAACAGTGTATTATTTATTACTTACCTACAAAATGCCACTGCTACACTGTAAAAATCAGTGCAAGAAAGGTTGTAAAATTACACCGTGGTGACATAAGGGAGACAGGCGAAAGAATATATGACAACCCTCCCCTCCCCCCATCTAGAAATTTTGCGCAAACAGTTGATTCCGATGCTCTAGAAGTGGGGAACAGTACTTCATGGCCCGGCATCACGACGTCCAATAGGGATTGAACACACTCCAGTCAGGCAGCAGATGATGATACCGACACAAATCAAAACAAACCCGCCTAACACAGTGATGGATATGTCAATTTTGCAACAGATGTCTGGTGTTTCGACACCCAATAGAGATCAGCAGAAAGAGGAAGGAAAAACAGCTGCTGCCATGGCAACAACAACAAAAATATCAATTGGTACAACACTATCGAAGACAACAACTTGCTCTCAACCTATGCCTGGCATCTCGACGCCCAATAGGGATCTATTAGAACAATTGAAATAGGCGGGGGGGGGGGGGGGTAAGCTACCAACTACTTCAGCACTGCCTGCCCATGTAGTATGACCCTGGAGCACTAGCGTGCCCAGAGCCCCGACAGATTACTCAACCCTGAGAGTGTCTGCTACACCGACGCCTCACGCCCAGCCGCCCCAGACAGGCTCGTTGTCAGCAAAACAAGACAGTGAGAAGTCTTCAACCGCAGTGCCTCTTCCGCTCGTCAATGTGACGTCACAGCCAAACAAACGCAACCAAAAGCAACTCTCGTGACTGCACCCCGGCGTGGTGCAAACACACCTGATAGGGAAAAGGTGTCAGACAATGAAGAGGAACGTGAGGACGCAGCAGGTAGCGCGGCGCCTCGCCATCTGCTACCAACCAAAACAACTAGACGAGGAACAGCAGAGCAGACTACGACAGTGATGGGTACAGCAGTGCCGCTTCTGACATTCCGCCTCGCAGACCACAGCACCATTGGCTCATCCCTCTAAGGTACTGGTGCTACCAAGGCAGTACTACCACTCCACGACATCGAGACAACACAATGCCACAACTCTGGTGTCCAGACGCCAACCGTCAGTATCAGCTGCTGCCACATCCCAGACGGAGGCAACATTGCTGCGGGATGACGTGAAGCACGGGTCGAAAGAGCTTCCTGATAGGGGTTTGGGGGGCGTTTGATGCCGTCCTCGGCTTGTGAGACAACAGCCCTTGTTGACCCGTGTGCTATCTCTTGAGGAAGGTTAGGAACATGGCGGGGTAGAGCGCTGGCCCAGCAGTGCAATGCCGAAGGCCATCAATACCAGACAGCGTACGTAAATCACTGCAGTATTTTTGAAGTGTGCAAGGGGTATAGTTTATATTAAAGTTTTTTCATAGTGCCACAATATTTAAAATTAACCCCATTAATAAATAACACGCTTCAAATTAATGTGAGAAAATCCTACGTAACATAATATAACAACATGTGTGTCAAAGTCTAAAGACGTGGGTGTTCATAACTCAGCAATCCTACAATATTGTGAGAAACTGTGTAGCACATTGTGCTCAGTATATTTAAAGTAGTTAAAAGCCATATAGGAGCTAATTTACTTCAATAAAATAAAAAATGTTAATATTGACATGTTGACACTGTTAGTACGAAGTAGCACGCTCGAACCGAGCAGAACAGAATTCCTTTTATATTTTATTTTAATATTAATGTGTATTCAATGTGATTCAAATTAATACTGTGCAATTTTTATTTAGTAGTGTAATAATGTCTTCATGCTCTTTCAAAAGCTCACGTAACATTAAATGGCTTCGTCAATATTTTTCCAAAAATTACTAGGACGTAATTTTTACAGCTTTTTATGTTTTTGTATGCAAGTGCTAGGCTTAAGGTGTTAATTGATATGTATCTCATGCAGTTTTGTGTTTCATATCATTCATTTCATTTCTTCTCGCTTGTCTTGGTTCAACGGGCATCAGGGTAGGTCGCGATGAAGCAGCTCGGAGGTGAAACAACTTTATAACTAATCATGTTACCACAATGGCTTAATCATCTGGAACATTTTTCAACCTATTTCGTGCACCTTTCGAGTAAACCACCCTCCGGAGCAGACTCGCTGCCCCTCCACTTTATTTTCGCTTTAATATTTTTCCACGCTATGGCACTTCATAGCTTCAGCCAATGCGGGGCTTCGTGCAGCATGCCCGCTTAACCGTTACTTCAATTGTGTATCATCTCGCTTATTCTGCCAGCATTATTTTTCAAGTTATTTCCACGTGTTGCAGACCGCGTACTCAAAATAATGTCTATAATGTCAAGTGTTCTTCTGTATTGGTAAGGTGTGCTGAAGAATCTGTATATCCCAGAGTGTGTGCAATCCACGTAAGTTGAAAGTATTCAGTGTTTGTAATAATGGCTTGCTGGGGAGCCAGAAATCCCAGTCCAAGAGAAACTTATATGTATTTAATTGTTTTCACTGCTTACAACTACTACTGAAAGTAGATGCTAGGAAGCACAGGGTCATTAGCCCAGGCTTATCGACCACTGCCAAAAAAAAAGGAGTATCATACTCTTTCCGACTTACTTTATGCGTTATAAAACCTTACATACTTACCTATACTTATTTTACAATCATCATTTTACGTGTTTACCTGAGTGGATTCCCCTCGGAGGTTAACTGGCGCCCATAAAATATTACTGATCATACTTACTGTTAGCGCTGTATCGGTACGCCCGTACCTTGGTTTCATTCACGCCGATCACCGCTAGGCATCAACATCTATGAACAAGACTTCCAAAGAACCAAACTGTATGGTATGAAATGGCAAAAATTGTCTGGTTAATGGCACAATATTACTAAAATGATGCTACTTATTGCCTAAGTCATCTATGACAAAATCTTTTGCAACACACGCAGACTGTACAATTTCATTTGGTTTTGTGCCCTAAATTTTTTGGAAATTTTGAGTTTGTCTAACCTTTTCTTTTGTGGTTTTAGAACACTGCCCCACATGTTTTTTTAATCTGTTTGTTTTTTCAACTTTTCCTGTAATTTCTTGAACTGTTTTCTGAAATGGCGTGGTTACTTGTAATAAAAGCATACTTTGTCTGATTTACTAGTATCTACCTGGTCCTTGGATTTATCTTTAATACTAACACTAGTTGATTCCTTAATTTCAACCCTCTCTTTCTCATCCTGTATTTTCCTTGTTAATGGAATGTGAGTTTTTTCTGAAATGGAAGGATGACTTTTCTCTAGACTGGTCTGCAAAAGCTATGTTTATTGAGTTAATATATAACCTATCTAGGTCAGCAAAGGTATGTGGCCTATTGGCAAATATAGCATGTGAGCGCTCTGCAGGGTTCAATCCATCTACAATGGTTGACACTTTTTCAGCCTCGGACACTGCTAAACGCCTAACCATAGCTGCTTCCTTAACATCAGCTATATAGTAGGCCAAGGGCTCATAATGCTGCTGCAATCTATTAAACCATTCCAGTCTGATATTTATTAACATTCTAGCTGGACTGAAATAATAAAGGATATCTTGATGGTATTGTTCAAAACTGGCATTATTAGCAATAGCTAGGGTGGTTCTGTCACTCAAGGGGGAACAAGTGAAGGAGAAAATAATTTCTAATAACTGGTTGTCTGGTATGTTACCCGTTTGTGTAATTCTGACCAATTCAGTTAAAATTTTTAGTAATTAATGGACATTCAAACCATCAGTTTTTGAAAAAACTGCTAAAACCCTTTCAAATGTATGAGAAAGTTTCCCATATGCTGAAAATGAAGGTGAGGCATGAGGGGCATGAGGGGTGAATGTAGGATGTTGCTGAAACTGTTGGAGGAATAGGGGGTGGAAGGTGGTGAGATGGGCGGAGTGATGCAAAGCAGCAGTTCATTGAATGCCAAAAGTTTGTTTGTGTAAGTTTGACTGGGGGTCAACCTGTGACTGTGTGGAACAGGAGTTGAATGGTATTGTGAAATGGCAGGAGGAGTGAATAAGGTTAGGCCTAAAGTACAAGGGGTGGTAACAGGTCAGGAAGGTACCGTAGATTGTTGTGAAGTGAGTTCATGTGATATGTAACTTGCCCTATAGGGAAGGAGTTGGTACTGTGGACTGAGGGGTTGAAATGTGGTTAGAGGTGGCTGGTTGGTTGCTGGGGTGTGAGGAAACTGGGGAGTGATAGTAATGAGATTTTGAATTACTTGATCGGTTGCTATGACATTTGTTGAAGGTTGGGTGGATTGGAATGTAATGAGGTTTGTTTGGAGGGGGGTAGGTATGAGGGTGGCATGTCGGAAGTGGCTTCCAGTATGTTTACATTGGTGGAAACTACCACCATACAGGTGAGGTTGTCCTCATTCCCTTGTGTACAGCCTTGTACCACTTCAGAGGGTAAACACAGTGATGAGGTGGGGATGGGGTTGAGTGGAATGCAGGAACATGATGTATGAGCAGCTGTGGTAGGCAGCAAGGTGAGTGTGGTGGGCGTGAGTGGGGATGATGAGGCAAAAGTAACCATTTCCTCATCTGAAATGCATACACTAAACCCTTTTTCTGTTCGCCCAGAAACTGGCGAGCCTAACAGTCATTTCCTGGCACTGCTATTTCCTGGACTACCTGCTGTAGTTAACAGTGTTGCTCCTACCACAAATTGTAGTTGATATTTTATGCTTTCATAGTCTATGGTCACTGATTCTAAAAATGTGCTAATCTGTGTTAAATAAATTATGTGCATCTTGACCTGACCTGTTAATTGTAAAATCTTCAATCGATGAATTACAAGTTTCAATCTAGTTAGACACCTATGTAAGTCTGCTTGGATTAAACTATTTTGTAGGTAAGCAGCGGTTTTGTTCAGTTCAGATACTTTTCTAGCACAGATGGAAAACTCATCCAAGTCAATTTCCCTTATATATTCTACTAATTAGGGAAGCCATCTTTCAGCAAAACCAGCAGTTTCTTCCGCAGCTGTTGTATGTTTCCTGTGTAGTATAAATTACGAGACTTCAACTTGTAAATAAGCTCATCTTTGAGCATATACTCTGGGACTACTACCCTCTCCATACTGTATACCTAAGTATTAACTGTAAACTTACATAAACTGCACTAAGATACATAAGTATTTAATTCCCACACTACAAATCACTTATTTACAACCCAAATTTAATGCAATATTTTCTACTTAACCTAATAGGCCCAGTGTACTGTGCGCATGTAAAAGGTAAACAAAACCACTGTGAACCTAGTGTAAAACCATGATGTGCAGTTGGCATTACTGTGCCGACAAGATGGAGTCGTGCATGAAAGAACAGTAGCGCTACACAAACACGTACAAAAATAAACACACTCCAATAAATGGAGGGTAGATAAAATTACGTTTACACAACATAAACAATGAAGAAAGTTATGCCCCGAAGTAAGAAGTTACTTAATGAAAAATAAAACCCTGAAATTCACCCTAGAATAGCAGGTTACCAGTTCCCTCTACAAAGGACTCACGTAATGTTTTTATAAGGAAAACCTACGTGCTAAATCTAGTGATGAGGTAATATATTTAATAGAATACACACAACAGAACACAAAAACCAAAAACATAGTAAACACTCTGCTAGACAAGAGTAATTGTGTACGCTAACTAAATGCAACAACAAACAAAAAATAATAATTTTCTATAACTCTGTCGTTACACGTGACAAATTTAACCTCACAACAAAACAATTCTCACTATAGAGTTAAAAGCAAACCACATTATCTTTTCATTTCTGCAGATAAAAACATGGGACTAAGGGCTTGATACAGATATGAACGGAAACTAGAAATAATACCCTAATATTGCACAGACAAAATCAATCTCTGAGAACGTAACCTGAAAGTACTTTTAGAAATGAAACCAGTAGCTGAACTACCATTTGTTCCCTTGCCATCACTTCAAAACAAAATCTGCTACCTTTGTTGGTTTAAAGGTTGAATTAGAAAACAGCGTATTTGAAAATTCACCAGTGCATCCACAGATGTACACTGGACGTACCGAAATTATTTGTTTGGTGAGTCTGGTTGAACCAGTGTATCCTGAAAATCTGTTGGATCTGGTGGATATGCATCAAAAGATCAACCGATGAATTTTCAAATGTTTTCTGTTAAAAAAATAGAAGTTAGTACAAATACAACTCGTATGTAATTTTCAAGCATTACAAAATATACAATAATAATTTGGACATCAAGTTTTACACCAGGGTGGCGGATAGTGTGTGCGTGACTAGAGATGTAACTAACGAAAGTGGAATTAAATATGACGAAAGTGCTTCAAGTGTAAGAAAGTGGTTAAAAACGGAGTTCTTTATGAAAGTGGTCGTAGCATCCAGGGGCGCAGCAACGTCTTGATCTCAGAGAGGGCCAAGGCAAACACAGACCACCCACCACGGTCAGGCGAACCGAATGTCGAAGGTTTTTATTTGTTTGTGTATAGTGTGTGTGTTCTATACTAATCAATCCAATCTGGAAAATTTCTTCGACGATTAGCTATTAGCGGTGATATTATTTAAATGTTCGAAGAACATCTCTTACAGGATGTTGACATGTAAAAATACAACTGCCATTCTTGTAAATTATGTTTTCTTCTATTAAGCTTAAAACTAATAATAGCTGAATCGGTGACTGACAAGGGACTAACTAAATCATAATTAATAACGACAGTATTAAGTGGTTCTTGGTTAGCTTATTTGTACGATTTGAAATCACAACTCCAGTTCTACCATTTTCAAAATTTTATTGTTTCTATAGTATCTAGGGCCCGTTACATTAGATTAATAGCGCCTGATTTTCAACCTTCGGAAATTCTTTATAATTTTAATTATTCGTCAACAAGAAATTTAAAAGTATTGAAACATAACTATGGCTAAATAAATATTTTCTAGTAGAAAAAAAATAGGCTTTTAACAATATCTATTTCTAAATGGAGCATATACATAATGTGATAAAGGAATGAAAGACTTCTATATACATGAAACCAAGAAAGTGTGAGTTTTAATCAATAAACACTAATAAGATCATTGTTTTAAAAACCAGGAAACAATTTCCTATGGAAAACAGTTAGTATTCATACTAGGAGGTAAAAAATATTTCCATTCAAATTCCAAAAAATTTAAGGGTTATTACATCTAAGAAGCTCAACCTCATATTCATAAAAGCAATTTTTCAAGATAACAATAATGATAATGTTTTAAACAATTGAGATTATGATAGATATTAAATATGTACATCAGTGTTTCATATATCAAACATTAACTTTGATCATATTAGTTATTTTTTGCCAAATACATGGACCCTATACTCATTTTTGTTACTGAACTCTGATATGAGTTTTTCAATATTGAGATTATCAGTGAGTTTACCATACACATGCAGAATACACAATGAATTCAGTCTTTTCTGTGTAATTGTTGTTCGCAGTTAGCTTTTCAGCATTCAAAGTGTGGAGAAAGAACGTTTGGCTGTTGCAGATGTGACAGGTGTGACCAGAAGATAACAAAGAAATATTTTTCAGCTCCGGAAAAAGAAATCTGGTCTCAGGGTGCATATCCCTTAAGCGCTGTACATATTCCATTGTTTTGTACAGTGAGGAGAGAGCTTTTTCAACATTTCAATCTGATGTGCTAGGTGTTGCAGATCAAAATCTTTTTCTTGCAAAGTTTCTGTTAACTTAGAGTTCCATTCTATTGTCTGAGTTGCTAGTGCCTCTTCAAGGTAAACATATTTTTGTAGCCAGTTTCTTCAAATCTCCTTTGTATTTCTCCAGTAATACTGTCTAGTGCTTCGAAGCACACTTTCCTGTACAACTCTTCTAGGGATGCAAACTGGTAGTCTGGCACAGTGTAATTTGACTGCTAAAGTCTTTTTGGAGTATTTTTGCCTCTTGGTAAAGTTGGGAAAATAAATTCATGTTCTACGACCTTTGCATCTATCTCAGACCATAGATGGTTGAAACCATCTTCATTCCTTTTTTCTCTCAAACACTTCAAAACAACATTTATTTCATCACTAGCACCTGCTACCGTCATTGTTTTCTTTTGCAACAAACACTAAGACATTCAGTCTCAGAAAACAACTCCAGGCATATTCACAAGCCTAATTACAATTCTCCTTGAGAAAACTGATCGCATAAACCCCATGCTTTACTTGCAACATCTTCGTTACGTTCTGCAAGAGACTGAAAAAACTGAAGAATCACCGGATAAGCATTGATTACACTGGTAATAGATTTTACTCTGACTGTCCAGCATGTGGGGCATAGTGGTTTTCGATCATGAGTTTCTTTTAGATGTAAATCTGCAGCTAAATCAGCAAACTTCTTTTTCTCGTTTTGGAGAACCTTACAATATTACCAATTTTCTGCACCCACTGCATTGTCCTCTGAGATCTTGAAATGACAAATTGAAACGACAAAGAACACCTTCAATAACAGCAAACTGTCTCTCTCCTGTGATATCGGGTGTTTCATATAAACCCAGAAATACTTCTTCTGCCTCGAGAATTTGCGAGTTTACCGTTCGTATGCAGATTGACACCTATTCCTTGCAGCTTTCGTCTCTAGTTTAATCTACTATAATACTAAACTCCTTCCTGTTTCTGATTTCACTCAATAACCCTCTCAAAATTGAGTGTGCTGTATCATTTATTACTTCATTCTGAATTTCCAGGGTGCAAAATTCCTTTTTGTTTTTTAAGAAGTGCTGAAGTTCAGGAATGACATTAACTCATAAATGTAAAAGCTGATCCAAGTTCCCTGATATGTCATCATGAGAACTAAAAGCTAATGTGCTAAATACTTCGCAGTTGTAAAAATTGCTCGTAGTGCTACATAATTTTTTTGTTGTTGCTCACTCAGTGTTTTGTTTATCTGGTTTACAAGTAGTGTTTGTTGTAACAAAATTAATTTCTCGGTTGATTCCTTATGCATGCAACTATTTTCGTTCAGCAAAAACTTTTCAACTGGTTTCTTCCAACGAGTGGAACCATCATATATAAGATTAGACTTGTATTGAGGATTGTGTTGTACAAGTTTCTTATGTAGTGCTTTGATGCAAGTGAAACAAAAAAATTGCATTTTTTGAAAGATTGCTGTCAATCCAAGGGTAGACACTAAACCACTGATATTGAAAATGAGGAAGCCTTCCTTCTTCCTTATTTGGTGGAATATAATCTGGCTGATGAGGCTTGTCATGTGTTATGTCGTCGTCAAGCTACAAACTGGCTGTGAATATGTCTTCAGAATTGTTACCTATAATGAATTCTGTGTTTTTGGTTATTTGTTTTAGGTTCAGCTATTTCAATACAGATATATATTTTTACAGATGGTGTTAATTATTTTTGTTATTTATAAAAAAAAAATAGGAGGTAAATTTAAGGACATCTACTTTCGAGATCATCAAATCTTTCAACTTTTAATGAAATTGTAGTCATTTTGCAGTAATAGAAGAATTTTACTAAAACTAAGTCAAATATTAACACAGACTGAAGACTTCACACAGGTGTTTCTTAGGCTTCTAATGAAAACACAATAACTTTTTTTTTTTCCCCGCACCAAAAATTAACACCATCAAATATTTAATGAACATGTTAATTTTCATTAAAGTTATTGAATCCAGGAATGATTGCTTATGCAGTCCCGACGAACCACAGCCAACAAACAAAGTGGCATTTTTGTCGCAAAATTTTTGACGAAAAACATAAAAATTATATATAAACATTTTAAAAACCATAAAAGAGAGGATAAATATTAAATTAGTTAATAAAAAACTGCATTTTTGTACATTTACAGTGTATAAAACACTGTATGGATCGTCATGCCAAAATTTCTGTTAATATTCTATGTATATTGCAACTAATTATTCTATTTTTTTATGCTGGTATGTTTGTTCCCACACCATGCTCAAACTGCTCCATCAATTTTCATAAAAGTTTCACTGGAAAGATCTTAATCTTATGGGATATGAATCATTTACTTGCAGCCGTCTGGCAAGACACGAGACGAAGGATGACACAAATACTTGGTGGTAATTTGGGCGCCAGCAGTGCTTCCCAATCACCACACTATTGAGACTGAGGGTTCTCAGGGATGCTGTGGGTTCTGTGTGTCTGTTTCACCTGTGCGTACTTACAAACACGGTAGGCAATACTAAAACTTTTTACTAAAAATCACTGGAATAAACACTGAATAAAATATTTGTTTGCTAGGAAACTGTCACTACTGAATAAAAGAGTTAAGTTCACTGTAGACTTGCTTTTATTGCTATTATGCATACACATCAACATGCCAATGAAATGATTATCTCGGTCACGACTAGCCAATTCCACTTGGGTGCTCCTCAGCCCGCAATAACTCTAACGCGTACCTAGATCGATGATCTCACTGAGGTGTATGAAAGCACAGTGTTCACAAGGGAAGAAGGCGACAGCCGCTAGGGTGGACTGATGGTTTTTCCCTGAAGACAGGACACTGTGAATTACAAATGAAACCCTTAATACATATTAACACGTGTGATTACTAGGCATCACTAATGCAAACTCGTCGGAGCTCGCCTTCCAGCACGTGGATAATGTTGTGATGACCGATACACAGAGCCGGCTAGGATGGTAATAATTGCACTTTACACTAATTACAAAATTATATAAACCCTTGAATGATACATGAAACAATATAGGACATGAAATGAATATTCATAATAAACACACACATGTGTGAAAACAACCTTAGATGGCGCGGTTGCTGCTTGATGAAGTTCGTAACGGATCACGTGGTGCAGGTGGAATTGCAATATTTCTGCATGGAAACTGCAAATTAAACCAGACAAAAGATTCTGGCTGAGAAAATTAATCTCGTTACAATTGCAGTATTACAGGCATGTAACATGCCTGATTGTGGTAAAATCAAACGTTAATGTGACAGCGTGGTCAAGTACAAAAAGCATCAATTTACGTTAAAAATTCATTGAGCCCTGAATAAAATTGACATAGAACCCTGAGAAAAATTATTGCACATACGATGTTACATAAATAAGCTCTTAAAACACAATGATGGCGTATACAAAGACTTGCCATCGGTCAGCCATGTGGTTATACGTGATGTCGCCGTAAAATATTCAAACACAAAAAAATTACCCTCAAATACATACATAAAAATAAAGCTCTTAAAATTGTTTGTAGCAATAATGCAGAAGTTACAATGAAATGCCATAAACATAGGCGGATGGTACCTGATTCAAGTTGTGTGGGTCACGTGACCTCTCCGACATCTTCTCCTCCTTCTCCTCGATTAAGTTAAAAATGTCACAAGGGCACAAGAAATTAATATAGTGGAATCATAATACTGGGGAAAATGTCTGGCAAAAACATATGCAAGCAAAGGTTAACCGGAAAACGCAATTAACTATGGAAACCTAAATCAGTGAACAAAAGTTGTAGTGCATACGTGACAGTGTCTTACCTCGCCCGCTCTCCTCGACAGACTGTGCAGATACAAGCGTCACATGGACCTACCATGGCCGCCTACGGGGTCACATAAGCGGAAGTGCTATGCATGTCGAATAAAATATTTTATTATTGAAAATAAAATTACACAAATTAAATTAAATATTGTTTTACATTTCTATAATTTTCTTATGAATTTCAATATTATTTTAGTGTCTCTTTCTGACTGCGTTCGTGCCGAATTATTAAGTGTTCTTAATCTCGGTGCCGCGGGCACTTTGAATTTTATAACTAAACAATTTAAAATTAGTACAAACACTTGAACACATTTTAAGACATATTAAACACTGCAAATAACAATATAACAATAGAACACATTTTATACTGAAAATAACATTTATATGAAAGCTCAAAATTGTTGGCCTCTTTGCACACATGGCACATGAGTGGTGATCGACTTCATGAGCTCTAGCACTGCTTGCTGTTAGCCGGCGTCACACTCTACTTCATCAACAGGGATATAAGCATCAGCAGTGGGAACCAAATGCATTGAACATAAAATATATTGATCAGTTTTTCACTTTATATTATACGACCAATATCTTTTACTTAGTTTCTGATAGTGCGGAGATAAATAAAATATTGCAGTTTCCTAAAGCATCACATCGCCATTGCCATATGGCAATGAGTAATAGATGACACACATTGGGTTTTGCATATAGCTCATTGCAATGCTAGTACATTGAGTCTACTCTTACTCCTGTTCAATGCTAAACATACTTGTATACCAACACTATCTGACTCGAGGTCCAGTTACTATATTACTACATTTTTTATTAATCTCAAAATCTGTCGTATGGATTTACCATCTGAATAACACAATATAAGCCTAATTTACTTCTCTATATTTACAACTGACGATACTGAATTCTCTTATTAGCATTCCTAGCCTTATAGACAATAGCCATGCTAGTAACGTTAACTTATGTTCCGGATCCTCATGACCTAGGCCTGCACCGAAGTGTATAAGTCATCTTACCATTGTTTGAATATAGCGACTGGGCAGAGCTCCTCTAGCCCTACGTTTGGAAGGCATTAGCCATGAAGTCTTCTCGGGACTCGTCCACCTGGGTCGCAGCCCTCTGCTGTAGTGTGCCTCGACACCTCCGTCGGGCTTCGGCAGCAACTTTGAGTGGCAGTGCAATGGCTTGATGTAAGAGAGTGGGGGGCGTGGCGCAGCGCCTGGTGGCCTGTATTTATGTGCGGGATTTGTAATCAACCTGCCGCTTGTTTATAGTCTGTGTTCACTACATTATGTTACTAAACAAATGTTTAATTTTAAATATTTGGGCATATTTGATTTTGCACTGACATTTATATATTGCATTCTTTACCATAGGCAGTAAGCACCGCACATAATTTTTCAGTGAAATTTAAAATATCTGGTGGGGATAAATTTACTTGTATCGTTAGGCATGTAACATTTCTTAACCAATATTCGTAAGCAGACACCGCTTTCACACGTGACATAGTTTTTAAATAAACCGTTATTTCCTGAAGAACAGCACGCGGTTTGGCGGCCTAGCCAGGTGGAACCCTAGTAAAGCATAAGCACTTTTTAATAATTGTAATTCATGTTAACAGTATTCTTTATCCAGGGTTACTTAAACTTGAAGCCAGTCAGATGATACAATACGATAATGACGATTTTCGCAAGCATTTTACATGGAAGGTATGATTTTTTAATTAATGCAGCGGTACCATTACAGGGAAATTGGAAAATTTACATAATTAAAAAAAAGGTAGGGGAGAGGATTAATGCAACATTTAAATTCGCGCCTGAAAACTACAAACTGTTACACCCAATAATTGCCATGGTATTAATAACCTACTACCTTCCTAATGTGCTCTAAGGAAAGAAAGAAACTACGCATTATAAGATAAAGGAAACTTACGTGCAGATGCGATTTCATCATACTGTCACGTTGATGGGATGGAACATGCTTTCTTAGCCACTATTTCAATGGTTTTGCAGTCTTTTCCTGAAAGAAATATTAAATTTGTGTTGTTTTAATCTCATTCTTTAAAGAAGAAAAAATGAAAGTATGTCATCAATGAAAACTAAGTTTGTCTAATGTCGAAAATTAAAGATTTCAAGAAGACTTGAACAGTTGTACTTGTTATTTAGAAGCTTTTTATAAAAAAAAATACTTTTCAAATACCAAGTCTCAACTCTCACATCTACCTACACTCGCACTTCAAGTTTCTAGTGTAGCGTGTAGGGTAATCTTTTAACTTACTTTCATCATCTGTTATTGTTTCACTTTCAGCGAGCCGTATTTTCTTGTTGGAACCCAAAGAAAGAAGGCTTTTAATCGATTGCTGACCAACCAATTCACTTTTTTTTTGCTGCAGGATGAAACGTGTCGATTCCAGTTCACAGTATTAGTGCCATCTCTGTATTTTATCATAATTTATACATGTCACAACAAGCATTCTCAGCAACGAGACAAGGTCGCATTCACAGCCAGGAATTCATATGTGAAGAATGATGGCTTGGTCTTATGCTATAGTTACCAAATGAGTTGTGGCACACGCACACTGGCACTCTGGTCTTGGAGCTGGAGGGGTGGAAGGACAAGCAGTCATCACAACATATGCCTTCCCCACTCCCCATCTCCTCAGTGACAGCCATGGTGGTTCATATACTCCCCCGCACCACCCTCCTCAAAACTCACCCCACACAAACAACCCTGAAGTTGTGAGACCGGTATGTGTGAACTGTTCTCCTTATCCTTTCTTATTACAGTGACTACCGGATGTCAACACTGCCCTCGCAAGATCCATCAGGGGTCAGGCCATGCCTCGCATTTCGGACATCTATTTTCGGTTGCCTCGCTGGGCACACTTAGTTATGCTGCGCCAGTCAGATTGTGTAATCTGCGTATCATTCTGTTCTGGCAATAATTGTCATGATATTCAAATAATTAGTGCAATCTGAAACTTAATTTGCAGACCTGGTAACATAGGTTTCCGCCCCGTTTTTATCGCTCGTTTGTTATATGGATCAGAGTTGTGAAGGGCGCGTAAGTAAAATATCTTCCGATTTCAATAGAAAATATTTTAATAAAAGAGTTTGAAATTAGCTTGGCCTTAAATGATTCTGAATATTTATACAGGAAGTTAAAGTAAACACATGTGCTTTAACGCTTTTAAACTTGGCCCTCCCTCCCCCCTGCATCTCCCTTTCTGAGTGCCAGCAGGGAGGGCCAATGGCACCCTGCCCCCCCCCCCCCCCCCCCGGTTCCCCCTCTATTTGATTTGCTGCGCTACTGGTAGCATCTGGGAGCATTCAAACAAATCCCGAAAACATGTGCACCAAAATAGTGATAAAATCTCTCCACAAAAAATCATTGCTCATCAACATTCGCGCTCTGAAGATACAAAATGAACCACTTGGAAAACAGATTGCCGAAATCAATTAATCAATAGCAACCCAGGATGTCGTCTCTCCATATTAAAACTGCAAAGGCAAGTGACCAACAACAAAAAATTAGAGTTCACGTAAGTAATAGGTTCAGTGCTTTTCAAAATCTTTATTTTGAGGATACCATGGAAAATTATCCACATCTTAATGCAAATCCAGTAGGCCTATGCCTAAACCAAAACTCACAAATGTTGTAAGAACTAAAAAAAAAATCACAAAAGTATGGTGAAAGTAACAAACCTGAAATCAAGCCTTTCTCTGCCAGTCAAAGTCACAATTTGTCAGTAATAATAACAACACACAAACAGGTGGTATAGAAATTCAATGAACTGTAAAACCAAGGGAATGTTTACAAGAGGTAATGTTCAATGTGCCAAGTGAATATAAAAATCTTAGTAAAAAGGACCTCGTTAAATGTACGGATGGGAAAACGATATACATATAAAAATCAAGCTGAAGATGTTCCAAAAAACTTAATACACTTTATTTCTTCCTCAACTGAGCCACACAAATGTTGCAGTGTGCAACATATCACTCAGGCATGATTTAATGACAAATTCTTGTGTAAATACATGCGTGTAGAAAACAACTCAATTAGTTAAAAAACTTTGTGATGATTTTAATTATGTAGAACGTATTGATGTATACAACTTGCCTAGGGAGTGTTTTACAAGCTATGACCTACATATTAATAATACAGTAATGGAAAAGACAGGGTTGTATGTATGATTTTGAATGTATTCAACTCAAATGTGTCAAATTGTGAACTTAACCAAAAAGATATAGTATTAGTGGGGAAAAAAAAAAAAAAAAAAAAAAAATGGTGGCCCTGTAGGTAACCAAAATGATCTTAAATAGTGCAATAAAACTGAAACACACTCAAAACATTCGCTCCTACTTTATAATATTAACAAAGTTATAAGCTATACCAAAAATGTATGCAAAGCCAGTTCCTATTTGAGTAACAATACTATATCCTGGATAACTAAGGGTATCACAGTAACAGTGCTATAGCCTGGATAACTAGGGGTATCACAGTAACAGTGCTATAGCCTGGATAACTAGGGGTATCACAGTAACAGTGCTATAGCCTGGATAACTAGGGGTATCACAGTAACAGTGCTATAGCCTGGATAACTAGGGGTATCACAGTAACAGTGCTATAGCCTGGATAACTAAGGGTATCACAGTAACAGTGCTATAGCCTGGATAACTAGGGGTATCACAGTAACAGTGCTATAGCCTGGATAACTAGGGGTATCACAGTAACAGTGCTATAACCTGGATAACTAGGGGTATCACAGTAACAGTGCTATAACCTGGATAACTAGGGGTATCACATTACTTCATCTCTATGTACAGTCAATTGGAAACAAAAAATTACAACTTGAAGTGGCTATTAGTGAGATATATACTCCACATTTAATCTGCTTAACAGAGCACTTGTTAAATGAACAGGAAATTAAAGGAAAAATGTTGACCAATTACAAAACAGTTGCATATTATTTTAGAAATGGAGGTTATGGAGGATGTTGTATATTAGAATTAGATTCTGTCATGTATACTATAAAAAAACTTGAGTTCATAAATACGTTTAATGTTAATTCAGTGATGGAATGCTGTGCTCTAAGAATAAAACGCCTTTGGAAGGATAACTCTAGTAACTATAAACAGGCCTCCAAAGAGTGATACAAAATTATTTTTCAAAAAATTAGGTGAATTATTATGTAAACTTTGTTATGCACACTTATTGGATAAGTTAAAAATATGAGGAGACCTAAATATTGATATGAAAGTGCAGACAATATATGCAAAAAAACATACTGGCCATGTTTAATCTTAGAAACATCGAGGATGCCCATACTAGAATTACAGCTACATCAAGTACGTACAAGTATACACTACCATATGTAATAACCAACAGTGAACATACAACACTACTAAATCTATACCTAGAATTATAAGATCACCTTGCTCAGTACTGTAAATTGCCTATAGCTATTCATAATCGTGAGAAAACTTTTATACCATATAGAAATTATAATGCGTGTAAAATAAAAGAAATGTATACAGTTTTAAAAGCTAAAGGTTGGTCAGAGGTCTATAAATTAAAAAACGCAGATATTAAATAAAATGTTTTTCTCAAACTATGTATAGGTACAATGTTTTGAGACTGCATTTCCTAAAAAGATAAAGATAATGTATGCTAAACTCACAAACAGACGCAAATGGATTACAGCTGGCATAATTACATCCAGTAAGAAATTCAAATAACTGACACAAGTAAATAATAAAAATCTTATTGCCTATTAGCATGTGTACAAAAAAAATTTTCACAAAACTATAAAATTAGTTAAACAAACATACTTCAAAAGTAAAATCAATAAGGAATCAAACAAAATTAAAATGTCATAGAAAATGGTATGAAATGAAACTGGCAAAGAATTGTATGTATAATAAAACTGAAGCAATTACACTGAAAACAAATATTAACCCTTACACAAAAACTGCAACAGCAAATATAATTAATAATTATTCAATAAATAAATAAAGCCAAGCCAAACTCAGAGTCTCAGACTAAAAACATTTATAAAAATTATCAATGAATAGAGTGAATAAATCTATTTATTTCCTACGAATGAAAGGGAGGTTAGTAAAGTAATATCAGATATGAAGAATTCATTTTCTCAATATTATTTTGTGATCCCAGGTAAACTTCTTCAAAAATGCTGTAAACCTATACTCCTCCCTCTTACACACATTATTAATGAAGCTTTAAGCACAAATACTTTCCCCCAAAGAGTGAAAATCACCAAAGTAGTACCTCTCTTCAAAAAAGGAGATAAATCAAAGCCTCAAAAATACAGACCTATTATTCTATCACCAGTTTTTTTTTTTCCTCAAAAGTTTTAGAAAGGATTATATACAATAGGCTTGTCAATTTCCTTAATCAAAATAATGTTTTAGGTCACGAACAATATATTTTCCAATGAAACAAATGAACATCAGTAGCAGCTTTTAATAATGTAAAAAATATGTTAGATCATTTGGATGATGACAAACAGTTATTGAAGTATTATATGATTTATGTAAAGCATTTGACTCTGTGGATCATGCTATATTATTAGAAAAACTAGATATTTATAGTGTAAGAGGACTACCACTTTACCTAATACAATCATATTTGAAAAACAAACAAAAAATACTCATCAAAGATAAATTAAATACTTATTACTCAAACTAGGGTTAATAGAAAGAGGTGCACCTCAGGGAAGCATGTTAGGACCTTTATAATTCGTCCTTATACATATAAATGACCTACCACTTGCAGTTACAAAAGGGAATAATAATACTCTACCGATAATACAACAGATTTGATTTGGGAAATAAATTTAAAAGCATGCCTTAATATGACGCCGGCTAAGAGCCAGCCAAAGCTAGACCTTGACAACACTTGTCACTAGCAGTACACGCAGGTAAGCACGTGTATGCATCCTACTAAAAGTATAGACTTTACCAAAACGGGATAAACTCTTTCAATGTATTATGTACTTTTTCCCAGGGTAAAATATTTTGAAAAGTGTAATATATCTTATTTCAGGGTCTTGTGTAAGTTGGTATTTTAAATTCAAAGTGCGCGCAGCGCCAAAGAGAAAGATAATAACATTCCTGCGAAAGCGCTTGCAAAAGACAATTCAATAATTACCCAAAAACCTAACTTTGAATTCTGTCTGTAAAATTGTTTAGTAATTCTTTTGGTGCCTTTTCATTTGCAATATAAAATTTTCACTCGGCATGCATAGCACTTCCACTTGTGTGAATCCTGTAGGCAGCCATGGTAGTTCCGAGCAACCCCTGCCTCTGTTCAGTCAGCCTAGGAGAACTGGAGAGGTAAGATGCTCTCACATATGCACTTCATCTTTTTGCTCTGACGTAGGTTTCAATAGTTCACTTTAGTACACCGGTTAACCTGTGCCTTGTGTACGTTTTGTCAGACATCCCCAGCGTTATGCTATCAGCTTAACTTTATTATTTACAGCCTTTCAGGCTTTTTGGAGTTTAAACAAGATGAGAAGAGATGTCGGAAAGACCACGCGGCCCGCACAATTTGTGTGTCAGATGCCATCTGCCCATGTTTAGGGCTTTTTACTGAAACTTCTGCTTAATTGCACCAAGCAATATTAAGGGTAATGTGTTAGTATAATTATTTGAGGGTTTTGTCATGTTAAATAAGTTTTGTGGCCACATGGTTAGCTATCACCAAGTCCATATCTGCGCCATCACCGTACTATGAGGACTAATTCTTTTTTCATCTTGTGCACCTTAATTTATTTTATGGTTTTATGTAATATTTTTAGTAAGGGTTATTGTATTTTTCATTTTTGATGCTTTTGTTTATGATCTTGCAGTCAACCAATGTAGTTGTCTTTTCCCGCTATCCGGTGTCCTAAGAGCTTTTGTATGATCGTTTATTGAAGGGAACATTTTTCTAATGCAGATCAAAATTTTGGCCGATAATGTTTGACAAAATTTACCGTGAAATATTGTGTTTTTATGCCCACACATGTAATCAGCTACGGACTTCATCCAGTGGCATCCGTGCCATCAAAAACTACTTTCGCACAATTGTGTGTTAATTTTGCCTGCTCATATCGTGCCCCATGTTCATCCAGTGTTATTTTTGTTGTACTGTGTGATTACTTCCACACTAACCCGCTATGTGTATGACCATCGCCACACACCACGTGGTTCGGGGATAAGTCCCAACGAGTAGGTGTTAGCTGTGTAGTAAGCACATGTGTCCATTTTCATACTCTGTGTCCTGTCTCTAGGTAAAACCCACAGTCCATCCTAGCGGCTGTGGACCCCTTGCTTTGTAGAGGCCGTATCTTCAAACACTGCGGAGCATCATCCAGTCGGAGTCCGTGAGTTGAGTAACGTTCTGGGGGAATCACCCACCGGAACTGGCTAGTCACGTCTGAGTAATAAAACGCCTAATTCAGTTACTGGTACAGTATAGCCTGGTACTAATAAACATATTTCACAGTGTAAAAGGTGTAAGTCTTTGTAGTGTCAGCTACCTTGCTCCACCAAGAGTTTTGTGTTGCAATGTTGTGTATGAAAGTGGTTTCGTAAGTAAGCACGGATGAGACGAACACACAGAAACCACAGCATCCCCGAGATCCCTGAGTCTTACGGTGCGGTGTGTAGGAACCACCGCTGGCCCCCATCAAAACAGGTGAAAGTGTATCGTTATCTTCTCCGTGTCTCAACTGATAGCATCAAACAAAACCCTTACTGATTTCAATAAGTGGTTGTCTACCAATATGCTAATGCTAAATGTGTCAAAAACACATAATTAAATTTCAAGAAACATAACTAGTAACCACCCATCATTACTAGTAAATCATGGAAATGAACCGATAGAAACTCAGTCACAACTTTTCTAGGTCTAGATATAGACCGTAATCTAAATTGGTCGGCCCACACAAACAAATTCCTAAAATACTATCATCATGTTACTATATTTTTACATCTCTAAAAGGTTGTTTTGACCAGGAGACACTAAGGACATTATATTTTGCTTACTTTCGACTGATAATGACATAGGGTATTGAAGTACTGGGACACATCAGTAACTGCAAACGTGTTTGTAAACGCCAGAGAAAGTAGTTAGGATCATCTCAATATTTCCTAGCTGCTTGAGTTCTAGACAGTTATTCAAAAGCCTTCACATATTTTACCATTTTATAGTGAATATAGCAACAAACTTACTGTACAGAACAAACAGTGCAATTCGCAACTATAATACAAGAAATTCAAAACATATCAGAATTATCCAACACAACACTGCACAATATAAAAATAGTAGCCCACATATAGGTACTATTCTTTTAGATTCCCTTCCACAATTAATAGCTCAGATTTCAGACACAACCATATACATGTATTAAAAGAAAAACGTCTACTGGTAGCGAGCGTTTGCTAAAAGATTTGCAGGTGGGTAGTTATGTACATTTGAATATGTGGATATAATGTATATTTGTTTATATATGGAAATTGTTCTGTACCGTACAGTCTTATAGAATGTGTGTGTGCGCACACGGGCATGCATGTGTCTGTACACACACACACATATATATATATATATATATGGAGATTGCATTGTATTTTTCTATTTTTTGTGCAGAAATGCTCATAGGATGTCGTACAACTTTTTAATGTATACATTAATTTTATTTTTCTCAATTTGTAACACTACCGAGTAAGGGGATATATCCAATTCTGGACCAAGCGGCGGCAGTGGAAGGGTTGATGGTACGGCCTCCATCATGGATTTGCGTGACCTTGACCGCCATCTTGGATAATGCAATTTTGAATTTCATTTTCCTGTTCTGTCATTCCACCTAGAATTTTCCTGCTCTGTCATTCAACCTTGATTTTTTCCAGCTCTCTCATTCCACCTGGATTTATGATCTAGCATTCCGCCTTGCCACCTCCATCCACCTCATGCTCTAATATTCCACCATGACATCTGCCATCGTGGATTTAATTTCTTTAGTCACCTTCGTTCCACCTCATGCTATATCATTCTGCCTTGACATCTGCTATCTTGAATTTCCTTTATTTAGTCACATTCGTTCCACCTCATTGCCATCATGGATTTAATTTCTTTAATCACCTTAGTTTCACCTCATGCTCTATCGTTCTGCTCTAGTACAAGCAGCGATGGGAGGGTTGAGGGTTCACCTGCCGCCATCTTGAATGATGTCACGTGGCTCCATTGTTAGCTGTCAAGAGTGTTGGAAATTTATATTTTGTTGTTCTGAAATTTGAAAAAGGAGGAGGGTAGGATCAAACTGATGGACCTCTGTCCTACATACCAAGACGTGGAGAAGTGAGATACTATATGATGTCAATCCCATCAGTCATTATTAGGAATATATACATTTAATTATTACCCAACCATCTTGGGTTAACGGTGTGCTAGGCGGATTTATAGTAACTTATTTAATATCTCTGTTCTTAATTGTAGGGTATCTTGGATGAGAAAATATTTTTAATACTGTTGAAAGTTATTAGCATCATATGATTCAATATAATTTGCATGTGCATACCTCCACATAGACCATCAAAGGTATACAAGTGCAAAAATATTGAATACTCGGAGCAATATTTGCACATTATGGTTAAGCCTGAAGGCGACATCAATAATGAATTCATGTCTCACAGGCACTCGAATAATTTATTTTACATATTTACAATTAAACTTCAGGAGGCAAAATGACATCGCACAGACACTGCACACTCGCACCCAGGCTTCGCACCTCCTCCAGAAGGAGAGCATAGTTTGTCACACAGGATATGACTGGTATGTGTTACTGCTGCCATCTCCTCCTGGAAGAGTCGAACCTCGGCATGCAGATCCCGCAGAGTTACATCCTCTTTATCCACATCGTCCAGGTCTTCGAGACGCCCTACTGATGCCTGGTGTGTACTCACTCCAAGGGACCGGAGTCAGTACTCGTTCTGGTGGTAAGAAAGCCTCTGCTGGAGACTGCGGGGGAGAGGAAGCTGTTGCTGGAGACAGCGTCCATGCGATGTCCTCCCTCGAAGGCGAGGGTGGCATCCATTGTCGGTATCACTTGCGATCAAGCAATCTGCTGTGCTCCCTCTCGCAATAAAACATGCTGGAATGAGTTATGGAGCAGGAGGTATGCATCTCGTCGCCGTAGACCCTGCTGGAGACTGGTAGCTGCCTCAGGTATTGCTCAAAGTTCTGGTTGTCTTCTTCCAGCATTTCACAGAATGTGTACACTTGCTTCTGCATCACAAAGGAGAATTATGAGTGGCCCCTGGTAGAGGACCAGGCGGTCAGCCGATGATGTAGACAGCCTGCAAGTCGTGACGGGTCTTCCAGCCATCCTCGCCTACCTTACACCCCTGCGAGTATCTCGGGAGCTGTAGGAAACTTTCTGCCTGCTTGTAGAATAATTGATTTTTTTTGCAATCATAACTAAGTTACGATTTCAATTATATATAATATATATATATATATTGAATATATATATATTCAATATATATATTGAATATATATATTGAATATATATATTGAATATATATATACGTACGTACGTACGTACGTATATATATATATATAAAACAGACATGCAGAAAAAAATTATATACAGAGATACCTGATCTTCTTAATACATAAATGTGCATTATTATTTATCGATAATTGATGATGTGGGAATCCAGCAACAAGTAATTTCTTTTGTGCTTCAACACTTTCTCGACCAAAAATGTGTGCATATATTTGGTAACTTTAATTTCTTCACTGTAGAAACCTCTGATAGGTCTTCCTTCCATGTCCTAAGATAGAATGTCCTTGGTTCATAATGTCGAATCTTGACAATTATATGTTTCAGTGCTCCAGTTTGGAGTGTAACCTTTAGTAAATGTACTCTTCACTCATTATATTCTGACATTGTCTCCAATCTTCACCTTAGGTTTGCGAATGTCCAATTTTTTTCTTGTTCTCGAATATTACTGAGTTGCCCTTGACATCCACAGGTCTCATTTTCGTGGTCCGATATACTCTGTGATTATAGTTCGATACCAGATGAGGCAACATGTCCAGCCACTTGTAACTTCTATGCAATGAGAATTTTTTTTTCACATTTAATTCTTCAAAGTCTGATTAAAACGTTCCACCATGTTCGTCTTCAGACCACTATGTGTAGAGTAGTAGTTTATACTATGTTTAGCCATCAGGGTCTGAATTGCAGGATTGTAGGTTTCTATTCCGAGGCATGTATATAAATTCCTTGGTGGCCCTTTGTTGTGCAAAACAGAGGTCATTGCATTTGAGACATATCTCGTATTTGTAGTCTTTATGGGCAAAGCCCAAGCATACTTGCTGTAACAGTCAATGACGCTCAATAGATATTTGAATCCCTTATTCACACTTTCATAAGGTATCATTTCAACCAGATCTGTTTGATACAAGTCCTGCGGACTAGACACGAGCACTTTGCGATGTGGATAAATTCGTCTTGCAGGCTTGTGAAACTCACTAGCAATATTTGCACAACTCATTCTATGTATGTCTTCATGCAATTGTTCGATGATGTTAGATATTTAATTAACAGGAGAATTATTCCCAGCTCATCGAGAAGCAATCAGCAGACTAATCTGTTGACAATTCCACTAACATAATTTCAATAAATGTACTCTAGATGCCGACCATCTTCTACATTTTTTTTTTTTTTTACTGAGATAGAGACCAGAACCAACTGCATCTCCAACATCGGGAAACATCTGTGAGACACTGTCAAATTTCGGATGGATGTGTGTCATTCTTATATTCATTGCTGGCAGGATTGTTGTCCTTCATATGTATGCTCGTAAGTTTCAGCAGTCATTTATACTGCTGCAGAGCACTGCGAGAGTATCTTGCAGGGTTTAGTTTAAACAGTATTTCATAAAGTCCTGTTGCCGAATGGATCACGACATTTCCAACTCGTACATCATCATTTGGCAGGAAAAATATTTGTTTATTCCCCCAAGAACCATTTTTTATTTTGTTTGTATACACCATATGCTCTATCATTAATCGTAGATGTATATGATCTCAAATAATTATGAAGTGATGGACTTATTTTCTCCTTTGTTTCCATATAGACAGTGGCAGGTAATCTTAATCTATAGTAGTACTTTTAAGTTTTTTCTGAGACTTGGGTTCCATGTCCGGCTCGGTCTTCACTGCTACGGCCGATGGAGGTGATGGTGCATGTTTCATTTCCATTTTGGCATGGTTGGCTAATAAATATTTTGTACAAATGCCCTTAATCACTTTGTGTAAGTCACTGATGACATCATACTGAATGCAGACTATTTATGTTCTGGGTTTATATAATCTTGCGAGGTAGCGAGTTCGAAATAGAAGTGAGAAGGTTTTCGATATTATCTATAGTATTTTCAGATGTTCTTATCAAGAACATCATCACCGCTAGTCTTAAATAGGTCTTCTATTCTTCCGAGTTTTCTGTTGATCAGTGTTTCCACATCAATGGGGATAACCCTGAGTTTTGACAGCAGTATCATTTATCCTGGATGTTACTTCATTATGTGTTCTTTCCAGTACACTCTCTATTAAAGTAACCGAGTCGGTATTCAGAGACTCGACATGAGCCTTGTTAACAGCAGCTTTGTCTTATTTTGGATCAGCGACATTTGTAAGTTTCTCCCCCTCCGCACTGCTGTCTGCATCATCAGTGGGTGTTAAACAGCTTTCCATGTTTCGTTTCAGGCCATTATGGCCAAATTTAGAAATGACGTAGCTCATCTCTCACTGATGATAAACTGATCAAATCCTAGTATATACCTCCCTTTAAGTAGGGGGACAATCCTTTACAGTTTCCAGGAAACCATATGGCTCTCTCCAACAAAATACAGACACATTCTTAAATTTTTCAAATTACATGCCTGTATTAACATAATCCTATTAAACATGGTGCAAGTTTAAATCATCCATACGAAAGTAAACCAACATGTTTGCATTGTCGCGTAGTAATTATTTTGGTATGCAGGAATACATTTGACTAAGGTAAAACGAATCCACTTCTACATGTCAATCCATGCAGAAATATTCTTGAATGCACGACTGTCTCTCACAAGCCACATCGTCGAAAATAAATATACTGACTGAAAAAGTATAAAGTATATAAATGGTTACTTTTATATAATTTACAATCAGTACACTTTGATGCCTCGAAGAGGTAGGCTAAGATCGGACGTGGACTAGTGAACACGCTAATCAACAATTTACCTTTCGAAGCGCATATTTCCGGTTACAAGTTCTGTGGACCAATTACGGACCTTGCAAAATGCCTGGCACGTGGCGATGTTGGTGTGAATGATCTTGATAACGCCTGCAAGGAACATGATATCGCATATGCATCCAGTAACTATTTAGAAGACAGGCACACGGTTGATTCTATCCTTGCAGACAAAGGCAAGAAAATGGCCAAGTCGCCTCAAACAAAGTTTGGACAGCGAGTAGCTGCTTGGGGTGTGTCCGAAATATTGAAGACAAAAGTTAAATGCGGAATGGGATTGCGAATGATGCAGCAACTCAACCAGAAGAATAATGAATGGAATAAGAAAGGAGGCTTCCTGCCATTTCTCCTACCAGGACTTGCGACACTAGGTGGTTTGATCGGTGGAGTAAGCGGAATTGCATGTGCAGTAAATAAATCGAAAAACCAAGGCAAACAATAGCAAGAAGCTCTGCAGCACAACAAGCAAATGGAAGCTATTGCACAAGGAGCAAAAAATGGCAAAGGACTGTTTCTAAGTCGGTTACCCTACAGGAGGTGAAAAAAGAACCAGATTAGATTTGAAGAAATGTGCACACAAATTACAAATACCATATTTCCGGGGAGAGTACATGCGTGACGACCTACCGCAAAATCCTAAGAGAAATGAATGTGGAATCATAAATTTAGACAATAACTCTGGACCGGGCAGGTATTGGGTAGCTTACAGTAAATATGGAAACAGTGCCTATGACAGCTTTGGAAACCTATGTCCCCTGATAGAAATGCGCAAGTATTTTCACAGCATAGAACTAAATTACAATTACTCCACAGAGCAGTCACCAAGTCAGTGGAACTGTGGTCACCTGTGTCTGTGCTTCTTGGCTGAGCATTTAATAAAATATCAGACACATTCATGTATTGTGATCAGTCATGTCTGTAACTTTGATCTTCATAGGCAATAGCTCAGAACTACTCTCTGTACATTTTCCAGCACTAGTCTTGGGAGGAACGTGGTCTGTGGTACTTGTCGATGTTCAAACACATTTCTCTGTGCCAAATGTGGACAGCCTAAACTGAAAGTTCCGCTATGTTAAAAATTACATTTTAAAGAGCTTATCCCTAATGACAAGTATTGTGGCATATACCATAGAATTGATGTGGCCCCACAGCCAGAAGTCAGGTTGTGTGATGTCAGGTGAACATGGTGACCATGCTATGGGGCCTCCTTTACCTAGCCACTGGTTCGGGATGTAGGTGCCAGCGAACCGCAATGGCGAAATGAGGCGGTGGCCTGTCTTGTTGAAACCATGTTTCCTCACGAGCATTTAAAGAATCTTCCTCCAAGTATTCTGGTAACACGTCCTGCAGGAACTGTAGATATCTAGTACTTCCGAGACTGGCGACCGCGCCGTACTGAGCATTGTTATCAGACTCGCAGACCTGCGCACAAGCTGGTTACATTACTATGTAACAAGGTTGCCTTCGAGCTTCTGCACATTGCCACTGCCATTAGCAGGTTAATTGTGGATTTTAGACTATTAATTCGCTGATGAAATATCTTCCATTTGTACTTATGTACTCCACTCCGATGTTTATCATCAATTGTTTGTGAACACCTGGTAGACACGTGGTTCAATTTTGTAGTGTGTGGACTTATGTATTTCACTTTCTTAAGCATGTTTATCGGTATTTTTTATATTGTTAACATTTTTGCTCTGGAATTACTTTGATCATCATAGCACTACCCAATATACAGTTCACTTAGGACATGAGTCACATACAAAAATAAGCAAATGCAGAAATGACTCAGCTGCGATACTTAGTTCAGTTGAGCCCAAAAATATTTGTTTGAAATTATTCTCCTATTTTTCCAAGCTTTACTAAACAAGAGAATTATCAAAATTATTTCAGGTGGGTAGTTGAGCTTAAACTCTCGTCGACATCGAGGTCGTTAGAGACTGTACAAGATGCACAGTGAGAAGGGATTGGAGAAGGAATGGGCAGGAATGGGTCATGACCTATGTTAGGGACCCATCCCAGCATTCACCTGGAGTGATTTCGGTAAACCATAAAAACCAAAATTAGGATGGTAGGACTGGAAATAGAACCTGAAGCCTTCCGAATGCGAGTCCAATGAGTTACTACTGTGTAACCTAGCTCGGTAAAATTAATTCTGTGAAATGTAATATATAGTGTATTGGCTTGATGCACATCAGCTCAACTATTTCACTTCGAAACCCAGTAGAGCTTGTAAAACTATTCAAACCACAATTTTATTTAATTGTTCTCATTGAATATTAAGAAGAAATAATTAATTAATATATATATTACATGAATTATTTGCTAACATCATCCATGTGCACTAAAGGTAGAACTGTAGATTTAAATTTCCCATTCACAAGTTATCGATTTTTTAAATTGCGCGCCTGCAGTATATCATTCTTGTATGATATTATTGTATATCACTAAAATGGAATTTCTAACTACAAGATGCTGAAACAAATTTTCACTTATGTATATATTTGACTTTAAAACTATATGCTTGGCATTACACATTTTTAGTATAATATTCAATGTAAGTATAGTATAGTAGAACATCACTATTCACACACCACTATAGTAATTTACTATAAAACTTACATTTCTAATCTGTTTTCATTGGAGCCCCTCATTCCCCAGTCTTTAGCCCAGTCCGAATGGTAGCATCAGGAGCAGGCGGAGGGGGATTGTTCAGAACTAAAAGCCAAACATAGTAACTAAGAGAATATTTAAATGTGTGTTTTTCCAAAATTTGTTTGTTTTAAATTAGGGTTAGTATGTTGACGTGCAGCAGACGGATGGAGCATCGCTGACCCCCCTTCCACCCGCCATGATGGGCAGTCTGTAAATAGATGTGAGCATGGGAAGACCTGTGTGTTGCATCGGGGCATTCAACTTATTTAACTCTCTGATAATGTAGTGATGCTTCAATTTATAAGTATACCAAAACCATTGCTCTTTCACCGCCTGCTACCCTCCCCCACACTGCCCCATCGTGACGGACTTGTCTAGCCAAATATTTTTAACTATTGCACTATGTGCGAAGACGCATGGAGATTTACGCTTATGGGACCGGCCGACTCTGGATTGGTTTGTTAATCGTTTACTTTCCTGGCCGTGTAGGCACCACTGTGTAGTGCATATTCCAACATAACCCAGCAGTTGCTTAGGTCTAGCCACCATGCTGTCCGTTCGCATTCGCTGATGCTC
This sequence comes from Dryococelus australis, assembly GCA_029891345.1. Lineage (NCBI taxonomy): Eukaryota > Metazoa > Arthropoda > Insecta > Phasmatodea > Phasmatidae > Dryococelus > Dryococelus australis. The sequence goes on along the minus strand of CM057002.1, from coordinate 90,609,477 downwards.
ACCACTGCCAGGCAGGCAAGTTGAACTTCACGCTGACTTATGATCTCATCTGTGGCTAGCCCTGTGGCTTGCTGGAATCCATGGATGTAGAGCCATTTAAGTTAAACTTTTTACTTGCGGTGAGCACTAGACTCGGCAGGGTCTTAAACCCCCAATAATTAATTTTTTCTCAAATGAAAATAATTTATTTCCCCATCTTTATATATTTCAACTTTGGTATTGTTTCAAAATTTGTAAAGTGCTGTAGAAGAGTATGGAACTGAACCCATGCTCCTTATGTTTATAGTCTAGAATGCTCCAAAATACTCTCTCATGTATTAATTTAGAGTCTGCTTAGCGAAATCTTAATACAATATACACGCACAAGTTGCATTATTATTTTTACTACAGACACAATATCATTTTCGTATCACAAATCAATACTGAGATTTGTGTGCTGTGTTTAAAAGACTAGCATTTCATTTTCGGACTAATTTCAGTTGGTATTTAAAAAGTAAAAAAAAAAAAAAAAAGAAATACAATAAATATTATAGTCGTTGCAAATCTTGAGTCTAGGGACTATTTTTCTTTGCATGAAATAAAGAAAAAATATTATTAATTCACATACACTATTTGCTATTCAATAATGATATAAAGTTGGCATGTCATAAATGGTCCGTAAACTTACTGCTATTATTGACTTCAGCATTACACAACCTTCGGCATTTCATAAGTGACCCAATAACATGCTACAATCCATTCACGGTTACTTCCAACTTTTCTGAAGGACTGCTAAAGTTCAACTTCCAGGATATTCCACCACCTCTTCCAAACAAAGCTCAGAAAATTACACCAAGACCTACACACCTTATTCCTGCGCACTAAGTGTAAAAATATTTTGTGTAAAACCTATTTCTTACTAGACATTACCAACACACCGATTTTCCCTCTGCCTCTATTCATATTATCTATTAATTAAATGTGGTAATTAAAATTAAAATATAATTTACAGATCTACTGAACCAAAAATAAGATACATTTATGTTTACACCAGTATAAAATTCCTGTGATACGTGAAATTTTTCAGGAGCAACCAAATACATTATACATGGAGTATACTTTCAAAGGTTTGATTAAAATGTGTGAAGAAATCGCGAATAGACTATACTGACATTTCCGCAGCAATAAGAAACAGTTGGCATGCTATAAATGGCCCACACGTGAACTTGCTTCTAACATTTTCCCAGAAATAAATAATAGCTTGTGGAGTTTCTGTTGAATTTTAGCAATCATTGTGAGAGCATTGGCACATATAACATTTTTTAAATCTTCAATCATATTTATTGATATCACCTGATGGCCAAACATATAAAAAACGTTGGAATTCATAAATGTGAGTGTTGGCTATCACTGCCAACAAGTAATGTGTATATGGGGCTAGGGGACAATGTTGTATATTAAATTGGAGTGTGCATCTGGAGAGTGATTCTTTGGCTTGACTCGGACGAGCTCAGCAGTCATCGGGTCGACTCAGGGTGTGCTAGGCTACCCGAAGAAGCTCAACAGGAACACCACTAATATTCTTCAAGCATGCCTATATGGCTGTTCCTGGTAGCCATGTTTGTTTTATAGGCATATGGTAAATCAAATCGAAAATCTGTATTTATTATCCGATTTTAATTTGTATCGAAATTGTTCACAGTGTATTGCCGAAACGCACAAAAGTCTCATACAGTTACTTAATTTCTTGTAACCTAAACTGAAGTCTAATTATTACACAATGTCGGAATTTGGAAATTACCCACTGGTTCGACTGTTTTGTTGGCGTAAGTATGCCACACGGATATTTAAAATGTAATAATGGTATGCATATGTGACCATTCTAACCCCATTGTATGAGTTATAATTATGGCATGGGTCAGCATCTACCAACACTTCTATAAGCACACTTTGTTTTAATTTAAATACCAATAGTGCTAGGCTGTTGACACTTGAAATGTAAGAGGGCAGCTCGGATTATAGTCATTCTTATATTCTGTGCTCATCTTGATCATCATTCCATGAATCGTCTAATCTTTCGATCAATCAATCAATCTTGTTATTCTCTGTGCTATATTCAGCAATACTGCCCCGCAATCCTCCGGAATTATCAAATTTTCCCATCAATCCTCGCCAATCTTCCTCTGCAATACTTACCAACCCTCAGTAGTTCTCTGCAATCCTCAGAAATCCTCACCTGTCCTCCGCAATCCATGGCAATCGTCACAAGTCCTCAGCAATCCTCCACAATCCTCAGCAATCTTTATCCTCAATCCACCACATTCCTTTCCAATCCATGCAAATTTTCACCAATTCTCAGCAATTCCCCACAATCATTTCTCTTCAATCCTTAGCAATTCTCAGCAATCCTCCTCTCCAGTCATCAGCAATCTTCAGCAATTCTTCATGATAGTCTCCTATGCAATACTAACCAATACTCTGCAATTCACACCAATCCTTGGCAATTCGCACCAATCCTTATCATTCTCAGCAATCCACACCAATCCTCAGCAATGCTCTGCTCCAATACTCAGCATTGCTCCACACTAATCCTCAACAAATTTTCAGGAATCCTCACTGTTACCTCACCAATCTTCAGCAGTCCTTCGTATTCCTTCTCCGCAATCTTCTGCAATCCTCCTCCGCATCCTCACCTAAGCTTCCATCAATCCTAATCCCTCGATCGATCCTTTGATCAATCCTTCAGTCTGTCGCCTGTCCCTGCCCATATGTATAGAAATTACATTTATTCGCCAGCTGTCTCCAAATTTGTACCTTTAGACAGAATTACTGTTTTGTATGCAGTACACTATTCATACACTTTTATATTTTGTATGTGCACCTTTACTTTAATAGTCGAGCGCACAAAGTACCACTTTAAAGTTTGTGAGGCGAAAACAGGATACAACACACATAAAATGAAGATAAACAGTTAATTTATTTTGAAAATTTATGCTTATTTTACAAATTAAAATATCAGGAGAAAGCAGTTCATCACATCATGCGATATAACCCCTAACCTTTAGTTCGTTTTTGATAGAAGATATTTCGTTAATGTGTGAGTAGCTTAACCTTGCTGCAAAACAATCAAATGTATGAGAGTATGAACAAGTTCATTCGTGTTTTCGGTGAATATATAACCAGTGTTCTCAGCATATTTTCCCTTCTTCATATCACTCGTTGCAGCATGTTGTGGAGAGGTGTATCAAAGCATCGAGAAAATCACCGTCTTCAGCATTAACATTGTCTTCATGTTCATTTTCGTCAATGCTGTCTTCATGATTATCTGCACCTCCTCTTTTGTAGTATATATTGTGTACTCTTTAATTTATAGCAGAAGTCGCGTTGTCATCAGTATTAAGAGATAATGGCAGTTTATTTTTAAACTCGACGATTTCACTTGAAAGTATTGCTGATGTATATGATGCACGAACCGACTTTATTGTATGTCGCAGGTTGCATGATCCATAATTATCTGCCGCATCATAATCGCCTGTGAAATCATTACCTACGGATTCAGCAAGAGGCATTGGCAGTAACACTTGCAGGCTCTCAAAAGACGAATCTTTGCAACTCTTGAGGTGGTTATTCAAAGTATCGCCTTGCATAAACTGCACGTGGCCAATTGTAATGCTTCATCATGTGAAAATGATTCTTCTTACATGTGGTTCTCTCATGTCGACGAGCATTTTTAGCGAAGGTGAAAAGTATCGCAGAATCGGCACTGACAATAATCAGGTGGCGATGATGTAGGTCGCGGATCCATGATCATTGAAGTCGAAGGCAGGCCTTCGTATTCACAATTGATCTTTACTGTATAGTGAGAGAATGCTTCCGAATCGTTGTTAACTTCTCAACATCTGAACATCAATTAGGGTATCAGCGTACATCATAGCTCTATATAAACATCTTCTCACAACTCGGAAAATCCATCAGAAGGAAAATTAATATTGTTTACCATTTCATAATTTGAACTTACCTCTCTAAGAGTTGCAAATTGTTGAAAATTTTGTATCAGTTGCGCATGATTACAAAGAGTGAAAAATTAATATACGAGCATTCCCAGAAGGATTCCAGAACTCGGGGCATTAAATCGAACTGCAAATCTCTTATCTCACTCTGGTTCGTAAATCCGAATGTTGAAACTTAAATTTCGCCTTTATTGTACATTGGTAATATATTCTCCCATCACTCAGAAAATGCCATCCGATTTTTTTCTAAGTCAGAGAGAAAATTATGATTATTAATGCTTTCGGGTAGCGAACTCTGGACACTGTGCCATGCCTACCCAAGTTATGTTGTTGGAACTTTGTACCAGTTGATCATGAATACTTGACAGAAACAAAAGCACGAACTGCGATTGTAATCTTCGAAAACTTGTGCCTTTAATCGAACTGCGAAACTCTTATATCCCCATATTATACTTATAAAACTCGTATTTTGCCGTCATGATATATTCCTGAAACATTATCCCATCACTAGGTAAAACAAACAGTTCTTTTTCAAAGGCCAGAAAATTATTATTTTTTTATGGTATCGGTTTCGAACCGAGAGCTTCACACAAATCATAACTGGTGATTATGTATTGTTAATATATGGTAAATATGTATACCAGGTGCATGTCCCTATGAAATCATTCAAAAACACGCGTACAATCATAGTTAAAAATGATCCAAACACGGTCGGAATTCGAATTCAGGACCCCGGATGACACTAATCTACTTTATTTTTCGTCCATAATTTGTGTCAGCCTTTAATGTTCCATACACCTTTTTTTTTTTAAATACTGAATTTATTCCAGCGATTTTTAATAAGGTGTCAAGTGGTTCGTCCATGAGAAATAGTAATTATGATTATGTAGGCCAGAGCGCGCAGGGTCCTGGGGTAGAATTTAGGAAGGTGCGATGACGTCACATGCGCGGCCGAGTAGTGCGCCCTCGACGGTCTTGGACGATCACAGTGTGACATGTTGGACGTCATGTTACCCTGTGCCTCCGAACATACTATACTACACTTTTCCATGGAAGAACCACCTATAAGACATCTTATTAAATATAGCTGGAATAAATTTTAATAATATAGTAAATGCGAAAGTTTGTATTTTGTTTGTTACTCAATCACGTCGTAACGGCTCGACGGATTTGGTTGAAATTTAGTACACGGTTAGATTATATTCTGAACTAGCACATAGGGTACTTTTGATTCCGAAAAAAACGAACAGTTCCTTAGGGAAAATATAAAATATGCAACCAACCATTTGAGTAGCGCTGGTTGGTGGTCTACTTTTTATATTCCTTAAGGGGACGTTCGTTTTTCCTGGATGAAAAGTACCCTATTTGTTAATCCAGAATATAATCTACTCCTGTGCCTAATTCTATATTCCCTAAGGCAGCAACTGATATCACCTTAATAAAAATATAAATGCGAACGTTTGTATGTTTGTTTGTTACTCAATCACGTCATAACCGCTCGATGGAGTTGGTTGATATTTGGTACAGGGGTAGACTATATTCTGGATTACCATATAGGGTACTTTATATTCCGGAAAATCGAACTATTCCTTAGGGAACATATAAAATATTCCACCTACCATTTGAGTAGGTCCTGGTTGGTGATATGTTTTTTTTTTTATATTCCTTAAGGAAGCGTTCGTTTTTCTTGGATGAAACGTACCCTATGTGCTAATATAAAATATAATCTACTCCTTTGCCAAATTTGAAATTCCTTAAGGTAGCAGATGACGTCATCTTAATAATAATAATATAAACGCGAAAGATTTTGTTTGTTTGTTACTCAATCACGTCGTACGGCTCGACAGATTTGGATGCAATTTAGTACAGGGGTAGGCTATATTCTGTATTAGCACATAGGGTACGTTTCATCCCGGAAAAAACGAACATTTCCTTAAGGAATATAAAAACAGACCAACAACCATCGCCTACTCATATGGTTGATTGCATATTTTATATATTCTCTAAGGAACTGTTCGTTTTTCCGGGATAAAAAGTACCCTATGTGCTAATCCAGAATATAATCATGCAATATAGGGTATAATGATGTGTTAGAGTAATAACGGAGAACAATATTAAGATAAATCACTTGGTCGTTATAATTAAGTTTGATTTTTCCACACTGGTGAAGCCACGGGTAACAGCTTTCAATATATATATAAAAAAAAGGCATGAAACATTGAATGTAGACTGTTAGACAAATTTTAGTCTAGAAAAAAGGGGATCTAGTGACATCCAGGGTTTCCAGTTCGAATACAGACCCACGCATTGGATCATATTTAGCTATGTTTTAAGCAAGTTCCTAAATTATTTCATAGGCACATGCAACTGGTATACATTTTTTACGATATCCACCAGTTAGGCTTGATGTGGAGCCCTCAAAATGAGACCGAAACCATAAAATATGATAATATTTTTCCGGCTTTTGAAAAAAAAAAATCCGCTAGTTTTATCCAGTGGTGGAAGAATGTTTCAGGAATATACCATGAAGGTAACATGCGATTTTTAGAAGAATAATATAAGGGTGTAAGAATTTTGTCGTTCGATTAAAGGCACACGTTTTCAACGTTATTAGCGCAGTTAATGTGTTAGATTCTGTTTAATATTCATGGGCAACATGCAAAATTTTATGCAATATACCTCGGGTAGGCATGGCGTAGTGTCGTGAGTTTGTAACTCGAAAGCATAGAGAATATTAATTTTCTCTCTGACTTAGAAAAAATCGGACTGCTTTTTCTGAGTAACAGGAGAACGTTTCACGAATGTACAAGAAGGTGAAATAAAATGTCAAGCATGAGATTTAGAAATCAGACATGTGATAAGAGGTTTCCAATTCTATTATGACCCAAGTTTTGGAACCCTTTTAGTGTTGTCCGTACGTTAATTTCTCACACTTTAGTATTCATGCGCACCTGATATAAAGATTTAAGAAATCTCCAAACGCGAGGTATGGTATAGGAATCTGAGTTCAAGACCCGCATCTATAAACAAATATTAATTCACTTTCGGAATAAGACAAAATGTGGTAAATTTTCTCAATGTTTGGTGAATATTTTAGGAGTTTATAATTAAGGCAAAATTTAAGTTTTAGGCATCGGGTATACAAACCAGAGTGTGATAAGATTTTGCAATTTGATTAATTACACGAGTGTGATGTTTGTACATTAATTTCCTAGTCTTTAGTATTAATGCGCAACTGATATAAAGTTTTAAGCAAACTGTATCTCATAGGGACTTGAGTTTAAAGCCCGAAATCGTCAAAAATATTCATTTTCCTTCTGACTTAGAGAAAATGTGATGGTTTTTTCGAGTGGTGGGAGGATGTTTATAAAGAGTTATGATGCACACTGATACTCTAGTTGATGTTCAGATGTTGAGAAATTATTAACGATTCAGAAGCATTCTCTCCCCATACAGTAAAGATCAATTGTGAATACGAAGATCTATCTTTGACTGCAAATATCATGGAGCCACGGCCTACATCATCGCCACCTGATTGCCTTCAGTGCCGATTCTGCGATAGTTTTCACCTACGGTCAAAATGCATCGTTGAAGAGTCCTTTTAGCACAATGAAGCATTACAAAAATTGACACATGCAGTTCATGTAAGGCTATACTTTGCATAACCACCTAAAGAATTGCAAATTTTCGTATTTTGGAAGCCTGCAAGTGTTGTCATCAATACCTCTTGCTGCATCTGTAGGTACTGATTCTACAGGCGGTTATGATGAGGCAGTTTGTGAAGAAACAAGCGAACTGCGGAATACAATAAATTAGGTTTGCGTGAAATATACATTTGCAAGAATTTCGCGTGATATCAATTAAATTTGAAATATACTGCCAACATCTTTAAATACTGATGACCATGCGAGTCCTGCTATAAATGAAAGTTAAATCTATATATATATACTTTACCAAAGGAGATGAAGATGATTATGAATACAGCATTGATGAAAATGAACATGAAGACTTTGTTGAAGCTGAGTACGATGACAATTTTCTCGATGCTTTGACACACTCCTCCACCACATTAGCTGCAATGAGTGACATGAAGAAGAACGAATATGCTGAGAACACTGGCTACATATTTCCCGAAGACCCTAATGAACTTGTTGATAGACCCAGGCATTTGATTACTTTGCAGCAAGTGTAAGCCTCTCGCTCATTATCAAGATATCTTCAATAAACACCGACTGAAGAACAAGGATTATATCACATGATATGACGAATTGCTTTCTTCTGATATTGTAATATGTAAAATTAGCATAATGTTTTCTAAATAAAATAATAGTTTGCTTTATTTTTTGTGTGCTGTGCCCTTATTTCGCCTCACATCTTTAAAGTGATACTAGGTGCACTCGATTATTAAATTAAAGTTCCATATACAGAGTATGAATGAAAACAGTATAAATATATGTGGATAGTGTACTGGATACAAAACAGTAATTTTGTCAACATGTACAAATTTGGAGATAGTAAGTGAATACATATAATTTGTCTACATATGGGTAGAAACAGACAAAAAACCAAAGTATTGATTAAAGGATCGATCGATGGATTGGGATTAATAGAAGGATTGGTGAGGATTTGTGGGGATTGCAGAGTATTGCAGAGTAGGATTACAGGTTATTGGTGAGGATTGCTGATGATGGGCGAGGATTGCTGAGGAATGGTGCGAAGTATTGCTGTATATTGGTGTGGATTACTGAGGATTGGTGAGGGTTGGTATGGGTTGCTGGGTATTGGCGAGGATTGATGCAGATTGCTGCGGATTGGTGAGTATTATGGACGATTACTGTGGATTTGTAAGGAGGATTCCTGAGGGCGGTAGAGTAGGGTTGACTAAGTTTGACTAAGATATTGGTAATAAATTGGGCTGATTTGTAAGGATTGGTGAGGATTGATGACCACTATGGAGGACTAGTGTGGATTGCCAAGGATTGGTAAGAATTGATGACAATTGCAGAAAAGGGTTACTGAGGATTAATGATGATTGATGATTATATCATAGGAGAGATTTGGTAAGGATTGGGTCTAATTGGTTCTGATTGTTGAGTTTTGTTGAGAATTGGTGATAATTAGAGATTGTTGAGGTTTGCTGAGGATTGTGGTGGAAGATTGTAAATGATTGTGGAGGAAAATTGCAGAGTATTGTGGAGAAGGCTTGCCGAAGGTTGGTGATGATTGCTGACAATTAGGAAGTATTAGTTAGAAGTATTGTTGAGGATTGGTGTGTATTACTTGTGATTGGTGAGGATTGTTGCGGAATGTTGAGTGTTGCCAGGATTGGTGAGGTTTAATGTGTAGAAATGCTGATGGATGATGATTGCAGAGAAAGATTAATGTGGAATACATAGGATTGGTAAGGAATGGGGTGAATTGGTGAGTATTGGTGCAGATTGCCTAAGATTTATGAGGATTGGTGAGAATTGCTGAGGATTGGTGGGGTTGCATGCGATGATTTATGAGGATCGTGGATGTTTGTAAATGAAGATTTACGAGAATTTTGGAGGATTGGGGAGGAATGTCGATGATTGGGGAGGATTGCCAAGGATTGGTTAGGATTGCCATTGGTTGGCGAGGAAAACTGATGGGGAAGATTGCTGAGGATTGCAGAGTATTGTAGAGGTTTTTTGAGGGTTATTGTGGAGGATTGTGAATGAGGACTGGAAGATTGGTGGATTGATAAAAAAATTGGACGATTGATGGAATTATGATTAAGAAAAGCACAGAAGATAAGACTTCCTATCTCTCGAGCTGCCCTTGTACATCCCAAGTATCAACGGCCTAGCACTCATGATATGTAAATTATAACATAGTCGTCTGTAAAAATTTTGGCACATGCTGATTCATACCATGATTATAACATGCTTGTGCAAGTGGTCGCTTCTTGTATGGTGGGCTTGGATTGTTCACATATACATACTATGATTATAGTTCAAACAAATTCGTGTAGCATATTCACTCATACAAAACATTCGAGTTAGTGAATAATTTGCTGATTCCGGCATTGTGTAACAGTAAGACTTCAAGCGAGAAGATTGAAAATGAAGAAATTGAATGAGAGTCTTTCTGATCTCCTCCAGGCAACCTGGCACCCCCATTAGTCGAGCCGATGACTGCTGAGCTCGTCCGAGTCGAGCCGAAGACCTCCTCTCCAGCCGCACAGACACCCAGCCGCACAGCCACCCAGCTGCACACTCCCATTTAAAATACATTGTCCCCCTAGCCTCATTTACACACTATTCCAACAGTTGGCCAACTGTTAACTGCTTTTCGTTTGCATTTTGTAATGCCACTAAGTACACGAAAAAATTAAGCTTTTACATCAAATATCGGATACTACCCAGTAGATTTCCGCCAGTTTTGGCAGATAGTGAATATCTATTTATAGAGCTACATTTCTCCACCATTTTGTAAGATAGCCACATTTAAGAAGGTTTTTTCATGTATTATCATGAGAAACAATCAACTGATGACTACCAAATTTGGCACACAAGAAATACCACGGGGCTTTATGTCAACTGATATGGTTTAAGTGAATCAGACACTGATTTTTAAAATGGTAGTTGTCTGAACATCTTTGATTACTATGTCTACGAAACCATGAAATCAGGATTAACCAAACAGTTTAGCTTATTATGCTATATCTACGAAACTACAAAACAAGTTTCCACTTAACTTTGTGCGCTAGCTGTATCTATCACAACCATCAAATATGTAGGACTATATAAGAGCAATATTTCCCCGCTATTTTATAACAGTGCCACACATAAAATTTTTTTTGTAATATCTTGGGAATCAATCGATTCCTATCAAATTTGGCGAAGACATTGTACTTTGGTAGGACAATGTTACATGTCGCTAGTCTGCTTTGAACTTGGCTCGCCTAGCGCGAGTGAATGGAAGAGGAGGACGGAGAGTCGTTATATGATAACGCCCAGCAAGTCAATGGAATGCTTTGAATAACAGGCGAGCTATATAAAACAGGAGCCGCGTATCTGTTACGAAAAAACGAGCCGTCGCGATAATCCTTTGCAGCGCGCGCTGGTGGCCTTAATTGCATTGAATTTCTGCATTTATCTTAAGAATCCTCTTGTGGTATACTGTCCTAATTTCAACATGAATCGGGGAGCATCGAACTTTTCAAGTCAAGGCCAGCGAGTATAAAAATGCGATGGGCCTCCGAGCCGTGTTGTTGATGAGTGGATGCGTGGCTGCAGTTTTGGCGATAGAGGACGAGCGAGGAAAACGAGCGGTGAGATAAGTGACCAGCGGGAGATAATCTGCGACTGCGCGCAATGGGGCAGTGAAGAGCGCGACTGACAGGCTGGACTATTGGACAGTGATGTTTGAGTGGAAAACACTACAAATGATGGCAATAGACAGACTGAAAGTGTGTTAATGATGAGTGTGAGTTAATTGACAATAACCAAACATAGACATTAAGAAGAACGCTAATTAGAGTTGAAATAAACATTAAATATTCCACTCACTGAGAAATAGAAAGAGTAATAGCGGCGATAGGTAGTCTAATTCTGTAAATAATAGCTGTGTGAATAAATTAGAATAAAATTTAGATCTTTTTATTTTTATTAACACCTCCATCTCTTGCGAACTCGGATACGACGATCCTCAGGCATCTTATAACAATACAAATAAATACAAATTTTAAGAGGGTCAAACACTTATTTTTAGAAACATTTTATAAACATTTTAGCTAAGTGTGCTGTATTTATTAAGCTGCGTAACCACTTATAATTTGACTTTGTATACTGGCAGTGTCTATGTAATTGTCAAACAAAATAATATACAAACTCTTTACTCCATCATTTTAGAAGATAGCACCACATGCAAAATAATCTTTTATGTCCCATTTCGGGACACAATTTACATAATTTCCACCAATTTCCTTCGATAAGGTATACTTTTGTACGCCAATTCATTTTATGCGATTTAAGAGGTTGGTAATTTATTTTCTATATAACAGTCATGTAAATCTACTGGCTTCGTAGGTTACACGACCTAAACAATTTCAACCAAGCTTGCTGACAGTGTCTATGGCAATCATCAAATGCGCTATTACATAACAGTTTTGTTCTCCAAATAGTTGCACCAAACAAATGAAGGATTTTTTTGCCATATCTCGGGGACCAACAATTCGGTTCCCACCAAATTTTTCAAGCGAGTAGTGTCAGAGTAAGGTTTGTAATCTAACATGCTTTAGAAGCGGTAGACCCATTTTTTTAATGGCGGCAATGCAAATAAATTTTAGTATGTTATATCAATTAAGTATGTCAACAGAATTCAACCAAATTTTGTACATCAAAAGTATTCATTAGAAACATTAATCATGCATACATAGATCCTCTTTTCCGATATTTTTGTAAAATAATACCAAGCGAGAAAATGAAACATTTAGCGGTCATTTCAGAACCATTCAACCGGCGGTTTTTTAAATTTGAAACCAACAAAAACTGCATCGTCTCTAATGACCTCGCTGTCGACGTGACGTTAAGTCCAATTACCTACCTACCAACAAACACTGCTATAATCTACCACAGAAAACTGCGGAAAACAACATAATGCGACAATTTTCCATATAAAATACAACATAATTTATAGTGAAAACTAACAAATCTGCAATGGAAAACCACACATTTTTTCTTTTGGGTTTTCTGTTAGTTTGTGATGTACATTTTTGGTAGGGCTCTTGTTATCCTTTCTGTTCGCTCAAGCTAATATTCTAACTGCTGCCATTTTTGTGGCTTGCTTATTGCTGATGTAGAACGTACATCTCTAGTGTTTGTACTTTTAAAATATATGCCAACTTTAATATTAGTAGGCTGTTGCCTGTCCATAAAACCAAGAATTTAATTGATAATTTCAGTACGTCAAAAATTTGTGTTAAACAAAATACAAGTCCGGAAAATTTGGCTGTGGTTTGTCTTTCTCATTTGATAAAATAAACATAATTGTAATATTGCAGACTTTTAAACCCTTCTATAAATATTAAGTGGCTGGTATTGAAAGATTTGATTCATAGCTACAATTTGCTATGGCCCATGAAACATATGGCTGCCATGTGAAACATAACTGTAAATAATGGTTTTAAGCACATTGCTTTAGTTCTATATTAGCAAATGTATGGACCAGTTATTATGCACGTTATGTTCTTACATGTTAACAGATATTGTCAATTTATAGTTTGGTTACAACTGATATACTGTGTTGTGATGATGTACTAGTACACTCATCAGTGGCGTATACTGATATTTCTCAAAAACAGAAGGGAGAATGGTTTCCACCAGCATTACTGGTGCTGACACTCGTTAATTATGACAAATAGTAGGAGAAATATAACATCGTTATGTAATAAAATACATCATAGTTTACAGCTATTACATATATTTTTGTCACAATTATATGCCTTTTTTAAAATTTATACTAACTTTTAACAACTTTAAGAGCAAAGGAAGAGCGCTTATAACCCAGATCTCTACCACCCTGGTTTTCATAAAAGGGTGGGTGCAAGACGTGAAAGAAATATTTAATACGTGTCTTTCTTGGTTTTTAAAACAAGATATTTTGCAAATTACTTACCATTGTGCGTGATAAAAGTCACCGTTTTTTGGGGTATTTATTTTATTACTGTCATTGATGTTAACAAAGTATTGCGGTCTCTTTACAGTCTGTTGGATAGCAAGCGATTCCTTCACAACCTTCATCTGCACATTTACTTAACATTTTATAGCAAAACGTATAATTTATTATATGGTCGACTTTTTCACCTGCGAAGTGATTTTTTTGTCTGCACACGGGTGTTTTCTTGAAAATCATCTGAAAAAAAAGGAAACTGCATGTTCTTACTTAAGGTGAATCCATGCTTAAATAGGCCTATTGTATGTAAAACAATGTTTGCATGTACACTTGTATCTCGGCGAATAAGTTACCTGGGAATGAGACAGTTTTCCAGGAAAGGTAAAATACAATAACATAAACTACCAACATTTTCTTTTTTTGTAATAAATATATTAAAAGAGAATATTTGAATACTGTTTGGAATATTACATTTTTAGTAATACCATGCACAGTTTCCCTAAGGGAAATGAGCAAATTACAAAGCGGCAACTGTAGTTTGATTTGTTAGTTTACACAGCGGGGGATAATAGTCTACTGTCAGAGATTTAACTTGGCTTCCAAGAAATGCACATCGCAGTCTTGGGAGAACATGTTACAATGCTACTTTATCATCATAGGTGACATTGATGCGTTTCAAATTGTTTATTAAGATTACTCGTAGCATATACAGATTGACCATAAATTCACAAATGTTGTAGCAATTTAGATTTATATAACCCCAAAGACTAGCGTTACATGCTGTTTATTTACACAACATTATACAAATTTTTCAAGATTGTGTAGCCTCCTGTAGGCCCATAAAAATGTACCGCCCCTCCAGTAAAACTGTTTCATTTTTCCTACTTCATATTTATTTGTTATTTTAAGATCCACAGAGAGCATACGAGGTGCGACATTTTAATTTGAACCAACGTGTAAATGTATTGTAAATAAATCACAACATTAAAAGAATAATGACAACCAGAACTGCAAATATTATGTAAATTATTGCAATGAAAACACTGACATGGTATCATTTAATAGTAAGGATAACATTTAGAAATTTAATTTGCTTTCAATGAAAGAAAAAAACTTTATCTTAAGCCTAGTGAGATACTCATGTGTCATCCGAAGCTCTTCTTTCTAACCTTCATTTGGGCAAAGGAATTGATAATATCCTCGAAGTCCAGATCCCGCAACATCTGTCCCTCGATATTCAGCAATGGCACGGCTGATAACCTGTCTTCTTCCATGGTCGACTCAGGTAGTTTTTCACACGTCGTAGAGTAGAGAAAGAGCGTTCGCCTGAACACTTTGTTACCGGAGCATTGAGAATCATTCTGAGTACAATGTTTTCATTGGTATAGACTTCAACGAACTCTTCTTGGTTTAAAAATTTACTTTATCTTGTTAGGTTGACATTTCCGTAGTCGTCAGGTGTTTGTGACTTCACATGCACTCTAAGGTGCAATGACTCTTCTACAATGGATGTTTCAAGATCGCGATTGTAGTAGGAGGCCAATTTACGTGCAGCTGAAGAAATCTGTGCTGGTTCATACGTGCTGACATGTTCTAAAAAGCCAAACCTCTCTTGAAGCTCATTGTAACGTGCACTTCGCACTTGCAGTTCTGATCTTAGTGTATCCAGAATTACATTATATGTACCAACACGAAAATTATCTGACCCAGTCTTAATAAATTTTAGTTGATCAGTGTATGAAATATCTGCAGTGGAAACGACACTTATACCAAAGTATTTAACTTCTTTCACTTCCTTCGATATTTCACCCCTTACTTTTTTAGCCATCTAAATAATCACTTCTTCATAAATTGTCTTCGAAAGATAAGATGTATGTCCGGAACCTCTGTCGCTATATTTTCATAGATGTTCTGTCATGAATGGATCAAACACTGCAAGAAACTCTAGCGATCCCAGGAAATTGCCATTGCTTTTACTGCCTACGTGTTCATTAGTACCGCGAAATGGTAACCCTCTAATAGCCAAATACTTTACTGCTGTGATGATACGTTTCAAAACATTTTTCCAGTAGTTGCATTCTTGCTCAAACTGTGCAACGAGCTTGTTATTAATTCGTGCTGTAGTATTTCCTCTCAGTTTAAGTGTTGCAATGCAATTTTTAATGCTGAAGTGAATTATCATGGTCTTGTACTCTTTTAGAAGCATTTTTCCAGTCATTAAACCCTGAAATAAACATACCATTTTCCCCACCAAATAGCAAGCAAGTCGCACAGAAAAACGCATCCCTTTTAGGATGAGTATACTAGCCAATGCCTAACTTGTATATCCCCATTACGCAGTTTCCGAGAAAAAATATGCCTTGAAAAACGCCTTTCTTTTTCGGGGTACTTACGTTTTCAAGCACTGAAGTCTGCATCTAAGTTTTGTTCGATTCCATGAACAGCCACATAGTGTCGTAGCTCGTCATTAATTTCCCAAATTCTGTACTGCTAGTTGCATCTGATTCCATAAAATTCGTACAGGTCGCTTCAGCATGGATATGTAGATGGATACTGTCACTATTCAGTGAATTATTGTTACTTGATATTGGAATTCGCTATTCTCGAGCAGAAAAGAATTTTTCTAGGAATGACGAAACACATGCATCGGTAGCCTCTATGTCATCACTATCAAAGGAAGGACGATTTACAGAAGCAATGCCGCTGTTGGTAGCATTATCACTTGCAGCCATGGCGTCGGCGGCATCTTCGTCCTGTCGGTTAACACTGCTACATACAAAAAAAAAAAGAAGAAATCTTAGGGATCTGCTTTAAAAGAGCACCACTCCTTTCTTCTTTAACTTCTTTTAATTTCTTCTATTGAGCACCACTGAGTCTTGCCCTTTGGGTACTCATTTTGTTCACGATTCACAGGCAGCTAAATTCGCAACATTTAAACACGCGGATGCACACGTACCTATTTTACACTTATAAGCTCGGACATGTTCATACTTTGACCGAACATAAATAAACAACATTGGTACAAAACGCGAGTAAGATGTGGCCCGTGCTGTGCCGCGCCACCCGCATCACATCAGCACAACTAGTGCCAACTGGCAATTATAACATTTCAAAAACAGAGAACAATGGCATTGAATCATACTCCTCTTATCGCCGTTGTCAATACTCTCACCACGAGGGTGGTACAGGTTCAAATTCCCTACCCCCTCCCCCCCCCCGAACAATCTATGTGGTAAAACTGCGCAGAAATGGGTGGGATGGGAGTTTTGTGAAATTCAATACACAGGATAATTTATTAAGTGCATTCCCATGTGAACATAAAGGTTGAAAATGGAAACAATGTGTATCAAATATGCGCTGTGTGCAGCTTTATATCTAGAGAGTATCTTATAAGCCAAGATTATCAACACAGCGCGTTCGTGCGTGTGTGTCGCATTTCAGGGTTATAGCGAAGTAACGCAGCTGTCTTCAGCGTCAATGATAATTTAAGGCAGAAATGTCTTTCTCCATGCCTGCCCTTGGAGAAGTGCTGCTCTAGGCCCGGGCCTAGTCGGCCTAATGGAAAATCTGGCCCTGCGTGACATGGAATGAAAACTCTAAGACAGAAGTTCCCAACCATTTTTTTTTTTTTACTTGAGATATACTATCTGCCAAGTTGTGTGTGTATACAGGGTGGGGATGAATTTGACCGTCAAACTTCGTGAGGTGATTCCTTATGAGAAATCAAAAGGCAAATATATAGGACACTTTGTACCTAAACTAAATATTAAGGGCAAAATAAGTCTCCGAAAATGGAGATTTTGGAATTATTTTTGCCAAATATCGGAAACCTGGTGAGATGAAATTACAATTCACGGAAAATTGTTTTATGTTATCGGGCTCTTCAA
The DNA here is from genome assembly GCA_029891345.1 of Dryococelus australis. NCBI lineage: Eukaryota > Metazoa > Arthropoda > Insecta > Phasmatodea > Phasmatidae > Dryococelus > Dryococelus australis. The sequence goes on along the minus strand of CM057002.1, from coordinate 90,591,962 downwards.
CCTAAGAGCATATTCACAATAATAACACTCCCCGTTACGAAAATAACACAGATGCTAACCTTCTTATTGCCGGCATCTTAGTTATCGTCGGAAATTATGAACATTTGATGCTGATTTATTGAGCAGTATGACCTACGAAACAAAAATTGTTCCTTTGTTGCAACTGCCTAGGATCCATTGTTTAAGTTTAAAACGCACACAAATATTCCCCTAGATTCCGCTGCCACAACAGTGCCTCGTATGTAGGCAATACGACCTACATGCGTGTATGGTAAGCTACTGTTCCCACTGTACAAACAATGGTGGTGAAAATTTATTACTTATTATTGTAAACAACCATTAACATGCATTAAGAAGCCTATGATACAGGATCCGACAATGTATTCCAGGCAACAGTCGGTGTGAAAAATCCCTACATTAAGTATTGGTATTACCTACGTACCTGGAACCGTATTGCTGTCACTGCTGTGTACTGTAAAGATTATTGTTTATGCGCCTGCCTATGTATTACTGCAGCCGAAGCTTTATGTATGTGCATTTTATACCAAAGCGGTGGTCATACACAGTTGCGACTAGATGCCCTGTGTGTTACCTAGTTCATAGTGTTAAATAAACAAGCATCAGATGTGAATGAGTCTTGATTTTTCGTATAAACACAGAATAAATGAGGGACCGAGCGAAGTGGGCAACAGTAACATGTTCGACTCGTATTCGGGAGGACGTGGGTTTGAACCCGGTCAGGCCAGCCAGAATTCTGTTTACCGTTTCCTAAAGTCACTCCAGGCAAACACTGGGATGGTCCCCATAAAATTGTTTGTGATACATGTTTCTACAATAAAACCTATTTATTATCTGATACAACTTAAATTTGATGCCTTTAAATGACATTGTTCTACACTGCTTCACCAAATCTTTCAACATTCAAAAGCCAGCACAGTACACAGAAGCAGCGACACAGTTCCAGGTGTGTAGGCCATACCAATATCTTTATGTCCTGTATGGAATCACACACCGACCGTTACCACAATCGAACAGTTGTGTATGCTTATTAATGTATGGTATGCATTGTTTACAGTAGGTGTTAACCTTGACCGCCATCATCGGCTGTGCTGTGGCCATATACGCATGTAGGTCAAATTGGCTGCAAACTAGCCTGCAGCAGAATCTAGTGGAATATTTGCGTGCGTTTTAAACTAAAACAGTGGATGCTAGGTAGTTGCAACAAGGGGACCATTTTTGTTTCGTATGTCATACTGTTCAATAAACCAGCATCAAATGTTCATAATTCCCGACGGAAACGAAGTTGCCGGCAATAACATGGTGAGCACCTCTGTTATTTTCATGATGGGGAGTGTTATTATTGTGAATATGCTCTTAGATAGAAGATCCCGATAACATAAAACAATTTTCAGCGAATTGTACTTTCATCTCACCTGATTTCCGATATTTGGCAAGAATGTATTTCAAAATCTTCATTTTCGGGGACTTGTTTCGCTGATAATATTTAGCTTAAGTACAAAGTGTCTGGTATATTTGCGTTTTGATTTTTCATAAGGAATCACCTGAAGAAGTTTGTCGGTCGAATTCAGCCCCACTAAGTGTGTGTTTATATATATATATATATATATATATATATATAATACACACACATATACACAGGTTGTTCCGAAACTCTATCAATAAACTTCACCAGGTTGTTTATCATGAACAATCAGTAAAAAGATGATACTGGAGATATGCCCGAATACGACTCTAAATTGTAGAAATGCCTCCAAAAATGAATGTGGCATTAAAATCCGAACATATAACTAAATGGAAACTGATGAATATTAAGGTAGAATGTTTTTTGAACTTGGTAAAAATATGGCGATGTACAAGATGCAAACACAAGCCCTGTAAAAATCAACCTTCTTCATGTACATATCGGAGTTACCGCCTCATTAGAAAACTGTGAACTTTGGTAATTTGTTGCAGACATTATTATGGATTAGTAGGGCCACCTGCTTTTCGCGAAAATATTTCAGTACTTCTTGCATTCCAAAACACTAGAGCGCATATCCACTTGCATGGTTTGATGATTTTAACTGTCACACGTTACAGTGGTCTGCCCACGAATCACAGACACAGTTTCAAAGTTACATCATTTTGATAGGACCAGTCATGTAAGGAACTGTTTCCTGACAAAGACACACGACCAATAACCAAAGAAAAATTGCACGTATGCCATAGAACATTGGAGTGTAGCCTTCGCGTAAATGTTTTCGCGAGAAACATACCCTGTGGATTAGTGACTGCAGTGCCAACATGTAAAAAATGCTTCAAAGATTAAAACCTTCCAACAAACAGTTTGCAAGAAAAGCATATTGGGGCAGTAGTGGGAATTTCAATGATCTGGTAGAGAACGTCTCATGTATACCTGTAGGCAACATTTCACCCTATGAGAAAGCTGGAAAGTAAGTTTGTCGTATGTATTGGCAGACAGCGAGTGTCATGCTACTGAGAGATGAACATGTCAAAGTACTCTTGGGAAGAGGTGGCAGACATGCGTTTGGCATGTAGTGCAGCAGGCTGCAATACGCACAAAGCCAGGTATTACAGAAACAACACTTGCTGCTGCTGCCCGCAGCAAGTGTTGGCAAGCAGCGAGCTGGCGCAAGGCACAGAGTGACCTCGGCTAGCCGATCCTGCTGTTTGTAGAAAAAAATACCTGGGGAATGGGTACGAGATCAGGACAGCGATATGTAAGTCTGGGACAGTGTTGGCTCAGGGCTCCATCTTTGCCAGATGCCGAAGGCGCTGCCCGAGGACCACCTGCTGTGAGGACCACCAGCCTGTTGTCTTGGTTCAACGCCCGCTGCACCCACCATGGAGAGAACCTCTCCGTAGTCGCCGACATCAATTGGGTAATTATACTCCTGATAGGGCGACTTAGGGCACACGAGACTTCGGGACAGTAAGAGCAGTAATATTACTTCCTAGCTTCACTCATAATATCCTTGCCTTAACTGCTTTCTTATTTGAGTGAACAAATGGAAGTGTCTCAACCTCAGCGCTATCTCTGGTGTAACTCTAGCCGCATTTGCCTGGCGGATGTTGTATAATGTCTTGTATAATAAAGTAGAGTTTTGTATGAAGCGAGTGTTCTTTCTCTAGCTACCTTCATCCCCCTAATTAATATGTGGTCTCCTCCCTTCAGGAGAGATATAAGCACATGGTGGAGGCGCTGGTGCTTCCAACCTCCCTTGTAGCTTGCAATCGCAATCAAAATTGAAGATTACCATATATCTGTAAAGTGGAAACGGCTCTCGGTCCCCACCACCCCACAGGTTTAGCACCCCCTGCAAACGTGCACCTTAACATTTCTCACCTGCCTTCAGGGTTTACATTCCAGTGTAAACTATGGATCAACGTATACCATGTAGTAAATAGTAGTAACATTGAAGGCACTCATTCAATGTCACAGTGTATAGTCACTCAGCAAATTGTGGCCGCTCGGGAGAGCGCGTGCAAAACTGCCGCGTTTCAAATAACTTTTCTAACGTATTAATGCATTATTAAATCACGGTTCCGCTCTTCGGGCCATTCGTTTTTTCTAATCGCAACCTTCCGCAAGAGCTTGCGCAAAGGGGATATCAAAAGCATAAAAGCTTTGTGTATGCATGCTAGACATTAAGGCTACGCTATAAAACATTACACTGACATGCAGACATTAATTAATCAGGGAAATCTGCGGCAAAGTAAATAAAGAAGTTGGTTAAAGCAGTGACAATCTATGCAAGCAATGCTGAGAGCGCAATACAGAACAAAACACAACCCGAGTTACCCGGTGAGAAAACAGGTTTAATTGACTTACAACACACTTCGCCCTCCCTACAAAATGCGACATTAGACTATTTGTTTCATGACACATACCAACCTAGTACGAGCGGATACCTCAGACCACGACCACTAAAAACACTGCAGGCAACTGAACCGTTTCTAATTTCTATACCCAGTACACAAACTCACACAACTGAACATGATTACACCAACATTAAGAACGACACCGAACATGAATATGTAAATGACACAAACGACACCCACATACAACAACCACTTAACGTGCAACAGCCCCAACAGTACATTTTAAAACACACAGAACCCATCCCCACATTCACTGTTGAAAATCATGAAAATGTGGAAGAATTCTTGGACATCTACAACACTGTCAGTGACATTAATGGATAGACGGAACTAGAGAAACACAGACGTTTGAAATTCTACTTACAAAGTACAGCCAAACGAATTTATGAGAATGTCTGCTATACAAACGGTCAAGACATCACATGGCATAATATTGAAACCAAGCTACGTACAACATTTACACTTATTGACATCACAGAAAAGTACAGACATCTGCTTCACACCAAAACTAAGCACGAAAACGAAAGTTGCAAGGCTCATGTAGAAACCCTCATTTTCTACAAAAATAAAGGCGACCAACAACTGCCAGAGACCGAGTTTGTAAGAATTATCTGGAAATTGTAGTTGCCAACAGTTGCCGATAAATTAATCCACGCCAGAATGACACACTCGAACAAGTGAGACACAACATTAAGAACATCGAAACAGAAATGTTAACATGTAAACAAGCCAATGAAACTCACGACAAAGAAACCGAACAGGCCAAACAGCAAGAAGAAATCACAAGGTTGCATTTAGAGATACAAGAACTAACTCGTCCAGAAAAGAACACTTACACGATCGCGTTTTACTCCATTAACGGAGAGGCTCTGAGCGCGTAGCTTGTTGAAACCGCCGTCTTGATGGCGTTTCTGTGTAAAGGAGGCCCTGGGGGAGGGGAAAGGAAGGAGGCGACGCAGGCTCGGACGTATGGTGGCACGTCATTCTCGCGGAAAACTGTACGTTTTTGCCAAGTCATCAGCACGTACGGAGAACAAAGTATGTCCAACCACCCAGCGACCACCATGCTGTACGCAGCACTCGCGGAGCAGCGCGTTATAGGCCGTTCACGGTAAAGTGAGCACTCTTGCACGGTAAAGTCCAGAAAAGAACACTTACACGCTACTGTGAAATGACGGTAAAATATATAACAACACCTTCCAACATATATTCAGACGCCCCACCCACAGAATCACTCCAAAATACGTTACAGCAGAACACAACATGTATTTTCTGAGGACACAGGGAAGGGAACACTACAGAAACCCACCCTACCAACAGAATTTCCCGTGCACCAAAAATAGTTAGGCAGGCCCCTTAAGGGCAGATCGTGGAAGCCAAGAACACCCGCAGAGGGACGTACGCAGGGAATACTACCACAATAAAGTCAGACAGACATGGCCCTTAAAGGAAACAAGGATAAAACAGAAACAAATGTGGGACACTAAGTTTCAAAATTATGACACTAAATGCGCGAAAACAGAAGTTATAGTCCAATGCGTAATTAACACCTCTGAGGCACTCTCCAGCAAACGCGTACCCACGAGATCTTATGCGGAAATCGCTAAATTCAATTCCCGCAGTGAAAGTTTCCCCACGCCAAGGTAAACTATACTGCAGAGCATTGAACAAATCATGAAACAGATAAAAACGGTAAACAGGTCACCCTGCATCACATTTGGAGAAGTAAAATGAGGGTCACAGAAAAGCAGCCATAAGTGTGACACCTCCCACAAGGACACATATACACGCAAACAAAACACAGTGCCCGTGAAAACCGACACGCTACACCTCACGGAAGCGACGGCGTACACCGAGGCCGGGCAGGAGGAATGCAAGAGTCAGAACGGCCGTTATGTCAGCGCAGTGCGTGGGGCCTTCGTAGGACCCCACTCACTGGTGGCCATGACATGTGCTCTGTGCTTGTATCCGGGTCATCGAGCGGCGACATGCCCCTCTTCCTCAACCAGACACAGTCATTCCACATCGACATCACGTAGCGTTTTAATAAATTCAAAAACCCCTTCGTCATTGGACACACCAAACTCCGCATCCGAAGCACAAGAAAAGACAATGGACAGTCGATAAATACCACTCATAACATCAACACGGTTCCCAGTGGCTGTGATGAAATGCGCAAGGAGAAAATTAGCCACAGGTCCGATTCACGTCAAACAAACAAACACGCCCGGCCGACTGGCAAGGATGAATGTCGATAAGCTACGTGAAAACGTTAACACCTCGCGTCCTTGACCGGTTTGGCGGCATGTCATAAAACACGCTAGTGGAAACCGGCTGCTCACATCCATGTATAGCATCCACACTGATCAATAAACATAAACGAGAACCGGTGACAGAGACATTCACCTTAGTGAGGGCAACAAACGAGATTGACTTGGCGTTATATAAAACAAACATCAATATAAACATCTCAGGATGTAATTTTCAACAGGAATCCCTCCTAATAGACAACCTTTAGTTCGATATCATATTAGGAGTCGACTTCATAAAAAAGTATGATGTGGTACCAATATTATCAAAGACATAATGATTGTATACACGTACAACAAGAAGATTATAGAAATCCCAATTAACATAAACTCACTTGAATACGACATGAACAATTTTATCTTGCATTATAAAACAAAATTGAATCTCATGAAGGCCCAACACAAAACACCAGTCTCAGGAATATTAATAAAGCACTCTCACATCAAAAACACAAATAAATGAATTATTACAACAATACAAAGACCGTTTCGCTAGCCCAATCACAGCACTCATAGAAACTAAAAACTATGAGATAAAGCTCGAGCTAACAACAGCCAAACCTATATATTCAAGAGCGTACAGAATCAATCCTAAATTGAGATAGCAGGTACTAGACCAAATTCAACAAATGCTCGACGCACAAATTATCAACTCATCCGAATCTCCTTACGCCTCGCCAAGTTTGTAATTAAAAAATGCCAAGGTGGTATACCTTTTCTAACAGACTTCAGGCTTTTAAACCAACATCTCAAAAAAGTGCAATACCCTATCCTACGAACAGAGGACATCATAAGCACACTGCAGAACTCTAAATACATAAGCTCGATAGACATGTTCAGAGGCTTTTAGGCCATCCCAGTTCGGGAACAAGATACGAGAGAAACTCGCTTTTAGAGTTGACGGCGTAGGTTGGTACGAGTACGCATGCTTGCCAATGGATCTCGCAACAAGTCCTAATTACTTTTAAAATTGGTTGATATCATGCTTGGCCTATTGCACTGGAACACAGCCGTCACGTACATCGATGACATCTTTAATATGGGGAACACGTTTAACTAACACCTACAAAACATCCAGAAGGTTATGGAACGGCTGCGCAAGTATAACATAAAAATAAACAGCAAAAATTGCAACTTCGTACGGCAAGAAATAAAAATTCTCGGACATTACATTATTCCGGAAGGGATCCAAATGGACCCCGAGAAAATTGCAACCATACAACAAATGGAATCTCTCAAAAATTTAAACAACAGAGACAATTTCTAGGCCTCACATCATACTCCATTGTGCAAAACTTATCGAGCCACTAACAGAACTAACAAAGAATGCCACACCTTTCAAATGGACAGAAACCGAATAACAAGCGTTCGGAAAACTAAAGGAAGCCTTACTTAACCCATCCATTTTGTCAAAATTTAATTAATGGAGCTGGGCTGTCGTGGGATGAACATCGCGTTCGTGGCTGCTCACTCTCCGGGATCTGTCCGCCCCTCGGGACCAGCGAGGGCGAGGTGTTTCTGCGAGTGTGGAGGGCACATGGCAGCTCAGGTGCGACCACCATTCCGCAACCCGACCCGTCCCAAGATGGCGGATCGGGGATTCCCAGGCTCTGGGGTGTCTGAGAATAATCAAATACCAGATCGTGGACCAACTGGCCGGCTCTACAGCGCCGTCGTCGTGGACGTCGTGAATCTGTGTGACTCAGTACGAGATGGCGAAGTGCATCTGCTGGAGGCGGCCCAAAGATTAGGGCGGGGAGGGGGGTCTGGAGGTGGCCAAGGACGAAGTGTAGTGAACCTCACTGCTGAATTCGGCGGGCTGTCGACTGTGGATGCATGAGGAATGGATTGGAATGCATCAGACCTCCGAAGCTCCACGATGGCAGCCTTCACATCTGGGCCAGCGAATTCACCTCCATCACTGGTAGATCCTGGATGTCTCGCCGAGCACTTTTAAGTGCTCACCCAAGACCGACGGAGATTTTGGTGGAGAGGGATGGGGGTGGCTCCCTTTTTGCAGGTACCCACCTTCACCCACGGCATGGTAACCCTGATGTCGGCGCGGAAGAGAGATGATGGCGTCGGTGCTATTATTGAGCTGCCCAGTTTTCCGATGCACTCGACGAGAAGCATGGAAGTAGACGTATAATGGGGATCCTGGCGCAGCACATTTTTTGGGGAAATTTCTAAAATGCAGTACACTAAATAGGGTTATTTCGTCAAATTACAGGAAAAAGTTAAAAACTCCAAATCTGAAATTCGATGAAAAAATCGCGAAAATCATGTAAATTAAAGTCAAAATCAAGGTACTTGAGGGTTAAATTTAATTTCAAAAAGCTTTTACAAAGGGAGCAAAATTATGCAAAATTATGCAAAAATCAAGCAAATGTAAGGCTAAAACAAGCAAATCAGATGAAAAGATACAAACTAATAGAATTCATAAATTTAATTCAACAAAAGTATAACACCAATAAAATTTTTAAAGTCTAAAAATAAAGAAAAATCTGAAGCATTGCCATTACTTATTCCATAATCCCAACCATCACAACAATCCAAACCATAAACATCATCTTCAAAATCAGAAAATTTATTTGATATAAAATTCTTTTATCGATTTTTAAAATTTTTTTGAAATGAACAATGCCCAATTCTTTATCAATAAAAGTTTATGTTTTTATAATTTCATATCCAATATCCCAAACTTCTAAAAGTTCTATAATTTAATCGATTTATAATATTAAGATTTTATATATCTTTTATAAAAGAGCACTACTACGAGGAAATTTTTATTAGAAAAATTATTTTTTATTCGATCAAATAATTAATCTATATTTCTAAAAAATCGTAAACATTTTTAATGCCCCCACTCAACTATGAGACTAAAAAATTGTATTAAAATACCGAAACTATTTCTTGTTTCTGTAAAATCGGTTACATTATCCATTTAATAAAATAAAAAATTTATATATCTTGCATGATATTTTCTTTAAAATAGTCATAAGTTAAATTTGGCTAATTAAAACAACATTACATATTGTACCAGCCTCAACAGCTTTTATGAAATAAACACTCATTTTTATATTTGTTTTATCTTCAACTACTGCTGTTGATCTATATGTGCAGTCAATAACACAGCAAGGTCTTTGTCCACAGAATGAATAATAATTGATATCGTCATGATAATTTATAGTTGGCTTATAATAAAGTTCATTATTTCTATATATAGTATATAATTTTATTCTTGAATTTATAAAATCATTAAAAGTCAGAAACATTTTAAGACAAATATCGTTTTCAAAATTTAGATTCCAATTTTCTTTTGGAAAAATTTCATTTCTACCATTTTTAACAAAAATATTTCTCACATTACAATAATCAAACATTGAAGCATGCACATATTGATCAGCGCGATTTCTTCATTAGTTTGGGAACCCACAATTACAAAATCAGGCATGTCAAATTGTAAATTATTAAATTGATCTTTTATATCAAAGTTAAAAACAGTTGTCCCAGCAGGAATTTCTTTTTCTAAAAATTGCCAATACGTAAAACCAATATGAATTTTAGGACTTTTATATATTTTTCTTTAATTGCAATTGATGTGTTAGATGCATATTCAACAATAGGTCACATGATTTCTAATTTTTCAATAACAATTATACCTGAATAAGCATAAGTTTTATCAACCGAATCATCTGCTTTTTTTAGTTTCATAAACAAATAAACAATTGTTTTCGGACGAATTTAGGAAAAAAAGTGATTTTATAACCACCCTTCCAGTAAATTTCATTATTATCGCGAATAAAACCAAACAAATATTTTAATGGATATATTATTTCATTTATTTTATCACTACGAACTGATTTTACTCGAAATTTATTATCAACACCAGTAGACTCTATATAATTTTGTTTGCCTGGTGATCTTAGCAAAATATTCATCATTGTCGAAGTTATTCCTGGATTATCAACAGCCTCGACAATATTTCAGTGTTTTGAAATTTCTTCTCTAGAAAACTGAAATGGAAAAAAATTAAAAGAAACATCAATATTATCTAATTTTTCGTATTTTGCCTTATCTCCAACTTTATCTCTTTTCAGTGGGCGATATTCTTCCAAAAAATAAGCCTCGTTTGAAAAAAAAAAGCCATCTCCTATGGAAATATAAAACTTCATTCTATTATTGCAAATATTCAAATTCTCTCTCGTTTGATCAGTTGGGGGAAAAGCTTGTCTCTCAAAATTCTCAATGATTTTATAACTCAGTTATTAGTTTTATATATATATATATATGTATATATATATATATATATATATATATATATATATATATATATATATATATATAACTGAAGGATTCAGAGGGAGTTCATCGAGTGAAATTACTCATCGAGAAGTATAGAAAATATAAAAAGAACCATGAGGTAGAATATGAAAAATACAAGAAAAAGATCTGCTATTAATCCGTGAATTAGAAAATATTAGCAAAGAAGTAGAACAAGTAATTAAAAAAATTAATATTCAATAACAGCACTAGTACCTGTTGTTGCAAACTATTTAGATTATCCACCAAAGCCAGAAGAAACATCATTTGAAAAAGAATTATTTGCAGAACAAGAATCTCCTAATTTGGAAGAACAAATGGGAATTGTACCATTGAAAAATTTACCACCTATAGCAGATGTTTCTGCTATAAATCTTGGAAAAGAAATTTCTGAAAAGATTAATGGTATTGATGAAAAATCTGGTTTACGAGGAGTTGGTCAAGATTTCAAAATTGGTGATACAAAAGTAAAAATGGGCGGCGATTTTTTTTTCAAAGATAAAAAATATAAATTAACAGGTATTAGTTATTTGTTAACAAAAAGTACCTCTGAAGAACTCGAAAGTAATTTCGATATTGTTGTTGGCCTTAAAAATTACAAATATATTATATTAGCAGCCAATTCAATATTTCAAATATATATTCCTTATAAGAAAAGGAATAATCCAAGTTCAAGTAGTAATACAAAGTATATTAAGATAATTAGTCCAATTTATGAAATATTTATAAAAAATTCACAGTCAAAATCATTACCAAATACAGCAGAAAGAATCGTTTCTCCAAGAACTCCTAAATCTGGAGAAGGTATAAAAAATATAATAATTTGCCCAAAGAATATATTTGGTTGGATGATTTTAGAAAATTAATTGATCGATTATTAGTTATTCAAGGCGAAGAAAATGTTGGAAACAATAGTTTTTACAATGAAAAAGTGAGCATGATGAATATGTTATGCAATAAATTTTCTGAATTTGTTGTTGATTATCTAAAAGGATATCATATCTTAAAAAAGTTTTAAATGTAATTCCGCATTCATTCTGGAATTCTGAACACCTTGGAAAAGGTGTGATAAACTGGGCAGTAAATAATTAAAATTTGCCCGAATTACATTTACCTGGTTATAATTATTGTGGTCAATTAACAAAATTAAACAAAAGACTTTAAAGAGGTTATTAAGGAGTAAATAAATTACATGAAGCATGCAATTATCTTGATATTGGTTATCGAGATCATAAAGATTTAGAATCTTGACGTGAAGCAGATAAAATTTTACAAAGAGAAGCAAAATAAATTATGTTAGTTAAAAATACTCTAATTGGTGAGAAAATTGATTCTGCTGCTGTTGCCTCAACTATGTTTACAAATAAAAAGTTGGGATGGTGCATTAACATTTATTAAACTATTAATATTTTTTTACTTATAAATGAAGATAACAAATATAACTTTTGATATTCCTTATGAGGAATAAAAATTTTTGGAAATAGATAAATTTTTAACAGATTATCAAAGTGAAAAAAAAAAAAAAAAAAAAAAAATTGCACAATGGCAAAAATTTCAAATTCAACTTACCATTACCAACAGTAAAATTCGCTAAAGAAAAAACTGGCAATGGTTTACATCATGGAGGAATTATTTCCATTATACTCACTGCTTTAGGAAATCTATCGAAAGGCTTAATGTATGATTTTCACTATAATATAATGAAGCCAAAGTATGGGGAAAATATTGAACTGTGCTACCAAGATACTGATTCGTACATCTATTATATAAAAACACCAGATTTCTACAGTGATATGAAAGAAATGGTCGGCCATTTTGATACTTCTGACTATAGAAAGGATAATCCATTTGGCGTACCGTTAACAAAACGATTATTCGCAAAATGGAAGATGAATGTAATGGAAAAATAATGGAAGAATTTGTTTGAAATCGAAAATGTATGCAATAAATGTGGAGGGTTGTGTAAAGAAAAGAGCAAAGGGTGTGAAAAACGCTGTAGTCAGAAATGAGAATAGATTTGGCGACTAAATAAGTGTTTGTTTGGTAAAAAAGTGTTGTACAAAAGTATGAATCTTATTAGAAGTAAGAAACATGAACTCTATACGATTGAGATGAGGCAAAAAGCATTAAGTCCCGAAGATGATAAAAGATTTATTCTTAAAGATGGCATTAGTACACTACCATGGGTACACTACAAAATTGAAAAAGAGTGATAGTATGAAATATGATATACCAGTAAATGATTACCTTTACGATTGTCATTTTAATTTCGGTATCCTACAGCAGAGGTGAAAATCAAACACTTTCCACAATAAACTATTGAAATGATTTTGGGTATTTAAAAATACCTGACAAAGATATTACACACGCAAAAGCAATAGTTTCAAACTCTCTCTGGCTTTTTCAAGAGTATCACAATATAACAATTAGTGGTGAAATAAGTAAAGAAACACTAACACTAATCAAAACTCCTAAATGTGGGGTACCAGATGATATATTTGGCTTTTCTACATCTATTACCAAACGGACAACGAAAGTAATAAAATGGCATTATGTGTTGGCCAATCATGACGTACTACAACTAACTCAAGAAGTTTTCCATACGTGGGCCAAACATACTGACATTATGTTTAAACATGATACTCAAAACCCACACATAATAATATCAAACAAACTAAGTACCATACATTTCAAAAGTCTCGGCATTTATGTAATAGCAAATTTGATGGGAGAGGAGGAGTGCTAGCTCATGCTTTTTTCCCGAAAGCAGATAACTCACCAGTTGAAATTCACATTGATGCTGAAGAAGATTGGTATTTTAAACATGACAACAAATCTCAAGGAAAAATAAATCTTTCGTTGTGCTATTGCACGAAATAGCACATGCATTAGGAATACATTATTCGAATTTTTACAAGTCTTTTATGTAACCAATTTACGTCTCAGATCGGCTAACATTACAAACTGATGATATTTTGGCAATACAGAGTCTATATGGTAAACCTAAAAGATCTGTGCATTCGTTATCCCCTCCTAAACCAAACATATTATTCCCTACAAAAGAAGCAGATTTGTGTAACTTAAAAAACATCAACACATTTTTAGTAGTCAACCAAGTGATGTATATTTTTTTATAAAATATGTTTATACATATGACATAGTAGGTAAAATAGTTAGTAAACCAGAGCTTTTCACTAACTGGCTGTTTTTCTTACCTGCTAATTTTGAAAGCTTTACATCGATTTATCAGAGACCATCAGGGGAAATAGTAATGTTTATAGAGTCAAATATATATATATATATATATATATATATATATATATATATATATATATATATATATATATATATATGAATATCCTAGTCTGCAACTCGTGTCTGGTTATCCAAAGGTTATTTATGATATGGGTATACCTCAGAATTCCAAAATAAAAGCAGTTGTAAACACCTACTCTGGTCGTACTGTTGTATTTTATGATGAAATGTATTTTATGGAACTGGACGAGTGCTTATTCAGATCTAAATCTTTCGGTTTTATTTCAAAGAAATTTTCAGGCTTACCAGCTGGGTTAGATTCTGCTTTTAGATACACCAATGGATTATTATACTTCTTCAAGAACACAACATACTATGCATTCAATGAGTTTACAAACATATACTTACAGATTTGATCTTTCAGTGTTCAATGTAAAGTGTTCTACATTACCATCCTCATACTCAGATATTCTTAATCAGTTCAAAATAACTAGTGATACAAATGGAGACGATCTCCATTCACAAAATGTTATTATGCTTTTAATAGGATCCGCGAGAAGCAATCAGAGAACATGTTAGAGAAAAGCATAGGCAATCATACGCGGATATAGGCTTTCTTTGGCTTACGAGTACCACATTACAAATAGTTGAAGCCGATATTGGTTTATTAAAATCAACTGTAAGTTTCAGATTAGTTCAATCTTTTACAGTAGCTGTTTTTCTGTAAGAACAATCAATAACATACAATGGTCTTCTCCCAATAAATGACACAGAGTTGAAGCACAGTTCATTAATACGATAAGGAGTATCTAGTTTAGTCTTTGAATTTATAAAATCGCTGTAAGTAATATACATCTCATCGAAAATTTTATCATCAATGTCTAAATTCCAATTCTCTTTGGGAAACACTTCATTCCATCAATTCTTAATAGAAATATTTTTGACGAAACAAGAGTCAGACATTGAACCATGTGTGGATTACCCAGGATCTTCTTTTCTGCTATGCTAAAAACCAACAATGACAAAGTCTGGCATATCGAATTGGATTGAATTGAACTGATCTTTTATATCAAACTGAAATGAGTTTGCATTAGTAGGTACTGGTTTTTCAAGACACTGCCAATAATTAAAACTAATTGGAATTTTGGGGTGTTTGAATAATTTTGCTTTAATTTCGTCTCCATAAATAGGATCGTATTCAACAATTGGCCGCAGATTTTCCAATTTCTAAATAACAATTTTACCAGCATCTGGTATATTATCTGCATCATCAGATCCATCTTCTTTCTTTGGAGGTGTTCTGTAAAGAGAAACATCGTCACTAGAATTTCGAATGATTGTTATCTTGTACCCACATTTCCAGAGTATTTCATTACATTTTCTCATAAAACCAAACAAATATCTTAATGGATAGGTAATTTCGTTAGACTTATCTCCCCTAACATATTTACCTAGTTCTATCCCCGACATTTGGATGTATGCTGATTCTGATACCGAACCTAGCAATGTAAGCATCATTGTTGAATTGATGTCAGGGTTGTCAATACTTTCGCTTATACAACCATGTTTAGAGATCTCTATTCTTGAGAACTGGAATGGGAAGAAATTCACACAAAGATCAATAGTTGTAGTTTTTTCATAACCTGTATGGTATCTCTTTTAGTTAGCTTGTACTGTTGGTATAAATAAGCTTCATTCGGATGTGAAAATGCATCGCCAATAGAAATATCAAACTCAATGCGCTTGTTGTATTCATTCAAATTATTTTTGTTTTGTTGTTTGGCGGAAACGACTGACGTTCATAACTTTCAATTTTTTATTGAACCATTTATTATACAGAAAAAAAAATTCTTAAACAACTACACTTTTCTCATCAACCCAAGAATTATGACTACTATCAAAACCTAGCCATTTAATTAGCAGCTTATTTCCTTTTCTTTGAAAAACTTTTTTCACTAAGTAGTCTTTATCATATTTGGTCTTAAGCAGCTCTGGCTCATAAAAAATACCTTTAATAAGTTCATTTTTGAAATATTTTGTTCTGTATGTCGTGGGTTTTGAGTGCAATACTTCACACACCTCAAATACTTCAGTGGACCAATTTGGTGTACATCCTTTTTCAAACAAATTTTTACTTTTACTTATACGAACTTTATCTCCTATTGCAAACTTTGGTTTAACCATTTTTCTTTCTCCTCCATACATGTTGATTAGAATAGAACTTTCATTCTTTGAATTTACATTGGTGGGCATCATTCCGATTGTACTGTGAAAAGTGTTATTGTATTCACTTATTAATTTAGGTAATATAGCCACCCATTTATAGTTTCCCTGTATAGTAAATATCTTCCACATTTTCTCCTTCAATGTTCTATTCAATTTTTCTACAACACTAGCTTTCTTTTCACTGTATGTTGAATAGTCTGTCATGTTATTGTTGACCATTAATGTCTTAAATGATTTATTGTAAAATTCTTTACCTTCATCTGTTTGTAAATGCATGGGTTTGCGATCTATCAAAATAGTTTTCAATGCTAATGTAACATTTTCACCAGTTTTATCTTTGATTGGTATTGCCCATGCATATTTGGAAAAAACATCTATCACAGTTAACATACATAAAAACCCTTTGTTAATTCTATGTATACCTTTTAAAGATCCAGAATTCATCTCAACTAAATCAGCTTGCCAAAGATCATCGATACCAAAAGATAGAACAGTTCTTCTGGGGAAGTTTTTTCGCATTAGTTTATGAATTTCATTTACAATATCGTTTTGTATACTCCCACCAGTGAATAGCGAGTTATTGGTAACACGACATCTACAAACACATTTAATTCTTACTTTGTTATTATTGGTAAGTTTATATGAACTTAGTGTATTTTTCATACATTTGAGACAGTATACATTTAAGTTATCATTGTTCATTTTATATTATAAATGAGGCAACAAAAAATTGTAAACAATATAGAGAGAATATATAGAGAAGAAGACAGTTAATTGAAAAGTTTAAAACTTTTAGAAAATTTCGCCAAGATGAATATGATAAAAAACATGATCAACCATTGATAGATGCGACACAAGATTTGGGGCAAAAAATTGGACACGTATATCAAATGAGAATAGGAACTTAATAAAAGAACTTGTTTCAGTTGCTGTTAAGAATTTAGACTACCCACAGACACCAATAGAAATATCTTTTGAAAGAAAAATGTTTGGTAAAACAGGCACCGATGAACGCTATGACGATGAACGCTATGGCGATGAACACTATGGCGATGAATGCTATAACGATGGTGTTAAACGTATTGACGATGGCTATGAACGCTATGGCGATGAACGTTATGGCGATGAACACTATGACGATGAACGCTATGGCGAAGCGTTGGGGCGTTTGAAATCTGATATTCGGCAGTTAACTAACTACAAAACAACATTTATTGATAAGAAAGCGGCCGATTTCTTAATTGACCGCAAAGGCGATATTTTTGGGCTAAAGGCTGATAAAGGTAGATTGTATATTGGTGATAGCGAAGTAACATTCATCAATGACAAATTTACTGCAAAAGGCCAAACATACACTGCAACCGATGGTTTGATGAAATTACTAAGTAGTAAAAAAGTAACAGAAAGCGACTACACTGCAAACCGACTATGAACACTATAGTCATATCCTAGTAGATACGAACACAGTTTTTCAAAACAATGATCCAAACTTGGGAACGCCAAAATCGAATAAAGGGAATAAATTGAAAATTATTGTTAAACCTATTTACGACTCGATTAAAAAGGGGAAAGGTATAAAGAAATATACAGACTACCCCATAGAATACATATGGATGAATGATGTTAGGATGCTTATTGATCGGCTTCTCGTTATTTATGGCGAAGAGAATGCTGGAAATGATAACTATTACAATGAAAAAGTTGGAATAATGAATATGCTCAACAGCAAGTTTAGTGACTTTGTTGTGAATAATCCATAAGGTATACCATATCTGATACGAATGTTAAACACAATACCACATACTTTTTGGGCATCGGAGCATCACGGAAAAGGGTTACTCAATGACATAATAAATTTGCTACTTTTAAGTTGCATGCACCCGATTATCAGTACTTAGGTCCGGGTACCAGACTAAAAGAGAGAATTGAGCGTGGTGATAAACCCATTAATCCACTAGATGCGGCTGCACTGGAACATGATATAGCTTATCGTCACCATAAAGATCTAGCTGAAAGACATAGCTGACAAAGAACTAGAAAAGAAAGCGTTCAAAAGATTGTTAATTTCAGATGCTGATCTCAATGAGAGATTGTGGGCTGGTGTTACTGGATCTGCGATGCATATTAAACATAAGCTTAGCTGGGGAATTAAAATAAAATGATAAAATATTTGTTATAATAAATGAAAGTAAAAAACATTGTATTTCAAGTTCCTAATGAGTAGTTGAAGGGTTTGAATATTGATTCTTTCCTAACGAAAGACCAACTGGATCGTAAAAACAAGAAACTAATGGAAGACAAAGGGATGGCTATCACAATGTCAGTTCCACAGCTTAAGAAAATGTCCAAAGAAATAAAAACTGGAAATGGTTTGACAGTTCACAAGGGCCGATTTTTACCCTTAATTTTCGCAGCATTGGGACTCTAGGAGTGTTAGCTGGTGGTGCATCATCTATCGCTACATCAGTAATTAATGCCAAGAAGAAAAACCAAGAATTAGAAGAACGCAGACATAATTTAGCTATGGAGGAATACGGCAAGGGATTGAAGAAAGTTAAGTGGGGCAAGAAAGTTAACAAAAAAAAAAAACTCCACTCAGTAACATTGATATTGATCAAATGGTTAAAAAATTAAACATAACAAATTTTCTGGGTATATTTATGATAGATGAGCTACTTAACACGCCACTCGATAATGAATGCAGTATTGTTAATCTAGATGTTTCGACAAACTCTGGTACACACTAGGTATGCTATTGCAAAAAAAGGAAACAACAAATATTATTTTGATTCATTTGGTGGAAATTCGCCGCAACAATTAATAGCATATCTCTGAAGTAAAGTTTTTTATAATGATGATAGAATTCAAAATTTCAATCAAGTAACTTGTGGTCATTTGTGTGTAATTGTGCAAAATTTCTTTTCACATAATTCTGAATTTCCAAAAATTATTTCACTATTAATAAACAATGGATATATGCGGAAATGCATTAATAAGCTCTTGGATTGAAGATCAAATTAAAGTACGCATGAACAATGATGAGAAGATTAGCCCTAATGATTTTGTTTCCAACACACAGTTCAACGACTTTATAACCACACTGACAAGAAACAAAATATCATTGGATAAAGCCTATCTTACTTACTTGGAAGTAGATAATAATATAGATTTTGAACAAAAGAGACTAAGACATGTGGGAAATCCCATTGCACCGATGGACACAATAAATTTAGAGTACTATCAGAAATACAGAATTAACATTATTCGTTTAGTTGGGAAATACGATTGAAAAGAAAAAATATTTTACTTTGATAACCGAATAAAATATTTTTTTTAATGAGAGATGGAACTATAGTTGAAATAATAATAAAACCAGAAAAAATATTAAAGTGTTATCAACTGTTATCATGAACGGAAAATATTGACATGCATAAAACTTTTGAAGTACACCCTGATGATATGGTATATTTTAAAATATCAAAAGCCCACAATGTACCCGAAGGTACAATTGTGTCCATTGAAATAGTTATGGTATATGAATACGTTTAAAAAGATGAGATTGTGTTAGTTTTGAATGGAAGTGTTTCCATTAAAAACAAAACTTATAATCTAAGAATTTAAAAAGTCTTTAATTTTATTACGGTACTTGCCATTATTTATCTTACGAGTCATATCTATTGTAACAAAACCATATTCATTATTCCAACATTTTGAACATGTCTCCCTAAATTTCTCAAATGACGTATCACCACCAACAAAATCACTATGAATATGTTTAATATTTGTATTGTCTTATCTGATAATGCAAAGAAAATTAGCATTGTCTCTTATAAGCTGCTTAGGTACTTTTGAGTATGTCTGAGCTAAATAGAAGCAATCAATATATTTATGTCTACCGCGAGTAAAGTAATCCCTTACCATATTTTGATTTTCAAGTATGATATCATCGAAAACAACTACAATCTCTTTATGACATTCTTTTACATCAACCATTTCTTCATTTGATGGAAAGAAGTATGCTATTGGTTCATTAAATAATTTTGACGCTACATCTATATCTTTCTTTAAATTGATATATTTCGGTTGGTCCAGACTTTTTGAACATACATAGAGTGCCAAAGTCCAACCATCCCTGAGCATATATAAAATTATCTATCATAAGTGTAGTTTTCCCACAGTTACTAGGGCCCACAATTAAACACCCAATATTATTTGGTTATAATTCTCTGTGAAATTTTGTCTATACAGCCTTGTCTGGTATTCTTATTTTAATATCCCAGTCTACATGTTTCTTGCTCATTTATTAATAGATTTTTTTAAATAATGTAATAAATGAGTAAAGTATTCAAATTAACAGATACATCAGTGTTGAAGAAGAGACTACACTATCATTTAGAGATAGATGGACACTCATTGGCTTTAGTTCAGTTCTATACTACTTATATAACGCATAACATTATCTCTGGGAGAAATAAGCTATATTTTGGGGACCATAATGATACGGAATCGTCAATTGATATTCCAGTTCGTCAATATAGTTTAAAAGATCTTGAAAAAACTATAAAAGCAATTTTTTCAGTTAGTGTAGATTCAATGGGCGGGAAATAAATTGATATATCTTTCGAGCTGGATAAAATAAACAGAGTGAAAGTAAAATGTACGCTTAAATTACAGTTTCGAAAACG
Organism: Dryococelus australis; assembly: GCA_029891345.1. Classification (NCBI taxonomy): domain Eukaryota; kingdom Metazoa; phylum Arthropoda; class Insecta; order Phasmatodea; family Phasmatidae; genus Dryococelus; species Dryococelus australis. The sequence goes on along the minus strand of CM057002.1, from coordinate 90,571,261 downwards.
GGGTTCAATAGGAAAACTTTTGGGTTTCGTATAAAATAAAACTGTGAAAGCAAATGTGGATCATTATGGCGATGCAATTCCAAAATTTGCTCCATTTGAAACAATAAATATACACTCTAATATGGTAAATGGTATGATATTAAAACATGATGAAAATAACCATAGAGAAACTAGAATAATTGCCACTTTTAAATCAAGAACAACATTTGGATTTGGCGACACAATCTATTAAGAACCAATTTATCCATTATTTTTCCCAGTGCAAACAAATCAAGTTAATGAAATAATAGTTGAAATTAAGGATGAAAAAGGTAAGTTAATTAACTTTGATTTGTCTGAAAGAACTGTGGTATTAGAGATGAAGCCATAGATATTTTTTCGGTTGGAAGTAGTCATATTCTATATATTAAAGTTTTGTGTAATAAAGATGAATAATATTTCTATAGAAAGTGTAATGAAAGAACTCAATATTTCAGCTACTTTAATGCGCTGAATTTGGAGACGTGTGTCTAAATTTTTAATTAGCCTATGTTGTAACACATTGCCAAAGTCAGAGCGATAATTGTGTTTTGATGATTGGATAACTATTAAAACTTTATAGAGATATGAGCATAAATAAAAATCAACTGATGCCTAATACGACGGTCGTTTACTCTTTAAAAAACCGAATAAAATGCCTTTGTTTAATGCCACAATCCTCCATTCCATCATATGCAAAATTTATACCTCCACGATTAACACCGTCTAAAACTTTTTCGCTGAAAATCTGAAGATATCTGTCTGGCAAGGTTACTTTAAAATTGCCAGAAGTAATTACCACTTTGTGTCCATACCGTGTATCAGATATTTCAGCATGGTCTATGGGATAGGTCTGCCCAATTGAAAGTTCGGAAAGTTTCTTAAATTGTTGGACTCCGTTCAATACATTTAGCAACTGATCCATTCTTTATTATGGACAATATTTTATTTTTTTCACGTACTCAATTTTCTTGAGTCGCTCTTTGCAACTTATTGTAGTCACTTTTTGCGGATGCACCCAAACGCAACTTTTGCAGTCACTTTTTGCGGATGCCTCAAACGCAACTTTTTGTAGTCACTTTTTGCGGCTGCGCTCGAATCAGCAGCTGATGTTTTCTGTTGGCTCGTGCATTCAATTTGCTGTTGGTTTTCTGATGGTTGGAAAGCTGCTCCCAAACGCAACTTTTTGCAGTCACTTTTTGCGGTTGCACTCTAACGCAACTTTTGCAGTCTCTTTTTGTGGCTGCGCTCGAATCGGCAGCTGATGTTTTGGATCAGGAAAACAAACGGTAATTTTTCTGATGGTTTTCTGATGGTTTGGGCATTCAATTTGCTGTTGGTTTTCTGATGGTCGCGGGCTCCGCTCAAACCAGCATTTCTATACTACTTGCATCATATCCAGGTAAATTATTAAAATAAGTTGGAACAAAATTTAGTAATTTTAATTTTTAGATTATAATTATTACGTTCTGGATTAATGAATTTTACACTTATGTGATCATGATGATTCACTTTCTTTTATTGTTCTTAGTATATTCTTTCTCACATACAGTACATATTTTTTTATTTCCTATATAATATTTTTTCTTCTTTTGTTAGTAGATGCACTGGTTCAATTTGTGAATATACTTCACCAATTTCTACTACTTCTCTTTTTATTGATTGTATAAATATTTTATGAGCATTTGAAACTCGATATACTACTGGAGGCTTATAATCACTATAATTAGATACAATATAACAAAAACAAGATGCTTCGTGTAATTGATATATCATTGTGTATGATTCATTGTTCAATTTTAAATCAATGTTATTCATCTGTTCATTAGTAAGTTTATATTTTTGTATAAGTGTTTGTTTATAAGAACCATTATCATTATCATCCTCTGTTAAATTTGTTTTTGCCAGTGAAATCCATCGATGTTAACACGTGCGCGAATTTCATTAAGGATGTCATCATCCAATACAGATGCCCCAAATCAATCCTTACAGCCAGAGGTACTTCCTTCAGTAATGAAATGTTGAACAATCTATTCCACAAATTACAGATAAAGAAACTGCAAACGACTGTGTACAATCCGGCTTGTAACAGTTTAACATAGCAGGTAACCAAGATTCTCTCACAACAGCTTATGGCCTGTGCAAACGAAGACCATGCACACTGAGACAAGTACGTACCCAATATTATTTCAACTTCAACTCTACAGTCAACCAAAGTACAAAATTTTCCCCATTTTTCCTTTTGCATGGTGTAAAAGCAGTACAACCTTGTCACACCATAACACACACATACCTATAACGTGCAGATGACTGGTGTGAAAAACTAAAACAAGCTCGGGAACAAGCCCGCATAAACCTACTTGTGTCTCAACAAAAACAAAATGCCATATTCGACAGAAAATTCCGGCCAAATGACATTAAGATAGGCCAATTTGTCTGGGTAAAGATGTATGCAAGGCAAAAAGATTTAAATTCTAAATACTACTGTTCATACTGTGTCCACGATATCTCCACAATCGTGATCGAAATTTGCAAATCAGGGCAAACAAAGATTGATACCACCAGTGCACAGAATATTAAAATAGCTAACATAAAAAACTAACAATCTTTTGTATGCTACAGGTAAAATGCTCCTGACATGGGTGCAACCCAATTCAGTTCGCTGGCCCTTGTACTTTACTTTGTATTGGGCATGGCAGATGTATAATTGTAAAAACCACTCGCCGGAGTTTACTACCAGCACAGGACACCAAGCCAGCTGCCACTTGCAATCCACCCCACAGCTGAAGAAAGAATACAGCTTCTGCCAGACGTGGAACTACTTTGTTCGGCTGCACCAAAGTGTACTCAACAGCGCATGTGTCAAGAAAAAGCACTTTGCGATCTAGCCAATAATATGATATAGAGCAGATAGTAGAACTAACATACGTTCATTGTGTACTCCCTTCTTTTTTGCAGCTGCTGAGAACGAGAGTGTGGGAGCAGCTCACAGCCACGTGCAGCGCACGTGGACAAGGTAACCAAAACACAGCGCTCCATCATTTTAACGGCTCTAGTGAAGCCACACTCGCGGTAATAAAGAGCTAAATGCCATGGGTAACCATGATACATAGGGAATTAGAATAATTATTTTTAGTTAGCAAACAGTGTATCAGAAATAATCGATAAAATAATACATGTTTGCGATACGAATTTCAGATTCCTTTATCATTTAAATTAGGTCTAAATGACATACAGTAGGATATATTAGGATGACAACATTTAAGGCATATTGCCTATACAATGGCTTCAAAATAACAAATTCGAGGCACAGCAACTTAAGTCAAGTGAAGGCATCTCCTTTTACTCGGTAAATAATAGCCTCAATAAGAACTGGAAGATGGAACATCCAGAACTTCCCACAATTCAGTATATAGAGAATGGATCTTTGTTCAGGCAAACGCAAGTGTTTTCTCTTTTATCGCAAGAGCACTACAATTACATAAGCCTCTCCACAATTGTGGTTCTCAGTATCGTTCTTGCATTGATTTACTATAAACTAATAAGAATAGCTCTGTTGTTGAATGGCATAGCACTGGCTGCTTTAGGGGACTATGTCTAATAATAGATATAGGAAATATACAGACAGGCAGTCATTCTATTCAGCTAATGTGATTGGTAAAACAAACTTGCATAGGAGAATAAATAAGAACACAACATAAGGGCAAAAAATTAAATTATAAATAATTGAATGACCAATCCAGCATTAGGGGTTATGTTGAATGGCATATAACAGTACAGCGGCACACTGTTAGCTGTATAAGAGCAAGGCAGTTAAAGTTGTGTTAGTTAAATATAATAATTTATTTCTTTTAATACAAGATTCACATAGTTAATCTTGTTTCTAACCACAGTATATTCTGCCTGCCGCTAAAATAAGTTAATGTATGGCTCACTAAATTCCGCCCAGTTCACTTGAAATGTTTACACGGCTGAACACGCTACCGTACTCTTGGCGCTGCCTAGCACCCGGCAGACAAAGCACTGTTGACACAGTAGCGACTGCAGTACTTGGAGTGCAGAAACTACCTGCAGAGCTCAGCAGCTTACATTCACAGCTACGGAGGTTCTATAAGTTCGCTCTAGAAAGCATCAGACGGTACGTCAAAACTGTTTGGCGATCACGCCATAGTTTCTATCATTTTGCATGGGGCCCCTTTAAATTGTGTATTTTTGTTTAAACATTTCAATATAACATTTTTATAATGCTATGTTTCACGTTTTTATACTTCTTTGTTTAACGACTGTATATGTTAATTTTCCTAATGTTTTATAACCATCAAGTATCTAACATGTATCATTGCACAGCAAAAGTTTAAGTAAAATATTTATGTCTATATATTTCGCAAGTTCAGTGTATAAAGTATGGTAGCTCACATATGAATATTTTATTGAGAAATAAGACTGAAATCTCAAAGCATTAAGTATATTATAAGGTTATAGTGTCAAGTAGAGTTCGAAAATGCAACACAGTCAATTAAGGCGCTATTGCGGACTGTTGAATACTATTGGTGCACCACAATTCCAATTCCATCCCCAAAGTGTTCGGCGCTGGTTTTACTTCACTATCTATATTATTTCTTGTAAGGGGGTATAATACTATCACGGAACTGAGCACATCCTGTCATATCCACACAACCAACACGAACCAATAGCGGCCTTAAGTAAGAAGTCTCTAGGTGCCGGCACAATAGTATATAGAGTAGCAACACTTCTCTATAATTAATGTATAATATGAAATCCAACACGGAGTCCAGAAAATTATAAACATTTAAACTTCAACTCATCAGGTAACGTAGGAAAAACAGTGATAACATTGCACATAAAATCATTCCATTGTAAATAAATTTTAGCATTGTAATTGAATTCAATGTATAATCTGGTTTTATGTGATAATTCTCATTTCACTAGTTGTGGCATAAACACACCATTACAATAATTATGCCTTATATGTAACGCCTGCTCGTACCTCCATGTCTGACATCGCCCGAGGGATATAACAGATGCAGTGCGCGAAGGACACTGTTCTTAATTATTATTACCCTCATAGCTGCCGCAAACAAGAAAGGCACTCTCCAGCGAATTCTATTCTCCTACTGGCCTGCCCACTTGTACCGAGCCGCCTTACTGCATCGACGGCCGACCTCACCTTGTCATTCCCCTGCAACGAATGACTCCCAGCTTTTACAGACGAGGACGCCTGGATATTCCTTTGAGGGGGAGGGGGGTCATGCTGCAGCTGCCCGCAGCAAGGGTTGGCAAGCAGTGAGCTGGCGCGAGGCGTAGGGCGACCTTGGCTAACCGATCCTGCTGTTTGTATAAACAAATACCGGCCGGATGGGTACGAGATCAGGACAGCGATATATATGGTTGGGACAGTGGCGGTTCAGGGCGCCATTTTGTGCCAGACGCTGAAGGCCCTGCTCGAGGACCGCCTGCTGTGAGGACCACCAGCCTGTGGTTCTGGTTCGATGCCTGCTGCACCTGCCACAGAGAGAGACTCCTCGTAGTCTCCGATGTCAATTGGGCATTTATACTCCTGATAGGGCGACTTAGGACACATGAAAATTCAGGACAGGCGAAGGCCTTATTAAGCTCTGTAAAAGCAGTAATATTACTTCCTATCTTAACTCAGAAAATCCTTGCCTTAACTGCTTTCTTATTTGAGTGGATATATTGAAGTGTCTCAGCCTCAGCGCTATCTCTGGTGTAACTCCAACCGCATTTGCCTGGCGGATAAAGTAGTGTCTTGTATAATAAAACAGAGTTTTGTATGGACCGAGTGCTGTTCCTCTAGCTACCTTCATCACCCTAATTAATGTGTGGTCTCCTCCCTTCAGGAGAGATTACAGCAACAACAAAGTACCATCGCAGCAATTCACCATTGCTTGCAGAAGACAGTTATGTCCGCAAATTGTGTATATTTTTCTTGCTAGTTTTGCCATTATTTATTACGCACAGGTTAAGGTGGTTAAGGAAATTAAATTATGTGACTGGTTATTTGATCTACTCTGCTGAAATGAGCTCTGGCAGTGAAGAGCGAGTGAGTGAAGATATTTGGGTGGCTCATAACACCAGGGTCTTGAGAGCCGATAAGGGTGATTGAGGTAAATATGAAGCAATGCCGGAATGAAAGAGCGGGGAAAACGGAAGGTCCCCGAGAAAACCCGCCCACCAATGGCATCGTCCGGCACGATTACCACATACGAAAATCCTGGTGTGGTCCAACCAGAGATTGAATCCGGTTCGTCTTTCTTGGAGGTGAGCATGCTAACCGCTCGTCCACCGTGGCCCTCCAGTTAAAAGTCATTGCCTACTTTTTAGAACAGTTGTTTGACCTCTGGGTTGGGCATGGAAATGTGTGGTGTTTGTTGGTATTAGGAGTAGCCATTTTTAGCTAAATTTCCAAAGGAAAGAAAGGCTTATGAGATCACTTTCCTGTATGCGTTTGCACATGTGCATGTAGGTGTGTGCCTGTGTGTGTTCACGTCCCCCCTTTTCAATTTTTGGAAGTGTCTACCAAATCTCACCAAACTTTGTACACATATGATACTTCCATTATTTTCATTTGGCGCTTCCTTCATTGGAGGTTAGGTTAGGGAATTAGGTTGTTTTGTTTGGATTAAGCCGTCCTTATTATTTGTTCATTTTTTTTAGAGCAGAGGGAAGTATTTATTTTATTTTTTTCTCTCTTTATAAGTAATGATTTTATTCCAAAATTTGGTTTTGGGATAACAGTTTCGAAAGTAGTTTTGTTTTGTGGTTGTGTTATGTTTAGACTTTTTGGCCTTAAACTAGACATCGAGGTTTTAGTTGAAAGCTAACTGATAGTATCTCTTAAAGAATTCATTCCTTTATTAAATTTTTTTTTGTTAGGGCTGAAATTTGCAACTGGACGACGATTTTATTTGTTTCGTTTTATTTTATGGGTAGGTCGAATAAGTTATGGTGGAATTGAAGTAAGAATCAGTTACTTCACCATTTTTTTTAAATAAAGGCTTTTAATTTTTGTCTTCCAGGGTTCTAAAGGAACTCAGGTCACTCGCTGTTTTTAATTTGAAAGAGTTTCGTCACCACTGGTATCAGCAGACTTCTACTGAAGCGACGGCAGCCGGCCGTATTTTTCCTTTTGCCAGGTGCTCGTTAAAGCTCCTCCTTTAGCAGTTCGAAGGAACTGTCTTCTGATTGTTCGAAACACAGGACTGCAGCTAGGAGCTGAGCCGACACTTTCCTCACTAAAGTCGGGATGTTTTGGTGAACACTGTACTTTGCCGCTAGGCAAACCCAGGGCACAGGGTGTGTACCATCAAGCGGACGAGTATCGATCGTGGCGGTAGCTGGCTCTGATTGGCCAGCCATGATGTCGGCCAAGACCATGACGTCAGGCAAGGCAGGTGGTGTTTTGTGCTGTAAGTAACGAGGTCGCCAGAGTCTAGAGGGAACAGCTGTTGGTAGCAGACACAGGCAGTGCGGCGCTGGTGTACGGCTTGGAAGAAGTGGCAGTAGTACGACCATAATAAGTACTCGTTAAAACTTAGGTGTGGGGTGTAGCCGAGATGTTCTTCTCTGCTTTGCAAAGAAGAATGGCCCTGGTCATGACTTTCAGTAGGTTAGTGGTTTTTAGTAAATAAAATGTAGATGATAGGCCACTGTGGAAGATTAACTGGTAAATATGTCGTACTCATTAGCTCTGACCGAGGAGCTCATGAGGTTTTGTTTGATTACCTTTGGCACGGGATGGAACCTTAGCTATTACAGTAATTCTTCATATCTCTTAGTGGAAACTTAAAGTAAGGTTATAAGTAATGGTAGTACGTTGTGTTTAAATGGCTCCGCATGTTTTTGTGTTTGTACGTAGCGGAGTTGGGTTGGTTTTGTAATTTTCATTTAAGCCCAGGAGGGCTAATGGTTGAGTGCTATTGCTATATCTAATTTAAGTTAGTAGTGAAATGATTATTCCGATGCACTGATCCTAAAATAATTTTGTTAAGGTAACTTCATATTGGTTAAGAAATAATATTTACTGTTAATTAGAACTTCTGTTAAAGAGGACAGTCTGTCCCTATTCACTTTGTTTGTTTTCTTTATACTCGCATCTGGGTGAGCTAAACCTGGAGTATTAGTGAGAAGGGCATCCTGTTAGCCCTATAGTAAATTATTTTGTTTTTCTTAAATTGAACACTTGGTAGGTTAGTGTGTTTCCAAACTTTTGAATTGTTTGTATATTAATTAACTATATAAATTTTTCTTGTGATGATTGTAAATTTACATTCTCTTGAGTAACACCAAACTAAATATTTACTGCGATAACTGTTTCGCCCTTGCAAAACCTTTTCTATTTAAATGCTAACCTACTTGGTTTAAAGAATAATAATTGTTAACTTGTAACTTTTAAATCAGTGCTTTGAAGTTGTTTATTATTTGTTTCTCTTTTCTTCTTACTTATTTATAAAACTGTTGTTTCGAATAAACATACATTTATTTTTTGTTAAGTAATATTTCTTTCTTGCTAGTATTTAGTAACGCGCATCTTATTGCAGCTCTCGACTCTCCCTACAAGGGGGCTTGATAGCTTAGAATACAGGCACTAGGTGCCAGGTAAAGAATTTTTTAAGTTAAGTGAAGTACATCCATGTATTACTTCTTTGTAAATGTCAGACCAATGAAGTGGTCATGGTAACCTTTTGCTCAAGAGCAAGCAAACCCGACTACCCCGCCCCTCTTTCCGCTACTTATTCTTTTTTTTTTTGTTTTGGGTTAATGAGCCTTTTTCTTCTATTCTAATAAATATATTAGGGTACAGATGTTGCTGGCCCTGCTGAGTTTTAGTTACAGCACATGTTGGCTCATTCTCCTTTTACTATAATTCTAAATTTTACTTTTCCCTCTCTCCCTATCTCATAACAATATTTAATAACGAAATAAATTGAAAATTATCTTTGTTTGCTGGCAGTACCTATTACAGCCATCGAATTTGTCTATGCGGAACATCATTTCTCTGTAAATTTTTTAAGATAGCCCTACCAATAAAAAAAATCATCTCGTATCTCCGGAAACAATCGCCCCATTATTATAAAACCATGCGAAGATGTTGTACCGTGGCAGGTCATAATAATACAAGTATTGCTTTGAAAAAGGCCGCACTTATTTTGGCAAAGCATCTATAAAATCATTTTAGTTTTGTGGGCGATATCTACGAAACCTATTTTAACTTAAATTTGTATGTTGGCAGTATACAATCATCGAAACTTTACTACATTACTTTTTTGTCCTCCATTAATGAAGATTGCCACATAAAAATTGTGGATATTATATGCCATTTTATTCCCATCAATGTTACACTGGAATATTTAAACTAATTTGTATCAAATAGTTTACACCATAAATGCTACAGAAGGCCACGCAAACTTTCATGATTTAAATCGATCAGATAACGGTTTTCAAAAAGGCAGCTTCATAATTAATTTCGGTAAGTTTGACATATATTAAACAGTTTAACCAAATTCAACCAAAATTTGTATGTAGATAGTATACATTGGAAACATTCTATATAGAACCTTTTATTTTTCTGGCAATTATGTACGATAACATCAAATAAGAAAATTAAGTTTTTTTTTATGTGATATCTTGTGACGGTACTACCGTCACAGGTTATGATTGTAGGTGTTTGATATGAAAGTTGGTAACAACTTGGTAGTGTAAACGGGTGTTTGTATTTTAAACCTTTTAAACAGACCGGTCTGTTGTGTTGTTATATTATAAAGTTCTATTAATGCTACGGTTATTTATATAATATGTCATTATGTTTTAAATATGGTTTGTATTGGAACATATATTCGCTCTTAGTTGTATATTAACGTTTTTGCTAGGTGTAATTACGCTTGCAGCACGGCGGTCGCCGCTAGGTGCGTTGCATGTAGCGAGTGTGTGACGTCGTGTGTGTGTGTGACGTGAGCTATAGGTTGCGCGCAAGCGCTAGGCCGAGGCAGTCGAGTCCGAGCTCCGTGAAGGAGAGTGTGTCTCGAGCCGATGGTCGAGCAACTTGCATTGCGTGCTAATTAAGTCGGCGGTTAGGGTGAAATACGGTAGCCTTGTGCCGAGATGGTGTCGTCTTGAACACGTCTGCTTAATAAGTTGCTTTTATCGTAGTTATGTGTTACGAATCAGTATGAAACTATTCATCAGTACGGCTACTCAATTGTTTTCGCTGTCGTTTCTGTTTATGCAGATGTGTACCCGAGAAATTCTGTTAGTTTTGAGCTGTGCTGCGTTGAGTATGATTACGGCAGCTGCTAATTGCAACAGTAACTTTCCGTGTGTGGGAAATTCTGACTTAACTTCGCTTAGTCCTAAGTGTGTGAGGAGACACGCCGATGCTTCATCGCTGACTGTGGTGGACCTAACAGTCGTCTGGGGCACGAGTTCGTCTGGTGCGTTTTGTACGTTGCTTCGAAGGTGCGAGGGCGGAGTGTCTCTCGCACGCCGCACAATTATCGGGTTCATCAATCTGCAGGTATGAGAGAACCGCATTTGCATGCTCGTTTGGTGTCGGGGCGAAATATTTGGAAATATGACTTTCGCTGCGTTCTTGAAGTTTCCTTGTGTTCCACATGTAACTCCCGAAGCCAGAAAAGTCTTTGGCTTCATATATATATATATATATATATATATATAATACTTTTATGCTAGCCTTTTTAATGTGTGAGCACCGTGTGAATTACTAAAGATGAAAAGTAACTTTGGCGAGATGCTATATTGGATGATTCCGACTGTGTAGATTTTCTGATTGTGCGTCAAAGTATGAATAAATGAACATTGTTTGCAACAAGGAATTTGGTGTCACGTTGTTTGTTCATGAATGTAGTCTCCAAGTAAAATTATATAACATCATTTTTGCTCTGCTATAAATATTGGATGTGCTCAACTTAAGGATATTATGGTTCATGCTAAGAATGGCCCGCTTCACTATACTCTTCTTTCACGAGTTTGCTTTCTACTCCAGTTGGTAATGAATAGATGTTGGGGTTAGGAAATACTATGTTGAGTGAGGTAGTAGTGAGAACCCCGATGCCTTTAGAGGTAAAGGGTGACTCAATCTCAGGGACCAAACAACAGATTTCCACCAAATTCTTCACACTAGTAGCGCTATGGTAGGCCATGTAAACTTACATGTCTTATGTGACTTAGTCACTTATTTTCAAAATGAAGGCTCTTTTAATATTTTAGGTTAGTAAACACTATCATTCGAAACATAAGACTGAATAATTGCGAAGTTCATGTTTCGAATCCGACCTCTGTAATTCAGTGGATTGCATGCTAGCTTATAGTACTAGGTTTTCTGGGTTAAATTCCTGGGTAACGTGTGTGTGAGTATTTGTAATTGTTCCACTACTGTTGTATAAGTTTATGGTTTAATTTATAAAGTTATTGTTGTCCAAAGGGAAGTCCTTCCTAACAACTCAGATTTAAAACAAAATTGCTCTGATAGTTACTACACCACAATGGTCGCGTTGTTAAGCAATACTAATTACAGCCAAAACAAATGTGCGTTTTGGGTCACTGCTAATGCTACGCCTACAAGAACATCCTCGTATCGTCCTATTGCAGGCCACTGACTACGAATGAGACGCACACCACAACTTGAAGAAGATTTGTTACGTAGAATTACAGACGAATCGTCGACAAGTACTCGCAGCATTGAAGGTTCTCTACGAGTGGCCCATTTTACAGTCTGGTATGTTTTACATGAGCAGTGTTTGCACCCTGACCGTTAACAGATGCTCAAGAATTAGGAGCACGGGATTTTCTACTTAGAGAAGAATTTTTTCGGTGGTATCTGCAACCTGCTTCTGACAACCCGGCTTTCCAAGCAAGGTTCTGTTTACCGATAAGTCCACCTTCAGTAGTGCAGATCTATGGGCAATTACGTGGTTCCAAAATGATGGTGTCTCTTTACATTACAGACGTCGAGTAAAGCAGCCTTGACCACGTATACCCAGACAGATGGATAGGCTGCGCAGGTTCTGATGCACGGGCGCAGTGGTCTACTCATTTGAACACGTTGGATTTTTTCCTTTGGACTATATGAAGGCGCAAGTGTATTACACACCTCTCACGAGCGTTGAATATTTGATAGGAAGGGTTGTGTGTGCCATCAGGGAAATTGCAGAAGCGCATGCTATTCCTAGAGACCTGCAAATTTCGCGTTATTATTTTGGGACACGTTATAATTTGAAAACATGCACTTTTGCAATTTTTTCACTGGACCATAATTTATGTGACGTGCCCTGGGTAACTCTGCGCCAGTAAATTAACACTTCAGAATTGTGTAGTCCAATCACGTGCAGTCCAGTCAAAAAAAGAGCGACTTCACATCTATGCAGCAGTCAATGGCGAACCGATGCCGACTCGAATATATAAGCACTGTAAAGTTTAGCCTGATGTAAAATATTTACACGAGTTTTGCTGATATCTAGCTATTCCGTGTGCGTCAATCCCTGCTCGTACGCTGCCGTTTGAGCAGTGACATCGGTGGAGGGTATCTCGAACACCTATTGTAAAGTAAATGGATGTAATATGCAATAAAAAAACACATTTACAGCATATGTGTTGGGTGATGTTTAATCAACATTTATGTTTGTGCAACTTTCTGCTATTCAGTACATTCTCTACCAGCGCATTGAAGTCTCCACAAATACCCAGCTATGATTATCTCGCAAACCGTTAGTCGGAGGATTTTAATAATTGGAACTTTCTTTCTGGCATGTTGGCACTGTAGTCACTAATCCATAGTAATTTCTGCTTTAAATGTCAGAGTTCGCACTTTTCTCATGGGTAGCAACACCTATATGATCACGGAGAGAGTTGGTTTTCACACACACAAAAAAACTGTGCCATAATATTAATCCATTTCCATTACATTCAATATATTCGGACAGCAATGGCAAACTTTATATATATGATATAGACTATATATATATATATACACACACACACACACACATACCGGCTGTTTCGTAGCTTATGTTGCAGACTTTGGCAGGTGATTCCTTACGGAGAAAATATTACGAAAATGCCAATTGACTTATGACCTGAAATTATGTCTAAGGGTAGAAAACACACCCGAAAGTTAGGCTGTAAATTTTTTCTTTAATAAAATTGAAACAAACAAATATTACACCTATTAAACTCCATATGGCAAATAAATATTAATTAGTTTCGATTTTATTACATAAATTTTTTTTTAAAGACCATTTTTTGAGGGTGTTTTCTACCTTTAGGCGTTGTTTACGGATATAAATTAATCGGCATTTTTCGTAATGTTTTTTCCGTAAGGAATAATCCCCCTAAGTTACGAAACATTCTGTATATAATCTTCGACATAAAGCTGGGTGGTCGTCCTCAAGAACCCAATTTTAATAACCTGTTGATGAGCTCACTCTCAGTTTCACACTTTTACTTACACTCTTTTTTTCACGGCGAATAATTACATTTATAGCAACATTTGGATTTTTAATGTATTCTTTAAAATACGCGGCACACGGCAGAGGCTTCACGCCACACCGGTTGGGAATCACCGAACCGCTCTAACATAAAGACGCAATGGTATGCCAGGGTGGTGTAATAGGGAGTGGAGTGAAGTAGAATGGAAAGGTTTGGGGGGCCCTATCATCGAGGTCTTGAGAGCCGATGACGGTGAAGTGAGGTGAGTGTGGAGCGGCGCCGGAATGCAAGGGTGGTGGAAACGGGAGATCCCCGAAAAAAAACCTGCTGACCAGTGGCATCATCCGGCACGATTTTCCACATGCAAAAATCCAGGAGCGACCCCGCCGGGAATAGAACCCGGTTCGTCTGCGTGGAAGGCGAGTAGTCTAACCATTACACCACCAGTTCCCCTGAGGAGGAGGCGAGTACTGTGACGAAAACCACTGGCCAGTGGCCTCGTCTGCCACATTTAGCATGGAGAGAATTCGGGTGTTTACCCGTGGATGACTATCTGTGTATTATCCACGGGACCCTAGCAGTGTGAGAGAGGTGGACATAGCAGACTCGCCTGCAGTGAGACGAGGTGACGGTGTCAGGGAGAGAAGAGCTGGGAGCGTGCGACCATTAGGCCCTGGTTCAGCTGCAGCTGGGACGCTACTAAGCCGCCGAGGGTGAACGTGGCCACGTCACCGCCGTGGTTGGAGCCGCCGGTGGCCGAGATGTCGGTGAAGGCGGGTGACCGCCTGAGTGCGCAGCCCTTCACCGCGGAGGCGGCCGCGATGTTGGTGCAGGCGGGCGATCGCCTGAGCGCGCAGCCCTCCGCCGCGATGTCGGTGTGGGTGGGGCAGTGCTGGAGGTGTCCGTCGTCGTCGCAGCTCGTCGACGAGCAGGTGCGAGATGGCGCGGGTGTCAACAGCCACGACACACTGTCGAGGACTCGCGTCGACGCGTCCAGTCGCAGCGGCGCTCCAAACGCCCGGCAACTGCCCATGATGGAGGACTCACTCTGTGACTTCGGCTGCGTGCTCATGGCTTCTGGGTGTCCTTCCTGCCAACACCCCGTCTTCATTGCCTCGATGTGCGTAAACAATTTCATACTATTTTACATGAGAACTTTTTCTTACTACGCATTATCAGCACACCTGTTTTCTCCATGTATTCATAATAAATTATTTTTAAATTACGTTTTATAATATAAAGACGAACTATAAGGAAAATTACATTATGAGCAAAAATTTAATATCTTTATGTAAACATAAGTAAAAACAGTTACTATAAGGGAAGATTTAGGAAACAATCCAACATACCATATATTGAGTGATTTTTCAAAGGTTTGATTCAAAAAGTGTGCGACTGTCTCACAGATTTCCTAGTGCCCTCTATGCTTTGCATTCGTTTGCTGTGCTTTACCATCTAGACCACAAACACTTCTCCTTTCGGAGCGTATTGTAGCCATGGCAGCAGACAACCCTACCAAGTCGCGATGCATGCGTCCATTTGTAACATAATAAATACGAGCTAATATGTATAGGGCTTCCCCTCAGACACATACCATACTCCTCTAGTAACAGCTGGCCGGAGTGTCTGTAAGCCCGCGAACGGGTTCATGCGAGCGTCGCGGTTCCTGTGACTGGACGCGTGAGGTCCTATGGGAGTGGATCGTATGCCTGATTGGCTACTCCGCACTGCGGAAGATTACGTATTGGCTGTGCTGTCTGTTGGCGAGTAGGTTAACGGGCACTGATTGGGGAACAGGGTTCCTATATTTTGTGGGCAGTGACGCCATTTTGCTGACGTGTATTATTGGGTTCCGCCATACAAGCGGCTGTTGCACCCAGCTATGTTCTCTAGCTGGATTCCAGCTGACATTCTCGCTCGCCACAGGATGTCACTGTGTACGATTCCAGTCGTTGGTATGTATTCTTAAGATACTATAGTCAATTTCTTCCATAGACTTAATTGAAAATAGAACGTAGGCTACCACTGCATTCCATCGTAACCCCACCTCGTCCATCGGGAATGGTGAGAGCCTACGGGCCCTACCTCGACAATTCGTCTCTCGGGGTTTGTTATTTCGCTCTAGGAGGCATCCTACTCTATATGTGTGTTCATGGTGCAATTTAGTGGCCACTGTGCAGATATTATTGATTTGTATGGGTGGAGGGATAATTTGTTACGCAAGGCAAATTAATAATTTCGTAAGAGGAGCTAGTGACGACGAAGGGGGGAGAAGGGGGGGGGGGGGGTTGTTAGTGTAGAGTGGCGAGCCTGTCGCGAAGGAGCAAAAAGAGGGGGGGGGGGGAATAAGGTAACTGTATGTTTCTCGATGTTTTTAAATTTTTCGATATTTTTACTTTTTTATTTTTATTTTTGGTTGGTCAGGATGTTGTGGTGAGCGGTGGTATATAATCCTCAATTTCTAATTTTTTTTTTTTATTTTCTCGATTTTTATAACTGTTAGTGGAGTAGGTTGTGAGTAGAGGGGGTGAGGTAAGAGTCGTAAGGGTTGCGGATCGCTGGAAATGGCCGGCCGTGGACATGGTAGAAGCGTTTGTGCCGGGGGGGGGGGGGGGGGGGTGAACAAGGCCGCCGAGCGCGACCTTCGCCTGTGACGTCACGGCTAGTGGCTACTCAGCTCCTCGGTCTGCAGCATGTGACCCCAGACATACTGAACCATACTATAGGCTGTTCACGGTAAAGTAAGCATTCTTGAGACCTTAATTACTTCTTCCTTTCAGCCATTTTTTTTACATTTAACCCCCCTTTTATTTAACTATGCCATGTAAGTAATAAACATACCGTATATTTCACCGCACTCGGAAGTTAACGTCTAAGCCTTAAATAAAATATATTTATTTACTATTACTCCAGATGAGACGGCTTTTAAAAGTGTTCACTTCACCGTGAATAATTTATACTATTGTATAATCTAATGTTTTTCTAATACCAGTTTAACAACCGAATATACTGTATAACAATGTGTGGAAACATTTAGGTGAATTTACAGTCTATCCCGAATAACAAATTTGTTATTCATGTAAGTTCTAACACAATGCTAATTTGAATATCAAAAAACATATTTTATGACGGCAAACATTTTTAGTTTCCAAACTATGAGCGTTGAGTTTCCCAACCTGAGTAGGTACTCGGTTCTCAAGACCCCGTCCGATGTTAAGAGCCTCCCAGATCTCTTTACTCACTCACTCACCCCAACTTGAGGGCTTATTCTAAGTTATTCGTTAATTTTTCGTATTCGTTTGGTTTCGAAAGCTCTCGTTATGTGATATGCGGCATAACACGAGGGATATAATTGTCGTTTATACCTGGCCTTGGTAACTCGGATAGGGAAAACGAAAACTAACCAACATTTCTCCAAGTCTGCCCGAAGTCGAGATTCTGCGGTCCTGTAACTTCGACATTAAAAAAACTATAACATATTTAAACAAAGTATATATGCCCGTACTATATTCCCCTTCTGGGGGTCTCCACTTGTGGTAGGACGGCTCAGTAACCAATGATCCAGGCAACCATACCAGGAAAATTTGCTTCGGTTGAATTTTTTTTTCTGTGTGGGGGAGGGTGGTAAGAGGAGAAGGGAAGCTAAGATTGACCCACAACAGGTGGACGCGAGTCGTCAGCTGCAGAGAAAGCAACGAATATAGGAGGGAGCATCGATAATGGAACCTGCTGGTGTGGAAGCAGTGAGATGGCAGCCCCATCATCAGGCTTAACCTGCGCAGCGTTCGTCCAGCGACCAGGGAATTACACCAATACTGACAATCTCAAAAGTAAAGTAAAATAAATCGGTCGGATTTATCAAGACAAACGTATATATTGCAAAAAGTCATAAATTCTTACCGCATAAAGAAGAAATAATGTAGGCCTATTCACATAATATAAATATTCAATCAACAATAATATAATTTTTATATTTAGCCATCGTATAAATTCATGATTGATTTGCGTATTTTAATTTTGATTATGGTTGCTTTGTGTAAGCTCAATTCACGTCGGTTTAGTAGTGTCACGTGTATTTTTATGAATATACATATGCAATGGGTTGCAAAGTAACATCTCACCTTGACAGTTACAGTTTATATTAGCTAAAATGTATTTTTGTGATATGAAATAACTGTGAATAAGAGAAGCATCAATAATATTGGCCAGAAAAAAGTAGCCAATCACAATATTAAAAAATAACAGCTAGCCAGGTCCCTACAAAACCACCAACATAAAGTGATAATGTGTCTTTTACTTTGTGTTCTAAAGTTGGCAGTACTGTAGAACCTACTTTGGCTTGCTTAGGCAAACAAATAAATCGGATAAGGATTTCTTGTTATACCCTTGAGTGACATCTCTCTATTGTTTGCCCCTGGTTTCTACGAGCTAGAAGAATGTATGAGATTGGGTAGGGAGGGAGGAGGCGGGTGGGAGAGGAAGGGAGTGGGTGTAGAGAAGCGGGGAAGTGAAGACGTGGACGAAGGAAACGAGAGAATATTAGCAAGTGTGATTAATAAATATCTATCACAAACATGAAATCAGTACAGTACATACAAAATATTTTTAAATTATAAAATATTTAATGCTATGCTCCATTCACAGTTACTTCCAACTTTCCTGAAGCTCTGTTAAAGTTAAACTTCAAGGATATTCTTCCGCCTCGTACACAGCGCTTAGAAAATTACACCAGAGGGTCAACGCACAACATTCGTGTGCACTCAATGTAATTATGTTTTGCACATAACAACTAGTATTTCTTAATAGGCATTACCAATAGACCCATTGTTTGTGTTTATTTCTATTATTTTTTATTGAAATATGGCCTGATATTTTATTATTCGTGCGCAAATACCGCTTAGTTGCAGTGCTCAATGAATACGAAAAAATTTTAAATAACTTTACCTGTATTTGATACGCTCCTCTAGCGAAATGCGTATTGATTCACGTATTACTCAATTTAATGCCAATAACATTAACCATACTTCCATAAACTGGAGAAACTAGCAGTGGTAACACAGACAAATGAAAAACCGCTGGAAACCATAGACTAACGATGAGACAGACTGCTTATTTGTCTTCGAATGTACCCAACACTGACCATCCCCAATCATACACAACTGTCAAAGTCACGTGATCAACAATGATGAAAGTGTTTGTTTATATCTTAAATTTTAAATGACAAGCACTATTATATGAATATAATACTTTTACCATTTCGAATTTAATTAAACTTCATTGCAAATTGGTTAACGGAAGTATATATACATCTCAAAGCATTTGTTTACAAATCAGTTTTATAACATAAAATCGAAACAATGTCGTTTTCGCTAGACGTGTTGGCAGAAAAGCAGTTCAATGTTGGGCCATGGAGATTGGTTGTGCGCAGCCAGCGAAATTGTTCTACCTTATCTTTAGTCTATGCTGGAAACAAACTTCAAAATAAACTATACAGTGTTGCTAACGTGCGAATATAAGTAGAATTATACAGTAGTATGCCAAGTATGGTTACAGGAAGCTTTTATCATACTGACATTTTATATTTGTCAGTGTAAACTTTTATGTTAACTTTATGGTATCACGCAAGTGTACACAGCAAAAATACCGAAAAATTTATACCTTGGTGCTACTTATCATATTCAAATTATATAAACATTTATGCTAGAAGTCATCATTCTGAATTGTGTTTAGATTATGGTAACGATAAATACACTTCATCGACTACTTTGTACTACCGATGACTGCTATAGCTTATGAATCTTTTATTTGGAGACGTGATTTTTTTTTTTTTTGTAATTCCGTGTTGCCATTTTTAGATTTTGTTTTTTTTTTTTTCACGAGTGCACCGAACGTAAGGATCTGCACGAAAGTGGTTGGACGCAAATCTGAGCCCCTTTGCATCTCGGAGGACCACACGCATTTACTTACTTCCTATGAACTAGGCAAATCAGTGCAATTTACTGCTTGGGATAAAAAATCAGGTAAATGTGTGTGGCTCTCCGCAAAGCCGAGTGGCACCGATTTCCGTCTAGTTCACTGTTTGAACTTTTGATTTTGATAGTTATTATGACGATTTCTGAGCTATCATTGAGGACTGTGCAGAAGTATATTTCTCTCCATTTATTATGTCTGGAATAGTTTGTATGATGAAGAAATAAACAAATGAGCCACGTGCTGTTAGCGGATCTCATACAGTCAGGAAAATTCACTGATGCGAGTCCTCGCTTCAAAAGGAACTTGTTAGTGTGCCGTCAGTCATTGCCTAAGTTATCCGAAAGAACTTGTGCGATAAGTTCATGTCATTTAGAAATCAGTAAGAATGTGTGGTGTCTGTGGTTAAATTCACTGATGCGAGTCCTCGCTTCAAAAGGAACTTGTTAGTGTGCCGTCAGTCATTGCCTAAGTTATCCGAAAGAACTTGTGCGCTAAGTTCATGTCATTTAGAAATCAGTAAGAATGTGTGGTGTCTGTGGTTAAATTCACTGATGCGAGTCCTCGCTTCAAAAGGAACTTGTTAGTGTGCCGTCAGTCATTGCCTAAGTTATCCGAAAGAACTTGTGCGATAAGTTCATGTCATTTAGAAATCAGTAAGAATGTGTGGTGTCTGTGGTTAAATTCACTGATGCGAGTCCTCGCTTCAAAAGGAACTTGTTAGTGTGCCGTCAGTCATTGCCTAAGTTATCCGAAAGAACTTGTGCGCTAAGTTCATGTCATTTAGAAATCAGTAAGAATGTGTGGTGTCTGTGGTTAAATTCACTGATGCGAGTCCTCGCTTCAAAAGGAACTTGTTAGTGTGCCGTCAGTCATTGCCTAAGTTATCCGAAAGAACTTGTGCGCTAAGTTCATGTCATTTAGAAATCAGTAAGAATGTGTGGTGTCTGTGGTTAAATTCACTGATGCGAGTCCTCGCTTCAAAAGGAACTTGTTAGTGTGCCGTCAGTCATTGCCTAAGTTATCCGAAAGAACTTGTGCGCTAAGTTCATGTCATTTAGAAATCAGTAAGAATGTGTGGTGTCTGTGGTTAAATTTTGCCAAGTATGAACCAGCTTGAAAATGAACAATAATTCCCATGTTGTAAACAACTATAACTTGCTACTCAATATTTGTTTCAATTTCTTACCACTATTTAGCTTTGTTTCCTTTTAGCTTTATTTATGCAACATTTTATTACAAACAAAAGTTGTTTAGTTAGCGTTTCTCTATGGGACACATTTACCAAGCTATGTAGCACATTTTATATTACTATCTATGAACCCTTGTTGATTATTTGTCATTTGTTTTCTGTGCCCTTATAATCTCGATGAAGCCATATTCTAGGTATTAGCATTACATTTATTCAACTTGCAAAACTACTAGAAATTTACAGTATCCTGTGAGACCAAGCAAATCGGATGTTGATTCTTATCCAGCATCGGCTTCGAAAGAATTGAAGCATTGGTTCAGAACATTACAAAACTACCTATCTGGCTGATATCTCCAGCACTTGTACTGATTCAGGGACACTGAATGTTCTGATTTATTTTATGTCATGATGTGTAAATAATCAAATTAGAATTTGCGAAACATATAGCGATGCTATGTCGATATTACGAGGCATCTATCTAAAGCCTATTTACGAATTATTCGCACGTCAAAAGTATTACACCAGGTACCAGAAGGTTCGCAAGATGCTTGGTCAGTATGTAGACGCTCTTAGACTATTAGCTAATGACTGTCAGCTCAAGGTAGTCACTGTTGAAACTAGCGGGGACGAATTCATTAGGGACGCACTTCTTGCTGGTGTTAACTACCCAATTATTCGACAGAAGATTCTTGAAAGGTCTTCTCTAACACTACAAGAGACACACACACTTGAAGTTGCCCACAAGCACACTCAACAGTACCAAACTTACATCTATAAATGCAGTTTTCCTTCAACTCATGTTGAGCTGTGCTTCTAATGAATATAATTATACATAATCTGCCATCAAAGTGATTTACTATTTATGTGACAACAACAGACATCCAAGGTTCAACTGTCCTTCTAGAGATTCTGACCGTAATTTGTGTGGGAAGAGAGGATATTTTGCAAAGGTAAGGCAGTCTCGAAATCATAAAAAAACCTTCGATGTAAAAGAAAGTTGTGTCCTATATTATTACATCTGGCAAAACTATTACTTCCGTGGGTAGCCTTTCTAAGACTACTGTATCTGTTTTCATAAAAATGTCAGTAAAATAAATGTACTTGTAGACACAGGAAGCACTCAAGCTTTGTCAGCGACCATGTAGTCCAAAATTAGGTTTAAAAGTGTCCGAAATTCGTGGTCAGGTTTTTATGGGTTCTGCCTGATTGAACTCTGCTACAACTGCTGTGGTCGTATTGATCTTTCCATAAGCGAACACACCTACCCTAATATATTCTATCAGGACTGTTCACTGATATCATTACCTACATATTATTATATCCTTAACAAGCATGGTTACGAAGTGGTGTTTGATGGAGAAAAGTCTCCTCTCACTCTCAGTGCATTTGCAACTGTAAAAGCTCCTCCGGCCATTCTGTATGGAAATCTTTCCAAGCAGTGATTTTAAACTCATAAGGGCAGAGGTTGAACGGATGCTCAAAGAAGTCATAATTGAGCCGAGCTGCAGTCCATGGAGAGCGCAAGTTTACACCTTTGGATGCATGTCCACTCCTGAGAAACGATTATATTGTCAAAAAGTAGCAAATTATAGCGAATATAAAAAAAATCGACCTGCACAGTGCATATTGTGAACATATGTGATTGTATCAACAATTACCCATCCAGGAAGAAGGTCTGTGGTCAGCAATACCAATTGAAAAGGTTACCTTTTGGAGTTGAAATTGTGTTGGGGCTTTTCAAAGTGTCAGTGAAGATATTATCTGTAAAAATACACTTAAAAAGGAACTATGTTCTCATATGTGGAAGAAATTAACAAGAGCTCGATGAAAATATTAGAAAGTTTATGAAGTTAGTCGAAAAGTAGAATTTGACAACCAACATTGCAAAGAGTATGTTTTATATTCACTCTCTCAACGTGATTGGTTATCTTGTAGGTCATAAGGAAAATCAGCCAGGCCCATAATGTCTTTGACCTTCTCCTGTGGACGGTGTTTCATTAAAAAGGACACTTGAAATGTTTTTACAGTACTAAAATAATATTATTAAGTTCTCAAATAATATACTCACTCTAGTTCGCAGTAAATTTCCCTTGTATGATGAAGTACTTAAAGTATTCTACAATCTAAAAACTGAAGTAGTGAAATCAATTGTTACATCCATAGACTCTGAAAGAAAGGAGCCACGGTGGCTTAGTTGATAGGCTGCTCGCCTCCCATCAAGGCAAACCGGGTTCAATCCCTGGCCGTGTCACTCTGGATTTCCGCAAGAGGGAATCGTGCCGGACGATGCCACTGGTCGGTGGGTTTTCTTGGAGATCTCCAATTTTCCCTAATCTTGTATTCTGGGGCTGTTCCATTCTGACCTCATTTCACCCCTTCATCGACTCCCAAGACATCATTGTTAAGAGCCGTCCAAATCTCTTAACTGAACTCGACTCTGAAACAATTTTCACAGTGGAGACTGATATGTCTGAGAATGCAGTTGCTGCCGCCATTTCACTTCCTGGTCGTCCAGTCGCTTTATTATCTCGGCTCCTCTTCTGAGAGATGCCATTAATCTTTTTGAGACGGAAGCTCAACTGATAAACTAATCTGTTCGGAAGTGGAGGCATTTTCTGATGGGACATTTCCAACTTATCACAGATCACTAATAAGTTCTCTTCATATTCGATAACGACTCCTGTAAAATTAAGAACGAAATGATTATTGGTTGACATTTGGAGCTGGCATGCTGACATGTTTTCATTAAGACCATATATATATAGTCCAGGGAAAGAGTACCAAGCAGCCGATGCTCGGCACTTGAATGTTCAGATACGAGGTTAAAAAAAATCTGCATGAGATGCTTTGTTATCATATGATTCATTGGATGAAGAGGAAAAACCGTACTCTGTTAAATACTTTCGTCATGTCATGGCTGGGTGCAGAATACACAAAGAAACAATACCTAGATTAAACAGAAACCAGTATATTCTCATTAAAACAACTTCATATTGCCACAGACTTAATATTGGTTTCAACGGTCCTATCTCATCTACAATCAGAAATTACTATCTTCTAATATTTTTGACGAATTGTCACGATTCCCTTTTGCTATTCCATGTCGAGCTGTCGAGACACGTCAACTGAAATTGTGGTGGAAAGGCTTCACAGAAACTTCACTCTATTTGGGACTCTAGATAAAGAGCCCTCATTTATGTCTAGGGAGGTTAAGGAGAACTGTTCAACCAAAATAGTGCCACAAGTCAAAGCAAATCTTACGACCCTCGGGGTAATGATTAGGCATGTTGGCATAATTTGAAACACTACAGAGCTTGCTTTGCTACAGTTCTTGCTTTAAGTATGAATAGCTGGGTGGATGTTGATGTCCTATATTCCACTCGCTCTTTTTTGAAGTTAAATGGTAATGGTGTGTCATAATTGAATTTTGAATTTTATTGGACTACCATTGTCTTCAGTGACTACGAAACGAAAACAAAAGTATGTTTCTATTTGATTTGGCGAATGGTTCTGAATACGACAATCCTGTGTGGACTATGAGTGTTATATTTTTATCAAGTGTTCAGTTTTCTCAGTAGGCTACATGAAATTGTCCAGTCCACTCTTACCGCAAATAGCTAGGAAATTCGTTCAAACTTTTTATTGACACACTACAATATTACCTGAAGACTAATCGATCCATATAAATCCATATAAAATTAATGATTACAGCATAGAGCAGTATGATAATTTTGTTGCTGACTGACTGGCAGAAATTCCCAACATTGAAATAAACATGAAAACCATCGAGTTGAAGGTATTATGATTATTTTTGAACACAGGCTTTTTGTAACCGAAAAAATTGCCATGTTATAGTAAACACAAAATGTAGCCAATAAAAGTGGCAGTTTTTTGAAGAAAGTCAAGCAGATATAAATTTTTTATACAACATGCATGAATTATTCTATCTGGGGGTACATGCACTCTTCTTGTGCCAATGCACAGTTAACTCATTTCTAGTGATTTTCTTGTGCTTTTGGGCTAAGCACCTTTTAAAGTACCACCTATATTGTTACGATTTGTGAACGAATCTTTTAATTATGTAGAAATAATTGAGTATTTCAAGATAGCATGATGAATTTCATATCAATGGTATTGATAGCTCTGCTCCCTTTACCATTTGGCTGTAGTTATTAATTTTTTTTTTACATTTCACAGCTGTAAATTTATGTAATCATATGTGATACATAGTCAAAATATTATATGGGCAATTTATGCAAGTAAACCGAAGTTTTTTAATGTTACAATTTCTCTCTCTAAAAATTGAGTAGGCTAAACCAAGTTCGTTAAGGGATTGAGGTCTTAATAATATAAAATAATTAATTATAATTTTCTAATTTTATTTACAATAACTACAGAAAAAAATCTCTCAAATCAACTTCTCACAATAAATGGATGTCACAATTGACACCAATTAATAAGATTTATAACTATTGCAAAGAAATCAATGAAATTAAATAATAAAGATCAGTCTCAATTGACAGTGAATCAAACAATTCAATTATTCTATAAAATATGCATCCAAATTGACAGTTCGAATATTTACAATAAAATCCGTATTACACTTCCAATCAGTCCCACCTCAGTTCAGTCCATGTCCCACCAATCGCAATGTTCTAGAATCCTCCAAATACCCTCATGCACAGTAGGCTTCACTCGTCGGTTTCACGCCCTCTCGTCCATTCACGCCACAAACACCTCGCCCGCCGTCATCCCGTAATCTCCTGTCGTCGTCCACAGTTCACTTGGCTCGCGTACACTCGGCCAGGTGGCCTCCATCAAAGACTGCCAGCCGCTGGGTTGCGGCAGTATATATAGTGTTTTAGACTGCCACCTAGAATCTTCCCCAACTCGCGTGATGCGTCGCGGGGGGCCGAGGCGCCAGCCAGTCTCACCAGAACATTCTTGTGTCGTCGCCAATTCCGTTGAACCCTCCAGCAGGAGAGAGGGGCCGTGACAAAAGCAAGGCACCGAGCAGTACGACAGCCTGATGGTCACTGTCCATTATTGACGGGTTTCCCCAGAAAGGGGAGTCATGAGGCAACACACATGTCAACCCGGGGGAGGGGAGTGGTGAGGTGGGTCCACTACCACAGCGCCGGGGAGCAGCAAATAACACTGCCCTTAAGTCCGTTCGTCCCGATCAGACTCTATAACATCAGGACCTTCGTACAGCGCCAGTCGGTCGATGTGTACAACTTTAGGATTCGCCCGAGAGCCTTGTCGACAAATCCTATAGAACACATCATATATATGGTTCAGGATCCTGTATGGGCCTTCCCATGATTTCTGTAGCTTCGTAGATTATATCTTTTTCCTTTGAGGGTTGTACAACCACACCAGTTGTACTTCTTGAAAAGTCTCTTTAGGCATTATTCGGTCATATCGTGATTTAATTCTGTCACTGTTAATTTTAAGGTGCCTCCGGGCAAATTCATGAATATATTTTGTTTAACTTCTGACTTAGCTTAATAGCATATTCTGGAGTGTCTGCTTGTGCCTCCACTGGACGTCCGAACTGCAGATCACCAGGTAGGCGGAGCTCTCTCCCAAACAGTATCCTTGAAGGAGTTACCCTTGTGGACTCGCGGACCGCCGAGCGATATCCCAGGAGAAATGAAGGTATCTTAGAGTCCCAATATTTCTGATTGTCTTCTACGAAGATAAACAGATACTGTTCCAGGGTACAATTTAGCCTCTCAACCATTCCACTCGACTGAGACTGTACTGCTGTTGTTCGGGTTTTCTTCATTCCTAAAATCCTTGTTAGCTCTTGGAAAAGATTTGCTTCAAAATTTCGTCTTTTGATCCGAAAGAAGCTCAAGTGGCACTCCAAACCTGTATAAAACATGCTCGACAAGGGCATCCGCTACTGTGCCTGCCTCTTGGATTGGCATCGGTATGACCTTGGGCCACTTTGTTAAATAGTCTTGTGCTATCAGAAGGTATTTATTTCACCTCTCAGTGATTGGTAGGGGTCCAAGAATGTCAACTGCCATCTTCTCGAATTGGGCCCCAAAATTGTACTTCTAAAGGGGACAGAATCCCTTAACCCTTGGACCCTTCCTCGCAGTACATGCAACACACAGATGCATGTTAGGCATCGGACTCTGTCAATGGTATTATTAACACCGAAGTGACCCCCTGCTGCTGTGTTGTGCAGTTCTCTTAGCACTTCTGGGATTCGGCATTCTGGTAGGATTAATTGTAAATGACTCAGTCGCCCATCATTACTTTCCCAATTCCTGTGAAGCACGTCATTCTTTATAACAAGGGAATTCCACTGTGCTCAGTATGCCTTAACAGTCATGCCTAGGCTAGATATCTCCTCCCATCTCGTTCGTCGCCTGGTTTCCTTCCACTCCAATATTGGATGCAAGATGGGGTCACTTATATGATCATTTCTTAAGTCCTTTTCGTCCCATGTAGATGACCCATCACCCATGGCCTTGAATTCTTGTCCTCCTTGCATTCCACGATACACCAACCTTCTCCTCCTGGCGTTCACAATGACGACAGAATGGATCGTTTGCCTTGGACATAAAATATAGTCTTTTCCTTGTCTTCCTGAGCCACCTCGCACTGCCAATCATCTCTTCATGTCTAGAGTAAAAAAACACTGTGAGCTTGCTATGCTATTCAGAGTGTCGTCTATCCTAGGGAGTGGGTAAGAATCTTTCTTGGTCAAGTTGGCGGTAATCAACACAAATTCTTATAGAGCGATCTTTCTTTTTAACAAACACAATGTGAGAAGAATACCGTCAATGACCTCATATGAAGCTAGCAGTAGTCGCCTTGGTGGCTGCTTTATGGGTCTGGCATCCACTGTGTCGATGTGGTGGCATGCAACATTAGTTCTGCCAAGGTCATTGGGCTTGCAGGAGAACGCACCTCTATTTAACTGTAACAATTCTGAAACTGCTCTCTCTTGTCGCCAGTTGAGATTTTCTTTTGTTTTTGTCTGCAGTTTCCCCAGAGAATCTGGAAGCGCACATTCTGTAGGTTATGACAGGGAAGCTTCTGGAACATTTGGAAGTACCTGTGAGACCAGCTTGCAAAACCCTATTGTGGCCCCCTCTTCAAGGCGGATAGCACAGTTAGACAAATTAATCATTTTAACAGGCAAACTGTCTGTTTTGAAGAAATCAATTTCCTGGCTACAATTACCCCATCTGGTAAAATGCCACCTTTTTGAGCAGGTTCTATTATGCCCAATCGCCTGACAAATTCTCCCTGGCATCTGCCTGGAATAACAACTTCGCTAGAAGCAGGGATCACAGTTGACTGATTACACACTACTGGGCAGCTCATTGGCGAAAATAAATCTCGTCGTGTTGACACTACCAAATCGGTATTACCTACACGTAACACCCCCAGTCGAGTATCAATACAGCATACAGCATACAGCAAGACCCAAAATGCATTCGTTCTCTATTTCTGCTATGTATATATCATGCTCTATCTCGAGGTTACCGAAATGTAACAGTACCCTTCTCTTGCCTTTGACTGGTGTGGTCTCACCCATTACTGTTGTTAATTAGCAGTGATCCATATTCTTATCGGATGATCGCTGGAGGGAAGGCCCAAGAATGTCGGGTATTATCACTGTTGTAGTTGCTCCTGTGTCAATGACCATCTGCAAGAAACGTCATCGAGGCTCCCCTCCACCAATATGGCATTGAAGTCTTATTTAATTGAGCGCACTTGCATAAGAATTGGGACCTTTTCTCCAGCAATCACCAACCTTTGCCCCTCAAGACCAGTGTTTACAAATTTCCCAAAGACATTGCATTCTCACCTGTCTCTTGGTGCCTGCTCCCTGGCTGTTGCTGCTGCTGTTAGGACAGTTGGCTCTCAGGTGCCCCGGCTGTCCCCACGTCCATCATTCCGACCGTTTGGGCGGGGGACGGCGAGTCTCTGTAGTGTGCACCCTGGAGGCGATGTCCCTCATGGTCGTCTACAAGTCCTTCAATCAACATCCTCTTGACACTGTCGTCCTCCCTTTCATCAAGGATCACTGCCTGCACTGGACGTCGGGGCACTGATGATTGGCGTGCTGACTCCACTTCCAGTGCTCAGGCCAAGATATCCTGAGTGGTGTGAGGTGCAGCTAACCGCACAGCTTGCCGCACGTAGGTGTCAGCTATAGCGTCGACGAAGAAGCCGATGGCAATGACATCTCGTGCCTTTTCCGAGCATCCCTCCAGAGATAGGTGCGGCAGCGTCACGACGTCCTGCCACAGCTCCTGCAGTGGTTCGCCGGGTCGCTGGATGCGGCTTCGCAGTTGGGCATGGTGGGCGTGCCGCACGTACCGGTCGCCGAATCGAAGCTCCAAAGCCGACACCAGTGTGGAGTATTCTAGACGATGTAGTTTCGGCAGCGACTGCAGTATGCTCAATGCTTATCCCCCTAGTACAGTTGCCAGGTAGTACGGCCGCTGCTCTTCAGTCCAGTCATTCAGGGTGGCCACGATCTCGAACTGGTGCCCGCACTCGCGCCAAGGTGTCTGCCCATCGTAGGGGGCGGGCTTAATTGTGACGCCTTTTCCCACCCCTGGCTGGGGCGTACCTACACTGCAGAACTGCTGTGCCTCCCCTGTGATAGCTGCACTGGCGGCGACATCTACTTTCTTTTCGCTGCCCGCACTCGTCTTAGTGGTGACCAATCTCGGCTCCTCTTCCGTCCCTGTATGTCGTCTCCCCTGCTGCTGGAAGAACGCCTGCCATTCCTTCTTGAGTGCGCTAACTTCCTGTTTCATTTCTGGCTCAACACTGTCGATATTCTTGTCTACACATTCTATTTTATTGTTCACCAACTCGCTCACACCTTCTATCTTTCTGTCCACATTCTCATTCACACTGTCTATTTTTCTGTCTACATTTTCGTTTGCAATGTCTATTTTCTTGTCTACTGCTTTGCTAACACTATCTATTTTCTTGTCTACTAATTCACTACTAATTTGACTATTTACATTACTAAGTTGACTATTTACACTACTAATTTGACTATTTAAACTACCATTTGACTGTTTACAGATTCTCTGACACTACTTATTTGACTACTCAGTCCTTCGATCAAGGCACGAAGTGCTTCCATGTCTGCCGACATTTTTCTGGTTAGCATTCACAAATTTTCCTGCTGTAATACTAATTATAATTATTTTACTATTTATTTTTATAAAATGCCTCCACCCCACTTCTGAAACCAGTGTTACAATTTCTCTCTCTAGAAATTGAATGGGATAAAGGAAGTTCGTTAAGGGATGGAGGTCTTAATAAAGTAAAATAATTAATAATAACTTTCCAATTTTATTTATGATAACTACAGCAAAAATTCTCTCAACACAACTTCTCACAATAAATGGATATCACCAACTGTTCACAATTGACACCAATTATAAAGATTTGTAAAAGAATTTTTATAATTTTATAATTTAAAATTTTTAAATCATAAAGAAATCAATGAAATTAAATAAAGATCAGTCCCAATAGACAGTGTATAGAATTATAAAATTATTCTATAAAATATGCGTGTCAGCCGGGATGGGCGGGTGGCTGAGGTTTGTCCACTGCCACAGCGCCGGGCAACAGCGCATAACAATACTTTCAAAATCCTAACATTTCTTGGGCCTAGCATTAACAAAGTTATTGTTAAGGATGAAGTGAGTAGAGTGGAACTCATGTTCTGTAATAATATTTTATCCAAGAGCAGAAGATGGATTCAGGGCAAATTCCGCAATTGAGAGGCTTGATGGTCGTAAAAATTTTGTAGTATTGAAGTTCGCTGTAGAAGCATATCTACAGATGGACGATATTTGGTCTGTGGTAGATGGTTTAATCACAGTTACCGATGCTAAAGACAAAGATCGCAAGGCGAACTCCGAGAGTTTTTATTTTATAATTGATCCAGTAAATTATGTTCATATTGAGGAAGCCCGCACCACAAAGGATGTGTGGAATAGTCTCAAGAAAGCATTTGAGGATGGTGGATTGACTTACAAAGTTGGCCTTTTGATAGAACTCGTAACTACACGACTGGAGGAACTGTAAATCAGTGTGTGAATATGTGAACAAGATCATTTCAAGTTCTAATTACCTTAGAGACATCGTATTTAAAATAGCTGATGAATGGGCTGAAACTTTACTGTTAGTTGGTTTCCAGACAGTATCCTCCTATGATCATGAGACTGAAGAGTTCGGGCATTGCAGTCACAGATAACAGTGCCAAGGTTAAACTTTTAAAATATGTTAAACAAGTTCCTAGACGCCATTCGCCTTAGTCAGCTTTGTATTCGCAACCCAAATGTAATAAAAAAAACATGTTGTTTCAGATGTCAACTTTCGGGACACTTTGTATCACAGAGCAAGGTTTATTCCAAAGAATGTTAATGTTCTTCGGAGAGTTTAGATAATAATTTGTTGCTTTTTTTTCGCCAACAGAAATAGGAAGTAAAGGTACAGAGCGGTACCTTGACTCAGGCGCCTCTGTTTATATTAGCAGAGCAGTTTCTACCTACATGATGCACATATTAAAATAGATTTAGGTAATACTTCTGCTGGTAATACTCGGTTAAATTTGAGTTAGTTGGCAAGGTGGAAGTAAAACTGGTTTTAGGTGACGAATCCGATACAGTCACAGCCAATAACGTTAATTATGTGATTGATAGTGTGGCTAACATCCTTTTAGTCAGCCAGATAGTATGTAAAGGCAACACTATGAGTAGATAGATAATATATTTCCGTGGGCACAGGCTTCAGGCAGATTATCTGAGGATCGGCTGGGAGCCGGCCGCCATCTTGGATTCCACCATGTTGGTAGTCAGTACTCCACCATATTTGTAGCCAGTACATCGTAATCTCGCGCTTCCATTTGGGTAGCCAGTATATAATTCTGCATGATCTATCATTTCAAGTTTTTTATGTTCTACCATTCCAAGGGTTTTCTCCAAGTGCTCCCATTTTCTCTATCTTGCATGCATTCTTTCTCTTTCTCTTCTTTCTTTCTTTCCTTCCTTTATCTCTTTCTCTAACATTTGTTTGCCATCTGTTTAAACCTTCGTCCATGCACTCCATTACTATATTTGTTTACATTGGCTGTCATTTGTCTCTCACATTAGTTAGACTGTCATCTTTATTTACATCGGCTGCTGCTAGGAATGCTGGTGTAGCTCTCATTCAAATAGTCACTACAACACCATCTTGGTTCTAGAGTTGTGTGCTAGGAGCGCTGGTGTCGCTCTCGTGAGAGACTGTAAATATTTTATTTTATTTGGTATTCAATTTCTTATCTTTACTCGACATCCACTTAACCTAACCACGACACACTAGTCATCACCTTCCTTTCAGTCTTACTTATTTTTCCATTTGTTTGTTTGCCAGAGCCCATCAGCCACCTTCGCCTAACTCCTCCATTGCACTTATATACCAACATATAAAAGCCCTCGGGACATAGTCATCCACCTGTTGCTTGCATCGTCGTCGTCACCTGCTCGCGTTAGAGTATACAGTTTATTTTTCGTCTGGATTTTTAGAAAATGTACGCTTGGACAAACGAGACGATTTGCCGTACCTGCTAAAAGAGTTCCTACTGACGTAAGCACCGTACGAAATGTTGGCTGTATTCAAGTATTTACCGGTCTACTTACAGCTGGACGAAGACATTCAATACTGCCTGCCCTGCAAAGAGTGCTTCAAAGGCTGCACCACTTCCATTCCAGACACTCCTCATTTCCGGAACTGGTGCAAGACGCGACGTCGTGGAGCAGCAGCCACCACCGACACCACCTGTGCCATCGACGAAAGGGTCCGCATAGTGAACAACATGAACGGCTCTGCAGACCAAGCGACTGTCGATCTCCTACTGGACGAAGAAGCTTACACGATTCTGTTCGTCGAGCGGACCACGAATTGTCACAGCCTGCCCTGTGAGGTAAAGACAAGCTCACTGGATGAGGATGGGGGAGGACAGAGGAAGATAACGAAGATATAAAGAAACAGTTTTTTTCGAACAAAGCAACATAGTGTGAATAAACTTATAGTTTTCTTAGGCACATGGTGCATGTCGGAGTGTCTAGAAATAAAAGTAGGGAATTTTTCATAAAAAGAATCCTTGTGTCATAATTAATTATCTATGTACGAATAACGCAAAAAAAAAAAAAAGATGTCACAACATAAATGCAGAAAATTTTTTTTTATTTTGCCTATCAGTGTAAACTAATATTGTTTAACATGTATATGAAAATATAATAAAGAGTTTAATGAGTAAAATGTGTCTTTAATGAAAAAAATACCTCTTATTTTATCGTTTGTCATGTACCCCATAAATTCAGAGAATAGGTAATATAAAGTGTAGTAGTAAACAACTTGGTAAACATTTAGTTTTTTTTTTTTTAACAGAGAGAAGAAATTAATGCAATAAGGTGATAAATTATGAAAACAATTACTTTCTGAATAAAATATGTGTACCATTTAGGTTACTGGAGTTGAGTTTGCGAGCATGCGTGGACAGGCAAGGCAGCTAACATTGTCAAAGTTGAAAATAATGGCAAGAGCAGTGTTAGCAAGTTTGCACCTGCACGGTGTCTGGTAACTGTAGTCTGTATGCGCTTTCATATCAATTTCACAATCTGTATAGTGTCAGAGAGCCTAAGTCAGCATATCACAATGTTAGCATTTTCACAGGTCTACACCCGGTTGGTGGTTGGTAACTGGAGTTAACTAAAGATAACGAGTCAGCAGGCTTCATGTGCAAGTACTGACCTATCCAGAATTGTGATGGAGTGGGAAAGACAGCGGAAAGGGGCTGATATATAAAATTGGACGAGAAGGCTCGTAGTATTGGTTTCATCAAAATGTTTGTGCAGTTACGACCTAAAGATGCAGCTATTTACTGTAGTAGGGAAACGTGTAGACTCACAACGGCACAGGGCATTGGAGCCTCAGAGCCCGCCCAACCGCCATGTTATGACGTAACCATCCGCAATTTGGTAAGTCAGTGCCCTGGCAGTTGACCTTTGACCCTTCGCCTTGACCTTGACCCCGTCTCTTACACCAAAATTAAAATAAATAAATACATATCTAAAGAATTCCAAAACATTCTTAAAAATTATACAAAAATAATAGAAGCCGTATAAAAAATTTTACTTCGAAAATTTTTATGAAAAATCGTTTAAAATTCTCATAAAATATTTGTTATTAAAAATATCAATTATTAAAAACCTATTTTCAAAAATCTTACATTTCCAGTTCCCCCTTCCCCCCAGTATCCGACCCAGCAGATGACTGACTCACTCACGCCCACTAAGCTAGCAGATTTTCTCGGTGATCTCCCGTTTTCCCCACCTTTGCATTCTAGCGCTGATCCATTCTTACCCCACCTCATCATAATCGGCTCTCAAGATCTCGTTAACTTACACATTAACTTTCCTTCGAATTTTTGCAAATGAGGAAATATTTGATATGACAAGTACTTAAGAATTCCTAGTAATAACTCCCGATGCCGGATAGTAAGAAGAAAATTTCGATTGGCCTATGACACTGGCAGCAACCAATAACCAGTTTTCGTGAGCCAGCAGTAGCCAAAAGCATTATCCAAGAAAAATACGATATCTTTGTTGGTACTGCCTTTTAACATTAAACAGCACCAACCATGATCTTACCTTTTCTGCGAAATGTCATAACGAATATAGTCGGGGTAGTATGTTACGGGAGTAAGAGCCGTCCAACCTCTTCATACATATTTTCTAATTACTAATGGTTTTGGTAACCCTTAATTTTATAGTTTCGTAGTCATTGTTCGATTTCTGTAATATGACCTAGATTGTTTATGAATCATGTAGCATCATTAAAGACTGAGTCTGAATATATTAAGCATTCTGAAAGCTTCTGTAATATATTTAACTGCGAAAAGTAATAATACTAAGGGCAGAAGACGAATAACTCATGCTTTTTAAGGTATTCAGTATATACTAATTCTTATTTTCAAAACTCGCTGAGCTTAATATATTCCTACCAATCGGGTATTGCGTAGAACTTTGGGTCCGTGTTATAGATCGTAGTCAAATATAACCTCATTTTCGTCGTATTTTTGGTCTATTCCTGTCCTTTTAATATAAAAATAAATGTAAAACAGAATGTACCTGCGCACTCGTAACTTATATTTATAGTTTGTAAGTATACTCAAGTATTAATCGCGGAAATAAATGCATCAGGTAAACAAACATACTCCAGGCTGGACAGTAATGTTTCTTCTCGTTATTTCAAGCACCCATCTCCATCTGTATATATGCGTGTCTAGGGTTTCGAACCCACGTTGCTGTGCGTACAGGCCCGATAACTATGTGTAAATAACTTTTATTAGACATATGTGAGTACGTATACTTAACCTCGTTTCCTACACATAAATTATAAATACATTTTTCTGTTGTAATGCAAAAACATTATGAGTACGGTGGAGCAGTAGAATATATTTTTATGAGCACTTCTGACATAAAGATCTTTACGGATTATTTTTTAAAATGAGGTTTTTAGGCTGCAAAACATGCATTTAATTTATAAGACATTTTGTTTATACGTTAAGGCTCGAAGATCATTTACAATGCGGGGAGTTTCAGGCTGAACTTCATGACTTGAAAGTGTAACAGCGCATACTTTTTTTATTATTTAACATATATTGTGTAGCATACACCATTACAAAATGTTAGCAGTTGCTTGTTACATCATTAAAGTCCATTCTGATACCCTGATAAAAATGTTTTACTTTTGTATACTTCTACATTTTAACTGCTAAATGCTTTATTAACTGTTCAGAAAATTTTACCATATTTTTCCAAAAGTATTTCGCAATAATGTTCACAATTAGTTAGACAGTAAATATTCGATAACGGGAAGATGTTTAAATGCCTATGAGAGGTTTGATATCTTGGTATACTAAGAAGCAGAGAATGGTAGCTTTAAGTACTGCAGAGGAAGAATGCATGACTTTATCATTTAGAATACAGAAAGTTTTATGGTTCAGAACTTTGTAGACTGAACTTGAACCAGGCGCTGTATTTCGATCTACCAAGGTTTCTTGCGACAACGTTGGCGCAATAAATTTAGCAAAAAAAATTAAATTACAAATTCATGGTCAAAACATAGATGCGAAGCACCATTTTAAAAGGGCACGCATTTAGTTAGTAAATTATGTTCTTGAATTTGTTCCTACTGAGAATATGTTATCATAGTCATTAACTAAAGTTTTATGTAATATTTAAAAACAAGTTTCAAAAAGTTGTCAGTTTGTATGGAGTAACTTAGGCATTTGGTTTAGGGCTTAATGAATCAGTGTGTATATATATATATAATTGTAAATATATATTTGTTAAAGGGTAGGTGTTTGGTATTGTGAACAAATATTTTATTTATGTTGAAATTATTGTGAATATTTCAAGTACAGCTTGATGATATTCAATCATTGGAATTGTAAGCTCTGTTCACTTTGACACCTAGCTGTATTTTGTCACCTAGCTGTATTTTTTTCTCTATAGTTTATTGCCTGTAAAATTATGTAATCATCTATTATATATTGTTAATTATTATATGGGTGATTTCTGCAAGTAAATCGGAGTTTTCAGTTTAAAGAAATCCTAACATATAACCGTTAATAATATTATCGTATTGTACATGCCTAACCTGAGCATTGCTTTCATAATATCGGTTTTTCTTTAAATACGTGCCACTATATGCTGTTTGCGGTTAACTGGGCACTCTTGAAAGCCTTGAATGGGATCTAATTTCGTTCTTATTTTGTATCTTTCTCCATACGTTCAATTAACATTGCCATTGGCCCATTAACCAAGTGACTCTTAGAAATAGTTAGGAACATAGTCTGTCTGGCGTACCAATTTGTTATCCTATGTGCATTAAACAAAAAGAAACTAGACTAAATAAAATTTCTACGGATTTAAACATTTCACTGATAATACGACGTGGTAATATGGAACTACTTTTCCGAATTTTCTACCAACATTTGCCATGAGTATTACAGTATGTTAAAGGTTATTTTCAAAAATGCTTAGTTACGTAAGCACAGCCTCTACGTTCCTTGTTCGCTGTTGATATGAGAATTAAGTGTACATTGTCATGTGAATTTAATTTCAGTGTACTTTTTGCGTGGCATGTTTTTCAGCACACGCTGTTTATTTATATTAACAAGTTAACCCTTTATTGTGACCGCATTATTAATTTCTTCTTTCTCTCAATTTTTTGTCTCTCAAACACACACAAGATTATCATTGGCACGGAAGAAATTACTTGCACCAAACCATCCAGAAAGCAATATTTCGAAATGTTAAATGCAAACCAGCTATGATACCTGCTAAGACAGAGAAATAATATTTATACAGAACTAACACATGACCAAGGACACGCTCTGTATTACAGCGAATTGGTTCCAGCAATGTTGGAATGTTGCATAACTCGCTACAAAACCTGAGTTTGTGCTCCAAATCGCACTTCTTGTTAGCAAAATTTTTTATTATAAGTTATAAACTTAAATGTATGAGTAGATACTATATCGGTTACTACTCTAATATGTACAAATTTCCATGAAAATTATTTACTCGTAAAAAAAGTATACATTTTATTGTTACCTAGTTATAATACCAATACTGAAGTGTGTGTATACTAGACAGAAAACAGCATACATAAGAAAACACCAGATTGATATTACCACAGTATGTATCTTACCAAAGATATTTGTAGCTCAGGAACACTTGCAACAGCTAAACTCCATAGGCTACCAACAACATACAAGAACCCAAAAGCATTTTCCAAAAGACTAAGTTGATTTAGTAATTAGAAAGGGCGTGTATCCATCTGTATGATTATATGGATAGTTTGAAGGAA
Organism: Dryococelus australis; assembly: GCA_029891345.1. Taxonomy (NCBI): domain Eukaryota; kingdom Metazoa; phylum Arthropoda; class Insecta; order Phasmatodea; family Phasmatidae; genus Dryococelus; species Dryococelus australis. The sequence continues at coordinate 90,533,673 of CM057002.1, read as the reverse complement.
TTCTAAGAAACTGAACTTCCACCAAAGAGAGAATTTTACAAGAAATTAAGTGAATCTGATATAACTGGCAATGATTATGAACATGCAAAATGAGTATGGAATCAATTTAATATAAAACATCTGGGATAATATCGTGGCTTATATTTAAAAAGTGGTGTATTATTGTTAGCAGATGTGTTTGAAAATTTCAGAAATACGTGTATAAATGCATATGAATTAGATCTTGCAAGGTATTTTACAGCACTAGGATTATCTTGGGATGCAATGTTAAAAATGACTAAACAACCACTAGATTTATTACATAAATATGATATGAATTAAATGATAGAAAAATATTTAGAAGGTTTTAATCTAAATCAAGAGTCCAACATTTTAGCCTACCTCGATGCAAATAATCTTTATGAATGGGCGATGTTTCAATAAATACGATATGGTGGTTTTGACTAGGTTCATTATACATTTAATGATTTAGATTACTGGAGTGAAACAAAAAATTAGATTAGGTGGGATAATTCTGAGTATAGTTATATATTAGAAGTTCATTTAGAATATCCACAAAAATGGTATAAATCACATAAAGATCTTCCATTTTGTCCAGAAAATAAGGTAGTTACAGGAACAACTTTAACAACTTCAGAAAATAAACAAAAGTATGTAATTCACTATTGTAATTTGAAATAGTGTTTACATAATTGTTTGAAACTGACTAAAATACATAGAATATTGGCATTTGATCAGTATGATTGACTGAAAAGTATATAGATTTGAATACAGATATGAGAACTAATGCAAAAAATGACTTTGAAAAGGTTTTTTATAAGTTGATGAATAATTCTGTGTTCGGTAAAACAATGGAAAATATAAGAAACAAAGTAGATATAAGATTAATATCAGATGCAGAAAAATGAAAACAATTAGGAGCAAAACAGAATTTCAAAAGAAGTACTATATTTAATGAAAATCTTCCAGCCATACAATTGAACAAAACAAGTGTAAAATGTAATAAGCCTATTTATGTGGGTATGTCAATTTTGGACGTATCGTATGAGTTAATGTATGATTTTCATTATAAAGTGATGAAATCAAAATATCGAGATAACATTGAATTATGCTATCAAGACACCAATACTTAAATTTATAACATAAAAACAGATTTTTTTATGAAGATATAAAGCCGATAATAAAAAAATTTGATACAAGCGATTATTCAAAGGATAATATCTATAACATGCCACAAATAAATAATAAAGTTATAGGTACGAAGAAAGACGAATGGAATAGGAAAATAATGAAAGAATTTGTTGGTTTAGGAGCAAAAACATATACATATAGAGTTGATAATAAAGAAAATATCAAAAGTTGTAAAGAAGTGAGTTATTAAGAAGAGAATTACATTTGAGGATTATAAGAATTGTTTGTTTAAAGAGAAAATAGAATTCAGAACAATGAATTTGAACAGCAGTGAAAAACATGAAATATACACAGTAGAAGTTAATAAAATTGCATTAAGTCCTTATGATAACAAGAGGATTATATTAGAAATTAAAATAAATACATTATCATATAGATATAAACATAAATAATTTTTTATTTGTATATTATTATATTTTGAACATCTACAGTTTTAAAACAATATCGATATCAGGACCATCTAAATCAATTAGTTTACCTGTTTCATCCCTAATATCTAAATCAATGTGATTAAACTGTTCATTATTAATTTGATAGAAAATTGGATATGCTGGTTAGTAACTAACATAATTTCTGAAGCCAAACATAGGTTTTGGTGGGAAACTAGCAACTATATCAGTTTCTAAATGATTATATTCGTCATATTTTATCAAAATTCCATAGGCTAAATTACAATGAACATTTATTGTTTTAAATTAATCAAATTTGGTAACATAGTACCGCCAACAACTTTATCTTTTTCAATAAGCATATTTCTCTCAAAGCCAAGTATATCGAAAAATCGATCATCAAATGTAATATTAAACTTAGATTTAATCGATATTCTATTTTTCACATTGTCTGCTGTCAATTCAATGTTATTTGTTGAAATGGATCGATTGAATTTATAGCATCTTTTAAAGATTCAGCATTGTATTGGTCCCTAAGAATATTGATAACTCCATTCTTATCGACCACACCACTTAATTTTTCAATTGTCATAATAGTATTATTGTCTATATTAGGTGTTAAAAATTCCGTATGAAAACTAATCAATGCAAACGATTTATCTTTATGAAAAATATGATAGTGATGTTTCTTCTTTAGTATAGAACTATTGTTTGTTAACTTAAATATTTTACCCTCCATTTATTACAAAAATTATCATATTAAATGAGAAAAGTAGATAGTGATGTTGGTAATTTAATTTCAGAAGGGGGTGCTAAGAAAAAAAATAATGGCGAACAATTACATCGTAACTTTAGAGCAATTATCATCAGGCCCAGTAAATATGGCAAGATTAATTTAATGATGGATTTGATTTGTAACCCAGGATGGTTACATTTTAATAAATTGCATGTTTGCTCAAAAAGTTTAATCAACCAAAATATATTCAGTTACAAAATGACTTTTATGTGTGGGATCCAAAAGAGTTAAAGAAAAAATGGCATACTATTTTAATGATAATGATGAAATTACCCCTTTAGATCAGTGGTAAAAGGAATCTCTAATAGTAGTTGGCTATGTCATTTAAGGAAACCAGGAGTCATCTGCGAATATTTTACTATGGGGAGGCATAAAAATATTGATGTATTTTCTTTGGCACAGACATATTCGGAAGTACCTAAACGATTAGTAAGGGATAATGCGAACTTTTTATGTGTATTTCGATAAGATAATAACAATTTAAGTCATATTCATAGTGATTTTGTTAGTGGAGATATGACTTTAGATAAATTCAAAGGGCTTTGTGCAAAGTGCTGGGATGAAGATTTTGGTTTTATCTCAACAGATTTGAGCAGAAAAATGAGGGAAGGAAAGTACAGAAATCAAATAAAAGTATAAATATTCTGACTCTGTCTTGTGAATTGTAATGGAGAATTATTTATCTACTTCAGTCATGAACATGCTATCTTACTAGTAGCAGGAAAAAAGCAATCCAGAAGTGTGCTCTGCACCGACACAAGTTTTTCCTTGTCGGCGACGACAGCAAGCTCTCTCCGTGACAGGAAGTATGATATCACAACTGTGTTGCTATCTAGTAACCACGACCAGAACACTCTGCAGGACTCTTGATAACAGGCTTCTGACTTACTGCATCTCACCGAATGATGACTTTTAACTGTCGCCTCGCTCATCTTGTCACGGTGACTAAGTGGCAAGGTGTTTGATTTCAAGTGCAATGGTCGTGGGTTCGATCCCCAGTCTGAGCAGATAATTTAATAGTGTGAATATGATGCGCCCATATTTCCACTATTAAATTATCACCAAATAATTTAAGATTTGTGCCAAGAAACCTTGCTCTTGCTCATACAGCAGTATAAGTATTGATGCAAATAAAAATGGTATATTCAAGCTTCAGCAAAGATGCTCTCCTTACTACACTTGTAGTATAACAGATGTATAAGCTGGAGTGTTCTCATATCGTAAATGGCACCTCACTATATGAGAAGGGATACCATAAGTAGTAAAAAAATATTAAACCCCTCACTTCTCCACAAAAAAAATTGGCCGGCCAGTGGTGAAGTGAGGGGTTTCTCCAAATGGAGTTTTGATGGTGCTAATTAAGGTTGGAAAAATAAAAAGTCGGGTCCTCGGAATTATAACCTAAAAAATATAGAGGTCCATGGCATGGTATTAAGTTGCTCGTAAACATTTTTAAATTTTTGAATATAAAATCCCTACTGTAGGTGAAATGTATGTTGAATAAACAATGAACGAACATTGAACAAACGATGAATGAATGACGAACGAACAAGAATGAACATTGAATGAATGTTGAACAAACAATGAATGAATGTTGATCGAATGATGAACAAACATTCAACAATTGTTGAACATGTTTTATATATGTTAAATGATCATTAACAGGTGTTTTATGTTGAGTTTGAAATGATTCCAAGGGTTATGCGAGTTATCAAAACCCAACCATTTAACATAAATTTTATCATGTGTAGTTTTTAAAACTTTTTCAAACAAATATTCATTTGGATAGTCGGTTTTCATAATTTTGTGTTCATAAAATGTTCGATTTATTTCACCTCCTTCGTCATCTTTCAGTTTGTAAGTTGTCACATCATTATTTAAAACCTCATAAGTGGTCAATAATTCTGTTGTCCAATTAGCTGTATAATCATTTTTAGAGATTCGTTTACTCTTGCTTGCATGGATAATATCTTCAACTTTATATTTCGGTTTAGTAATTATGTCTACACAATTTGTTTGCAATAAATATTATTCTTGATGTATTAAATTCACTTGGTTTCGTACCAATAGTTCGATGTTTTGTCTTATTAAATTCTTTAAATAATTCCTCTAATATATTTACCCATTAGTCATTGCCATTTGAAGAAAATTTTTTCCACATTTTGTTCTCCATTTGAACAATTATATATTTCCACACAACTGGCTTTATGTTCACTATATGTAGAATAGTGATTGATGTTATATTTTTTGCATAAGTTCTTTAAATATTTTATTTTTAAATTGGATTCATTATCACCTTAAATATTATGCAGTTTTCTTTTTGCTAATATAGATTCTAAAGCAAATGCTACATTATTGGCTGTTTTATCTTTAATTGTTATAGCAAATACATATTTCGAAACACATCGATAATTGTCATAATATACCTGTAACCATTCTTTATATGTGATATGCCTGTCAAATTACCAGTATCCATCTCAACAAGATCGATTTGCCATAAATCATCAATACTAAACGAAATTACTTTTTTTTCTTGCAAATTTTTTTTTGTGGAGATTTATATAATTAATTGATTATTCCTTCTCTTACTTTGAGCCATTTTTTATAATTTTTTGGAATTATATCGAGCATATACTTTTCTGAACTAATCTCCCATTTTTAGTATTTTAAATTTTTATATTATTATCTTTGGTGACTTCATTGCACTTCAAGAACCAAGTATTCTCTATTTAATAAAAATAAAAAATAAGTAATCTCTTTTATTTTCCAAATATTTCTATCATTATAGTCATACCATCGACATATTCACATATTTTATTTATATTTATTTCAAAAGTTAAACTATTATCTCTTTTATCAAAAGGCTTGCTCTAATCTGATTTGTTAATTCCCTTAATAACTGTCCTAGTATCACCAGGTAAAAAAATATTAGGTGAAGTAATTATTTTATAAACAGTGCAGTGTATTAAAAAAGAAAAGAAAGGTGTATGATTATCTAGTTGAAAACATTCTAATTTTTGTCCCACTTTACAGAAAAATAAAATATGAGTGATTTTTATTCAACTACCAACTCAGCAAATGCATTAAAACATTTCGTTATTTCTCTGATTTGCAACTTGTAATTTAAGATCTGTCTCTTTATCAACAGCTTCTTTGGTTTTTTCAACTTTCATGTTGACCTGCATATCACAATAATTCGAAACTGATTGGTTTAAATTTCATCATTTTACATCTAATTCTTTATCAGAAACTTCTTTACTTTCTTCAACTTTTCAGTTAACAAGTGTATCACAATAATTCAAAACTGATTGGTTTAAATTTTGCAATTTAACAGCTATTTCTTTATCAAAATATATTTTACTGACCGCAACTTTTCCATCTACAGGATCAGCTATATTATTAAATATACGATTTTAAAGAGAACCATAATTTTTGTGTAAATAAAAACTTTACTAAGTTGAGCTTGTTAAGCAGTAACAATGCCATTATAGTTTGATTCCACATATGTTTTCAAATCAGAAACACTGGTATTGTATTTCGAGCCTATATTGGTTTTAATGCATAATCAGCTATTTATTTATTGAAATATCTTCTATTGAGTGCACCATCTCCATCTATAGGATCAGCCAGACTAGTACTTCTTCGATGTCGAAAAGAAACATAATTTTTTTGTAAGTAAAAACTTAACTCATTTGATCTTGTAAAACAGAAGAAATTGTATTGCATTTTGAGTCTATATATTTTTTTAATGCATAGTAAGAAACAATAGTTTTATATTTTGAATCTATGTCTTTTTTTAATGCATAAGCAGAAACAATATTACTGTATTTTGAATCGATATCCTTTTTAAATCCATAATCTGCTATATGTATGTCAACAAATCTTTTATTACTTGCATCTTTACTATCTCTATGTTCATATATATTAACGATTCTATGTCCTAGAAAAGAAACGTAAGTTTTTGAATAATCAAAACATGGATAGTTCACTTTGTAAAGAAGAAACCCTGGAATTGCATTGTAAATGTACATATGTTTTTATTAAAAGATTTGATTTATGGTTTCCCAAATATATCTATAATTTAATAACAAAGAAATAATATTGATAAACTTAAAATCTGTCGAAAAAAGATGTAATATTATTAAACATAGATGTTCAATATAACTGAATTAAAATTCTGAATTCGATCATCATTGTAATAAACATTTATATTTTTGAAGTAATTAAACAAATTAGAAGGAATATTTCCTCCAAATGAATCAAAATAGTTTCTTTCTCTCAATAAATTTCTTTTATTGATAAATAAATATGTATTTGTTTCCATGCAGCTTGACTCACATTTTAAAAGGTGGTGATGGTTCAAGACCACCTTCCTATAGATTAGATAATGCCTCTGAAGATCTTGAAAGAATAGTTCACAAATTCATTCAAACTTACAATACTTACAATTATCACTTTTAGAAATCCTTGACGATAAACATGAACTTGGAGATATTGGTGAAAATCTAGACAAAATAAAATAAGATGCCAAAAAAATTATTAGAGCTTCGAATATAAACTGTAAGGAATAATAAAATAATATTTCCTTTGCTTTTAGCTTAAATTTACTTGATTCTAACTAAAATTAGCTTGTTTTTGAGAATGAAAAATCAGAATGCCTATTTTGGAAAAATTCTAAATTTGTTTGCTTTTGGAGTAAGATTGCCTGATTTTCGATGACAATTGCCTGTTTTTATAGTATGAAAAGTTCTGCACGACCATTTTGTAAACTATTGTAAAATTTGCTTGGTTTTTGGCATACATTGCTTGATTAGCGATGAAAATTGCTTGTTTTTAAATTGAAAATTGTTGTTTCTAGAAACATTAAAAAGTAGCTTGAAAAAGATAAATTTGCTTGACTTTAGTTTAAATTTGTTTTATTTTGATAGTTTTTCATTGATTTTAAGATTTTACGTACGGGGGCAAGTAATTTGCTACAAAGTGACTATTCGTATCACGTGTATGGCCAGAAATAATTAAACCACATATGAATTCTCCATGGGAAAAATACATTTATTTCAATGGCATCTGACTGTACGTGCAAAGAGGAATTTAGTGATAGAGTATATCCAATGTAAAGTGATACAGAAACGCCAAAAAATAATGTGCAAATATGATTAAGTTAGGTGGGCCGATTGCATGGGGCAGTGGACCTGTATTCACATCTGTAAGCAAGCAACACACGCCTTGACTCATCCTGATGGGACCGCTACCTTATAGCATGTGTACCACTTACCTTAGTGGGGCAAGGGGTACGGAATTCGAAATTTCACAAGGAGAGCACCACAACGGAGGGTAAGACGGGCAATGTGTGTGAAAACATTACATTTTATTCAGATACCAACATAATTCAGGAGATTTGTTTCCTAGTCATTAGCTGTACTGAGTAACGAGTGCGTACAGATGTACAACAAAAGTAGAACAAACTAACCTAATGAGAAATTCAATCGCATCCGCATACATAGTACAAATGAGTACATTTATGGTTGAAACACTCAACATTAGGTCTTTTTACATGTGCTCGATGTGTTTACCATCGACAGCAATATACATCTTTAAACGCACATGTAGCGAGCGACGAGCATTGTGAAGTGTTTCTGGCATAATGCCTCTGCAAGCGGCCACAATGTGTTCCGCAGGCTTCTGGCATAGTAGGAACTGTGTTGTACAACCTATATTTCAGTGTTCCCCACAGGAAAAATAGAGAGTTGTGAGGTCGGGGGAGTGAGATGGCCATCTCATAACATTACCACGCCATAACCACTGGTTTGGAAATGTTTAACACTTGCCTCGCCACCGAAGCAAAATGCGCAAGAATAACCATCTTGTTGAAATCACATTATCATGGCGTATATACAGCCGGTCATTGTCACTTGAATGAAGGATTGTCCTATCATGTAGTCTCCAATGATTCCACACCATACATTCACTTTCCACTATCGTTGGTGTCCCACGTGTCGGACGCAATGCGGATTCTCCATCACCCAGTACCGCATATTTCGTAAATTTATGTGTCCATGGTTTGCGAAGTTTGCTTCATCTGTAAAATTGCTGCCATTCCTTAAAGACATGACAATAAACCTACAAAATTGAACACGCTGCTGGAAATCACCTTCGTGTAATGCCTGATGAAGAGCCATGTGATATGGAACGAAATTTCCATTGGCTCAGTATCCATAACATACTTGTTTTACTTATTCTGGTGAACCTGGATAGTTCTCGCGTACCCATGTGGGGGTTTGCATCGACATGTACCAACACATTTTGTTGGTACGTCTCGCCCGTAGCAGTCTTCGTCGCACTCATGTTGTGAAATTCCAGTCTCCTCGTGACAAGAGATGGGTGCAAATTATTCATATCGTGTGCCATAAGATGGGATTCCGATTGGGATATCTTTCACCATACATTTGGACAGTTTGCATGGTTTTTCTTCCACACTGACTGTAAATAAGTACAGCATCAGTTTTTTCCTTATTCTTGAATTTCATTGCGTACGTACATCCACATGCAATATCACTTACCATAACAGATTACAGGGACTGGTGCTACGCTGCTATTTCGAAGCGGTCCGGCCAGGACGAGTCACAACGCGTGTTGCTTGCTTAGAGCTGTGCGTACAGGTTCACTGCCCCATGCTACCGGTCTCCTTAACTTAATGATATTTGCTCAATATTTCTTTTCGTTTCTGTATGACGTTACTTTACATATGCTATGTCACTGAATTTCTCTTTGTGCGTAATTTAAGATGCCATTGCAATAAATGTATTTTTCCAAGGGAAAAATAATGAGTGGTTTAATTATTTCTGCCCATACACGTTATACAAATAGTCACTTTGCGGCAAATTACTTGCTTCCGTACATAATTACACTTAGCGGAAACCACATATTGTGGTCTGCAATTGTTCCAGAAATTTTCGGGGTTTCCACGTTAGGCGGACATTCCTGTATACCTTAATTTTTATTGTGTACTCGGTGACACAAAGATTAACTTACAACAGAAATCAATGTAATAAAAAGTATTAAAATTGCTTTCCTAACTCCAATGTGAATTATTTATTTATTTTTTCTGCATAAGACTTCGACCAGTCTCTCTACAACTCAGTATAAAGATTGGAACTCCTTGTATGTTGTAACATATGTGAATTAGTGCGTGTTTTGTTTGTTGATGTTAATGACTTCCAGTATTCAAAATAATATTGCCATTCATATTTTACCAGCAGATTTGAATTTCTAAAGAAGGCTTTAATTGTGTGAATATTCCAACAAAATTTTCTTATATTTCATGCTAACTATTATTATTTAAAGAAATATGTTATTTTTGGTGTAATTATGTGTTAAAAAGAAATTCTCATTTGTCTTTAAAAAGCAACGACAATACCCATAGAAAACTTTTGTCTGTTAGGAATGCTGATCTGATAAAAAGAACGATGTAGGGCTCTGGAAGAGGTCAGAAATGAGCTGTACTGAATCGCTAGTTAGTTGAATATATTATTGTTCTGGCGATCCTAAAAACGCTGAATGCTTAGCTAAAATATACTACCACAAGAGAGAAGTGTAAATTTATTTAAAACTGTCGAGGCTTGAGGATAGTCAACTCTACATCTCTGCAAGGGACCCACCGACGTCTCCTGATGACAGCAACCCACTAGTGTTCCAGCAACTGCAGGGGTTTCGATAACATTATCCAGTTACATGTTAGTTTGGAGATCAGTAGTAAGGCATAGCTATTTCTGGTGTAGTGTCCAGGGTCTGGCTCGGTGGCTCTGGACACCATGCTGAATTTTCGCCATTTTGAAATTTTTCTTTCAAAATCGCGTGTTTTTACCAAAAAACGCACCAGAAATGGATTATTTTACCCAAAAATTGATAATTTCCCCCATAAATTACCAACAAAATTCCCATTTTGCCCAGCCCCAAAAAATCCTTCATGGGATTCTAACCGCCATCTTAAATTTTCCTTTTTCCCTCAAAAAGTTCCCTAAAAAATTGCATTTTCCCTAAAAATTTCCCTATTTCCTTAAAGATTTCCCTTTTCCAAAAAATTCACTTTTTCGTTAAAAATTTCCCTTTTCACTAAAACATAACGTTTTCTCGAAAATAATTTATAAAAAATAATTATTAAAAATAAAAAAAATTGTCTTTTAAATTTAAATACCTTTTTAAAATCAAAAAATCTAAAGGCATAAGTATTAAGTGTTATATATCACTGGATTCCTATTTTTAAGGCGCATATGATCGTTATGCCATACCATCGTTTTGTCTAGATTTCTGCTGCTCTATCGTTCCGATTACACGACCACCATCATGGATCCAGGTGACCTTAACCTTGAACAAAAATCCCAAAAATTCATAACAATTTTAAAAAGTTCGAAAATCTCAAAATTTTCAAACATTATTTTAAAACATATTAAAATAATCTAAAGAAACAATAAACATATTATTAAAGAATCCCTAAAAATACAAAAAAAAATCGCAAAAAGTAAAAAAAAAAAATTAAAAATCTAAAAATATTTTACGTTAACCTCATACTGATCCCAATACCCTAAACATAAACCCCTACCTTTACCTAGCAACATTTCAATACAACAAAAACCAAGAAAAATCACAAAAATTGAGAAAATTATACCAATCCAGAATATCTGTCATGTCATTATTGCCATCTGAAACCAACCATAATAAACATGATGACAACCCTCCAGCATACCTGCATAATATACCATCTGAATACTATATCAAATAAACCCCACAGCAGGTTATCATACCAACCAAAAAAACATACAGCCCAGACCATGTCACTTACTCTAAAGCAAGCATGCCTCAGTCATGGTATTAACAATATAGATCATATCAACCACCATAACTTAGGTAAACTAAACAATCATACCAGTCAACTATATTGAGTACCATTTCAGCCCATTTAACTTTACCAGTTACAGACACAAACAAACCATACAAACCACTGTAACCCATGCATGCCATCTGCTCTACCAACCAACACCAAACGAAATATTCTCATCGTTCATACTTCTTATTACATCTCGGGCATACATCAACAATTCAGTCCACACTGACATACGAAAAATTTACTTTCTACTCATACTTTCTGCTCTACTGGTCGACACCAGCCAAATATATACTAGAACATCTAAGAACATATCAAGTTAACGTCACACTCATCCCAGCACGCTAAACATGAAACCCTACCACCCTAAACATCAACCCCTACCCTTATTTACCCACCTTCCAATACTACAAAAACCGAGAAAAATAACAAAAATTTAGAAAAAGTATACGAAAAATCGTAACTCCAGCATGTCTGCCATGTAATCATTGCCATCTGCTCTACCATACTAACACCAGACGAAATATACTCATCGTTCATACCTCTTGCTATAACTCAACCATACCTCAACCATTCGTCCACACACAGACCATACAAACCAAATATACACAGACTCCTTATAAGACTGACCCATTAACCCAGTGACTCATTGACCCCATAATGACCCCATAATGGCCCACTGATCCCATACTGACCCATTGACCCCATAATTACCCATTGATGCCATAATGACCTATTGACCCCATCATGACCCCATAATGACACATTGACGCATGACCCTATAATTACCCATTAACACATGACCCCTTGACCCTATAATGACGCCATAATGGCCCACAATAATACCTTAATGACCTCATAATGACCCAATAATGATCCTGCAATTACGCCATATGATCCCACAATGAACAATTGACCCATGACCCATTGACCCTATGACCCCATTGATCCCATGACCACATTGACCCCATTGACCCATTACCCATTGAACCCACGACCCCATGTCCTTTTGACCTCAAACCGACCTCTAAATTATCTATAATGATACAATTGCAGACCAAAATGGCCCATAATGACCCATTTGTGGAGAAAAATTACCCATTTGTGGAGCAAAATGACCCATTGTTCAATGGCCTATTAATTGATGCTCAACATGGGCTTTGTATTGAACAATACAGCACCACGACAGCCAAACACCATGGTTCTCGATTCTTTGTCGCATTAAAAGGACTCTATACAAACCGTTATCTCGTGCCAGTGTGCATTTCTAAACCATAGATGAAAACTCGATCGCAGAATATTAACTAGCAGCAACCAGTTAGTGGTGATGCTGGTTGAAGCTCCATGGCCGATGAGGTCAAAGGCATCCCTAAATATTCGCAATTCATCTTCGTGGTATGGGAGCACTCTGAGAAAACCAAAGTATACTCGTTCACCCGAAAGAAAACATGCAGGTATTATGTATGTAAATATAAAATCATTAGATATATATAAGTACATTAATATATAATTATTTCAGTTTAACATATATAGGTATGTAAAAATTAATTATTTTCAATTTTATTTATATGTGTAGGTATATAAATATTGAATTATTTTCAAATGTTAATTTTTATGTATAGGTATTTGAATATAAGTATACACATATGTATATATAATTAGTTTCTCATTATCGTATACATTATTATGTGCATATAAATATGGAAATCTAAAATTTATTTAAATGACTTTATATATGTATATATAAATATGAGAATATTGAATTAATATGTCTATATATAGGTATGCAATATAAGTATGGAATTATATAATAAATTTAAATGTCTATTTAAATATGGGAATATAAAATCAATACAAATATATAAGTATGTACATATAAATATGGGAATATAAAACTAATTATAATGTTTATATATAAGTATATATATATAAATATGGGAAATATTAAAATTAGTTTTAATTTATAAATATATACACATGCCTACAAGCTTATTTAAATAACATATTGTAATGTAAGTACATGCATGTTTTCTTCCAGGGTGAACAAGTATTTGGGTTATCTCAGAGTGCTCCCATACCACGAAGATGAATTGCGAATATGTAGGGGTTGCATTTGACCTCGTTGACCACGGAGCCTCGACCAGCATCATCGCTAACAGGTTGCTGCTAGTCAATATTCTGCGATAGAGTTTTCACCTATGTTCAAGAAATTCATGCTGGCATGAGAGAACGGTATGTACAAAGCGTCTTTTTCACGCGACGAGCAATCGAGAATCATGGTGGTGGGCTGTCGTGGTGCTGCATTGTTCCGTACAAAGTCCATATTGCACATCGACCAATGAGCTATGGGACAATGGGTCATGTGTAAGTGCAATGTCGGTAATTTTGCTCCACAAATGGGTCATTAAAGGTCATTTTGCTCTGAAAATGAGTCATTATATATTATTTAGTGGTCGTTTTGAGGTCATGGGGTCTATGGATTCATGGGGTCATAAATTAATGGGGTCATGGTCTCAATGGGGTCATGGTGTCAATGGGGTCAATAGGTCAAAGGTCAATGGGTGATTATGGGTTATTTAAGGGGCCTTCATGGGTAATTTTGGGATCATTGTTGGGTCAATGGGTCATTATGAGGTCAATTGGTCATTATGGGGTAAATAGGCGATTATGGGGTTAATGTGTAATTATGATGTTTTTAGGGTCATTATGGGTTTATTATGGGTCATTATGGGGGCATTATGGGTATTTGTGGGTCAGTGGTTCGTTATGGGGTCAATGGGTCATTATGGGATCATTATGGATCATAATGGGGCAAATGGAAAAATATGGGGTCATTATGGGGTCAATGGGTTATGGGTCAATGAGTCTGTCTTGTGAGGGGTCGGTGTATGTTTTGTTTGTATGGCCTAGTTTGGACGAATCGTTTAGGTATGCTTGAGTTATAGCAATAGGTATGAATTATGAGTATATTTGGTCTAGTGTTGGTTGGTAGATCAGATGACAACGGTGACATGACAGACATGCTGGAGTTACAATTTTTGATATACTTTTTCTCAATTTTTCTGACTCTTCTTGGTTTTTGGGTTATTGTAATGTGGGTAGGTAAAGGAAAGGTATGATGTTTAGGGCGGTGGGATGAGTTTCAGGTTAGCGCAAAATGTTCTTAGATTTTTTAGGTTTTTTACTATTTTTTTTTGCATTTTTTGTATTTCTGGGGAACATATAAAATACTTTTTTGTTTTTCAAATTATTTGAATACTTTTTAAAAATAATTTTTGGAATTTTTTATATTATTTGGGAATTATTTTGGTTTAAGGTCAATAGCAAAGTCACCTGGATCCAAGATGGCGGTTGTGTAATCGGAATGATAAAGCAGGAGAAATCGATACAGAACTATAGTATGACATCATGATCGTATGCGCCTTGAAAAGAAGAGTCCGATGATATATAACACTTAATACTTATGCCTTTACATTTTTTAAACTATAAATATTTAATTAAATTTAAAAAATAGTTTATTAAAAACATTTCGAAATAATTACTTTTTTATAAATTATTTTAGAGAAAAGGTTAAATTTTAAGGGATAAGGGAAATTTTTAAGGAAAAAGTGAATTTTGAAGAAGAAAGTGAATTTTTTTTTAGGAAAAAAGGAATTTTCTCTGGAAATTTTTAAGGAAAAAAGGTAAATTCAAGATGGTGGTCAGAAGACCCCGAAGGATTTTTTGCGGGGATCCTTTTTTTTAGGGCTGGGCAAAATGGGAAATTTTTGGTGATTTTTGGGGAAAATTATCGATTTTTGGGTAACATAATCGATTTCTGATACTTTTTTTGGGTAAAACGCGTGATTTTGCAAGAAAAATTCCAAAATAACGGTAATTCAGGATGGTGGCTAGAGCCACCGAGAGAGGAGCCTGGACCCTGCACCAGAAGAAACTATGCCTTACTACTGAGTTCAATTGGACTACCGAGAGATTCCATCCACACCTGGGCCACAATAATTTGGTGCCAATTGCAGCTAGGTAATTTTTGATCAGGAAGTAAGTTTAAAGTTTTCTCTTAATGGAATGAATGGTTTTAGGAGTAATGATTTCAACCGAAATTTGATTAAGGAATGATTTTTAAATGGTTGGTGGTGTCGTTACTTTAGATTATTAATGTCACTAGTGACATTCAAATGTCCGTCCAGCCTTTATTTGATTATTTAGCTAAGTTATATAATAAATGTTTATAGAAGTTGTGTAGCATTGAGTAGTCTCTTTATGTTACTAAACCACTCTAATGATTATAGAATGAAACATATTTCGAACGTTGGACATTCTAGGAAATGATAATTTTTGTTTCTTTGTGGATATTTCATAAACAATATTAGTGCCTTATTAATACTGTAGTAGTACTGCTAGAGAGTATAAAATCTTACTTTTATTCACTTTAAGATAACTTTTCACTCATGCAGTACACATTCTACTCGGGAAACAATACTGTACATTATATGAAAACAACTCGTTGGCCTTCAAAACCAAGATGTTTGGAAGCACTGTAAGTAATGCATTCAGCAGGTAGGCGGTCGCAATGGTTTCCCGGCCGACAGGGGGGTGGCAGGGAAGGATGACCGCCCGAAGGGGGGGGGGGGCGTGGCGGCTTATGGCTGCATCAACCTGTGTTAGAAGCTACGGTGGTAGTGCTTTCTTCACCGAAATGAAGCGGACATAGCCGAAGTTGGCGTAGCTGCAGGCAGTTGGCGTCGTGTTGTTTACAGTAACGAGATCGACGTGTCGGTAAGTTCGTATGCACGACACGAATCGTACTGTTTTTATTTAATTTAGTTTTGATGCTGAGAATTTTATATATTATATATATATATATATATATATATATATATATATACACGTGCGCGATGTATATCCTACATAAAAATTTTAAAATTACCATGTGAGACTGAGAAACGAGTTGATAGAATGAGTGCAACAGAAACATGTGGATATTAATGGTGTGTGTTGAGTACGATTGAAGCATTTTTCCAGCAGTGCTTTCACATTACAGGAAAGATGTATCATAAAAGAGAGTAGGCCGACACCTGCACTTACGATCACAACGACATGCAAGAAAGGTACTTTTGTAAATTATTTCCAAAAAATAAAAAATGTTTATCAGAAACACTCGTGGTTAGCTGTATGTAACAGCCTAAACAAAATTGTTTTGCTGGCCATATTTATTGTTTTCAAAGGATGTTAACCATGTGGACTGCAACTGGGTATTGTGACCTTAACAATCTGTGCAATGCTGTTCAAAAACACAAGCGTTCTGAAGTTCACTTAAGTTCGTTTTTGTCTCTTAAAGAATTTGGTAAAAATATTGTTGACTGCTTTCCATCTTTACACAAACGAATAATCATTTTTCCTCTCTACACTTCTGTACAAACAAAATTTCTTCGTATGTACATACCTCCCTGTCGATGGGTATTAAAATAATATTGATTTTGAGTGGATAAGGTTCCAGGTTTGATGAAGATATCCTTGCAATATTTTTCACTTGGGCAAATTTTATGCAATAAAATAATACTATTTTTACAAGCGGTATATTTTATATTAAGGTACAAAAAACGTTTAAATCGCACCATTTTGCACCTTGAAATCCAAATTTTCTCGGAGGAAGGTCCCCGACCCCCCTTCCCCGTTATTGGGGATATCAATGCCACTACTGCGCCCCTGCACACAGTAGATTGCCCATAAAACACATTGCCACTGATAGTCTCTATTGCTTATGTTCTTGCCTCATTATACATTTATGATGATTACCGATAAAGTGTAGTTGCGGTTGTTACGTATAATATTTATTCTCACCTGATTACTAAAACTTAGTTTAATAAATGTTATTTTTCTTATTACTATTAATTAGTATACTCTAATTTGTTTTCATGCTCGTGTATTATCTAACACCTTGGCCAAAGCTATTGAATACTTAGATATTTTTGGTGAGTTACACAGAATGACAACACATGAGTAGTAGGGGCAGCAGTGTTGCACTTCTCTTTTGGTTAATCAGATTGATTAATTGGATTAAGGATTAACCCGATTTTAATCCCGTTAAAAAACTAGTTCACCAGTCATAATCCGATAAAATTAATGTGATGAAATTTAAATGATCGATCCAATTAATTTAATTGAATTAATCAGTCACATTTTTTAAAATTATGTGTGAATTGATAAGATTATAGTTTGGTGCAAGAGTGTGCTAAATGTGTTTCTTTTTTGGGTGGGAAAATCATGGTCTGGTGTTGTACTGAAGAGTGATGTGTTGGAGAAGGGGTGGTTATAGGTATTGTGTAATATTAATTTTTAATGGTATTGAGTAGAAGTTCCTTCATGTTTACCGTCTGACAGGCGACTGAGATAATGGCAGAGTTCATAAAGGCGTATTTCTGCGAAATGAAATTATTAGGAAATATTTAATGAAAGATGATATAATTTATTTAAAATTAAATCTAGACTGCGATTTGACTAACCCATACTGTATGGTGGTAATGACAAACAGAAGATATTTAGTGTCAGAAAAGAACCCGATTTATGCCCAAATAAATAATGACTGTTTACAAATCCAACTAAAAGGAGCGCAAATACGTGACTATCTCAAATTGATTAAAATTATAATAACAAGGCTCATACTAGATGAAACAATAATTTCCCAAAAATAAATTTAACTAATAAAATATCAAGGAATAGCAAATTACAAACAAATTACAGGGCCCAGCTATCCTGGTGTTATATAGAAATCAAGCAACAAGTTATATCTACAACAAACTCCAGAAACTATTTACCTAGAAAATAAATTACATGTATTCAATCGTATTACTCGTAGTACGTATTTATCGTAGTAATCGAATTACAGAAGATATTTCCACATCAATAACGATCCAGCTATCTTAGTGTCATACAAAAATCAAGTAATGAGTTAAGCAGCACACACACTGCTTGTGTTCACTTCAGTTCAGTTCAGTTCAGTCTTGGACCGAAAGCTTGCTATTCATGTTAACAGATGGCACACAGCTCAATTCCATTCAATTATGTTTCTGCACTCCTCCATCTCCTTCCGTTCAGTCGAGCTTGCTCCAACTAGCAAAACAGACTGAAGACAGAAGGAAACTGAAGACCTCTTGTGTCGTGTCGTATTGTTATATTTCGTAGTAGTTCTTTGATAATGAGTTCAATTAACAAAGAATTATTAATTCAAGCAGTGAGAAGATATACTCTATTATATAATCAGTCCGGCAAAAACTACCATGATCTGACTGCGACGAGATATGTGTGGGATGTAGTCGGCGAGTTGAAGTAGGCATATGTACCATATGCCTACTTTTAAAATGTAAACATTATTTTGGGACAATTAATATATTGTTTGCTGGCTAGTTATAATTTAATTTGGTGCTTGTTCCGTATTGTGTATCTAAATCGCTCAAAAACCATTGTATTATGTATCCAACAGTAAAAAAAGTTGAGACAATAACCACTTATTACATATCCAACCACGACCAGGAAAAAGCCCAAATAAAATACAAAGTTTTCCACTGCGTATCCAGCGCACCTTGAAAAGGCAGATTTTAACCAAAAGTTTCCCTTTGTGTATTCAGGTGACAAAATGTGCAGGACCGAAAAGGACGACATTGCTTATCCAAGCGAGAAGGGCAGAAATTGATGCTGCACCCCACTTGGTCGAATTGTGTATTCACTGAGTCGGGGGGAAATTTAGACCTACACCCAATTATTTCCAATAGCATATCAAACCAAAAAGGGAATATGGGGTAAATGACCCCATTTGTTTCCCGTGGCATATCTAGTTGGCAAAAGTAACTATTGCTAAATGTTTCCTATTGCGTATCCAAAAAGTAAATTTTTTTTTTTTAGCGTTTTTCTCGCCCCTGTTTAAATACACGCAATTCGGGATGCATAGTAGTTTTATTTAATTTAAAGAGAATATTTTATAATTATTAATATTTTTATAATCCTAACCATTTATTATATAAAGATTCACACGTACACATTCACAAAAAATGGTACACCAAAATTATGTACATTAAAAAATTCATTTTTAAATAAATTCATTAATGTAATACACAATTTTTCACATATACACCATCACCAAAGGGTACAGTGTACTGTTAAAAATTAAACTTTTAATAAATTTAACCCTATAGATTTTAATGTTTTATATATACGCAATCACTTTTTTTTTTAAATTAACTTCAACACTTGAAACTGGCAGGTCCGAAGTCCACGAAAGCCACAGCATATGCAATGGCATCCGCCGCTGGCCGAACCGGTCATGGCAGACACGACCGAGCTATGCCTTTTCGGGATCGCGAATTAATGTAATTTAATAAAAAAAATCAATTTACCTCAATAATTGGAACTGGCAGGTCCATGTTTTGCAGATGCAACAGATGCAAGTACATCCGTCGTCCCCAGAGGGACCCATCTAGACCTACTCGACTATTTTAGGCTTTTTTTCAGATTGTTATTGAATGTTTGCACAAACAACATGTCCATCACACTTTTTTAAAAATTAAAACACACCACATAAAATAAACTTTTTTTTCAACTTTCACAAACAGCGCCTTTTTTAAACTGAAACAAACTGCTACACAGTGTGATTTGCAACTGTAAATTAAAAGACACAGCAAGCCGTTCATTCTTTTCTTTAAATTAAATCAAACAGCAACTTAATTGAAAATTAATTTTAATTATAATCAAACAGCTACTCAATCAAACAATAATTTAAACTTGAATCAAACAACAACTCAACTAAACATTATTTAAACTTGAATCAAACTGTAACTCAATTCAACATTCATTTAAACATTAATAAAACAGCAACTCAATAAAACATTAATTTTAACTTGAATCAAATACCACTCAGTAAAACATTAATTTTTAACTAGAATCAAACAACAACTCAATAAAACATTAATTTTTAACCGAAGCAGATAGCTATTCAATTAAACATTAATTTTAAATTAAATCAAACAGCAACTCAATTAAATATTAATTTAAACTTGACCAAACAGCTACTAAATAAAACAATAGTTTAAAATGTTAGTATGTGATGAATTTTATCTAACAGAACAGAAAGTGCATTTTGATATTGCAAATGACAGACTGTTGTCATTCATAATTCCATGTTTGATGGATGTGTTGTTCACAGCCACACACACCCCACATCTTCCACCCCCACCGCGGTCGAATGCGTCTCTTCCCATTCTTTAGCTTGAATAAATTTCATCAGATTAAAGTACCACAGAGTTGGTTCTCGAACACAACCATTTTTCTTTGCATATTTTATCTTCTTCCATTCCCTTATGCAGGAATCCTGTAAAAACTTTTCCATCTACTGGTGGTGTATTTGTCTGCATCATGTTCTCCATTCTCGAGAGTAAATGCAAGTAATTCTCTAAATCCCTTATACCTTGCATTTGCGCATTTATACACGTGTTTATCTCTGTTCCAAAGAGCTTTGTGTTTTTCATATATGTGAATAAACTCTTTTACATAGTATTTACTAGTATACCATTTTGAATCCATGCTTCCAGACTCAGTAGACTGTGCTGACTCTTGAAGTTCAAGGTATGAGTGCCTCAATATTAGCAACAATACACAGTCTCTTATACTTGGCATTGTAGGAGATTTAATTTTTTTTTTACTTTTCCCATTTCTTCCCGCTTTCGCTCTCTCTGCCTCTCTGGGTTTTTATTGTTTTTTTTTTCTTTTTTACTTTTTTACCAATGGTTGACTATATAGCTTCTTGTAAGTTAAAAAATTTACCTTTCAAGCCAGGAACTATAAATGGGTGGATGTAGAGACCTTGTGGGTACAATGGAAAGATTGTTATGCATCGTTCGATATGTGTATGAAATCGGCAAGTGGTCATAAGGTCCATGCTTATATTAACCAATTACATCCACCAAAATTGGCTAAATTTTACAAAAAAAAAAAGAAACATTTTAGCTTATAACATTGCAATTGCAAATCACATTAAACATTTGCCTTCGTCATTCACAATGCAATACATATAAGACAATTACATTTTTATTTTAAATTTTGATAGTATTTATTTGTATGGTGAGAAAACAATTTCAAAATCTATTTCAGTGGATGCAAATTACCATTCAGACGATCAAATCTGGCAAACGACAACATACTTGTTTGTGCTGGAAGACTCAACCAATACGGCGCTATGGCGAGATTCTGAACCAGTTTATGTCAATAAAAAAAGTTTGACCTCCTATTCCAATAATTTTTTTATTTTGAGTCTGTTCAAACATGATAAAAACCAAATAAAAGAGTTTTAGAAAGTTGCGCAGAGTTAAAGATCATGATAAAATAATAATAAAAATGATACAGTTTGTGGTGTTTTTTTTGTAACACTCTTCCAGGTATTAATACGTTGGCAATTTCAGTAGCCAGCATAACAAAGCGTGCAGTGAAGCGAGAGGGATGGCACCAGTAAGATCAAAGATGTTCTTCGCTGCAGTTTTACTGTTTTGCTCGACAAACATATGTACGAAGAAATTACCATTTCGTTTGCTGACATCAACTACAACAGAAGATTCATCCACTGTGAAGGCAATTGATGATCTTTAATTTGTGGTGCAGCAGAAACAGGTTCATCAAAGATGAATTAATCTGTCATCATATCAATCTTATTACTAATATTCGATATTCTGTGGAAAATTTTCGAACACAAGACAATAAGTGGATATGTATCAATTCGACAGAAGGAAAATACATACTCATAAACATGTATAGTGGAGGAATACCAATGTAAAAACCACTATATATTTATTATTATGAAAAGGAATGTTATTGTAAATTGTAGTGTATTGTATTGTATATATAAATGTAACAAAAATTAATGTTACTTTGAATGTACTTCTTTATTTTTGGCATATAAAACTCTAAATAAAAATATGAAAGGTTCGCATCGACAAGTGTATCAAATTTGCTGACGATATTATACTATTTTATAACTCAGTTAAACATATGTTGTATTACATGTAAATATGTGTTAATTTCATTTTCACTGAGTTGATATAAATTTGCATGCATGCTGATAAGAGAGAGCACACATAACTTCGGTTGTTACATACCTGAAGATTTTTTTTTCAATAAACATTTTGCTGTATTTTTCTGCAATCTATTTAGAAACAAGCATTTCCCTCTGTTGTTTATAATAAACAAATTATTAAGTAAGCATTGATAAACAAACTACACACTGTAGTGTTTCTTGTGTATTGTATTTATATCAAAGTATGAATTTTCACTCAATTATTTTCAAGAGAAAGTATTTTGGTTGTAAACCCCCAAGAATTTTTTACAGTTTAGCACTGCCTATTATGAGATTTACAAACCACTTTGCTGAAAGCATTTCTAAAAAAAAAAAAGGGTGTTTATATATTATTTTATTATAAACAGTTGTAATAATCTAATAAATTCCTCACATTAGCCAACATATACTGATATTTGGATAGTTCAAAAATTAAACAAAAAGTTTAATTACTACATTTAAAATAGTTTTCTGAAATATATTATTATGTTCGTATAATACCTGAAGGCACACATACCCAAAAAACAATCGGTTTCACACGCCAGCCAGGTTTTTATAATAAAGCTCAGCAACGAAGGCCTAAAAAGGCTTCGTTTTCATTTCGAGTTTCTTAGCATTTATAGTGATGTCAAACAAACACTAGAATGTAATTAGAATAGCTTCTTTCATTAGCAAACAAAAATTCGAGTAATAACAATAATTTTGTCAAGAAGAATCTAAACAAATAACTTAGAATAAATCCCACCACCCCCCTAGTGCGCACTGGAAACTGAAAAAAGTGCATGTAATGTGATTGCCAGAAATGAGTTTAAATTTGTCAACTCATTGGTAAATGTATGTCGTTGACAGAACCAAATAATGTTATAAATCAGTCACGACCTGACATTTTGCATAATAATTATTGTTTCCTTCACAAATGCATAATTAAATTATTGTCATTTGTCACTGATGTGAGATTATTAAGATATCTTTAAAAATAATATTTTTTTAAAACATGTTATATTATGAAGAGTAAATTAATTCATTCTACTCAAGTTTAAACAAGTTTGCTAATTCAAAAATGCTTCTTAAAGTAGAAAATAGAAAAATATGTTATCATTATTACAACTAACTGTTCTACAAGAGATAGTGCAAGGTATTTAATTACAAAATATTAAATAAATTAAATTGTATTTTTTAACTTTTAAACAGGATAGAAATCTTTACAAGAATTTGTTAATGTATTTGTTGTTGTTGACAAAAACATTCCATATTTCTTGATACTTTATCTACAAATTATTGGAAACTAATTAATATAATAGACCATTCCATTTAGCTTTATATATATTATATATGGTCTACTCCATAAACTTATTACAATATAAAGTATGACATACCCCTGTTGTTATTCGGACACTGAAGAGACTTACTAATCTGCCACTATAAGGCTATTATTAATATTCTGGCAGAGTGAGGTAACAGTTCAGACTCAGCTATTGCAAGTTGTGGCCGGGGAGGGCGTAGCTGGGAGCAACCAAGCTGGAAACAGCAGGACTGCGACTGCGGTAACTTCTCCGGGTGCTCCGGGCGCTGGATTGGCTGGGACTGGTCCTTGGGCAGCAAGGGTGGAAGCCAACAGGCTAGCACAGCAGCCAGACCGACGACCACCTCTCTTGCCAACTCCAGACCTGCCACCCACACTGGAGGGAGGCCTATGTGCACAATAATGAAATTTGGGAACTTACAAACAAACTGCATGACACACACTTCACAGAATTAATGACACACTTACGACCATAATTTGGCCCCATCAGGGCATCAAAAAACCTTGTGACATGCAATTACTAGAATGCTTGCAGGATCAGATTCCAAATATATGAATTAGAACAACAGCTATATGGAATTGATATGGCATTCATAACAGAAACTAGACTGGCGAACCAAGTTAAACTAAAATTTGCAGGATATATTGTGTATAGATCAGACAGGAATTTCAATGGAGGTTGAACAGCTATAATAATTAAAAATAATATATATCACCATCCAGTAAACGTTACAGATTTACAGCAGATAGAAGCCACAGCGCTATAAAATTAAAGCAACCATGCTCACATCCAGATGGCGGCTGTATATTGTCCCCCGAAATCAAAACTAAATGATCAAGACCTATATAAAATTATGGGCGAAAAAGAACATTTTATAATCGTAGGAGACTTAAACAGTAAAAATAGAGAATGGGATTGTTTCAATAATAATACAAACGGCAGAAAATTAAGCAGACGTGCAGAAAATAATAGTTATGTAATCTTTCCCCCACGCAAACCAACCCATTTACCAAATAATGGCCAGAGAGCAGATAAATTAGACATAGTATAAACCAATATCCCCAACTCAAACATAGAATCGGAAGTTCTAGACAAATTAGATTCAGATCACCTCCCAGCCTTTGTAAAATTAACCCTAAACACAAACAGATGTAATAATAACTATACTACAAAACGTCAGGTATCAGACTGGGAAGGATTTCAGAAAGACTTTAGAGATAAATTTTAAACCCCATCAGAATTAATGATGAATTAGAACTAAATGTGCAAGTAAAATTGTTTACAGATTCGTTGACAAATCATTAAATAAAAAGACTAAATATTTGGAAAAACGTCAGTACACAAGAGTAAATTATCCAGAACTAGACTTCCTAATAGCCCTTAAACGACAGGCATGAAATAACTAGCAGAGTACTAGGAATACCGCTAGTAAAACTGAATATAATAGACTCGAAACACAAGTCAAAAGTAAGCTAGAAGAATTAAAAATTAAAGACTAAACTCGCGATGCCACCAAAAATGCGGCTAAATATCTGAGAGAAATGTGGCGACTAACTAAAATACAAATAGGGAAACGTAATAAATTAAACACATGAGCATTAGAAACGCCCCAAGGATTAGTTTACAATGAGAGGGACAAAGATAGCATAATTGCAGAAAGCCTAGAGAAACAATTTTCCCTTAATAAAGACATACAGTATAAACAATTCACACAAGCAGTAAATAATTACGTCAATAAATACTTAAAACTAGAAGAAACTTCAGAATATGAGCCAATCACATTAAAGGAATGATTAAAAATTGTAAAAATTCGCCCCAATATAAATCCGGAGGTCCAGACGGAATAAAATACGAAGCATTAAAGAAATTACCCGTAAACGCCCTAGAATTTCTATCAAAAATATACAGCTCAATGTTTCAATTATGTAGAATCCCACATGTCTGGAAGAAAGCTTAAGTAATCACACTATCGGAATCAGGAAAGGATCCCAGTAAACCAGTAAACCGATAGCCTATAGACTTACTAAACAACATTAGTAACATTTTTTAAAAAGTTCTTTTATACAGACTGCAATTTCATGCAAATATAAACAAAATAATCCCAGATAATCAGTATGGTTTTAGAGCTCACCGAAGCACCATCCACCCACTGATTAAAATAGTTGAAGCTATAACAGATGGATTTAACAATAAACAACAAAGATACACGATTATAACTTTACTAGATGCAGAAAAAGCTTTCGATAAGGTCTGGCTACCAGGATTAATATATAAATTGATAAATTATAATTTACCAGCCACATACGTAAATTTTCAGCACATTACTTAAATAACAGATGCTTTTATGTAACGTTAGATGGAGCAGACTCTAACACTAAATTCGCAACAGCAGGCGTTCTACAGGGATCAGCACTGTCCCCTTTTCATACAGTATTTACACTGCTGACTTCCTTGTAACAGACGCCAGAACTAACGCTAACGTTCAAATGTATGCGGACGACACTGCAGTAATAAAACAACGTTATAATGTAAAATGTGCCTTAGCAGCCCTACAGAGACAATTAACAACTCTAGAAAAATGGTACACCAAACGGAGAATTAAAATAAACTTCGGCAAATCTGAAATAAAAATAATTACCAAAATGTTACCGAGATCACATAAAGAACTAATACTCTTTAACCAAAACATCCCTTTTGTTAAAAAAAAGCATAATAGTTAGGCATAACATTAGATAATGGGTTAATTTGGCAGCCACACAAAAATAATGCAAGAAATGCAGCACTAGGCAAACTTAAACTGCTATACTCAATTTTAAAGGCAGATAACTTCCAACTAAACAAAAATTTTTTAATATATATACAAATAATACTCCCAGCTATGTTACATGGATGTGAGGCATGGGGACATGCCGCAAAATTCAGATTAAAGGATTTGCAAACTCTACAAAATAAATATCTGGGAGTAATAACTAACCAAGATAGATTTACAACTAATCAAACTATCCATGAGCTGCTATCCACAAAATACATTAAAGAAATAATTGTAGACAAAAATACATTTTTTTATAATAATCTAGAAGGACATGAGAATAAAAATATTAAAATCCTAGGTAACTATGATCCCACAAGCATTAAAAAATTCAGAAAACCTAAATTGATATGAACATTGTGAAAGTAGGAATGGGGCCACCAGCTGGTTAGCCAGCGGAGCCCGGCCAATCACAGCACACAGCCGCGCGAGGGTATAAATATGACCGCGCTATCATAAAATCCGGCAGTCGGAGAGCAGTGAGCCGAGAGGCGACAGCTGCAGAGTGCACATACAAGATCCAGACTTAGTACACACGGCCGAGTGGTTCTTCTCAGAGCTGCTCATGCAAATGAAAGGCATACAGGTGTGGCTAGTTCTTGTTAGAGCTACTGCATAGTTCGGAGAGACGGCCCGGCGCATGCGTTCGGGCCGCCCACTCTTCCTACCCCTCACACGGGAAGCATATGACGGCAGAGCGCGCATGCCGACCGTACCACCCTAGCTGTGCACGATTTTCACGACACTCTGAGGCACACCGCACCTTAACTTCATACACATAAACACAACAAAGAGGAGACAGAGGTGAACTGTTTCAGGGATCAACTGCGTGAATTCTCGGGAAAGGGGACCTGCCCCATCTCCAGTCGGGAGTCAGGCCTAGTGACACACGCACTGATCAAAGAAATAGTGTTCATATGGGGTAACTTTACAATAATCACTATCATCATTGTATATACCACTTAGTTAGCATTGAATACTGGACATACCGGGCTAAGCAATCAATAATTAAAATTATGGAAAAATCATTAAATACATATATAATAAAAAATAAATAATAAAAATAAATCTTAAAAATTAAAGAATAAATAGATAATAAAAATATCAGAAAATACAAAAACGCTACAAAACTCTTATAAAAACGTGCACCTACAATGACTAACCGACTTGATAGTCTGTTTCAGGTTGGGGAAAAGCTGAATGCCAAGAAGGCACAGGGGGAGCCCTGCTTTTACAAGAAATACGACTGAACTATGGTACCAAGGGCGCCCCTAACATATGCACTAATAAGGTTCACTTTCTTTCAGGATTGCAAACTCAATGCTCAAAAAAATAAAAATAATAAATTTCTTTTAACTTCTGCCTTACCAACCATCCCCTCACGCGCTCTGCTCGGCCGCCAGCCATCTCTAAGGGGATTTTTTTTTCCAAGTTTGCAGAATGTGAAAATTTTTGCACACACATAACATCACAATAAATTTATGATAAGATAACCAATTTGAATCATATTTATTCTCACTTCCCCCCCGATTAATAATATGAAAAAATTAAAGTGCCCTCAGCACCAAAACAGAAGTGTGCCATAAGTAAAATTAAATGTAAATACTGAAAATACATAATATCTTTGACTAAGTGTCATCAGTGCATATATATATATATAATTATGAATATCAATTTAGGTATTTATTTAATTAACTTAATTTAAAAATAAGTAAACTTTCAATTCTCTCCTACACTACACATTGAAATGATAAAATGTACCCTGTGGGCTGCCCCAGGAGACTAGGGACTTACCTACACAAAAAATTTGAGTTTAATTAGCACACTTACAAACAACATACTAGACAGGCATCACGACACTAAAATTCACTCTAGCCGTGAGGCTGGAGGGGAGCCTCACTCCCCCACCGAATACGTAACACATAACTTATTTTTAAAATAGGCAACAAATTAAACAGCCTTAACACGGGCCTGGTGCCCAAGAAACCACAGTTACATGGCGCCCCACCGCCTAACCCAATGATTTGAGTATGTGTCGGGGAGCATTTTGTCTTTACAAATACCCTGTGAGTTATGGGAGTCTAGGCTCCTGGTCTCACGACACACAGGCCATTCGGTGGCGTATGAGGGTTTTGTGGCGGTTTTCTTTCTTAAGTGTAAATACATTTAAAATTACTTATGTATCAATATTTGCTCTAATTATGTGACCACTATGTTTATCTATATTATGCAATAAGTATTCGGATTTTTATTCCTTAACATTGTGATTTCGATATTAATATGCATGTGTGTTGTTTGACTGGTAAGTTTCTGTAGTTTAGATTCTTTGTAATTTTAAAAAGTTTGTAGGCATATTTGTTTACAGTTTTCTTTGTTTTTCCAAGATTAATTATAGTTCTGATTTTAAAAACTTAGTTATTTAGGCCAGGTACATTTTTTCACAGAAGTATAATAATTAAGTTAAAAAAAAAGTTGTGTAGGGAGGAATTTTATTATAAGTGCAGTGAAATCACTTCTTTCTATGTTGGCGACATTGGCAAGTAGAAAAAAGTTTATTTGCTAAAATACAAATATAAATAGCATCATATATTCACCAAGAGATAGCACCAAAGAAGTTTTAATAAATTATTAAATAATATTAATACAACTTTCATTTTTTAAATAATATAAAATATATTTATGCGAATTTTATTAGTTAAGTAGTATTTTGTTTATTACAACCAATTGTATTTATAATAGTTTGTTTACAGAACAATTATATATATTAAATAAATCTCAAGTTATTTTTATTTCCTCTAAATATAAGTCAACATATTTACTGAAATGTTACATCACCGCACCAGGCTCTGGTGCTGGGAGGAAAGCCTCCTAAATAAATAGCCTCTCTCTCTCCTCAAGAGAGCAGGTCAGCGATCAGAGCTTTTGGGTTATAGGTGCCACATTGTGTTTTTGATAAGTAGCAGCAAGCCAAATCTTGTTTTTTAACTTTATTTTAAAGTATACTTTATGAAATTAAGTTAGTATTTAAACTGCCACATGGACAACATTAATTAAAGTTGTCCATACTGGACTTAAAATATTTATATATTTTAAAATTACCCACATGTTAGGATATCAGCAAGTTGGAACTTTTATAATTAATGAGGTCCATATGGGACCATGCAAACATGAAATATTTGTATTCTTACAGTATTTTTTACACTTTAAAACTATCCATCTGTCTGGACATTAGTACATTTGGACTTCAATAATACAAATATTTCATGTTTGAACGGTCCCATGTCATCAATATTGATTATAAAAATTCCAAACTTACTGTGGTGTAAATAAGTGGACCATTTTAATGTGTAATAATTTAAATATTTCATGTTTGCAAAGTCGTACATTGTCAATTTTGGTTATAAACTTCCAGACATACTGTGGTGCAAATATGTACAAAACTTTAATGTATAAAAATACTACAATAATACAAATATTTCATGTTTGCGAGGCACTATATGTTCAATATTGATTACAAATTTCCAGACATAATGTAGTGTTAATAAGTGGATAACTTTAATGTTTAAAAGTACTTCAATAATACAAATATTTCATGTTTGCAAGGTCCAGCATGGCCAATATTGATTATAATTTTCCAGACATACTCTGGTGCAAATACATCTATACATTTAATTTGTAAAAATATTTCAATAAAACAAATATTTCATGTTTTCAAGGTCGCACTTACTCTGTTTTAAAATTTGGTATTACTGACCATTGTAGGAAGTAAAGTCATAATGTGCTGGTGCCCTCATCACCAACTAACACCAATGGCAATTATGCTACCATATGCCAGAAATGTAGATCACAAGGGTTTCGTCACACAATATAAGAAAAATAAACATGCAAACAAAACATGAAGGAGACATGCACCTGCACCAGACATTTCCAACCAAAGACAGTGTCATTCTTCAATGAAGAGGCACCATGGGACATGCTTTTGGGCCAGTATTTTAGTGCAGATTAACTAATTACATTGAGATTGTGGTGTACTGTCATTGGTTGAAGAATATAGAGAAGGGGGGTGGGGGACTGTCGATTGTGGAGTACTCTGGCGAAATCTCTTGGAACTAAACAAACTTATCCACTGAGCCCTATGCAGGTAATTAGTAAGAAAAGATTGATCTTGTAAGACAAAGTTTGAATATTAATAAGGTTGATAGAGACCCATTGTTATTTTACCAGAATACTCCACTATAGATAATTCTCTTCCCCCACTCTTACTTTCAACTCCCAATCACATTGTGGAATTTCATTTCCCCTCCCTGCCACTCCTTCCAGTTTGGGTTATATTGTGGCGAAATCTGGAAAAAGGATGTCAGTCGACGGCAAGAGCTGAACATAGAAACATCACTCTTTCTCCTAGGGCAGAAGAAATGAGGTAAGTAAGTGTTATAATAAATGTTCCTTTATATTAACTCATGCGCCAAGTAATGTAAACATTTGCATTATTTTTTATTGCCCACAAATATATCATTTAAACAACTCTTTATTTATATTTTTCTTTTAAAAAAAGATACTCACTGGAGAACATCTTGCTACGTATGCCTGTTTACCATTATGATGGTACTTGTACCAGATTTGGCATGTTATCCGACTATGCAAACATCATTGTGTCCAAAAAAGTTTACATATATCAGTCTGTTAAGTTTAAGTAGATTGCTTTCTATGCTCACCATCATTTCTATGGTGGTACTTGTACCAGATATTGGTATTGGTAATCAACCTTTTACAAAGGGTGTTGGTATCAACAATCTAGGTATTTTAATATATTAAGCTTGTATCGATATTTGGCTATCTTATGAAACCTGAAAATTGTGATAAAAAATCATGTTCATTATTTACATTGCTTGGTGTAGGGCCAACAAATAAATGTTTATGTGTGTGTGTGAACAGAGTTCTGCCAATGAGTAGACACTCATTGGCAGGAATAAACAGGGAATTTGAATATTATGAAATCAAATTATAATTTTTTATTTATTTATATTTACAAAAGCATTACATTTTTGGGAGATACATTATAATATTGTAGGTTATAATATTGTATAATATTGTAGGTACTTCCTGGTAAAAATCATTAAAATTGGTTTCGGGAAGCAAACTTTTACTATTTTCATAAATTCCTTTAGTCACAGTTCCGACAACTTCTTGTTGGCCACGTGTATCTTTACTGTCGAAAAGAATTTCAAAGTGAGGTGTGAATTCAGCATGCATTCTTGATATTTTGCGTCGATGTACAAGGGCTTGGTCATGGAAACTGGCCTGTTTGTTTTGTAAAATATTATATGATATATAACATCATATTGGGAATGCAAATTCCCAAAATATCTTGTCCTGGTGTAAATTCCGGTATACATCGAGTCAATATTATCCTGCCCAATAGAGAGGTCGCTTTGCTATGATTATGAAGTCACACCTTGTCGAGCAAGCAATCGACTAGTGGGTTATTGGGATTGAACTGAACATATTGGAAACTTTTCATGATGGGAAGTAATCAACCCATCACGGCCATGTCCATGACCGAAAGCATTTTCTGTCTGGTGATTATATGTTTAGCAGTTATTGGTAATTCGACCGACTTGTTTGAGAAAAAGAACCTCATGGGCATACATCCCATGTTACAAAACACATTGAACCAGCTGTTGTTGACTGAGTCCAACTTGCCACTGCATTCACATGTGTTGTGATTCAAGGTAAGTGATAGGGGGTCACGATCATTGTGTGGGATCTCGGCCGAATTCAACACGAGATGGTTTGGGATACCCATATTGTGTAGCTTCAAAAGAATATCTGAACGTATGTTTTTTTCCGCACCTGTCTTACTGTAAAGTACCAGGAAATTCCGCAACTGATTACCTCAGAAATTTAAAGACATTATGAACTTCATTATAGTGCCTATAAAATGCATATTGAATTTGCCAAATAAAATCATGGATGCAAATCCAATATACATGTGATCCAAGTACACAGTGAGTAACAAGTCCCCTTCGGATGTGGTTTGGTACTCGCTTGGGTAGACATAAAGTTCTTTGATACTGCACCACTCAATCCGTGGCTCAATGTGAACAGGAAGGTGAACACGCGAATTTTAACAAAATAATCCCATTAAATTAGCAAGGTCCTTTACGTGATTCGTGTACACATGTTGGCCAACATGTTCGATAACAAATTGTTTCATATCATCTTACATTTTGAAGCATTTTTCACGTAAATATCGAAAAAAGGTCCATTTGTATACAAATTGTGAAACCCCGTATGCAGCAACCACAAAAAGATGACAAACACATTACATACGAATCCATCGTCGAACTAGGTCAACTAGACAGATGATTCGACCTGCACTTCAGCACCAAAATTCAGTTTTGTACCACAAATCCGAAACTATCCTCATTGAGCAGCTCCTTTCCATCTCCCATTGCGGACATTGAACTCGACAATGGCGATATTCGAAAACTGAACTTGGGAGGATCTGACTGTGACAATGCAGCATCTATCAGCAAGGAAGCTGTAGCTGCAATTTTTTCAGTTTGTTTGGCATTATCCTGGGAAATGAGTTGTTTTCACTTCACACCCAAAAATTTCTCGATCGTTGCATAAAAATAATCCATAGATTGCAAAGATTTGAATGGTGTAGTCGTTCTTTTTCATCATCATCAATTTCCATACCATGATCATGTTCATCGTCCGAGTCTCCTTCTCTACCGCCAACCCTACTTTTGTTTCTTATGCAATCCTTTAACAAGTCACAAAACTGAAGAATGTTTTTCGAATTGAACATAAAGTTATCGAAACAGAGAAGTTTTGGTATGAGTTATCCGAAAATGGAATGTATAAATTGAGTGACTCTTATCAGGTTCACAGTATATTTCTGAGTTAAAAAATATATATAGCAAGTACGCAAACATCTTGAAGGCAATCACCAATTTCGTGCCGGTAATGAGCTATAAGTTTTCTATGAGTGTTGGAGGCCAATTTTAGTTTACAGTCAAATAATTGAACGTCACCACAAAATTTTCATCGATGAATTCGAAGGGTTTGAAATCAGGTTCGATTAATGCATATTGCTTAGACACTATTTGTGAAAATATCGGGCAGAGAAACATCATCATCAACTTGTTGCATTGCAACCATGATAAGAAAAGTGGTAATTTAAGGTAGATGTCGAAACACAGGTCTTGTGCATGAGGGAAATGGACCAGGGTGATTATCTGTTTAGGAATGTCATAATGGTGTTTGATAGCCACCAGACATGTCAGAGAAGGCAAAGCTGTTTCAAATACATTTAGTAGTGGGTTTAACACATACCGATCGCGAAAGACATTGTAACCTAGATGGTCGAGAACCGCCTTGTATTCTTGTATTTCGAGACTGAAGGACAACTTGCTTTTACGAATGTTTCAAAACTATCCATTGCCGAACAACAAAACCAAGTTGCCACATAGTCTCGTCAACAAAATGTCTGAAAAGAATAAATTTGTCGCCTTACAAGCTGTCACTGCAACAAATTCTTTTTTTATTCGGGGACGAATCCCCATTATCACCACCTCCATCTCGACCATTGGATTCGCCAAAGATGATGTATTTGTACACGTTGAACAGGTTTGTCCAATCGAGAGGTCCTTCACATAAAGATGAAAGCAAAATGTAAAAAAATGTTGGTCTTGTAGAATCCCATGTACAAGTGACTAATTACATTTTCGTGGGTGCACCAACTGCTCAAGATGAACTTTGCGTACAAGTTCGGGTTGATAAACTTGAACACACATCCTATCAATTTTATAAAATTTTTACGGTTGACATAGCGAACAAGCAATGACAATATGCTCGTCACATAACCAGTAATCAACATCTCCGATAAAACAAAGACCAACAAGTGGTAATTTCCTTTAAACATATCCGATGATGCAGATCCCCATAACCGTTTTCATGGAGGATAGTTTTCATCTTAATCATATTCACATACATCGTCATATTCTTCATCTCTACTACGTTTCGAACAATTTTTGGAATATTAATTTTTCTGCTGATCTTGCCATCGCCATTGTTGCTTACCCAAAATCCACTTGTTTTGCCATTTATTTACTTCAGCAGTGATGTTTATGTTTTTAATTTCGATACTATTTGCTTTACAATAACACATGTAGAAAGTGTAGGCCATGTAAAAATAGTTTGAATCATCAGCCAATAACCAACAATGAGTGGTTGCATGAAATTTTCCTTGTAATGATCAAAGTCAATGCTGGGATATCGTATGACCTCCTCGAAACGATCAGTCACATACATTTGATTTTTACTAAAGGGGTAAAATTCACGATCGTAAAAGGGAACCTGATGTTCGGCACTTCCCAATGCGTACTCGGAAAAGATGATGTCGGATGAAATGTCCAGTTTTTTTCATGTTAAACAAGGAGTTCTCCAACTAGTTGGCCTCAAACTGAAAATTGGTCTTGATCCTGCTGACTCTATACAATTCATACATCTCGGTAATTACACTATCATCGTCATTTCCACTTAGACTTTCAAATTTGTGAATAATTTCTCCATCAACACACACAACGAAATACGCAGCAATATATTCAAATCCAAACCAGTACCCAGTCGATCCGATGGATGACTTTAGCCAACCTTCCTCACAATAACTGTAAACGTCATTACCCATTTGCACCCGGCGGTCATTTGCCGTAAACGATTCCTCGTCATTTCGCATTTGTCTGATTGCCTAATCGATGAACGCGTATCATATGATGTATTCATTGGTCCGATCGAGTTTTAAAGAAAAAACTTCTCGCAATGAACTGCAAGTTATGGAAACTACAATGGTTTCGCCCTCCTTGAAGAGATCGGAAAATGAATAACAGACACGAGGATATCCTTTATAGAGTCCACAAATTAATGGGACTTAGTTTTTTAATGATCATACATGCTCAGCCATTCGGGAATGTGATCTCGGACGGTGGGCAAGGAGCACTGTGCTGGATTGTCCAACACAAACTGGAATGCCAACCACTCGTTCGATTGCGAGTAGATGTAAAAAAGATGGCAAAAAAAATACATGCGCACTAACAAAATCCATCACTATGGGTAGAATTAGGTGAAAGTTGGCCTTTTCAGACAAGACGCCTTGATGTAAAATGGGAACGTGGCTGCAGTACCAACAGTATCTCGACAAACGCAATCACACAATTACGCCAAACGAGGTTCTCTTAGTACGAATTGAAATTGTGTTCCTTGTCGACGTCAAAGTCTAAGATTATGTATTGGTAAGCCAATTTTTTTTTGGGCAACCACCCCACAATTATACTCTGCTCTGCATTTTTTTTTTGCCGACCAATAAGCAAACATACACTTTAACAAAATATTAACCAAAGGACGAAATTCCCAGCGGGGTGATTTTACCGATTTCACTGGAGCCGACCATGGAGATGATTTTGTTTCGATAATATTTGGTGTCATACCGGCCGACAAGTTGCATTATTATGCGATCCAGATTTGCATCGACAGTTACTCGGCCAATTTACTCAATGCGTTTGATAATTTCCCCATATGTTACAGCTTCTTGTCAATTTTACTCGAGTAAATAATCCTTTTCTTCAAATAAGACGTATATCAGAACACTTACAAACAAGAACGAGAAAAAAATGTTGATCAAAGCGGCATACAAGAAAAAATTTGTACCGTATTCCCTCGCCAGAAATGCAGAATACAAACGGCCGAGATTAATCCACAAGTACTCGTTGGTCTCATCCGACAACATCGACTTGTGTTTGACTGGAATATTTTTTAAAAATTGTTTTTGTGCCATGAAAAAGAGGAGCATTTTAAATTTATAGCAAATACATTTGGGATTACTATTTTCATCATATATGCATATTACATTACCTCATTTTAAGTAGCTGAGAAAAGAACCTTTTCCAAAATAATTCAATCCGAGCAATGATAAATTTTCTCTATTATCCTGGGTCATTTGTCGCTAATTCTCATCGTTTCATTTGCGCTTTTCAAGTATTAATCGCATCAGCGATTTATCACGATGTTCTTTTTCCGAAAACAGTCTTTTCGCATTACCCTTTCAAAAATAAAATAACCTTAGTCTTTTTTCGTACATTAATTCTTGTAATCGTAACTGAATGTTTCTGATTGAAATTTCCAAATAAATTTTTACAAATTTATATCAGGTTGATTTTGTACATCGTTGAAAAAAACCCAGGCATGTTTCCTTAAACGAAATTTCCACGAATAAAATGTAAATATACATGATTATCTGTTTGAAAAATCACTTTTGCAGATTTTGATAAACTCGCCCAGTTTCTCATGTCTCGAATGTTGTTTACATTTACCTAATACACCAATGCTATCATCCCCGTCATCGACCTCGTCGTCGTTGTTGTTTTCAACTACCCACCGCCAAGTGGTTTCGTTCACCGAAATAAGGGTTTTTTTTGTTTTGTTTTTCCTCTCAGACCAATTTGCGTAATTTCAACTGCCGATACTCGAGCATTAGACAAACTATCACCACAGGGGTGTTATATTTCTGTGAAATATTTTTCTCATCTTTGGTGCACGAATGAATTAATACCATTATATAATCTAGCAGGAAGTTATTTTCCGCGGGTATTTTAAGCATTGATTTTTCTTTCTGTATCCATCGAAACACATGAAATACAGAATAAAAAAATCCAATCTAGTAAAATCTGATTAAGAGCCGATTTCGGACCTCTCTATCCCCCATGCATTTCGGAAGTCATTAAAGTTTTGCCATATTCGGGTACGGTCATATCGAAGGTCGACCGCTTGTTGAGAACATCCATCACCATAGAGATATTTTTTCGCATGTTTCTTGGATGGCGAACGTATTCATCTTTAATTATGTTTAAAATTTCCATTGAGTTATTTTCTTCTATTCATTACACAATAAATGTAATAAACATTCCATCGGAATCTGCAAAGTTTGAAATAAGAACGCAGTGTTGCATAATGTGTATAATGCTTAAAAAAAAAAGAAAAGTTTTTGGCAATGTCACGAACTCATTGGCAAACACCGGTTTCAGAAATGTCAAAAAAATAAATGAGTAATTCCGTACATGATAATGTTGGTGTTTTTCTTGTTTGATAAAAAATTGTTATTTTTCCCGCACTATCGTATATATAGGCGTCGGAAATCACAGAGCAGTCATTCGTGCAGTTGCAGTGACTGCGAGAAGTTTCCAAGTGACTATTTCCTTGACTATTTCCAGCGATGCGGTAGTATTTCAACAAGATGTTTAATGAACATAGAGCTGAACGTAAATACCATAAACTACAGCTTTTGAATGGTGAACTTGAAGCTGAAGATATACAACGCTCTTCGAGAGACGACTGGAGACATTATCAACAATAAGTACGGCGTTCAACATGGAATACTGATGGTGACACCGGTGATGAAGAAGGAGAGGTCCATTCGACTGATGAAGATGTAAAGGTAGAATAAAAGTCTTATGTGAAAGAAGAGAAAAAGTTTGATATAAAAGAACAAGACATTGGAATAAAGAAAGAGTAAACATTTAGTTTAAAAAGTAAAAGGCAAATTAGTACCAACAGTAGTGATAAGTGTTCAGGGTCTTCAAGCGACTCTAGGAAGAGGACAAAGAAAATACTCTGAGTAGAAAAAGGCCAGAAAAAAAAAACGAAAGCTGTTGGGAAATATTAACCTAGCTTCTGTTTTAGTTGTTGATTTTTCATTTGGCAGATATCATGGGAAAAAATATCCATTGGAGTATGGATATGCTACACAACGAGGGTCAAACATTTTGTATATATCTAGACCTGTTCCATACATACACTTGGTAAAGAGTATGTCAAATGATCTCGAACAAAATCGCAATTTGTACATGAAAGAGTATGGAATGCCCTGGGAAATTAACGAGAAAAACATTAATCTCAAAACTATTCGTTCAATTATGAAGGAAGCCTAGATAAAATTTATAATTGTAGCAAATGAAGAGCAGGCTAGATATTAACGAAAAAAAAAAAAAAGAGAGTGCCCAGGAAGAAAATAATCATTTGCCACGTGAGCGGTTCAAACGGACTTGGGAAAATTTGCCAATGCCATTCTAAAAAAAAAAAAAACAATGTTTTGGTCCTGTGCCCTATCTGTATTTCGGATGAATTTGGGAATAAACTACTAAAGATTTGAAGAGGGCAATGAGAGATTGCAACAAATTTTTTTTTTCTGTCCGTTAAAAAGTGTGTGTGTGTGTGTGTGTGTGTGTGTGTGTGTATATATATATATATATATATATATATATATATATATATATATATATATATATATATATATATATATATATATATATATATATATGAAATGAGTTTTTGTGTTTTCCTTATATATATATAAGGAAAACACAAAAACTCATTTCGTATCGAAATGGGCATTGAACAAACACAACCACCACAGGAGTAGGCCGAGGACTATGACGAGATAAGCTTCTGGAAAGAAATTACCATAGAAGATTTGTCATGCCCAGAATTTCTCGAAAAATTCAATCAAGCTACAACTTTGAACGAAATTCCACAATTAAACTACATCAAAATATCATCTACGGACGAAGTGGATTTGGAACTGGATAAAACGGTGGTCATCGACATTCAATTTGTCGTTTATGCTGGTGAAAACATTCCCCTAGAATTTGGATGTGCTACGAAAAAGGGTATTTACATGGCTCATGTTCAAAGATCTGTTCCATTATCACACCTACGTACAAGTATGTTGGGTGATTTTGGGCAAAATTTGTACCTCTACCGGAAAATACACCGCATACCTTGGAATCTTCCATGTGACGAGCATTATCCGATATTGAACATTGAAACAATTTGCAATATCGTAAACGAAAGTTGGATCCGACATATGTTCGTGAATGGTGATCAAAAATGCACTTTCTGGTGCATTTAGGAGTGCCTGCCGAGAAACTCGTAATAGCTACGCCATCGACGACAACTTTGAAAATCATTTACGCCAACCACTCAAACACAAACGTACAGTTAAATCAATCAAACAAAAACTCAGAGAGGAAAACCAAGAATGTAGACGATTACGTCGTCGAATTTTGCTCAGCGACGTTGACAGTTACCACAGCGATGAGATGTATACATCTCCCGAAATTACAATTCCTTAAATTAATGGTGATTAAGATCAGGTGATGGCGGCACCCGACAATCAAAACATTACCAAAATCGGCGACGAACATGAGGAAAATAGCATTCTCAACGATAATTTTGTGGATAAGATGTCGACTTTGTCTTCTTCTGCCGCCAGACCCATATCTACTCTAGGCTTGAGTATTTGTGGTTTGCAAGATTTGTGAATTATGCCAAACGGTAAGATTGACACGATAGCATTTAATCACGAATTATTCCCGATACTTTAATCACCCAACTTGGTTATTCAGAATGAAAGAAGTTTAGGATTTTCGCAGATAATTATTTCTCGAAGCTCAAAATAGGAGACCGGGTGTATATGGTAAATATTTAATATTTTTGAAACTCAATCTATATCCCGACCAAAATGACAGAGTTTTGAAGAGATCCAAGAAAACATTTTGAATTTGCTTATTTTTTCTGTACTTTCTTTGGTGGTATTGGCGACGACAGCATATTTCGCAGCTCGAGACAATTATTGTCTCTTCATAACTTCCACGTCGTTGGTTCTTTCTCCGAGTTGATTTGTCATATACTCGATGCGATTCTGAAACATGCGCTGTTTACCCTTGCGAATGCATAGGATAATGTGCTCGTTATTAAAATCTTGAAAATTTTCTGCAAAGAGCATTTTGGAATACATAATCAGTCAGCAAATACCCAGTTCGTTGATGAAGATGGCGTGGGGTAGCTTGTTGACAATTACAACTGAAGTTACACTTATTGCCAGTTTGTTGAAAGTTCTTATATATTTCTCTTTTACATTATTTGTAATAGCTTTCCTATTGTTATCGTATCACAATAACCCGGCAACAGTTACTGCTTTGAACCATATATTATTTTTTTATATCCAAAAGATAAAGAATTTTGTAATTGTTGTACAAGGAAATGTGATTTTTCAAATCCAATAACTAATCCATTTTTTTTTATTGGCCAGTACACACAATGACTTTGCAGATGCAATGTTTATTGTGAGTTCTCGGGTTCTGATCTCTGTTTGAAATGTTGCCGCATATATATTGCCCTACCACCCCCTCCTTTTTTTTTTTTTGCATTTGGGGAAAAACATAAAAAATCTATATTTATATATTATCTTACTTTACTTTTTTTTCAAGAACGGATACATTGAAATAATGTTGTGCACATCAAAGCTCGTAAATTATCGTGTTTTGTCGGATCGTACATAACTCTATCTTTTCTTTTATTGTCGTATAAACCCAATATGTGACTTAATTCGTGAATTATTACCTGCTGGTAAAAAAGATAGGATCATTTCTCATATTTGTAAAAACATATGCTTTTGTATGGAGCTAGGGATATTAGACCTTCGCCATCGAACGGGTCTCCATCACCGTGGTCGCGGCTGGCGAATTGAATAATGCCGACGTTGGAATCATTTATATTCGCGCACATGAAGATGTCAGTGTCAAATAGCCGATTTAACTCTTGAAAATTTAATTATGTTCTTTTCAAAATGGATTTTTTTTTGAGATAAGAAAGTATTGTGGAATATAATATTCGAAATTTTATAGGAAATTCATTTTCGCTTCTCTTGTAAATTTCTGGTATTAAGTATCGCATCTCTGTGGAAAATTTAATTAAAACTACAACGACCCCAGCTATCCATAATAATAATAAAAAATATATGAATAAATGCATCTTATGAATTATAATTATTGTTGATATTTTGAATTTCACGAATGTTTGTCAGGAAATTAATGTGGGTTGATGGGAAACATCTCGGTATGTGTGGTTGAAATTAAAAAGCACCCAATATATTGGCCATGAATTTACAATCGTTTAATTTAAAACTGAATGTTGTCAGATCGCTCGTGATGATTCCATCCTTGCAGGCGTAAGGAGTCTAAGTCCCGTCATCGTTCCACACGTGTGGTTAAGTTGAGATACACGCCCATTCAATTTCCAAAGGATCTGTGCTTTTCAACACCCTGACTATTCCGTGTTTGGAATCACACGGAACAATACTTGCGTGATGGGAAGAGGTTGTGGGTGATTGTCAGGTTATTGTGGTTGTTGTTACTGCGGCAGTTGTTGCTTTTATTCATGGAGTGCATTTGTTTTCATCGCAATTGAAATTCAACTTCGATAGAACACAAAACTTGGCAATCTGACGAATCGATACAGCGAAATGTTAGTGATAGACAATCCACCATCTAATGAAACATGACATTATTTGAAAATTTTTTATACTTGATTCGATCGCCATAGTTTTTCGGAAATCATCCAACATGTTGCATGTATGCAAAGCGTAGCCACTGTAAGGCAAATGCAAACACAACAAATTATAATAAATTTTTTCATTAAAGCATTTTTTTTTGTTCCACTCAGTCAAACAAGTCGTTTTCCGTCAAACAGACTAATCATAGCGGAAACTCTTTTCTATTATTATTATTTTCTCTTATTTCGAAAAGCTCGATTTCAGTTTTAATTTCGCCCGAATCTGTTTCCACCCCCGTCGATTCGTTAGGTTCTTTAAGATTGGTTTCCATTTCGCTCAATTCCTCCAACACAGACTCGTCTAAAGCTATTTCTTCAAGTGATTTCTGTGCTACTATTTCCTTGCATTCGATTTTGGTTTCCGATT
The DNA here is from genome assembly GCA_029891345.1 of Dryococelus australis. NCBI lineage: Eukaryota > Metazoa > Arthropoda > Insecta > Phasmatodea > Phasmatidae > Dryococelus > Dryococelus australis. The sequence continues at coordinate 90,491,388 of CM057002.1, read as the reverse complement.
CGCTTTCGCTGAAATATATTACAACGGATTTGGTTGTTGGCTTTTCAATTTCCACGAATGTGGTTTCGGGCTCGGTTCTGTATAAATTCAGCTCCACCGGTAACGTTGTGGATTCTTCAGCAGTATTTACAAGTTCAATTTCTGTTCCGTTTTCACGGAAATTTAAATCAGTCTGTGTTATAACTGGTTCGTCAGAAAGAATGACTTTGGTTTCAGGTTTTATTAAATTTGTTAATTTCTAGTGGCTCGTTCTCATTGTCATGATCTTCGAGGTGAACAACGGCCGATACTGTGACTTTGTTTAAATTTTCTCAATCATTATCTACGTTGTGTAACTTGCATTCATCTTTGTTATCGTAATCACCATCATCTTTACCATTATTGCTCTCATTCGCGTCTATCGCGGCCGTGTTCATATCGAGCAGATCCAACCCTCGGTCGTTTTCCAAGCGAAACTCGTCTCTAGTTTTGTCACCCCATAAATCCCCGATCATAGCAGTATTTTTCGAAACTTCGAAATAATCATTAGGGTTGACCATCTCGCCCAATAATCTAAATTTTTCTGCATCATCAAAGTTTCATCAATATTCTTTAAACTTTGAATAAACACTTCGAGAATGATTTAGTAAAGTGATAAACTATAAACACATAAATTGGCGAATCATTCGTAATGTTGTCAATGAAGTCAAAATTTCCTCCTCCATGACGAAGGTTTTTCAGTGTTCGTCGAAACAAGGTTTCTGTCCTTGGGAAATTGTCTAGAAAATGAGTCACTGCCAAAATAAACCGGTTTATTATGAACGGGCGTTTATCCTAATCGTCGAGAACCACATTGTCTATAATTTTATGCAAAGGAAAAGGACATATTCTATAAACCAGTGTTGATTGATTACCTCTTTTAAAATCATATACATTTAATGTGTTTTTTACATTGTATATACCATTTTTGTCGGTTTTGGTATGTAACGACAATTGAATATTTCTCCATCTTGAATATGATGCAAGAGTTTGTTATATATTTCAGTGGAGTAGGAATCATCATTTAAGGTAATTTTTTTTTGAGAATTTAAAATAGTATCAATGTATTTATTATTTTTTTCTTTATTTATGGTCATGATTAGACCTAATACATAAAAAACATGCAACATTACATACAAAAAACACTTTACAGAGGTATATTCTTTTAAAACGAAACATATTCAAAAATACACACATTTTCCATCACACAAAGTCCACAGTGGGTGATACATTGTGACAAAAGTACCGAGTCAACTGCATCCTTCACCTTCTCTAGAAAATTTGGTATACGGTTTTCGAGGTCGTGGATCGAGTTAGTGAATATGTAAGGGGGTAGAAATTAAATGCGCAAAATCTTGTATTTTTGCACACTTAGGAATGTAGATATGTTTGTAATTCCTCAGCATTTTTTTGCACTATACTCAATACAAACTTATATTCCATGCACATGTAAAATCGAATATCGAATTGCTGATTTGGTCTCATCAATGAAACAAGTTAGCTTACACGGAGATCCAAAAATGTAATGTTGTATGCGATTCAATTCAATATCGAAAATAGCCAACTTCTTTATATAAAATGTTTGAAGAATTTAAAAACCTTGAAAGTCGACGAGGCAAAACAAGTGAACTTCATCATCTACAGCAGGAACAGGAACATTGATGGCAGCGGCTGCAGCATCACCATCTTCACTCTCTCGCCGTCTGCCAATCTCCATCGAGGAATTTGGTCAAGACGATCTCTCCGTCTGTGATGTATGGAAAGGCAAATCATATACGTCGAGACACTGAGGATTGTATCCACAAATAAAACATTGACAGAAGGCAAGTTGATGGGCACATGCTCAGTGTGTAACACACCTCATGGACATGATGCCCTTCTCGACAACAAAGAATGATTTATGAGGTTCGATGCGTTCCTGCAGTTAAACACCATAAAGTTAAATACCATAAGAAATAAAAAAAAAATTTTTTTAATGATACAGTAGCTGGTTGAGTCAAATTTACTGAAGGTCGGTATGGTTCAACTTTTTTTTTATTTACGTAATTCAATGTGGAAATTATTTTACCGTGCTCAAGTGCATTTTGAGCTAATCTCGAATCAGCCGCACTTACACACACCGAAAAATTATTTCGCCAGGCATGAAACAACACTCCTCGATTGCGCCTTACTCCTGTTATTTTCTTGTACAAGGCAATGCAAATCAAACTGAGTTTTTCGGATCGGGTGACAAAGAGTCTGTTCAAGTTTTTGTAAATAGAATGTGATGGATGATTCACAAATGCGTTCAGCGTATGCGTAAACTGAGAAGGAATACACATTAATGTTCATTTTGTTTTTGTTTTAACTTAAGTTTTTCGTCTACCCTTCTTGTACAGGAAATCAATTAAAAGCATCAATTCCACTTCCGATGAGTAGAGAGTGTTCGAGTCGTCTAGAGACTCAGCAAGTGATTTTCCACATAGTTGTGTATTTTCATTTCGTTATTCTAAGGAAACACTTTTAGACCTTGGTCAATTTGCAGATTTGTAATTCTTTTTTCCTTCAGTGGTGATGGCGCTCCCGTCGCTTAAATACAAGACCTGCGCATCGTATTGGTTCTGTTTACCCGTTCGCCAATAAGCCGAATTGATCATGGACATTTTAAAGGGTTTTTTGGTAGAAGGGATTGAGACATTTCAGTTCGCTCACCATGTTGCAAACAGCGGTAAGTATCCGAAAATAAAATATGAAATAAAATCTTGGAAATCTGCCAAAATCAACCAATTTTTTACGTTTCTGTACTTTAAATTAGACCTGATGCATCGTTCACGTCCTCTTTCGTGAGTCTTGAAAACTCAATGGATTCGATTTGGTTAACATTTATATCATACAATGATTGTAAATGAAAAACATTTTTTTTTTCAATTGATGAATAACGTTTTCATAGTATCGTTTAAGAGTGGCTGTATTATTTTCTCCGGCATGAAATGTTTCTCTTACCAAATGTAGCCTTGTATCGTTAGAGATGTAATAAAATTGGCATGTTTTCGATCAATATATCTAATTTTATCGTAATCTACGAAATAGACACATTTGTTCAGTTCTTTGTTTAGCGAAAAGGTTCTGCCTATTGTTATATATATATATATATATTTTTTTTTTGTTGATTGTGATACATTTGTTTACCTGATTTGGACACGAACTCCACAATTTTCCCAAACAATTGGTAATTGCTGATGAATGTACAGTGTCTGTGTATGAATGACACATGAACCTGTGAAACATGTCGAAATTATTCATCAGTTGTTGTATAGTTTATTCATACGTGGGTTTCCCCATCGATATAAATTAAATGTAGTCATTACCCTCATCGTCATCATCCGAATCAGCCCTATCGCCAGTACAGATATCAGGTTCTTTTGATCCATCATAGTTTAAAAGCAGATTAAAAAATATCAAACGCCTCTTTATACTAATTGCGAGTTTCCATTTGGAGCACCATTTCCTTGATTGCGATATTTTTCTTTGCATTTCCACTCATTGCAAAACTACAAGCCTTTTATCCCGGGAAGATGAAATGAGAGAGGAGGAAGTTTTACCCAATTTCAAGACTTTGCATCTGATGTTCATATTTTCACAGATATTCTGATATTTGTCCGGCTATTTGTCCTTACATCGGCCACATTGAATTTCACAAAGAGTTTCGGGACCTACAAATCTTGCTAGTGGGCTAAAAAGTCCACATATAGGAGATTGAATCTCATATTTAAAATCGAATATGTTAGAGTTAGCAGTAACAGGTGTATATGGTTGGTCTTATACATCCAAATGTCGCCAATGATATTTGAATGTTGTTGAGTGATTCGTCCATGACGGCATTTCGTTGAAAATACTGCTGCTGCAACATGGACGATCCAAATTATTTTTGATTAAATTGATTATAGGAATTATATTTTACGGTATCTCGTCGCGGATGTCATTGGGCCATTTGGATTTTATAATTCAACTCGAATAGATAGTCTCGGGATGAAGACGTGTCCAGCGAATGGTGACTGGAGATTTTTGTTTGGATGAGAGCGAAGCAAGTGAGAGAATTATGCAATAACTGCACAGCCTCATCCACATCAATGTTCAACAAAAAATTCTGGTTATTCAAATAAGGCACAGTCACATCTCCATTCCCTTCGACGATCACGTGAGATTTTACACATGCTTTTATTTTACTCGCGAAAATAATTTTTATAAATGTCGAAAAATTGTTACAGATGCTGTTTAGAATGTTTTGTGGATCGGTGCATAAGAAACTCTCTCATAAATTAGTCGCCGATTCCTTTGGCAAATTGTATATGATTGAAATTATCCTAGTCAAATCATTGTAAGTTTCCACTGCATTGTTTTCTCGTTACATATTCAAACACTCTTCGAAAGCATCTTGCGAAAAACCTAACTGAGTGTTCAATGTCGGCGAATCGTTGGACACGAATGAAGCTTCATTGGCAGAAGTTTCCAATTTTTATTTCTAATAGATAGAATTTGCATGCAATTCGGGATTATCTGTGTGTTTTTTTCGTACGTACATCGTTTACTTACAATTACATTGGTCAATACTTTCAAAATAGTAAGGTATACCAATACTAATTAGACTTGAAAAATAAAACGAATGTTTCTTTTTCCATTTCCTAACATCTTATGAGTCAAAGAATAAGAAATTAAAAGGGTTAATAGAAAATAATAATCACTTTTTTTAATGAATGTGAAAATTTAATGCAACACGATTAATAAAACTATACAAAATATAGATAATGTAAAAATAAGAGTCGATTTGTTACAGACTTCGCAAAAAATGCTTGCCATTTTTAATAATTCAGTAAACAATTTGAATAATTTTGAAATTAGACAAGACAAACTCGTTTCAATTTAAATATGCAGCTACAAATTATTGCATTAATTTCATGTATTCGCTCTTAAATGGTAACGGTGACAAACAGAAGAAAAAAGGATTCGAAAAAACAATGGTTATTGTAAATACCTTACCGGGCTTCGGGGAAACCATTAATAATTTATTATCCACACCCTTGTCCCAATAATCGTTTGTGGGATCGTTAGATCAAGCTATAAATACGATGCATAGCAGGCAAATTAATATCGATTCTCCTTAGCACAGCAAGAGTAAAGTTCGGCTCAAGAGGGAACATGTGTTTGATGAGAAACTTATTGGCTTGATGAACAAATACAAAGAGGTCAAACATGAGAAACAAGAAGGTAAATAATCTAAAAAAATATGGAAAGGACACCTAAAACCTTTTTCTTAACATTTGTTTTTTATTCGATAATTTACAAACAACATAATGTAGTTGACTTTTAGCAAAACATTTTTTTTTTAATGCAATAGTAGACTACTTGTCCGCATTCACATTTATGCATTTTTTTTTCACTTTCGACAGTCATAGTGCCAATCTTGGCAGCTACATGAGGAACTAACCTTTGGAATTGGATAGCGAAAATCTTGTGTATTATTCCCTTTTATATGCAAAACAAATTATGAATACTAATTACCTGTATAGGGACCTATGGATAAGTTTGTCTAGTTCTGCAAGACTTAATCAGAGTGCTCTAAGATCGACATTTTTACCCCCCTCCCCCTTCCACTCCAACCACTTTTAACCACCAATCACTGTACGTAATTTCCCTCCACACATTTTCCCTTTTTTAGTTTGCCTATTTGGCAGAGAAATCTGGAAAAAAGACGTCAGTCGATGGCAAGAGATGGACAGAGAAACATCAACCTTTCTACACTCCAGAGCAAAAGGGATAAGGAAAGTGTAATAAGAGTACAAATACCTTATAAAATATTAATAGTTTATAAAGTGTATATATGGATATATATAGTTTATATATACATATGTATATGCAAATATATATTTACATATATTTATATATGCACAAATATGTATATATGCATATGTATATGTTTATATGCATATATATAAATAAATACACATATATGTATATGTATGTACACATATATTCCATATTTATATATAACATGCAAATTCTAACTATAAGTAATAAAAAATAGCAACCTTTGTCAATGCTGCTTCATTTGAATACAATGCTTCGCCGACTTTGAAAACTCCGTTTTGTTTTTCGCAAGTTGCTCCCGAAGAGTGTTTGAAACGAGAAAGCGTTGCGGTGGAAACTTACAATGATTTGACTAGGATAATTTCAATCATATACAATTTGCCAAAGGAATCGGCGACTAATTTATGAGAGAGTTTCTTATGCATCGATCCACAAAACATTCTAAACAGCATCTGTAACAATTTTTCGACATTTATAAAAATTATTTTCGCGAGTAAAATAAAAGCATGTGTAAAATCTCACGTGATCGTCGAAGGGAATGGAGATGTGACTGTGCCTTATTTGAATAACCAGAATTTTTTGTTGAACATTGATGTGGATGAGGCTGTGCAGTTATTGCATAATTCTCTCACTTGCTTCGCTCTCATCCAAACAAAAATCTCCAGTCACCATTCGCTGGACACGTCTTCATCCCGAGACTATCTATTCGAGTTGAATTATAAAATCCAAATGGCCCAATGACATCCGCGACGAGATACCGTAAAATATAATTCCTATAATCAATTTAATCAAAAATAATTTGGATCGTCCATGTTGCAGCAGCAGTATTTTCAACGAAATGCCGTCATGGACGAATCACTCAACAACATTCAAAATATCATTGGCGACATTTGGATGTATAAGACCAACCATATACACCTGTTACTGCTAACTCTAACATATTCGATTTTAAATATGAGATTCAATCTCCTATATGTGGACTTTTTAGCCCACTAGCAAGATTTGTAGGTCCCGAAACTCTTTGTGAAATTCAATGTGGCCGATGTAAGGACAAATAGCCGGACAAATATCAGAATATCTGTGAAAATATGAACATCAGATGCAAAGTCTTGAAATTGGGTAAAACTTCCTCCTCTCTCATTTCATCTTCCCGGGATAAAAGGCTTGTAGTTTTGCAATGAGTGGAAATGCAAAGAAAAATATCGCAATCAAGGAAATGGTGCTCCAAATGGAAACTCGCAATTAGTATAAAGAGGCGTTTGATATTTTTTAATCTGCTTTTAAACTATGATGGATCAAAAGAACCTGATATCTGTACTGGCGATAGGGCTGATTCGGATGATGACGATGAGGGTAATGACTACATTTAATTTATATCGATGGGGAAACCCACGTATGAATAAACTATACAACAACTGATGAATAATTTCGACATGTTTCACAGGTTCATGTGTCATTCATACACAGACACTGTACATTCATCAGCAATTACCAATTGTTTGGGAAAATTGTGGAGTTCGTGTCCAAATCAGGTAAACAAATGTATCACAATCAACAAAAAAAATATATATATATATATATATATAACAATAGGCAGAACCTTTTCGCTAAACAAAGAACTGAACAAATGTGTCTATTTCGTAGATTACGATAAAATTAGATATATTGATCGAAAACATGCCAATTTTATTACATCTTTAACGATACAAGGCTACATTTGGTAAGAGAAACATTTCATGCCGGAGAAAATAATACAGCCACTCTTAAACGATACTATGAAAACGTTATTCATCAATTGAAAAAAATGTATTCCTTTTCACTCATTGTATGATAAGAATGTTGATCAATTTGAATCCATTGATTTTTTTCAACGCTGAGAAAAGAGGACGCAAACTATGCATTAGGTCCAATTTAACGTACGTGAATTTAATGAAAAATTGAGCTATATGTTGGTAGATTTCCAAGATTTAGGTACATAATTAATTTTCGGGTACTTACCAATAACTCGAGTATACTGCCCCGCTGTTTGCAACACGTTGGTGAGCGAACTGAAATGTCTCGATCCCTCCTACCAAAATAACCTTTAAAATGTCCATAATCACTTCGGCTTATCGGCGAGCGGCTAAACAGTACCGATACGATGCACAGATCTTGCATTCAAGAGGCGGAAGTCCCATCACTGCAGAAGGAAAAAAAAATAACAATCTACAAATTGACGAAGTTTCAAAAGTCTTGCCTTGGATAACAGAAAAAAAAAAAAAAAACGCAACTATGCTATAAATGAACTTGCCGTGTATCTAAATGACTTGAACGGTCCCTACACATTGGAAGTGGAATTGATGCTTTTAATTTATTTCCTGTACAAGATGGGTAGGCGGAAAATACAAATTTTGTATCAAATGATGAGTCAAGTTAGCGAACTGATTGAAAGTGAAGAAACTGAAATTAAAACAAAACAACAATAGAGTGTATTCCTTCTCAGTTTATGCATACACTGAACGTGTTTGTTAATTATCAATCATATTCTATTTACAAATACTTAAATAGACACTTTGTCACCGATATGAAAAACCCAGTTTGATTTGCATTGCCGTGTACAAAAAAATAGCGGGAGTGAGGCCCGATCGAGGAGTGTTGTTTCATGCATCGCGAAATAATTATTCTGTGCATGCAAGTGGGGTAGATGAAAGATTAGCTCAAAATGCACTTGGACACAGTAAAAAAATTTCCACATTGAATTACGCAAATAAACAAATGTTGAACGATACCGACCTTCAGCAAATTTGACTTAACCAAGACACATATAATAAAAAAAAAAAATGAAAATAAAAAATATATATATATATACAAGTAAAATAATTTATTTTCTTATTGACAACTCGATAGAACGCATCGAACCTCATAAATCAGTCTTTGTTGTTGGGAAAAGCATTATGTCGACGAGGTGTGATACACACAGAGCATGGGCCCATCAACCTGCCTTCTGTCAATGTTTTATTTGTGGATACAATGCTCAGTGTCTCGACATATATGATTTGCTTTCGCATACATCAGAGATGGAGAAATCGTCTTGACCAAATTCCTCGATGGAGATCGGCTAACGGCAAGAGGGTGAAGATAGTGATGCGATGAAAATCAGCGGACGGCGAGAGGGTGAAGATGGTGATGCTGCAGCCGCTGCCATAAATTTTCCTGTTCCTGTTGTAGATGATGAAGTTCACTCGATTTGCCACCGTGACTTTCAAGGTTTTGAAATTCTTCAAACATTTTACATAAAGGAGTTGGCTATTTTCGACATTGAAACAAAATGCATACAATATTAAATTTTTTCGACCTCTGTGTAAGCTAACTTGTTTCAGTGATGAGACCAAATCAGCAATCCGAAATTCGATTTAACATGTGCATGGAATACCCTGGTATGAAGGGTGGGTAACTTACAAGTGTGTGTTGAGTATATTGAGAAAATGTTGAGGAATTACAAACATATCTAGTTTTCAAATGTGGAAAAATACAAGATTTTGCGCATTCAATTTCAACCCCCATACATATTCACCAACTCGATCCACGACCTCGAAAACCGTATACCAAATTTTCTAGAGGAGGTGAAGGATGCAGTTGACTCGGTACTTTTGTCACAATGTATCACCCACTGTGGACTTTGTGTGATGGAAAATGTGTGTATTTTTGAAATTTTTTGTTTTAAAAGTATATGCCTTTGTAAAGTGTTTTTTGTATGTAATGTTGCATGTTTTTTATGTATTAGGTCTAATCATGACCAATAATAAAGAAAAAAATAATAAATACATTGATACTATTTTGAATTCTCAAAAAAAAAATTACCTTAAATGATGATTCCTACTTCATTGAAATAAATAATTAATTCTTGCATCATATGCAAGATGGAGAAATATTCAATAGTTGTAACATACAAAAATCGACAAAAAATGGTATATTACATGTAAAAGAACCACATGAAATGTACGTAATTTTGTAAGAGATAGTCAACTAACACTCGTTTATAGATTTCGACTTTTTTCTCTCTTGCATAAGATTTTAGACCGAGTGATTCTCGACGATCGGGATGAACGCCCCTTCATAATAAACCGGTTTATTTTGACAGTGACTTAATTTCTAGACAATTTCCCAAGGACAGAAATCTTGTGTCGACGAACACTGATAAACCTTCGTCGTGGAGGAGGATGTTTCGACTTAATTGACATTTCGTATAATTCGCCAATTTATGTTTATCGTTTATCACTTTACAAAATCCGTTTTCGAAGTGTTTATACAAGCTTTAAAAAATATTGATGAAACTTTTGATGATGCAGAAAAATTGATTTTATTGGACGAGATTGTCTACTCTAATGATTATTTCGAAGTTTTGAAAAATACTTCTACATTTGGGAGGTAGGAGGTGACAAAACTAGATACGAGTTTCACGTGGAAATGACCAAGTGTTGGATCTGCTCAATACAAACACGGCCGCGATAGAAGGGAATGATGGAAAAATGGCAAAAATGATGGTTATTTCGATAGCGAAGATGAATTCAAGTTACACCACGTAGATAATGATTGGGAGAATTTAAACAAAGTCACAGTATCGGCCATTGTTCACCGCGTAGATTCTGTCTATGAAAAGTAGACACTCGAAATTAGCAAATTAAATGAACCTGAAACAGAAGTCATTCTTTCTGACGAACCGGTTATAAAATCGATTATTTAAATTTCCGCGAAAACGGAACAGAAATTGAACTTGTAAATACCTCACGAATCAACACTGGTACCGACGGAACTGAATTTCTACAGAACCGATTCCAAAGCCACATTCTTGGAAATTGAAATGCGAACAACCACATCCATTGAAGTATATTTCAGTGAAAGCGAATCGGAAACCGAAATAGAACACGAGGAAATAGTAGCACAGCAATCACTTGAAGAAATAACTTTAGACGAGCCTGTGTTGGAAGAATTGAGCGAAATGGAAACCAACCTCAAACAACCTAACAAATCGACGGGGGTGGAAATGGATTAGGACGAAATTAATACTGAAATTGAGCTTTTCGAAAAAGGCAAAAATAATAATAGTCGAAAAATACACAGGGATAAATTTACTCTATATTTAGTCTGTCTGACGGAAAACGGCCTTTTTTGACTGAGTGGGGAAAAAAAAGCTTTAATGAAAATATTTATTTTTATTTGTTGTCTTTGCATTTCCCTTATAGTGGCTATGCTTCGCATACATGCAAAATGGTGGATGATTCCCGAAAACTGTGGCAATCGAATCGAGTATAAAATTTTTTCAAATAATAGTATGTTTCACAAGATGGTCGATTGTCTATCACTATCACTTCGCTTTATCGATTCGTCAGTTTGCCAAGTTTTGTGTGATCTATCAAAGTTGAGTTTCGACTGCGATGAAAACAAATACACTCCACGAATAAAAACACCTGCCACAGTAACAACAACAACAACAACAACAACAATAACTCAACAATCGCCCACAACCTCTTCCCATCACGCAAGTATTGTTCCGTGTGATTCCAAACACGGAATAGTCAGGGTGTTGAAAAGCACAGATCCTTTGGAAATTGAATGGGCGTGTATCTCAACTTAACCACACGTGTGGAACGATGACGGGACTTAGACTCCTTACGCCTGCAAGGATGGAATCATCACGAGCGATCTGACAACATTCAGTTTTAAATTAAACGATTGTAAATTCATAGCGGATATGATATTGCGTTCTTTTTAATTTCAATCACACATACCAAGATGCTTCCTCTCAACCTACATTAATTACCTGGCAAACTTTCATGAAAATCAAAATATCAATGCTGATAAGAATTCATAAGATGCATGTATAAAAATGTATTATTGTTATGGGTAACCAGGTTTGTTGTTTTAATTAATTTTTCCACAGAGATACGATACCGGAAATTTACAAGAGAAGCGAAAATGAATTTCCTATAAAATTTCGAATATTATATTCCACAGTAAAAAATCTATTTCGAAAAGAACAAATTAATTTTTCAAGTGTTAAAATGACAATTTGAAACTGAAATCTTCATGTCCGCGAGTAGAAATAATTCCAATGTCGGCATTATTCAATTCGCCTGCTGCGATCACGGTGATGGAGACCCGTTCGATGGCGAAGGTCTAATATCCCTAGCTCCATACAAAAGCATATGTTTTTACAAATATGAGAAATGATCCTATCTTTTTTACCAGCAGGTAATAATTCACGAATTAAGTCACATATTGGGTTTATACGACAATAAAAGAAAAGATAGCGTTATGTACGATCCGACAAAACACAATAAATTTACGAGCTTTGATGTGCACATGATTATATCAATGTATCCATTTTTGGAAAAAAAAAAAAAAAAAAAAAAAAAAAAAGAAAAAAAAAGTAATATAAGATTATATATATATATATATTTTTTTTTTCTGAGTGAAAAACAAGGAGGAGGGGGGGTGGTAGGGAAATATATTTGTGACTACATTTCAAACAGAGATTAGAACGCGAGAACTCACAATAAACAGTGCATCTGCAAAGTCATTGTGTGCTCTGGCCAATAAAAAAAAAAATGGATAAGTTATTGGATTTGAAAAATCATATTTTCTTGTACAACTACAAAATTGTTTATCTTGTCAACGTCGCTGAGCGAAATTCGACAACGTAATCGTCTACGTTCTTGGTTTTCCTCTCTGAGTTTATGTTTGATTGATTTAACCATACGATTGTTTTTGAATAGTTGCGGTAAATGTTTTTCAGAGCTGTCGTCGATGGTTTTGGAACGGGGTAGTATTTGACGATCGATTAAAGGTAATCCCAACCTCTCTTCTTTATCGAAACCTTCAGACTGTAAGAAATTACCTTCGTCCTTTCTAGTTTCGTCACCAACCACGCAGCCATCATTATTATCACCATGATTAAACTCTTCATCAATGCGAGCTTGTGGAAAAGAGTCGAATATGTTTGTTGTCGAGACACGACGATGACGAGGGAATTGCAGGCGAAGTGCGGGAGTTTTGGGAAAGGTGATCTTAGGTCCCAGCGAATGTGTTTGATTGGAATCTGCCGAATACGGATATCTGGCTGATGAACAGGGTGGAGTTGGGGGTCTGGGATGAGATTGTGAAGTAAATAGAAAATTTTTCATAAATATTTGCGAAAATGCGACTTATGCAAAAAGTATTTCAACATCATTTTGAAAAATATTGTTTTTTTTCCCCATAGGATTAAAAACCAACATAACCCGCTCGCAATCATTTAAGTTTTAAACTAGTCGATAAACACAGATCGACATATAACAAGTTGATTACTTTGCGAATCACCATATTGAATATAACGGTACTAAAATCAGGTAAATCCATAAATATTTGTGGAGGTAATAGATGTGGGTCATTGGAACAAATTTTTAAGTTACAATTGTTAGATTCGTACGAAAACCACTCAAATTTAAAAAAATTGTAATTTGAATTTTTTTCTCATGGCCAAAATTTGTACCGTATAGCTGAGATTAATAATCATAATTTTTTTATAGGGGTTATACCTTATAATGAAAAAAGTCATTTCATCTAGTTATTTATATTATAAATATCTATTTTACAAATACATTGATTTGTTTATGCACAAAAAACATTTACTTATATACATACAAAAACAAATCTATTTACACAATACAATTTTTCCTTACACAAGAATTGTTATACCGTGAATTAAACTTTCTGACAAGATAGTTCCAAATAAAATCTACATTTGCGAAAGAACATCTTCGCAGATAAGCACTGGGAATATGAAAACCGCAAGTGCCACATTCGATGGGAATCTCTGCGTAGCTATTACGAGCTTCTCGACAAGCACTCCTAACTGCATCAGAAAGTGTATTTTTTGAGCACAATTTGTCGGATCCAACTTTTGTTTACGATTTTGCGAATTGTTTCAATGTCCATCATCTGATGATGCTCGTTATGTAGAAGATTCCAGGGTATGCGGTGTATTTTCCGGTAGAGGTACAGATTTTACCCAAAATCACCCAACATACTTGTACATAGGTGTGATAATGGAACAGGTCTTCGAATATGAGCCATGTAAATACCCAATTTTCGTAGCCCATCCAAATCCTAGGGGAATGTTTTCACCAGCATAAAAAAAATTTAATATCAATGATCATAGTTTTATCCAGTTCCAAATCCACTTCATCCATAAATGAAATTTTGATGTAGTTTAATTGTGGAATTTCGTTCAAAGTTGTAGCTTGATTGAATTTTTCGAGAAATTCTGGCAAATGAAAGAACGTCTATGGTAGCTTCTTTCCTAAAGCTTATCTCGTCATAATCCTTGACCCATTCCTGGGGTGACTGTGTTTGTTCAATGTCCATTTCGATACGAAATGAGTTTTTGCGTTTTCCTTATAAATACACACTTGTTTACACACAGGAAAAAAAAAATGTATTGCAATTTTCCCAAGTTCGTTTGAACCGCTCACGTGGCAAATGATTATTTTTTTCCTGGGCACTCTCTTTTTTTTTTCGTAAATATCTAGCCTGCTCTTCATTTGCTACAATTATAAATTTTATCCGTGCTCCTTCAAAATTTAACGAAATGTTTTGAGTTTGATGTTTTTCTCGTTAATTTCCCAGGGCATTCCATACTCTTTCATGTACAAATTGCGATTTTGTTCGAGATCATTTGACATACTCTTTACCAAGTGTATGTATGGAACAGGTCTAGATATATACAAAATGTTTTGACCCTCGTTGTGTAGCATATCCATACTCCAATGGATATTTTTTCCCATGATATCTGCCAAATGAAAAATCAACAACTAAAACAGAAGCTAGGTTAATATTTCCCAACAGCTTTCGTTTTTCTTCTGGCCTTTTTCTACTCAGAGTATTTTCTTTGTCCTCTTCCTAGAGTCGCTTGAAGACCCTGAACACTTATCACTACTGTTGGTACTAATTTGCCTTTTACTTTTTAAACTAAATGTTTACTCTTTCTTTATATCAATGTCTTGTTCTTTTATATCAAACCTTTTTCTCTTTCTTTATATAAGACTTTTGTTCAACCTTTACTTCTTCATCAGTCGAATGTGCTGGAAATAGTCAAAGTAGTTATCACTTGGAAACTTCTCGCAGTCACTGCAACTGCACGAATGACTGCTCTGTGATTTCTGATGCCTATACATACGAGAGTGCAGGAAAAAATAGCAAGATTTTTATAAGACAAGAAAAACCCCAACATTATCATGTATGCAATTACTCATTTATTTGTTCGCCATTTCTAAATAACGAGTTTTCCAAAGAGCTCGTGACATCGCCAAAAACAATTTGGTTTTTTAAAAGCATTATACACATTATGTAACACTGCTTTGTTATTGCAACACATTGAAGATTCCGATGGAATATTTTTACTGGTAATTGATTGTTTATTACATTTGTTGTGTAATAAATAGAAGAAAATAACTCCAATTGAAATTTTAAACATAATTAAAGATGAATATGTTTGCCATCCAAGCATTGTGCGAGAAAATATCTCTATGGTGATGGATGTTCTCAACAAGCGGTCGGCCTTCGATGTAACCGTACCCGAATATGGCGAAACTTTAATGACTCCCAAAATGCAGAGGGGATGGAGAGGTTCGAAATTGGCTTTGATGTGGATATGGTTGCATTTAATGTTGGCCGACGAAAATATTCGCAACAGAAATGATAATTATGCCAATTTTGATCAGAGTTTACTCGAAAAATTGGATTTATTTTATCCAGTGTTCTATTTGTTTCGATAGATACAGGAACAAAAAATCAACGCTTAAAATACTCGTGGAAAATTACTTCCCGCTATATTATATAATGCATTTGAGCATCGAAGATGAGAAATATATTTCACAGGTATATAACACCTCCGCTGTGGTAGTTTTGCTAACGCTCGAGTATCGACAGTTGAAATTACACACATTGGGCCCAAAAGAAAAAGAAAAAAAAACACTTATTTCGGTAAATGAAACCACTTAGTGGTGGGTAATTGAGAACAACGACGATGAGGGCGGCGAAGGGGATTATTGCTGTAATGAATTTGGTGAATGTAAGCAACATTCGAGGCATGACAGACTGGACGAGCTTATCAAAATGTACAAAAGTGTTTTTTCAAACTTTTAATCTTGTATATTTACATTTTATTCGTGAAAATTTCGTTGAAGGAAACATGCCTGGATTTTTGCAACGATGGACAACATAAACCTCATATAAATATGTAAAATGATATTTACAAATTTCGATCAGAAACAATCGGTTACCATTACAAGGATTAATGTACAAAAATAGACTAGGACTATTTTATTTTCGGCAGGATAATGCGAAAAGACTTTTCGAAAAAAGAACATCGAGATGAATTGCTGAAGCGATTATTACTTGAAATACGCACACAAAACGATAAGAATAGGCGACAAATGACTCAGGATAATAGAGAACATTTATCATTGCTCGGATTATAATATTTTGGAAAAGTTTCCTTTCAGAGCTGCTTAAAATGCTGCAATGTATATGCATATATGATGAAAATTGCTATCACGAATGTATTTGCAATAAATAAATAAAAGCTCATTTTTTAAATGGCACATTGTTGTTTCAAATCCTCCCTCACATTTTGTAAAAAAAAATTAAAAAAAATAAAAATAAAAATTTTTTTTACCATCATAACATTGTATATGATATGAAAAATAAATTGTTTTTCATCCAGACAAACACAACATTTCGATGTTATCGGACGAGACCAATGAATACTTGTGGAATAATCTTGACCATTTGTATTCTGCATTTCTGGCGAGAGAATACGGCCCAAATTTTCTTGTATACCGCTTCGGTCAATATTTTTGTCTCGTTCTTGTTTGTAAGTATTCTGATATACATCGTATTTTGCGAAAATGATTAGTGACTCGAGTAAAATGGATGAGGAGCAGGAACATATTGGGAAAATTATCATTCACATTGAGGAAATTGACAGAATAACTGGATAAACCTGTTCAATGTGTACAAATACGTCATCTTTGGCGAATCCAATGGTCGAGACAGTGGTGGTTATAATGGGGATTCGTCATCGAATAAAAAAAAAGAAATCGTCGGCAGTGACAGCTTGTAAGGCAACTAATTTCTTCTTTTCAGACATTTTATTGACGAGACGATGTAGTAAATTAGTGTTGTTGTTTGGCAATGGGAAGTTTTCTATCGTTCGCGAAAGCGAGTTGATCTTTGGTCTCGAAATACAAGAGTACTAGGCGGTTCTCGACCATCTAGGTTACCAAGTCTTTCGCGATAAGTGTGTTTTTAACCCATTACTAAATGTATTTGATACAGCTTCGCCTTCCCTGACATGTCTGGTGACTATCAAACACCATTGCGACATTCCAAAACCAATAATCACCCTGGTCCATTTCCCTTATGTACAAGACCTGTGTTTCGACATCTACCTTAAATTACTACATTTATTTTCGCGGTTGAAATACAACAAATTAAGGATGATGTTACTCTGCCCGATATTTTCACACATAGTGTTTAAGCAGTATGCATTAATCGAACCTGATTTCAAACCCTTCGACTACATCGATGAAAATTTTGTGGTGACGTTGAAGGATTTGACTGTAAACTGCAAATGGCTTCCAACACTCGTAGAAAATGCCAGGCTCATTACTGGTACCGAGTTGGCGATTGCCTTCCAGACGTCTGTGTACTTGCTGTATATTTTAACTCAGAAATACATGATGAACCTGAAACGAGTTACTCCATCTATACATTTCATTTTCGGACAACACATGCCGAAACTACTCGGTTTGGCTAACTTACTTTATTTTCGACTTGGAAAACATTCTTCAGTTTTGTGATTTGTTAAAGAATGGCATACGAAAAAAAGTAGGGTTGGCGGTAGAGAAGGAGACTCCGACGATGAATATGATCATGGTATGAAAATTGATGATGATGATGAAAGATCGAATACACCACTCAACACTTTGCAATCTATCAATTCTTTTTATGCAATAATCGAGAGATTTTTGCATGTAAAGCGAAAACAACTCATTGCCGAGATAATGCCAAAAAACTGAAACAATCGCAGCTACAGCTTCCTTGCCGATAGATGCTGCATTGTCACAGCCAGATCGTCCCGAGTCCAGTTTCCGAAAATATCGCCATTGACAAGTTCAATGTCCGCAATGGGTGATAGAAAGGAGCTGCTCAACGAGGATAATTTTGGATTTGTGGTGTAAAACTTGAAGTTTGGAGATGAAGGGCAAATCGAATCGTCCATCGAGTTGACCAAGTTCGAGGTTGGATTCATATGTAATGCATTCGCCATCTCTTTGGGGTTGTTGCATATGGGGTTTCACAATTCCTATGCAGATGGACCTTTTTTTTCTTTTTTTTTTTTCGATATTTACATGAAAATCGCTTTGAAATTTATGATCATATGAAACAACTTACTATCGAACACATTGGCCTACCCGTATATATGAATCACATAAAGGACCTAGCTAATTTACTGTAATAATTTTGTTAAAATTCGCGAGTTCACCTTCTTATTCACATTACAAATCAAACAGGCCAGTTTCCATGACTAAGCCCTCATATGTCGATGCAAAATATCAAAAATGCATGCTGAATTCACACATCACTTCGAAATTCTTTTCGATGGTAAAGGTATGCGTGGACAACAAAAGGTTGTCCAAAATGCGACTAAAGGAATTCACACAAATGTGGTACGAAAATAATAAAAGTTTGTTTCCCAAAACTAAATTTAATGATTTTTACCAGGAAGTTTACGACAAACTAGACAAACATGTTCATAAATGTGATAAAACCTACAATATTATAATGTCTCTTCCAAAATTGTAATGCTTTTGTAATATAAATAAATAAAAAATAATAATTTTAATTTATAATATTCCAATTCCCTGTTTATTCTTGCCAATGAGTGACTAGTCTTTGGCAGAGCTCTGTTCGCACACACAATTAAACATTTATTTATTGGCCTGACACCAAGCAATGTAAATAATGTACATGATTTTTATCACACTAAATAGGCTTTCATAATAAATTTTAAAATATATATTTTAAAATTCAAGCCAAAGATAACCAAATATCGTTTCAACCTTAATGTACTAATATACCTAGATTGTTAATACCAAAGCAATCTACTCAACTTAACATACTGATATACCTAGACTTTTTTTTTGACACAAGGACCTTTGCAGAGTCGGATAAGGTGTTAAGTCTGGTACAAGTATCATAATAATGGTAACTAGGCTTACGAAGCACAATGTTCTCCAGCAAGTAAAGTTTAAAAATATATATATAAAAATAAAGTTGTTTTAGTTTTATATATTTGTGGGTGATAAAAAATTTAATGCAAATGTTTACATTACTTGGATCATGAGTTAATATAAAGGAATATTTATTATTATACTTACACCATTCCTTCTGCCATGAGAGAAAGAGCGATGTTTCCACGTTCAGCTCTCTTTGTTGACTGACGTCCTTTTTCCAGAGTTTGCTGCCATAAAAGCCAATCCAAAAGGAGGGGAAGTTAGGGGAAATGAAGTATTGTACTCGGATTGGTTGTTGATGGTACCATTAGGATGGGGGGGGGGGGGAAAGAAATTTATCGAATCATCTGCTTGAAATATGACATCACACAAAAGTGTGTGTTGTAACCACAATTGTTTACATTCGAGAAATTTGCAAATTTGTGTGTTTTAATTACAGTTGTTTGCTTTCGAGAAAAATTACAAGAATATGTGTTGTAATCACAGTTTTTTAATTCGAGAATAGTTACTATTTTTTAATTCCGAGAAAAGTGATAACTGAATTTGAAATCCCCCACTCCTAATTTCAACAACAAATCATGTTGCAGCATTTAATTTCTCCTCTCTTCCCATCCTTCCTGTTTGGGCTATATTGTGACGAAATCTGGAAAAAGGATGTTAGTCGATGTCGAGAGCTGAATGTGGAAACATCATGCTTACTCCCAGAGCAGAAGGAAAGGAATGTATAATAATATTGGGAGTTGAATGTAAGAGTGGGGGCAAGAAAATTATCGATTTGGAGTATTCTGGTAAAATTGTGTGGAACTTAACAAACTTGACCACGGGTCCCTATATGCCTTATTAATATTCAAACTTTGTCTTATAAGATCAACCTTGAATATTAATTACCTGCATAGGGCCCACTGGATAAGTTTGTTTAGTTCCATAAGATTTTACCAGAGTACTCCACAATCGACAATTCTCCCCCCCCCTTTTTTTGCTATATCCATCAACCAATCAGAGTACACCATAATCTCACTGGTGATAGTTACTGTGCACTAAAGACTGAAACAAAAACATGTCCCACACTGCCTCTGTGTCTTTGATTGGAAATGTCTGGTGCGGGTGCATGTCTCCTTCGTGTCTTGTTTGCACTGTCATTTCCATTGTACTGTGCGAGGAAACCCTTGTAATTATACATTACTGGCATAAGGTAGTGCATTATTCCCATTGGTGTTAGTTAGTGACGAGGGCACCAGTGCATTATGACTTTACTTCCTACAACATACAATTACAATCAAATTTTAAACAGAGTAAGTGAGACCTTGCAAACATAAAATATTTATATTATTGAAGTATTCTACACATTAAAGTTATGTATGTATTTGCACCAGAGTATGTCTGGACAATTATAATCAATATTGACGATGCTGGCCTTGCAAACATGAAATATTTGTATTATTGAAGTATTTACAAACATTAAAGCTATCCACTTATTTACACTACATTATGTCTGAAAATTTATAATCAATATTGACCACATGGGACGTTGCAATCATGAAATATTTGTATTATTGAGTATTTTACACATTAAAGTTATCCACATATTTGCACCTCAGTATATCTGTACTTTTATAATTAATATTGACCAAATGGGACATTAAATATTTCTATTATTGATGAATTTTTACATTTTGAATGTATACATGTATTTGCACCACAGCATGTCTGGACGTTTATAATCAATACTGAATACATGGGACCTTATAAAATTGAAATATTTCTATTACTGAAGTATTTTTACACATTAATGTTATACACATGTTTGCAATACTGTACGTCTGGTTGTTTATAATCAATATATACCACGAGTGACCTCGCAAACATGAAATATTTGTATCAGTAAAGTATTTTTACACATAAAATTTATTCATGTATTTGCACCACAGTATCTCTGGACATTTATAATCATTATTGAATACATAGGATATTGTAAAAATGAAATATTGAATTATTGAATGATTTTTGCACATTAGAGTTATCCATGCATTTGCACCACACAATGTCTGGTCGTTTATAATCAATATTGACCATGTGCGACTTTGCAAACATGAAATATTTGAATTATTGCACATTAAAATGGTCCAGGTATTTACACCACACTAAGTCTCGATTTTTATAATCTATATTGACCACATGGGACAACTCAAACATGGAATATTTGTATTATTTAAGTCCAAAAGCATTGATGTCCATACAGATAGGTAATTTTAAAGTGTAAAAAATACTGTAAGAATACAAATATTTCATGTTTGCATGGTCCCATGTGGACCTCATTAATTACAAAAGTTCAAACTTACTGATATCCTAATAAGTGGGTAATTTTAAAGTATATAAAATTTTAAGTCTAGTGTGGACAATTTTAACAAATGTTGTCCATGTGGCAGTTTAAAAATGAAATTAATTTAATTTGATAAAATATACTTTAAAATAAAGATTAGAGATGATTTAGCTTGCTGCTACTTACCAAAAACACAATGTGGCACCTATAACCTAAACGCTCTGATGGCTGACCTGCTCTCTTGAGGAGAGAGACAGGCTATTCCTTTGGGAGGCTTTCCTCCCAGCACCAGAGCCTGGTGCGATGATGTAACATTTCAGTAAATAAGTTGACTTATATTTAGATGAAATAAAAAATAATTTGAGATTTATTTAATACATATAATTGTTTTGTAAATGAACTATTAACAATACAATTGGTTGTAATAAACAAAATAGTACTTAACTACTAAAATTCATGTAAATATATTTTACATTATTTAAAAAATGAAAGTTGTATTAATATTATTTAATAATGTATTTAAAACTTCTTTGGTGCTACCTCTTGGTGAATATATGATGCTATTTATATCCATATTGTAACAAAGAAACTTTTTACTACTTGCCAATGTCGCTAACATAAAGAGAAATGATTTCACTGCACTTGTAATAAAATTCCTCCCTACACGACTTTTTTAAAATTTATTATTATAATTCAGTGAAAAAATGTACCTGGCCTAAATAACTAAGTTTATAAAACCAGAAATATAATTAATCTTGGAAAAACAAAGAAAACTGTAAACAAATATGCCTTCAAACTTTTTAAAATAACAAAGAATCTAAACTCCATATACTTATCAGTCAAACAACAAACATGCATATTAGTGTCGAAATCGCAATATTAAGGAATGAAAATCCAAATATTAAATTTATAGTTTTGATAAACATAATGGTCACATAATTAGAACAAATATTGATACATAACAAATTAAAAAATTTATTTTCTCTAAAGAAAAAATTTCTCTCTGTCCTGAATATTAATAATGGTCTTAGAGAGGCAGGTTAGTGTCTCACTTCATTGCCTGAATAACAACATGGGTATATTAATATTTACAGTACAATAAATTTATAGAGTAGATCATTTATATAAAATTGAATGAAATAGTCTCTTGTATTTATTAATTTCCAATAATTTGTAGATTAATTATCAAACATATGTGATGGTTTTTGTATAGAACCACACATACATTAAACAAATTCTTGTAAAGATATCTATCCTGTTTAAAAGTAAAAAAATACAATTTTAATTTATTTAATATTTTGTACTTAAGCACCTTGTACTATCTCTTGTAGAACAGTAAGTTGTAATAATGATAGCATATTTTTCTATTTTCTTCTTTAAGAAGCATTTTCCAATTAGCAAACTACTTGTTTTAACTTGAGTATACTGAATTAATTTTCTTTTCATAATATAATGTATTTTAATTAAAAAAATCTTTTTGAGAGTTATTTTAATAATCTGACAACAACGTCAGTGACAAATGACAATAATTTAACTATGCATCTGTGAAGTAAACGATCATTATTATGCAAAATGTCAGGTCGTGCTTGCTTTATAACATTATTTGACTCTGTCAACGACTTACATTTACCAATGAGTTGACAACTTTACACTTGTTTCTGGCGATCATATGACATGCACTTTTTCAGTTTTCAGTATGTTCCGGCGGGGGCGGGGGGGCGGGGGGATTTATTCTAAGTTTAGTTTCTTATCTAAAAAATTACTCGTTACTACACAAATTTTTATTTACCAAAGAAAGAAGCTATTCTAAGCACATACTAATGTTTATTTGACATCACTATATTTGCTAAGAAACTCAAAATGGAATCTTACCCTTTCAAGCTGTTGTTGCTGAGCTTTACTATAAAAAACTTGGCTGGTGTGTGAATCCGATTGTTTTTTTTTTTGGGACTGTGTACCTTCAGGTATTATACAAACATAAAAATATATTTTAGAAAAATATTTTAAAAGTAGTAATTAAACATTTTGTTTTAATTTTTGAACTATCTAAATATCAGTGTAGGCTGGATAATGTGAGAAATTTATTAGATTATTACAACTGTTTATAATAAAATAATATACAAACACACATTTATTTTCATGAAATGCTTTCAGCAATGTAGTTTGTAAATCTCATAATAGGTAGTGTTAAACTGTAAATAATTCTTGGGGTTTTACAACCAAAATACTTTCTCTTGAAAATAATTGAGTAAAAATTCATATTTTGATATAAATACAATCCACAAGAAACACAACAGTGTATAGTTTGTTTTTCAATGCTTGCTTAATAATTTGCTTATTATAAATAACAGAGGAAAATGCTTGTTTCTAAATAGGTAGCAGAAAATGACAGCAAAATTTTTATTGAAAAAAAAATCTTCAGGTATGTAACAACCGAAGTTATATGTGCTCTCTCTTATCAGCATGCATGCAAATTTATATCAACTCAGTGAAAATGAAATTAACACATATTTATGTGCAAAACAACACATGTTTAACTGAGTTATAAAATAGCATAATATCGTCAGCAAATTTGATACACTTGTCGATGCGAACCTTTCGTATTTTTATTTAGAGTTGTATATACCAAAAAATAAGGAAGTGAATTAAAAGTTACATTTATTAATACAATACAATACACTACAATTTATAATAACATTCCTTTTCGTAATAATATATATATATATAGTGCTTTTTACATTGGTATTCCTCCACTATACATGTTTATGAGTATGTCTTTTCCTTCTGTCGAATTGATACATATCCACTTATTGTCTTGTGTTCGAAAATTTTCCACAGAATATCGAATATTGGTAATAAGATTCATATGATGACAGATTAATTCATCTTTGATGAACCTGTTTCTGCTGCACCATAAATTAAAGTTCATCAATTGCCTCCACCGTGGATGAATCTTCTGTTGTAGTTGATGTCAGCAAACGAAATGGTAATTTCTTCGTACATATGTTTGTCGAGCAAAACAGTAAAACTGCAGCAAAGAACATCTTTGATCTTACTGGTGCCATCCCTCTCGCTTCACTGCACGATTTGTTATGCTGGCTACTGAAATTGTCAACGGATTTATAGCTGGGAGAGTGTTACAAATTATAAAACACCACAAGCTGTGCCATTTTTATTATTATTTTATCATGCTCTTTAACTCTGTGGCAACTTTTTAAAACTCTTTTATTTGGTTTTTATCATGTTTGAACAGATTAAAAATAATACACTTATTGGAATAAAGGATAAAAAAAAATTTCATTACATAAATGCATTCACAATCTCACCATAGCACCATATTGGTTGAGTCTTCCATCACAAACAAGTATGTTGTCCATTGCCAGATTTGATCATCTGAATCGTAATTTGCATCCCCTGAATTCTATTTTGAAATTGTTTTCTCACCATACAAAGAAATAGTATCAATATTTAAAATGAAAATGAATATCTTATTGTCATGTATATAATGCATTGTGAATGACGAAGGCAAATGTACTATTGTGAATGGCAATTACGATGTTATAAGTTAAAATGTTTCTTTTTTGTAAAATTTTGCCAATTGTGGTTGATATAGTTGGTTAATATGAGAATGACACTTATGTCCACTTGCCGATTGCATACACATATCGAACGAGGCAAAATAATCTTTGCATTCTAGCCACAGGTTCTCTACATCCACCCAGTTATAGTTCATGCCTTGAAAAGTTTATTTTTTTACCGACGAGAAGCTATATAGGTAACCATCGATAAAAAAGTAAAAAAAATATATATTTACAGGCAGAGAGAGTGAGTGTGGGGAGAAATGGGAAAAGAAAAAGAAAGAAATCTCCTACAATGTCAGGTATAAAAGACTGTGTATTTTTGCTAATGGTACTACAGTTTCCGAGGTACTCATACCTCGAACTTCAAGAGTCAGCACAGTCTACTGAGTCTGGAAGTATGGATTCAAAATGGTATGCTAGTAAAGACTATGTAAAAGAGTTTATTCACATATATGAAAAACACAAAGCTCTTTGGAACAACATAAATAGATGTATAAATGTGCAAATGCCAGATATAAGGGATTTCGAGAATAACTTGCATTTACCACCGTTTTTGGAGATCATGATCTAGACAAATACACCATAAGTAGATAGATAAAGTCTTTATGGAATTCCTACATAAGGGAATAGAAGAAAATAAAATATGCAAATAAGAATGGTTGTGTACTTGATCCAACACTGTGGTACTTTACTCTAATGAAATTCATTCAATCTAAAGAACAGGGAGATGCACTCGACCGTGATGGGGATGGAAGATGTGGGGTGTGTGGCTGTGAACAACACATCCATCAAACATGGAATGATGAATGACAACACCGTCTATTTCCCCTGTCCGTCAATAATGACGTAATGGACAATGCCATCAACACATCTGTCAACAGTGGAGTTTGTGATACTGTAGTCAATACACCCATCAACGGCAAGGTTGGTGACATTGTAGTATATACATCAATCAAAGACTATTGACTCGTCCCTCAACAGCGAGACTATGGGCAATGCAGTCAGTGCATTCAACAGAGAGGTTGGGAACAATGCAATCAACACAATCAACACGTATGTCAATCGCACATCTCACACATTTATTAGTGATACAATCAATATGTCCATTAATGGTGAGATATTTGACAGATCTGTTTTTTGTTATGAAATTGAAAAAAAATCATACTCAAAATCAATTATCAACCATGTAGTAGATGTGGGTATGTCTAAGGGGTGATCAAGTCGAGCCAGATGTAGTACTGTACTTTAAAAAATAACCACATATGTGTATTATCTTTATAAAATAAAATAAAACAAAATTATTTTAAAAAAAGAGTTGTAAGTTCAATTTTTTTACAATTTATTTTCACATCGTCTATGAATCACTTATAAATTACACATTCACTAAATTCTTTAGGAAATCTCCCATTTGCAATATCCAAATGCACTTTTTGCTCAGTTAGATAAAACGCACAATTGTAAAGCCATGTTTTAAACTATTCATTGACTGTTTTGGTGTCAGTTTGTATGGAAGTCTGAGGCATGGCTGCATTCGAAATTGAATGTATGACTTTTACGTAATGTTCAGATATTTCCATTATGAATCTGATATATTTCGGGTCGTGTCAAATTGTTTTTTTTTGTCTTGGTGGTAATTTGGAATATTTTTCCAAAGTCAAGTATCGATCTGCCTGACAGTCTTCGGGATCGTACAAGAGCACCATTTTTTTCCAGCCAATGTAGGAAGAACCAAGACCATCAATATAACTTCGATATACCGATGAGATTTTGAACCCAACCAACATTACATTTTCGTACAATTCCATCTGGTATATCAAATAAAGGTAGCGTTAAATGGCAAACAATACATTTTCAAGATCGAGGAATTTTTCCAATTTATAACAGTTGGTTAAGGTAAAGAACTGTTATAAATTGGAAAAATATTCACTAGGAAGAAGGCATGTGCAGCGACATAGTTGTATGAAGAATATAACAAAGTTTCAACACATATTGGTTTGGATTACTGCAAAATACACTGTAGTCAATCAGTTTTGTCAAATGTAAGTATTATTCCTTCACTAGTGAAATATATAGTTTATAGTTTATTTCCTTGTTTATGAGTTCGATAAACCTGTTACTGTCCAATTTCAAAATATTTGTAAATTGATACCCATCGGTATCTGCGACAAAGACAATTTCGCGATACTCTTATGGAATTTCGCAAACAACTGCACAGAGTTTCATATCGTCATGCACAATCAGTTTCTATTAGCTTCCAGATTAGAGTAGGTATTGTAGGCATCTTGGCGAATGAAATATACCAACTGCAGAGAGCTCCTCTTCTGTCAGGTTGTTTATTTTTTTTGTGATCGCAAATCGCGTGCAGTAGATACAGCATGGGTGGAACTCGACATAAGTGTATGAGAAGTTTGTATGCAAACAGCATCCTTCCTATGGCTATGGGAATGCTGATAAACTTGAAAGATGGAGTGCTTAAAAGCCCGTAGGTCCACTTCACCGTAATTTTAAGCGAAAGTTGCTTCGCATCCAAACTGAGTAATCTAGATTCTTGTCTTGAATCCTCTCTTCAGAGACTTCTTTTTTTGGTTTCATACTTTGGAGATTTCATTTGTTTCTTTGCTGTTTTCCTACATTCGAGTAAAGACTCTATAAAGTTTATGAATGGAATTTTTTGCACGATAGAGTAAACGAATCAGAATGGGAATATCTCCAGCCAATATATTTAGTTCTGTGATGGTAAGTATCATCTTCCTGGTAGGCAGGCTGGAATATATTAGGTTCATGTATCCCTAATAATTTTGGTTTTCGTCCTCCATTATGTACAGATCAATTACATCATTCCTCAGCATTTCATCGAATGCATCGCTGGATATCGGAGCATTTTCAAATACTAGATTCAATGATCTGGCGCAGCAACAACCGATCGTTGATCTGGAAAGTCGTTTGTTGATGGTGATGATGTTTGGGTAGAAATTATTGACGTCGTATTGAATAACGTTCCAAAAGAGACAGTGTTTTGCAAACATCACGGCTCTGGGGTATTCTTTTTTCATGTACTTGAACTTTGGTTTGCTGTAAATTGGTCTAACGACCATCGCAGACATTCTTTTGGCTAGCAACAAACCTTTCAGATCGGGCATGGCCAGTAAAACAGAATCATTATTCTGGTATCCCGGTAATATACCAAAGGATAACGCATGATTCAGGAATGCGTTCGCGATCTGGAAAGAAATAGCACTCATCATACTGTCTTCGAGACCGCAGTTAAAGAGATTGCCCAATTTGTTTGTGAAAATTGCCAAATCAAACTTGTAAAGTCCGACCATGGCCACGCAATTGCTTTCATTGTAAATTTAAGCCTGCTCCATGCGGTAGAAAATGAAAGAGTCTGTGTTTGTTAATGCTACCACCAATGTACTCTGTGCGGCGGATTTGCATGTTTGTGTATTGAGCATTTACTACATCAAACATTTCTTTGTTGTAGGGGTCGATGTTAAAGTTATTTCTCATACACTCGTGACGAAAGTCATCGTCTGTGATGGTATTATATAGAATATAATAAATTCGCATAAGCACGGAGTTCAAATTGATTTTCCTGAACGTTTGACTCAGAAAGTTTTTAGACATGTTCACCAACGAAAAATTCCCACTCGCCAATGCATTTTTTTTTTCAAGATTGTCAATGTATTGAATATGATACCATCGCATTGAAAATGAATGAGCAGAGCTGTGGCTGATTTTCCGAGGCTTACAAATGCTTTTATTTCACGTTGCGTATTGAGAACCCGCAAGTGAGTCAATAGGAATTTCAAATTATATTCGATAATGTCGTGGCAGATGAAATAATGTGGGTAATTTTGGTATCCCATTAGCATTTTCAGCTAGTATCCCTGACTATACCAAAATAGAAAATTAGTAATGAGGTCCTCTTCGTGTGAGAAACCTCGTATCCAAATGCATTTCGCAGTCAGTCTTTCGTATTTCTTCCGCATTTCCACATCAAAATCATTGGGCATGCCGCTACATTTTAGGTACGAAATTATACTCATTTCGACATCCAGATACTCACAATAGAGCACAAACATGAGGATTTTTTCTGGAGCGAGACCTACGCAGGGACAAGTATTCCAAATTATCCACACCAGTCTCGATGTCGAAGCTCACAACAGGAATGTACTTGTACAGATGAGTGTAGTTGTACGACATGTCCAGGATCAGATGCTTATGCTGTGTGACTGAGTATACACCATTTGCACAAAATATATTTTCCACGATGAGATTATCGACTCCATGTTTCGGGCTGTGAAACTTTAGTTTTGTAAGTTGATTCAGTTTGCCAAATTAATTTTGCATGTATCCCTTCTGAAGTTACAGTATCGATGTACAACTCAACTTGCAATATGAAACACACATCAGTCGTCTGGATGGTATAGTAGTATTTTTTTCACAATTATTTTCCACGAGAAATTTGTAGACTGTGTTCAAGTTTGGCGTGGTGAGATATTCAATTTTTACAAAATGATATGGAATGTACAATGTGCTTGCCGCATTTTGAGTCAAAATTTCCAACAACGAATTTGAAACAGTTTCCAGATAGATTGTCGTGTCGACGATTGAATCGATATATGGTTCAGCAGTTGGCACATTTCGTATTTCATGTTTTCAGAAACTAGAAAGTATATCGAGAGGGCGTCAGTGAAGATTTCTTGATGCCTTGTCATTGTTTTTACATCGATGCCCACCACATTTATCTGATTGTTGTATATAAAAGACATCAATATAAATATTTTATTTTGGTAGATTTAAAGAACGTTGAGGACTAACATTTTTTGTTATATAATAACCTTTAGTCCGGCTAACAAACTAAGTTTTACAATGACGAGAACATTGGAAATATTCAAAAATATTTACAACGACCCAGAACTGCCAACTTTGGACAAATTTAAACGGTTTTACAAGTATTTTGGCAATAATCACTTGGAATGCATTTACACTCGCGAAAATTATGATGGCAAAGCCTCTGACGAAGATTTCGAAGAGGAAATTGATACTAATCTTTATAACAATACTTACATTCCATTAAAGTTTAAAGATTTTCAGGCCAGGTTCCCAAACACCACACTCGAAGACTATCTCAATGTCAAACAACTGTCGTCCTCTCACACTTTTGAAATTAACTCGAATGATCAACTAGTCATGCTACAACAACTGCGACTTTCACAGTAAGACTAATGAGGGAACAGCGAATCTTTATATACCTAGTTGTAAGGTAAAAAAAAATAAAATAAATAAATAATGAATCATGTTTCTTTTGCATAAAAAAAACGGAATTGACGACCAACATCGGCTTTTGCTCATGTGCAAGTACAAAAATGCTATTCATGAGTCATCACACAGCTGCTCCCTGATATATGATTCCAATCAAACCATGATGGAACATACATATCATTCGACGGGAATGACAAGGAACAAGGATGGTACTCCTCTATTCACGAAATCAAAATTACACAATGTGTTTGCATACGAATTTAATCACAACTCTATTCCAAGATCGGTCAAAGTCTCAATACCGCCTGATGCCCTATCTTTAAACGAATACTTGACGTCGCCATTGAATTCGTTCATTTAGTTGATAGCCTACTCCAATCGGTAGACTACATATACAACCAGTTTAAAGAGTACATTAGTGCAAAAAATTTAGTTATTGTATACTTTGTACCAAAATTGGAAAACTTTGATACTCTGTTTTTCAGAACAACTTTTTTCAGTCTTACTGCTGAACAATATGCCGCAAGCTGGAGAAGTGTATTTTTTCACTTGATTGATATTTATGCGGGAAATATGAACATTTAGTTCACAACTTCTGTAAAAACATAAACTGCTACGTCGTGCAGCATAAGACATTTTGTCAAACAACCAGCTCATAATTTGGTATGTTTAAATCAAGAGTAATTGTGCACTCATTTTACCGAATGTAAGTGACTTTCAATGTGTTCACGTTACCATAAATTTTGATACAACAGGAAAAATAATAACTTCTCGAAGCTCACTAATGATGAATGCGATTTACAATCGCATTTTATAAGCTCAGACAAGATAGGAGTAAAAGATACAGCCAAAATATATGAGCATTCTTGTTATTTCGAACCTCATTTCATACGAGCTTTTTACAATGTGTTTGGCCGTTCCAAAAAAATGCACACTTCATTTTGCTCGCCAAACATTTTCTTAAATTCATTTTGGTTGAATGAGTTTAAACACTTTATTCAACTTCAAAGAGAAAGATGATTCCTGAAGGAAATGTAAAAAATAAAAAATAAAACATTTTTTAACATAAATTAAATTTATTTTAAATAATAATATAATTATAAAAAAGATTACAATTATAAATATAAAAGATTACATTTATAAAAAAAAAAATATTACATAAATAAAACAATCTATATTTAAAAAACCTAAATAAAATAAATTAAGGGTACAAATTTACAATAAGAATTGGGGTCCCTCAAGTTAGGATATATAACTTTAGTGTAGGATTTTAATTTTAAAAAGCTATCCATACTTTGGGAAATTGTACAAATAAAACACTTTTCCCACACTGCACTCCCCACCATTCACCCCCTACGCAGCTCGAATTTAGCTAAGAGATGTGGTTGGGGTTGTGGTAGTGACTGGGTGTGTCGGTGATGGGGAGAGTACTGCATCTGCTGCTGGGTCTGTGGCTGAGCGAGGGACAGCCAGTGGAGCTGCTGCTGACAGGTGAGAGGCTCCTGCAGCTGGGTGGGGGACAGCCACTGGAGCTGCTGTTGCCGGTTTAGAGGCTCCTGCGGCTGGGCGCAGGACAGCCTCTGTATTTGTAATAGCAGCCACTTTATGAGTGAAATCTTCGCCCGCCAGCTCCTCTACCTGGCCCTTTCCCTCAGCATTGGTGGCGGACATGCTGTGAAAAGAAAACATTCTACAATCGGTTTCACTCTACAATCAAACAAAAAACAACACTCTGAATATAATATAGAATAGTATTAAGACATTTTCCCCTTTGCTTCCAAAGAAAGCAAACCCTTAATTTTTTTTTTTTGCAAAACTTACACATCTGTGTAATGTTGCATTGCCAATGTTTAGTCTTTAACTTGTCGGATTGCTTAACATCCTGTTTTCGGTTTTTTTTTTCAAATTCATTTCACTTTTTTGTAACTTCTCTGTTTTTTTATCAATTATTTCCCCTTTTCATTCCGAATTTCCAGCAGTTCCTCCAATTCTTCTTTTACCTCTGTGTATTTTGCTAAGAGTAAGTTAATTTCTGTTATTGTAGTATGGTGTCTCAAAACCTTTCTATAATTTTCTACAAATTTAGA
The DNA here is from genome assembly GCA_029891345.1 of Dryococelus australis. Lineage (NCBI taxonomy): Eukaryota > Metazoa > Arthropoda > Insecta > Phasmatodea > Phasmatidae > Dryococelus > Dryococelus australis. The sequence goes on along the minus strand of CM057002.1, from coordinate 90,458,951 downwards.
TTGCATTCCCTCAAATAGCCCATCTAACTCTACCTTTTCTTCGCCATCCTTATCCATTTCTGCCAAACTTGACTAATGGTCGCTACTACTAATAGTGCTAAATATCACACTCCTACTAAACAGTGCTATCCCTAGCACACTGACGCTAGACTTAAGTGCATGGTGTTTGCATATGCACTGAGTAAATTTGTTAATTTATATTTTATGGTGGTAGGGAGGGATTACTCTATAAGCAAGTTTTTTCTTTTTTACTTCACGCACTTGTATGTTTATGTTTATTTTTTTTCTCATTTGTGCATCTGATAAGCGTTCGCTGAAAGTCATGATAAATGTTTGTACATGTGCCGTTGAGGCGACTGGCATACATTAATCAACTTGGCCTCATTGTTATGCGAGAATTAACTTGGGGCAGAAATAATATTTTTATGATGCAAAAAGGAGGGCCCCCTCACGTTTCCCCCACACCTCTACCTTCTAACTTTAATTATTTCTCCTAGTGTCCTGGGTAGGTGCTAGAGTATGTTTTTCTCCTAGTGTCCTGGTAAGCGCCAGAGTATTTTTTTCTAAGTGTTGCAGTTGAAGCAAGATTATATAAGCAGTGAACTTTGCGACAAACATCAACCATCAGCCGATGGCCAACCGACAGTGCATTGTGTGTAGTGGTTGCCAGTGGCCGAGATGCCAATCTTTGACGCCGATGATGCCATCGTCTACGTCGAGGAGGCCATCAACATTGGTGACGAAGAGGCCATCGAGGGGGCGAACACCTTCGACGTAGAAGAGGCAAACGCCTTCGACTTTGAAGAATTTGGCATTTTCAACTTCGAAGACCTCTTCGCCTTTGATGCTTAGGACGCCATCTTCTTAAATGCCGAGGACGTCATGCTCTTCGGCGCCGAAGAGGTCATCCCCTTCGTTGCTGAAGAGGTCATCGCCTTCGATGCTGAAGAGGTCATTCCATTTGAAGCTGAAGAGGCCATCCCCTTCAATGCCGATGATGTCATGCTCTTTGGCACCAAAGATGTTATCTTTCACGATAATATATCATCACCTTCGACGTCAAGGATGCCGTCTTCTTCGATACTAATGATGTCATCTCCTTCAACATAAAGGATACCATCTACTTCTCAAAGGAGGATGATGAGGGCTGTTAAAAGAAGGAATCCACCTTCTGCAACATCGGCACCTTTGGCACCTTTGGCACCGTCGGCACCTTCGTCACCACCACCCTGTGCTGGTGCGCATGTAATGAGAACGGCAACTCTCACACCAAATATGGTGCTGCCTGGAGGGTTTATGCAGATACCATTACAGGTACCTTTGCCTCCTCCAGGAATTTCAGTCTGTTTTAACACTGTCTATTACAATAATAACACTGTTTATACAGTAAAAATTACTAATAAAAATAAATAATAATTTTTTCAATAGTGTTTAATTTCTATATTCCATAATAAGATGTATTTATTTATTTTACAGCTAATATCATTGATTTTTATAGTCGTGCTGTTGGTTTTAAAAACTGACAAGTTTTTTATGTACCCAAACATGAACATGTTGTAAAATTCGGTAAAACATTCGGTAAAGCTGTTCAATTTATACAAAAATAACTACATTATATATTTTCCCCTAATCAAGATCGTCGTAGAGTCGAAATGGACTTTAAATTCTGCCTTGGCAATAGTTCAAAATATTGCCAAACAACGTGTGATGAATGTGGCTCGAGATACTGCAGTTCCTTTCTTCAAGAGCGCTGTGTTTTTTGTAATGGAAACACAAAACAATATGGATCATTTGATTGAAATGTTACGAGTGAATAATGTGTTTACACATTTCGACTTTAAGAAATATGATAGCTTGGTGTGCCTACACTCGACTTTTGACCACTTTAAAGATTCCGCCGAAGAGAACGGTGTGTTATCTCAGTTTTGCGGCTGCCGAGTATTGCTGGAAATGGTAATCATAAAACCTTCTGCTCCCCCCTAATACGAAAGTGATGAGAGTGGCAATGGGGAGGAGAGTACTCTTATTTTATTCGATAATGATTCTGAGATTGGCATACAAGAATAAAAAAACAAACAATGTAATTATTTCTAAGAAACTAAACCTTCTCAGAAAAATATTTCATTAATAACTAAGGTAAAAAACAAATGAAATAAAAATGGACAGTGTTCAAAAACTCGTCAATTTTTTTTTGGAAAATGAATATTACAAACGGGTGAAGAAAACACTAGACGGTATGAATGGTTCTATAGATTTCGCCTCTTGTACTCTCACGAATTTACGAAAAAAAATTTAATCACAGATGAGTTTACAGATTTGGGAATTGATACCTTTCTAAATCAAGTCCAACGAAACAAACTTTGTACGAACTCGTTAACCTAAAAACAATAATTGAAAACAAATAATTTCAACTGGCATTTCTTTATAATTTATACGGATTGGCTCAAATAGGTGCAAGTCTTAATCCCGAAGAGTTTTACTCGAAATTACTAAACATTATTCACGTAAACAATATACAGGTGGGTATTTCATCAGAAATCGTACTCTATAAGATTTTGTTGTGGTATATTGGGACATTATGCAAGTCGTCAACAGCATTGCACTGAATGGTTGAAACAGTCCACTACCATGGAAAAAAATGACGGTTATATAAGATAATACCTAACAACAAAAACCACTATATGATGACAAACATTAATAACGAAATTCAGTCCGAGGTATTGATAAAGCATTTTGAAATTGATGGTAAAATTTTAACTTGTAATATAGTATGATTTGAAATCAAACTGGGTAAATTTGTGGTTCGGTTTCGAGTAAAAGATTTTGCTGAATTTTTAGAATATGGTGATTCGAGAAAGGCTATTAAAAAAAAATACCAAAAGATTATCAAATATGTTGGAACATTGTAACAAAAAATATATGTACTTGTACAAAAAACACACATTGTACAAGGATCGGATTGCCAGTCGGGGGGACTGGCGAATATGATAATTGTAAAAAATAATTAACTCACAAAGCATCTCATATTAGCAAATTAAAAATTAATTAATTCATATGATGAAGCCATTGAAGTGAGAAAAGAAATGACCATGATGGCTACTAGGCTTGCGGACATTGAACAATACGTGATGGTGAAACCCGATCATGCCCAACTTCAACATGCTCTGGTTGTGTACCAGTACCAATCTGACGATGATGAAAAATCCGAAAGAAAATTACCCAAACGAAAAATAACATTGACTTTTACATGTACACAAAACCAATCTCTCAATCGTGCTGTTAAATACTATATAAAAAGAATCCAAAAATTCAGGAATTTATGTGCTCCAACTATGTACCAAACAGTATATATGTGGTCAATTGTCTAAAAAGAACTAATTGATATAATGCAACATTGAATATGTACCCAAATACAATTTCATCAAATTACTGATTTGTGATTACAAAGACTTAATAATTGAAAAATTAAAAAATCTGGTAGAAATGACAATAAACTATCATTATGTAAGACAAAAACATACATTTCGTAAGGGGGGGATCGAATCACCTTCCAAATTGACCGAATTTTTTATGGGGGAGCGGAAGTCCCCCCTTAAAAAATTCGGTTTATTTATAAGGTGATTCAGTCCCCTCTTTTTTTTATAAATTGACTTGGTTTTATGGCATTTCATATATGATACATTATGTAGTAAATTGTTGGAATAAAATGTAGACTTATTTTTCGCCGCCTTCCACAATTAAAAAAAAAAAAAATATTTTTTTCCAACGATACCTACTTATACACTTGCAGACATTATGTGAATCGTCAATGGCATTGCAATGAATGATTAAAACAGACCAATAAAACTAGTGTTTACAAACCACTATATGAATAGAGATCACAACAAACAAAAACAAAAAAAGACATGTATTTGTACTAAAAATCTTTCATTGTTTATATCAAAAGGTGATTCAGCCCCCCTTTTTTATATAAACAATTTACAAGGGGGGATTTCTAGTCCCCCCTTTAAAAAACATGTCTATTTGGAATGTGATTCGGTACCCCTTTGATATAAACAATGTACATAAGGAATGGAAGTTCCCACTTTAAAATTGCCATTTATTTTGAAAGTGATTCAGTCCAATGGGGGGATTTCCAGTCCCCTCAAAAAAATTCAATTTATTTGGAAGGTGATTTATTTCCTCCTAAATTAACACAAAATAAAAAAATGTTAATTAAAAATAAAATGTAAACATTCCCCCCCTCCCTTATCGCTGAGGTTACAAATTTTTTTCCAACAATTTCTATATATTGAATGGCAGACATTATGCCAAACACCTGTAATACAGTTACACTTGGTGTTTGTAATACGTTATTACGACGAAGCCCACAACTTGATCAGTATTTCAACCAAACCTTTCGATCGAAACACTGTAATGTACGGTGCAAACAGGAACATCGAGAATTGGCTTCTGAACTATCTTGTGGAGTTCCGAATTATTATCGGTGTTTCATAAACTCGTACTGTACTCACGAGTTAGAGAATTGTGTACAACACTGAAACGGATATTAACACTGTACATATTGCAAACATCTGGCGATGATGCATCTTCAGCATTTTAGCATTCCCTGCAATGCCAAATACTAAATGTATTTGAAAACTCTCAAATGGGAAGAATTACATTATAATAATTTTGATTGACAAATTATCGAAACCATGTACATTTAAATTGACTAAAAGAAAGAATTACCATGTGGTTATACATATATGGATTTGTGCGAGTACTCTGGATTCAGAAAATTGTGCTGTAGTAATTGAAACCATGGAAAGACACAAAAGAGAAGAGCACATTACATATTGTGATCAACTAAGGCACATTGTGGTATGTAAGTATCCCGTACGTCCTACCAGATGTTTGTGGAATGAACTTACAAACTTACTAACATGATTTCAAACAACAATGAAATTTGTAGAGTAATAAAAATGAAATGATGAAAATTATCAAATATCACCAATTTAAATGAAAAATTATATACTTTTACCAGAATAAATTGCTACCTTGATATGTGTGTTTTTCTCATTTACCCAGTTCACATTCAGTTTGTTTACTTTTGGTGACTATTTACCAGAGTGCTCCACGATCGACATAACATCACCCCCCCCCCCCAACAATTTTTATTCAACAATCAATAAGAGTAAACCATTTAATTCCCAAAAAAAGATTTCAGTAGCCAAATAAAATGGTTGTAAGAGGATGGGGGATGTCGATAGCATTTTGGAGAAATCTCGCAAAAACTGAACAAATATATCCACTGGTCCCCATACAACTACTTTGTATTCAAAGTTTGTCTTGTAAGATAAACTTTGAATATTAATAAGGTTTATAGGGACTGCTGAAAAAAAAAAACAGTTATTTAGTTTTTGTGAGATTTCGTCAGATTGCACCACAATCGATATTCCTCCTCCCCCCCTCATTAACCCTCTCACTCTTACTTTCGACAACAAACTACGTTGCAGCATTTAATTTCCTCTCCATTCTTCTCCTATGAGTTTGGCCTATATGTAGAAGAAACCTGGAAAAAAGATGTCCGTCGATGAGGAGAGCTGAATGTAGAAACATTACTCTTCTTACCAGAGCAGAAGGGAAGCATTAAGTTTAATAAGAAATATACCTTATAAAATATTAATATTTTATAAGGTATATATTGATATAGATATATAACAATAATAAGAAAATAATAAATATACCTTATGATATATATGTGTGTGTGTGTGTGTGCTTGTGTGTGTGTCTTGTAAAATATTTATTTCATAAGGTATATTTATTATTTTATTATTATTCTTACTCCTTTCCTTTTTCTCTTGGAGCAGATATGTTTCTCTATGCAGCTCTTGTCCTCGATTGATGTATTTTTTCCAGATTTATCCATCATATAGGCCAAATTGACAGGTGGGAAAGACAGGGAGGAAGGAAATGAAATGCCACAGTGTGATTGGTTGTTGAAAGTGCGAGTGGAGGGAAGAGTAAAACCAATCGCAACATATGCTGTGGGTACTGGTATCGAGATTCGAACCCAAATCGCTGCAATATTTCCAAATGTTTGCCACTTGTCAAAAAAAAATTAAAATTTCTTATTATATACATTTTGTTTTATTTTCGCCTCTTATGGTACCGAGCAACTTGCTGTTAGACTTTAAAGTCTTTCTAAAGTGTTTCCATAAACTGTTAATTTCTCTTTAATTGTTCTATCATTACCTCCACTATAGAGTCATGCTTGCTGATTATCGTAAAAAAGTTTTGCATAAACGAATAACTAGGTAAATTAACTTAGAGAATATGTTCAAACATCTATCTCATCCGATATATGCACTCTGATGTTTTATTTTTTTTGTGCTCATCTCTCGAAGACCAAAGGTGGGGAAATAACCATAGACGATCACCAGCTTCTGGTTCCGGTCGTTTTTCCCCCAGAAAATGAACAAGAACATTTGTTGATTGAAATCGTCAAATGGTAGTTTTTTGTTTACGGCTGCAATTAGGAGCGGTTAATAATTTCTGTTTCTACCAAACAGGTTTGAGCACAAACCATGTACTTGGTCAGCTCTAATTGGCTCTTTGGCCTGAGGTCCAAATAGTTTCCGGTAAATGCCATTGCAGCATCAGTAAAAGAATTTGTGTACGTTTAGTGGAGATGCTTCGCTGTTGTTGTGTCCGAGCAGAGGTGAAATGTAATTCTCAAAGACGGCGTAGGGTTTTGATGATGTTTTTCAAAAACTTGAACAACAAATTGCTGAAATCATCGTCCGATACTGGTGTATTTTGTGCTTCGGGACTCGCAGGTAAATCGTTTTGCTATTGCACCTCTATGCGTGTATGTTCGGCAAGTGCACATGCTAGGCAAAAACCCATCATTTGTACAAACAACATATGCAATAGCGAGCTTACCTGATCAAATTCAGTCACGTAGATTCGGAAGATAAATTTAACAAGGGAAACCATGTTTACTTGCTTGGGTTTTACCACGAACCTGAATACATCTCGAGTAATGTCTTCTATAATTTTCGGCAATTTATTCATCAGGTAACTTGCAAAATTTTGGTTTTGTTGGTTGATTATCGCCGAATGTTCACCCATCCATATTGGAAAATTTTAAACATGTTGTAAAAACATATTTTGGTAGGATTGTTCAGATATTAAACATTGGATAAGATGGAATCGATTTTGAGTTTCGGGTTGAGTTTCAACAGAGCTTCGTAGTAGATTATACCATCGAGTAGAAACAAGTTTATTTTGAAAATTTTTATAAAAGTTTTTACATTGTACGTGAAAATGATATTGATGTTTGAAATTTTATATTCTCGAATATCCGAAAGTTTAATGTATTCGTCGCTCAATTTATCACATTTTTTTACTTGCTGTGTTTGAATCGACTAGTTCCTTCAAAGTGTAAGATTTATAAATATCATTCAAGGTAATATCGATAGTAGGAGCCATTTGGGTTGTTGTGTCCAATTACTTAATTGATCTCATAAATAAATCTCGTGTAGTTAAATTTGTAATATTTTTTTATAAACTCGCTGTTTAGTAAACAAAGTGTGGCCGAGCAGAGAGTGATCGTTTATTTTAAGACTGTTTTTAGTTTTTAGAGAGATATTCAAACACAAATCTCGCATGTAAACCGTCCCATCGCCATAGTCGAAAAAATTAAATTGGAAACACGAATTGACCCCACTTGAATAATTTATCTTGCGAATGGCAGGCCATCTCTCATCTAACGGCAGGGAATTGTTTGCCACACAATTCATTTCGAGATTGGTGATTGTAGCATAATATGAATTTGTAATGACTACATACCGACCGAATTTTCTCCTTTTAACGCAACTGAACAATCTTTCATCAATCCAGTGATATTTGTATACTGTTTTGATCAACTCGTGATTTATTTGAGTATATTTAAAAACTTTGTATGGTAACAACACGAAATTCTTTCTAAATTGTCTGTAGAGCGCTAGCAATTGAAATTGGGAAAATAAATTGTATTTTGTCTTGGCTGTATCTTCTGCCAGCAAGGTTAAAAGAGAATCATAGAAAACCTTTCTGAAACTTTGCAAACCGAATGAAGGAGCACCTAAAAAAATACACATTTCACATACTTGTGAAACTCCGCTTCGTCGAAATTTCGAAAATTATTCTCACCAGTAAACCACCCAAAGAATGGCCAACTATGAAAATTTTCAAAGGAAATGAGTATTTCGACAAGTACTTTTCCATCGAAAGTTTTACTGAACATGCAGACTGCAATAAATCTTTACGCCAATTGTACGTGATTCCTTTAATTTTAGCTTTCGGAACATTTCAATATAAATGAGAAATGAAACTCGCATAGATATATTTTCTGCACACGGAACATATCACTTTGCCGGATAGTAGTGAATTGTCATTTAATAGTTGCTAAAAACCTTTATCCGATATTTTTCTGAAAGGAAACTATTTGTTTGGAAAAATTGTAGTTTTAAATGTATTGTCCGCAACTATCAGAGATCCGTTTAATCCCAGCACTAGAAATATAATTTTACAAGACATTATTTTACACAATTACACACAATCACGAGTAACGATTTTAAAAAAATTTATAAATACTTACATATACCTACTGATGAAATAATGCATGGATACTTACATGTAGTTGCAGTATCGTGATGTGCACAGAATACATAATCCTTTTTTCTGCCTTCTATATCGATGACAAATATAATAAATTATTGACATATACTGGTGTATAAAAGTAGTGATGTTGTTCTCATGGCAATGAGAAGAAATAAAGTGAGCGAGTTAAAATGTAGGAACTCAGAGAGATAGTGGGCGTGGCGATGATGTGAAATCACGTGTGATGATGATGGAAGGGGAAAATTGGAGAAGGGTAATTGGGAAGATGGGACAAGCATGCCGATCAGGTGAGGGATTAGGTTTTAAAATAATAAGTCAAGAGTGGGGAAAGAGGAATGGAGCTCACACTCTAAATATGGTAATGAAATAAATCAAGCATGCTGATTGGGTGAGGAAATAGTATTTAAAAAAAGACAAGAGTGGTGAGAGAGGGAAGGAGGTCACACTCAATAAATGGTATTCAAATAAACCAAGTGTGTGGTATTGATGGAAGGAGAAGTAGAAGAATGAACCCAGTGATCCAGACAGTTATGAGGCTTCCTCACTGTTACATAGGACCACTGCAGAACCGCTTAGCTAATTGTTCCATATTGTGTATCGTAATTGTTTACTTTGCAGTCTAGCGCCGGATCGCGTATCCAGCAAAGTTTCATTTAGGTATCAAAATTCGGCAACTATTGTTCCGTATGGCGTATCCAAGCAATTTTTATTTTTATTTTTATTTTTTTTCAAATTTTCTATCTTGAATTGTAAGGTGGTGTGCACAGGATGTAAAATCAGAATGTTGAATGCCAGGTAAGTTATTCATTCCTCGACAGACATAAACATGTTTCTTATCGAGTATGACAATCGCAAATCGACGATGTGGTGCGAAAAATGTGGGAAAGCAAAGGAAAATTGGTGAAAAACAGGGGCTTGTGTCACTGGTGTCGACGGCGAATGGAGGACGTTACTAAATGCCACTTTAAAGTGTCGGCGAGACAGGACAGTTTCGTGGGAGCTTCAAACTTGTCTCCGGACAAAATATTGGAGTTGTGTTTACTCTGGTGCTTGATCAAATACCCTCGACAGCAGACTATAGTGAACGAACTTTTGTGCTCGGGAAAGATGGTCGTCGCCTTGTCGAGTTTATGCCATCAAGTGTGCATAGACTGGGTGTTGATGTACAGGAATAGTATCGGAGGGCTGGGCAAAGTGATCGAGATGGACAATTCGAAATTGGGCAAATGCAAGAACCGCAAAAGACAAAGTTCACGGTCAGCGGGTTTTTCGTGGGAGTGCAGCGGTACGATCGGACGATATTCTTCCTGGTGCCGGTGGAAAAGAGTGGATCGCTCGGGCACGATGATAAATTTTAGACTGCTGGCGTGGTCACATCAACTTGGACATTCGCGGCTAATGTCACATGCAGGTGAATTACAGGAGAGAATTTGTGTGCACTGGAAAGAGTGGAACAGTAAACACTTGAAACATGCTAAAGATGAAGAGGGGTGAGACGTTGAGGGTGCACACTCCAAATATTGAGTGAAGTTGGTGTTCTGTGCGATAAAGCATTCCCTGTTTTGGCCGACGGAAAAATTTTGGGTTGTCTACCTGGCGGTATACGTCTAGAAAAACAGTCATCAGTATCGGTATGGAGAACGACTGCATACTTTCCTGATGCACTCCGCCGAGATGCGTCATTGTAATCGGCACAGAGGAGATGGCGGCGAAGGCTTGTTATATGTTTTAATTTACAAGGCCAAATGAGACTGTTGTTTGATTTAAATTACAGATGTTAGTGTGAATGACATGATGTTTGATTCAAGTTTAAATTATTGTTTATTTGGGTTGTCGTTTGATTCAAATTTAAATTAATTTCTAACTGAGTAGTTGGTTGATTCAAGTTTAAATGAGTTGCTGTTTGATTCAAATTCAAATAATTGTTTTATTGAGTATCTGTGTTTTTACAAGTTTAAATTATTGTTTTATTGATTTGCTGTTTGATTCAAAATGAAATTAATTTTTAAATGAGTTGCTGTTTAAATTAATTTAAAATTAATGTCTAATTAAGTAGCAATCTGTTTCAGTTCAAATTAATGTTTTATTGAGTTGTTTAATTCAAGTAAAAATTATTGTTTTATTTAATTGCTGTTTGATTCAAGTTTAAATTAATGTTGAATTGAGTTGCTGTTTGATTTAATTTAATGAAAACAATGAATGGCTTGTTGTGTGTTTTAGTTTACAGGTGCGATTGAGACAGTGTAGCTGTTTGTTTCATTCTTAAAAAGTATTAATTACATATTGTTTGTTTCAGTTTTGAAAGAGTTTAATTCATTTGGTGCTTATTTTAATTTAAAAAAAGTGTGATTGGTGAGTTGTTGGTGCAAACATTCAGTAGCAATAAGGAAAAAAGCCTAAATTATTTGAGTTGGTCATGATGGGTCCACCCGGAGATGACAGATGTACTTGCTTCTGTGCATCCACAAAACTTGGATCTACCAGTTCCAATTATTGAGTTATATTGATTTTAAAAAAATACATTCACTCGCGATCCTGGAAAGACTTAGCGCAGTCGTACCTGCCATGACTGGCAGATCTGCTGGCGGCAAATGCAATTGCATTTGCTGTTGATTTCGCGAACTTTGGACCAGCCAGTTTCGAGTGTTGAGGTAATTTATAAAAACAATGATTATGTATATATAAACCATTAAAATTATACAGTTAAAATTATTAAAAGTTAAATTTTTAACTGTATACTGTACCCTTTGGTGATGGTGTACATGTAAAAAATTGTGTATTAAATTAATGAATTTATAAAAAAAATGGATTTTTAAATTTACATGATTTTGGCGTGCCTTTTTTTTTTTTAGAGATTGCGTACATGTGATTAATTGTTCATATGATTAATTGTTAAAATTAAAAACAAAAATGTTTTCATTATTAATTATTATCTTTAAAATATATAAAAAGAATTATGAATCACGAAACATGTTTCTTTAAACAGGGGCGAGAAAAAGGCGAAAATAAAACAAATTTTTGGATATGTGATATGAAATTTTTAGCAATAGTTACTTTTGGCACATGGATATGTCACAGGAAATAAATGAGGTTTCTTACCCTATATTACATTTTCGGTTTGAATAGACTATAGGAAATAATTGGGTGTAGGTCGAAATTTCCCCCTGACTCGGCTGGATACCCAATTCGAAACAAGTGGGGTGCGGCACCAATATTCCTCCTCCCCACTTGGATACACAAGGTCGTCCTTTTCGGTCCTGCACATTTTCTCACCTGGATACACAATGGGAAACTTTTGGTTAAAGCCTGCATTTTCAAGGTGCGCAGGATACGCAGGTGGAGACTTTGTATTTTAAATGTGTTTTTTCCCAGTCGTGGTTGGATACGTTATAGATGGTTTATTGTCTCAACCTTTTTTACCATTGGATACATAATACAATGGTTTTTGAGCGATTTATATACACAATACGGAACAATCACCAAAATGAATTATAACTAGCCAGCATAAAACATAAATTGCCTCAAAATAATATTTACGTTTTAAAAGTAGGCATATGTACCTGAGATGTTCATCACATCGCTAACTGCGTCCCACACATTTATTGTTGCCGTCAGATTATGGTAGTTTTTGTCGGACTGATCATAGAGTAGAGAATATTTAGAAATAAAACAAAATGACACAACGCCAGAGGTCTTCAGTTTCCTTCCATATTCAGTCTGCTTTGCTAGTTGGAGCAAGCTCGACTGAAAGGAAGGAGACAGAGGAGTGCGAAAGTGAACTGAACGGACTCAATGAGCTGCGTGCAATCTGCTAACATGAATAGCCAACTTTCTGTCCAAGACTGAACTGAACGGAACTGAAGAGAATTCAAGCAGTGTGCATGCTGCTTAACTCGTTACTTGAATTCTTTATGACACCAATATAGCTGACTCGTTATTGATGTGGAAATATATTCTGTAATTCGTATCCTTTTCAGACACTTAATAACTTCTATTTGTCATTATCAGGATACAACATGGGTTAGTCAAATCACGGTCTAGATTCAATTTTAAAAAAATTATGTCGTCTGTAATTATGTATTTCCTAATAATTTCATTTCTTTGAAAAACACCTTTCCGAACTCCGCCATTACCTCAGTCGCCTGCCAGATGGTAAATAGGAAGGAACTTCTACTCAATACCATTAAAAATTAATATTACACAATACATATAACCACCCCTTCCCCAACACATCACACTTCAGTACAATGCCAGACCTCTGAGAGTGAGGACCTCCCACCCAAAAAAGAACACCCTTAGTACACTCTTTCACCAAACTATGCACTTATTAATTCACACAAAATTTAAAAAATCTGACTAATTAATAAAATTAAATTAATTGGATCAATCATTTAAATTTCATCACATTAATTTTATCGGATTCTGATTGGTGGATTAACATTTTTGATGGAATTAAGATCGTATTAATCCTTAATGCGATAAATCAATTTGATATCAAATAGATAATCCGATTAATCAAAAGTGCAGTGAAACCCCGCTGCCCCTCCTACTTATGTGTTGTCATTCGGTGTAACTCACCAAAAAATAGCTAAATATTTAATAGCCTCGGTCAAGCTCTTGGGTAATATACAGCATGAGAATAAATTAGTTTATGCTAATTAACAGTAATGTGAAAAACAACATTTATTCAACTAATTGTTAGTAATAAGGTGAAAATATATATTACACGTAAAAACCGCAACTACACTTTCTCGGTAATTACCATAAATGTATAAGTAGACAAGAACATAAGCAATAGTGACAATACATTTTACAATGAAGAAAACAAATTTTATACTGTCTAACAGTACTACTACACTATTAATAAGAGACTAATCTTGTTTATGAAATATCCACAAATAAACAAATCTTATAATTTCCTATGCAGTCCAACGTTCCAAATATGTATCATTCTATAATCATTAGACTTGTTTAGTAACATAAACAGACTACTCAATGTTAAACATCTTCTATGAACATTTATTATATTACTAAGCTAAAGAATCAACGCAAAACTGGACAATATGAATGTCACTAGTAACATTAAAAATCTAAAGTAACGACACCATCAACAATTTACAAATCATCCCTTCATCTCTGTTGGTTGAAACTATTACTCTTAAAACCATTAATTCCGTTATGAGAAAACTTTAAACTTACTTTATGATCAAAAAGTACCTAGCTGCAATTGACACCAAATTATTGTGTCCCAGGTGTGGATGGAATTCCTCGAGAGTCGAAATGAACTTAGTAGTAAGGCATAATTTTTTCTGGTGCAGGGTCCAGGTTCCTGGCTCGGTGGCTCTGGCCACCATCCTGAATTACCGTCATTTTGGAATATTTCTTTCAAAATTGCGTGTTTTTATCCAAAAACATATCAGAAATCGATTATTTTACCCAAAAATCGATAATTTCCCCCAAAAATCACCAAAAAATTTCCCCATTTTGTCCAGCCCTAAAAAAGGATCACCCCAAAAAATTATTCAGGGTATTCTGACCGCCATTTTGAATTTTCCTTTTTTCCATAAAAAATTCCCTAAACATTTTCCTTCTTTTTCCTAAATATTCACTTTTTCTCTAAAATAATATTTAAAAATGTACTATTAATTATTTTTATTATTTATTTTAAATATTTGAATTTATTTTAATAATTAAAAAATGTAAAGGCATATGCATTAAGTGTTATATATCTCCGGACTCATATTTTCAAGGTGCATATGATCATGAAGTCATATCATCATTCTGTCTCGATTTATCCTGCTCTATCATTCCAATTACACGACCGCCATCTTGGATCAATGTTACCTTGACCTTGACCTTAAAATAAAAAGTCTCAAAAATTCATTAAAATTTTTTTTTAAGTTCGACAAATATAAAAAATTCCAAAAAAATATATGTTTTGTTTAAAAGTGTTAACGTAATTTAAAAAATATTTTTAAAAAATCCCTAAAAATACAAAAATAAAAAAATAAAAAGAATCTAAAAAATCCTAGAACACTTCACGATAGCCTCACACTCATTCCACCGCCCTAAACATCATACCCTACCTTAACCACCCACATTACAATACTACGAAATAATAAATATCACACAAATTGAGAAAAAGTATACCAACAATTTTAACTCCAGCATGTCTGTCATGTCATCATTGCCATCAGCTCTACCAACCAACACTAGACGAAATATTCGAATAATTCCTACCTACTGCTATAATTCAAACATATCTCAACAATTCGTCCACACGCAGGCCATACAAACCAAACATACACCGACCCCTCACAAGACTGACCCGTTGACCTATAACCCATTGATGTATGAGCCATTGACCCCATAAATTCATTTATCCCGTAATGACCCATAAGGGCACCATATTGACCCATAATGACCCATATCCTCAGAATTAGCCATAATGACCCCGTAATGACCCATTAACCCTATAATGGCATACAATGCCCCTTAATAACTCATAATGACCCGTTGACCCCATAATGACCAATTGACACCATAATGAACCATTGACACATTACAACCCCAAAATGACCCACAATGACCCCATAATGACCCATTGGTCCCCTGACCTCATTGACCACATCACCCCATGAACATAGGTGAAAACTCGATCACAGAATTTAACTAGCAACAACCAGTTAGCGATGATGCTGGTCGAGGTTCTGTGGCCGACGAGGTCAAAGGCAATCCTACATATTCGCAATTCATCTTCGTGGTATGGGAGCACTCTGAGGAAACCCAAGTACTCGTTCACCATGGAAGAAAATATACAGGTACTTACATAAGAATATGTTATTTAAATAAGCTTGTAGGTATATGCAAATATCTAAATATATAAATTACAATTAATTTTAATATTTCCCATATTTATGTACGCATATTAAAATTATTTTTATATTCCCATATTTATACGTACATACGTATATATATTTTTTATATTTGTTTTATATTCCCATATTTATATCGATATTTAAATTAATTCTATATTTCCATACTTATATGGCATACTTATATACATAAATATAAATATAAATATATATATATAGAAATTTAAATTAATTTCATATTCCTATATTTAATGTACATACATAAAATATATGTATGTACATATATTATATAATATTTAAATAAATTTCTAAATTTCCATATTTATATGTGCATCATTATGTAGAAGATAAATTAGAATTATTATATATATATGTGTATATATACTTATACTCCTGTACATATAAATTAAAATTTTATAAATAATTCTATATTTACATATTTATTACACATATAAGCAAAATTGAAAATAATTTTATTTTACATACCTATACATACATAATTTATATATATATATATATATATATATATATATATATATATATATATATATATATAAATTACACTGAAAATAATTTTATATTTACATATTTATATTCCTATACCCATATATACAAATAAAATAGAAAATAATTTTTTTTCACATACTTATATGCCTATACATGTACATAGTTACTTACATTATACCTATATATCTAATTATATATAAAATAAAAATGAAAATAACTCTATATTTACATATTTATATAATTATAAATCCATTATATATTACCTGCGTGTTTTCTTCTTGGGTGAACGAGTATTTTGGTATTCTTAGAGTGCCAAGGCGGTAGTAAATTTCGGCCAAACGAGCATGTTTATCAACGACGTTCGTTTTTATTTCCCTCCATTTCTTGAAATGAATTTCATGGCGTGGAAATTGTTCGGTTGTTGTAACGCAGGTACAAGCAGTTGGAATTTAACCGGTGCGAGACACTTGCATTCGATCTACTTCAACATATCGGAAACATTTTTTTGGCAACCGGTACCATACCTCGAATGCCATTTCTAAATCCCCCGATCGTCAACTGACGATCTTCCCACGTTTCATGGAACTTGTGGTGCAAGCGGCACTCAGTTTACGCGAAAACGTCTGGTATTACGGAGATTACGCAAATTCTTCTAAAATGGATGTGGTTCGATTCTTTGGTGACTCTGATCTATAATTAGAAAAAAAAAGAAGATGCTAGGTAAAAAAATCTTTCCTCAATATCAAGCATTTGAATTATGTGTTAAACGGTACAAAGCCTTTGATTCAAACTTACACATCCGATGGTTGAGTTTTATACACGCTGGATAAAAGCATGAATGAAATCGTATGGAAATTGATTATTTTGAAAAGGTTTGATACGTATCTCAAATATAAATTTAATTTATCTAGACTGGTCGAACTGCTCCTTTCCATCGATTAGTCGTGGTTCATTTACATGGATGAATTTGGCATAAGGGTCCAATTACCATTAGAACTGGAAGCCATCGAGTATGAACTACAAAATCGAATTTTCGTAAATACTTTTAAAAATACCTTTGAATATTTCTACCTTAGTGCTTGGGTGGTTATTTTAACGATTTTATTTGTGTTGAAGCTGCCGATATTGACTGATATATTTAAAATACATTGGCTTTGAAAGTAATACTTTGATTATATTTTTCCCCCTAAGAGAGAGTGTGTGTGAGAGAGAAAGAAATGCATTGATGGATTTCTACTCGATTAGCATCATTATTCAAGCTATATTATCGCTTGTAATATTGTTGGTGTATTGGTTTTTACTACATGCGAACACTCTAAAATACGATCCCATAAAATCGGGTAAAGATTAATTTAGGTTCAACCTAGTCAAAAATGAAAAAAATTAAATTTGTCACTTTGTGTAAAACGAATACATATTGCGAGTACAAAGTTTTTGCAACAAGCACAGAGAATGCAGAAAGCTCGAAAATCGAGGTGAATTTTATCGGCAAATCGGACAAAATACCTCTAGAACAAGGATGGAATTTCGAGAAACAAAAATGGTTCAAACGTAGTCACACGCAAACACTTTGACCGAAACTCGTCAATGTCGGGATGGATTATAAAATCCAACTACACTGGGATTTAAATCCCCTACAATTTGTGTCGATCTCCCCGAAACTGAGCATTTCCGCCTGCAGTTGATGTATGGTGAGTGTACTAATCCGAACCAGGTCACTTACATAACGTACAAACAGTATTGCCACTTAATGAACATTGATGGTTCCGAATCCGCAAACAAAATCAAAAGAAAAAAATTCAAGGATAGGTATATGAGATGCGGGCGCGATCGTAAATGGATTTTGGAAGTATGCCCAAAGAATATGATTTTTGATGGAATCGCGAACCGTACGAACGATGATGCGATTAGAATGGAACGCGATATTGGCAACATTTGTGTCGACAAAATGAACAAAATCAGATTGCCTTACGCGGACGATGCCTACATTGTTTGTAATTACGGATTACCAGTAATCGTCAAATGTAAGTACGGCTCTCTAAAAGCCGAATAAACTGTCTACAACCCAAATGTTCGCGAAACGAAAATAGTTATATCGTGCATCCGTATAAGATCAATGCCTATTTTTTCCGAAATGGAGATGTCAAACACTTTAAAAAATATGATCAAAAATTAAAATATTTGTATTATGAATGCGATAGATATCGCCTGACTTATCCCAACGTCGATGAAGTTTTCAATGTAGACACAGGCAGTTGTGAAAATCCCACCCTCGATGTCCTTCTCATTCCCTGTCATTTTCCAGAATACTCATCACTGCAGTTAAGGTTTTAAATAGTACTTGATATGAACAAATAGATTTTATCCAGACAAAAAAAAATAGGAATAAATAACTACAACTGGCAATTGGAAATCTAATATCCTTCTTAAAAACGGAAAAATAGTGCGTCAAAGTGTAAGAATGTTGATTCACGAAGAAAAAAAAAAAATTTCGGTAAAGTTCCTTTCGAAGAAACTATAGTTTCCATTAAACCTACACTTAAATTAAAATAAAGGAAATACACTCTAAAATCAAAGTTGTATTTAGCGACATTTTTCGCACGTGTGTTCTTGACGGATTTTACGGACCTCGTTGATGCCAAGAAGAAATTTTCTTCGATTTTATACAAAGGATTTATAAAATACAAAAAATTTGATATCAAAAAAATATATGCGAAATATAAAGATGTTGCAAATTTGGCCGAGAAGGTGGAAGATGGCTATTTAATTGACTTTATTGTTGCGAGAAA
The DNA here is from genome assembly GCA_029891345.1 of Dryococelus australis. Lineage (NCBI taxonomy): Eukaryota > Metazoa > Arthropoda > Insecta > Phasmatodea > Phasmatidae > Dryococelus > Dryococelus australis. Next base: position 90,440,131 of record CM057002.1, on the reverse strand, counting down.
TACACTATAAGTTTTTTAATCGTACCTTCAATTTTCCAAGTCTTTTAAATTTGTTCCCGGTTGGCTCGAGGCGATGAGATGATTCCCAGGCAAAAAATTTATTTACAATTATCCACTTTTACGAAATTATTAATCTTCAAATGTTTTTTTTTGGAAAGGGTAAATTATGCTTTTTGATAAGATTCGATCGCGGTTCTTAGATTGTCGCGTATTTCACTGATAATTTTCTTTTCGGCAACCAAGTTAAGCAAATGCATTACAGCGAGAGAAAGTACCACTTTTAATTGATTATTTTCGTATGTTAGTTCCATGAATTCTTTGCAAAAGTGAATACTATAAAGTATTTCTTTGGGGTTAATGGTTTTACAATTTTTTTTGCCCCATTCCTTTGCCAAATTGATGATGAATTCGTCAGGCAATGGCGCAGTTTAGTTCGACGATGGCGATGAATCGTTTTCTTCCCTCGTAGAAAATTGCAACTCATCGGGTAATGGAGCGACTTGTGAAACAAGGGTTAAATTCCCCTCGGGAAGAACGTTTTTTTGAATTTGAGTCGTCTTGTTGGATTTCGTACGATGCGTACCTCATTTATCCGAGTTCGATCGTTTCTATTACCGCTTCCTCCTGCCATCCATCACATCTTCATTCGAAGGGATTACATCGTGCCATCGTAAGGAATTGAACATTAAATCATCGAGTGATGTTTGTAGATTACAACACACAGACGAGTTTTCAGGAGACTGGAATGTTAAAAAATCTGATAGGTTGTAATCGGGTGAAATGTTTTGAATCTAAAATGGCAGAGTTATGGATGTAGTTAATTCTTGTGGTTGTAATAGGGGATTATCTGTCACCACTCTTGTTAAACTCGATTGAATTATTTGAGGTTTTACTTGCATCGTGTCTAGATCGATCGAGGAGACATCTTGCAACTATGGAATATGCGTCGAATTGAAATTGGACTGTTATACAGGCTGTGATTCAAAATGTTGTGGTGTATTCGCACTGGTCGAATCTGCGACTTTTATTTTTTTGGTCGGCTGGTGTACTTTTCCATTTGGAACATGAAACGTGAAATCTTCGTAGCCTGTTGATGAAAGATGATTTATGGTATCAGTGTTACTCAATTAGTTATTGAGCCCGTGGGATCGTTTGTGCACGAATCTGTGACTGATGCCCGCTTCTTGCAAGTGCCCGCAATTTTAAAAATGGTAATTGTCAATCGCAGGAACTTTCACTTTGAATAAATCTTGAACCTCGTGGCTATCGGCTAGGTAAAAATTAAACACCAAGACATTTTGCAACACTGTCAAATCCATATCGAATGATTTAATGACGTTTCGAATTGCTGCCTGGGGATCGAAACTGAAAACTTGAATTTGGTTTTTTGAAAGTAAAACCTTTTCCCCGACGATTTCATCAGTTATTTTTATTGGGTAAGAGTACGCTGACCCACGCGATCGCGTCCGAATGGAAAGCCAAATTATACCAACTCAACATTGGGCAGTTATCCTCGCCCACCATCGGTGGCGCATAATGCAATTTAGCCAATTTGTTGAAGATGACCATCGAAAACCAGAACCAGCGATACGTGATATTTTTGGACGAAATCGACGAGATAGTTTCGCAAAACTTGGCAATTCCACCCCATTTGCGAAGTGTGGCAATTACCCTACAAACTGGATTCGAAGGAGGTGTTCAAATGAAAAATAATGTTTTAATTTTAGCTGCAACCAATTACAAAGAATCAATAAGACCTACAATCCTCGATAGAACCCATGCCTTTACTTTATCAACTTGCCCTCGGAGGAAGAATGCCGTAGCGCATTAATTGGTCTCTTGCAGTTGTTTAAGAATCACCATCTTAAGGACTGGGATGAATAATATCAACATACGGTGATTGATACTATTTCTCTACCACAATAACTCACTTTTCGAAACGTCATGGCCACACATGATAAAGTGATATTGGAAAACTTTAAAGACGAGCCATTCTCGTTCGCTATCGTCAATCAATCTCTACTTGTACAGATACCAAAGGAAAATTACGCGAGTCAACACATTTCGTATGAAGCGGCGTTAAAAGTACTCGAAAATGCAAACGAATCGACAGTGTTGACTTTGCGTCTCGAAACCATCTACGAACTGTGCCGGAACACCATCCTGACAAACGATCTAATTTTCTTCAGGCCAAACTTGGATCATTCCAACAAATCAATTGCTAATACAAGAACAATGAATGAAGAAGAATACAACAAATTTCAAGATGACAAGGAGTAAAAGCAAAACAATTTTTATTGATTATCGATTGGGTAAATTAAACATTTCTCAATCACATTTTCGTCAAAATCAACTACCTGCAGTAGCTTGTAATTCGACAGGTTTGCGTGCATTTGCAGTAGATACATTTAGGTGATTTTCCGTCTGCACGTGGTCGAATATAAATTTTTTTCCTTGTTGAATATATAATAATAAATGTTTTGCTTCAACGAGAATTTGTTTAGTTGTGATGCTAATACATTAAATAGAGGTCCCAGTACATAATCACCGCGAGATTCTTCGGAATTCTTTCCAATCGTCCATCATCAAATCGCCTTGCTTGGACTTGAAAAGCATGTCGATGGTTTCACAAAGAGCGAAATCAACATCTCATACTCTGAGCTCCGATGCATAAGATGTCCAGCCATTGGCTTGACGAACATCGCGGTCGATATCTAAATATTGTGTATCACATCGGGTATTTTTGTACGTTTGATTTGTAGTAATTTTCGATACTTGTATGTAGTTGAACTCCCAAATCAATAGCTTTTTGACTGATTCCCCCCCTCCCCCCCCCCATTTTTCATAGATGGCGGCTACCGGATCGTCATAGGTTCGGAAATCAGCGTATGGTCCGATGGAAAACTTGGGCGAATTCTCAATGTAAGAGGCCATTTTCTTTGACTGAAATTTTGGAAGATGCTTGAAACACATGTCGAAGCAGTGATAAAGGTTTTGCGTGGATCATTGTGCACCGAATATTTGTGAGCTTTTTCCGTGTTGAAATACGAAATCGTACAAATCTCGCAGTTCTATGCGTCCCGACATTGTCACTCTCTTATGAAAGGAAAACAACTATTGCGAAACAAATAGGTGCTCTCGTCTCTTTATATAGCCTTTTTTTTGTAATTAAAAAAGTGTCTTTTTAATTTTTTCAGCGCAACAAGGTGTAAAGAATATCCTTTTCCTTGTTTACAAAATAATGTGGGAGAATACTAAAATGTTTAAAAGTTTCCACAATCTCCATCTGCAACGCCCACCAAACATCGTTCAATCGTAGTGCCAAAGAAATTGGTCTTTGAACACTTCCGTAAATTTCGAGCTGTTTGTAAAATGAAAGTAACTTTGATTTTAAATTAAAAGTGTACAACTTGTTGACTTTTTTCAAGACTGTATTGTATCTATCGAAAGTATGGTAGAAATTTTTCAAATAGAGTAACAGTTCCCTCTTATCATTGTCGAGGAATTGGTCCAATCGGGTATCATCATTACTCTGCTTGTTTCGAATAAAATAGTCTAGAGTTTTTCTACGCGCAACATGTTGATACTCGTAAAAAATGTGGTCTATAGAATACGGATTTTGATTGCTATACTTGAGTAGATCTGACATACTCTTTATTAATAAGAACTAATTTTAAAAATGGGCCAAATCTTTTAGATAAATGAAGAAGAAGAGTAATTGAATAGGATAAAGTCGAAATGCGCTGAACTTCCGAAAGCTTGTGTGGATGACAAACTGCTACTTGATGAATTGTGCACTGCGACAGACAACTTTATTCGAAGCAAGCAGATATTCGACACATCTCATACATATATCAATTATGTCAACATTGTGGATTGTTGGACAAAATTAAAATTGAAATTGATCAGTGTTTACCTTCAGAGATTCGACGAGATTAGTAACGATTACTTTGGCGATAAACTGCACGAGTTTTTTTAATTCGAGGAAACGTTGATGAAACAGCTTAGGGAAGAAGTCACAGACAAAAAACACGGGAATATGCAAACTAGTCAACAAGAATCGAGTGTGAGATATCAACAATGTGTTGAAAGTCTGGCGTGTTCAATTCGAGATTGGTCAACAAATTTACCTTAATGCGATTTAATATCCCGCGATCCATCTTGGCGAAGAGCGAAAGTATCGGTTTGGCATTTGGCATTATGCGTGCAAACCGCTCTTTGAAATCATCGATTCCTCCGAGCAGAGAGTCCAACTCAGAGTTCAATTCGAAAGAATAGATGGGGTGCATCGATAGTAAACAATTTTTTGTTTTTCAAATCGCGTGGAAAGTGACTTGCAAAATAGACTGTTAAAGAGCCAGTTAATGAAAGGTCCGTTAGGGAACATAACAGACGATCAATTGTACGATAAATTGCCAAAATATTTGCTAGTCATTTGAAATGCCGATCGGTTAAATTGGGTATCTGCGTCAAGATTTCGTACAACTTAAACAGCTTGAGTATGGGCTTCCCATTGTCCGCACTCGTCATTTCCATTTATCTTTCTTTTACTCTTTAACCACAACAGAAAAACATTTATTAGGTAAGTGGCAAAACCCAAAGTAATGACCCCACCGATAAAAAGTAATCCGTAATATAAATACCGAAATATGATTTTCGTATAGTCGAATACATCACCGCCAAAAGCCACAACATTCTCCACGTCTTTGCCTATTATATCGACGATCGCATCCGTCCACAAGGCATCGACACAACGATATTCCACGTTGATGTCGGTCACTGGAGGATCGTTTCGAACACTGTTACAATGAACGCACGCAACGTCACCATCCGCCTCCAAACACCGGGCGTTTTTTACCTCGTCGCATAAAACTTTATCGTCGCATAAATCCAAGTAACTATGGTTGGAAAACGTCCGATAATTGAGATGATTGACTTTACACACGTAGTTTTCGTAGAGAATGCATCTGCTTATCGCCTGCCTGTACCTATCGATGTAGGCGGCCAGGTCCGAAACATCGACGGCAGAAAGAAAGGTGTAACCTACAAATTTTGTTCTCTGAGAGAAATAATGTTTTTTTTTTTTTTTTCCTTTCGTGAGCTTGGGATCGGCCATGATAAGTTTTACAACATTGTTAGAATTAGCGGCTTTATTCAATTCTGGATTCAACGAGTTTATTTTTTTGGATCTGAGCTGAATTTTATGCAGCGCATAATCCGGTAAATTTTTAATTTCGTACGATAAAACTTTACGCATATCGTCGTTGAGACGGATGCTCGAATCGATTTGACCGAAAGCGCTATCAAACTGGCCTTTTTTTTATCTTGCTCATAAATTCACCAATCGTGATGTTGCCAATTCATAATGTTTTTCTACCATTTGCAATCATTTTCAAGCCATACAAATATTGATTGTTAAAAATATTTTTGAAAACTGAATCTTTTAAATTCAGTACTAGCAAATGTCGAATCATTGCACGTTCACCCCCCTTGTCGACATTACCGGCAAATTTAACGAGAGCCTTCAACATTGTTATGTGGTTATACTTATTTTTGTTATAACTCGCAAGTTAGAGGTCTGGGAAGCTTGACGGCGACAACCGTAAGATACAATTAAAAATAATCAACAACCTGGTGATTGGTTCCACACAAGTTTTAATACTTGCTATAAACAAGAGAATGTTGATGTATTACTATCGATGTACATATTATTAGCTATTTACTATTATTACATTTTGGGTTTAACAAATAATTTGAAGAAAACATTACTGATTATTTACAAGAAAAATTATTCTCATATACCCCCTTTAATATATATATATATATATATATATATATATATATATATATATATATATATATATATATATATATATATATATATATATATTGGTCGAGGTAAAATTGTATGCATGTTATTTATTGCTCTCCTAAAATGGACCATGTCTTCATGTATCATATGCAAGTAGTTTAAAAAAAAATATGTATGCGAATATCGTCACTGCTGACAATACACCATAAAAATGATTACACATTTTATTTTATTTCCTTAGTATTCTTATTTACTTATTTGTTTTATTTGCACTATTCACGTGCAGTTGATAATATACACATCATATACAATGTTTTCATTATATATTTGAATACAAATATCGAAATAAAAAAACCATAATATATGTTTATTGTTGTCAGCATCGCCCCAAAACGACAATAGCCCCATACTGAATTCTTATTTTACATTTTGTTTTCGTTGATTTAACTCTGTGTTATCTTAGCTGTTCCTGCAGGGGTAGTTGTTTTTAATGATGCACCACTAGTACCAAAATGAGTAGTCATAGAGGTTTTGAGTTTATCTTTAAATTTCAAAATCACAAAGGCCAGAACCCCCTAATAGTAAAATGCTGCCAATACCCATCCACAAATATATTTGGTTTTTATTATTCATCTTCTTATATATCATTATGTACAGGATTACTGTAGTAAATCATACGTTGCAGTCTTCACCTTTGTAATCCATCATTAATTGATTATAATTACTGTTCAACTGATACATCGTAAAAGTGATGGGAAAAGGAAATCTAAAAACTTTACACAAATTCAAGTATTGAAAAGTACGAGAGACTGGCAAGTGAAACGTGTTTGAAATGTTTTTTTTTATATTGTTCGTGTGAAAAAAAAGAAAACTTTCATTCAAATATTCGACGTAATAGGGTTTTTCATTGTACTTGGAATCGTAACCAAATGTTTTGATTAAAAATGTTCTCATACCGGCCAATAAAGTAGATGCTTTAATGATTTTCAGTGAAATTTCAGTCATGTTAGTATCATAGTATCATGCATCAACATGTTCATTGCCTATTTCGTTGGCAAGGTTAAGGTTCTTTGCGCTAAAGGCCAATTTACGTATCGAGTAGAAATTTTGAAGATGGTTCGTACTGAGTACAACACGTCGGAGTTGTCTAGGTAAGCGAGCAATTTAGTACTGAAGCATCGTTGCATCCACAGTCTTATTTTATCAGTGGGTTAATCTTGACATTTACAAATTTCGCATTTAGCATCATGTATGAAGTGGGAGTAAAGTATTTTCCCTGGGAATAAATTCCGTTTACGATTTTCGCACCAACGCCATATTTTCGCCTAATTATCGGGCCATCAAATTCCAAAATGGATAGAGGAGTGTCGGATTTCACACCGATCAATACTTTGTTTACATTCGCGCCCTCAGGAAATAATTCATCGTTTTCGAAATACAGAGAGTAATAATAGATTTCGATTAAATTCTCAGAGATGTTTTGTACGTTGTCAGAATCATTGTGAACCGTGCTGAAGGCAGCCACGTAGTTATACTTGGTGTGCACTGCAACGAATCAAAACTTTCGTTATCTTCCATTCGAACTACTTTGGTCGATTCCGGAATACCCACATGCACAAAAGAATAGTTTTGATCAAATTGGTACTTTGGCATCGCATTGAACGAACAATTGGAAGATGTGATGCATTTACCCCAATTTACTAATACTTTTATGGGATCGCAATGAGTCCGCGAAGTAGACTGTACTTTATAGGCGTCGGTGTAGCCTGTTTCGTTCACTAAAATTAATTTCAGTAATTTTTAGTTGGAAATTGTTTATCGTCCAAGCATTATACATACCGATGACGAAATCCAAATGCGCAATGCACGAAAAGGCACTTTGCGGCATGAATGTTGTCGTAGTTTCTGTCATGGTCGGCATAGACACCAAATTATTGTTTATGCTAATGACTCTGAGATAATATGTGAAAAATTCTAAGCGAATTTTCGTATCGGAATTTGCATACATAAACATGCGAGCCATGTCCCAAAATTGACCCCATTTATTATACTTTTGATCGGATTCGTAAAACCAGAGTTTGGAGCATTGGCTGTTGAATTTGCAACATCCATTTTCCGTCTTGGCCATCACTGCTTTTATCGAATCAATCACAAAGAAACCATAATCACCTATATCTCGAGATAACAAACTCCGTGTCCTCATAAACATAGGCCCGAAATGTAATGGGATTGTCGGATGCTCCAACATCCATTTCACTTTATCAATCACCGACTTTGAATCTATATTGAAAAATTCTTGCAGAGCGATAAAATTCCCGAGCTGAAAAATATATATAACCATAAGCTCGGAGAGTTTCATGAAACACGTACCCCCCGTCGGGATACAAACCCTCATTCGAAGTAACCACTTGGAATTTCAATTGCGATAATACTTGTCGTATCGCTTCGGTGTCGATTAAATTTTTTTAACTACCCATAAAAACGTGGGTGCCAATGAATGGCACCGCCATCATAACTGTGTTTGGTCCTAATCTAGGCCAACCTATACTTAATGTAGGTGTGGGTAAATATTTTTTAACCATGCTAACCAGTAGATCTAGTAAAGTTTCATCAATTTCGTAAAATAAATATGAGTAGATAAGATTTGAAAATATGCGAAACCGTGGAAAGGAAATTGAAAATTGATACCAGTTTGTATTCTATGGCCGAGTATAGTCTGTCGGTGGCATTGGTAACTTGCTGTGAATGGTTTGTACTGCAAATTTCACACAATTCCAGACATCTTTTGATATATAGTACTTTGAATGTTCGTTCATTGTACTAATCATCAGTTTCTCCAAAACTTCACTCATTTTACCAAACTATTCGGTGTCTTGTAGCCAGTCGTATTGAGGTAAAAGCATATCGTTAGTTTCAAATGTTTTCATTACAAGATTGTTGCTATCATCAACATTTGTCGACAAGTATTGTTTGTGATAATGTGGTTTTATCTTTACGAAATGAACAATGTCTATTTCTATTTTATTCATTTGAACAATCACCTTTATGGCGTATTTTAAGAGTAAAATTATGAAACCCGCTAAAATAATTCCCAGACTTATAAATATAGGGGTATCAAACTTTTTGTGAAATTTTAAAAATAGCATATGGTTATGATACTTGTCTAGTTTATTCAATATAATAATTTCAATTACACTCGCTGGATTGGTACTTGTTTATTCGCGAAATTTACAAAATAAAATTTTGCTACTATCATAACATACCTAGAATTCCAAAATGAAAAAAACGTATTAACCGCAATTTCTTCATAAGGCACAAGTTTGCTCATCTTGGTAATAAATTTGTTTAATTTGCTCTCGTCAATTACGATGGAATAATAGGGAAACAACTCTTCAAAGATATGTCCAGCTTCAATTTCCAAGACCTTTGGCATGAGGTGTTTATATGCTGCATATCGACCGAGATATTTCACAGTCGTGTCGGCCAACTACACTCCTGTTTGAGCTTTAGTTTGGGATTTTTATACTCTTTAAGTACTTTAAAAAAGTTTTCCAATCAAACTCCAAATCGATTGTTATTTCACTTTTTACTTTGAAGATCTTGTTCTTGTGGAAATACAACAGGCCATCGGTGGGAAGTGAACTTGGCACAAGAGAGCATTCTAATCGATGGAACATGTTTGCATACAATTTGTCTTCGTTTAAACGGTACAAACCAGTCAATTGATCAAAACGGCCATGTTTTTCAGCGATGAATGTTATGAATCAAACTGATTTCAGAATATCAATTTTGTAGATGGTGGGAATATGGTTTTGATGATTTTGTAATGCCTGTTTCATATCTACCCTTGAAACATTGATTTTACCCAACATGTCGATGAGAACATGAACTAACCTGTTTTACAATACCTCGACGAATGCGACGTAATAACCACTCAATTCGAAATTATGCCCTTGAATGGCAGGTGAAAAGGCGATGAAAAGTAAATCAGGTGTGAGAAAAAGCGAGTCTATGCCCACAGTCTTATTTATTGGCATAATATTCCAGTTGTTCACTTATGGTGACACATTCGAAAAAGAGCTGGTTCTCCAAGTGATAAGGCGAAATTACATTGACGAAATCAAATAATCCTCTTGTATTCACCACAATAGTCGTAAATCAATTCGTCGAATAACATTTTCGGAAGATGGCATATGAATGTTTCGATCGAGTCACACATTTCGTTTTCGACAGTGATTCGATATGTGTTGAGTAGAGAAGTTACATAAAATACATCATCTACAATAATTCTGTTCCCCATCTCATTATTGTAATACACATGACGAACAATTCTCAATTTTTCTTCCAAAATGACAAGCTTCAAATCACAAACATCTAGATCAATTTCCACTACTTTGCTCTAACCTACAAGCACAATCTCGCCCTGATAAAACTTTAATTCGACCCGCCAACCAAAGTAAATTTTGAGTTTATAGGTAATGATACCAGACACATTTAAACTTCTGATTTGGATTTCCACCAATTGGGGGGTTTGAAAATGATTTCGCAGCCAAGTTTCTTCATCATGGCTAAGTGACGATGATGAAAATTTGTACAAAGTTTTAATCAGTGTAGTTTCGATTTTTTTTACAAACTTATTAAATTTTGCTGTGGTGATGGGCTGTTGGATTGGAAACTCAATTTCGTGATTAACCTTTTAAGGCATTTGGAAATCGATTCGAGAATATTTCCCGATTGTTGTTGTTGTTGCTCTTGCATTTTGTACCAAACACCACAAACCTTATGACTCAAATAAAGAAAATTCCCCTCTTTATATATAAGTATAAAAAATAACAAATAAAAACTTAACAAAAAACTACACTGTAAATTATATACATTTTAATTTACAATATTATACAATGTACATACACAATTTTAAATAGATTGTTTTTGTAAAACACACAATCTCAATAATATAGCTTTACAATAACAATAAATATTATAAATAACTAATGCATTCAACCAAAATCACAAAAAACCTAAATGCCAATATATCAGCAATATGAATCAAATTGCCATTTCTGGCAATAGCAAAAAATATTTCATGACTAATGTGTATTGCTATCAAACCGGTTATCATCCAACAGCCAAAATATAATATTATTGGAATGACAGATAGTATTCTGTTGACAATATAACAATAAGCATTGTTTTTTTATAAATATAATATTTAAATATCGAAAAACTAATGTGTTAGTCGATTGTGCGTACTATTACTTTTCTGTGGTTGCTCAATCTGGGCAGAGAATATTTCCAGATTGTTGTTATACAAAATGTCAGAAAGCTCATGACTCGAATAAAGGAAATAACCCTCTTTTATATATACTAATTTTTAAAAATACATAAACCAATAATATAAAACAAAAAAAAATCGATTTACAAAAAAAAAACTGTGTATGAAAGATGAGGTCATGAGGCCAAACCTTTAGATGAGTAGGATAGGCATGACATCACAAAGTATTGGTTCCAAGTCAATGTAAAGTTTATGACATTACATCATCATAAAGTACATTACTAATCACTTTACAGCTACAAGACAAACTTTGAATATTAATTTATTTTAAAGAAACTAACGAATAAGTATGTTTAATTTCATGTGATTTAGTCAGTGCACTCCATGATTGGCATTTCTCTCATGCCCCCCCCCCCCACTTTTTCTTGCAACGTCCAATAATATTACAGTATTTTATTTCCCCTCCCTCCCCCTCCTTTCAATATGATTAAATGGCAGAAAAATCTGGATAGACATCAGTCGACAGCAAAGGCTGGACAGAGAAACATAAGCTCCTCCTAGAGCAGAAGAGGAATAAGAAATATGTATAATAATATATCTTATGAAATATAAATTTTTGATAAGGTATACATAATTAATAAAGTATATATATACTTTATTATCTACATAATAAAGTTTTCAATGGTTGTCTGACAAGGATGGGCTACAACGGACATTAGCCGACCGAAATGCTTGTGTTTGAGATGGGGTTTAATATCGCTTTGTTGTATTTTCGAAATAAGTTGTACTCGACGTTGCAGGAATCTGACTTGTGAGTCTCGCACAATCCACCAATCAACAACTGTTCGCTAGCAGATGTGTTTGCACCGCATCGTTCGTTATTCAAGAAACAAATAGGCGTCAATTCCATGTCGACGGAATTATTACACTCATTACTGAGGTTAAGTTTATTTATAAACATCAAATAATGACTAATATTGATTAATTTCATTTGATTGATTGAGATTAATGGTATGATTTGATGAATGCATACTGAGATTCGAAAATATATTCGAACTACCCTGAGCTTGAAGTTGACTCTGTAATTGCATTTTTGTTATTTACTTAAATATACATAAAATAAAATTCATAAGATCTCCATATTCATCAGACCAACAAACTTGGTTTATTCAAATTCTTTGAGTAAACTTATAATGAATACTTGCTGCGAGTGCCGCAAATATTTTTTCATGTATACGTAGAAACTCGCCAAGATGTCGAGTTACAAAAGGCAAACTTAGATTTCTTTAATTATTGCTATCAGGTTCGTCTTAAAGGTGGAAACGATTCTGCGATGCATCTCGATGCAATCTGCATTATCCACATGCACGCCTTGAGATTTCCCTAAAATATTCAAGAGTGGTAATTCAGATGTGGTTGCATACCAAGGAGCATGTTTTCCAACCAAAGATCCCTAAACGAAATATCTAGGATCGAATAACTATTGGAGCGACCACTGCGATATGTGTATGTTGGTTCATCAAGAAGCCTACCTGTTGGGAATAGACGATTATGGGCACGTAAAAGAAGGCACGAATATTCCGCATGTAAACACGATAGGATCTGGTTTCGATGTCGATTCTTCGCCTTATGTGCCAGAGATGGATGATGAAAGAATACACTTTCGTCTAAACTCATATTAATGCGATAATTTTGTCATGTCTCTGGTGGGTGACGAATGCACAGACCATTTAGATAATGACATTATAGGATTTTTCATTAGAAATTACTTATACAAGATAATCGAATACAGCTTCGTGGAATAGGCTCATGGAATCGCTCAGTACGATGTAAAGAGCTTGCATGTACCACCAACAGGACAAATGCCCGGTTACATCGCGGAATTAAATAACTTCGTCAATCACGAGGAGTTCTGCATTAATCCAGGCATTAAACTCAGCGACATGGGGATCACAGAAAAAACACAGAAACATTTAATTTGGACCACAGAGTATGAGGGAGGGGGTAGGCTTGTGGAGCCTTAGATACTGACCCACGATATCGAATCCATAGTTTTCGATCAAGATATTGGGGTTCGAATCGGACCGCAAGCCGATTCGGTGCCACACCACTAACGCATCTTGCTCTAATGTGTCTGTATTTGTAGATTTTCTTACTTTTGTCATTGGACAATTGTGCACCTAGATAAGATCTCATTACATTTTCGAGTAATGGAAATGCTCCGTCACCAACAATGATGTGGGGCAAGGCACAATTAGTTTTAGGTAATGATTTTTCTAGGGGTGTCCAATGTACCATTTATTAAGACTTGCCCGACTTTTGATGCTCGAAATACACCTCCATCACTGTTTCTTCCGTAGGCTCTTGCATTAATGGAAATGAATCTGTATTCTGCATCCACAACTGCTAGCAAAACAATGCTAAACTCTTTCTTGCAACTGAAGTACAAGTAATTTGTGTCTGATGACTTATCAAACACTATGTGTTTGCCATCGACTGCACCGATACAGTTTGGATAATTCCACAGAGTCGAAAATTCTTCTTCCACTTTCTGCCATTTTTCCCTAGAAGGTGTCGGCATAAACTTTGTAGCCATGAGATTGCATGTCTCATATACAATTTTACGAATGGTTGATTCACCCAGTCTGTAGCTGAACGAAATGGAAGTAAGCGTATCACAATAACCAAGAAATCTGAAAGGAAAGAAATCAAACTTGTTAACACCACTGTAGCTCATTTCAAAATAGTATGTCTTCGTCAAGTAGGCCTCATTTGACTCGGATATCCCTGGATAACCCGAACAGATTCAGAGGAACCAATTTAACATAGCAATAAAATATTAAGGTCAAATAGCTTTCCGTGAAAATCTGAGAGACGTCCATGCAGAGTCTTTGCTTTAATTGATGCAGTAGCATTAGTTTATTTAGTTATTTATTTTTTCCCTGCATTATCTGGAAAACCTGGACTTTCATTATCCTGGATCGGCTCCATTCCCAGTTGATACCACTTAATGAGGTCCTGCTGATAGCTTAAATTATTAGGAATTGTGAGGACTAGTTCTCACAATGTACATTATTATGACAATATTAAAACCTACAGAAATGCTGAGGCAGATAAAATGACACAATGTGAATATGTTACTTGACAAACATTACGTTTCTCTTTTGCCTTTATCAAAGCACCTATTAGACATCGAATTATTTTTGTTCACATTGTTGTTTATTAACGTACATGACATGCAAAAAAACATACTAACAAGCTTACAAAGAGATGTACACTTGTGAACCTCTTCAATATATTGATAAACAATGTTTAAAAAATGAATTGCAAGATAACCGGAACAAGTCCAGACATTGTGAAAACGGCCGTAATTCTATTTCAGTTGAATGTATCTTTTTGGCAACTTTTGTGTATGTTTAATTCATTGTATGGACATTAATATGTAAAAGTATTATCAATCTGTTCACACCTTTAATTTCAGACATGGAATGCAAGAAGTAGTGGAACTCTCTGCGAGACAACTCCTGGAAACCTTTAAAGAAGGGCAAAAGAACAAGTGGCCAAGCCTCAAAAAATACGAAACCATGGAAACATCAAGAGAACTTAAACTTTCTCATCCCATTTTTGGTGGGAAAAACACAGCGATCTAGCATCGAAACAGATGTTGGAGATGCAGATCTTGCCCTTGATGAGGATAATTCATTAGGTACCTCCCCGGCCTCCAGTGTTCCTCAATTTTGTTAAACCTCCTCCGATACTCGTACTCCGAGTTCGGCAAGCACTAGTTCACACACATGGAAAGCGACAACTTCTGTCTATGACTCAAGTTCTTGAAATTTATTTGCTCACATAAAAGCAGAAAGTGAACGGAAGGCCTTCTGACCGTTTAAGAAAATATTTTGATGCAATGAAGGAAACCGTTAGGTCATTTCAACCAAAGCTGCAAATTGAAGTGAAGTCTAAAATATTGCAACTCATTACCGAGTATGAACTGAGAAATTTTGAAAGTGAAGCAACAACTGGGCCTCTTCCTAATATTTTTACCTTGAATATGCGAGAACATGCCCCACTGAATCCGACTGCCCCAAATCAGACGACCGAACCTGAAATCCACATGACACTACACTGCGCATTATGTAAAGAAAATCATTTAATAATTATTGTAATTTTATTGATGTTTTTCATTGTTTTGTGATTTTTTGTGACTTTCGCAGAAATATTTCATCATCTTCGCTGATTGAATATTACAATATCTGTAAGTAATATTATTATTTATGAATAATTCCATTTGACTAGGTTCAAACACGTGTCGAAACATTGCTACTTGGATACCCAGAGCTTCAGCAGACTACCACGGCACCAAGAACTACGTAAGGCATCCACACCACTGAGAGCATTCACAGCACCAAGAGCGTTTCTTGGTTTCTTCTTGAGAGCGGCTTCTTGGCCTACGGAGCAGAAGAAATTTTGATTCTCTCCAGCACCAAGTAAAATGTAATCATTTTGTTTGCATGCCATGTGCTCTGAGCTTACAGCCCTTATTAACATGAACTGTGCATAGACTGGTTGAACTAAATTTTTCTTAACATTGGCAATTAATTAACATGATTGTGTTTTTTGTGACAATAAAAC
The DNA here is from genome assembly GCA_029891345.1 of Dryococelus australis. NCBI lineage: Eukaryota > Metazoa > Arthropoda > Insecta > Phasmatodea > Phasmatidae > Dryococelus > Dryococelus australis. Next base: position 90,424,415 of record CM057002.1, on the reverse strand, counting down.
ATGTAACCTACAAAATTAAGAAAAATTATGTGCCCTTATGGCTTATACTTGCAAACAGGTACCCAAAGGTGATTTCACTTGCTGTCTTGCTGAAAATAGCATGTTTTGTTTTAAACTAACTTAATTTAAAAAGAAAAGGCCTTAGTTGTAAAATATATCGAATACTCAAGATCCTTTGATATTTAAATTAATTATTGAAATATTTATTTTCCTCATATCAAATGCTCAAGTATATATGTTTATGTTGTATGCCAGATGATATTATACATATATATTTACTGAGATTTTGTCAATGTACTTCTATTATTTTGAAATTTTTCCTCTTAAAATATAAGTACACCGGTGTGGTTAATATGTATTTAACAGTTGGTCTATGTGGATAACAAAAGAAAACTACAACCAACAAACCATTTTATTGATAAAACAATTTATTTCTACAAATTAGTTTATTGTAATGACTGAAGCACGTCTTTAACTTAAGTTCTGCAAACGCTACTACAACAGGAATCTGTATCCACCCTTCCATATGTATCATCCTTGTGTCGTGATGACAGTACCTATCGGTGCTGGAACCAACTACACAAGGGTGATATATAACAGTCTACAAAAATTAGAGTTATGCCAGACTTTCACAGCACAGAGACCTACACCAGGTGTCTAAAAGAGCAGGAGCTACAGCAGGCGTCCCCAGCACCGAGAGCTATGCCATACGTCAAGAGCATCGAGAGATACACCAGGCATCCACAGCACCGAGAGCTACGCCAGACATCAACAGTGGTGGGAACTTTATGAGGCATCCAGAACACTGAGAGCTATGCAAGACTTCCACAATAGAGACAGCTACACCGGCCATCCACAACCCCAAGAGCTACGCCAGACATCCACAGCTCCAGAAGCTACATCAGGCAACCACAACAGTGAGAGCTATGTCAGACGTCAACATACTGAGAACTATGCCAGATGTCCACAACACCGAGAACTAAGCAAGACATCTACAACACAGAGAGCTGTTCCAGGCAACCACAGCAATGATATGTACACCAGACATCCCCAGCACATAGAGCTACACCATGCGTCCACAACACAGAGAGCTGCGCCAAGCATCCAAAAGAACCAATAACTATGCCAGATGTACACACCACAGAGAGCAATCCCAGATGTCCACAACAACGAGAGCTATGCTAGGAGTCCACAGAACCAAGAGCTATGCCACTCAGCCATATCACCGAGAGCTACATCAGATGTCCACACCACCAAGAGCTACATCAGGCATCCACAACACCAAGAACTACACCAGATGTTCACAGCACTGAGAGCAATGCAAGGAGTATATTACAGCAAGAGCTACGCAAGATTTCCACAGCATTGAGAGATAAATGAGGCATGCAGAGCTCCGAGAGCTACGCCAAGCGTACACAGCACCGAGAGCTATGCAAAGCAAACACAGCACCTAGAGCTACGCCAGATGTCCACAGCACTGAGAGCTATGCCAGACATCCACAACACCAAGAGTCATACCAGGCATCAACAATATCGACAGCTATGCCAGGCATCAACAACACCGAGTTATATGCCAGATGTCCAAAGCACTGAGAGCTACACCAGACATCGACTGTACAGAGAGCTACACCATGCATCCACAATAGCAAGAGCTATGCCAGACATCCACAACACAGAGAGGTACACCAGTTGTTCTCACAGAGAGTTGTGCCGGGTAACTACAGTACTGTAAGATACGCCAGACGTCCACAGCATCGAGAGCTCTGCCAGGCATCAACAACACCGAGTTCTATGCCAGGTGTCCACAGAACTGAGAACTACACCAGACATCCACAGCACAGAGAGCTACACTATGTGTCCACAATATCGAGAAATTTGCCATATGTCCAGACCACTGAGAGCTATGCCAGATGTCCACAACACTGAGAACTACACAGGGTGTCCATAGCTCTGAGAGCTATGCCAGACATTCACAGCACCGAGAGTTATGCATTGAGTTCATCCTCATGTCACTAATGTTTTAATATCTTGTTATGTGAATGATTAGAGATGGGATGTGTCTGAAGAGGAAGTACTTGTATATGACTTGATATTAATCTATTAAATGTTTAAAGGAAAATGATTGGCAAACTTGAAAAGAGTGGGTCACTTGTAGTAAGCTTTTCAGATTTCTGTTTAAAACTCAGGTAACTAGGTGCCTTTCACAAGAAAATACTATTTTCACACGTCAGTCTTCGTGAGGGAGAAAATTATGTTTGTTGATACATTTTTGAAGTATTATTTCAATTAAAATTTCATCAAACAACTCTGAACGACTGAAAGGGGGAATTACAAAAGTGATAGAGAAAAGAAATCGTAAGCTGGAATGACTGAATGAATTTGAAACGAAAGGAGAGGTAACACTATAATCTCGAGGAAAGCTCCATCGACACAACTCAATTTGAAAGAACCTGGGGGACATAAGAAATGCAGAAAGTCGGCTGACATAAATACCTCCTAGGAGCTATGTATAAAGAGCTCATTAAACACACTTGTTAAAAAATGTTTCCTGCTGACCTTCACATCTAAAGCAGCACCAGCTAATGGGAGAGTTCTGCGAGATTTTAACAGAAATATTTTGTCATATAAAACAAATTACTACTACTGCTGAGGAATCGACAAACTGGTAAGACAAAATTGTACTTTACACAGCTCAGAAATAATTTTTATAATATTTTAAAATAAAATTACGATAAGGACATTTATTCGCAGCAGTATACCTCTTTTATTGATAAGTCATTAATATAGTTGTGTGCATTTATCTCTATTTTCGTTTAATTGCTACTTCATAAACATTAAAATTGTGTTCTTCATTTATGAGTTTTTCCCATAATTTAAACTCGACCGCAAGTTCCACATCTATAATCATGATTATAAGTCGACGTAAGTGGTATGCTCAACTCATTTCTACATCAGACACCACAACGAACAGACATGTTTAAAAATCATTTAAGGTACGTGTAGAAATGAGAGGGAGACATACATGTATGTCTATTACACTATTGGGTCTGGTTAAAATTTAATTCTAAATGCAAGTTTGGAAATATTTAATTGTCCATGTTGTAGTGTATTCAAATCAGTTCTTAGTAAGTTTGCATATTTTGAATGCGTGATTTATTGTAAATTTAAGTTATCTGAATAGGCTGTAAATGAGTTTTCTAGTTCTGTAATTTGTTTAGTGAGTCGTATTCAGAGTTTTTCTGTAATTTCAACTCGGCCGCAAGCTCCACGTCTCATTCCTTGACTGACCTCCCTGCTGGACAGACGTCTTTTGGGACAGGTGCTTGTGAGATTTCACTATGTGCTTTTTTAATTCGTTGTTAATTCAACTAGTGTAATTGATATAATCCTACTGAAATTTCATTTATTTTGTCATGTAAATCGTATTCACGTCTCTTTCCGAGTAGCTATAACCTTAGTCGCCTGTCAGATGTCAGCCACGCCCCACATATATAACAGCTTATAAGTTGGCGCATGTCATATACTGTAGTCATTGCTTCAGCAACCTCGCAGCCAGACATATATATTTTGGGAGAGGTGCTTGTGCAATTAAATTAATTAAAAAAACAGGATAGCTGGATTCCACAATTCGTTTATTGATAGTCATGTACTTGTGTTAGTTTAATTAATTTCGAAACTCATATCTAATCAAACAGGTTATATTATATTTTACAGAAATACGAGCTATAAGTCGTTCATTCTGCGAATTCCCGAACCCATCGTATGTATATTATAATCATTTAAAGTACTTGTACAACTTGAGGTGTCAAGTAGTGTAATTTTTACGTTTTCAAATACCTTGTTATTGTGTTTATGAAGACTGCTGTTTAATTCATATATACATAGAGACATTTTTGCTTCATTTTAGACTGCTAATTAATTTCAAGCAGGATATTCACGTAGTTGTGTTCATTTGAAACATGTATTTCCATTAATTACTCTCGTGTGTAACACCACTGGTTTAATTGCATTCGGAAACAGTCGTCGTCTATTTATTCGTTTACACTTAAGTTCTTCTGTTTGTCATTACTTACATAAACGATGCAAATCGTAACTTTCAGAGTCGCTTATCTCCCAACACCATCTACAAGCAATATCACTCCAAAAATACTTATGACACTCTTGCACAAAACTCTCTCTCTCTCTCTCTCTCTCTCTCTCTATATATATATATATATATACACACACACACACACACCCTGTCCCCAACACATCACACCTCATCGAGTGCCAATCGTTGTGCTGACAACATCTAGCAGAGCTGCTCCCCACCCAAGAAAAATGAAACAAATAAATTAAGTACAACAAACTATACATTTATCACACAACAATTTTTGATTTATTAATTCAGTTCAATTAATTGAATTAATCAACCAAAGTTTCATACCAATTTATCCGATCACAATTACCCCAAAAATCGATTGGATAAAATCGAATTAAGGATTAACGAACATTTTTGAGCGGATTAAAATCGGGTTAAAATTTTATGATCGGATTAAGTATAAATCCAATCAATCAACTTGATATCAAAGGGTTAATCCGATTAATCAAAAGTGAAATGAAACCATCACGCCCCTACTACTTGTGTGAACAAATATTGTCTGAGTAATCCACTCTCGTCGAGATATTTCTTAAGCCGCACTGTTAATATTCACATAAATATTTGCATCCTCCCCCCACCCCTCAACTTTTTAAAGGCGAAAGCGTTTATAATTTATATTTTCTTCATGTTATGAAAATGTGGAAATGAAACAAGTAATCTGCTTAAGCATCTAACCACAGAATATATTCCACCTCCATCGTTGTTGCTTTTATCTAACATGATTTTAATTCGATGATGGTGAATATTTTAACACAACATTTGCACTTAATAACAGATAAGCAATTGACCTCTGTCGAACAGCACACGCATACGGTAACGACACCATCCAGTACACACTGTCACAAGAACACTGCTATCTGTTGTCGCCAGTCAAACTTCTCCGTGTCCGGTTTTGCCAAATGTTTTCATGTCCGCGCGTATACTGCCGGGCCACTGTCGTGCCGCTCAGCTACAGACCGGTCCGTGCCGAGCCACCGTCTAGGGGGTACGAGGGGACTCGGATGACGAGGCGTCTGTCGGTACCAGTAGGCTGAATTCTTGGTCGGGATTCCGACTTACATTGTATTAACATAAAATATTTGATTTGCATAAAACCAAACAAATCTTTAGTTGCAGCAACCAAATTTTTGTTCTGATCAACCAATTAACTACGAAATAATTTGTTTTCAACAACAAAATATTCCATTGCCCCTATACTAACAATTAATTTAGTTACTCCAAACAAACTTTATTTGATTAAACAAAATTTTTTTCACAGTGTAGGTTTAATGTGAATATGCATGCGTTAGAGACATTGGGATATGGGAATTAAATAAATGTAACGAAAAGGATGTTTGGCTTTTACGGCTTAAATCGGCACATGTAGACGAGATCATTCGATTGGCACCAAAATCAGCGCGCTAGCTCAGCGGAGTCCCGAGGTATACCGCCTGGAAATCTTCGCCCACGCTCAGAACATTCGCCGCGGGTCCCCACCCGTACCTCGTATATGTGCTACGCTAATTCAGGTCTTAGTTCGCACCATAGTCGTACACTCGACTGAACGAAATCACATTCATTCCAATCGTGTTATTAGGCACGAAGTTAGAGTGGATAACCCTGCGGATGTCATGTCCCCGTTTCCATCTTCGTACCCTACGTGGATGTCACATTTGAAAGATGTATTCAAGTCGAAACATTTAAGACTGTGTTCAGTAAGCCAAATAATTTACGAGAAAATATTAAAACATTACATGTGGCAATCTGGCTCAATCGCTCATTCTCCGCAATTAACATTTCTTCCAATAACAATCTCATTGTCGGTAGGAACTCTCGAACATAATTACGCATTTATCCTTACGGTATATACATCTATGAGAATAATAAAAATTCAGTCATAGAAGTATAACTGTAATTAAATTAAATTGTTATATTTACCGTCATGACACCTGACAAAAATTAAAATAATTTAATGACATGAAATGAACAAAATAAAATTATAATTATGTTGATAAAACTTTATAGTGTATTCTCGTTCTAGAAACAGATTTAATTATTTAAAATTTTAATTTAAGTTCTAAGTATAAAAACTTAAGCAGTCTGTTTACTGTAGGCCCTACTACAGTTCTTGAAGTCAAACATATGTTTTATGAAACTCGAACTTCGTGGTCAGGCTTCCTAACGGTGTAAAAGTTGACACTAGTCTAACATAGAATCGTCCCATAGACGTTGTCGCCTTTACTCTTCAGATGGTCTAAAGTGTTCAATATGTGTTTCCGGTGGAGGCCTGTATCCTCTCCCGCCTCTACTGCGGGCTTCCCTCTCGTCTTCCCAAGAGAGGGTTTGTGATGTCAGTTCCCGAAGGCAGGATATCCCCGACAAGCGGTTCCTATTTGTTGTTGCCAAAAAGTCTCTTCTTGGCTCGCATCACAGCTAAGCCGTCGCCACTAAGAGTTCCTCTGCTTGCACTCACGATTCGCTCAAGCTATAGATTTTACTTCGGAGTGCTTATAGACTATATCTCTCTCTCTCGTCTCCTTCACCTTGACTCCTACTGCTTCGTTCTTGTGACACAAACACACACACTTATAAGGGGATATAGATAGCTAGATAGAGAGTAAAAGAAAGGAAAAGAGTAAGAGAGACGTCGAGTGCCATAGACAGCGAGTTCATTAGAGACGGTACCACCTGGTTCACACAGTCAGGATTGAGGAAGAACACATCCATGCGCCACAGAAAGAAACCACACAACCAGCACTCCCTAGAGGAAATTTAAGAAAACCACGAGAAACTAGAAACATGATGACCGTACCAGGAATCGAACACGCATCCTCTGATGCGAATACAGTGCTGTTCATAATAAACTGAGCACATGACCGACGCCATACATGCGTCGGTCATGTAAAACTGTGGAATTCTTAGAAAAGCAAATATTTTACAAATTTGCTCGTACACATACTTGTATGCATTAAAATGCAGTTAGCAAAAATAAATAATTTCAGAATTCACAAATGTTTACCCGAAACTTTTAATTACATGTAACAACTTTCCTTCCATCGTTACCTACTTCATAGGGTGCACGTCAGCCACTCAGAGAGTGCGTTTCCTACCTCACTGAGCGCACATCAGCCAATCGGAGCACTGTACATCTACTTCACTGGGCGCACGTCAACCACTCAGAGAGCCCATTACCTACTTCACCGGGCGCAAGTCAGCCACTCAGAGCGAACGTTTCCTACCTCACTGGGCGCACATCATCCACTCAGAGCACCCCTTACCTACTTCACTGGCCGCACGTCAGCCACTCAGAGCGCCCATTACTTACCTCACTGGGCGCACGTACACCACTCAGAACACCCGTTACCAAATTCACTGGGCGCTCATCAGTCACTCAGAACACCCGTTACATACTTCACTGGCCGCACATCAGCCACTCAGAGCGCCCGTTACCTACCTCACTGGGCGAACGTTAACCTCTCAGAGCACCCATTACTTACTTCACTGGGCGCACGTCAGCCACTCAGAGAGCCCGTTACCTACCTCACTGGCCGCACGTCAACCACTCAGAGCACCCATTGCATACTTCACTGGGCGCACGTCAACCACTCAGAGCGCCCATTACCTACTTCACAGGGCACACATCTGCCACTCAGAGCACCCGTGCCTACTTCACTGGGCACGTTAACCAATTAGAGCACCCTTTACCTTCTTCACTGGCCGAATATCAGCCTCTCAGAGCCCCCATTACTTACCTCACTGCGCGCATGTCAACCACTCAGAGCACCCATTACCTACCTCACTGGGCGCACATCAGCATCACAGAGAACCCGTTATCTACTTCAGTGGCCTCACATCAGCCAATCAGAGTGTCCGTTACCTACCTCACTGAGTGCAGGTCAGCCACACAGAGCACCGGATGCCTTCTTCACTGGGCGCAAGTCAGCCACTCAGAGAGCCTATTACCTACTTCACAGGGCACACATCAGCCACTCAGAGAACTGGTTGCCTATTTCACTGGGCGGACGTCAGCCACTCAGAGCGCCCGTTACGTACCTCACTGGGCTCACGTCAGCAGCTCAGAGCATCGTTTGCCTACTTCACTGGACGCACGTCAGTCACTCTGAGCACCCAATACCTACTCCACTGGTCGCATGTCAGCCACTCAGAGCACCAGTTACCTTCTTCACAGGGCACACATCTGTACTCAGAGAACCCGTACCTACCTCACTGGTCGCACTCCAACCACTCATACAGCCTGTTAACTACTTCACTGGGCGCATGTCAGCCACTAAGAGCACCCAATACCTACTTCACTGGCTGCACGTCAGCCACTCAGAGCGCCCATTACCTACTTCACAGGGCACACATCTGCCACTCAGAGCACCCGTACCTACTTCACTGGCCACGTTAGGCACTCAGAGCACCCGTTACCTTCTTTACTGGGCGTATGTTAGCCACTGAGAGCACCTGTTACCTACTTCAATAGGCGCACTTCAGCCACTCAGAGCGCCCATTACCGACATCACTGGGCGCACATCAACTACTTAGGGCACCCGTTACCTACTTCACTGGGCGCACGTAAGCCACTCTGAGCGCCCATTACCTACCTCACTGGCCGCACATGAGCCATTCAGATCACCGGTTTGCCTATTTCACTGGGCGCCTTTCAGCCACTCAGAGCGCCCGTTACCTACTTCACTGGCCGCATGTCAGCCACTCAGAGAGCCTGTTACCTACTTTTCTGGGCACACGTCAACCACTCAGAGCGCCTGTTACCTACTTCTCTGGCCACATGTCAGCCACTCAGATATCCCATTACCTACTTCACTGGCCGCACGTTAGCCACTCAAAGCGCCCGTTACCTACTTCACTGGCCGCATGTCACCTCGCTTGTCAGAGAAAAAGACAGAGAGAGCCTTATAAGGAGGTGGAATTAAGGATGGGGGGGGGGGAGGTTACTCAACAGCTTAGGTATTGGTCACCAGTTCGGGTGAAGCGAGCAGAATATGGAGCAGCGTTTAAAAGTTGTTTAGGAGTACTCTGAGGAAAGCCACCACCAGAGGCAGCATGCGCCACGTTACACACACATGAAAATCTGGACATGGAGCACCATAATTTAACTTTTTCGCCGAGCTGTGAAACTAGTGGTCCAGCCACTGCACAACCGCAACCGCATCTCAGATACATGTTTATTTTTAAATGTTTCGTTTTACATTAAACTCGATTGCTTATGTGTAACGTAAATACTTTCGCTGTTTAAGTTTGAATGGGAGTGACGATTAGTGAGATTCTGCATCCAAAGATGGCATTGTTTGTGGCTACCTTCAGGATAATGCTGGCCTATATGTAGGCAACCAGAAATCACGAATCGCTATGTGATTACCCGTTGTTGCAGGAAGTTGGGGGGGGGGGGGGTCGTTGGGTTGGGGAGGGCCGAACCCTTCTTCTACCTTGCAAGGATAATGACCTGCCACTCAATGTTTACCGCTACCCAGCATCTTGACCCAGCAAGTGTGGCTCCAATCCATCCCATAGCGAACAAGGAAACACATGCGGAAGCTCACTGACAAGAACAAGTTATTACTATAGTACGTCCACGACTGGAAGAGACTTTTGAAAATCACACTAGCCTTTAGTTGTATGCATCGTTACTACAAACCGTGCCAGGTGGGGGTACAGCTAGTCTGGCAGCATGGAGAGAGGATACAGTTCCACGTAATTTACAATTTATCGCTTGAAAATGGGAGTTAGAAAGATTCAAAGAAAGTCTCTTCTAGTCGCCAACAGACTATAGTTATCTGACACTTATAATACAAAGGTTTTATAAGTTATAAATAAGACAGCGGCATTGACACATTATTGTTACTTGTCAACTAATGAAGCGATGAGAATTTATTTACTTACAGTGGCGGGCTGTAGTATCAACATAAGGGCTAATTGTTATCTAAATATAATTATAGGAATTTAAAAAATATGAATTTCTTTCTGGGCTTATAGGAGTATATTTAAATTGCCATTTTTATAAGTATCTTTTTAAAAATATAAGTACTCTCTATTTTTGACTAGCAAGTTAAACTGTTTTCGAAATCTCGTAAGCAAACGAAAATTTATAAATTTTCTACCAAACCAAATCAGTGACCTGCGAAAGAAGGAAATAAAACTTTAATTTTTCTTCGGCAATTTAAATATCTTCAAGTTCTAGTATTTGGACCATGCACAATTTGTTAACTTCTTCACAATTACGAGTATACTAGTTCAGACACGGAAGTCTCCTTGCCGAAATAATTTCAGCTTAGAAACTCCACTATTTAGCTGCAGCGGTTCTGGGGGTTATATGAACACTCGTCTGAGGTTCCGTATAGTTGGGGCCTTAAAATACTTTTTAACTCTAGGTTTTGAACCACTTATAACAGATCGCTGCAATGCCTAAACTAGCTCACTCAGAGAACAGTGAGATTCGTGGAACATGAAGGAAAAAAAAAAGATCAAAATTACTGTCGTTTTATTGCCGAGTAGAAGTTCACTAACAGTTCCCGAATCCTTTACCGTGACCACAATCCACCAAAACAGGTGTAGGGTCTTGCAAAATTACAACGATTTTGAAGAAAGAAAAGGCTCGCGACAAACAGTACGCGGCATGGCTATTTGCACCCGACGACTTCGCATGTAAGCGGAAACTATTTCGACACCAAAAAGGTTTAAGTCGAAAGATGTCTAGTAGAAACGATCTTGGGTGTTACTCACGCACGTTATATTAGCACATCAGGGACGTGCTAATTATTCTTTGAGTAGTGATGGGGGGAGGGAGGAGAGAATAAGTTTTGGGTTTGGATTCTGTGTGTGGGGAAGGGGTGGAAGCGAAAAAAAAAATTTGATATCTTTAAATAATGTTATAGCGGGGGTAATATTTCGAATGAGATATTATGGACATTGTTGGGGAGTATCGAGAAATAATTTTTCGGTAGGGGCTGGTTTTGTTGTTGAAGAAACATGTGATAACCCAAATAAAGCGGGGGATCCGAGGGTCCTCCCCCGGGAAAATGGGTTTTTATGGTGCAAAATGGTTCTATATAAGGAATTTTTATGCCTAATTGATGTAGCAGAGAAAACGTTAAAAGTGGCAGGACAACATTAATTTTATTATTACCGAAAAAAATGTTCTTGTATAGAAGTAATGATTTAATGTAACTGTAAATGTGGGGAACGGAGGAAAAGAGGGTGGGTTGTAACAAGAGACATTAATTTCTCCCTCATGTTTATTTAAGGGTTGGGAGGGGGGGTCCGGCCACCTTTCCACCCCTCTCCCCCTTGTTGGCACGTCCCTGTCTTTTACTATGATACTGAAATACAAATTTTTCTAGCAATCGTTGGTTTTCTCGTTTCTTTCTATCTTTAAAGTTCTACTAGGTGAGGGTGTTGATAAAATAAAGAACATTGTATACACTTTTCCTACTGTTCACACTGAAATTGTATTGGTAATACGTGAAGTAGGCGTGCTCTCGGGTATCGTGGCGAGACGTGACCTTGAACGAATTACGGGTAGCCGGGAACCGCGGTCATCTAGGTAGGTTTCAGTGACGGCACGGACGAATGCCCATACGCCCAGCCTCTGGGAGAGGCCAGGACGGACTTCATTTATTATAATTTATAAAAAACTTGTATTATAACATCCTGCCACGTTTTCTTATCCCCATAAGAAATAAAAATATGCCTGAACTTGTATTAACAGTGCAGGCATGTTATCAAAAAAATAGAGAGTAGATATTTCCATTTTTATAAATATAGAAAATAAAACTTTTCAATTAAGATATCCAAGAGGAGTGTAAAGATTGTTGAACAAAGTACACTAATTTGATAATACACTTTTACTCGACACATAAGAAAAATTGCCAAGGCTACATAATATTACGTAGAAATTTTTAATTTTCTTCTTCTTCTCATAGACGTGAATAATTAGCAAACCAGCAGAGAACCAATTTTTGTGAAAGATTATTAAATCGTGTCTTCTTTTGAACGTGAACAATTAGTAAAACAGTAGAGAACAGATTTTATTTTTAAAATTATGTCCAATTATGAGACAATTTGCATAGGTGACGGGAGCTAGGCGATCATATTATAAAAATGAAATAAAACATGCAGCTTTCCTGATTGGGGAAGTTCCCAAGTTGAAAAAAGCGACTGCAGAGCAGCTCAGAGCCGAAATTATCCCTCATTTAGGGCAGTCATTGATTACACAATGAACAGTCGATACGCCAAAACCAAGTCCCAAACATCCGAACCGCACGAAGCGGTCAAAGAAGAAGATTACGACATAATAGTAGTGACAAAAACATCCAAAATATTTTGCAATTAAGATTTCATGGCCACTTCAAACGCAGCACAAAATAGGTGGAGTGAAAGGCGTGTTCCAGACTCGAGGCCGTTCGATTAATCGATCACCCAAGCACTGGTCACGAATACATTACAATTGTAAATAGTAAAAAATAATGTTAAAACACAAGATTACTGTTAATTCAGTAAGTTCCATGAAATAAGAAAATTAAATATTATCATGATAAGATAATACTACACGTTGATAATTAACCAACACAAGTGTCAAAACATTTGTCCAATACCGGCCTCAAGCGCAACAAATTCAATACCAGCCAAAGTTTTTATACAGAGGCAGACAATTATACAGAACTTTGCTAAAAAGGAAAATTATGCTAAAAACAACAAATATAATATACAATGTACCACAAAGTACGGTACAGTAGCGCGACCGGCACTGACTTGAAGATTACAAGACTGTACTTGGAACTTGGGTGTTAATTTTAGCGTCGGGCCAATCGTTTGTTCGCACGGTGTCGTCCTATGGAAGAGTCAGCTGAGTGACTAAACAAAAAAGTATGGGTTGCCTTACTTGTAAATAGTATCTAATAGTGGCTGTCTGCTTATTCTTTACAGTAGATAGTCGCAAATAGCAACTCATAACCAAACGCAATAAAATTATAGCAATATAACAGTCACAGTAGAAGGCACTTGCTGAATTTTTTACTCATGGATGTCCCAGTGCACCAACACAATATTGCCTTTCAGCGTGAAAGAGAAAGAAACTAACGTGTAATGGAGTAGCTAAATGACAAATTAAAGAGAAAATTACATCAATAAATAAGATTAAGTTAACAATAAGCTCAGTCAATGTTTGAATGGATCAAACTTTTAATTGTAATTTCGAAATTCGAACTGCGTGCTATTTAGATGGTATCAGTATACTTCCAGTAAGTCAGAAATATTATTAATTTAGACTGTTTATAGTCTCTCAAGATTTATAAACGTTTCTAAAATTAGAATCATTATTTACTTTCGTCCCTCCAGATGCTTGAAGTCTTGTCATATTAAAAGTTTTGGGGTCATCTGCAGGTAATTAGTATGACTGAATACCACCATGGTGTCATCTGTTTTCCGTTCATTTTCACCAATTATTTAATTCTTGACATAACATTTATTTTCATGTTAATATATTAAAAGAAAGTATAATCACTCCTTGCCAACCTACTGTAACAGAGAAACGAGAAAAGGGAGGATAAAGTGAGGTGGAGAAGGAGCAGCGACAGATAGCTTTTGCGATGTAAACAAACGTACTCCATGAGCTAATAGCAACGCCCGCCAAATTTCAATAAACCCACATCGTCTAGTAGAAGGGAAGCACTGCTACATCACGCTGCTGAGAAACCAGTAGCTGCCAATACAGTCATTAAGACATCTGACGAGGGCATGCTAGCCATTACGAGCTCTTATAGCCTGGCTAGAAAGGTAGCTCATACCTATAGCGCGATCATAACTCCGAAAATGCGCTTATGGTTCTGTAGTTTCCTGGTGTTCATGTAATGTTTGCGATTCATAGATGTCTTCGGGTTGAGAGTATGGATACCGAAAAAGAAAAAGATATATTGAACGTCTTTGAATGCTGAAAGTTTAGAGCTATTATCTAAGTCAGCCCGATTCAGTCGAAGAGCATAAGATACTAGTCGTTTACAAGAAACAATAACAATTAGTGAACCTGATACACATTACGCATAATGAATAGGTTAGAAAAAAAGTGAATGAATGAACGAGTAAGCATTGAAAGAATAACTTTAATCATATGTAAGTGCATGTAAAAGTCGTGCGTATTTGTTATAAATAGCGTAACGTACGTAAAAAATATCAGAGAAAATGCGTTTTCGATCAATTTTAGAATGAGGATAACATTTAGCAGTATATTTTACCCATTTGAATACGTAGACTAAATTTACTCTAATATTTGATGTATTTATAACTGCAAATTAAGGAAGGACTGTATTACATGAACGGAAAAAAATGTTAGTAAAATAAAGAAAGGTTTCAGAATCCTGTTACTGCAACAGTAAAAGAAGCTTTATTACTATAACAGAATTAATTTATCTCTGATAATGTATAGACTAAAACTAAATTTGCGAATAAAAATCTACTGGCGTACACTAAGTCATCAGAATGTGCCAATGATGCAGTCAAAAACATTTTAATGAGTTCTGCACGTTGTACAGTCAGGCAGAGTGCTTCATTGGATGCCCATCTCCTCCTACCTGAAGCTACCAAGACTGAGGACTTTTACATTTTCCTATTGACTTGACTCAGGCCAAAGTATGAACTCTTTACTGCTCATGTTTAATTTCAATTGTATACTTAAGAATGAGCCAAGGAATATGAAGAATTTCCAAGTTCTGTGTCTTAATTCTTAAGTTATGCATTGTATAAGACCCCTAAAAATGACTGCACACCAACATTTATAGTGTGTCAATCTAGAAGTGTGTACAGAAAGGAAACATACCCCCTCCTGTAGTTTGTCCTCAAAATTACTTGAATGCCCAATGTACAGGAATTGCACAATACTGCTACAGAAGTTATACACATTCTAAATATGTATGCGTTGAAAGTTTCCAAAAAATTATATAGGTATGTAGGAATAATAAGATTTCCGGTTTTGTCAATACATGGATGGCAAATTTACAAGACCAAAATATAGGAATAGCACATTACCAATTCAGTAAGCTGTTCTTTGCACAGTTCTCATGTAGGAACTGTATTTTACGCTCAGGAAGCCTATTCCGAAGAAATTAGAGGTAGAAATTAAGCACTTTAGACAGAAAATTATTGAAATGTGAAGTCATTTAGTTAATACACAATGTGAAGTGTAAGGGATATACTTCATCTTTTGTTACTGATAGTGTAAAAGGAATGCATCCGCAATATACAGGTACTAACTAAATAAATAAAGCAAATCGAGCAAAAAACTGCGAAAACAAAAAATTAAGCATACAACTTTGGAATATCCATAATTTAAGTATTCTTTATTACTCTCCAACAGCGGTTTCACTTAACTTCGTATAAATTAGTGAATGCATTGTACACGATGATTGGAACTTGCAAACTATGAAAGGGAATAATGTGCAACACCTATCAATAAAGATGTACAAATTCATTGTAAATTTTCCCCTTTACTCAAATTCATTACTTCAAGAATTTTTTTTTTTTGTTTTGGCTAAGCTGATATTATTTCAATTTATCTTTTACCAAGACTTGTTTATGTAACACTTTTTTCCCCATTTTTCTTGGATGACATATGGCACATTAAGTATATCTGTTATCGATATATATAAAATCCATTGTGCTTGAGTAAACCGCATCATCACTGACAAACCACTGGACCAATTGAGATCATATTCACGCCATATGTTATTGAGGTGATGAGTAAGGTTTTCAATTGTGTTTCGTTGTTTTTTTTTCATTCCAATAGGTGGCGCTGTAGTCTAACTTCTATATTTATGGGCCGATTTCGCTCATACGCATTGAGAAGGCAGAATAGAACGTGAACACACACTACACAAACTGAAGAGGCACGAACACAAAATCGAGAAGCACACAGCACGATCATAAGATAAGCTCATGCACGCCAAACAGATTCTAATACACAATTATGTTTGTTGATCTAAATGAGAAAAATGCCAGCAATACCTCGGTCAAACAAAACATCGGTCGATGTACCCGACGTAATAGAGAGGGCAAAACAGAATGTGAACACGAGCTGCACAAACTGAAGAGGCACGAACACAAAATCAAGAAGCACATAGAAAAATCATAAAATTAGCACATGCAAGTCAAAAGGCGGAATAACGTTCGCCGGGATCATCTAGATGGCGTTATGTACATATTCACAATGGATTAAAAAAAGACGAAACAACGTTAGCCAGGATCACCTAGTATTCCCATAAAAATGACAAGACTCTCTGCCAATCACATGAAGAATTATTGGAAATGCAGGTAGAAACAAAAAAGAACAGAACCAAACACCACAAATGTATTTGATATACCATGTGTATTTCCACAAGTTACAAAAACACCAGAATTTTTTCATTTGATAAAAACAATTATTCTCAACAATAAAAAAAATTGAATTAGTTTAAATAACATCCAGTGTACCTACAGATGCAGCAAGTAAGAATGTATGTTTTTGTTGACACTTGAAAATACATTTTGTCTACTGATGTGTCAATATCTTCATACTGCTTTGAAGTTTTCTGATGCAAGCATCAAATTCACTCTTACTGCTTTGTATTACTACTCCTTGCCATGAATTTACATCCAGAAGCTGTCTGAAACAAAATGCATTTAAAATGAGTGGAAAATTTGCATGTATTATTCTGATTATCACAGCTTGAAATAGGGTTGCCAGATATTCAGAGAGGATAAGTCAGTACATATGTTCCATACATATTTTCCATCATGTTCTTCGTAAAATATACGACTATGCAGTTACATTGAATTTACGCAGAATTAAGTAATTCTGAAAACACTGGAGTGCACAAGATCAAAAATATTTGAAACATACATTTTACCACGTCTCACAGAAATATAGTGTACTTTTTTACACTGTAATACGTACTTATAACGAGATATAAACGGCGTTCAGTAATGAATCGTTGGTAGCGTATGATCGTAATTGTTGTGAATGCGTACACTAATGGGTAGTGTAATCACCTAGCGATGTACCATTGCTTTGTGTGATCGACTGCTAATATTTCCATGGTCAACAAGTATATTCTAATACAACCATTTATTTATAATAAAATGAGACGGATCAGCGCATAGTGTATAAAAAGACAAATTAAACAGAGCCTCCAAAATATTAACTTTGTCATGAATGTGCTTTAGCGGTGATGCATGTTAAATCCAGATAACATTAAAATATGTTTTGTTAACTTACGTACCTGTACATATGTCATTGTCACGCTGACCTCTTGTGAGAAATTCAATTTCATTTTACTTCTCAACATTCACCTGGAGTTTTTTTTCTTCAAATTTGCTATCATAAGTTTGATCTCTTCTGCAGGTACATCAGGCAACTGACAGTTTTCACAGTAGTGGGCACTGTTTTTGCTGCTATTCGGTTCTCGAGTCTTTGATGCCTTATGTCGGAATTGAAGTCATTTCCGGGCTGATGACTTATTTCTCTCCTTCTTTGTTACTAGACGTTTCACCCGCTGACCTGGACTCTTTCCGACCTGAAAACAGACATTCGTGACACACTGCATATTTAAACTTATTTTCATTAATAATTATCATCTAACTTAGTTTAATGTTAATTGTACCTTTCGCTTCCAAACACCGTGTATCCAGGATGAACCATGCTGAAAACTAAGGGCCGGACCATAACAGCCAGTATTGTAACAGCCGGTATTGTAACAGGCAGTATCGTAAGGCCCACGTCTGCTGAAAAAACTTAGCTTGCCGTCATTAAACCTTGCTGCGAGATATGTGTAGGTTTCAGTTGAGTTACTTCTTAAATTTTGCACAAGGCTATCCATCACTTTTCACTGAAAAATTCCCTGTAATTGGAATCATCCTGGCAAGGAAGTTTCCCGGGGCTGTGTCCAATTCACTGACGCTGGAAGTGTTAGCTTGTTACAAAATTCCTGTCTACAGTCAGTATGGTTTCCAAAGACATGATAAGGAGTAGCTCTTATGTCATTTTTCAGTGTAACTACACTTGGGTTTTCTTTTCTGGACTCTTTTGTTATCAGGTGGTGTATTCTCCTTTGAATGTATTTGATTCGTTTTGTGTTAAGATTTTCTTATTCTGGCAGTTTTCTTTGGATAGCCTGAGCAGGTCTTTATACAAATGTTTCAATAGGTGTCTTTACAAATTGTAAGCCATACGGAACACGCTCGCTTATTTCCTTCTGTACAGAGGAATCTCCATCCACAATATACTTGAAATATCGAAGACCATGTGTCTTTTCACTGGCTTTAAAACCCTCAACCAGTATATCACTTTCCATGGAAAATGAACAACTAGACCAATTTTTGTAGTATTTGCGTTCGTTAGATTTTGGTTTCCTGGTTTCTGCAAGAGAACAGATACTGAAATACTTATTTCTTATTCCTAGAAATAATAATTTTCCCATCTTATTTACAACTATTATGGCAACGACCGATTTGGCGACATAGCTGTGTCCGTAAGAGCGATGACTCCATCCTCCCTCTATGATTACCATTACGTAAGGTACTCCATCTTTGTCTGCATATCCTTCTACAATGGCGTGTTGACGATCTTCTTCTGCAGCTTGTTCCATAGCCTCAGTCAACGATTCCAGCAACACCTGTCGAGATAGAAAAAGAGAATTCAAGTATTGGTTTAAAATAAATAGGATTAACAATAAAGAGGATCAGACTTACATCATAACATTAGATAACAAAATGTTTTCCTAAAATACATGGTCAGAATGCTAAAGGGATCAGAACAGAAATACACTAAATAATTTCCAGCGAACTTATCTGTCCTAAAAGGTCTATATTCTAAGGGGAAGTTGCTACGGTAAACAGGATCAAACATTTAAATATGTCCTTAATGTGAATATAGTATACCAACCAGGGTGTGTATTTCGATTTGGAAATGCGATTTCCGTTTTGTGACATAGGCAATATACGATGTCAAGTGACGTTTCCATTTGTCTTTCAACCAAAATTGCCATAATTAGACTATACCGCTGATTTGAAAGAATATGACTATGTGCAAGTGATTATGTGCTGTTACGTATAACACTGTTAAAAAAAAAATATGTTGTGGTTTAGCACGTTTGGTATAAATTCGTTATCTAGCCATGTGTTTGCATTCACTACAGACATGTGTTATACTTTTCTTGCTACTTATTAACATGGAATGCAAGGATTTTACTTACTTCTGCTTCTTATTTTACTTTCTTCTTGTTAGTTGAACGTTTTACTGCTGGAGGCTGGAATCTCCATCAGAGAAAGAAGTTGTTCCATTGCTGAATAACCTTTCCCTGTCATTATTGTACCCCAAGTTGCAGCAGTATTGACTGTGTTACACGGATCTGTATCTATTGTAGTTTTGCCTTCGCAAGAATTACACTTGAAATAAAGGACACTTCTTAAGCCAAAACTTTTTCACCTTCGTAGGAGAAGTAGCCTCTGACGCGGGCCTTACATTCCAACGTGTGTCTCCTCAAAGCTCTAGCTTCTGATACAACATGACTTATATTACAAAGTCTTCTTCCTTCTATATTCTTCAAGTTTATATCATTGTCCCCAACTTCGTGCCGTATTACAACCAACAGTTCTCTGCAATGGAAATTTTACAAAATTATTTTATAATTTCACTAACAAGCACATGCAATAGTCCGATTTTAACAAAAAAGAAAACATGCTTGTTTCAAACGTTGACTCATTTGAAGAACAACACATGTGTAACAAAGAGCCAGACAGATATGAAAATCCTAACACATTGTTCCTCGCGCACCAAGGTAGGGTCAACATAGTTATGAGAAGGTTGACGCTAAACGGAGCGTGCATGAGAGGCACGTTAGAGACGGCCCGAGAACAAATCCCCCCCCCCCCCCTAGGGTCTACACACACATAAACACCAACACATGCACATCATGTCATTATCCATCGCACTCTTCACATTAGAAAAACCGCCGAAAAAATTTCCGGATTAAAAACGAATCGGAATCCCTAGCAGCGGTAGGCAATTGGCAAAACACTGCCCAGATGTATTTCTAGTGAAAATGTAGTATGCGTTTCAACCTGTTACCTGTCTTTGAGTTCCTATAGTATGTGGTCCACGTAAAAGTAATCGCAATGTACACGTGTTCAATATACGTGCTGCCATTATAGGGCATTACAATACATTGGATCGCACTCTCCATGTATGACATTAATTATGAGACACTTGTTAGTAAATGTTATTTCCTCTAAGTTCACAAATGTTGGTAACAAGGTCGATTCGATTTTATCAAATATGCTTTATTAAATCATTAGAATGTAATGACGAAAATTCACTTCCAACGAAGCAGTACGTTCATTTGCAATCACACTTCTGACTAATTTAGGTCACTGTTTTATGGTAAATCAAAACGTGAAATTGTATTAGAAAGATTAATTGAATTTCCATGAAATTTTTGTCATGACTTTTTGGCAACCCTAACAATTGTTTTAAAATTTATGTGAACACTTTATATATGCGTCTTTTTAAACATACATGAGCTTTATATATGCATCTTTTTAAACATACATGAGCTTTATACGCTAGAAAATAAGATTGCAAAATTGGCAAGCTGGAGTGTCGAAAAAAATATTTTGTTTGTGTGAATCCGTAAGGAAAGGGATAGCAATCATCTGTCATCGTCACCAGATAAATTCCATTAAAAATCGGATTGTAGTCAAAATTGAATACCAGCGATTAGAGAATACGATTTAAGATCGTTTTTATATGAAAAAGGCTCGTCAAAACAAATCAAACGAGCTCAAATGGCTGAAGTGCTTATTATCAAACATAAGAACCATCCTGTTTAAACCAGCTTTCAACAAAAAAAAAATAGACAGTCTCTCTCTCTCTCTCTCACACACACACACACACACACACACACACACACACACAAACACACACACAAACAGACAAAGAGCGCCCCCTTTTTTTTGCGTCGGGGGTTAAAAAAGTAAAGTATAAAAATTCTATTAATATACCTGTTAAATACGTACGGTAGTGGTGAGATATAATTATCCCGCATCGGTGGAGAGTCACTTGCTGCATTAGGCATTAGGTACGCTGTATTGACTGAAAGTATTGGTATCCATACTACGCAAATCCAAGAACGTCAGTTCATAAATTACTGGCATCCTCGTGTCGATCGAACCATTGGTTGTTGCTTGAGGAGTAGATGTCTTATAAAACAATGAAATGAAGTAATACTTTACCAAATTAACATCAAAGCATTGTCATTCCAGATTAATCAAAACGATTGATGGCAATCTGGCAATTAAGAAAATTTAAATAAAGTTTCTAATTCGTCTACTAGAAACCATACAAGAGTATAAAGAAAATGCTATTGAAGGAAAAAATTAAGCAAAATCAATTGCCTAAATACTCTCAAACTTGCGAATAAACATACATATAACTCATTTTAAATTTCCAAATTTTGTAACAAATTTCAATTATAATTGTGCAAACGTATTCCCTATTTACAGGCGCATTAGCTAATAGACAGGAAACTTGGAGCTTTCAGTCAAGTCACAAACAGATTCAGTATTACAAGGATCGATGTTGCCAGGTGCTACAGCATGTGTCGAGCATGTGTCGTAGCGTCGAAGGTTTCAGTCAAGTCACAAACAGATTCAGTATTACAAGGATCGATGTTGCCAGGTGCTACAGCATGTGTCGAGCATGTGTCGTAGCGTCGAAGGTTACTTTCGTGGTAAAGGCTTGGATATGTAACGTCTACTTCATACCGTAGTTACTGAAATAACATGGATGTTGTTACAGAACGTCAGTCACGCTCCAAACAGACGAACAAAAATATAAATGCTGCAGAAGAGAATCTAAATCACAACTCATAATAATAATGAACATGTTGCAGGGATTCTTGACACTGACACAAATTTCACATATCCGAGAGGACTCGGGACCAGCTGTCCTGGTTTAGATTTTCAATAGTGTTACCTCTCATTACTGTCTGACCTACCCCAAAAGAAGCAAACCACAGTACAAGGCAAACATAACATACAGTCTACTTTGATGAACGGAAACGTGAGTGGAATTCTGTTCAACTCGTGCCGAAATATGGTTACGTTTAGATTGGGTGATACATTTATAAGGGAAATACAAATTTGTGTGTCTAGGCATTGATTATGGTTATTTCAACTACTGTTTTAAGTGACTGTAGAAAACAAACGTTTTTGTTTAACGTGCGGTTTGTGTCACGTCAGACGATTTGGAAGAAAGAAGACAATACCGTTTCGGCACAGTATAGAATACGGTAGCGGTGCTGAGTGAGAAGGATTTGTTGGGATACGCCAAATGTCATAGTGGTATTTTGTGGGCCACAGAATAATTTCTTATGGCTTGTATTAACACCGCGGATTAATTATGGCTGATAACTATCTAGCTGATAGTCTTCCCAACGAACATCGCCCGCCCTTGCGTATTACAATCTCCAGATAACTTCCCCATTTAGCTATCAGTATGTTACCAGCTAGTCCCGATGACAAATAGTTTATTTTGTCGTATGTCGGCAATATGTGTTAAAAATACGCAAATACTCGTACTTCAAATGATTTTCCGGCACGAAAACAATTACTCATAAACACCCGCCTCGTTTCACGTGTACTTCAAGCCATTTAAGTAGCTGGAATTATTTCGAAAAAACGTTCATATTTACTTCGCACTGGATTTTAACATCTTTTAAAGGTTTTGTATTTTTAACTCAAATTAAATTTCTTAAAGTTAGAGAGGTGAATTTTGTCTAAAATGCTGATTTCTTTAAGCCTGCCTTGTGTTTTTACAAGCAAGGAAGTCGTCGATATTAATATAGAAAACCCACACGAAATTTTGGGAAACATGGTTGGGCATAAGATAGTGCTACAATACTTTCGTATTTTATTTAATAACGATTATGTGTTACTTGCGCTCCCTGCTATCGTGTAGGCCTATCCTTTACTCCATAAAAGTCGCATGTTGGAAACAACATAACCTGCACTAATCACAGCTTTAGTTTCGTATATGGGTTTATTAATTAGATTATTGTGTAAGAGCCGATATGAAGGAAGTGTTCATTCGTAGCGCCGTGTAACCTAGAACATCCAGGGTAAAGTTATTTTTCAACGAACTTTGTGTGCATAATTTAATGAATAGATTTTCATTTCTTTCGCCCTTAAAAAGTTACGTACATAGCAGTAAAAGCATCGTACATTTATTATAAGAAGGCCCCCCCCCCCCTCTCGCAATAGCTCAAACGAGTTTGCAGTTGCACTAAATACTGGTTACACGATGTGAAAATCATCTATGACGGAGGACTTTTGCGACATTTTGTTATGAATGTTAAAAACTTCTTAATTACACTGATAAAATTTGGAGGGGATTCTGCGGAGCTATAATAATTAGCTATAAATGCAGCTACATGGCCTACTACCCGTAAATTAGATTAAGACCATAGGTCTAATGGCCTATTAGATCATAGGTTAAATGTTTCAGTAATTAGTAAATTATCACAAGATTTCAAAAGCATTTTTCAACGTATTAAAATTGTTAAAATAGTTATAAATACAGCGTAAAAAATTGAGCGTCGTTACCTTTCACCTAACACCAGACCTGAAGTCCTTTCACTCCACATGCCATGTATTTCCTGATATCTTATTCGAAGTTTAATTAACGGACTTTCGATTCTCCACCAGTTCACCTCAGCTGCTCTACCGTTGTGTAAACGGCAAATATGTAGGTAATAACGGCCAATGGGCTAAATTATTCAGATGTTTTTTGTGTCAGGAGAAAAATCGCCTCGTTTCTGTTGTTTACGATAGGCATTGTGGCAATGAATTTTGATCACGACACTATAAAAAAAATAACTAAATTTAGTACTATAGGTACTGTATAATATGAAAATTGCTTTGCATTATGTTTGCAGTAGGTCTAACTTTTCGTGTCAATTGCACTCCAGGTATTTAGTCTGTCTCGTGGGATAATCACTGATATTTTTGCCGAACCCTATTGTTACAACATAACTAAATTTTCACAGACAGTAATTCACTCAGAAATTGTAGAAAAAGGGATAACAAAACATACAAACATGCGAACCCTTGCTAGCAAATACGTTTCTCGGCATTGTAAAAACAGCTGTTTCTACCTACGCGTCAGTGAGCGAATGTGCCGGGCCAAGCCGTCCATTGTAATCTGTAAGTGATTTGGACATCAAAATTTGTACGTCGCTGACAAACACAATTCCTTCCTACTCTATTCTTTATAATGTCACGAAAATCGTCATGAAAATTTGTCAATAACAACAAAACGTCTCCTACTGCCGCCCTTGCAGCAAGGATATATCATCTGAATTAGGCTTTCAACAGCTTGAGGCACTTGATAGCTTATTCAAAAAATATGCTGCCAAATAGCCATTATTAAGCAGTCGTAATACGTATTTTATTGTTATCTTGATGATACCCTCTATCATGACCTTTATTCAGAGGTGGTAATACAGGCCCTTAATATAATCCCTATATAACCAGATTCAATTCAAAAAGAAACTGGTAGTAGGCAACAACAAAAAATTTTGTGTTTTTAATATCGGTACCTAAAACGTTAATATTCTTAACAAACACAGAACTTACAAAGTAAAAAAATAATGTTTCAACTAATTACTGGTACCGGAATTTTTCAGCGCTTGTCTACGTAAAAATCTGATCTGCTTTTAAGTTGTTTTAAAAAAGAAACGGTTATTGTAGAAATTTTTTTTCAGGAAACCATATACATATACACACACACATCTGTTTTCTATTCTTCCTAAGGTAGCCTATTTCTCCAAAATGTTTGACGGTACCGTGACAAGACTATATTCGACCAACTGATTTTGCACTGTATGCCATTGTCGGAGGGTTATTGGGTAACCAATAAGCGTACTAGGACACACAACAAGGCATTGTACTGGTGTTACCTAAGTTGCACTACAAGTATTATATCTGCGCCACTCAAATTCCTTGCAAATTATTTAAAATAAGGTATATGAACACTGGCAATACTTACATAACATTTTGAGGCGGTTTCATGCTATTCTTGCTGCGTTTACTCTTCATCTTCCGAGAAGTGAATCCTCTACATTTCTTCAACTGCTTCTTGCCAGTGTACATGTCTTCTTTTACCGGGTATATGTGCCACCAGTAACAAATGAAAATTAGTAACAGTTGTGCATCCCAGAACAAACTACGCGACGAGTGGTGTGCGATTGATTTGGCTAAACTAGTTTGAGCATCTTAAAATACCCAGCTGGTAACGACAACACCGAGGTCTTACACCATAGTGGTTCTTAGGAAGTTAGCGCATGATGTCATATTGCCAGACCCCTCCTTCTGAGAACAATAGCATTGTACGTCGTCACCTGCATGCATCGATAAACCGCAGAGAAGGTAGAGAGAGAGGGAGAACGAGAGAGAAAACACACTCCTTTAGAGCAAACTGTTACCGTTAGCCTACTGATCTGAAACAGGCAAAAAAGGTAAGGGGGAGGGCTTGCGATCGTCATTTCAGATAACGCTCCTGTGTATTTGCTGGGAAGCACGTCGTAAAACACTACTTTCCCTTTTCTCGCGGTTCCCCCACCATTACGTTACATTACATTACTGTTCCGTATCCAACACGCTTCAACCTCTATAGGCACTAAACACCGAAGTTGTTATGTTAATATTACTATAGTACATTCCCGATTGGAAGCGACTTATGAAAATCAACCTTTGGAAAACACTCTAGGCAAAACATGCCAACCTGTATATTCAATAACCTGTATTCTACAAATATATAACACTATGGTTAACTTTATAGAACTGTATTATTGAATGAATGAAACTTTATCTTATATCTTCTATAACTTGTATTATTTATTTATTTTTAAATATGAATTAACAGCAGCGAAAGCAGCGATGTGTTGGCGACGGCCGGTAAGAAACAGTTCACAGTCAAAATATTATTTTAACATAGTTATTTAGTATACTATTTGTAAATTAAACGGTGCCTATTGAAATATTTAATTATTTAGGTAGCTCCGATGGCAACATATCCAATTTTTACAGTTTAAAATAACAGCAAAAATATCGTGAGTAGACCGTAATGGTACGATGTTGTTTTATCGAGCGAGAGCAATTTTGAATCAACTGTCTGCTGAGCGAGCTTTGTCGCTCTCTCTCTCTCTCTCTCTCTCTCTCTCTCTCTCTGTCTTTGTTTCCTTCCAAGTACGCAAAATTGTACCTGTTTTCAATTGTAGCATATTTCATACTTATTACAGCAAAATAATGATTTTTGAATTTGTAATTTACAACTGAAAAGAGATTTTAATGTTTGAATACTTATTTAAATATATTTAGATATGACGGCGGTGCAGAAACAAAGTGAAGTTGGCAAACATGGCGAGCCATGATGCCATGGCGTGTCGCTGTTTTACTAAACGAAGCGTAAATTATACTTACTCCGAAAAATACTTTAAATTACCACATCACGTTTGTAGACGTTGTGTTTTTTAAACCTACCTAAGAAAGTTACGATGTTGTGATAAATCTGTGTTTCCCCGTCAGTAATAAATATACTTTTACGGAGTGTTTCGTTAACCGCTCGTGTGAAATAGCATGGCGTGGCTGTTTGGTGATAGTTACGCTGGATCTGCGTGTGCGTGATTTCAAATATTTGATGTGAACAATTTATACGTTGTAAATGTGAACTGTTTTTATGACGAAGTTATTTATTTACATCCACGTATGTTTATTTATCACAACGTTGTACCTTTGCCCTGGGTATTTGAAACACAGCCGTGTAACGTGATTTACCACCAATCTAAACAAAATATCCAAACCCAGCCCCCAATAAATTTCAGTAAACCTAATATACAGTAAGTAGCAATACATATAAATATGAGTGGAATAAAAGTTACGGTAGGCTTATTTGAGTGCATGTTCACCACTATATTTTAAGTTTCTATGACAAAAAATGAGCGATACGAGTTGCATGCTTGATTTTAATGTCACTTTTTCTATGGACTGTCTATTCCTTCGTTATTCGAACTTTTAAAGAAATAACGCTACACATATCAATAACAAAAAGTTAAATACTACAGTTCATTACCTCGCAGTTGTAAAAGTGTTTAACACAGTCGCGGCAAAATACTAACGTGCATTACGTATAATGTGCTATGTCGTGGAAAACAAATATGTTAATGTAACGTTACCGTAAGAACTATCGTTAATTCAGGCATTTTTAAAACGTCATAAAGCTGAACTAAATAGTGTTATAGGCCTAAACTGTGATTATTCGTACGAAATGGTTTTTGAAATAGACCTAAGACAGAATTATTTGAAAAGCTGTAAATAATAAACAACACATTTCCAGGTATAAAGGTAGCAGTCACATTTCAATGTTAATTTTTAGGTGCAGCGAAAGTATAAGAACACATGTGCACACACAATGGCATGTAAACATTGATTTTGACAGATGCTACATGGCAGTCACATGGCAATGTTTGTTTACATTTGGAGGAAGGATACGAAACGGGCCTGCAAGCAGATATTTAGCAGGGCTTCGAGAAAGTTGCTTCTAATGGGGAATTGACTATATATCTCACACTCCCAGTGTGTTTTATTCTCCAAAAATATTTTCCGTGGTGAAATTTTCCTGAACCTACGTGTAAACTAAATAGATTTGTAAGCGATCCAAAGTGAAAGTAAACGACGACATTTGTCATTTTGCTGCTGTATCTGCGATTATTCTGTTGGCTGTGGCTATTTTAAAACAATCAAAATGTAACTTCTTTACGTTATTTTGATGCAAATTAATTTTCGCCATGTTAACCGAGCGAGTTTTGGCAGTGGTAATCACTGGACTCGCATACTGGAGTATGCTGGTTCTATTTCCGGTTTGGCAATCCTTATTTTACTTTTCATGGTTTTCTGACATTACAAGGGGTCTCTAACCCGCGCCCCGTGGCGCGGGTTAGAGACCCCTTGTACACAATGGTCTATGTTTCGAAACTAAGTGTAATGTAACAGGAATTATTTTTCTATGAGGCAGTTGGTGTGTACGTACAATTTAATTATTAACGAAACTATATCACATGTTATTTTTCAATCTATGTAGTTGAGTTAATTATGATTTTTACACTTGCGGCCCGTGGACAAGTCCACAATAAGGGTTGTGGCGCTTTATGAATTCTGAGCGTTTAACTGGGACAAGTGCATGTACGAAGTAAAACCAACCCAAAATAACTTTTAAATATTTATATTACTGAATGTTAATTATGGTAGATTAGCTAAATGGGGGGCTAACTTATATTCACATGATCTGCAGGACCTGAGCACACGTAAGACAAATATTTGTTAGCTCGTAAGCTGTACCAGTGTTATCACGATGCATACAACCTCTGTTGCATTGTTTGTTGGTCGTCAGTTTTCAACACAGAAGGCCCAGGATTTTAAGATGGTGGAAATGACGACCTTAATTCGTAATTCATTTTGTCAGAAAAAGTTGAATGCTCAACTCTCACATTAATATTTATACATTAATGAGTAAGTATGACGGCCTTATATGGCATTTGTGTCAATACAGTAGCCAATGCGAAAAAAATGGCTGCTCTGCAAACTATTCCGTTCTCCCGGCGTTTTGCCACTGTCGATCCCATGGGTCGGACTCTCGGCAACATAGGTTGAAGCTCCTGCTTAGGACAGAATGAATAGAGAATGTCTAAACACCAGTTTGTGTACATACATCAGTCATTCCCAGTCACAGCAGGTGGCCACGTCTAGTAGTTACAAAATACGCTACCATCCACAGAGAGCAGCACTTCCCGAGGAAAACCAATGATTATTTTCGTAGTTGCAAGATCACGGGAAAACTACTTGGGGTATCTGCACGAAACAAAAAGCAAATTAACATTCGTGTTTATTTCTGTGGTTCTTGGAAGTTTCATGCATTCAAGTATAAGACTTTATTTTATATGGCCAAATATAAGATTTTGTCAAAAACACATAATTAATGGAAATATTTAATTTTAGCTGTATTTTACCGCCGCATTAACATGAAATACTTAAGAACTATAGAGAACAGTGTGCTCTGATACTATATGCTAATTTTGTTCCTTAATGTTTGCTAGAAAAAAGTAATCGACGAAATGCTTTGCAAATTAGTGAGTTCAAAGTATTGTTTTCCAATTTGTAATTTAATATTGCATGAAGAATTTGTCTTTAATGAAGGATATTTGTAACTATTAATAATTATGCTTTCTTCTTTGCTATGAAATTTGAATCGTTGAAATTATATGATTACAATTTATGCCACATCAATTTTAAGACAGTGGGGTGTTTTCGTGAACAGCTAGTTGCGGAGTTACCAGTAGAAATGAGAGAGGTCGGGCATAAGAATTTGAGGAGTAGGAGCATAGGGGCCGGCCGGCTGCAATGTTGTGACGTCGCCTGGCTGTCATCTTCGGATCACGTAGCCTTGATCTTGAACCCATGACCTTTGACTTTGAAAAAAAAAAATTAAAATTAAAAAAATATAAACATAAATTCAAAATTTTTATTAATAAAATTATTTTTAAAAATATTAAAGAAATTACTAAAATAATAAAATAATAAAAAGAATAAAAATTCCAGAGGTCTCCCCTCATCCGTTACCAATACTCATTCTACTGAATGCAGCATTCTCGTTTTATTCGTTTGTCATTTGTTTACACATTGCTGGAGGACGCCATCATCGTTATACTATGTTTTCATCACCTAGGTGGTGCGTATTAATAATTGATATCGCCACCGGTGGCATCCATATTTGTTTTTGTTTTTAAATAATTAGTTGCATTGTCGGTGCTCTTCATGATGGATCCTATTTTTAG
Organism: Dryococelus australis; assembly: GCA_029891345.1. Lineage (NCBI taxonomy): Eukaryota > Metazoa > Arthropoda > Insecta > Phasmatodea > Phasmatidae > Dryococelus > Dryococelus australis. The sequence continues at coordinate 90,394,364 of CM057002.1, read as the reverse complement.
CACATAGGTGGATTCAATTTTTCGATTTCATCACCATGTAAGCTGATGCCACACATATTAGACATAGTAATTTTTAATCGTATTAAAAAAATATTTTTTATAATCAACAATATACCTACAGGCATTTGCAGAATTTGAATACCTGCAAAATTTATTTAATATATAATTTTGATTGGAAATTTTCAATATTTCAATATCAAAATGTACTTTTTAATATTATACAATGGCATTAATTGCACAATAATTTTATGCAATATTTTTTAATTACATTATTTTATTTCGGTGAATTTTTTAATTTTAATTATATTCTGGCAAATTAGGTAAACATAAAATAGCACCCACATTTATTCACAGGCATTTTTTAATCCAGTTATGTTATTACAGTCGCCCATGCCCTCAATAAATTACAATATTCTTCAATATATATATATATATATATATATATATATATATATATATATATATATATATATATATATATATATATATATATATACACGCACACACACACACACACATGCTACTTTGTTGAAGGTTATATTGTTTTAAGCATCTCGCTATTCACACTCGTGTTGTTCTTGTGCCAAACTATCGTGGCATTTATTACATGGACACACTGTGCAGGGCGGGTTATGTGGTAACTACAATTTTGAGGACATGTACCGACGATACAAGAGCCCTGCTTGCAGTAAACCGGGTACCAAGGTACTTATGAGAAATGCGCTTCGCCTTTATGGATCTTTGCATGTCTAAGTAAACTGTCGCTACGGCTGAACTGATTACCGCACCTGTCACACAAATAATACATACAACAGGGATTCTTCGCACAATGAAAGCACTCATGTAGCCGTAAGTAAATGTTTTATCACAAAAGTGTCACTGATGACGACGTAGTAGTTCAGGCAGGTGCTGGAGCTAAAGAAGCAGGTAACACCGGCAATTGTGTTCCAATTATCTCAGCCGAAGAGATCGATGACGATGCTATTACAGGAATGCCACTCAAAGAAGTGCCTTTCTACCATTAGTACTGGAGTGCCCGAAGACATTGCATATTCAGAATAAGACTTAGATGCGAATATACAGAAACTAGCCGAGACAACCCGCCTTTCATGTTACCCGTTGTCAAATTAAGCCTCTCAGCTGACCTTCCTACTGCTTATAATATATGCATATGCAAGCCCTATGACATCATATTGGCTTTGAACCAATTGTATTACACCTTAATACATTGTTCGGACACCGACCAGCCATTCACCGAGTTAACAAGTGATTGCAACTGACCAATCGCATGAAGGCATTGAGACATCACACACAGGAGTCATTCTGTTGGAGTCAGTCCCCTGGCGTCAGTCGGCTGGAGTCAGTCGACTGGAGTCAGTTAGCTTGAGTCAATCTGCTGGAGCGAGGGATCACGAAGGAGAAAGGTCAGGGGAAGACTGAAGCCTATGATCGTCTCAGCCGTCACACCCACCAGCACCCATAAGAGGTAACCAACCTGAAACCCGTTTACCAGGGTCAACAAGAAGCATCTAGCCCTACGAAATAAGGGCAAGGAAACACACCACAAGGCCAACAATTAGATACTGTGTAAGTGGACTTTTTCTAAACTAGCTGCCGGACCGATATTTGCGCAGGGAAGTGCCTGCTGCATAGTACAGCTGCGGGGTGGATACTTTGAGAGTGAAGTACCACTAGACCCCTGCATACTGGCGTTTATACCGGCGCCACCACAGATAAATTGGCATGACCAAAACGCGACTGCTTCCAAAGAACAGGAGTATCGGAAGTTAAACTGAAACGAGTCAGTGAAGTAGGGTCCCGTTAGCTGACTTATAACCCAGTTAATGTAACCATGGGGCCTAATAGTGTGATTGCAGCAGGTATAGAATTTAAGGTAGAGCCTACGGAGTCAACAGAGCTTATTATCGGTAATGTTTTATTGGGAAAAACAGATGGTGAATTTCTTTTGAATGACCCAGCCGACGAGATCGTTAATGTTCAGGAGACTCATTTCCCGGAATTAGTACTGATAGTTTGCAGCATAAGAGTACCGCTTGTTAGACAGAGAAGCTGAGGTTAGCTGTGTGTCAGAAAATCTTGTGGACTTAATTTTGGCTACTGGCTACAAGCTGCCTATCGTGCCAGTACACAGACTGGAGATTATTGGGACCACATCATAGTCTAGCCCTGTAGTAAGCCGGCAACACTGAAAAAAATATTTTGTGGCGGCCACAAAAATATTTTCTTGGTATTCACCTTGCCAAATTTTTTGTGGTGTACAAAAACAATTTTGTAGCTGCCACAAAATAAGATTTAAGTGGCTACAAATGTTTAGTGTCCTCTAAAAACTTTTTTTGTGACAGATACAAAATTTTTTTGTGTACACCACAAGAAATTTGGCAGGGTGAATACCAACAAAATTATTTTGTGGCCACCCCAAAATATTTTTTTCAGTGAAGTTTCGCTGACCACTGAAAGCCTAGGTAAAAGTAAAGATGTCTCAGCTTTGGTGATTAAGGACCTCATTATACAGGTCGTATTTGGTATAAAGTTTTTAAAATATTATAATATAAATCTGGATTTCGGCAGATGGTTAGTGAGAACATCTGATAGCACCTCAAGTGCCGTGATGACACCGGATAGTTAAAGGTGGTCTGACAAGTTTGTTAGCCAACTACAGAGGGATTTACGCCACATGGAAAAACTTCTGCGTGTTAATGTTTTGGCTACACCGGAAGACATTTTTCAGGCTCTGGAAAATATGTAAGTTCTCGGCCATAACCAGAAGTGTTAACTGGAACAGCTGTTATTCCGTAATCAGCACATTTTTTCGTAACAGGCAGGGAGGAACCAACTCTTTAGAGCGGACGTTAAAGTAGAACCAGGGGAGCCATTCCACTGTAAGTCCTACCCAATACTGGGCCAAGGAGGCAGAAGACTTTGTCTAATGCTATCTTGTAGCATTACACGACACACCTCTAGCCCCTACTGCAACCTGATGGCATGTGTCAGGAAGAAATACAGGTCAATACAGTTGTGCTTGGATGCTCGCAAACATAATGACATCATGCCAAAGTCAAGGGAGAGCCCAAGATGCACAGAGAAGCTGTTGCCTCTGTATTAAGGTGTGAGATTTATGTATATGACAGAATTAACACATGGGTATTAACAAGTGTCATTAACAGAATACACCCAGCAGTACACAGGATTTCTGTTCCACAATCAGCAATTCGTTTTTCAGGTGCTTCATTTTGGTTTGTGCAACACAGTATTGCAGTTTACCAGCTGTATGAGTGTCACATTAGGAGACGAATGGGCCAACTTTGCAAGATGTTACAATCATAATATTTTGATTGTTTCGGCCACATTTGAAGAGTATCTAGAATACCTCCAAATGTTTTAAGGGAGTCTACAGAGATTGACATGACGGTAAATCTGAGGAAGTCACTATTTCGCCATGAAGAAGTACCGTTTTTAGGCCACATTCTAATGCATACTGGTATCCGCATGCACCACACCAAACAAGCTAGCTGCCATTACCAATTTTCCGGTACCCAGAAATGTTAAACAGCTACAAGCATTTCTTAGAGTAGTGGGTTTTTACCGGAATTAATCCGTTAAAGTTGCCGGAGTATGTTTGCCGTTATTTGAATTGTTAAGGAAGGACATCCCTTAGACTTGGATGGGGGAACACTAGAAAGCTTTTCAAATCATCAAGTAATTGTTTTTGACTAAGTGCATCATTCATCAGCCAGTACAAGGTGCAACTTATTAACTCTACACATACACATCCAATTACACGCTTGCAGCAAAGTTAGCCCAGCTGAGCGAAATTGGCAGCAAGAAAACGGTAGCGATGGCGAGCCACACCTAAAACAAGGCCAAGAAGAATTATACCATCATGGAGAAGGAGTTGTTGAACACTGCTACAAGCACGATGGTGAATTGGAAGCGAAGTTTCTCTAATTCGAAGGAAGAACAACGTAATGACAAATTTCGCATCATGGTACTAAGTAAGCTACAAGAAGCATTCAAGAAACACATGCTATATTCAAGTCAAGACTATATTCTATTCCAGGAAAGCCTGAACAAATCAAACTTTGAAGACGAGTGGAATGTCGTCGTACCAGCACAGTTACCGTTTATGATTGCAGACACATGAAATTATTGGTAATGTAGTCATCAGAAAGACCTATTAAGTATAGAGGCATCAATTCTTTTGGAAAAATATGCAGAAAATTGTGACCAATGCAGCGAGGGCATGTGATTTGTGCCAACATTGTATGCACCCGGAAGAAAATTTAGCAGGCGAACTACAGCCAATCATTCCAAAGGACACTCTTGACTTAGTTTCTTTGGATTTATTAGGGCTGTTACCCAAATCCAAGTCTGGAGTAACATGTATTTTTGTAATAATGGCCCAGTTTTCTAAATTCACAAAATTATACACCATAGTCCAGGCGAGTGCGAAGTCAGTACTAGGTAAATATGAATAATTTGTCAGAGATCTCTGCCAACCTGTATGTGTACTGTCATACGAAGGGTCAAAGTTTACCGGACACATCTGGCTAGAGGACTTAAGAAACAAAGGAATTCTACCTACGACCACAGCAGTACGTCACCCACAATGAAATCCAGTCAAGTGCCGCATGAGGAGCCTTGGAAATATGTTATGTATTTTCTGAAATGTATCACAGCAAAGGTGGCGAGTTTAGATTCCACGTGTAGAATATGTTATGAATCACACTTTTCATGAGTCCACATGTTTGACCCCATGGGAAGTACTGAAAGATCAGCAATCTGTAATTTTTCAAGCCACTAAATTGCCAGCACCACCAACAATATCAGCCACGCCTGAATTACCCACCAAAGACCTGTGAGAAGAAATTAAATTATTCTAAGGAACAGGTTATTTCTCACCGCTGAACATAGAAGCAAGCACCCCAAGAAGTCTAACGTAAGCATTGTGGAATCCGGCCTGTTAGTTCTTGTGAAGGTCATGAACATATGTAAAAACTGGGACAAATTAACTGGAAAGCTTATGCCATTATTTGAAGGACTCTATGAAATGAAGTGGGAAGTGCATAAGAGTTGCTACAATCTTATTTTGCCAGATAGAGACCAGGTTTTAAGGTGTTTTAATTTAACTGCACTTTGTGTATACTGTATGCATGAGCAGAAAGAAGTTGTTAAATGTTTACTGCAATTATGCCATAAACAGAGTAAGCTGGAAGGCTTTGGAGAATGCCAGTACACTGTGTCTTTGAATGTCTTTCTTTTCACTATGCTAGTTCTACATAAAAACACTTAAATTGCAATTTGGTACAAATTAGTTCTAAATTGTTTGTGAGAGTATAAAATGTTTTTAAATCGTGCCTGCATATATAAGAAGCAAGTTGAAATGAATGCAGAGATAGGTGTAAAGTTTTAGCAAAAATTTCGCTAAAAAACCAAATTTGGTGAGTGGGAAGTGGAGTGCAATGTTGACATTCCTACGACTGGTAATATTTCATGAATTTTTGACGCTGGTATGGATTTTTTTCGATGAATTATTAATGTGAAGAGTTTTTGTAGTGCTGAATTGTTGGATTTTATGCAAATCGGTCCCTTTTTAACAAATTTGAATGTGTTTGATGTATTTTAAATTTCCAAGTGGAAAACCATAGATGTTGTAGTAGTTACAAGACAACCATCTCATAGTGAAATAACAGTACTTACAAACAGTGTCTGACTCGTAGTGAACAACCTACTGCGTATGTGGAATGTAACGGGATCCTACCACATTATATTTCCCAAGTAGTACATGGATCTCCGGAAGGAAATGTCATTGGCTTATTAACGGTTCGAGGTCGTGAGAGCCGATGAGGGTGTAGGGAGATGAACATGGAGCAGCGCAGGTATGCAGGAGCAGGAGAAAAGGTAAATCCCCGAGAAAATCCGCCCGCCGACCAGCTGCATCTTCCGGGGTCGACCCCGCTGGGACCCGAACCCTGTTCGTTTAGATGGGAGACGAGTAGACTGACCACTACACCCCTGCGGCCCCTAATTATTAGCGGCGGGAGACTTACCTACCAGGTGGCAGCCCGAACAACAGAGAATTATTCGCAGGATGCAGTAGCCACACACAAGACCCGTTTTCAGAGCCTTGCACCACATATCAACGATTGGAGTCTCCCTCATATCAAATAAGCCACCACGTGATTTAACTTCTACGTACAGTACTATTCCGTGTCTTGAGCGTTTACTCTCGCAGTTTAAGTTCTTGTCAAGAATTAAGTCAGCATGCACAATGAGCTGATGACGTCTTCATGTAACTGTCTTAAACTGTTATTGTTTCGATCGGTAGTGAGCGTTCGTCACTGTTTATCTCCATACTGCATAAGGCAATGCTAACTCACAGTACAATCATCTTGGGCTGGGCACGTTAGTAACTAATGATACTCTCACGACATATTTTGTATCAGTTGTGACATATGGGACAGAAATATGGATAGTGGACAGGTAGATGCAAAAAAAATATAGAGGCAACGGGTATGGAATTCGCATAAGGAAAATGATGGCGATCACTAAAAGGGATGGAATTCGAAACGAAGTGGTACGAGAGAAAGTGAGAGGCTAACACAAAGAATACTGGAACTGAATTACAATGCAAAATTCTCGCTAAAAGGACGAAATATGAGATGAGAGAAGCAATATATGTAGCAAGACACAATCGGCAGTCTGTAGTTTTATTGGTGGCATTGCTGGATTACTGCTGGCCCAGAAAACTTGCATGGTTAACTGCAAGTAACAGGACATTTGGCATGTCAATAATGGGACAAATAATGGAATATAGATGGAAATGAAACTGATGGTTGAGAGTAGGTGAATTACTAATAGTTAATAAATGGCTTACCAACTGTATTTCAGCACTGGCCGTACATAATCTATAAACGGTCGAATCACATTATTATGACCACCTGCTAGAAGTGCCATCTGCAGTGCGTAGCCCATGATGTATGGCCCATGACATGGGCATGTGAAGCGGGTATATAAAGCAACCGACAGGCTAGCTGTAGACAGTGCACTTCCTGCTCTCATGGGTAACAGAAGTGATTAAACCGAGTTGCGGTAAGGGATGATCAACAGCTTCCAGGCTAAGGGGATCAGAATTTCAGAAACAGTGACGTTTGTGAACTGTTCACATGCTTCTGTGGTTCAGGTGTATCGTGAGTGGACGAATGACTGGAATAACTGTAGTGAAAACTGCGGAGCTCCATGCGCCGTGGAGCATCTCACAGTCCAAATGAACTGGGCGGGGGGTCCAGACACGTGTCTACTTCAACAGTTCAGCGAACCTGTCTGCGCATGAGGCTCCGGAATAGAAGGAGGGTGACTGCACCCATACTAACACAGGTGCATCGACAGAAACGACTGGAATTTGCTCGACAGTATGGCGACCGAACAACTGTTGATTGGCGAAGGGTAGCCTTATCCGACGACCATGCCCACCCATACATTATGATTGTCTTTCCCGGGGAGGATGGGATCTTCCAGCACGATAATGCACCTTGCCACATGGCTAGAAGTGTCCGCAAGTAGCTGGAAGAACACGATCAAGTCTTCAAAGATCTTCCTTGGCCCCCAAACATACCCAATCTCAATCCAATTGAACATCTGTGGGACCACCTCGATCGTGGTGTTCGCCATCTCTCCTCCGCCACACACAGTTGTGGGATGCACTGCAGACAGCTAGGCTATAATGGTGCTGGGTACATGCCCGCTGTTGGTCAACTTTTAGCCGGCTTGGCATCCGACTCTAAACCATAAATTGGCCATGTGTGTTTGGCTACGTGGGTAGTGGCTGAGGAAGTGAGGAGGAGAAACAAGAACAAAAAAAATTGAGATGGAAAAAGGTGAAGAGACGGATGGCGGTATTTAACCAAGATAACCTGGCGACAGGCTGGAGAAAACTAAAAATGGTAATGACTGGAAAAACTTTAGGTTAATTGCCTTTTTGTACTAACATTTAGACCAATTGACTTATAACAAGTGACATGCTTCACAGGGATTGTTGGAGAGCGATTGTCTGTCGTTGAATTTTCAATTAATATAATTGATTTATTTACGGAAACGGGAATTGTAGTGATTTTTTTAAACATAAGAGTACCTTAAGGGTCAATACCTTGCATGAAACAAAGAGAAAGTTTTCCACAACTTTCAATTTTCTGCCGTTCGATATGGCGAAGTCAGGACGTCCGCTCACTCGCCTCTCTTAGTTCTGTTGCTGGTATTGAAGACGTGTTTCGCCCGTCGTCCCAAGATTCTCACATGTCTTCAACTTGGGTGACGTGATGGGGAAACCAAGAGAATGTAAGTGCGAAAAGCGGGAGAGGTTAGGAAACATTTATCCAAATAGCACACTGGTTTTTCTACATGTGCGAAACTAGTTCGAGAATTTTCAACTCAGTTTGCACCGATCGGACAGTGGTTTGAAAAATTACAATCTTTCGCGTTTTGCCACACCTGCCTGTTGCCAAGCTTTCCTCGCCAGTTTCCCGAACAAGGGGAAAGGTAGGAAATGTTGAGAGTTTTGACTGGTTCGAGATTTGGAGAGAGGCGACCATTTGTCAAGCTGTCGCATCCCTACATTAAAGTAAACTACTAGAAGCAAAGCCATGTTAAGGTGGGTCAGGTTTCACTGGGAAGAGGGATTGGGGAAGAAATGGGAAGGGGTCCGCTATGGCCTTTATTAGGGACCTGTCCCAGCATTCGCCTGGAGTAGTTTCGGAAAATCATGGAAGGGCGAAATCAGGATGGCAGCGCGGACCGGGGATCGAACCCGGGTCGTCCTGAATACGAGTCCAGTGAGTTACCACTGCGCCACCTCGCTCGGTAACCTTGAGTTATAATTGCGGTTATAATGGCGTTAATTTTACTCCCAATTTAGTTATTTCCAGTGTACCAAACTTTCATACTATTTTGCGTTGAAATGTATGCATGCAATAGATTGTATTATAGTAAAATATACTGGGATTTATTATTTAACATCCTGTATGTTAGCACAATACTATGTCTGGCAATGTATTGTTGGCATAATAGCTGTAGTTCTCTAACGGGATACAAGATGGTTCCACCAGTCTCACAGAAGTTTTCACTATCGGCCACCTTGTCTCTCTTTTGGCGATATGGAGATGGCGAAGGCTTCAGCGAAAGAGGGCAGTTTCTATGTTTATTAAACTTGTTAGTAAACGTTTACCTTAATATACCACATGTTTCTAAAACATGTGGACAAACCTCGCCCGGCATTTCCTTACGAAAATATAAGACGAAAAGGTATGTACAAATTGCTCCCTAAAGTGATAACTAAGAAAAGTATGTGCCATAAAATTTGATTTTAAAATGCTGTCATTTACATCATCCGCCTTTCTTTTGGAAATGAAGTTGGCTACCTATGTTTGGGCAAAACTTTGTAACCCAACGTCCTAAACAATTTTTATAAACACACCTGTGAATCAGCAAGTCTGAACTAACGAAGAAAATGCCTTCTTGTAGGAACACTCTCAGGTGAATTGTCTGGTGAGATAATTAATGCTGAACACCTTAAACAGAACATATGTTGCGTACCAGAGTGGTAAACCACAATATAGAGTAAGGCGATTTAAATAAGGGTTTTCTAGGGGCGCACCGCTCCCGTAATAATCACTTGAGGAGAAGGTGATACTTACATCTTTGTCTTATATTTTCGTCAGGAATACACTGGCGAACTTTGTCCCTATGTTTTAGGAACATGTTGTATAATCCTAGGTAAAATTGTATATGCACATTATACGTATTTCGGTTCGTATTTACCCAATATACTAGTATTTTAACTTCACTTTTAACTGTCACATATAGTTTATTCTGTTGAATTGATTGTTCTAGGTACAAGGGAAGGAAAATCATAGCGACGGAACCAGCTGATAGTACAACAGAGGCACGTTGGCACACAGTGCTAATGTGATTCGTGACTGGAGAAGTTTTTTTTCACTGTTAGCTTTTATGATGTGAAATAGTTTTACGTATTCTGGAAGTAAATATATTAGAATACATTCATCTATTTTTCAGTTACTTCGCTGTAAATATAAAAAACTAAGTATTAAGATTAAACAAGAAGTCACAGTTATAACTAATGAGCCTACTTTCCTCAGCATGGGTGCAATTAATTTTTTAATAAGTTATTAAAAGCTGAGCTGGTAGGTAGTACTTGTCTTTTGTTGGAAGCAATATCATTAAAAATGAAACCAGAAACATATGTAGTAGTAGTGAGACAATTAAAAATACACACGTGCCTTACATGGGACTCGAACCCAGAAAACCTCGTACCATAAGCTAGTGGGCAATCAAGTGCATTACGAAGGTCAGATTCGGAGGATAAACTTCGGATTTAATCAGCCTAATGTTTCGAATGATAGGGTTTACTAACCTAAATTTTCTACTGGGCCGTCGTTTTGAAAATAAGTGACTGAGCGGCTTGAAACATGTAAGTTTACATGGCCTAACGTGGCGATACTTGTGTGAAGAATTTGGAGGAATCAGTTGTTTGGTTTCTGTTGTGGGCATCCATAACGTAGTATGACATTTTTGATGAACTTTGCACAAATTGGCACATCAATCGATTTAACTGTCTGAGCTACATCAAATCTACTAAACAACTCTGGCATGACTAATATATATCGGTTGCCTTTCCTTGATTTCTGCAACAGCCCTTTGGTATATAATGACTAAAATTTTAATAAGGGCGGATGTTGTATTAGTTGTAGCTGCCCCATAGGTTTCTGGTTACTAGGTTTTATATTTTTGACAAAAAGGGCAATTCTTTATGTAGTTTTTGATATCCTTGTTCATGGTAACCCAGTAGTATACATGTTTTATTCTTTGAAGTTTGTTAAATGCCCCGAAATGGCTTCCTTGTAATAGGGAGTCATGGTGAGCTGATATTATCTAATTTATGTAATATTGTCGTACTAGTGTGAGTTTCTTTTCGTCCCCTGGTATGTGTATTTTGAAATATATTTCCCCGTTTGCAGCTATACCATAGCGTCTGGCTAATTTTATATAGGCCTATTTCGGGTATGCTTTACTGGGTTCTGTTAAGGAGATTTTGAGTTTTTGTATATGTGGGTTGCGCTTGTATTCTCCTGTAAATAATGAATTTTGCATGTTGTTTTGTATTAGGCACATTAAATAGTTCGCTATCATTCTCTATTTTAATATATTCTTGTCCTTGTTGGTACTTGGGTAAATAATGTGTTGCGCCCTTTACTTGTATTATGATGATTTCACATTTCAATACTGGGTCTTCACTAGAGACATTTATTTTGTTTGGATTATTTTCTTCTATAAATTCTATCTTTACCTGAAAAAATTGGGTGATAATTAACATAATTTCTGGAAGAGGGAGGAATGATTTCTGGGTATATCACGGCCTTAACAATTTTTACTTTTTAAAGCCCCGGTTCTCTTTTCTCAGTAAAAAGGTTTTTTATCTTTTTAGTTATTGGTTATGCATTTGGCAATAATGTTTTTTTATTTCTGTTTTTTTTTTCTGCGGACCCGCTGGCCTCATTTCATCTTGCCGGCCCCTTGTTTAATTACCGTCTCCCACACACAGCTCCTCAGCGCTGCCGTTAAACTGTCTATAAAAATAAATTTAGAACTTTAAAATATCTTTATTGGTGGGATATTTGAACACAAAGCAATGGTTCTGAAGACCATGAAACATGGCATTAACTAGAATCTTGCTGTTTTAAGTATAAGTACATTATTTCTGGAACTGTAATCTATGAAACACGGTTTCTAGCAATGTTTTAGTTTATAAGTGTTGTTTAATGTTACAGGAACCTGATGCTACTTTTTGATGTTCGAAGTAATGTGTCTAAGTGACGTGGATATCCTAAATGTCACACAATGGACAATTTTTGTTTATTATAGCGGCGAGAAAAGCTTCGCGTAGGCACGGCATTGTGAAACCCTATGAAACTCAAAGCTGCAGGAAACAAAGAGCCACCCCGTGTTTTGTATTTACGAAACTCAGCTGCGTTTCCCATCACTTCGGATACTATCTGTACATCGTCGTGAAAAAATTTCGTGAATCTACGGACATCTTAACTGTGAACATCCCGCCGTAGATGTTGTATACGGGGCTTCAACCAGGGGTCATTGTTCGACTGGTGATCGGTGCGCTGTCTGTAGTTAAGTCGTCTGGAGATACTGAAGTAGAGATTAAAAATACGCCGCATCACAGTTAGGCCTACCTTCCAGCTTATCATTTTAAATCAGAGGGGAAAATTCGCTAATCGATTTAACATTTAATTTTAATTCCGGCAGTGATAGAATAATTAAATTATTTTAGAATTGTTACAGACGATACAGAGTCTTTTGTATCATATGCTAATGTATTTCGTTTTATAAAATTATACATTTTTCATTGTGTGTGGCAACAGGGGGGGGAGAGGGGCAACCGCCCTCCCCCCGGAAGTTAGGCGGGGGGGGGGGCAAAAATGTCTCTTGCCCCCCTCCTTTTTTCCATTAGGAAGGCCAAACGTGGGAAGGGAGAGTTTTGTGGCGATTAAGAATAATTTTCCCAAGCTTCTTTACTATGTTGCGTTCCTTTTATCTCGTATTTCTGCACTTACAATGCACCCATAAAGCCAGAATACATTTTAACATTGCAAGAAGAAAGATGTGATTAGTACTATCATAGATTATCAGTACACAGAGAACTGGGATGCATACACAGGCAAGTATGGTATCTGGTAAGAAAACTAAAGTCTAAACTGTAATATCTGTTTTCTTAAATAAAAACTTGTGTGCTGTATTTCTAAAAACACTACACATAAACATTTATAATTTGTGTCTTATAAAATGGTAGCTGCTACGTTATGTAATGTGTCATGGGAATAAAAGTACCCTGCGAAATCATATTGTGGTGAATATGAAACATTTTTTTAAATACTCGCTGAAGTGTTTGCTAGGAATTACAAAGTAATGTTTTATTTTGTTTCATCTAAAAAAAAAAAAAAATAGTGATATCGAAATATATTTGTGTTGACAAAAATGTGTGCAGGGCAAACCCATAGTAGAGAATAAACTTATCTAACTGCAATGTAGAAAGCAAAGGTAAAATGTTTTCACTTTGGCTGTTACAGCGCCAGATGAGTGACCAAACTATGCATACAATACTCGTAATGAAACAATTTCTGTCTCTTAAGTAATGCTTGAAATAATTGTTGCTTGTATTGCAAAGGTGCAGTACTAAACCATTCTGTTCAATTATTTGTTTTGTAAATGTTTAGTTACTCAGTTTCTATACTATTTTGTGTAGGTACTTCACATTTACTGAGATATGATAACAAATCCACATTCGAACTACGTAACTTCGTGTTACTACTCCCACTCTGCACTCTGCAGTTGTGTACAATGTGGTATGCTAAAGAATGTAAATATTTAATTCAATGCTGCTTTGTATGAAAAGGTAATATTATTAATTTGTGAAGATTTAGTATCTATGAATACAGAGGTCTTGTAATATTGTGTCTTATGTTGATGGAATATTTTACTTCTCTATTCACGACAATAGTTTGTAAATCTGTCAATTTATCGTCTTTGCTATTATTCTTTTAGCTGCTTGGTTTAACTGTGACAGAATATTGGCATTGTATCCAAACAAAATGTACTACAATGTGTTAACTCTTAGCACAGTATTTTCAATTAATTATAATTAAATAATGTTATTTGGAGATTTGCAATTTCCGTAAAATTATGTGTACTTTGTCAATTTTCTCTTACTTTACAGAATACATTTTTTTTATATCGTTCAATGAATTAGATCTGATAATTTGCCATTATCTGAGAAATGTATTGCAGCTTTACTTTGGTAATTGTATATAGAATGCTTGACAAGTATGCTGACGAAATTCCTGTATAAGAGTAATATTTATTCTAAACAGAGAACATTATATGTGTGTAAATAGTTAGTGTGTTGATTGAGAGTTTTATTGAATTTTTTTGAAATCATACACTGTAAATGTAACAATTTACTCTCTTATAATACTAGTATTTCACGTATATAGTGTATTGTGGTAAGGAAATGGCATTAACCCTCAAGTAAACCTCCTTGTATTGAAATTTATATCAGAAGCAAATTATTCCCATTATTAAAACAAAAAATGCCACAATCATGTGTATCAGAAACAATTTTTTTATATATCCAAAGGGCATAAAAAAATTTGCGAAAGTGTTGTTTGCAATTATTGTTGCCCCCCCCCCCCTTAATTCATAATAGTTGGCAAGCCCCTGCATTTTGTAGTAACATTAGTTAAAACAAAATTGCTTTTCAGTTATTTAAATTCAAAACACTTAAAATGAGTTTTATTCAAACATCCTTACGTCTCTATGAGCCCCCAAACGTAACAATATAGATGGATACCTGTATAATTCATACATGAATATGGAAATGAATGGATGTGCTAATGTTGTGATGTCGGATTATTTCTAATAAGAACTTGGTTAATATTCTCCCCAGTCTTATTAAGTTCATGTCCTTCAAGTTCTGCAAGCTTGCTAACCGTTTACCAACAGAGCAAGGAACACTTTTAGCGTTCATGACTACTCCAGAGTTTCTTTGCGTGGTGGGAAGGCATTGGCAGCTGGCGAACGTGCAGCCTCGAAGCGTATCGCGGGATCCTCTGCACCACATGAAAGTAACTCGCTGGCAGATGTGTACAAACTCCCACAACTGCTTTGTCTAGCCTTGCTTTGATAAGCTTTCTGCGAGAGAGAGGTGTGTGTTTATACTCCTCTCTCTCTCTCTTTCCTTCTCTCTTTGAGAGTGAGATCACCGCCTACGCAAGTCCAATCTCATTAAGTTTTAAAAACGGCTCGGCTCGCTAATGAGCACGGCAAGCTAGCTAGCATTTGCAGCTCTTGTGTTATTGTTCCCGCAAAGTGAAAAGTGATGGCGATGTATCGGAACACATCAGCGAATTTGACTGCATATCATTTGATATTTCTCGTGTGAATCAGAAAAATTCTACTTCTGATATTTGTCGATGGTATTAACTGATTAAACAGTGATACCTACTAATTCCTAGTGGATTCTAACTACTGATCTGACAGTTAAACATCCTTAGCGTTCTCCACTGACGACTCGCCAGTGGGAAACACCCCACTAACTAAAGATTCAGTAAAATAACTCTACAGACACTGATTCACATTTTGATTGCAGCTTTATCCCATTAGAGATGTTGAATTGATATGATCAATCAGTGACGCGACGTATGTTTATATTTCTCACTATGAATGCAAGACTACCATAACCCAAAATGTTTTATAAACGGTAAGTGAGAATAAACGAATTGCAAATGTTCGGTTATTAAATATGTTTTCCGAAATGTGCAACGCCTTACATCCAGTAATATTAAACACAATGTTGATACAATCTTCTACTGTCAAGTAATAGATGATTACCTTATTCTGGCGCCAAAAATTTCACAAACTTAATTTCCAGCCGTCTTTCCTTGCAATCACCCGAATGTCTGCCTGGGATAATACTCTTAATAACTTTAAAACACCAAATATATTAAAATAGCCTTTTTTCAGGAACGTGAGGTCACTGAAAACAAATATTAAAATTATTGCATAGAAAAAAAAGATTTGTAATAATTTTTAAATTTCTCAGGACACGATAGTATATATATATATATATATATATATATATATATATATATATATATATATATATATATATATATATATGTGTATCAATTCTCGATGTATCGATCGGCGTGTTTTACGTTCACGACAGTGAAATACGTGTTGATCATCACCACTTGATTGTTACCACTTAACCTCAATTATCACTATGTGGTAATTATTCTCCTGTACTGCACTGCTAGTAGAAATGTTTTAAATATACAACCACATATGATAAAAATATTTGATAATCACACTTATTAAAATAGACATAAATTTTTTTCGTTGTTGAGCCCAAATACGGTAATACACAACACGAAAATAACAGATTTTTCGTACATTATTGCAAAAAAGCCTGGCGTGGTAGTGTGGTCAGTTATTGCCAACTTCTGCTGTTAAGGAATGCCAAATACGCTAGGTCTCTAAGCCCCTGTCGCACTGTCAAAATTTTCCGACAAACTACTACCAATAAGTTTGATCAAATAAAGTTAGAAGGTTGTGACTTCACCCCGCCATGTTTGTCTCGAAAAGTTGGATGGTCCCAGTCTGCATCTAACATTTAAACAGCTGGACGAATTCTGAAATTCCGTTTATGTTTGACGGGCTCAATCAATTAGAATCGCACCTGAAAAAAATGGCCGATTCCTAAATCACGAAACTCTAAAATGGCGAACTATTTATGGACACGAAGATAAGGTTGTGAAGGAAATTTTTATAGAAGCTGTTCGAGCATGAATGTTATTTGGAGTAATTATTTCACAATAATATTTATAACTCAGAGGCATTGAATTAAATGTTGCAGGAGACATACACGACGAATAAAATTTTAATCTAATAAAGAAGTGAAAATAAATCACAGCATTTGTTACATTTATTCCTGTAGCGGTTTGCATGGAAACACAACAGCAATATTTAACATTGAAAATAATTCTAAATAAAAATTCAGACTACATTTTCCCAGTAAAATATTTTCACAGAGTGGCACATTTTCGAATACACTAAAGAACTGTTTATTCAATTTGTTAAGTGGAAATATTTTCTGATTATATTTCGCCTTAAAATTTTACTACCAAATATATCTGAAGACGAAAATTTGACAGTGTGACAGGGGCAAAGAATTTAGTTGCAATAAATGGTAGGAAACCAACACTAAACTGTGTGATTTTAACTTGGTTTACTCTCTAATAATAGCTACACTCAGAACGATTGCCATGGTCAGTATAGGCATTGAATAAAGATATACCTAGAGTGGGCTTCCACAAGTTACATTTTCTGACCACTATAGCTGTAGTTAGAGGGATGAACACCAAGTCGCACTAGTCCATTTTCGTGGCGTGAGCGTGGGAAATGTCGGCGACGTTGCCACATTGACATCTACCCTCTCTCACACTCTGTCCCCCCCCCCCCCCGGCCCAGTCTTAACGCCACAACAGTAGAAAGTGTTCTGATGTCTGCTATTACCTACACTCTGGGACATACAAGATGGCGGACACCAGAGTTCCTTTCTCACGTCATATATATATACGTTTACGGAAAGATGAAATGTACTGTAAAACATATGAAGGAACAAAATGAAACATAATATACGCATAAGTAATGGGAAACGTTGCATATTACTCATACGGTCAAAATAAAATAATAAATACCACTTTATAAAATACACGAGAACTGTGGATTTATGTTCTATATAATATCTTATCACACATGTTCACTTTAAGTGGTTTGTGTAGCTCAGTAAGCCCCTACAACTATAACCCAGGGGTAGGGTGGCCGACTTGTAGTCAGAGGGTCGCGGGCTCGTGCCCCGGTGTCTCCGAGGCGGCAGATCTTCAGTTCGCTTGTCGCACTGGGAATTCGGCAACAAGTCGGTCTCACTTGAGCCAAAAAAAAAAACAACTACACCAAAAACGGCAACTACAACAACAATGGCAAAAAAGAAGTGAGTTAGTGCACAGATCTGCGCCATGTAATTATAGGCTTTAGAGTTAAAATCTCCGACGGGTATAAGTTTTCTTATGTGACTCATTATGGCTGTTTCTAACTTAAGTTATTGTTAGAAAATGTTAATTTCCAGAATATCTTTATCTAAAAGTAATAATACGCGAATACCAGCACAGTACAATCTACGAGCAGTGGTTGTTTGCTAATCACATCGATTGTTTGCTAAAGTAGATAATTTGATCTGTACAGCGTGAGTAATGTTAACAGGCACACATGAAAGCCTTAAATTTAATATTGTAACAGTTCTGTCTTCTTTTGGCCGTATAACCGTATAAGTGTGTTTAATTACGGAGAGCATGTGATTGATTATTATGCTCATTAAAGATACATATTTAAAAACAGGGGCGTAGGCGGGATGGGGATGATATATAGAAACATATCCCCCCTCCCTCTTCGAAATGAAAATAAAATTTTAAAATAAAATGACAAGTTTTATTTTTTGTTAATTCAAGGAATATGTGATCTTCCACAAACATGAAGAATGTTTATAGCATTTTGTGGTTCCATATATGTACATGAAGCCATTATTATAAATAATTATGCACCTATAAATTTGTGATTATACGTTTGAATTTTGTTAAATAATATAAATATGAAATCTCTCCCCCGCACCGACCGGTTCGAGTACATTCCTAGCTACACCCTTTTTTAAATAATATGCTGTGACAGATCCATATACGCTCACTTAAATGTCACACAGCTAGTATGCAAATTAACACGTGTATTGTCTTTTACTGCATGACACATATTTTTGGCTATGTTAAGACAATTATTTTTTTAAATTGGAATAATTCTGCAATTTTAAATATTTGGTTTTACGATTTTTAAATGTGCAATTTAATTCAGAACCCACCATTATTTTTCAATGTTTGTATGTAACTGTATGTTACTCTATGGTAAGCCAGGATATCATTTTTTCCATTTTTAGCTGCTTAAATTAAGTATGTGACTTAAAGATTTTTCAGAGTTTTTCACACACCAGTATTTATTATTTTTTATTTTTCCATACTGTTTGTTTTCTTTTATTTACAGTTTTAATTGTATTTGGCGTTAATATATTTTTGTGACGTAATGGATCGGAAGTAACTAAGCTCCATTGATAAGACTTGATAACGAAGATGCCGGCAGTCAGGGACTTCTGGGTACGGATATGACGATCCAGAGACGTGGTTTTTAGAGCCGGGATTTCATGGGGGAAATCCCCGGCAACATGATAAATTAAAATAGTGATTTTGTACCCTAAAGTGAGTATAATATACAGGCTAGCTTGGCAACTGAAGAAGAGGCCAACGCCTAGCTGTGTTAATTAATTTTATTAGTGGACGCTGTCTACGAGAAGACCCGACACCAACGTCACGACGCCATGTTGGTAGCGTCAGCGTGACTTCAGATTAATGTGACGCCACCTAATTTTCGGACCTATAAATTTGTGTTTGGTAGCGTCTTTGACAGATTTATTATTGCTCCCAAAATGTTTGTGACAGTAAATATGATTTTTGGAAGATTAAGTAACAGCACAGATGTCACTTATTAATTAAGTCCAGTAGTCATACGCTAACTGATTTGAGCTAGTAACCGGAGCAAAAATATCTGAACTTTACATTTTATTTCGTCTTAAATTAGGAGTGAAGAAATAGTTTACTAATTTTGATTGGAACTAAACTTTGTTGGAGAACTTTGAGACTTTGCTATAATTTTTTAAGAGATTACGAACTTAAGTCAGATATGTGGGATACTGATCAGAGTGTGTAATGCTATGGTTTATTGGAGCTCACTACGTGAATTTTGTTTAAGAGGCACTTGAACTACATACACTATTAATCTGAACACAGTTTAATAAATCTACAGTTTACCTAATCATTTTGAAAGCAGCTGAAAGACATTAAATATAATTTTATTTTTTAATTTAAGTTATTCTTGTTTTCGAATTGTGGAATATTTTAATAAGTTGAAATTAACAGCAGAACAGAATTTTAATTAATTAATTGAATTTTCCGTACAAATTTAAACAGTTTTATTTTGGTTTTTAATATTTATTTCTCTGTTTTGAATTAAATATAACTATTAACATTTTGATTTCTTTTATTAGTAATGCTGCGCCATACCTACCAGATTTTCTTTTACAGAAATAATAATGTAAAAGAAGTTTGAAAGTTTCATGTATTGTGAATGCCAGTGCATGTAAATGCCCTTACAGAGTTCCTGAGACAGCCAGCATGCCGTTGGAGAGTAAGATCTCAAGATAAAAGGGTGAAACACACATTTAGTGTGTGGCACAATCTGGGTTACAAATATATATATTCTACACATTGGTAATTAGCAGTTATTGATAATTATTATTATTAAAGTCCACACATATTAAACACCCCCAGTTTTCCCACAAAACTTCACAGTGGCTTTCAATGTGGTGGCTAAAGAGTTTGGTTGTTTCTCCACCGAATTTTCCCAAAGGTTCACAATACTTCACAATGCCAATGTTTTAATGAGTGGCATAAATGTCTGTTGTACATACATGTGAATACAATACCTGGTTACCATAGATTAGCAGTGTCGTTACTCATATCATTTTCCATAGTTTAATAGTACTCGTACGTTTAAATCTAAACCAATGCAGTCTTCGGGGAGAAAAAGAAATTATCGTCGTACTTTTAGGATGCACCACAAAGCACCCACATATAAAATTTGGTTGGATTTGTACCTCTGTCCCCTGGGAGTTGTTTGCCTGCCATTTAGAAGTTTCTATAAGAACTTGAGATAACGTGTGGATATGAACGGATGCGTTCTTTCTTCTCTTCTGCTATAGAAACTCGTATGCCTTCTGTTGTGCCCATGAGTATAACAGAAAGTAGCAGAACTTGGACATCGTGTAAGGTCGGCTAAACGACTCACGCCTCTCGCAGAATTTAGGAACCAGAAACTTCTTAAATCCTTTTTAAATATCGGAAGAAAAACGGTTTCGATAACATGGCACACACAGAACATAAATACTTCAGGAAAAGTAAATTATAATTATGTAAATATGCCACTAAGTTAGCACACAAGGATATCGTACTGTCACAAATCATTCCAATTTACACATAGTGTCCGTAAATTGTTGTCATTATCCATTTGTAGGCTAGGAGACGACAAACATTCTACAATATACACGGAAAATTTTGACACAGCCAAGATAATTAATAATTTTTCTGTTATTCTTGGTAACAACTGTACACTATGAACAGAGAAATGTATTGATTCGACTTCCTTTATACACACCTGCACACCGTTATGTAGCGTAAGCTGCGACGTCTGAATTAAAGCTGGATGTACAATAGAAATATTAAGCATTATAATTATAATGCGTTAAGATGTGTGCAGAAGAAACAAATGTGTTTTCTGTTATGTTTTGGTTCCCAGTGGAAACTCATCAAGTCTTATCAAGTCATGTTCGTTGGTGGTATTTCCTTAAGCATTGAAATAAATAGTTGTATTTTACATCTTTAGAAAAAAAATTGAGGCTACGACCAACTAGTACAGAGCAGTCGGTGTTTTTTGGTGGGAAACTGTTATTAACAGTAATATAAGTATAAAACACTATGGCAAAGGTGTGTGTGTGTGTGTGTGTGCACATGTTGACGTTTATATTTGTTTACAAATAATAAGATTTTCTAATAGCAAATGTCGGCTTAGAAATATGATCTGCTTCAATATGGTTGTTTTTTTACGAGGTGTTGTTAGGAACAAAAGTAAACATGGCAGGCTTGCTGCCTGTTTTATTTGACCGGAATTAGGAATTAATACATTAATGGAAAATTGAACACAGAGAAGACGTGTTTCCGTATGACGAATAAGCGCATACTGCATAATTGAAAGGCATTAGTTTTTGTTTTGTAAACGTAGGCCATATCCGAAATGACAGATTGTGTTGTCAAATGATCATGTGACCCGATATTTTATACAAACATTGTGACATATTTGGTAAATTTATATTTCGTATCTTGTATATAGCGGATGTTAGCAAAAATACAAAATGACAAAATCAGCGCCATGTTAGAGTTGATATTCAAAACACATACGCGAATGCGTCCTTAAAAAGTTTTTTTAAAAAATAACTGTTTATAAAATACACTAGACATGTTTTATAAAGTAAGTAAGTGTTGTACTTTGTTTATATATTTCGCAACACATATTTTATTTTAAGTCGTTATTGGATATTATATTATTATCTTCTACATTAACATATTCGCGGCATTACGGTAATGATCGTAGAAATATAACGTCCATTTTAAACATATAATTTATATAAAACATAATTTTTCTTTTAATGTAAGAATGTGTCGCCACGAGTGCTAAACAGGTGATTGTCGACCACGTCCGGATTGAAACCTACGAAATGACAAATTACAAAATAACGGCCTTAACTTGACTATTAGTGATTGGCACCGAGTCATTGCATTCAACCGATGTCTAGTGCAGAAATAGTTATATTTTGTAATGTACCTAGCCTGAAGAAGAATATTGTGACTCTCTTTGTTATGTCTAATTCTCATGTGTTCGTTAGTGTTAACGCTGTTAATAAACACTTCAGTGTCAACGTTTTTCGCATTATTATGAGTCCGAGGTTTCACTGAGCAATATACAATGGTGTGCTGTGTAACACTCGTTATATATATATATATATATATATATATATATATATATATATATATATATATATATATATATATATATATAAACACACACAGCTGCCGACTTTTCATACAATATCCACTTATGCACATAATTATTGAAAAAGTGGATCTTACAGAGACGACAGTTGTATTGTCCCTTTAAAACAAACATCTGTTAGAGTTGAGCCTTAAACGTTATCATTAATGCCCTTTTCCCGCAGTGTGCTAAAGGTTTTCTGCTTAATGAGATGCACGCTCATACAGCGTTCGCATTCGTCTACGTACGTAAATATTTTACATGTTTCGGGAAATGACATACGTTCGTACAAGGGGACGAATGTGTATACGTCTCGAGTCCTTACAGCCCGTAAACTACTAATTTGATCATATTTCTTCTATGAAGAGTAGAATGGAGGCATTAACTTTTGAGAAACGCCACTGAGCAAAGTTCTTAACAATGTATACTCTTTAACCTTTAATGATCTAGAAGAGCCGTGATAAACATAACCAGTTTTCGTCGTGATTTGTTATAAACCGGGCGTGACATTGAATTCGTAGTTACAATGCAGAGGAATGAGAACACTGACAATGTTTTTACAAGGCAAGGCATGCATGAATGAAAACGTTATATCACTATCCGACATTTAATTTTTATTAATGCCAATATTAGTGATAAAAAGAAATTTACCTCTAGTTGTTACCAGTTTTAATGATACATTATCGATAACTGCGTTTTCTGAGTCAAATATATATTCATTCCTTTCTTGCAAAAGTCTATGATTGGTTAATAGGAACTCTTTCATTGTCATGTGCTCTCCACCTACATCTCCATATGGGTTGGTAATTCTAAATCTATGCGCCTACGTTCCAGCACGTATTCAGTATATGTTTTCTGTCAAAAAGCTTCTTCAGAATCTTATCAGCTAACTAGTTGCTGTCAAGGCTACACATAAGTACGTCTATCGGAATGTATCATGTATCGAGCCGAGTGGAGTATGCTTATATACATAAGTGCATTCCTAGGTTCGGATACAACCTTAACAACACTCGAATCGATATATTGAACGTACTGATTATTTGTACGAACAGTCACCTATGTAGTAGAATACAACCTCAAATTGTAAAAATTGTGTTCAATTGTAGACCGCCGTTAGTCAAACATAATATTTCTCCATTATTGAACAATTATTTCTTGTCCATTTCCTTTCACATAAGAAAGGAACGAAAAGTCTACTATGATGTATGACATTATTCATGATTAATATGACGTTTGTAATTGTAAGTGCTAACAGTACTCGTGTTTTATCATGAACACCTAAACTATAATAATATAATATATACTTAAAAACAATGACCGTTTTATATTTATGATGATTTATTTTCGCAGAGGTAAATAGAATCAAAGTGTAGTTGATATCGCTGCAAATTTCCGCAAACACATAATCCTACGACAGAAACGAAACACATGCCATGGCCGTCACTAGTAAATCATGTGTTGTGTATTCACAGCGGCAACGAATGCTGGTAACTCACATGTGACAGGCTCGCCTCTGGCAGACCTTGAACGAACACGTGGGTGAGCCGAGACCAGGGTTATAACATACTTTTACCTGCTGCGGAATTGGCAACACCACGCGGATGACGTCGTCGAGAACACTTGCGCTCCTCTGACTCATTCGCGGAACTAACACATAAAACTGGTCGGAATTTTTCCTATCCCATGGCCACTCTAGCGTATAGCTTTACTCACTGGTATAGGTCAACCTTCAGTAACATACAATATTTTATATGGTTAACAATTATCATTTAATTCATTGCGCAATTTGACCGTATTTTGCAAATGAACCATAAGTTCCAATATCGTAACATGAACTTGATCACACATGATCACGTTCACATTATGATCACTGCAATTAATGATAGGTAATCATGCAGTAAACTACGAGTTTCTCCTACTCAATAGGGATCACTTGATTCTTTATGTAATTTTACCTTTCGTTTTGAAGGAAGGAAAGTTATACTTACGAGTTTAACCTTCCCGTCTGTGTGTGCGGGTTCCTCTTCTGAAAACTTTTGAACCCGCTAACTGAATTTCCCTAAACTCTATACACAGAAAGAACATCTGAATTTCATAATTTTAGACCAGCCTGGTGCTCATTTTCAAAAAGCGGTCCTATTTTAAATTTCGATTGTAATGTTATATCTCGAGAACAATGCAACCTATTTGAACCTGATTCGTTAAGTTGACAGAGCATCATGTAGGCATATAATTGAGCGAGATATATTGCTACTAACGCACTATTTTAACGATAACACTACACAGTAAAAAAAAGTGTAAAAATACATGTACACCCTTTTTGTAATTTTACGTTTTATGTATGTAATTTGTAAAAAAACAAGTACAGTAGGTGTAAATTTACAACAGTGTACAACTTTATTCATAACATAGTACAGTGATATTATAAAAATACACAAATGTATTGGTATATTAACACTAAGAGGGGTGAAAGTTTATAAATTTGAAAGTACGTGTAAAATCCACGAACATGAATAATTAAAACCCAAATCTGTGTATTTATACAACTACTCCAATGTTGTATTGAAACATGTACATCGGTGTAAAAGTACATATTGTTCTATTTCATTCAATAGGTAGTACAATATTACAGTAAAAAAACATAAATGTACTGGTATATTGACATTGAAAAGCGCAAAATTTCAAATACGAAAGTATGTGTAAAAATACAATAATGCAAGTCACTAAAACCCCAAGCCTGTGAATTTTGACAACCACGCCAATGTTGTATTAAAACACGTACCTGAGTGTAAAAGTACATGTTTTCGTAAAAACTTACTGTAAACTTACTGTAAAAACATAAATGTACTGGTATATTGACATTAAAAATTAATGGGCGTAAAATTACAAATGCAAAAGTATGTGAAAAGGTACACTAATTCATCATACTAAAACGCCAAGTCTGTGTGTTTTACGACCATGCCAATGTTGTATAAATTCGTACATCAGTGTTATAGTACATGTTTTCCTATTTCACTCAAAATGTAGTACAGTATAACAGTAAAAAAAACACACAAATATACTGGTATATTGACATTAACAAGGGTGTAAAATTACAAATTCGAAATTATATGAGCGTATATTTACACGTACAAATTTATGGTGACTTAATATTTTTATGTGTAATTTCCTAAAACGGGTAGAGTATTTGTATTTTACACTAATGTTCCTGAGAAATTAAATATAACTACAAGTATTTGCTTAAAACATGCTATCTAGCGGTAGGAAGTAGAACAACTTCGAACTCCTTTGTGTGTTCGAAAAGAAATCTTAACTCCCACTGATGGAATATGCTGGTTTTTGTTATCCACTAATTGGAGATAACATTTATAACTCTGTTAATTTACAGAAATTTTTAAATTATAATTACAGTGAATCTGCGAGTATAATTTTTTGTTAGTGAGAAAATACACATGCAGAGTGGTTAAATTACAATTGTGATGTTTGTGTAAATTTACAGTATGTGGCAGGAAGTCTATAATTTACATAGTACAATTGAATGCACGGAATGCATGGTATTTAACATCATAATAAGATAAAAATTAAAAATTGGTATGGTAACATTACACCTACAGTGTAAAAGTAATTAGGTATGATGAACATTAAACAGTAACACACTGGTGTAGTAAAATTACCATAACAATGATTGTGTTAATTTACGTGTGGAAGAAAATTAGTAGTAAGTATAGTAAAATAACATGTACAGAGTACATGCGATGTAATGTGATGATTAGTAAAAGAAACTGACAGGTATGATAAAATTGCACTAACAAAGTTTGTGTAAATTTTACATAATGTGGCTTGATATTGGTAGCAAAAAAAGTAAAATGACACAAAAAGAGTACTTGTGAATGAACGTAATGATTAGTAAAGAGAATAACAAGTAGGCCTATAGTAAAATTACACCGACATTGTATTTGTAAATATACATGGGACACACCGTAAAAGTACACGTACACATGTACATGTAAAAATAAACGAACATGTGTAGAGATTGTGCTGTCACGTACATTCGTGTAAAATTACACAATTTGTTTACAGTGTATAACACAAAAGCTTCTTATTTTTATGTATACATAAAAATAAGAAGCTTTTGTGCTATACCTATCTCGTTAACTACTTCAATGATTCCATCCTAATTCGCAAATATTTAAAACTTCGGCAGTCGATGTCAATATGTCCGATTTATGTTGATAGTGCACTTGTTTTCTAAATTGCATCCATATAAATATTTTAGGTTAATTTGTTGTATCTGCCATACTATTTGAGTAAAATCGTTGAATGTTTCAACTCAGATCCTCTCTTGTACGCAATTTTGAAAGAGAGCACCACATCAAAAATTAAATTTTTCACCCTATCTCGGAAAATAATTAACTGATTTTCTCAGATTTCAGGCGAGAAATTATGCTTTCCTAGTCGATCAAAATTTATATCACTTAAGTAGGTAGTCACATATTTCAAAATAACAGCTGTATAGATATTTTACGTTAGTGTGCCATGTGTCTCAAACAATTCCTTTTATTACTCATGTCTCTTTTGATTACTGTTTGGAATTTTAAATTTTTAATCTCATAAAATTATCTTACTTGCTTTAATAAAGCACGAGAAAAATAGCGTAGTTATTTTGAACCTGCGTATTTGCCTCGATGATTTTTCACCTGACTATTCCTTTTGCAAGATATTAGTCACGTGACTAAACGCTTCCAGCAGTCACAGTCACTGTACTTATGTTATAAAAAACCCTCACAAATTATTTATAGTTTCAAAAGTATATCATTTTACCAGTCTCTGGCCATTTGTTGTGCTGATCAATTCAAGTGCACATTTAATGTTCGAATTCATAGGCATGCCATGAACTCCTGGATATGCCCGAGTAAGTAATGTTTTAACATAAGAATTGTTTTCCCACTTTTATGACAAGCACTCGAATACATTTAGTATGCGCCTAAGATCTGAAACTCACATTGTAACAATGAATGCTTCTGAAACACCTCAGGTTATAAACAAATTATTTTTAAGTTTATTTTTTAGAAATAAAAGTGTGGTTTATGGTAGTGGAGATCCCCGAGAAAACCCACCGACCAGCAACATCGCCCGGCACGGTTCTCACGTCCAAAGATCCCCGCATTGAATCGAACCGAGTTCGCAAGTGTGGAGTCGAGTGTCCTAGCCGCTACGCTACCACGATATGAAGCATTGAATTAGACAATGCTTGTAATTTCAAGCTTGCGTTTCGCAACGAAACTAAAAAATTCCCTGTCCTTAAACATACACTTCGTTCACTCTGCAAGGTAGCCGTAAAGGTTAAACAATATTAGTCGTGAAAGATGAAACAAATATTAGTATCGCTATGAAGCCAATGTTGGCGCCACACGTAGAAGACGAAAATCACTCTAGCTACATATGTTTATTCACTGATTTCCGGCACATTTGCCTGATTACCATTCAGTAGCAGCTCATCAACTTACTTTCAGTGGCTAGTATTTCAGCTATGGCGTTACTCATTCAAGTTTGGAGTTCATATGTTGTGATTCTGCCGTTGTTTTGGATACCGATTCTGCAGCTGTAATGTCTTCTAGTAATCGTCAGCATTACGTTGTAAGTGCGTTTCGCTCTGTGGCGAATCGTGAACATAGCTGTTGAAAATTCTTTTTGGTGAAGTAGGACAGCTGTCAGCACAATGGCCAGACTTTAAAGATGGCCACCGTGCCAATAGCTCTGTTTAGGCCAATCACTTTTTAAACTTCTCGGTCAATGTGTCTAGCTACCAGAAGTTTCAAATTGTGGCTTGGTTACTCACCAGTTTCATGCTCCATTCTACTAAGTAGATGGTGTCGAGAGAGCGGATGTTCCAAGTGTTAAATGACTGCTGTATGACGTCTGATGGGTTTACTTTTGCTCATCTGCGTTTCTCTGACTTATATTTTTTTCCTTGTCTGGCTTGGTCACTGAATGGAAGTGAGTGATAATTAGTCGACTTCTAATACAACACAATTATTCTTAATGATCTCGTAAGTCGAGGATGTTCCCGTGTGTACTGCTTAATTACTTATTTTCGTTGATCCTGTGTCACCTGGAGAACAGTTAGGAACACGCTCAAATGAGCGACGTCTTTTCGTCTTAAAGAATGTTGTGCCAAAACGCTCAACACGCGTTTCCGTCGCTAAAAAAATATAGTTTACAACACATATTCATTGCCATCACTCGTTTTGTGTGCTGAAGTCGGATGCAACCAGACACGCTGGCTAGTGAACGGCATTCTGTAAGCACGTGCTGTAGTTTCGCTGGCGAGTGCAAATGAAGTTCGTGATGTAAGAGACTGTTTCAGCTCTTCCTGGATTTACTTTATTTTGACGTTTATTTACAGAGAAGTTGAGGGCAATACTCGCCTACCGACAGCTCGGGGGATAGGGAACTTGTCGCAGCATGCACTAGTTAGTCAAACACATCGGCCTCGTACCACAACACAGCTAATTGCTACTACCATGTCAAACAAATATCCCATATTGAAATATTTTAATATTAAAATTTTATTGTTTCCTCTGTCACAAACTGTATGATTAGCAAGATCATTTCTAAGAAATATTACATAGCAAAATATAACTTGGACTTATTAATCTGGTAAATTGTCGATCTTTGGTATAGTAGTAATTCACCATATTTCTGGGTTACAAAGCCATAAAATTGGCATATCTTCAAAACCAATATTTCAAGACAAAACTTTCTAAAACAATGAGAGTTTTCCTCGTTATCCTAATCGAGTTATAAATTACCATTACAACCTCTGTTAAATTTGACTATCTATCATACCATTACAACCTCTGTTAAATTTTACCATGTATCACCACTAAAATTCAATATTGCCTTCTGTCTCATTTTCCCACGTCAGATCTGTGAAACCATGTATAATATATTTATATATTTTATAATACATTTTAATGTCTTATTTTTAATGAATTGATTTCGTTAATGAGTATTACGATGTATAATTTAAATATACTCTTACCTAATATTATTTCTTTTTCCAATCAATTATTTGTAAAAATTCTAGTTTCATTGTTATGTTTGTTTCAGATAATTGTCGTGGTTTCTCTACCTAAAATCTGTTTAACAGATGAAAAATTTAATTCCAGTATAGAGTTTCTAAACATTAGAGGACATCACTTAAACACCGTAATTGTTAACATTAGAAGTAGTTGAAAACATTTTCATTTATAAATTTTAAATACTATCATTGTTAAACTTCATGTTTTGGTAAAATATGTTCGAAAGTATAACTAATGCACCTTAGTAGTTAAATCACCTTTTAAAATATTTAAAGTTTGTTTCAATGTGTTTTACATAAATTTTACTAATCAGGAAATGTAGCTGAAATTAAGAATTCTACACAATGTCTAATATCATTAACCTAGAAAAAGGGGGGATTTTTATTGGGGGGGGGGGGAGGGAGGTTGCAGCTAAGATTTGTAAATGGCATATAATGTAAAAAACTGCGTTTTTTTCCTTTTGAATGCAAATTATATTGAATTTGCTGTTATTTTTAAAACACTACAAACTTACATTCAGCGACAAGTGAAAGCAGGTTGCAACTTATTTCAAAAACCAATTGTTAAAAGTAATGGAAAATATTAAACATAAAGGAGCCAGGGAGGTGCCAGAACAAATTGTTGACATAGTTCAAGGTATAGAAAATTACGACCTGTTTTCATGTAAATTGCTCCCCTAATTCCTTTTGGAACTTTATGTAAGGACGGCGGAAATATGAATATGATTTCGGTTACTGTAGAGAAAACAGAAGCGAAAATTAATTTTGAGTACCACTCACTAGTGTGTGGGGAGAAGAATGAAAACGAAAATTTACTGACACAACTAATAAGCCCATTTTCCTCTACATGGAAGCAGATAAATTTCAATGAATTTCTTAAAAGCTGAGGTGGTATGAAGGCATTTAGGTTTCACTGACTGCAATGTCATTAGACATCGAACTAGAAACATATGCAGCAGTAGTGAGGAAATTACAAATACAAACCTACCTTACCAAGACTAGAATCCAGAGAACATAGCAACGTACTGTAAAATAGCAGGCAACCAACTAATTACAGATACAAACCTACCTTACCAAGACTAGAATCCAGAGAACATAGCAACGTACTGTAAAATAGCAGGCAACCAACTAATTACAGAGGTAGGATTCGGAGCGTCAACTTCGAATGTAAAAATGTTAATGTTTTGAATGTTAGGGTTTATTGACATGAAATACAGGCTATACGTGGTAAACATTTGGAAAATAAGTGTGTGAACCACTTAAAACACGTAAGATTACATGTTCTACCATCGCGATACTTGTGTGAAGAATATGGTGGACCTTGGTGTATTGGTTTCCGAGATATCGCATCAAAATGTTATGTTCTTACTTGGTACTATTGTACAAAATTGCCTAAAAAAGAGGTTCTGAACACTATGCTTCTGATAGATACGGACACAGTCAGCATACACATTTTGGTTGAATTTAGTTAAAATGTTAAATATACATGGTACAATTATCTTACTTATTTTTATGGACGCTATTTTAAAAATAACTGCCTGACTTTACTTAAATCATTGGAGTTGAAATGGCCTTGTGTAGCACTACTGATGTGCGAAATTTTGTGGGAATTATTTTAATGGTTCTGCAAATATGGCAAAGTGTTCCGCTTTCTCACCTGGTGCTATTTTACAAAAAAAGCCGGCAAAAGACGATTTCTGTACGCAAAATGGACGCTTATATTGATTATTATTACTGTACAAAACTTGATTCTATTCTGTTAAATAGTTTAATAAGTATAACATACTAATATATTTATTACTTTAATATTATATAAAATGACCTGTTCTATATAAAGTAGGCATATGTGATTTTACATGCCTACCGTATAGTTAGTTGCGTTTGAATTCTGGTGTCAGTCGGTTGATTGGTCACCGAGATATTGCACAAAAACTAATTTATTTCATGTGACGATCTTCGTAAATGGCTAATATAACGGTTATATATTGGAATATTTGATGATTGTAACAGATACTGCCAGCATACACAGTGCGGTTAAAGTTGTTCACTACATGTGACATTCTAAGCAAAACTATTTCATGCCTTTTATTTTTGAAAATACACGATGAATCGTTTAAATCATACAAATTTAGAAGAACTACTTAAGCATACTTTTCGCAAGAATTTGGTAGGGATCATATAACTTTTTATCGACATAGATCAAAATGTTTGATTTTTTTTGTGGTTTTAACTTCTTAAGCTGTGGAGAAAGAGTTCATGTATTCGCTATTTTAAACTTGCATACACACATCGAATCTACAAAGGTAATTTATAATAGGTTACTTCTTCGTAGATAGAGAACACTTAGTTAGAATGTTCCTAAGGCCGCCTTTTGAATATAAACGCGTGACCCTCTTAAAACACGATATAAAACATAAGTTAAAAGTAAAACCAGAAGTGACTGATATAAACAATGAACGTACTTTCGTGTACATGTGTTCAAATAATTTTACTGAAGTTTTTAAGAATATAGATGGTACGTAGGCCTTCACGTCTCATCGACACCAAACAAACAAACTTAGAGATGGCACCAGAAACAAATACAATAGTAGTGAGAGAGTTACAAACACACACAACCTCACCCGGGACTCAAACCCAGATAAGCTCATAATATACTGTAAGCTAGCATGCAAGCTACTTATTACAGAGGTAGAATTCAGAGGATCAAATGCGGGTGTACCAACATTTTGAATTATAGTGTTAACTAAACTAATTTATTTACAGGGCCGTCATTTTGAAAATAGGTGTATCTGATACTATTAATGCTTTATTTCTTTATGATGGTGTAATTGATTGATGTGCGCAATATTTATGTTATGTATGTAGTAGAAAAACAATTTAGTTTCAATTAGGAGAAGTATATATGTATTTCAATTTTAAATAATGCTTTCACTTTATATCCTGAAGTCTTATCTGAACTGATGTATATATTTCAAGTATTGTTGCAAACCGACCTATGGCTGAACAAAGGGTAGAAAGATAAATAAATAAAAAACTATACATTAATATGGCCTACCATAGTAGAACTTCTTCGCCAAATTTGGTACGAAACATTAAATTATTTTCAGAGATATAAAATCTTAATTTCTTCACGTGAGGCACTCTTACAAAAAGGGATAGAAATTTGGTTTGGTAAAGATTTGTTAGACGCTATGTAAAATATACCGTCAATATACAAAGCTTTCTTTTGTTTTATATTGTTTTATATTTTCGTAGACATAGCCTGCTATTTATAGGGCCACTATTTTAAATATAGGTTTCTGATAGTTGTAATATATACTGCCAGCATAGAAAGTAAAGTTGGAATCGTTTATATTGTTTCGGCGATATAATATACTTAGCTAAAATGGCTGTATGAATGCCATTTTGTAAATATATGTCTGGCCCCCTCAAACATAACAGTTATATCGCCTGCCGCAGTACTACTTGTTTGCCAAATTTGGTAAGAATAAAAAAGGTTTTCCCTGGATATGGTATTAAAAATTTATTTCTTTTTTCTGTCTCGCTATCTTGCAAAATGGAGGGAAAAGTGGCATGGTTGATGTATAAAATTAGATGGAACCACGTTGCAGAGTTATTGGCAAAAACTAATTGACTAAACATTGAAAACAGGAGAGCCACACAACTTACATAAAAAATTCTGAATAATTCTCCAATTCTCCGCAATTCTTATCATCTAAAGTAATTCAGCTAAATTCTCTTAATTACTATTATATTAGACATAAAACTAACTCCCAAATACCACACCAGCGCAACATTTAAGCGATCATTCAGCTATATAGCCAGTCGTGTCTGGAACGACCTGCCTACAAACCTTAACTAAACGAAATCTAACGCAGTTTTCAAAAGAAAATGTGAAGAAATTTTGCTGACAGGCCAAAAAATAGAGAAAACAAAGTGGCCATATCACGACAACAATTATTAAAAGAAAACTTGGCAATATTTAAAACAGCGACCCAGCTTTCATCATTTCTTATTAATTGACTTGCTTTTATAGTAATAGTGTATCATGCTTTAATTTGCAACACGAGTCATTCTCTTTAAATTATCTAAAAGAAACCAGCTTAAATTTTTATGTTTAATCTTAAAATTCAAGGTTTTACGAATTTGTATAAAAAAGTATGACTATTTATGGGTACATTTATGTGGGCTATATTTCAAAATGTAGCTTCGGGGAAGAAATAAAGACCTTTCGTAACAGGCTGCAACTAGTACGATATAAGAAACTGGTTTCCTAAATCGTACCACCTATGTCCTAATCCGTACCACAATATTATAAAATAAACGAAATGAGAGAACAAACAAGACAGCGTGTAACAACATGCATGCTTATTGTAGTATTTATATAGGCTATTAATAAAGTTTGATTATTTTTCTGGAAGTGCAAGAAATATTCAATTATTTACAGGCTACACAAACAAAATGTTTCAGAAAACCTGCCCAACTTTCATGAAACGAGGATGCGCCACTAAACATTGAACCATATATTCCACAAATGTTTCTTCACATACAGAACAATGCCAGTCGTCACGTTATAGGCCTACTTCTATGTCGATCGGAATATCACGTTGTGTTGAAGTGGATGACTGGTGTAAATTGTGATCAAGGCCTTGGTTTCTTCCTCCAGATGAAGAATGTTTCTTGTCCTTTGCGATTTCCATTTTTAACTCTTTTTTTAATTTTCCTGTGCTAATTGCAACACCTTCGCCAACTCCAAATCGTTTTTGTATGAACTGCTTGTCAAAACACGTGCCCGTTTGGGCCTTTGCCAACCTTGCCAACCTACATCTTTAGTTGGGTCTAGGAATTGGTGGAAAATGTTTCAATAGACACTCTGAGACGCACTTGTGCAACACAACACTGTCGTGTTTACACCTCTTTCTTCACTAGAGACTGAACCCACCTGGCATTTTACTTTCTTAGCTAATACCTTTTCGAATTTGTTTTGAACAGTATTTACGCCTGTTTCATCCACATTAAACAGGCGGGTCACATCGATCTTGTTTTCATAAATGACTTTCTTTAATATGTCGAATAATTCGCCAACATGTTCCCTAATGAACCCTCTTGCTTGAACCATGGATGTTGCTTCTGGTTTACGTAATCTCAACTCTTTATGACGGGCTTGGAAAGTGTAAAACCACTTTTTACCCGTCATTTGAGTATCTCGATTAACGTTAGGTGGAATGTGGTTGTACTCTACTATCTGATATGCCAGCTTGCGTACATCGTTAATCATGACTCCAAAAAGTAAGTAGTTCTCCCAATTTTTTAAAAATGTTATACAAATTTATATTCTATTTCAAGTGGCAAGGTAGTAGTCCGTCCAAGCGCCTTCGTACCTTCGTAAGCAATTACTTTTTACAGTTCAAATGGTGCTTTAGCGTTGGTTTTGGAATGCCGTATTGGCGGCAGCACTCGTTGAACCCCATATCCCCATTTCTGTATGCTTCCAGAGCCCTTCCCATGTCTGATTCACTCCAGGCACCATATTTCCTTTTCGCCATTCTGTAACACACAATTAACACATGCGTTACTTATGTTTACTTAAAACTTATTTAAGTTGTGAAAATAAATTGAAAATATAGAACTTCAAATAATATGACACCCCAATTCGTACCGGTACGAATTAGGATGTACGATTTAGGCAACTGCGCACAACTTCACTCATTACATAATTTCTAACTTAAAACAGGTGCCTCGCTACAAAGCGACCAGCCGTTACGTTAAATATTACTTGCACCACAATGATAAATGCATGAAATCCAATAACATTTACCTTGAAGTGCCACATTATCTTACATATGGAGTAGAAAAGCAACACATGCTTACACTGACTAGCTATTTTCACGGAATGATCAATACAGCTAGTAGTTCAAGTATTCGCCTTGAGAGCGCTCCATTAGCCCTGCTTTTTAGAAAACCAGCGGTGGTACGATTTAGGTGGTGGTACATTTTCGGCGACTTTCCCCATATCATTGATGTATTAATTAGTTTTTCTCTTTTTTTCTTTTTGCTATTGTTTGTATGTCGAATTAGTGTATCATAATAGAGTTTCCAAACGTCAGATAAACTTCCTTAAAAAAATCTGTCATTACGAACTAGCCTCATTTTATATGTATAATTGTTATTAATCATGTACTATTTAATTTAAAAAGTATTTAGTTTACTTAATATGTTTTAGAGGTCATGTTTCTACACTGAAATTGTTTATAGTGATGTTGTATGTAATTAATTGTATATGTAAATTTGTATACGTGCAGCATTGCTGAATTATATGCTGTGTAAATATTTAAATTAATGAATTAAAATAAAATAAATAAAAATAATTGCATCGACTCCATTTTTAAAATATATGACTTATCAGTCTTAGTTGCATACGTGAACATAACCCACCATAATATTATTTATGACATATTTAGTGATAATCGGTACAGTATTTTCAAGATAACACGTTAACGCTTTGTTTGTTCATGCAATACTATCTTCCATGGTGGCGGACAAACAACAATATCTATATCTAACGTCAACGCTTATATATTGTACTGTCAAGGTACACAATTTTGTTGAAATTGGTTGAGTACTTCCCAAGATATTATTCAGCACCCGAAATTATTTTGAAACTTATTTTGAAAATAAGTAACCGGCTTAGTAGAAAACTATAAAAGTCGGATGTCCTTATTAAGTACTATATGTGTACCGAGTTTGGTGAAATTCAACTACCGCATACGAAAGTTTTTAGGGGTGGGGAAGAAGACACATAGGTACAGAGAGAAAAAAGTGATCACTTTAGCCTTTCTTTCCTTCGAAAGGTAGAATTATGAATAAGGAGTTGGAAATATATTACAATTAAATTTGGCCACAATTTCTTGTTTTAGAGGAAGAAACTATTTTACTGCTTGTAAAATAAGTTTGTTTTAGTATTTTTAGACTACATTCTGAAGGATAGGAAAGCTTATTAGCTCACTTTCTCACCTGCGTGTCTGTGCGAATGTGATAATTACCACCTTTTCAATAAATCTAGCCCCTTTTAAAATATATTAAGTCTTTCTAATTCTGCAATAAATTATCATTGTCATTTATAATTTTGCTCAAGTTTTATTAACCCACAGAAAACTAATTTTACTTCAAGGACTAGAGGCCTCTTCAATAAAGGGGAACTATGTACTCGAAAGGAATAGACGTGTATGAAGTGTCTCGCATGAATTGAGGTTAGTATTACTAGTAAATATTACGAGTTATAGCCACGTAATTGAGTATCTCGTACACGAGAAAAGTTCCAGCCAAGGCTTTAGATAACATACATACTACATTTTTTGATTTTTTTTGGAAAATTACAATTACAACTTACAAAATCAGCAATTAGACCGTAATTGTTTTCTTAGAATTAACAAAATGATTTACAATAATAATAAGATTTATGTATACATATTTATATGTTTCCTAATTAGATATATTAAGATGTTGATGTTCAGTAACAATTACTCTGTGAGTTTTGTTATTATTTTGTCACTATAGAGATCTGCATTACAATATTTCATGAATATTAAGTATATAATTTTTTGCATAATTTTTGATTTTTATACGCTGTTATTCGTGAAAAAATAAATTTTTTATTTAACACTACACATTGTATCGATTGTTGCTGTATGTGATGGGTTTTTATGGACATTAAAACAAGCACCATTGAAATGTGTTGAGCAGTTCAAATTCATTACTATATTTTATATTTCATAAATTCCCGCGCAGCGAGATTTTACTATTGCCTTAATTATTGAAATAATTAAATCGTATTAGAAATAAATGAAAAAAAAATTCACTGTAAATTGCAATGTGTGTGTGGAACAGCGCTTTGGTGTAACTAAATATACACAGTCAAATCACATGATTACAACCACCTGCTAGAAGTGCCATCTGCAGCACGTAGCCCATGACGTATGGTCCGTAACGTGGGCTAATAGAGCGGGTATATAATGCGACCGCTGGCCTGGCTGTACACAGAGCGCTTCCTGCTGTCATGGGCAAGGGAAGCACCTTAACGGAGTTTCAAAAAGGGATGATTATCGTTTTTCGGGTCAAGGAGGGCAGCATTTCGGAAACAGTGACGTTCGTGAAAGGTTCACGTGCCTCTGTGGCAAAGGTGTATCGCGAGTGGATGAATTTCCCCATTGGGAGTATTTGTGGCGGATGTCCGAGGTGAACGTTGACTACGACGGTGCTTGAAGGCCAGCCGACATGCTACAGTGGAACAGCTCACCATCCAAATGAACCACGAGGCATCCAGACACGTGTCTACCACAACAGTTCAGCGAACCTTTATGCGAATGGCGCTCCGGGGTAGATAGAGGGTGACTGCACCCATGCTAACACAGGTGCATCGATGATAACGACTGGAATTTTCTCGGCAGTATGGTTCCTGTACCACTGCTGATTAGCGACGGGTAGTCTTCTCCGACGAGTCACGGTTTCATCTGCATAGAACAGATGAACGTCAGCGTGTCCGGCGAGAAACGTCGGAGAACCGACACCCTGCTTCAATTGCTGGACGAACACAAGGTAGTAGGGGCAATGTTATGGTCTGGGGCTTTTTCTCGTAGTGTTCTCTAAGTCCAATCACCCATGTGGAAGGCACTCTTGATCGATTGGATAACGAATCCATTCTCGGCGATCACATTCATACATACTTTATGTTTGTCTTTTCTCGGGAGGAAGCGATCTTCCAGCACGATAATGCGCCTTGCCAAAAGGCTAAAAGTTTCCGCAAGTAGCTGGCAGAGCATGATCAAGACTTCAAAACTCTTCTTTGCCCCCAAACAGACTCGATCTCAATCCAATTGAACATCTGTGTGGGACCACCTCGATCGTCGTGTTCGCCATCTACCTCCTCTCCTACACACCCTCCAACAGTTTTGGGGCGCACTGGAGACAGCATGGCTCCAGATACTCGTGGAGACCTATCAGCATCTGACTGAGCTACTGTCAGATCGTGCTGCGAAGGACGGTTATCTTGGATACTATAAGTGGTCATAATAATGTGATTTGACAGTGGAAGCTGATGCACTCCTTTGCCTTCTCTGGCATTCAATTTTAAACAGCACAGGGTATGCAGGTTGAAGTCAGTTATGGTGCCTTGACTGAGTTACGTATTTATGAAGTATTTATTCTACTCTCTGAAATTCTCCAGGGCTTGTTAGAAAATCTGGTTTAACCCTAGGTGATGCGACAACAAAAAACAAACTGAACATATCGTATTAAAAACAAACAAGTATGAGTGGCATTATTTCCCAGTGAGTATGGCTGGTAACTACGATGAGGTTGTTCGTTACGTGCCAACCGGAAGAGGAAACAAAACATGTGCTTAGTACACAGGGTTAGTAAAAAGGGAGGTAGTCTCAGTTCCATAAGGCCTGTGTAGCCAGCCGGCCGAGGGCATGTGAAGTCCTGCAGCTGCCGCTTGCCTGCTACCTGGCCGCTGGGCCACAGACGCGCCTTCACTTAAACTTCAGTTACAAAATAACTCACTGGTAAAAATCCCTGTAAATTTTAGATTATACACCGGAGAATATCATGATGCTAAATGTTCAATTTTGATGTATGTGGCTTCTGTACTTTGCATTTTAAAAAAATATAGTTGTACATAAGACGAATTGTGAGTAGAATGTTTTATGCATGATATTATTAAAATAAAATTTAATGTCTAATTCTGTTACTTATGAAACTTGCGGTGAACTTCAAAACTTGCCCAGAACTGTGCGTGTAATTTTGCAAAAAATCGCAGTACGCCACGTGGAATAGTTTGGTCAGATGATGTGTTATATTTATGGAAGTTGAGAAAGGCGCGGAGTTGTGCTTGCGCGCCTGTGGCTTTCGCACTGGCCGCCCGTGGTACAGC
This sequence comes from Dryococelus australis, assembly GCA_029891345.1. Lineage (NCBI taxonomy): Eukaryota > Metazoa > Arthropoda > Insecta > Phasmatodea > Phasmatidae > Dryococelus > Dryococelus australis. The sequence goes on along the minus strand of CM057002.1, from coordinate 90,354,948 downwards.
ATGTCCTCGTAGCAAGTGACCGTACGATAGCCAGTAGCAGCGGGGTGGTACTATGTACCGCACTGGCTACCAACAAGAATACTAGGAACCTTTTGTTTCTCCATTTACGTCGGATACGATAACTTCATGTTATACGAAACACGCGACACGCTATACTTTCACGTGTACGTAAAAGTGTTGTTTTTGGGTGGTATGTATATTATAATGCTTCACGTAACCAGCAACCAGTTTGCACCGAATAAAAATGCCGGGGATTCGTTGTGTTGCTTTTCAGATTGAAAACTTCGAAAATTCAAGTTATACAGTCGTATTTGCATTTTAATATTTATGTAGCAATAACAGGTTGCTAATTTATGGTGCTCGTGATTTATACAGACCTTGAAAACAATTGAGACACGGCCTAGGAGATAGCCATAACCTACAGAGCGAAATGTGTCTGGGAGATGAAGACGTATTTTTCTTGCATATAAATAGTATGTAATAAACTCTGGTATTCTGAGAAAATTAAATCGTGTTTAATGAAGTAGATGTACTAAAGATTGGAAACCCAATGGTAAACATTCTGGATTTCATGCACGCATTTTTACATCTCTGAGAAACATAATTAATGAACTGTGGCAATGTAAAGCTCCCTAAATATTTCCGAATTAAAAATTTTTTCTAACCTAACTTCTATTGCTCCTTTATCCTCATTTCCGAAGAAAACTATAAACGTAATAGATGAATTAAAAATGTGAGCAGATGACATCGCAACAATAACAAACTCATGAAAAGCAAAGACAATACAACACGAAAAGCAAAACAAATAGCACAAGATCGTCCGTTTTGTGATTGGCCAGCGAGATCACGTGGTACAGAGTCACGTATCACATATCACGCAAAAGCTATACATTGGCAAGCTTTCCCATAACGTGAAGGATACGTGAAATGATCGTATTAGGTCTCCTTCAAACATATTAGTTAAGGTGTAGTCAGCTTATATGAACGTGTTGCTCGTTACTTGCTAAGTGAAACGTGAAGTCTTCGTAATCCCGGCCCCTAAACCTCTCGAGGGAGTGACGTTGGTGGTGGTGGGGGTGTTACTGTGGTTGAAAATAACGTGCTATGTTGGCTAAAAGCAAACTTGCCGCTGTGGGCGAACCAAACTCTTAAATGGTATGCAATTTTGAGGATCTGTACATAAATGTATCACGCTTCTTACGGTATGCTTTAATTTATTCTAGCTTTCACACATTTCTATTTAAAGATAAACTTATTTAAAGACTTTTCATAACCTTTGAAAGTTTGAACTCGAATTTTCAACACGTGGTAAACTTTTTTCCTAGTTAGTTCTGACAGGCAATTCCTGCTTTCATATTAGGCCTACATTAAGTGAAACAAATTTTCTTAATATAATCAATATCTAACCTACAACTCACGCTGCATTAAAAAATCGTCAATTCTTGAATTGAGTTTTTTTGCTATATTGCTTGTTTGCAAAATCTAGGCGTACTGGAGAAACTTTATACAAAACCAGTTGACACTAATTCTATTCATTACAAATAAAATAAACTACTATAAAGAAAAATCATCAGATCAAGGACATGACTTTATTATATTGATGAAATACATACACTATTGCTAGTAATCTAGCCAAGTGAGGGAGAAACGAACATATTAAATGAAGTGATTTACAGTAAATGTATTCATTTTTTTCTTTCAATTTCTTAATCTCATATGCTATGTTCTTAATTTAAGAAAATGTAATGAACCAGCATACGTTCTGTACACAAAATCAATAAATATAAAAAATAAAACTGTCAAATATACGAGTCCAAACACAACCTGTGTGAAAAACTACAAAATATTTTTTGGAATACTATGCAAATACAGTACTAAATCAAAATAAATTACATAACGAAAATTATCTGTAGACAAAAGAATAAACCAATTGTAATAACGTAACAAGTACAAACATACAGCGATTTTAAAATTAAAATACAATTTGCATAAGAAAATGTCACGCACAAGAAAGTAAAACAATATTCCTAAATACAATTGCATATACTTACAGGACACAAAACAATTGCAAATCAAAATAACATTACAAACAAGAAAAATTGTTCCCTATGAGAAAGCAAAATAAAGATCTGAAACACGTAAATACAAGACTCGGCGAATTAACAATAGGCCCAACATTATGGACAATATATGTCCTGTGTAAGAAACTAAATATATATACAACACATAAAAAATATAAGATTTACAACACTTGCCAAATTAAAAATTCATTATGGCGAACATGTTCTCTAATGGAAATATAATATTATAAAACATAACTATTTCTAGATATAAAACTATCTGCATATTAAGAATGCATTACAACAAAAAGATGTTCTCTACAAAAACATACACTTATCAAATACATAACATGTGCGAGATATATAATATTTTGAGAATTAAAAATACAAATGAAGAAAATGTTCTGTACGAGAAAGTGAAAATGTGTACAGCACAAAATAAATATATAAATATAAAGTTTAACAATGGTAGGAAAATTATAAACTTATTAAGAACAATATGTAACACGTAACATTTTGAAGAATTAACAACAATTGGAAAATTAAAAATACATGATCAACCATGATGTTATTTGTATGCAATAATTGCATGACACATCAGTGAAATAACTTCAATAGTGGTTCAGTTTTCGGGAAAAAAAATACTGCCTCACTGCAAAATTTTTTACATCTTTTTTTCTGAGAGACAGAGAAGAACTTGTGTTTTCTAAGTAATTCTTATTTTTTGCAGCTGCAACAATACCGGCAGTTTTAAAAACACTATTGACAATAATTTCTTCCGACCCAGCTGCACCATCTTGTGTGTTAAATTCATTCTGCACTATGCCTGGGCTTTATCCACGAATTATCATTCTCAGCCGGTTTAGTGCATTAATAGGAGACGGGCGGTCATTCAGTCATCCTTGTGTCCTTTTGGCTGAACGAATCTTCTAGGCAGTCTTGGTTGAGTCTGTGTGTCATAATAAATTTAATGCTGGGGTATTGCAGTTGTAAATCCGAAAAGAACTGCTTTATGGATGTAATAATCCCTTTCTGAAAAACATGCAGTCATTTTTTCTCCGCAACAACTGCTTTCAGTAATATTTCTTAACAGTAAATATAAATTGTGATTTTGTGCTTTTTTATTCAAACCGTAAGCACTTTTGGATTTAATTTTTTCTGAATATTGCTTATTTGGAACATAACTGCTCATCAGATTAAACCAAGAGTTTATCAAATAAAGGAAATCTGTAATGACGGGGACTTTTTCTCGTTTACGATAGTTTCTAATTGCAGTTGCTGTTGTTTGGGATAGTAACTAAGTGACTAGTCTGACTTTCTGCATTTGAGTTTTTTCACATTCTACATCAAGTGTAGATAACTTATGGCAAGAACGCACTTCTAAAGGTGAGATATCCCGAATTAAATCCATTAATAGATTTTTTGTTAGCAAATTTTCCATTGGGCCACATGAAACTATTGCCAAGAAACCAATTTCTAATGAGTTTGGGAAGCTGTGGCACATTAGGCAAAAAGTAAATAAAGCATTCTTGATACTGGATGACAGAGTGTTCTATTAGAAACATACACACCTAATTCTTTTCAAAGAGCTAAGTTGTCACCATCACAATCTCTGACACATGCTACAACTCGAAACCTAGACTCGCACAGCTCACTAATAATGAAATTCAATACACCTGCTGTTATTTTTTGTCGAACTCTATGTATACTGGCTACATCCATGAAGACACGAAACTTCTTGCCATTATCACTGGAGCTTCAATATGTAGCCCCACAATGTGATCTGCAGCTTTGGCATACTCGTAGAAATTTTCTACCTTTAACTATTGTTCACCTATAACATTTTTTACTTAAAATACACTGTAATTGCATAAATTGAGTGCCGGCAATTTTGGCGGTGGTCTGTTGTGGTGCTACATTGTTCAGTACAAAGTCCAAGTTGTGCATCGACCAATGGCGAAGCGCGGTGGTAGCCTGCCGTAGTTATAGGTACTTTTAGTGCAAAGTGCAAAAACAGTTTACCCAGGAAGCGACGAAATATACCGAGGGACCTAGATATACACTTTTTAAAACGAGCTTATTAAATCAAATATTCACCTCACCTGCTGCATTTCCTCAAATTGCTCCATTTTCTCCATTTGCTCCACGCAAGACTGACTCCAGCAGAATGACTCCAGCAGACTGACTCTAGCATGTGATGTCTCAGTGCCTGCACGTGATTGGCCAGCTGCAATCATGTGGCAACTCAGTGATTGGCTGGTCGTTGTCCTAACAATGTATTAATGGTGTAATAAGATTGGTTCACAATCTGTATGACGTCATAGGGCTTGCATACTCGTATATTATAAGCAGTAGGGAGGTCAGCTGATGGGCTTAGTTTGACACTGGCTAGCGTGAAAGGTGGATCATCTCGATCAGTTTCTGCCTCTTAGCATCTAAGTCTTATTCTGGATCAGCGATGTCTTCGGGTACTCCAGAGCTAATAGTAGCTACGGCAGTATCATCAACTTCTTCGGGAGTGGTACATAGAACAACATTGTCGGCATTACCTGCTTCTTTAGTTCCAGTACCTACGTCTACAGCAGTCGTGCTCGAGTCTTTGCCTGAACCACTATGTCGTCATCAGTGTCACTTTTGTTATAAGGCATTTACCTTCGACCATAAAGTACGGTAACCTGAGTGCTTTAATTGTGTCACGAATCCCTGTCGTATATCGTATTTGTGTGACAGGTGTGGTAAGCAGTTCAGCCATAGCGATAGTTTACTTAGACTTGCAAAGACCTGTAAAGCTGAAGTGCATTTCTCGTTCAATACCTCAGTACCAGCTTTACTGCAAGCAGGTCTCTTGTGACTTTTTTCTCGAGTATTAGTTTTCAATGTCATTCAAATTCATGGGGTCAAGGTCAAGGTTATCTGCACCTTATATGGTGGTTAGTAACAAAATATGCTCATTAACTTTAAAGAATTTATCCACTTTTTCTTAAGTTTTTAGTTTTCAAGTTCATTCAAGGTCACAAGGTGAAGGTCTAGGATATCTGTATCCAATATGGTGGTAGCAATCAGTAATGTAATAACTACATATTATTCAAAGATATGAAATAATACTAGAATAAGTGCCAAAACTCAATTAACCCTTGACGTTGTTTACTATGAATGATATGAAAAATAAGTAATTAGAATGAATGTAAAATGGATACTCCTTGGTCTCTTTACTTTCTACAGGTGTTTTTAAAAAATTATAATTGTTTATCTATTTTGCAGAAGAATTTAAAAATTAGTATCATTTAAAATGTTAAATGGGTTTACTATAAGAATATTAGTCAACAACATAACCATTAATAGGTAAGGAAAGAACTTCAATTTATTGTCAAGAACACCCTTCGAAGGAGCACTAATAATTAGCCTTCGCAAAAGGTTCATGGTGTACGTTGGAATCAGCTGTTGATGAGAAAAGAGGTAGTCCACTGCTAGATCTGCGGTTCTCCTCCTGGGTTCAACTTTGATACATCACAACTCCCTGTCGGCCACGATTCCATGACGGTATGGGTATTTCGACACGCTTCCTTCAGTCAAGTTCCTATAGTCGACTCCCAACTCAACCACTGAAGCGGTGCACCACTGCGCTGAACGTGTTCCCGAAGTGAGGTACCTTCTACAGAAATGGATGATAATGTTTGACTAGAAGTTACTCGGAAAATCAAATGACGAAGCTCTCAATCCCTTTGAAGGTCGTCGTCGACACCTCGGTTACTGAAGACTCAATATTATGCATTTACTTCCTTTTTTTTTTTTGCATACTGCTATTGCTTCAATTTGGCTACATTCAAACATAATAAGAACTCTTCTTTAAATTAAATACCGATATTAAATTAACCTCGGTAAAAAAAAACATTAAATCGGACCCTCATAATTCTTTTAGTTCCATATACTAACTAATACTTTTTTTCGAACATTCCTAAAACGTTCCTAACATTACAAAAAACAGTTTGTTAAACAAAATATTATCATGGATAAATGCAGTGTCAAATATCGCAAATTTATTACTAAGGGATCTGTTTAACATTTATACACCAATTTTACCTTTTGAACTATATCAAACTTTACACATGTGTACAACTTATTACATAAGTCATTAACCCAGTGTATTATTTCACCGGACTTTAAAGTTAACATCTAGGGATATGAGAAAATATATTTATTGACTGTTATTCTAAATGAGAGGGCTTTCAAAAGTATTCACTTTTACATTAATAGCCCATAGTATTCAGTAATGCAATATGCTTGATGACTTTTATGTATTTTTCTAGAGTTTTTTTTCTAGGTCATTCGAGGTCATGGGACCAAAGTCGAGGTTACCTGGATCCAATATGGTGGCAGTAGTCTGTAATGTAATATGTTTGTTGATTTTTATGTAGTTTCTCTTGAGTTTTTGTTTCAAGGTCTGTTGAAAGTTACGTATTAAAGGTCAATGTCACCTGCATCTATTATGGTGGTAGTAGTAAGTGATATAATAAACTTTCTGAGTTTTGTGAATTTTTTCTCGAGTTTTGGTTCTCAAGGTAATTAAAAGTCATGGGGTCAAGTTCAAGGTCATCTGCATCCAGTATGTATGCTATGCTACGATAGCTGACTGCACCAAGATGGCTGACTAGCTATGGGTGGGGAGAGGATAGACACCAGCTGACTAATTTGTAGAATGATGGTGAGGGGAAATCTCAGGAAACTTAATTTCGTAAATAAAATTTTAAATAATTAGTTAATAAATTAAAAATATACGTTATTTGGATTTTTTTTTGGAATTTTTGGAAATTTTGGGATTAAAGATTAAAGGTCACTCGTCAACGGTCAAGGGTCCTGAGTCCTCTCCTGTCTGCTCTCCTGGCTTGGAGTTAATGACCCGCCTCTCCTCAGTCATGAATCTGCCTCTCCTGCTCTGTGAAAAGTGCGAATTTTATAAGGAAAAAAGGGGGAAAAAAAAAAAAAAAAAAAGGGATAATTTTAAGCGAAATTTAATTGATTTTAAAGGAAAAAGGGAAATCTTGAGCTAAAAAAGGGAAATTCCAATCTGGCTGACGGCCGGCTCCCGCTCTGACGCCAGACGCCGATATGCCTGAAAGTACCAAGACCTACTGCTCATAATGATACACATATTCTGCGTTCAATGAAGAAAATCTTCAAGAGTAACAGGCAGAAACAATTTTGTCTGATATCGTCAAAATTACTATGGTCTTCGAAAAATCCTTTGCTACATCACCGAAACTGCCGCTAAGCTATTTATTTCTTCAGTAATTTGAGAATGGGAAATCCCACGATTAACCTAGTAACTCTCACATTATTATTTTCTCCATCGGAAATTATTCGAGCAGATGAACTAAATACAAACACTGGAATACAACACAATTTAAGCGAATTGATTAACTTCAGATTATTATTTTATATATATTTATTGGTATGAGTTTTAATTAACCTTTTTTTCACCCTGAAAACTGTAAATCAAGTCACTATTTTGATTTATTCAAACAACACTTGTAATTTATAAAACTGTTTAATATTAGTCAAATATTTTATTTTTTAAAATGATAATGTGAGTTATACACAACTAATATAATTATTTCAATGTATATAATCAATGTTATGTTTGAGATGTTTGCAGGATAGCTAACAGCCTACGATATCCAAATTAAAGAAACATGCATATCTTACTTTCGTAGACTAAGCTATTGTAAGCATTAGTAATAAACATTGAAATTAATCTGAGTTCCAAAAATAATTGCCTTGATTTTACTGTCTTTTCTATAATGGCAGTAGTTAAATAAAAATCACAAAAAATGAATTTGGAATACACCGTTTTCAAGCTTAAACATGTCGTCCTTAATTTAAATATGAATCTTAAATTGTTTTATTGCTTGAAAGCCAAACTTGGGATTTTTAATTTGTGGATTTTCCTTCGTAAATGACAGATTCCACATTATACCGATTTTTTGCAAGTTGAGGAACTCGCGGAAAAGAGAAGAATGGACTCATTTGGTTAAAATTTAGTGGAAACGTACGTCATATGTAGAAGGAAAAAACCGCTCATTTTGACTCTCTGCGAGAAGGTTCAATTTTAGGTAATTTTGGTGCAGACAACTACATCTCGAACCACTGTGCGCCGATCCCTAACCGCGGGGACTGGGTCCTTTCTGCTGCTCCAATATCATAAGCCTAGAGGCTTAAATGGCTCTCAACTTCTACAAAAGCCTGTGGGGTGTGAGCAATTGCGCTTGTAAAAGCCTCTACTGGCGTCTGCATTGGCCGTCTTGAACGGCTGTAGAGCTTGTATAACCTGGTGTGTGGCGACGAGTGCGAGGACCTCAAATCGGCGCCGAAGACGATGGGAGACAGCGCCTGCGTATTGGCGGGCGGCACTACGAGAGCGGCCAAGTGCGATTGTAATGTATGTAAATCAGAGACTGGGACTGATGTGGGTGACGGACATGGGAAGTATGTAAACGTGGAGTAAGGGACATGTTAATGAATATTTGCTGTTAAAGAATGAGGATTAAATTGTCTATAGGCTGATATAAAGGCAGTCCGTGATAATTAAAAGTGTGATTAGTTGTTGCGTAAATTGTGCTTATTGATAGAAATATGAAGTGTAAAAATAGGATCAAGAGTCCAATTTTTTGTAAACATTAGCTTTTTAAAAGTGTCTACGTAAATTAGGACAATTAATTTAATTAAAAATTAAGACGTCCATCCTATCCCGAACTTGTGTACGCCACTGGCAACTTGTTATTTTACTCCTATACTCCTCACCCAGTTGTTTTTCTTTTCAATCGTTTTCATAAAACTGCACTTCAGTTAACCAAACACTGTACAACATTACGTGAACGCCCTACCTTACCGTTAAATTATGATTCATGGTATTGACGTTTCCTTCTGTATAAACTTCCTGTTTTTCCAAAGATAAGTTTTACTTCTACAAAGTATTTTTATATAAAGAATAATTTATTAATCGAGTGATCAATATAATGAATCAACAAATTAATATAATTTATTATTCAACTTAACAACCAATTAATTGATCTAATTTGCATATCATGATCTGGCACTTAGCCCACTTACAAAAGTAATACATGCATCTGGTACGCTTCTAACAGATCTGGCACTTAGCCCACTTACAAAAGTAATACATGCATCTGGTACGCTTCTAACAGATCTGGCACTTAGCCCACTTACAAAAGTAATACATGCATATGGTACGCTTCTGAAGACGTACATTTTTGAGCAAAGGTCTGTTTTGGCGGAGGTTTCACCAAGATGGTGGATTTGGCTAAAGTGGGAAACATTTAAGGAATTTTTAGAAAATAACGACGGGACGGTGCCAAACACATTCCAAAAGGTTTCGTTTTGTTTATAAATTTGTCCGGGTTAAGACCATTTTTCGTTTAATTTCCCTGCATTAATACTGGTTAGCAAATTAAAAATCTTCAAGAAGTATTCAACTTTGTCATGAGACTAGACAAGATTATTTGTGCAGTCTGTGTGCTTCACAACTTTTTGAACCTACAGTCAAGCCCAACCTACTTTCCCCACAGTTCAGTTGATAGGGAAGAGTGGGACAATGGTGAAATTATTCCGGGATCATGGAGACAAGAAACTACAGAAATGGCAAGTGTGAAACGTATCGGACCTTACCAGCAGACTAACACTGCTAATGATAAGAGAGAAGTTTACAAATCATAATTTGTTAATGAGGGCTTCGTAAAATGGCAAAATATATTTGTGCAATAGTGTGCATGCACAAAACATTTTGGGTTTGACAATGTTTCAGTGGCAGTGTAATTTTTGTTATTGCTAGCCATGCCGGATACTCTCAAGTCATTTACTGTGTCATAAATTGATGGAGGGAAAAATAGCTTATGTTGATGTAATATGTTGAGGCCCTTTGACTCAAACCGAATTTTTTAATTCTTTAATTATATTGAAGTTGATGTGTACACAGACCATTTATACACAGCTTAATGTATTTAAGTAAATAAATATCGAGTTTTTGTTCCATAATTCTTTATCTCGCAATTTTATTACTTTAATGTGTAAATAGCAATACAGACTAAATTAAAGCGTGTAAAATACATTTATTGCTACATTAAAATATGTGGTTCAAAAGTAACTATATTATTTCTCAAAGTTTTTTATTTATATTATATTGAACATTATTACATATCTTGTTGCAGTTATAAATATGTACACTTCCCATCAGAATAAATGAGCGACGGAAAAAGTTAAAGTCCCCTTCGGCAATATTCGGCTTTTGACAAGCTGTATCGCCTTGGCTCTTAGGAAACCAGCATCACAAAACTATCCGGCCAATCGGTCAGCGTTTTAACTGCGCTAAGAATCTCTTGAGCATCTATTGGAGCATCCTCCTGAGATCGGTTTCTCCAAGTGAACATAACACATGCAATTTGATGAAGCAACTCGTCCTGCGATTTATTAAGTTAATGCAAAAACCGAATATTTAAAATGAACTCCTCACTGGAAGTCCGTGTGTCACGCGCAAACAGGAAACACTTATTGGAATAAAAAACCCATTATAAAGGCGAGCTGAGCTACAGTGTTGTACAACATAGCTTGTCCTGAAATATTTTAGCGGTATTACCTCACATGAACTCCACACTAAACATTCGCGAGTCGTGCAAGCAGGTAACACTTAGCGGAAAGAAAACCAATCATAAAGGCGAGTTGAGCTACAATGTTGTGCAATATGGCGTGTCTCGAGGTATGTACGCGACATTCGATGCTTAAAACAATGAAACAGTAAACGTATGTTAAATATCTATAATTACAGATAACTGTAAAAGAGAAATGCATAATTGTTCTGTTAATAATTAAAATAAGCCCTATTCTATGTGAGACGTTAAGTAGTTATAATATTTGTGTTTTATTATTGATAAACATAAATTATTTTCTGCTGTCGTACGCATTTGCGAACACCAAATATCACACTTTAGCTGAATATATGGCTATATTCATCAGTAAATAAAGCAACTAAACATTAATGAAACAATCGGCGCATGTTGCAGATGTAATTATTTTATGCGCACATCAAGAATGCTTCTCTTGCAACTAGTTGCTGTCTGCATGAAAAGCCACGCCCTATCTAACCGGGCCGATTTATACGCTGCCAAATCAAATCCTTACGTAGGTTTAGTATTATCTTCTTTAGCCGGCAGACGTCTGTGCATGTCTGAGCGGGCGGAGCGTGTTGAACGGATCTAAAGAAGGGTATTTTGAGGGGGGGGGGGGGGGGGAGAGATGCGCACATAAGTATGGCCGTACTATCGGCTGTTCCACAAACATCAGTTACGGTGGGCTCAGGTAGGTAAATGTCAGGCAATGTAGGGCGAAGGACGTTCGCAGAGGTACAGGAAATTTATTCCTAGGTAGTATTCCAGTTGTATATATTGTTATATGTGGTTTTATGCAAATAAAATGGTCAAGTGCTAACTTTCAACACTCGGTGCAATTCCACGTGAATTAATATATACGTACAGTTTATCAAAGTATAACAAAACAGTAATTTCAGGCCAGTGCTTTTCTTTTGAAACTATAGAAAAGGTTTTATATCTTTATTTGCACAAAGTCGCGAAAAAGAGTGTTTTTACTCATAACAGACTGACCCGAACTATAAATAATGCATAGCCTACACACAGTGTTTATAAAACAAGAAATAAAATAATAAAATTACAATCTACAATATAATGTTCATCTACTTCACAAATTCCACCCAATTAATCTGCGTGTACGCATTCTTGCCGTGCTAAATGGTAGTTCATGTGAAATCGTGGTCTACATACGCCTAGGTGTTCAAATTAAAAAGCTCACGAAAACCGCAGTAAAGATTTAGACTTAAATAAAAAGGTGTTAAGTATCTTGTCGGTTTATGTATTTTTTCTAGAATTCCGATTCACGTGCAAAATTAATGCCACCTGTAAATATATTTTTCCAAATAATGCTGTCTTGAGCAGACGGTGTAACCAATATAAAATATTTCTGTAGCATTTATGATACAGTTATTTTTACTAACTTAACAGACCATAATATACGTTTGCCTATAATTTATGCCAGTAAATGTTATTCCAAATGCAATGTTCATTAAGAGAATATGTGTATATACATATAAACACGTGTGTGTATATACATACATGATTACTAGAGTTTTATTGAATATTATTTAATTTATTTAAATTACAATAAAACTGACATACAAAATATATCAATATATTTTTTTCCTTCACCAACAGGGTTTTGTAAACTTTCGTGAGCAGAACATAACTATAGATACAAAACATTTAGTTTTCAAACATAAGACATTTATTTATGCACACATCACACAATATTCTTCTTCTGCATAGCAAATACAATACAAGGAATTGCTATTTTTAAACGAGATTTATCTCTGAGCCAAGGCTGGCATTAAACGCATAATATTTGTTAAATGCACCAGGGATTATCATAACTCCATAGTCGTAGGGCTTCTGAGTTGCACGGAGCACAGAAATGACTTTGATTTTGGTACGAATGACGTCTTGTGGCATACATCTTGACCAGCTGTCGAAACGGCACTCAGCAGTTCTGCTTGTTAAGGTCAAGGACGTTCGTTCGATGGAGCACGAATTGTGGATCGCCGACTTTGGTATCCTCCAATCACATACACAGAATACCGTCAGATTACGGACACTTTAAAATGTTGGGAATGTTTTCATATGGAATAAGAGTTTTTTTTTTTTAGGGGAAAACAATAGTCCACACTGAATGACCGCTGATTGATCGGAACAAAGATTTTCGAAATCCCAAGATTAATTAGCCAATTAGAACCAAAGGTGGTGGTGGTGGGGTTGAATGAATTGAGTAATTAGTCAATGAAAAATGTGGGTAGGGAAGAAGGGAACCTGTGCTATCGCTCACCTGTCGGCATAACCGAGAACACAGCACTACCTAAACTAAACATTGAAAATAGAATCCAATACAGAGGGCGCCATCAGCAACACCTAAAATTTAAAACATAATTAATTATGGCCGCCACCTGGTGGCTAAATTGATCATTTATACACTAGTACCGCATAGGTGATGTAAATGTAAACATATGAAATCCAATATGGTGGCTTCCAGCAATGTATAAACAAAAGACAGATATAAATCCAAGATGGCAGCCTTCAGCAATGTATAAACAAAGACAAACGAAAAACCAAGATGACCGCATACGACAGAATGGGTATAGGTGAGGAGCCTGGGGGCGGTTGGTGGGTACGTAGTTGGCTTAACGTATCGTCGCCAGCGAGGTCATTAGAGACGGAGCAAGTTGAACAGGAAGGATTGAGGAAGGAATATGCCATGGCCTTTGTTATGGAACCATCCCAGAATTCACCTGGTGTGATTTCGGGAAACCATGAAAAACCGAAATCAGGATGGCCGGACCCGGAATCGAAGCCGTGTCCTCCCGAATGCGAGTCCAGTGAGTTACTACTGTGCCACCTCGCTCGGTGTGTGGGGGTTGAGGGGTTCAGTTGTCTACTGAGCGTGGAGCTTGTGGACTCCCGGAAATGGGTTTTAATAGTTCCGAAGTAAGGTTTTTAGTAATTTTTAAATAAATAACGGTAAAAGTAATATTTCACAAATTTTCATATATATTTTTGATTTTTTTTGGAATGTTTTATATTGTTTTAGATGTTTTTGAAATATTTTGTAATTTCTTGGTTTTCAATGTCAATGTTCACCGGAGTCGAGGTCTTGTTCAAAGTTAATGGTCAAGGTCACCGTTAGCTACATATAAAATGGCGGCCGTGCGACCATAATGGCAGAGCATGAACATCTCTGATGATCCGATCCCCTTACCCCTTGTATAGGCTTCCCCAAATAATTCTACTTACTGGAATATTACAATGGTAATCAGTAAGTACACATAATGCTTAGTACACTGCTGGCCTTTCGAAATTCATCGCGAAGGACGTAACGTATTGATCCGTCATTGGGAGGTTGCGTAGCAAAGGATAGAACAATGGTATAATTAGTTGTTCGCCGAGTGGCACCACGCTGTGAAGCAGTATATAAGTGGGGGTCGGAGAGCAACTGGGATATAGGGGCTGTATGTTTCGCTGTTGTTTGTGTGCAGAAATGAATCAGTATGTAGCTTCGGTGAATACGGCAACCTCACAAACATGTTTCTGCTTTTGACCGCAGAAGAATCTTAGCCTATCGAGATTGTGGATTATTCTAATGTGATATTGGTACTCGGATTGGAAGAGGTGTAACTACAGCAAAGCAGACATGAGATCAGTGGTCGAGAAGGGATGGGCTGAGCGATGTGCAGGAAGCCAACGGCCCCGTCACACCAACGTACGCTAAGGCAGACATCTGGAACGCATGGCGATTACAGACCATACGGTCACATCGAGCACTCTCACTCGGGATGTCAGGTGTATGGTACATCAATATTCGTTCTCACGCACAGTTTTCGCCGTCCAGACCATCGACGCCTCATGTCCAGGCGCACATTACTGCGGCTGCCATTGAATGCTCACATACTGTAGGTGCCTGCGGCTGCAATGGTGCGTGAAACGTCGGACATGGATAGACGAATGGCTTGCCGTAGTCTTCACCAGTGAGTTCCGCTTCTACCTATAGCATGACTATGGCCATATTAACTTCTCGTAGCACCGTGGTGCACGCCTGATCAAGTCCTACATAATACATAGTCATACCGACCTGGCACTTGGAATAATGGCATAGAGTGACATCGCATTCCAGTCCTGCTCGTGCCTAGTCCATATCGCTGGTACGCTGACCAGCAACCATTACACCGCGGAGGTGTTGGAACCTGTTGTTGTCCCCTTACCTCAGAGCCAACTTGGAGACACGTGCGAATAGGGCAATGCGCGATCTCATATGGCACACATCGTCCAACGACTGCTGGATGTCAACCATGTAACACTGCTTTCCTGGCCTACGTGCTCACCTGATCTCTCGTTAATCGAGAACGTATGGTCCATGGTCCAACGATGACTGGGTTGTGACAGGATTCCCGCGACTACATAGGATGAACTTTGGGCACACATCGAAGCCACGTGGGTGTAACGGCAGTTAGTTCCGTCTGAGAGGGGTGGGAAGTGGGGCCCGAAGTACTGATTTCCTACAATACAAACGTAGTATCGGGCTGTAAGTATTAACATGTCACCCGTGTATGATGGCTACTCTTGTCCAATATATCCAGTTGTGATGCCTCATCGTCTTCATGGTATTGCAAGTTATGTGGCCATCGGTGTATTAAAGCATCGATCCCTTTAATGTTATAGCATCTTAGAGTAATATAGTAGCAGATATAGAAAATTGTATTCCATAGAAGAAAACCAGTTTAGAGAAGATTTCGGAACCAACAAGGCATGTAATATTTGCGTTGACCTCCTTGGTAGCCATATATGAATAATATAATAGAACATTTGTAGTCATAACTGAAACGCATTATGGAAGACAATCAACATGATTCCACAATAGACTCTACAATATGTACACATGATGTACTATGGAAGGACATGTTTCAAGAACAGGAGAAGTTTGAATGCAGTTTGAATTTCATGTTAAGGAACAGTAGTTATAATATGTAGGACTGAATACACAGTACAGGAAAGTTTTGTATGAATATGGTTGTGTATTCCAATATTATATTAATGACCTATTTTAAAAAGGGATGCTAATAAATATTAATGACCTTTTAATGCAACAGAGAAATTACTCATCAGAATGAAATACTATAATAAGTAATTTTAAATATACGACTTACTTTATGGAATTTATTTACTGGGTTTAGTCTTATAATACTTATGCATTGTGTTGATTTCAGGAATTACTAAACTGCACCTTTTCAACAGGTGCAACAATGTAACATACTTAGCATATAAAACCACAATCATGGCAACGTCCCCTATTTGTTCAGAACATAATTACAGTGGCACTGTAAAAAGTTTTCAAATTTAGTTACGAACCTTTAAACGCATGAAGTGAAGTTATGAATCTTTGCTATATTTTTATTATTATTTACGTGTTGAAATTATCAGTTGTAAAACGATATAACATCACGAAATAAATACTGCTTTAAGTAGTGGTCACTGAACGTATCATAAGAGAATTTATCGAATTCACTACGTAGTGACAAACTGCTAATTTTGTTGGATACTGCCTTGACGTTTTGTCTTTTTACATTCGAGACAAATAACTTTACACAATGCTGCGACGATGGTCCAGGAAAACTATTCTTTAGCAGTTACAGTACATTTATACACTGCCCACGATTAACGCAGTACAATGTTGAAAGCCCTTCCCACTTTCTTGTGTGTTTCGCCTCATGCAACTTTGCTGTTATTATAGGTCAAGTGACTTGTATACATATCAATGTTTATCATGATATTGAATAAGTATGTTTATCAAGCAACACTGTTAAGTTATTTGCCAAATTGACGTGTTTTTACGCTGCACTTTGTAGTGGAGAGTAAGGGGTGATGAATTAAAAAATTATTGTGATGTAAAATTATGATAGTGTGAGAACAGAACACAAATGTGAATGTGCAACTAAATTAAATTATAGCAATTTAAAAATGTTATGGGTGCCTTCACAGGTGAATAGATGAAAAATATTAAAATCAGTAATGTTTTCAAGCAAAAATAAGTAATGATAAGGACTCATGTTAAACAACCTCTTTAAAACAAGCAGTCATTCAATTGTATTATTCTGAAGAACTAGTGCATCTCAACTAAGCACCCTACATACAAAGAACATCAGACGATTCAAATATTCTACCATTTTAAATAAGACAAAGCAAACTATTCGTACTGAAAAATGACAGGTTTCACATTAAAATTATATTCAATGATTAAACGAGCAAAGCGATGATTAAAACTGCTGCCAGCTGTGTAAACTAAATGAAATGAGTTTAGTTTTAATGGCTTGAACAACAATTACTATTTTCCCCAAACATTTTTCGTCGGTATACATGATTGTAAAATCATGTGCAATCGTCATTTTAATTATTTTGCACTGTTTCTTGGAAATTGCTATTAAATAAAATATGTAAGTGTCCCACCAGCCATAGCTCAGTCCTTTTTAGATTCACGATATCTTGACCCGATTCTCTAGCCTCTATGTATTTGATAGGTTTGTTTCTGTACTTTGAAACACATTCTTGGCTTTAATCTGATACAGCATGCAAAATAGGATACTGCAATCTTACATTAATTTGCGACGACTAGTAGACTAGAAGTTCTCGATGCCTTCGAAGCGCAGGACACCAGAGCAGTTCTGAATATGATTAAGGCGGACTCCCCGGTCCATCTCGTCGCCATCTAAGTAGAAGCCTTTCTCAGCAGTGGAGTAAAATCATGTTTTAAATTGAAAACATACATGGATGGACATTTTAAGGATACGTAAATTTATGACAAAACACGTAAGATAAATGAATAATGAGTAAGATGATAAGTGAGGAACAACTGTAAAGGAACTCCTTACAACTTCTTGTTGAGTAGTAGGCCTGCACAAATTATACGAATCGATTTTCAGTGGCCATTGGTTTGGAACATGACTATTATAATGCAATGGCGAAACAAAGAATCTGTTTCCGTGAGTCGCGTCTAGCATTACAGCAGTACCTCAGCCGGTGCACATATTAAACTATATGCGGTTACGGGCACTGTCTATTTGCAAAGGCGCCCAAGTTACAGCGAACAACCTGTAAAAGTAAAACCCCACGAAACAGTAGGACTAGGAAGCAATTGTTTGTGTTTTACTGTTCATTTCCGTGTTATTATACACCTCTGTTTTTGCACGGCCATGCGACAGGTAACGAAAGTAAAAAGCATCAGATGATATGACAGACGGTTTGGGAATTTAGCGTGCCCCTCCAATCCCACAGAGTTTCTTCCTGATTGCTCATGCATTAGTAGCCCTGAACTTAGTCACGTGATTAGTTGAGGACCTTATTTCAGTTTCGGACACGGCTTATGGTCTCCATTTTTAAACAAATGCCCTCTGACAATACACACATTTTGCACACCTTTGGTCTCCATTCGACTCTGGGAATGCGTAACTCCTACGTCACAGGCGTGTAAAACCGTTTTAATACATGTCATCGTATAGCGATGTCTCGCCAGATCCACACGGTTCGAGGAAATGAAACGTAATTTAGTAGCGATATCTCACCGCAGCCAGTCGGCTAGGGAGAAAGTCATAGGCCTTGTTAAGGTGGCAGGTTTTTCCGCAGTTGAAGCAGGCCGACGTTACGGTGTTCCAGAGAGCACTGTGAGTCGATGGGTACGACAGTTCCGAGACATGGGTGACCTGACACATCGTGGCGGAACGGGTTCATAGAGGGTGTATACTGCAGCCTAGGACAATGGTCTGATTACCCAGGAGCAGCTGACTCCTTTCAGGAGTGCCATTCTGCTAAAACGTGCCGCATAGTTTCCTGGCAGCTCGCTTACCGTGCTCAGGCACTTGACGGCAGCGGGACTGAAATTCCGGCGTGCTTCAAGGAAACAAAGGTTCACCAATGAGCACAGTATGTACCTACTCGTGTTTGCCGAGGACAACATTGACCGTGACTGGTCAGATGTTGTACTCTGACGAATTTGTGTTATCCTCGGCTAACGATGGGCCAATGTGTGTCTTCAGACCTTGTGAGACCCGGCACAATCCGGAATATGTGGCCAATGCTCACGCTATGGTCATGCATCCGTTGCATGTTGGGGATGGATGAGTGCACGCGGGATAGGCGTGTTGCACAGAATCGAAGATCGAGGTCCGAATATGCGTGGCTTTAATGCCTGGCAGTATTGACATATTCTAGAGAACATTATGATTCTCTGGGTGCGACTTTTGTATCCTAATGGGGTGCTGCGCTTCCAGCAGGACCATTCTCCGATACACACTTCTCAGAGGGTTCAAGAATGGTTCGCAATGCAAGACCAACTAGAGCTTGTAGATTGGTCAACTTACAGTGCCGACTTGAATCCAATTGAGAATGTTTTGTCGGAGACGAATAGCACGATGTTGGCAAACTGTCCTGATCCACAGCCAGCAAATAAAGATGCTCTCTGGGAGCTAGTAGCGGATGTCTGGGATGAAGTAGATAGTAGCGAATGCTGTGCTACTTCTATGGTCGCCTCTCTACCACGACGACTGTGGCAGGTGGTTGAGAATGAGGGATACTGGTCCTCTTGTTGAGGTTACACCATCGGCCCTTTTCAGAGTCAAATAAACACTCACGTAAAAACGTGAAACATAAAACTAATGGCACACGACGTGGCATAATGATCACATTGAGATACAAACTAAAGGTGCGAGGTGGTTTTGAACCCGAAACAGTGGGCGTCAGAACCATACACACGAGACAACCTTTGTTTCTCACATGTGTTTTATATGGATGCAAATATATGCTTACAAATAAAATACATTCTATGATACTGTAACATTTTATATTACAACGAAATAAAATAAAATAACTATTGGGAATGAAATTCAAGGCCGAAATCCAGAAATATAATGGAAGAGCAAGAAAGAAAAATTCTCCTGTAAAACACAACGAGGCATTTCTACCAAATTGTAATAGCATTGAGCCAGACATTACTAGAAAACTAATTAATTCAGAGCTAAATAGACTGATGGACATTGTTCGCAGAAAAATACGTTAAAAAATAACTGTCGGGTGAACAATGATCAACACTTTGCTGATGTATGTCCAACGTTTATAAGAACTGGAGACAGATAATATAGTCTTATGCAATGATACCGTAGTTCATGTTGTTTGTTTTGTGTGTCATGTTGTACGTCACTAAGTAACATTAATCATGGCTGATTTTATGCCTTTAGGCTAAACTTATCCATTAATGTCACTAATTGCTATCTACCACTGTCCTTATACCTCTGCCCGTGACATTCAAGTTGTTTTTGTTTTCAGACTGAAAACATTCTTGATGTCAGTGATGGGTAGATCTGTGTTTGTTAGGTCTGATATCAGTAGTCTGTACTGGCTTAAAAGTTGTTCAGATTGTGTAAGAATTGAAGTAAGATTAAATTGCGAATGTAACTAAATCATTCTTGTGTGTGAAGAATACCACGGAAAGCATTTTCAAATAGAACAGGCCCTAATACGTATATACTGCGACGATCACAAATATTCATACATCCTGTTCCTTTCATGACGTCTGTACAATAAGCAACTATGTTTACACACACGTATCGTCCAGCTGTATTTTGTATTCCATTTAATCAAATACAACAAATAAACAACATTCATTATAAAAGAAACAAAGTAATATATTACAAAATTGTAATTAAATGCACGTTTTCCCAATCATGAATGTTCATATACCTTCGGACGAAGAACAAATGTTATCGTACATCAACATAAACAAAAAATAAATAAATTCTCCATTTAATATTTAGCATACCCTCAATTTTGCTTCAGAATGCTTCTCAAACGCGCTGGCATTGACTTTACTACCGTTTGTATGACACTAGGAGGGAACTTGTTCCACTCAGGAAGGATTTTCTCCTTGTAGTCCCATGTGCTTGAAATATGATGTTTTCGTAGCTTTATGTTAGGTATCCCCAAATATGTTCTATTGAATTTGAGTTTGAGGATTGGGGTGCAGTTTCTATTACACGAGGACAGTTATACAGCAGCTATATTCGTGTTGCACAGGATTTACACTTAGTACCATTATCCTGGTAAAATGTGCATTACTACACCAAGTTGTATGGCATTATGTCGCAAATTATGTTTAAATTGGTTAATATAGTTTTATTGATCCAATAGTCAATATATAAACATCTGTTCATCTACACCACATGCACTCATGCACCCTCACACCGTAACCGAACCCCCACCATGCTTGACGGCAGGACGAGAATTTTGGGGATTTATCTCTTTATTCGATTTTCTCCACCCTTATAGTGGACTGTCATGGTCGAATACCTTAAATGTTCTTTCATCTGGAATTATTACGTCTGTCCAGTAATCTTTCTGCAAGTATCCCTTCGCGAAGTTAAGTCTCTTCTTATAATTACATTTGCCAATGTACGATTACTTCTGTGGTGTTCTTGTATTATAGTCACTATTGCTGAACACTCTTCTCACTGTCATTGGTGACAGTGACTTTGAAAGTATTTCGTAGGTCTCTTGCAATCGCTCATGGACTGGTAAAAGATATCTGACCGATTTGTTTCACAATACAACTTTCTTCTCTACGTGAAAGTACGTTTGGCCATCCACTCCTCGGTTTGTCTCAGCATGTTTGTACTTGTATATCATTTTACGGCACATTGCACTCTCGCCTGGATGGGAAGTACTATGGGAGTCATTAGAGCATATGAAAATATTTGTTACTTGTAATGGTTCGTATGAATTCTTTGGGTTTTAATACTTTTTTTAGTCGTTATTTTATGTTTTTGTATATATGTATGGACTCAACGCGTTTCTCAAATCTACAATTCACACTTTATTTTATTCACTTTGATTTTTGTTGTCAAACATTTCCTGCAAAATGCTTGAAGTAATATACAGAACAGCGTGGTGTTTGTAAATCTTTGATCGTTATTGCATGTCTTTTCTACCTCCCACATCACACGCACAGGGATAGAATACATTCATTTTCACTGTACAAACCTCCTTGCCAAGAGCCTTTCTTTTGTAAGTTGGCGTGTATCTGTCCATGCCGTGAATGCCAGCATTTTATAGGCCATTCATGGTAAATTGAGCACTTTTGAAAGCACTTTCATTTGGAATAATAGTCACTAAATATATATTACTTCAGCCTTATGCATTAACTTCAGAGTGCGGTATTATATTTTCACTGTGGTTATTAATTACATGGCCATATTTTATAAAAAATGTTGTTAAAGAATAAAAAATGGCTGAAAGATAAAAGTAACTAGTGCCTCAAAAGAGCTAATTTTACCCTGAACAGCCTTTAGCAGATAAAGTATGTATGTCGGCTTACTTGGAAGAAAAAAAAAATCAATACTTGAATAGATTTCCTGATTTCTTTACGATGCAAAATCGAGTCACTTCACTTGCAATGTATTTTCGCCGTGGTTATGACAGATATTAACTTGATCTCTTTTTCCGCATGGTCAGGGGCAATTAAAACGCCTTGCCACACGCCATGCACCTCGTAGCATGAAGTAATGGTTTGTTATAAGTTCCTGGCAACCCTGCGAGGTTCTCGCCCTCTGTACACTCTTCCCTTCTATCGTCGCGAACGCTAACCACGTTTATGGAGTCAGTTCAGCTGCAGTGGTACTTTGATCTGCGACGGGCCCACGTAGACAGGCAGGCTGCTTTAACAGCCTGGCCAACTTAGCCTGCGCCATCTAACGGCTGTATATGCACTGGTACCTGCCTTGAGCTCTGCACACATCGCTGCGTGTACTGTCCGTAATCATGACAACACATACTGTATGTTTCTTTAGGTAACCTGTATAATTTATGTTAGGGAATCGTATTCCTGACGTCGTACACTCCACACAAAACTAAACAATCATAAAGTGTGACGTGTAAATTCATCGTGAATATAAGAAAAAATACGATTTTAACATGATTACAAAATAAAGTATACTCACCCCAGAGATCAGTAAATATTTATTGTACTGGATGCGAAGCAAAAATATGACTTACTACCGCATGTTTTAGAGAAGGCAACAAAACATTTTGCAGCGTGATTCCAGTAGAATTTTTTGTATGTGGCGTTTCCTAAATTATATCTCAGATGGAATCAAACGTTCGTCCGCCAGACTCATTATTCTCATTGTTTTCTTCTGAGTTAGTGAATGTAGCATGGAGTCAAACTGGAAGTTTTTGTTAATACTGTAGCCTACCTCGTTTCATCGCTGAACCAGCATCATCTTAAGTACATATCATAAAGCTATATTATTTAAGGAAAAACGAAAACAGTGACATCCACAAAGAGTTCTGTGAAACCCAAATAAATGCAAGGAAACCTAACAGGGTACGCCACTAGTTGCACGAAACACTTTCTGAATCCTTTAAAGTTAACAACATAAACAACAACAAAACAAGAAGAAATAAGGAAACTTTATACACAGCCTATAATATTTAAACCGTTTATTTATTTTTTCTTATGAGACATTTATTTGCGGTCGTAAACAGTTTATTTCGGAAATTAATGGTGCTGCTAACAGTTGTTTGATAATTCGAATTACAGGATAATCCCTCCATAATTTCTGGATTAACTTGAAACATTCAATTCACTTTCACTTCCATTCAATGTTAAGCTACTTTCTTTGGATAAATGACGTTGTATAATCATGCAAATGTCTGTCTTTGATGTACTGTATGTCCCCTCACAATAACATTCGACCATGTGAAACATATTTCACCAAATTCGGTGCACATATTGAACTTAGTAAGGACATCTGATTTTTACAATGTTGTGCCAAGCCGTTTGCTTAATTTCAAAAGGGTTGTTATTTTAATACAATAGGGCGCCATATCATATATGGGGAATTATTTTACTAGGTAAAACCGAAACGTGTATTTTCACAGTTAATCATGCATGTCTCTTTAATCTAGGAAGGTACGTTCTTATTTGTTCGCCGTTGTGAAAACAATAAGCTTTTAACATCATATCTCGGAAATTACAAAATAGATTCCTGCCACATATTGCAGGCAACTAGTACCTTTTAGGCCTTTAATAGGCCATGGTACCTAATACATCTAAGATTAATGTGGCACTTACAGCATTTCACAACGGCACCATACAAATATTTGTTTTTAAATTTGGTATATAAAGAAATACACAAATAAATACATAAATATATAAATATAAATATAAATAAATATATATAAAATTCGACTACCTTTGATATAAAGAAAGTATCTTCTAAAGGCATTACTGTAAATATACCAATAAATAACCATTTTCATTCATAATTTTCTAATATAGCGCACACATGAAAATATAAAGTTATTGTATAGTAACACGGAAAACAATTTCCCCATTCCTACCAAAGTTGACAAACAAGAAGTATGCTGATTTTAATTAATTGGTTCAGGCATTTAATTATAATTGGTGTCAATAAAGACATTTTGATAACTATTCTGTATCTAAGAAACGATGTGACCAATTTCAAGTGATCTTTGCCTACTGTATCTAATACTACGTATGCCGTAACATATGCGATTTAAATGTGCAAGAAACTTAATTTTGACATGGTGACTATATAAATATTTTAGGTTAATTTGGTATACAGCATGTAGCATACTGGTTTTTGGCCAATTTCAACCAAACTTGATGTGTTGAACATATCACCTACAAGTACTAAACATGCTGGTACATTGTCTCTTTTGTCTGCAATATTGTAAGATACCGCTACAACAAGAAATCTTATTGTGTCAAATGTCGGAAAACAATAAACCTGTTACTACCTAATTTGGCAAACAAGATTCACTGCGCTGACCAAATAAACTTATATGTTTTACGTGGGTCGGTCACTTGTTTTTAAAATGGCGATGACATGAGCGTTTTATTACCATACTATAACCACAGAGTCATGTAAACAAGGAACGAAAAAACAAAAAAAAAAGGGGGGGCAATACACTTTTGAAATATTGCATATGTATTAGTGAACGTAATCGGAAATTTGGAAATTTGATACAAATAACACAGCCTGTTGTAAATAAACCATTGAATGAAATGAGACTGTATAAATGCTTTTAACAAAACATTATATATAAAACAAAATATCTGGAAGA
Organism: Dryococelus australis; assembly: GCA_029891345.1. NCBI lineage: Eukaryota > Metazoa > Arthropoda > Insecta > Phasmatodea > Phasmatidae > Dryococelus > Dryococelus australis. The sequence continues at coordinate 90,330,083 of CM057002.1, read as the reverse complement.
AATAGTTTCTGGACCAATATGTATACGTTAAATGTTGTTTAACATAAAATAATACAGACATTATCAAAGCAATCAGTTTGACTTTCTTTTCGTCTTTGATAACTTGGGTACTTATGTGCGCAAATCTACTGACTCTTAGGGTTTACTTGTGTGCATATTCTCAATCATTAAAATATCGACTAAACGAATGAAAACATTTCTTTTGTAGAACGCTTTATTCTCTTCATTTATGCTCAATACAATTTCCCATGCAGAAAAATATATGATAGCTGTTTGTTAAAAACTAGATTAAATATTTTGATCGACAGCCAGTTTGCAATGAAATATATTGTAAAACTAAGAGTCTCGTGGGCATTCCGCTTGTTTTCTGACAGCGTTGAAAAGTTCCAGTGACAGATTAAAAAACTTTATACGCTTGTTCACTTACTCGTCCAAAATGTGCATATTTTCTTCGCTTTATACGATAACTTTTACCAAGCACAGCTCTCTAGGAAACTGGGGAGCAGAGGTTGAAGGAACTGTCTGTGGCCTTCTACGATACTGTAGCCCAAACATAATGATGTGAGCTGCAGGGTTTGTTTCGCTGCTGCATGCATTTCCGACCTGGAACGCCACCTCCTCGATCGCTTAACACAGCTGTTATGCTCAGAAGAAATCTGTATATTTGACTACTATGGCTATACTAGGCAATACCACGGCGCCATTTTCACTCTTTTGTTTGCTGTAAACACAAAATATTTTTAACATGCATATCAGCCCTAAATTCCAACCAGATCAGCTTGCACTATCTACGTTCAAACATCTGGCATAAAATGGCATTACTACATTTGACACAGAAGTATTCAAGGAAGCAAGATTATTTGCTTTTCTGGCTGACTTAACTAAGGACTAAAATACAAGTTAAATAACTTTAATATGGAGCCTCACGTTTCTCTTGTCACTTTTACAATATGATAGGAAAAGTTATTCCTCTGGGAATACCAGCTCATCAAGAAAAGGGATGTGCGTTTTTAAAGTTTTTAATCGCTTGTAGGTGCTGTAGTGTTGTAACTGTCAGACTACTAGCCTCGCACCACGACAAACCGGGGTCACATCCGAATTTTCATGTGTAGGAAACATGGCGGGCGCTGCTGTTGGCCGGTGGGTAGTGTCGGGGTAGTCCCGATACTCAGTTTTCTGTCGCTGCTCCATCTGTACCTCTCTTCGTTACTATCTGCTCTGAAGACCTTAGTTGTTAAGCGCCGCTTACGTCTCTCTCATGTCACTGGGGTTAACTAACAGCGGTGTTTCACCTACAAACAGTATTTCACATCTACATAGATCGTTTAAAGAGTTATATACATTTTTCACCTCTGTTCTCAGATAATGTTAGTTTTGTGGCCAACGAATATCATATATTACTTGCAGATGCCACTTAGGTATGATGTGAAATACGGGTTCTGTACGTGCCTTGAAATTTCCCTATCATGTTTCAACTTGCCGACTGAATTATGATTATGTTCAGAATCATGAGTCTTTGTGGGAAACGTTTTTTCTTATGAAACTCTCAGCTCCAGTTAATCTTGTGGTCTGTAACACAGAGTCTCCAATGCCCTTGTCAGTGTTAATACTTCCAGCTCTACAATTAAATGTTTGGTGAGCAAATAAATACAAACAACAAACATGCAAAAGAGAAAACATATGACATGAAAAATTATGTAGGACATAATATCATGTGTTTGCAGTGTATTACATTTAGTCAAACTATGTTTTTATTCCTCTAATCGATAAGTGTAACAACGAATAATACATTATTTAAAACAATCTCAACATGTTTGCACCTTAACCTTGCTTTCCAAAGGTTTTTTTCCCGAACAAAAAATGAAGTCAATTTTATTTCGTAACCGGCCGCCTAATTTGTTTGAATAAATAAGCCAAGTAGACTCTTTTTATCAAGGCGTACCTACTGCCGAGACGAAACGAACAGGCAGTCAGGTGGATTACACATTAAACCGCTTCATAGTCCGCCTGGCTGTGTGCAGTTGTCACTGCTTGCAGCTCGCACTACTGCTCGCGCCAGACATCGTGGCCCTGTTGAGCTCCCTCGTCCTTCAGTAATGCGATGGACACGGACGGGCGCTGCAACTGATAGAAAATACTAACTGAAAGATTATCTATACTCGTTACTAAAAGCATTTTCAAAGGTTTCCTTGCATCCCACTAAGGCGAACCGGGTCCAATCCCCGGCCGGGTCACCGGATTTTCGCAAGTGGGAATCGTGCTGGATGATGTCGTTGGTCGGCGGGTTTTCTCGGGGATCTCCCGTTTCCCCCGCCCCTCGATGTTAAGAGCCGATCAAATCTCTTCACTCACTCGAAGGTTTCCGTTGGATGTTTTCACACTAAAGCCTGGTTCAGTTCGCATTCACACCGATCACGCCAAACGAAGTTGTCCAAATGTAAACAGATATTCATCATTACCGTGTTAATGTATAGGCGGAAGCTCAGTTTATGAATATAGGATAACGATGTAAATACGCGACAATAAACTAGAAGTTAAATATATATATATTTACTTTATTGTTTGGTAATAAGAAAATGTAGCAAATATTTTATAAAATAGGCCTAATTTTAAAGTTGTCTCAGATGAAAGTTTTGAAGGAAGGAGGAGAGTTGTCTAACCACTACACCACCACGGCCCCAGAAATGCTTAACGTTCACTATCGAATTATAGTTGTTATATCTTACACAATGACGTCGAAACAATAAATTTGTACTAACATGCAAATCGAAGTGTTTTTAAGTATATTAATATTAGCGCAACGTTTTAAACGGTTATGTCCACCTAAAAGCGCTCACTATAAATAATATTTGATTGAAAGGAATGAAAACAATGTAGCTGATGAAAGTAGTTTAAAAGAATAGCCGAAATGATTATGTCATGAACTGAACATAATGCAGGTAAATTATCTCTAATATTTAGGAGCGGAAAATATTTCAAAATAAGGCGGCACTGCGCGCTCAGTTGCACGTATATTTGTACAAGAATGACTGAAAGCTTTCCAAATGACCTATAGGGTTGTTTGTCCTAGTTACGGAGCAGACATGTATACGCTCGCTTGACCAGGTCCGGGTCAGCGTTCAAGAAGCAAGCTGCTGTCTGCGCCAGACGATGTGGCACTTGTTTGAACGTGGGCGCGGGGGTTTGTTGGGGAGAGGTGAAACAACTACGTACGTGACTGTGGCTTTGTAGCATCCGACCTAAAAATATTACCCCATCACATGCAGTTTAACTGCAGATTTCGTTTTCAATAGATGTCTGTGAACATTTAGGAATATATAAAACGCTATTTATATAAGTAAAAGGGAAGTAGTAAAAAAGTATGAGTAGGTGTTACGACCGCGAGACTAAATATGTATGAGTGTTAAGACATACCTATCAACAAAGTAGCTGATAGGGTTGCCAACAATTCTGGCATCAGTAACAGGTTTATCGAAAGAATAATGAAGGCTTGTGGTATGGTAGTCCATATATATATACACATATATATCGCCTTGTTCGATATCACGAGTGATACATATGAACATGGCAGCTATAAATTCAGCATATAAAATTGCAGGCAACTGTGGCTACCAGAAGACATAAGGTTAATGACCAAATCCCTTTGTTCGAGGTCACAAGTTACAGCTAAGACATAAATTTGGCTGCGATAACTTCAGTGAATTGAAAAGGGCATACAACTATACATACAAGAATTTTAAAACATGTATTTTTTCTCGAATTTTTGTTTTCAAGGTCATTCAAGGTTATGGGGCCAAGGTCAAGGTTTTCTGTATCTAAAACGGTGGTAGCAGTTTGTAATGTAATGTGCTTGCTGACTTTTATACACTTTTTCTCTAGTTTTTGTTTTTAAAATTAATTATTTATAAAATTATATATGGTTCAGGTCACCTGCATCTAGTAGGTGGTAGTTGTTAGTAATGTAATATTTTTGTTGACTTTTATGTATTTTTATCGAGTTTCTGTTTTCAAGGTCATTCAAGTCATGAATTCAAGGTTAATTTCACGTATATCTAATATGGTCATAGTATTACTAATGTAATATACTTGTTGACTTTCATGTATTTCTTGTCGAGATTTAGTTTTCTAGGTCATTCAATGTAATGGGGTCAAGGTCGAGGTTACCTGTATCCAATATGTTGGCCGTAATGTGTATTGTATAGTGCTTGCTGACTTTTATGTATTTTATTAAGAATGTTTTTACAAGGTCATTCAAGATCAAGGGGTTAAGGTCAACATAGTCTGCATATACTATGGTGGTGGTTGTTAGGATTGTAGTGTGCTTGTAGACTTATATGTTTTTCATCGAATTTTGGTTTTCAAGGTAATTCATAGTTATAGGGTCAAGGTTAATGTAGTCTCCACATAATATAGTGTTAGATGTATATAATGTAATATGCTTGATGACTTTAATGTATTGTATTCCGAGTTTTTGTTTTCAAGGTCATTCAAGGTCATGATGTCACTGTCAAGGTAGTCTGTATCTAATATGGTGGTAGTAGGTAGTATTGTAATGTGCTTGTTGACTTTTAAGTATTTTTCTCTAGTTTCTGTTTTCAAGGTAATTTAAGATCACGTAGTCACAGTCAGGTCACCTGCATTTAATATGGTGGTAGTAGTTAGTTGTAATATGATTGTTGTTGACTTTTGTGTATTTCTTCTCGAGATTTGGTTTTCAAGATAATTCAAGGTCAAGGACGATGGCACCTACATCCAGTATGGCAGTGGTAGTTTGTAATGAATTATGCTTGTTAACTTTTAGGTATTTCTTCTCCAGTTTTCGTGTTCAAAGTCATTCAAGGTCGTGGGTTTGAGGTCATGGTTACCTGCATCCAATATGGCGGACAGGAGATATCTACCACGATGGCTGTCGCCTACCTATATGGTGGTCGCCTACCAAGATGGTGGCTGCCTACCAATATGTCGGTCGCCTACCAACATGGTGGCCACCAACCAAAATGGTCGCACCTTGCACCTACCAAGATGGTAGCTGTGTATGGGTGAGGGGTGACCTCTGGAAAGTTCATTTTTAATACATTATATTACGATTATTAATAATAATTTCATTAATTTTAGTAATAGTATTTTATAGATATTTAAAGTAATTTTTGAATACATTTTTAATAATACATTGTTTAGTACATTTTTTAAAAAGTTTTATAGATATATTTTAAATTAATTGTTGATGATGCATTTTCAACAATTTTTAAAATACGTTTTTAAATATTTTTGAAATAATTTTTTGTACTTTTAATAATATAGTTTTTTGGATTTTAAAATTTTTTTTTGGTGTTTTGTCGAATTATTTTATTTATTTATTTATTTTTTGGGTTAAATGTTAAATGTCAAGGGCAAAGGTCCTGGTCCTGCTCTCCTGGCTCTGGGGTCTCTAATCCCGGTCATTGGGTCGTTGATCCTTAACCGTAGGTCGCTGATCCGTCTCACTGCTCTACACAGCGCCACTTATCTGCCTGGGAAAATGGGGATTTTTTTAGGGGGAAAGGGGACATTTTTACTGAAAATCTAAATTTTTAGGGACATTTAGTCGATTTTGAGGAAAACATGGAATTTGTGAGGGGAAAAAAGGAAAAAAAAGGGAAATTCCAACATGGCGTCGGGCGATTACTTAGCTCCTATCCCCCATCCCTTTGCGCAAAAAAAAATTGTACACTACTCACAACATTAGAAATAAAGTTGTTATTGTGAATTGATTCATTTTCTGACTTACATTACCAAACCTAATAAATTGAGAAGAAAGGGCTAGGAAGTAGAACAGATTAGTAATAAATCATTAAATATTCTTAAACAACCACTGCGAAATGGAACTTGAGTGGCTGGATGGACCCTCCTGTACGACATTTTGGAACTCTGACTTAGTAACTTTTCATTTGACTGCATGTCATATCACTAATCTTTAAAACGTAGCTCCTCTCCCAACAATTTACGTCACTATAACCTCTACGATTTGGTAGGTATGAGGTCAAAGTGCGGGGACTTCAAAGTCAGATGTTGGTAGATGTGTTATAAAGAAAATGCAATTATCTATCTCTATTTGTGTACCTATTTCTTAAAGGCACTGAATACGGTTTTCCAACGGTTAAATTTTCGGTTTTTGGTTTACCAATTTGTACTCAAACTTAGAAAATGCAATACCCTATCCCGCAAGGAAGGTAATTCTTAAAATAAACAGTAATTTAGTAAATATTTATATGCGTGAATATTTCGTGTGTAAGACAGTCCAAGATAACGCAAGTATCAAATTGGTATATATTTTTCTTATTTTGTAGTTGTGGGACTGACGATTTATAAAAAAAATATATATATATAGAATGTTGGCGAGTCATATTTGTGATAATAATGTGAAATATTATCAAACAAATGGTAGCTGTGTACGCTACAATGGCTAGCATTCTCATAACATGGCGCGAAACATTGAGAGGCCAATTGCTAGAAAGCACACATGTCTCCACCAATCAGTTAAGTGACTGGTCGGTATGGTGTCTGCCTGTCATTAAGTATTTCAAATTCGGTTACTTACCATTACTAGCACGTATAGCCAATGGAGGCAGTTCGGTGAGAAACCACATCATGACAAAACACGTTGAGTTGAACTGTCCAGCTTAGATGTAACGGTACTGTAGGCTGTTCGCGCCAAAGTGAGCTCTTAACACTTTTCGTAATGGTGCTATAACACACACATGAAACATGCAAGATATTCTATTTATACTTCAGTTCGTGTATAAATGAAAATAAAAACTGAGTTACGACTTAAAACGTAATCTTTATGGACATTTGGGTGCATACGTCCTCATATAAAATGTGACAGGCATCAAGAATTGCTCAAATTAGTGCGAATAGTTTCCTTCGAAATATATCTAGTAGCTCGCTGCACGTATTCTATATGTTATTATGTTTTAAACTGTTAATATGTTGAGTATTTTTAAATAACCGTAGATCTTTCAAGAGACTATAATCACTCCCGCATATAATACTGTAGCAAATTCGTGTTATAACACTTTAGTAATCAATAACTATTTACTGTAATCCAATTTTGGTTAAGACATGTCGGTGCATGTAAATTAGCCTTTACTTTATGAACGGAACAAAACAGGAACAGGAAAACTGCGAGGATTATTTTGAGGACAAGCTAAACTTCACACACTTATAGACCTAATCTACCTTTGCATTGGATTACAGTTAACAAGGTTCACTCAGGAATGTGCGAAGTAAATACGAAATTGGCAAGGAAAGACGTTTGGGATCACGTGCTTTATGTTTTAGAGTAATATTGGCGACTTACTGGGGAAACAAACAGTGAATATACAGTAGTTGATCGGGTATTCATTGGACTGTGAAGTCTACACTACATGCCATTCATTTTGAGACATTTCATGGTCTCTAACTATCGTACATATGAAAACATAATTCTATATGATGTATATTTAATGTTTTTAGTGATTATCACTTTATGTTTTCAAAGATCTCGTGTGTGTTGGCAAGGGGAATTATAACGTAACACCTCCTTTCATATTTAAAATTATGCATGCTTTGAAAGTAATTTTTTCCAGCGGTCCAGTGTGATCTGTTTAAATTTATAATTTACTATTTGTTTCTCAGACCTGATTCAGGCTAATTCATAATTCCGAAGGTTTCACCACTAATTTACTTGTAACTGCATTACATATAATGTGTTAGAATATATTGGGACGAAACTGAGCTCACAGAACTATTATTCGTGTTTTGTATCCTTTGTCCTCCATAGCCATGTTTCCTGCAGCAGTTAGCCACGCCCACTCCGCGGCACGTGCCTGTCACTTGGGAGGGGCAGCCTGCCAAACATACCCGAAGGGGACTTAGGAATATTTTCAGCTACAAGAGATCGCTCATTTTTCTGTGAAGAGCAGTGTACATAATTTAATTTAATGTGTAATTTTTCATTCATAATGCGACCAGAAAAAATAATTTTAACAAATCCAAAACCAATATCTGACAGGATGTAACTGTTGAATGAAGTGAAACACAAAATGGCGGTGCTTATGACGTTTTAGTGAAGCCCTAAAGAAGAACATTGAATGGGAAAAAGACAAATGTGAAGTAATCGCGAATATTATGTCACAGTAAACACAACTTACCAGGTTACTTTTAGCTCCTCTTTTCAGCACCCCCTTCTCCATGATTTCCTTCATCAAATGAAACAACTTACAATTGACGCGTGGATATCCCACGAACCAGGCGACCTCCCGTGGCGCAGTCGGTTGGTGCGCCACCCATCTCGGGTGCGGAAGGCTCTGGGTTAGAATCCCGGGTAAAGCGTAGGTGTTAATTTACATTAGGCTGTAAGTTAGTCTGTAAGCTATCCCCTGCTAAGCCTTCAAGCATAATACTGGGGGACATTGAAAAGCCCCATACAATACAATACAATCCCTCGATCCAGAATAAGAATTCGTACATTTCTCGATTTTCTCTAACTCGCCTCTGAATGAAGCATGAACTCAGTTTATTTTTCTTTTTACTTTACTTACACTTTTGCAATCTCACATAAAACTGTCTCACGTGCAGTTTTGTTGTTAGAAATCGAGAAACTTGTTCTACAAAATTTCCCTCTCTTCATCTCATCTCTCCACCTGAGTCGTGTTATCACCAAACAATAGAAAACACACTTGATAAGCCGAACCAGTGCTTGTTATTGTGCGGCACAGACCTACTGTCTGGAACAACTACGACTGTCTACTGACGTGACAGTATCCTGCCTGAAACGTTTACACGAGACAGGTAGCATGCCATTGGTTACCTGCCTTCAGCTACCTGACGTCCAACTAACCTCGGGTCAGCGCGGCTTGTTAGGGAACCTTTTTCGGGACGCAGTTGCTAATATGACAGTTGCTAATATGTCCATTCCAGAGCCTAGCGCAGCCAATCTGCGAAATGGTATACCCGCGTCAAAGGAACCGCGATGCTATTGTGCGCTCTTCGTGCTGAAGCAGCCGTCGTTTGATGACGGGTGGAGGGGGGGGGGCGAGGCCTACCCAGGCGCCTGGTTAGAGGAGGCACCGGATGGGCCGACATTTTTTAGACTGTAAATCTCTGAAATAAAAGGAGTTTATGTGCAAAGAAAAATTATTATACGCCATATACTAATATTTAGACTTTTACGCTGTACTGCACACGAAACTCAATTCTTGATATTTTGTGACTAAACTGTTTTCGAACATGACCTCCTCAACTGTATTAAAGCTGGGAAATCAACAAGACGGAAGAACATTTGTAATCTAGCTTGTAGCTAAGCTAATTTGCTGGAAGTTTCTCTCTCTAGTTATAGGCACGTCCGCTGTACCGACGAGTAACAAGAGTTTGAATTTTGTCCCTTGAAAGTATCGCACCTTCATAGGGTTTCAATAAATTTTTTCGCATACAATTTTAAGAAACATAAACTAATGACTAAAAAGAGATACAATTCAAATATCGACGATTTATGAACATTCTTATATAATCATTGCTTTCTCGCTTGAAATTATAAACACAAGTACTCTTATAATAATGGAAAAACATAAAAATTTCGATCATTCAAAAAACATAAAAATTTACAGTTCATTTTTTAAAAATAAAAATCATACGAAATGTCAAACCAGGTATGAGTGCACATGGAGGTGTTCTGTGTTCCCTTGTTATTGGACATATAATAACATTAAACGGATTTTAATATTTTTTTTCACATTATACATATAGATTCTGGATCGTTACCTTAATATTTTAAAATAAAAAGAAATAGATAGAATTTAAAATTCTTAAAATGCATTCAAATTAGTATAGTTAATATTTTTTCACATAAAATTATAAAATTTTCTATAACATAAGTATTTTTTGAAAGAGGAACCCTTAATTTATGCACAATATTTTTATAATTATGGGATTAAATGCTACGGCAAAATTATTTTCAAAGGTAGCCAAAAACATGAAAATCAGTCTCAAAATACACGACTTACCGCGAAACAATACAAAACATCAAGCACCCTACGATTTCATTAATCATTTGGGAGTGTATAAATTATTTTTCATAACTTTTTACGTAAGTATCCGCCGCATAAAATATATATTTTATATAATTTTAAATTATAAAAACTAATTAAAAATATTGTGAAAGCCAAACACGAAAAACTTTAATAAGAATCATAGTCATTCTCAATTAGAAAACAAATAATTAATGAAAAATTTAAAATATATAAACAAGATTGTGAAAAACTCACATGTAATAATACCTCACGCTCCTGTTAAAATACGTCTGTTAGAATGCACTTCAAACACCTTTGTCATGATGACGTAGTGTTAAACAAAGAAAACTTTGGATAGAAATGTGAAAACTATCAACAATGTACGAAATGGTCTTGCTATGCTGTCAGTTATAAAAATTTAGCTAATTTAACACCAATGTTTGCTCTTATATTTGAGTCCTTGATTTATGTCTGCAAATCTTTCCATCTGTGTTTATATTTGGCATTTCTGATTGTAATTTTTGTCCGTGTTTGCCTTTATGTTCGTGTTTGGATTTGTGTTTGCCTTTGAATTTGTGTTTGTGTTCGTATTTGTCCTGCATATTATATTTGTGTTTGCATTAGTTAATGTGTTTTGCATTGTATTTGGGTTTACATTTCTGTTTGCCTTTGGACTTGCCGTTGTGTTGACATTCGTTTTTTGTGTTTTTCATTTGGAATATTCCCAGCTTTAATTAACTCTAAACTAAAATATATGAAATTTCGAAAAGTCCCAAATGGAAACACAAGCTTAAATATGAAAACACAAATACATAAAGCACAAATGAGAACACGAATAAAAATTAAAATTAATTTACAAATACAAAACCGAAACACAAATGCAAATACAAAAGTAAAACACGTGCAAAAGAAAAATTTATGTAAAGTAGCAAAACAGAAACACAAATACAAACAATTATAAAAACAAACTCCATAGCAGATAACATAACAACGCCCATTTCGTACTCTTATGATGTTTTTTACAGCTGTTTTCATAGTTTTCTTTGTTACTTGCCACTTCATTATGCTACAGGGGTTTGAAATTCTTTCTAAGAGATGGTTATGAAAAATATTTTCCACTAAGTCATCAGATCTTATCAGTTGTGGGTTTCTTACAATCTTGATTTTCTATGTAAAATTTTTCACTTATTGATAGTATCCTATGTAGAAGGTAAAATTTATTTGTATTACCCCCGTTCGTGTTTGATTTTAAATTGTACAAATAATTAATTTTATAGTGTAACCTTATATATTATATAAATTAAATAAATATTATTTTATGCTACATAATCTGCTATAAAATTTGTGATAATTATATGATTTCACAAAAAAATAATGATTGCACTTGTTCAGATTGAAGTTTTAGTTTTTTTTTTTTTTACTGTACTGTTACTGAATGATATACTTAGTTTGTATAACTTCTGTTTGTTTTTAAAAATTACTTTGTACTGTAAACCACCTCTCCCCAATTACCCAGGAATCGAAATTGCGATTTGTAACAAAATGTAGAACTTCATGCAGGTTAACTGATTCGAGTATGACATATTCTCATGTGTAATATGCAAAATTGACATTTTTATAATATTACACAGAAAAAAATGAAGCCATATAAATATTCAAACTTTAAGTCATTATTATTGTTATTATTATAAAACTTTTATGATTTTTGACAAAGAGTATTTAAATCATATATATATATATTCAGTTTTATTGAAGTTAAAATAAACAAATAAAGCTTGCATGTTATTTATTTACTTGTTTTGGATGTATTGAGCCTATAATGATACTTAATTTCACAAGCCTTAGAGCTATATATCCCCGTGACAACGTTATTTGTAACAGTGAGCCTTATAAACTTTTATAGGCATAGTTGGTGATAATTAGCTAACCACTCGGGTGAGGCCATTGAAGTTGGAAATGTGCAAGGCCAGTACAAGTTCAATCAGGAGGATGTAAATATCCTAATTCTTACGAGCGTATATGGCCGTTATATTCGACCTGTTCATGTTACAGTCATTAAATTCATATCATGTGTAACACTCGGGGTCTCAAAAAATTTATATGCAAATTTATAGCATAATATCTGTAAAATAATGGTAAGGATCTATTATTTTTCAACCATTAGAGATAAAATCAACAAATTAATATCACAGTTAACACTGGCGACCCAGAACAAGAAAAATATGCCATGCTAGTAGCTAGGTACTTTTATAAGTATAGCTGGCCGCCACTTCGTAACCATTGGAGATAAAAACATCCATATTCTGAAAGTAGACACATCTCCCGTCCATGAACATGACTGTTGACAGTAGTAACATATGTTGGGCCAACAGTTGGAATATGGTTCGAAAGGTTGGCTAAACGTTGGGTTGGAACACGATGATTAAAACAACATTGGCCCAAAGTAATATGCCAACGAAAAATTTCTACCGTTGACATTTTGCGAGATTAATTAGCACTTTTGAGAAAATTACGTCACCAAATCAGGAAAAGCCAGACCATACTGAAAAATTAATATTTTTAACCTTCAAAATGGTTGATAAATTGTTGGTAGCAAGTTGGGAAACATACTGTTGGTATTTGGTATGTCTTCTTTGGTTGGGCTAGTGTTGTCCAACCAACACTTAATGTCAAATATGAAGAAAATATTCTTAGTAAAAACACTGGGGCAGTGTTCCATTACTTTAAAAAATATTAACGTTTGATATTGAGTCAACATTCGGTAATGAACATTATGCCATCAAGTTTGAAGCATGCATATTTTGTAACGTAACTTAGCACTCCCAAGAAAATTATGTCACTAAATGAGAAAAAAATTGAACATACTGCAAGTCCCCAATAGCAACATATGTAGGACAAATGTTGGAAATTGGTTGGAAAATGTTGTGTAGAAATCCAACACAAAATTAACTTTGGGCCAACGTTGTTTGCCAACCGAGATCCAACCCAATGTATTTAATAAAAATTATGTTAAAGCATATAATAAAAATATATATAAAAAATAATTTAGAAAAACTGTTAAAATAGAGAATCTGGTGCTTTTAATTTGTTGGTGGAAAGTTGGATAAACGTGTGAAAGACAATTGTTGATGTTCTGTAAATGTGTGTGCGTTGGGCCAACATAGTTTTCCAACCAAAATCCAACCCAAACAATCAAATATCAACTTATGTTGGCACTTGGCTGGAAAGGTTGACTATGTGTTGGATTTGAGCACACATATTAATACAAAATTGGCTCAACGGAAAATGATAAGAAAAATTTCCTACCACGAAAATGTTACGAGATTACTTATCAACATCCAGATAATGATGTAACTAAATCAGAAAATGTCATAATCTATTGCAATTTTACTTTGAAATGATTGGTTTTTGGTTGGCAACAAGTTGGTAAACATTATTTCGGTAATAGGTGTATTTTTATTTTGGGTCAACGTTGGACAAACAACTTTTTATGTTAAACTACAGAAAAACCTCTTTGAATGAAAACAGTGCCACTCTCTTGTACTCATATAATATGAAGTTACTTCATCACCAGAGATATTCTTCTTTAAAGTGTGATCATTTGGTTGTATATCATATAAATGTTGGTAATACAACAGTTAGTAATTGGTGCTAATTGTTAAGTTGGGCCAACATAATGAAACAAACATGCCAACAATGCTAATTATCATATGCTTGATGAAATAAAACAATTATTTTGCATTTTTGTTCAAAATGTTTTTTTTTTAACACACCACTCATGATAATGTGTTGGTAATGTATTGGTTACTTGGAAAACACACTGCTGGTATTTGGTGTTTAAATATATTTTGGGCCAACATTGTGTAATCATTATTATGGCAACAAAGGTAATTGCCATGAAATAACACTATACTTATGTATGATTGTTTTAAAGCAATATCTTTAACACACAAGCAATATCTGATTTAAAACTGACTTCGTTAGTAATGTGTTGGTTACTTGTTGGTTAACATACTGTTGTCATTTGGTTTGTAAATTTCTGTTGGGCCAACATTGTGTCACCAACATTTTGTCAACAAAGGAAATTGCCATATATATGATGAAATAACACCATATTTTCGCGTGATTTTTTAAAACTATGTCTTTAACACACAGGCCATATCTGATTTAATATTGGCTTCATTGTTTATGTTTTGTTTACTTGTCTGAAAATATACCATCTGCATATGTTATGTACTGTAAACCCTTGTTGGGCCATCAATGCACAACCAACATAAATTCACCAATAGAAAATAATCGTTTTAAATGGTATAACCTATTAATTTTCACAACATACAAAGAATCAACAAGTGTATATTTTCATTAAACTATGTTTTCATCCGATATCAAAAGATGGAATTTTCAGGTCGTAGCGTATATTTGGATGTGATGAATAATAATGGGTTTACTGAATTCTTTAAATCTTTTTGTTAATGGGTAAAATTTCTTTAAAATGCAGGTAACCAACCTTGACAGAAAATTATTTATTGGTTGGTATTATGTATGCAATAATACACCTTCGTAAAACATTGCCGTCTGTGGGTAAATGACTGTGCGAATGCCTTCCTAAAAGAAAAAAGAATATTAGTTAGCGAATGATCAAAATACTGCGAAAAACCAACGTAATAAAAACTTAAAATGTTTTTTTTTCTGTCGTGTTAGATTTGCATATGTTGGAAACTGGTAGAAAGTGATTGGTTGGCATGCTGTAAAGAATGTTACTGACTATGGTTGGCATCCAACTAATTACATTAGACCCTATATTGGGCCAACGTAGTTCCAAGTGTCAATTTGATGTACAGGCAACGTTATTTTCCCAATGTTGGCCCAACCTTCAAGCTTAGGTTGGATTAACATTGGCCCAAACACAAAAAAAAATGCTACATGAGGTAATGCATTATGCCCGAATCTGTATTAGGTACAGTCGTTAACCACTTTGCGAAGAGCAGATACTGTCACTAATTCAGATATCATCATACTTTTCAGACATCGAGTATGGCGATTTAATGCATTATGCTATGCGCACAGTCATATACATAGTTAATTGTTATTTTACGATATTGGAGATATGTCCCCAAAATTCACAATTAAAATAATAATCCCGACCCCAAACAAGACGTCATGCTAGATGCTGCCCCTACCAAACATTGGTGGCCATTATTTCACATAGATGGAGGTAAAATATCCAAATTCATGTTGTAGATAACACCTCAAATCCGAACATGTCGACATGCTGCAGTATGACAAAAGTACTTTTATAAACATATCTGCTCTCTATTTCATAACCATTGCAAATAAAATCAACAAATTAAGATTGCAGAGAATACCTGTGATTGTAACAAGACAATGTGTTATGTTAGAAATGAACGATTATGTAAATATAAATGCGCATAATTTGCGAATTAGTAGAAGTAGAACCACAAACTTCATATCGTAACCCTGAAAAGCCAATGGAATTAAAGTCGTAAATCTATTCTATGTACGGTGTACATAGAATACATACATATTCGCAAAACAATCCAAAACTTCAAGCACCTAACGACTTCAATAATTATCTGCGTGTATATTACAAACTTTTCATAACTTTTTCCTAAAGTATACGCTACATATAAAATATATTGTTGGTAACATACTGTATTTGTGTTTACATTGATGTTAGCAGTTTTTCGTAGGTATAATTTTTGTAGCTTTATTCATTTTATTTGCGAAATTATTTTCGACTACAACTATTGATCCATTGCACTTTTATGTTCGTGATCGGGAGATATGATTACAATCGGAATACAGTAGTTCTATTTCAAACTGTTGCAAAATTGCAGACAACTATTTTTATATCACCAGATATCTGTATTTGTGCTCATTGGTGCTGGGCGTCACTAAGCCCTTCCTTACTCGATCTACAGATCCCCCATCCGCTTAACTGTAGTTGTAGAACTTTCTCTTCAACGTTTATGGGAAGAAATCTTGAAGATGGGTCATTGGTCATGATTTATGGTGTGATGTGTGTCAACTACAGTTTTCACGAAGAGATAACCTGCGGAGCTACTGCATATTGCGTAAAAAATGTACAATTGTGGAGCGAACTGTGAGTTCTAATATCACTCACAGTCCAACATTAAAATGTGACAAGTGTCAGAAGCAATAGAGGACTCTAAAACTGTCTCCTGTGGAACGATTAAAAAAATTAGCGTATTTATAATTTATCTGCACGTCCTCCTCTACATCATCCATAATTTAGAAATTTTGCTAAACAATTCCAATTTACAAATCAATCTTCATACCTATGCATATGAAAAAAACGATTAATTATCCAAATGACTTACATAGAACAGAAACGGTTTGTATAAAAATGTTGACTATCAAACAAGCGTTGCCTACATTTACAATGGAAACAAAGGAAAACAGCACACCTTCTGCAACTAACCGTTACCAAATTAAATTATGAAAAACAAATTCAGTATTGTAATGTAAATGAAAAAAAAAATAATTTATGGAAAGTAGATAGTAGAAAACAAAATGATGATCGCGACGATTCAGATAATGGCTACAGGACATGTGAAGTTGGCAGAAAGTGGAAAATTACGGTAGCATGGTCTCCAACCTTGTACTATGACCGAACAATACCTCACATCTTACTCATCATTGAAAATCTTGCAGAATGGTCATTGGTGGTAAATGATTTGTTGGAGACAGGGAAATAATTTTTTAAACTGGCGAAATAATACAAGTGGACGATTACATAACACGTGGCACACGAGTTCTATACGTAATAATGCTATTTCGCGAGTAACCTAAAAAATTTACTGAAGAGAATTTGAAAGAATACAGTAAATCACATCGACTGACTTATTTCTCAGATAACCAATATGAATACAGTATTTACAATGATGAAAAAGTTGATCATGAGTATGGAACTGACTGTAAATACGAAGAAGAAGGAAATATTTTACATGGATGTATATTATATTGTTTTACATCGGAAGGCAGATCAAGTTTTATGTAAATCGAGTACGACGAGAATGTTGGCTTCCATTATATAAGTGACTCAAATTAACTGTCACGCATACTTCTGTTTCTGCATGAATGAACATATTTCAGATACTGTGGCGAATTTTAATATGTTTGAGGTTAGAATTATATAAATTCCAGTACACACATTTTAAGGACACGATATTCTGTATTTGCTAATAAATTTTTGTCAAGAATGGGCTTGTGAATTTTTGTGCTAGTTGCATAAGTGGCTTTGTTTGGAACTGCACTTATTTTGAACATTTTATTGACATAGCCAAATAATTAAGTGCATGCACAGTATCCAAACAAAGTGGCAATGGTGTAAAAATGTAATTAATATTTGCTACTAAGGAAATGAAAAAAAATCTGTATTCACTACGATGGATACGAAACACTATTACTATACAAATATCTTTATATTTAAAGCAAATTGACCCTTCTCGGAGGTAAAAAAATCAAACTGCTAAGAAAACACTTTTTTTTTTTTTTACAGTTGAAAGCAAAATACTTTTGAACTGTACTTTTGCATGAGCTCAAATATACGAAATCTTGGGTTCGATTCTAAGACTACCTACCACGATTCTGGTTTCCAATGTTATTTCCGAAGGGTCATTTCAAAATAATAGGATAGTTTGACAATGCATAACATACTTTGTTCTCTTTCCTGCTGACGAAATAACAAATTTTACTTAAAATTTTAAATATTTAAAATATGATCACACCATGAAAGAACGGATAATGTAATATTCTCAACCTATATATATATATATATATATATATATATATATATATATATATATATATATATAATGTAATTATTATATTTCATGGCTGTTTTACAATGATGGTAAATAGAACACCATGTGCAATTAAGCAACATGATATGTTTGAGTTATGATTGTGGTCAATGGTTTGGGTTATGTTTGAGGTATGTCATTTTATGCACTAGGAGTGTTTGAGATCCACGGCATTATTGAGTTATGTTTAATATCCGATATTATTGTTAGTTGGAATGGCCGATCATTATGAATGGATGGTCTGGCCGGTTGCTATATCTGTATATTGGTATGTCAATACGAGTCATGTGTTTGCGATGCCTGAGGCAGTGGCAGTGGTGACAATGGCAAGGAGCAAACATGTTGGATCATTCTCACTATACTTCATTGGCGATGGGAAGAAGCATACATGTTGGATCATTCTCACTATACTTCATTGGCGATGGGAAGAAGCAAACATGTTGGATCATTCTCACTATACTTCATTGGCGATGGGAAGAAGCATACATGTTGGATCATTCTCACTATACTTCATTGGCGATGGGAAGAAGCAAACATGTTGGATCATTCTCACTATAATTCATTGGCGATGGGAAGAAGCAAACATGTTGGATCATTCTCACTATACTTCATTGGCGATGGGAAGCTATGTTTAATAATGACTAAGAGAAAATATATTGATAGCGTGTTCTTGTTCGGGGTTGAAAGTATTATTTACGATCTGAATTTAATGGTTCTATCACCTGTGATTGTGACATGGATCTAAATATGATAATAGTTCACTACAGTTCTATCATCATTAGGGTATTTCTTTCAGTATGAGTATTGTGCTCCTAAATCTAATTGTTGCAAACTTTATCCATACTTAGCTTACAAAATGGCTCAGGGCATTATGCATTACTTGAAAATGATCGAGGTAGGGAATGGTTACTCTGATCTGGATATAATGGTTCTATAATCAATAATTGTGAAAAGGAGCAAAACTATGCTTATAAAAATGGGATGAGGGCCTACAATTGTACGCCATCTTGTTCGATGTTGGGATATTTCCTGTGAACTGCACTTGGTGACTCTATTTTATGTTTGCGAAATATTAATCAACAATGCCTATAAATTATTTTGGTTTAACATGACATGTGTTCTTGTTCAAAGACGTGAGTGATGTTATCTTTAGTGGTTGCGAAATGGTTGGGAACGACGCTTATAAGACGTCTTCGGGTGTAATGTATTGTCTCATCCCGATCGAGGTCTCTGTTATTACCTAAGGTCTGAACTTGATAGTGCTATCGCCAATATTTGTGAAATAACTAATAATTTATCTTTAACATGAAACAGGGCATACATAATTGCCTGAAATGCAAGGTAGGAATTGAATTGTATGGCTCTATCCCTTCTATTTGCGAAATTGTTTTCGACTTCAACTATTAATCCATTGCACTTTTATGTTCGGGATCGGGAGACATGACTACGATCTGAATATAGTGGTTCTATTTAGAACTGTTACAAAATGGCATACAACTATGTTTATAAAAGTGTTTAGGGTCTTACAAACCACATCGAACTATTTGGGGATGGATATTTTAACCGCTTTCGGAATTTGGTTGTTCTGTTTCGAATGGTTACGAAATGATCTACTTGTCTCGCCTTCTTGATTGGGAGAGGTAGTGATATCTATGATTTAGATATTTCCACTATTTGCAAATTAAGACAAACGCTGGTTATATTGATTTGTTAGAATGGGTTATTGTGTGAATCTTATTGTTCTACTAACAAATGTTCATACATTACAATAAATTAAATTTATAGCAATGTTTTTGGCATAATACACTGCAATTGCCTATTCGGGACCGGAAGTCTTACCTACCCCATGCATTCGATTGTTCTGTTTCCAGTGGTTGCGAAGTGGTGGGCATCAACGCTTACAATAGGGCACATGTACCTACATGGCATATTGCCTTGTTTGGGGTAGCGATTATTATCTGTGATTCTAATTTGGTGGTTCTTAAGTTTTAAAAGTAAAAATATAGAACAAATTGGAAAATAAATTATTTGCCTTTATATCCAGCATATTGACTCTTTAATGCGGTTGTAACACGTTACAAGATGACCACGGAGTTAAAGAAATCTTAACACCTGGTTTAACATATGTTGTTACAGTTTAAATTTAAGAATACACTAAAATAATCGAATTATATAATAAAGTGAATATTCAAATTCTGTAAAATTATTTCGCGAATATGCGGTAAATCTACTGTAAACGCAAACCGCTTGCAGCGAGTTTCCGTAGCTCAAAATGCTTGTTTATTAAATTTTCTATTGTTTTTTATTCTGGCTTTATTTGACAGCTACATTGGTTCTTGATTTATAGCTAAGTTGGTAACCTAAATTTCGTGCTGGCAACCCGTAACACTAGTGTCTATCAGATTGCATAAAATCCATTTTTTTTTAAATTCGAAAATATACAGCTGTTATTTGGTAGCACCCCAAAGGCCACTAGTATTTGTTCATGTTAGTAAAAATGGCAGGCTAGGCTTCAATATTCGAACTGTGCGACTGCAGCTTTACTTTTGTTATTGGCCACGTGTCTTTATGAGAAGACTATCTGACTGACTGGACCAACCAAAAACCAGAATTAAGTTACTCCGGCATTGAACATTCGTGATTTCTGGGTAGACACTTAAAATATGCTTGACAGATAAAATCAACCAACCACAAAAAGGAATTTCAACGTAAGTGTTTTGGGTTACAACTAGTCGTGTCATATTTTTGTGAATAACAAGTGCCTCTGTAAACCAGTGGCTAGAACTTCGGAATTGTTTTTTATGGTATTTAAAATGTTAACACTTACTGAAACTGTACTTTAATGCACTTTTGCAAGAAGTATGTGCTTAAACTATCCATCATATTAAAACTCTTTCCGGGTCAAGCTTTACCAAAAAAACAGTTTGTTAATCTGTAACTATACTAATGCTATATGTTGTTTGTTTAGTAATTGTATGCTTCTAGTAGATTTACATTTTGAATAGTAGATAATATGTTCACTTTCAAGCTGTTTTACTAATTTTGAATATTTCAAGTAGCTGTAAAAAAATTTAATAGTTAAAAATTTTAACTATAGTTTTTTAACAAATTTATTTACATTAATTTTGCTTCATTTTAATCTTATGAAAACTCTAATAGTTTTGGATTTTTAATAGGTAAATCTACAAGTAATGAAAAAAGTAATATTTCGTGAATAAACAATCTATGGACGGTAAATGTGAACCATTTGTAGCGAGATTCCAGAGCTATTAATTCACGTTGGTCATATTTGATATACATTGCAATTCTGGCCTTATTCGTCCGATACATGGCATTTGGCAGCGCCCAAAAAGCCAAAGGTAGCTGCTCTTGTCGTTCTGAAGAAAGCAGTATGGCGATGCTTTCGTGATAGAAGAAAAATTTTCATGGTAGTAGTTCCATTGTGGACTATTTTATATGTACATGTAAATAAGATAAGAAAAATTAACAACTGTGTTTCCACACACGTGTAGGGACATTAGTAAAATTCAAATGTAAAAGTTATGAATGTTAAAAACTAATATCTTACATACAAATTACTTAAAGAAACTAAAATTTTCGAGCATTCCATAATGTAAAATTTATTTTAGAACAAATTTTTCCGTTTATTACTTTTATATTGGAGGAAAAAAGAAATTATATTTAAACTGCTAGTTGTAGATAACAAATTTACTTCAATGATTATAATGAAGAAAGTTTCGTTTGAAGCAGATAACATAGGAAAAGGGGACTATCCAACTTCTACGTTTAACAAGAAGAATATTTAGATTTTTTAATTTTATTTGTATGTTAAATGTTTAAAACTCATTATTTTTATGATGATGCTAAAAAAGTGAGCTAGGACCTGCTGATTTCATACTATGTATTGACTATTATTTCCGTGAAGTTAGTTGCAAGTTACTGATTATTCCCGTGGCTTAATTCCAATGATTTGAATTTCCCTTCGGGGCTTTCTAACATGGAGAATACCTGTTAAATTATAGTTTAATCTTTAAAAAGAGATTTAATGTGCAGTGTGCGTTATTTATGGAAGGATTATGTTTTTTCACGTGCCTAAACTATTGTTGTTCGTTTAGCATAGTGTTTTTACACAGTGTTAAATGGTTGCACAGTGCAATGAGTAGAGTTGCCACATTGTGTACACGTCGATTACTGTACATTTGGACCATGGGACGTTCCCACACATCTCCACAGTTATTTACGATGCATTAAATAAGTTTATTTGTATTAATATAGACACAAATACTTTCAATACAATCTATTTTATACAAAATATCTACGTCGCCATCTCAAGCAAGAATTAAAAAATATATATATATATAAAGTAAGTCTTGTCTTAGGACGTGGTAATCAAAGTTATGCGATCACACTTATTACCCTTTCATTCCAATGATTGGCCAGCCTTTGACAGCCTCCTCAATGGCGTTCAATGACTGGTATTCAAGTAAATTATATAAGTAAGTCTTAGGTCGTGTCTTAGGACGTGGTAATCAAAGTTATGCGACCACACTTATTACCCTTTCATTCCAATGTTTGGCCAGCCTTTGACAGCCTCCTCAATGGCGTTCAATGACTGGTATTCAAGTAAATTATATAAGTAAGTCTTAGGTCGTGTCTTAGGACGTGGTAATCAAAGTTATGCGATCACACTTATTACCCTTTCATTCCAATGTTTGGCCAGCCTTTGACAGCCTCCTCAATGGCGTTCAATGACTGGTATTCAAGTAAATTATATAAGTAAGTCTTAGGTCGTGTCTTAGGACGTGGTAATCAAAGTTATGCGATCACACTTATTACCCTTTCATTCCAATGTTTGGCCAGCCTTTGACAGCCTCCTCAATGGCGTTCAATGACTGGTATTCAAGTAAATTATATTGCTGTTTTGTGTTTGCAGTGTAGAACACGTCAATGGACGTGTATAAAGCTGCCACAAGTCATAGTGACTGCTGTATCAGCTGCAATTGTTAAAGCAAGATTCAAGGTTTGTGGTTCGTTTAGTCACAGAACCATTCCGTGATAAACCGCTGCCCTTACATATGGACAGCTGTCCCTTTTGTATCATGTTAATAATTGTTTAAAATTCACATTGGGCGTACCAGACAAAACGCAATCGAATTGTGAACTTCAAAGTAAAACTTTGTACCAGGAATAGACGGTCGTTAAAATAATTTGAGAACTTCTTTTCAAACTTTCGGCGTATAAACCAACAGTATAACTTTCCTGAGCAATATATATATGTACAAATGTCGCATAACACTGCTACTACGTTTTCCACAACTGTGTTAAAATTGCAACTTCCATCTTCTCGAGAAGAGTGAACAGTCTGTTTCATTTGGGTAAGGTGGAGGATGCTTACGTGTTTTTGCAGGCGAAGCAAGAGCTCCATCCTTGGAGGATGGAATTGCGGTAGACTGTTTGTTCGTTAACTCACGAACCACTTCAATGCCGTTTAGCATCTAACGTCGACTCATTAGTGGAATGGATGTTTCGCCGAATGCTCGTGAATGGTCGCAAATTATGCAGGTAAATATTTTGGCCACTGTATGACCAGCTAAATTGTTGAAGCGATAGCATTTTGGAACAATTTCCGCTACAAAGCAACTCATCAGAGTTACAGGATGTGACCATAATGTACTCAAATTATTTCAAATAATGCCACTTAAATTTACGAGAGTACCTACATTTAATTCAGTACATGACGGACATTTTAGCACGAATGGTTTTTGCTAAAAGTATTGCATATTTGTCTGGGCATAAGGTACATAGGTACTAGAACAGCATAAAACTGAAAATACTATAATAAGAATCACACAAAATTGAAACGAGAGTGTTCATACAAGTCTGCATAAAGAGTATTAATTATTTAAGTGCAAATTATATATATATATATGATATATATCATATTTAATGAGGTATCAAAGTTAGCCATTAAAATGTATGTAAAACTAATAACGTAACATTTTTAGTTCGTTCAGTAAGAATATTTTGCAGGAAAGTACATAAATTAGATTGTTATAACAGAATATATTATAAAATATAGAGTGCTAAAAAGCTAATTTCTGAATTAAATTAGGAAGCTGCCTAGAAAGTAATAACAAGTTCTAAACTAAAGGAAAATTTTTATAGTATACACAAACTATCAGCATAGCATAACAGTGCACAGAGATAATATAATTTAAATTTAATGCATTAACTCATTAAATATAATTTCACATAGAGCTTAAGTTACAATCAAATAAGAACACGTAGAGAAGTGCTACAATTAACGTAAAACGTTATGTATAACTAGGTGAAAATTATATCAGTTTTGTATAGTGTACACACTCTACAATCTTTCAAGCAAGCAGCAAATTGCGTAGCGAGGGGTCGATACAAGGTATCCAAGGACGCGCCAGTCGCTGCGACCTCATTTCCGTGTTGACCCGACCGATTCCACAATCCCCCTACCCCCCCCCCCCACCTCATTTTTCAAGTCCGCATCGCGCCAGGCGGCCGGCGGGCGACAAGTGTTAACACACAGTGTGTTTTAGCGACGCTTTCTTGTGTTCCAAACACTCGCCCGAATGCGCGATCCCATTTTACACAATGGTATTATATTCAAAATGAGAAAATATTGAGAACTTAGAAGAGTTAATAACTATAAACCACTATTACATTTAATTTCGAGGCAGCAGTAGTTGAGTGAATTCAATACATCAGTATTTTATGCGAGTTTTTGACAAGAAATATAATATATTTTGCTTAGAGAATAAATAAAATAAACTGAAAGTATATGTTAAATGAAAATGTTCCTTCAGAACGGTAACACATCCGAAGGTGTTTCAGATTTCCCACCAAACTAGTGAGGAATACGGATTCAAATGTTAGGACTCTACTAATGTCTACGAAAATTTTATATAAGTTAAAGGCCAAAAAAAAATTAGAGATAGGGCAATTACTGCAACTATTACATTAATTCGTACATATACGCCAACTTTAACTAAATTTAGCTTGATATCATCAGCATAGAGCCTATTTAATGTCTATTTAAATTAAGTAATATTAATAAAATTTAATATAAAATATAATTATTAAATTTCCTTAAGGGTATGTACCCTTAAGGAACACTATCGTAAAGTGTTATGTCTGAGTGCTAATCCATACCGAAAGTGTTACAGGTCGAGTAAATAGACGATAGAAGGTCACGAAGACAACGCCATTACAGCACTATACCAGGGCATCTGGATTACGAGCTCCGGAGGAGGCAGGCCAAAGGCAAGTGTACCAGCTACGCTCCAAAGAGGGCAGCGCGCGATTAGGTTACAAGGTAACAGAGAACCAATTATTAAACACACATAATTACACATACACACCCCGGCCGGGCCAAACACAAACTCGATCACAATCACGAATATGAACATGAATAAACTAATTGCCACTTAGATTAATTTAAAAACAAGCACATTTTCCAATAGTAAGGTTAACTTATAAGAATTTCTCTCATGTGAATACTAAGAACAAGTTAATTATGTGAAAGATTTAATAAGCCCTACACATAAGTTGACAGCTGTGCAGTTGAAGTTATTTAGCACAAAAGAGATAATATATGTCTTAAGAACCAAAGTAATTTAATTTATGCATAGAATATTAAATGTTATAACCACACTGTTTGTATAGCGATAAGTTAAGTAAGCAAAAAATGTTCTGAAGAATTATGTATATATTATTATATCATTATTTTATTCAATAAAAGTTCAGTAAATGTCAAACGAGCGAGATAATAAAAGTAGTGAATGCTAATTGAGGAATATATGATAGATACACTTTATTATTAACACAAATATATTACCTTTTTAGGTATTTGATATGTCATGTTTAGAGTTCGCAAATATAAATTAATTTATGCAAATAAAAGGACTAGTACAAATGTTGGGCAAAACACTTCTTGAATTGCCACATTTTAAATATAATGTATGTTATGAAAAGGTATCACTGATATCAACATAGTAGCTGTAAGCAGAAAAATATAATATAAAGTATTAATTTCAATCTTAATAGTTATGCAAATTATAAGTCACCACTAGTAAAAAGTTAGAGTGTTAAAACAAATGTTTTCACATCCCTGCACTGTCATGTTGTGGATATTATATGAAAGTATGTTTTTAAAAATAACAAAATTAATGTACTAGCTCTTAAAGGAACCTATAGCCAAAATAATAATATACAAATAATAGAGAAATGCATGTCTATATATGTTAGTGATAAGAAATAATTCCATGTTAGGATAAGTAATCCTTCTAACACCTAGTCCCACAGTAAGAAAAGGTAGGAAAGGGGAACATAATTGTTGTTACCCATTTTTACACATAACTTAGGGAATAATAAAATTTATATTCCATTATAAAATCCGCACCATTCCCGTACTTAGCGATATATCGCATAAGAAACACAAATTAGAAACATTGTTTTATGCAAAGTAAAATACTTTAATATAATTTATTTATGCTCTACATGTAAATGAAGTATTTCCGAACAGTTGAGAGTCTAATAAAGTTTATTTTTCGATGTTAATCACATGAAGTGTCTAATAATGTTTCTTTTCCAGCAACACATAAATAATTCCTATGAATAAATTCTCAAAACCTAAAAAATTATTTAATGTAACCACCTTAATACATTTTGTAGCGGGAAAAAACTATAATGTTTTCAAATTTTAAAGTATAAATTTTGTTACACTGTCAAACATTTGTAAAGAGTATCAATTCACTTTAAGTAAGTTAGGACATCAAGCAGGCTGTCGCATTCGCGACCGCAAATATGAATGCTTACGTCAGCTGTGTATCTGCATGGAAGTACGTCTAGTCCAGTACAAGTTCAGGGTCATAACCAGTAACATTGGACACAAGGGGTGTTTACCAGTATTGAGAATACACATGAAAGTTGAATCATACAGTCAGCTGTACTTCAGGAGACACACAACCATATCTGTCTTATGTCAATAACATACAATAAGCAGACAACCCGAAAATGGCAATCAAGAAAGCAATGTAGTCCCTTAATCCAAAAATTCCTTGCAGCCTATCTTCCTACATATAATATCCACCCATAACGAAGAGATATTCATCCATCGATATTCTCACAACCACGAGGCAGACGAGGGCATTAAGGGGCCGGACTACCATAACTCATAGCCAAAACTCTGTCCGAGAGCTGGGGACCAGCTCTTAATTCGAGCGAGGGGGTGATGTGGTGATCTGCCAAGCTGTTTCCTGCACTTGGCTGGAAATCATTCCAACCGACAGTATTCAGGATGAGGCCACGAGCAGCGAGATATTATTAAAACATACATTCGTAGCAATCCAGCGCCGTGTATTAAGTGCGCACGGAGGACTGAAGCAGGGCCTGTCGCCGATCTACCACCAGACAGCGCCTGCCCGAAGTTGGACACAAGAGGGTGTTCGGGTGCCGCCAATTCCGAGACTTCTCAAGCAGCCTTCAGTATCATTAACAAGATGATATTGTTCCAGTGAGTTACTGCAGTGACTTTATTAGATATTGATATCGTGGCTGATAAATATTGAGTTAATTATATCAATCAATTCCCCTGAATTAAAGTAAATTAAAAATTGTACGAGTTGTGTCAATTGTATTTTGATTGTGTTTTTATAAAGACATTATACATAACATTGCTTTTATTTTAAAGTTACTGCTCATTAACTACCATGAGTTATTGCTCATTAACTACCATCGGGGTCGCCACCAATGAACAGATAGGGATGGGACCATAAGGCACGCTGTACTAAGATTCTGTCAGTTAGGCTGATAGAGGCCTGACCATATACTACAGCAACATGCAGCACAAAAGAAAGAAATTACCACAGTGGCTCTACAACGAGGGACTAACATCGCGAACGGTTACAGTGGCAGGCCTCCGTACTGACTTACGATAAACTTAGCAGTTTAACATGGATCCAAATGCTAGCAACACATATTTTTTGAGGAGTTCCAACATGGTCACAGGAAATCAGGCAGATACCGAGAGTAAGTAACACCTTAATATTGAACAGAGTTTGTTAGATGAGACATCTGTAGACCTAGTGTAAACAAAGGACACGATAATGAGGTATTTGAGGACAGTACAGCACACAATATAAACGTAGATGGCATCACACATTCACCACTCAATACTACTGAAAATACAGCACAAACACTACAAACACCCATTGCAACAAACAGACAAATACACGACCTAATCAAGATCATGCAATCCCTAAATTCAGGCTTTACACAACTCAAAGCTGATACACTGCAGATCAAAACTGACTCAGAGCAACTTAAAGCTTACTCGTAGCAATTGAACACTGATTCAGAAAATAATTTAGAACAACTCAAAGCTGATTCAAAACAACTGAAGGCGGATTCACGAAATAATTTTGGCCGAGTTAAGGCTGATTCACAACAGATTTAACATGACCTGTTAGAGGTTATGCAACAAATCCGTGGAATTCAGGAAACATTAGAGTCTCGCATGGCACAGCTAAAAGAAGAAGTAACACTAGAGAATCAAAGTTTCGCGGAAAGTTTCATTAAACAGCTAGACAGTTTGAATGAGGAAACCGATACTAGATAGCAACACATGGAGGATGATCTGTATAATAGAGAATACTAAGGCTGAAATGACAACTCATTGCAATACACTGGAGGAACGGATTAAGAAAGTAAAGTCAAGACCAGTAGCGATGAACACAATTGAACAAGCAGTTGAATATCGGCTGCAATCAGAGATAGAACAATTCAGTTAACATGTTCACAACCGAATCATGTTGTCTAGTCAGGCACATGAAAGACAAATACAGTGAATGATAGTATCGTTGGAGCGAGACAGCACTGAACAAAACGCCCAGCGAAATGAAACAAGCCAACTCACCATCATGCCCACAACATTTCACAGACAATACCCGAATTACAACAACCAGTCATCATAATTTTAACCAACAGCAGCTTGTGTCAACTACACACTCTACTGCGGCATTGTTACACCATCCCACAAAAGACTGGTCAGAGGGAATACCGAAATTCTCGGGTAAACATAATGAGAACTCCATAACCTCTCTGAGAAAGATAGGGGAATATGCAAATCATTTTTCCCTCAGTGATTCCG
Source organism: Dryococelus australis (assembly GCA_029891345.1). Taxonomy (NCBI): domain Eukaryota; kingdom Metazoa; phylum Arthropoda; class Insecta; order Phasmatodea; family Phasmatidae; genus Dryococelus; species Dryococelus australis. Next base: position 90,301,029 of record CM057002.1, on the reverse strand, counting down.
TCATTCTATGCTGTATGAGCATGAGTCTACAGTCAACCGCTTACTTTTGATGAGAAGAGGTGAAAGAAAAATTTTCCAATTTTTCTGAATTTCAAGAGTTATTTCTGCAACAGTTTTGGAGCGCCAAAATCCAGTCACATATACACTCACAACTGGCCGGTGAACACTGGGATACTAGGAAGGACAAAACTATAGAAGAACACTTCAGGAACGTTTATCTTCAGGCACGCATCACTTACATAAGCCATGAGTGATGAAGAGTTTGTAGACGTAATAATTTCCCAGCTCCGAATAATGTATCAACGAAAGTTTACAGGAAGTGTGTACATGGATCTGGCAGAATTAAGACACTGCTTAATACATGCGAATCAGTTAGAGAGGCAAACATGCATTACAAATATAGCTCGTGATAATGAAAGAGGAAGGCAAACACACACACAACCTCTATTTTCTCCACCTAACACACGTGACAACACTAGTACTTCACTACGCCCAGGAAAAACATCACAACAACAGGGCGAAAGAAATGTTAGAGTGAATTTTTTTCCAGTGGCAAGCAGGCAGACAACCTGGAAACAACTTCTACATAGATCGAGGTTCGTACCGAAAATGTTGGAACAGAGGTGGCTACAATAATAATGGATACCGCTTTAATCCTGTATATTTTGACAGAGATAAAAATAATCGCCCACGCAAAAACAGAGGTAGGGGCGAGTATCGCCATCGCCGGAAAGACAAGCGAAAGACGGATGAGAGGAAGAACGAAGAGAAGGAAAAGGAGGGCTGCAGAACGAGGACTAATACAGAGGAGTAACAGGCCGCGATGCATGAGGCAAATGTGCATACTGTTAGCACAGTACAGCCACCGCATGGTGCAAGTTTTGTCAGCACAGTAAGTAACCCAGAAGGATATTTTGCGAGACAAATGCCTATAGAACCACGCACACTGCAAGCAAGGCAATCTATTCCTCAATTTCAATTGATTCCATACATACAGCCTGAACAAAATAGGTTGTTGACGAATTAGAATAATTCCGCTGTTGTACAAAATAACAATGCAGTACATGTACAGAACCGCAATCCAGAGAATTTTTTCCCCGGGTATGTTTATGAATAAAACAAAAACTTTGAATCCCGGCATTAGCATCTTTTGAGCCTGGTTTTAATACGCAACAGTGGTTCCCAGGTAATGGACAGACAGTAGCAAACCCGAATTTTAGTAATAAGTTTAACTAGAAAGGATCGGTGAGTGCAGTCTCCAGTCACTGGTCGCAGTCATTGAGGATGAGGGGACAGCTAACAACAAAGAGTATGTAAGTAAGGAAGTGAAACCAGTAACTTGTGTGAATGTTTTGAGGTCTGTAGCTATTAATAAAGCAAAGTTACGTGATTCAGACCGAGAATTTTTATTGTGGGAGGAAGATGAGCACGTAGGAAGTCCTATTTCAGTATTATGCCTGGAAGTAATTGTGAAAGTGTGTAGTATTGAAACACCTGTACTTTAAAACAGCGGAGAAGAGATAAGCTGTGTGAGTGAAGACTTGGTAACAGATCTAGAAAGTAAGGAAATTCAGCTAGCATTTTACCTGTACCAAGAGTAAAGATTGTGGGAGTAACTTCCAAAATAGGACCTATGGTGAATCGCCAAACAGTTTTGACAACAAAAGGCTTTGAGGAACCAAAGAAAGCCGCAGATTTGGTTGTAAAGCAGTTAGACAAACACTCATTCTAGGAACTGACTTTTTGACACAGTATAACATTTTACTACATTTACGATGATGGTTTATAACACCTGATGATTGCCGAAGTAAGGCTATTCTGCCAGACAAGTGGCAAGATTGTTAAAAATTGATTATCCAATTTTTCAATTATACATTATTCCAGATAACAGTGTACCACGATGTTTAAATGAAGAGTAAATGCAAGCTGTTGCAGCACTCAGTTTGTTAGACACAGTGCAACAGAAATAGTTGCATTAACTTCTCGTGAATTATGGGAGAGTGTTTTCAGAAGTCCCAAGACTTAACAGAGTGTATGAGCCCAAAATCAGAATGATTGAAGGGGCGCTGTTTCATGCCAAATCCTACCCCATACCTGCCAAATTTTTGTCTGCAGATCAAGAGTACCTACAGGTTCGGTTCGACTGGAAGGTAATAAAGCGAGAGGCAAGTCCATTTTCGTCGCCGATGGTTTGTATACCAAAGAAAGATGGTAGTGTGAGAATGTGCCTAGATGCAAGGAGTATCAACAAGATCACGGTTAAGGATAGAGAGGCACCTACTCAAACCAGTGATATTTGGCGACTGTACTAAGGAGTGAGGTTTTTAACAACACTTGATTAAACTAATGGGTACTGGCAAATTCCACTTGAGTTATCATCCCATCAGTACACAGCGTTTTTGTTCAGAAATTTACACTATGTTTTCCAGGTACTTCCGTTCTGCTTGCGCAATGCTGTAGCTGAGTTTACCTATTGCTTGGACAAAACTGTAGGAGAAGAGTGTATGGTTTTTGTTAGAGTGTATGTAGATGATATCTTATTCATATCTACTACATTTGAGGAGCATGTACAATACTTTGGAATGGTAATAGAGAAGTTGAGTGAGTCTGATATGACCATTAAGATTAAAAAGTCATTGCTTTGTAGAAATGAACTTCCGTTCCTAGGGCACATTCTTATGCCTGAAGGTATTCGAATAGCTCCAGACAAGCTCGTAGCAATAACTCAGTTTCCTCCGCCTGTGAATGCCCGTCAGTTACGAGCTTTTCTCGGTAAAATTGGTCTGGACTGAGTGATAAATCACATGTTCCTCTAAATATAATGCTTTCAACTTTCCGAAAGCTGAAAAATGAGTGTACTCGGTACAGTGCTGTGTGTATATATATATATATATATATATATATATATATATATATATATATATATAGTCACCACGCACAACAAGCCTGGCACAATAGAATTCCGCTAGTTCAGTTTGTGCTTAATCATGCAATACATATCAGCACTGGTTTCGCTCATTACGTAGTGCAAACAAATAACAGGTCATAGACTGTAGCTAGCAAGTTGTTACCTAAGCTGTTGCAAGCGGAAACCTCTTTTGGAGAGAACAGTATGCCAGTTACACAAGATGATATTTTAGACTTAATCAAGAGGAAGTTATATTGTTCGGCAGAAAAACAATATAACACACTTGAAGCCAGTTAAAACTCCCTTAGTGAAGAGTTAATTTAATGAAAAATTTTTATTTGTATTTTATATGTGTTGTTCAAGTTAATGTTCTTTGAAGAAAGAATACACGTTGTGCTTTATAAGGGTTTATGGGATGGAAGAACAGGAGATGAAGGTTTAATGTATCATAGCCTAGGTGCTATAGTAACTGTGATTATTGTGACTTTTTAATATTATTATTATGAGTTAATAGCCAGATAGGTTTATGTAAAAAATTAAGAAAAAAATGATATGCAATATGAATGACTGTTTATTTTAATTACAAACTTTATTACGGATTAAAATACAATTCCATATGACCATGAATATGCATGTCACCAGTAGTACCAACTAATTTCCTATACAACCAAATCTGATCACAAAGCTCCATCTCCATCTTCTAACGCGAATACATCGACTGTGATACACATTTATACATATATCCTGGACATCCAGTGATGCATGGGGCAGTGGATACATTGACATAATCATTGATGCATGGAATATAATACAAGTTATGATGTAATGGATTATTGGATTCAGTTAGAACTGGTGTCATGTGGTTGTGCAATGTCCACATTGAGTTGCTTATTATCTATGTTAGTGGACATAATAATTAATATTTTTATAATCGATATGGTTAGTATGTTTGTGTTCTCCATGTATTATATGTTGTAATATCATTTGAATTTTTCAAATCGTTCAAGTAGTTTAGAGGTTCCTAGCATGCCATTTTGTACGTCCTGAAAAAGCACGAGTCGATACTAAAGGATTTTTTGTAAATATGTCATACCTGCTATTGATTTTATGTTAATTGCGAGAGATACCACGAGTCACTTTTAGAAGGACGGAAGAAAATGGGAATAAATCCTAACTAGGAGAGGTTACATGCACACCCTAGCACAATGTTAGTCATAAACAGGTTTACATCAGAGGTATTTTATATAGGAAATTTGAGGGGACATATTTTCCTTTTTTGTAGAGGGAAGTATATATTTTTTACTAGGGTGTAGTTTTCTTCAAGGGACGTGAAGCACTTTTGAAAACTTAATTGATTTTTCATAATGATTTTTCACTTCACTTTGGCAATGATTTTTCACTATTTGTATATATTTTGTCAAGTGTAAATATGTGTAAATATTTATTTTTTCTTCGTGATAGTGCTGTACGTATGAATGTTGTAGAGTAGGTCGTTGTTCCATAAGCAAGTTTACGAAGTCACTTCGAGATAGGGCTTCGTTGTGTCTCTTCTTACATATGACTTATCGTTAAAGGTTTCGATGATTATTAAATGATTGTCACCCCATGTCCTATAGTATTTTGTTTAGCTTACAAAAGAAGAACGGAGATGGTTTGAATAAACCAGGGGGCTGGAAAATCGAACTATATATAAAGTCTGAATTTAATTTGAATATTTACTTCATTGCCCATATATGAACTTAGTTTTCTTTAACTAAATTTCTTGTTGAGAGAATGAAAATAATTTATGATCGGCAAGTGTCCTGCTACCATTCTTATGTTTTTCGTGTATATATTTTAAATATTAATGTGTATAATTTTTAATTTTTAATAGATCTTTTTGCTGATTATTGAGTGAGAAAGATGTAAGATGAGACTGTGTAACTATTATGTGATGAGATCATGAACTGAATAATCTATCTTCGTGTATTCTTGAACACTCGTTAATGGTTTCTAACATCAATTAAATAAACAATGTTCAAATGTTAGCAAAGTATATCGAAACCGTTATTAAAACACCATGTTTATGCACTGAGTAAAGTTTGAACTCTTTACCAAAAACCATTTTAAAGTCACTGAAGCTATGAGTGGTTAACGAGCACAGTAAATATGCTATGCTCAGTACGTGAAAAGATGGCAATTTTAGCTGTCATAGAAATTGATAAACGGCGATATTCAAACGTAGTTTTCATGTACCAGTGCAGCGATGAACGTACGTAAATCCCAAAGTATCCAAATCTCCAGTGCGTGTGCGACGAGATACATATGATGTAAGAGCCTTTAAACAATGAAATACGTTTATTTGAACGTGTTTTATAAAACTCTACAACACACACTTCCTACAAGCAGAATCAACCATTAGGAACAGAAAAATACAACGACGTTGCACAGCTACAAAATACGACAAGTAGCGATTGCTTCTACAGATCACATGACGGCAGCTGCAGTCCTAACAGAAGGTCGCTTCTTGAATTATATGTCGAGGACAGCGCTGATGGACAAGCACATAAACGAATAAAAAAGAGAGTTAGAACAAAAATACTCAAAGTGTATTAATTTTATTATTGTTCTTGAATTAAACATGCAATATCTATTTTCTTTTTTATACAATTGTAAGTATGTAAATTCAAATCTATTTTGTTCCAGAGTGATCTGACGTTAACTGTTTGTTTTGAAGAGATATGCAAATGCGTTTTCTTTTCAGAAAGAAGGGATTTTTCATTTTGATTGTTGAACAGACTGTAAGTATTTATGTTTTTTTTTTCCAATGTTTGTTTATGTTTACATTTAGTAAGGGTGTGTTAATGAGTGTTTCAAATAACTTTTTGAAGTGTGTGACAATTACCCGTGTCCATTTTCAGTTTTACTGCAAGTGGGAATAGTGTAATTGCCAGGAGGGACTGTTCTGTGGTATATTAGTCCACATTCATTTGTTTAATTATTTACCAGAACCGAGCATACGTTAGAGCTGACTTAGGCAATTACAGAAGAGGGCTAATATTAAGCACACCTACCTTAACTTGTTAGTGGTCGCTGTCACAAGAGGACGCATTTCGACGCCAGGACGCCATCATGGAGGCGAGTGTGGCAAATATTAAGTAAGGTCACGCCATCAGTGTTATGGCCAATGGACTATTACGTAACATTTCTCACGATCTGCACCTATTTTTCATAATTAATGTTTGTTTTACACATTGAACACATCCATGCATAATGCTAATAATTTCCCTATGTTTCACATGTCTTATTTTTCGTAATATTTAGGCCTATTATTTATATATTTCATTTTTCTTATAGTTAGGATATTTAAAATTAGATGTAATAATGGCAATGACTCATGTTTAATTGGAATATATAGCTAGGTTTTCTTTTGTTTGTATTGTAATTACTAACTTATATTTTGAATTTTTGTCTCACCTTTATTGTGAATGGTTAAGGGAATTTCTTTTGTATTTTTGACTATCTTCTACGAGACTCATAACTCTACGGAACAGGGATTTAGCCCGTCTGGAGTGTGTCATTTTAGTTCGTTAGTTAGGAAACCTTGCGATTGGCTAATCCTGTGCTTCGATTGGCTGGAGAGCTCAACGTAGGGTTAGGCCACGCCAGTCGTTTAAAAGTTCGCTTTCTCTGTCACCAACCTTCAACTGCGATAGACGCTAGGACAGGATGCTCGTCCTACAGTTGGACGTAGCGGAGGTATTATAATTGGAAGTTAGGGTAATTTAGCTCTTACAGCTTTCTGCAGTTATTATTTGATTTTTGCGTTGAATTGAGATAGTGAACACTCCACATCGTTTTATTAAGCAGCTGTTTAGGAGTTTAAGGTAGCTAGCTAGACTTGTAATGTCTGTGAGCCGGCGAGCCACGATTAAGCAGCACCGCACCCAGTATGAAAACCCTACCTCCGTCTCTTCTACAAGATGCACCGTCATGCCTTCGCCTATAAACTGGTATTTTACTACAAGAACTATATTTTTCATCAGGTTTTTAAATTTGTTTCTACTTGGAGTCTGCTACATAATGCCATTGGCGTAGAACTTTACATACGATGCCATGTTGGTATGCTTCAGCACAATTGAACCACAATTAAGCCCTGAGAGAAGTCAAGTGTTTTCTACTTAAATTGAGATAGCAGTGTTACATACTTTTTTTGAACTAAATTCAAGATATTTAATTTTTGAGAGAACTACATATGTTAAGTGTTTAAGTCAGACTGTAATACGTGCCACGTAAGGGTATTTGAAAAATACCTGTTGAGTATGACCACTTCTTAACATCAGCTTAGTTTGAACACTATTCTTTTCTTTGTTTATTACTATTCAGGGTTATTTAATTTATTTGAATTTTTTTTCCAGCTAAAAACAATCAGATATTTTTGCAACTAAACATTTTTGAATATATTTTAAAATTAATAATTTAAAGCTGGAATTGGCATGTGTGACATCATTATAGAGCATTAATAGATATCCTTTCCTCTCCTCTTCATATTTTCAATTCAAAATGATTAAACAAGTGTATTGATATGTGTGTAGTTAAGCTATGTTCAATAAGCTTCACAGCTGGTGTGGCAAATAATTGCTTGCCTGTAACGAGAGTGGGGCTGTTAAAGGTGAGTTCCTACGCATTTTACGTACTGGTTCCTGGACAGAGTATAGACGAGCAAACATATTTCTCGGGAGGAGAATTTATTTCTTTTTACTCGCTAATTGCATTTAGAAATATTGCCAACATCGTACACAGTTTCATTATTTATTATGTGGTGAATTTCATAAATAAATTTGGCTATTCAACTAGGTGGTTTTATGATGCTACAGGACTTGAGCAAATTATCTTTTGCAACTGTATTCAGATGATCCTGAGTATTTCAATAAAGGATGTCATTCCGGATAAAGTCATATTTAGATTTTTAAAGTGTTAAATGGGTAAGTAGCTCAGAGGTCCAGTTTGACCGTACTGAGCTAGTGATAGGAGCATGATTGGCTTTGAATAAACTGTTTGGAAGAGTAAATTACTATTTTATTGAAGTGAACATTTTTTATTATTTTTCAGGAGAACACTTTTTATTTTTATAAAGGAATTACAGAAGTACTTAATACGTGGGAAAGTAACCTGAACTTTGGCAATACTTTCCTTAATGGAGCTCGTTGCATATAATATAAATAAGAGGCCTTAACTGAAATACATAAATTTTACAGCAGTTTTATTGCACTTCGCTTTTATTTAAATTGCGGTCAACAGCATTTGAGTATAATTTAATTTAATTTTTTTTAAAATTGTTTTACTGGTCTCTGTAAATCATGTTCTATTCGAATGGTGGTAGCGTTAATTTCTTTCTAACCTACTTGAAGAATATAATTTCATTTAATTAATTTAATTATAACCTATAAGTTACATATGATTGATTTTCTTTTTGGTTTTAAATAATAAATTTTAAGCAAGTTTGATTTTATTTTAATTTAATGTTGAATTATGCAGATTTTCTTTTCACTAAATTGTATAATTGTAGTGAAGTCTTTCATTCTTTAAGTAATAATTCCGTTTCCTATGAGTGTCGGTGTTGTGTAGGGAAATTTCAGATATCCAGCAACTACAGGTGCACAACAGGAGTGTTAGTGTAATAAGGTATTGACACACAGGTATTCCAAAGATATTTCCTAGCATAAGTGTATATACTGCTATTTCTCCTATTCTTACCTACACAGTGTGTAAGTACACCAGTGCAAGAATCTTACCGTGGGGTAAGTGGCGCCCTAACAGAATATCCAGTAATAATATTATCATACACCACAGTATAATATTCTTCATGTTCAGCACGAAAACCGTAAATTACGACAGTGGGTTCACAACGACTAGGGACTAGCAACACGAAACATTGCATTTTCACATTTTAGAATACTTTTAATAAGCAACACAATTAGATACGAAACTAAAACAACCTTATAAAAGGAAAAATATGAGAATAAGGTACAGGATTTATGTGAATATTACTTTTACAATTACTAAAGAAAGATTGAAAATAAATACTGGTATTTCTACTATTAAAATAAATAGGGTATTTATTAGATGTTAAAAACATGAAATTTTAAGAAAACTTTAAGAAAACAAGAGTTATTTCCCAAGTTTTCTTAAAATTTCATGTTTTTAACATCTAATAAATACCCAATTAATTTTAATAGTATATATATATATATACAGTATATATATAGTTATATATATATATATATATAATATATATATATATATATATATATATATATATAATGCGAAAATAAATAAAAAATTAAAATTTGTAAATTTTATATTTTACATTATTTACCAAATAAAAAGTATAAAATTACTTGTTATAGCAAATTTTGGCAAATTATGACGTACTGGCAATTCCAGTTAAGCATACGGTTTTTAATAAGAAAAACCGTAGTGCAGATTTATCTTTTCATGGAGATCTTGGTAAATGAATTGAAAATTTACTTTAAAAGTAATAATGTTTACTATAATAATAATAACATAACTTTATATATTTTGAAAAAAGTAGAACAGTATAGCTGAATCGGGCGCAACAGGATACGAGACCGGAGATGAAGCTGACCGGCGCCATGATGTGACGTTTGAACTGGATTACCTTGACCTCACGTGCGTGACCTTGTTCCCATGCCGTAACCTTAAACATTCTTAAACCCAAAAAATTTCCAAAAAAAAATAAAAAGTTAAAAAAATCGCAAAAACTAAAAAAATTCTAAAATTCAAGAAACATATAGTGTTACTCCACCCTCCACTTCTAACCCTAACCCTAACCAACCCCCCCCCCCCTCCACACCTGGCCATAAATAACAAAATAATTGACAAATATCGCAAAACTTGATACAAAAATCTAAAATCATGCACATATAACATTACCATGCCCAACTATCGAAAAATATTATAACGATCGCGGAACATATAATGTTACCCCACCCTCACCCATTGACAACCCGCAGCCTAGCCAACACCACCCACACCTCATACTCACTCTCCTAATCATAAAAAATCAACCAATATGGCAAAATTAAAAAGAAACTCAAAATTGAGGGAAAAATTACATTGATGACTCCGACTACCATCTTGGTTGTTGTCGATGTTGACTTTACCCCCAATGACCATAAAATTGAAAAATAAAAAATAATTCGAAAATCTTAAAAAAATTGTAAAGAAGCATACAGGGAATAATTACATACCTAATGCGAAAATCAAAGTTGGATATGTGTGACACTTAGGCCGGAATTCATAGTCGGAGGCTTGTTTGGTAAAGAAGCTATACTTCATGAAGTAGTGCTTCTTCTTCAAGCACTACTTATGTGATGAATGAATTCACAATTCATTACTTGACGAAGTGATTATTGTATCAGCACTACTTGTTTGGGCCAAGTCGTACTTGGTGAAGTATGGAAATAAGTATCTGTATAATATCAATACCAACATAACATAAATACATTTGTCACTTCATTTACAGCATTCACCCAGACGAAATGAATTTGTATGTTAGTTTGTTATTATTTTATTTTTCACCGCTGTTCTGAATTATTTTAATTTGTTTTATCTCATATTTGAGATTAAAATAATCGTATGTGCAATAAAAACGTGTTTGTTTAATGTGATATGAAATAATTTTTTCGGAAGTTTGTTAACCTTGCTAAAAATTAAACTTATTTCGAAAAGTTACTACAATGTTTGAAATGCCAATGCTCTAAAAAGGCAGCACTATCAACTCTTTTTCCTTGTAAAAATAATATTTGTTTACTACGCATGTGTTGTACAGCCAACTAGTGTAAGGTAAACTTCGGTAAAAGTGTGTTTATTGCTGGATCATTGTGCAATTCAAAATAACACTCGTAAGAACTGCAAAACAATGCTGTCTCATGAAAGAGATTAAATATAAAGAGCCCCACCGGCATATTTCTCCCGAAATATAAAATAACGAGAGCCCCAGCAACAAAAATAGACTGTCCAGCCAACATAACCTCTTTCAGCACTCATTCGGCAAACACGTTCGATCATAACCTAAATGTCTTGGGAACGTTCTGTTTGTCTTTATGTAATATAAATGATACAGTTGCCCTGGTTTGTGTACTAAAATTTATGTTGCGATTTTTTAACTAGCCTTTTCTTAGCGTTAGCTCAAATGCTAAGTAAATATTCGTTAGGTATAAAAATCGGCTCGCTTCAGTGTAATGAACAGTTCGCCATAATAATTGTTAGTGTCGGTTTTCGTGATTAGTATTAATTTGAAATTGTCTTTATTTGAAAACGAAAGGCTGTTTCTTTTTGCTGAATCTGAATTTGCGACATTTTTATGCAAAAACGTTTGGTTATTTTCTTGTTATACACCAGCCCCTAAAAGATATTACAAATAAGAAACATTAGAAATTATTTGATGATCATTCTCATGCGCCGTAAGGTACTTCATATACATATGGTTTCAAAACGTCCTAGTAACCAAAACCCATTGCATACAAAGGTTAAGAAAAGAGGTTGTGTTTTCCCATCATAGTGTCGGATTTTAATTTTCCCATTTGTCCCATGTAATTATCTAAAGTATATTCCTGTTTCCATAAAATATTTTAAGGAAATATCATTTGCAATAAAAATATTTTGTGAATAACCTAGTCCTATTAAAAATATTCAGTGCTAAAGTTCACAACGAAGTAGACTTGATGAAGTACTACTTATACGCATAAATAAACAATGCTTCTTTGACTATGAATACTTGAAAAATAAGTAAAACTTATTTCGTTACTGTGAATACATGATAAACAATACTTCATGAAGCAGTGCTTCATAAAGCATTACTTACAGCTATCAAAATAAGCAATACTTGATTCTGACAATATGAATTGAAAATCATACTTAAGCACTAGTATAAGTTTTTCTAGTTTCAAGCATTGCTCAGATGCTCACTATGAATTTCACCCTTAGAGTTCAATTCCTATTAATATAGCAGAGCACAGCCACTCCCTGGTACGATGATCAGCAGGAGACCATCGCCAGTTTAGTTTGGCTTTTTAGTCAGCAACCCTCCACCTCAGCACTGTTTTTTTTCATTGGCTATATAGTCGGTCAATCTGCCAAGCACCTGCACGAATAATTCATTAGATTTAAATATCCAATGATCCCTCCACCCACAATAATTAATTGCATCGCCCATTAGCCACACAATAGCACATTCAACCCATATTTAAACATTGTGTGGGGTGCTAAATGTGGTGTATATGTTGGTGCATACTGAATGCGAGACATGTGGTGCTAATTACAGTGCGTGCGGTGCTAACTGTTGTGCATGCGGTGCTAACTGCAGTCAATGCAGTGATAAATGTGGTACTTGCGGTGCTAAATTCGGTTCATGCAGCGCTAACTGTGGTGCATGTATTGCTAACTGCAATGTGTGCAGTACTAACTGTGGTGTATACAGTGCTTACTGCGGTGCACGATGATGTGATTTCATTAGTATAGAATCAGTGCTGCAAACTATAGAATGTATTTTTAAAATATCACTCCAAGTAAGCTGACATCGACAAGGTTATGTATACGAAATTTTAGTACTCTTATACTTCAGCACGATGCGGAAAATGTTCCAAATTAAATTTTTTTGTTAATTATCTGCTGCTTAAGACAATGTTGCAATTACTGTACAGGGCCATCGCTCATATCAACATAATTTTAAATAATAATGTCGACGAGCATTCTTACTAACCAACCATATTTAATACAGTATTATACAAACTTGTGGCCAGATATTTCAACAATCATACAATATCAACTGCTATAGCATAACTCTGTCGAGAAACAAACCAAGCAGCTCTTTTACGAAATATTCCGTTCAAATATTCTATCATGTAAAACCCTGAGTACACGATTCAAGGAGAACAGAGATTCACCGATAAAGGACGCGAAGCAGTGTTGTTAGGTTACGAGAGTACATAAAACAAGATGTACAGAAGACATTTTGCAAGAAGTAGTTATTTTCGAGAAGGATGTAACATAATATAGTGAGTACCAATTATTATTTAGCTAAAGAGGTCAATACTTTCTGTCGTAAAGCTTTAAGTGTTGACGAGAGTTATGTGAAGTTGTCATTTAAGGTTTGTTTTGTACTTCAAGGTATGGCTACTAAACCTGGTAGTGGTGTTATGGAAATTGGTTTCTTTCGTAAACCTCATAGCATGCCTAATCCTTCCTTTACGGATTTGTCTGCACTCGATCCTCGTGACATTATAAGTAGGACGAAGCGTGCAAACAGCACGATATCGCCTATTCCCAGCACAAGGATCTACAAGCTAGGCAGACAAGGCCGCCGAAATAAGAAAATCGCCAGCTACCGGACTCGGAGAAATAGTAGCCGCCTGGGCGTATCCAACATAATGAAAGCCAAGGTTAAACTGGGCATGGGTATACGTGCAAGCAAAAGACAATCGTAGCACCATAAGAGAAAATGGGAGAACAAGGTAGGAGGGTTCCTGCCCGCACTGATACGTGCAATCGGTGCTCTGGTCGGTATCGCCGGGGCAGTCACGAATATCGTTAGTGCGTGAAGAGAGCTTCGAAAGATCAGAAGTAGGTAGAGGAGATCTGCCACCATAATTGACAGTTGGAACCTATCTCCATGGGGAGAAAACGGCCAAGGACTTTACATTTGTCATCCGTATTAGGGAGATGATCTATTGTCGGGTAAACATAGGAAAAATCGAAGACGGAAATCAAAGCGATTCTACCTAGACGTCCACTGACGAATGTGGACTTGGAGCTGTTTGCACGCAAATTATATATATATATATATATATATATATATATATATATATATATTTATATATATATATATAAACGAAATATTTGCGGAGTGTTTATGAGATATGTTTTGCCCCCTGAACCCAAGACATCCAAATGTGCGGTAATTATTCTGGACACAATAGTTGGGCCCGGTACACACTGAGTAGCTTACGTAAAATATGAAAAATGTGAGGTATACTACAGTAGTTTTGGAAATTTGCGTCCTCCGCCCAAATTGCACGAGTATTTAAAATATACTAAATTAACGTACAACTACGAAACGGAGCAGATGTCCATCACGTGGAACTGTGGACACAAGTGTCTGCGATTTTTAAGCTATCGCGATTTTCAGCGAAAAACCGAGAAAAAAAAATATAATTCGCAGGGGAATCAAAAACCTTTGTCAGCCGTACCAATCTCATTAAGATGTCGTTGTCCATCATTCTGAGTGGTCAAACGCCCGATATAAGAGCCAGATTTTAACTTCCCTTCGAAATGGAGGGGGAATTGTATATGGGGCTAGTGGACTTTCAAATTTAAAACTCCATGTACAACATTGAGGAAAATAAATGTTCCGGTATTTGGTATTCGGTTATGGGGGGCAGCGAAATAAATCGCAATTCCCAACAGGGCGTTCGAGCTGAAGGATATGGAATACTTCATTAATGAAATCGCTGCCGCATGACATCGCATTCGAACTTCCTGCGAATCCGAATACCCTGAAGGCTGAAATTTCTTACACCGCAGATGTAGATTTCACGGAACCGGGAACGATCGGGCCCATGCTGCGGTTCTAAGCCAGGGTGTATGAAGCAGGAAAGGAAAAAAAGGGCATTGCGGGCCATAAATATATTTCTGGTCATCATCATACGAATAAACTGTAATTTGGAAAGTTGCAGTTAAGTGGATGGGAAACCGAGCAGCACTATTTACGTGTTCACCCGCACCATAGGTCCTGAATATAAAATCGTAGAATGTCCTAAAACGCTAATTTACATTCCGTTCATCGCAAAGAGCACCCAAGAAGTAGCAATTTCGATCGTGGACCAAAACCAGGAACCGATACATTTTCGAAACTAGGAAATGATACTATGTTTACACCTGAAACGATGGCACTAAATTTCACCGCGAGAACAAAAATGTGTAAATGAGTGTGGTACATCGAATCCGATATCAGTAAGCCGCGAGGAAGTGTTGTGCTAACACCTGAAAATGTAACGTTTCTCATCATCTTCAGTTTAAATGTAAATCGCCATGCCGGACGAAATTCTCGACGTGGATAATCACCTAGAATCAACTATTTATTTAGTAAAATCGAAATGCATGGTTACGAGACTTATCTTCTTGGACCTTTCGCTTTTGGAAGGGAGATTCGAATACATATACAGCATCAAGATATTTGCTCCCTGCCTAGTCAGTCCTTTGTGCGTATAAGAAGCAGGCTAACGAAGGTGGATGGGACCTACACGACGATCACCAAGTTGGTACGAAATGGGATACTGCACCTTTTCGAACACGTAATATACGAGATAAATGGCGTTGCAATCGAACAGTCGCGAGATGCGAGCATAACCTCGTAGATAAGAAAATACATATCGCTCACGTCCAACCATCTCCCTGGAGTCAATATGGCAGGCTGAGGAATCGAAGATGAATATAATGTCCCCATTTACGACGAAGGCAAATTCGAAGTATGCGTTCCGCTCTCCATGATTCTGGGATTTGCCGAAGATTATAAGAAAATAATGATAGGAGCGAGACAGGAGCTGGTGCTAGGAGAAGGTGATAACCCCCAGCTCGTCTCTCTTACATTGAACACCATAGAATGGTTCGTCCCTCACGTTACCCCAAGCAATCGCGAACATGTCAAGCTGTTAAATTATGCGAAGAAAGAAAAATGATCGAAATAGCTTTCATAAGTTGGAGCCTGGTCACCTGCCCAGCCTTGCCCACCGTAACGCGAAATTACTGGTTCGTAAAAACTTCTTCTAGAATGGAAAAACAGCGCTACATCATACTGGTGCTTCAGATGAACAAACCGCATAGTGTCAGAGTCGACAAGTCTACATTCGGCCACTGCAAGGTCGAAAATGTAAATATATTCTTGAATAGCGAAAGCTACCTGTATGAGGATTTGAACGCGAACTTTGAAAATGGGCAGTACCTGCTGGCATATTATATGTATTTGCAATTACAATCATCGTATTACGAGCGCGATGTGTATCCCATCCTGAGCCCTAAAAATTTCCGAGAATGTAAAACGAGGGCGTGCAAAATGGGACAGTCGACTGCTGGAACGAAATAATCTGACAGGAAACGCGCACGTGAACACCGCTACCTACAGCTTTATACTCCACAACAGGAACGTTCATACAATTATTTTACTGGCCTAGTAAAAATCATTAGGTAATTATGTGCATAAATACGCATGACGTGTCGATATACATTTTATTGGTTATAATGTACTGTAACTTGCAAGGTTTCCAGAGCGATACGTGCTCAAGGAAATCGCAGCCGTGGAGTGTCATGGTATGGCTGGAACCTGCAACTTCCAGTTTCCGTATCCATGGAAACTGGTTGAAAACGAAGAGCAAGAAAAAAACGCCTGGTTGACTGAGTACTACTACGGACCGGAATGGGACGAAGGTGAGATTCCGTACTATCAGGTGGGAAATGTGCTGAGCGACTTGCTGATGCGAGGTCCGGTTTACGTAGGTGGATCCAAACAGAAAAAAATGGTTGAGTAATTTGTGCGTAAGCTAATTGGAAGTAATCGACTTACAGAGCGATCATGGGTGTATTTCCCTTCATACAATGAGGAAAGAAACGGATCTGAGTTCTTTGATGAGCGCATTTACTTTACGATTGGCTTGCTCGTTTCGAGGAGTTGTAACACAGTTTTATATGTGTCTCTATGGTCGTGTGAAATACGAAACTACCTGATCACATTATGGTCAATATGACGTCATTCCACCATGCGAAAAAAAATGTAAATAAAGAGAATCCCAAAATAAATTAATCGTCACTCAAGCATGAATCATTGTGGTTGTGGGAGCAAGGTAATGTCATTTCATCCGGAGAACCTGTACATTTTGTCATAACAGGACGACTCTAAAATCACCTATTCCTTCTGGGAGATTGGATCTCTAAGTACCTACGAAGAAAAATGTGATGGATGGGACCAATGTTTATATTCAGTGACTCCAGATGATCACGAACCTACTCAACAGTTAACAAAAATGAACCATAATATCCTAAAGTGTGAGTTATGATATTTATAAAGATGATGATACATGGTGTCGCAAGCCGTCAGAGTTGAATTTAGTCACGTGCTTTTGACTTACATGTACAGATTTGGCTTGCAGGGTATAACCGCTAACGATGGAATTGGAATTTCGGAGTTTTGTTTTTTCCGTTTGGCTAAAATAGATCCACATGATATATTTTGTTGAAAGACAGTTCTAGTACACGAAGGTGTTGTTAACGAGCTGCTGTAATTAGTATTTATTCATCGCTTGTTCTGTTTTCTCATAAGAAGGTGAAGTTCGAGCATGGAAATTATATATTTATGTATAGAAAACGAATTGGTACAACTCGAAATTTGCATGTTCTTGGTCAGCTTGTATATAATGCACAATTTTCAAAAATATTTGTTTGACTTAAATCAGTTCAGTGGTTCTCAATTTAAAGGGATTTAACCTCAACACCAGCGGCACATTACGCACACTAGATATACTGGGCGGTGCCAAATTTACAATGTTAAACTGATAACAGCTACGAAAATGTTTTAAGTCCATGACATTGAGATAATGCTTCTAATATAGTTTCGCTATGTAGTTCAATACAGATTGATAGTTACACCACTCTTGTACTAACATGTCAAATCCTGATAAAAAAAATTCCACAGCTAGCAGTCATAGTAGAAAGATAATATCAATGTTACCTAAAGGTTAGGAATATTTCGCATCTGTTATCTCAAAGCTATAATCATCTAAATACGGCATTGCACAGTAGATCTACTGTGCTTTTCATGCCACGGTTGTTGAGGCTATGATACACAAACATGAGAACCACTGAACCGATTTCAGTCAAACAAACTTTATTGTTATTTCTCATTATACACGAGCTCTGCATTACCTATAATATGCAAATTTCAAGTCTTACTAATTAACATCCTATAAACTCATATTTCATCTCCGAGCTCGAACTTCATCTTCTTATGAGAAAACAAAACCGACAATAAATAAATACTAATTACCGCCGTCTGATTAGCAACACTTTTATGTACTTGCACTGTCTTCCAACACATTTAACCACGGTGATCTAATTAAGACAAATTGGATCGCAGTTGCGAATTTTCTATGCCCATGGCCTTAAGATAACACTTATCTTATCTTTCCGCTTTGATTACTATCTCTTGTCTTCATGTTATCTATGGAATTCCCTTATCAGTTGCATGCATTCATGCAAGAGTGGTGTAACTCTCAGTCTGAGTTGAGATTTTGTATGAAACAGAGGTAATTATACAGACAGCTTATTGCCTGTGCTGGAACGAGAAATATGGCTTATTTTTGATCGATAAAAATTTGCCGGTACATAATGGAGTGTAAAGGCATGTCTTCGATTATTTTATAGTATGGCATCGACCAGGAGTCACAATGCAATTCCCAAGTTCGGACATGGTCTACACTCTGATTATAATAATGGGAATGGGTTCACAGAAGCTCACCTCACCACTGTTCACAAGGGCCTGTCCCTTCTTGGGCAAAATATCAAGAGCATAAAAAGTTAGGTGGTATAAGATCTTGTGGCCATCGACCGGCACATACGGGGTGCAGAGCCACTGATAATATACCTGATCAACGTGCCCAATGCACAGAGACAGGAAGAATTGAAGGCTCTTTAAAATATGTTAATGTCCAAACTGGCTGCGAAAACCGATCTTGCGAGGCATAGCAAGATGCTTGATGCTTGCATCGACCAACTGTAAAGAATCGGAAATTCAATTTTCTCAACTCGAGAGTGAATCTGTATATATACCTGTGTGGTAGTGTGTTTATTCCATTATATGAATTGTAGTGGACCGAACCGATCTGACGACTGAGCTGCAGTGGGACATCAAATTCGTTCGCGCTAAACATCTACTCGAAAAATTAGAGATTGGCTCTCGAGAATCGAAAGCAAGAGACTTACAAGCCGATAATTAGCCCTCTCGACGAACTTGTTCGACAATGCCAGGGGAAGTATTGTCTCTGCCTGATATCAAACATGAAATCAAGGTGGAAAGACAAACCTCGATTAAAAAATGGAAAATAAGTACTGAACTGCCTGAGACGCAAGGAGGCATCACTAGCGACGGAGATGATTTGTCACTGATCGATTTGCTGCATGCGTGAGAACAGAAACGAACACGAGAGCGTGGACCAGAAGTTGGCACTCTGGTCGGGTTCTAAATCGCTTCCTACTCCGATCGGGACAGCGACAAGACGTACGGCTTGTGACACTAAGAAGAAAAATGGTTTCTCGTAAACAAGGAAGTGATCTTTTGCTTGGAGATGTGATGCAGATCGGCAAGCGCAAGGTGAAAATGACGCATGGTCTGCGCGAACGTCTGTTTCATAGGAATCTCTTACACTATTATGAATCAGAATTTTGCAATTACCGACGCCTGCTACAGTCCAGTTGTGCTCATTACGCGAGTGATAACACCTCAACACGTAAGAAAAGTTTCTGATTGGATGGTATATTCTACTATGTGCAATGCAGGCCATTCAAGCAATTTATTATGCAACGCCCCAGAGAGGGGGCACTGTGAGCGGAAAGGTTAATTCAAGAACAAAAACATTAATATTAGAGTATTCTGGGGATTTATTGTTACATGCCACAGTCAGGAATTGTCTTTGGCTATGCGCAATATAATAACTTATTGCATCAGAGACGTTTCCTTATGGAAACTTTTTAAATAGTACAAATTTTTCCGTAATTTTCTGCCAGACACGTGTGGAACGTACAAGTTTGGTTCTCATGAGTAACTACTTTAACGTAATCAGTCGAGCGGAACGCCTTTACAAAATTGTTACCAGCCTCCATGACTTATGTTTATCAATGTGCGAGGGGTTCTAGGTTGGAATTCCACGTAAGGTGTATATACAGTTAGATCTATAAGATGAGGAATAGGGTGACTTGTCAGCTACACATGATTAACGTTTTCATATAAAGAAGAAGACTGGAAGGGGCCCGACTACGCGGTGCTAAATATATGTGTTGCAGCTTGTATGAAGTACTAATTTTCTGAAAAAAGTACTACACATAGAGATATTGCGTTTATCTACGACTAGCAGTACCTTCGCCTGCTTCGAAGGGCATCTATTTATTATACATAATTAATAATGGTATTAATAGGATTTATTATTATATTTTATTACATAATTTCAAATTTACACTTCAAAAGTAATTAAAAATTTTTCTCCGTAATTAAAATTTAAAGTAAGAAAATAAATTTTAACATATTGTTTTGAATACCTACGGCCTGCGACTTGGTTCGTAATTTTTTTCATAGCTTTTATTAAATTTACATTAACTTATTAGAGCTTCTCTGTATACTATATTAATTGTTTTATAATTTTCTGGTAGCTAAATATATTGGTTTTCTGGAGTTCCGACTCTAGATTATCCGACATATGAGAAAAACACCCTTTGTTCAAATCTATTCCCACAAAATTGAAAGTTTTTCCCAGGGACTTGTTTATTGTGAGAGCAAACCGGAAACTGCAACCGCTTGAAAGGAATAGGCGGATCCGTTAGGATCATGATGATACATGGAATATGCGCTAGCTGTCCGGCGGCAGGCCCAGTTATTATTATTACTTCGACGATGTTGTTGCGCAAATATTTTATCAATATTCTCGTGCCATTGCACATATTAGGTGGGTTTAAATTGCGTAGTAGCATTATTGGAACACCAATATTTAATTTGAGGTCGTGTGGCGGCAGGCCAGAATAGTTTAATGAATTCAAAAATTCTTGCGGGTGGTTCACACTGTCCTCAATATCGGTGACGGTATCAATGGATTTGTAATGTTTAACTTGGCTGCGAAATACTTGTAAGATCATTGCATTTATTTCATTAACTGTATCGTTTCTGGGAGCTACTATTGTCCTTGAACAGAGCCAATGATAGTCTCTTTGCAATAAATTTCCTATATCGGCATATATTGCTTCTATATAATGTTCTAATATATGGACTATGACCCCCCCCCCCCCCCCCCCCCAATCAGCATCGAGTTTGATTTCAACGCTACCGCCATTTGAACTTGGAAAAGAGAATTTTCCTTCTCCAAGCTTGAGTAATTGTTGTGGAAAACCGTTATTATTGTTTTCGCTTAAACGGGCTCTCATGTTAGCAAATTAAGTGTTTGAACTGAACCCTATAACGGAGATATTTTAGATATGCTTTTACAATGTCTGCACGTGTTCATTTTGCTATGACAGGAAGTGTTTGGTGAAAATCACCAGCGAAAACCAAAGTGAAACCACCCATGAGTTCATTTAAATTTCTGAGATGTTGGAGCGTCTGGTTTACTGCTTCAACATGAGCTCTATGAACCATAGTACATTCGTCCTACATAATTATTGATGCATCTTATAATAATTTGCCAAGAGGTCTATTTTTTACATATGGAACATACTGAATTTGGCTCTAAAGATACTGTTAGTGGTAGCTTAAAGGTGGAATGTCCGGTTTTCCCATCATTTAATACTGTTGAGGCAATCCCAGAAGAGGCGACTCTCAGAGCTATTTTTCCCGATTGTCTTACTTCTGTTAATATTAGATTTGTAATGAATGTTTTCCCTGTGCCCTCTGGGGCATCCAAAAAAACATTTTATCCCACTTATTTGCTACACTATCAATTATAGAATCATAAGCTTTGATCTGTGACTAACTTTGGCAAATTTTCGTTGACTAAATCCTGACAACTCATTGTTTTCATACGGACGTCTCAGAATCGTGTCAAATGTCACATTATGTGACCGATTATGCGAAGGTAAACCAAAATCACTCATACTTTGGTCTTTTAGTTCTAGCAGTTTATTTTCTATTTGGATTAAACCTTCATTATACATGTCCTCATTGAAGAGAAAAGTAAAGTCCTGATTTTGTTGGTGAATTTTATGTAAAATATCTTCACACAGATCCTCTTTGAATGTTCCCCACAGTTTAAGTCCCACGAACAAACTTTCACATTTGTGGGAATATATTTGAATAAGGGATGTATTTCTCATGGCAAATTATATGTCGTGTTATCTAGAGTCGGAACTCTACTAGAACTGAAAAAGTTGATTTGTAATCAAGAAAATTAAAAAAAAAAAAAAAAAAAAAAAAGTGTAAATTCAATTACCTTTTTCAGTAAGCATTAAAAAGTATATATCCAATATTATTTAGTATGTCTTAATAACAGTTATGGGTTAAGATAATCCTCAAACAAACAATAGAAGATCTCTTGTTTATAAAATAAACTCTAAATAATCACATAATCATTAATAAAACCATTCGCTAGGCATCGATTTATTATTGTGAAAAATATTTTTTTCTATTACAAACTTTCAAATTTACATTTAAAAATAAGTGTAAAAAATTAACATTTATTCATAAACTAATACGGGCTTGGCAACAATTTAATTTTGTAGCTATATTCAATTCTATACAAAAATATTTTACGCACATAGGCTATAATTACTTCGCCGTGATTGTAAGTTAAAGTAACAAAATAGATTTTTACATTATTTGAAATTAATTAATTTCAACATTTCTTTAGAAAATCTGTCGTTTCGATTATGAATGTACATACAAAAATAGTTATTTCAATGGTTTTATGTATATTTTAATTATTTGTATTTAAAATTTTCCCTGGTGTCATGACATCATGATATATAGCCTATGTTCATCCAGAAGGTCCAGACTACTTATCAGTGAAAGAATTATTTTAATCGGATAAGTAGTTCCAGAGATTACCTCTGACAAACCTACAAACTTTACCCCTTTATTATGTTAGTGTAGATAAGAAAACAGAATTCAGATAACAAATGAAATGTACTTTTATAGCAACGTATGTATTTTGAGTGGGGTGGAGAGGTTTCAGCGTATATTTACATTGGGGTCTTGAGAGCCGATAAGCGTAATGGGAGGTGAGTATAGAGGAGCACTGGAACGCAAGGGAGGCGGAAACGGGATGTCCCCGAGATAACCCGACTACCGACGGCATCGTCCATCACCAATCTCACGTGCGAAAATCTGGGAGTGGGCCCGGCGGGAATCAAACCCAGTTCACTTTGGTAGGAAGCGAGCGCTGTATCCGTTGTGCCACAGTGGTACAATATATAATTACAGCTCTGCAATAAAGCTAAAATAGAAAAAACAGTGTTTCACAATACTTAAATGGTTTAATATGCCCCACAAATGGTGGTAATGTGATGTGTGTACATATGTACGTATATTGCGAAAATTCCCCATAAATGGGCTCCACTGTAATAAATTGTTAATGCACCGTGTGGGTTGCCACTGAAATTTGTTGGTATATTTTAGACCCTGTGTACGGTGCCTCCCAAATACATAGAGTGTATGGGGTATGTGTGATGATTCGGGAGTAGTTGTTAACGAACCGACTTGTCATAAAAATAACTTGTATATTGTAGTGGAAGTAATATTAGAACTTGTAGTAGAATGACCACATTCACAAGAGATCATTGATATACCACACTAAAACTACAGTAAAAAATATACCATTACTGAACAAACTACGAACCAATAAAGCAGTTCTCTTATAAATGAGCGTTTAAATATTGAAATATTTGAAAGTTGGGTGAAGAAACATAAGCAATCAATGTTCAGCTATAAGAATATATGCAGCTCAACTTGAATAAGCTCAACTAAGTAGATATTTATAAAAACAATTCACATTTGGTAGCGTAAGTTAGTCTTTCACATTAGGCAAAATTTATGCAATCTCAAATAAAGAAAAAAAGGTCTCACTTGTTTCTACTCCATTAATCAGAAAATACATTTTCTTGCCTCCGCTACTCAGGTTTATAAAATATTTAGGTAGAAACATTAAATCTCTACTTTTGAAGGAAGTGTAGGCAAATATTACGAGGAAGGCTTTATAGAAAGAGTTTTGCGGAATTTTTGAAGATAAATTTTGTAATATATTATATAGGGCTGCTGCAATAAGTAACTTATTTCAGACTTTACTTATCGGTAACTGTTGCTATCCTGTAGCAAGAAGTTATCGTAGTTCATGATAGTGATTTAATTGCTATCAAACAGGAAATGCATCAACCCAGAGTTCCCTGTTCTGCAAATTGACTCTCCTGGCATTTTTTGTACGCCACACGCACTGTACTGAGTAATTATTGCCTGTGGGATCCACTTACTATAAGCAATTTTTTTCTTATATGTTCTCGATGAGCTTCAGGATCCAATATGCCGACTTAAAAGTTTCAAGAAAAGTGGTAATTTTTCAACACAGTCCTGTTTGAATTTGCCGTAGCACAATAGGAAAAGCAATATATTCCAAAAATTCACTTGTTAAATATTACATATTGTAATATGCTCCCAACTATCAATTAATGTTAATATTAAATTATTTATTTTAACAATTAGTTTAAAAGTGCTAACTTAAAAGGCTACATTAAAACGTTAAATCAATATAACAATTCTGAAAATATTTCAATATGTGGTCATATTAAACTCCAATTCATGATGTAAAAAATATAATAAACAAACACTTCCAACCGTTAAACGCTATTAGGGTAACTAATAAATAACAATTTCGCCAATAGAACTGTCATGAAAATAATAAATATAAACAATAAATTTGTAGTGGAAATAGAGGAAAAATTATGAGTGAGCAGAAATTCTAGATTATAATACATTAAATTGCGGTGGCTGTAAATTCACTAATTAGACACAATCGAAAACAGGATAAGCAAATGCACGAACGAAATTGTAGAGCCAACACTTCAATTGATACAGTTGTAAGGAAATATTTGTACGCCACTTCAACGTCTTGTGCTTAGAGGTAGCATTACGTTATACGCTCAAGCCGGCATTACATTCTGGCCTCACTGAATTCTTGCTTCACATAAACAAATATTCCTCCCCCTCCTTTCATGGTACAATTTAACCGTTTTCAGACAGGAGTTGCCACGAGGCACTAACTTATCTAGCGCATTTCAAAATTCTAGCGATTGCCAAGTCAGATGAGGCAACAATTCTACAAAATGTTTACAAATTTTGTAGACTGAACATTTCGTAGACTGCCGGGTCTACTAGCAGCATCGATCCTCGGATTTCTCTGTGGTGGTTTGTACCCAACATGTCATGTAAAATTCTACGATAGATGCCATGAGGAAAATTTTTACACTAAAATGTTTGAAAAGAGGAATAAAAACAATTTTGTGATAATTTAATTGCGAAAGAAAAATTTTTTCCTAAGCTGCTTGGGTTTCCTTACTTCCAGGTTCCCTCCTACCTAGTAGCACTTATGTTCCTGAGGTGCTTGGGTTTCCTTACTTCCAGGTCCCCACCTACCTAGTAGAGCTTTTGTTGATAAGCTGCATGTGTTGCATTTGTTCCAGGCTCCTGCCTACCTAGTAGCACTTTTATAATATAAGCAGTATGGATTTCCTTACTTCCAGGCTACTGCCTACCTAGTATCACTTTTGCTCCTAAGCTTCGTGGGTTTCCTTACTTCCAGTCTCCCGCCTACCTAGTAGCACTTTTGTTCCTAAGCTGCTTGGGGTGCCTTAGTTCCAGGTTCCCGCCTACCTAGTAGCACATTTGTTATCTAAGCAGCTTCGGTTTCCTTACTTCCAGGCTCACGCCTACCTAGTAGAACGTTTGTTATCTAAGCAGCTTGGGAATCCGTACTTCCAGGCTCTCACCTAGTACTTTTGTTCCTAAGTTTCTTGGGACTTCTTACTTCCAGGCTCCCGCCTATCTAGTAGCACTTTTGTTATCTAAGTAGCTTGGGTTTATTTACTTCCAGGCTCCTGCCTACTAAGTAGCACCTTTGTTCCTAAGCTCCTTCGGTTTCCTTACTTCCAGGCTCCTGCCTATCTAGTAGCACTTTTGATATATAAGCAGCTTGGGTTTCCTTACATTTCAGGCTCTGCCTACCTAGTAGCACTTATGTTCCTGAGCTGCTTGGGTTGCCTTAGTTTCAGGATCCCACCAACCTAGTATCACTTTTGTTATCTAAGTAGCTTGGGTTTCCTTACTTCCAGGCTCCCACCTACCTAGTAGCACTTTTGTTCCTAAGCTTCTTGGGTTGCCTTAGTTCCAGTCTCCTGCCTACCTAGTAGCACTTTTGTTATCTAAGCAGCTTGTGTTTCCTTTGTTCCAGGCTCCCGCCTACCTAGTATCACTTTTGCTCCTAAGCTTCTTGGGTTTCCTTACTTCCAGGCTCCCGCCTACCTAGTAGCACTTTTGTACCTAAGCTGCTTGGGTTGCCTTAGTTTAGGCTCCCGCCTACCTAGTAGCAATTATGTTATATAAGTAGCTCTTATCTAGTTTCACTTTTGTCCGCGTTGGAGGCGGAGAAGCGTGGGAACGATAAGGACGACACTGCAACGCTCACCAAGTGCTCTATCACCGCTAAGCACAAGGCTCTTAACTGGTGCACAGTGGTCTCGTCGCACTGCGTATTCACACTGTACTTTCAGCGTTGACCTACGATTTTATAGGCGGAATGTGTGTAGGAATGTTCAATGCAGGTCGCCTTGTGTAGTTTTGTATGTTTTGAAATACAGCACTTTGTGGAAGCCGTCCTTAACCATTTTGGAGTACTCTGGAATGGCGTTTGTAATGCATGTGACGTCTTGAAAGCGCTCATCAGCTCTCGTCTAATGTACGTGTTGTGTTCGTAGATCAGCACATTGGACGTGAGAGTATTTCGAACCATCTGCAACTTATTTCAATCTCCAGGTAAGCTGGAGCCGCAATGCCATAGTCTGGTCAGGGTTCGTAAGTTACACATGTAAGAGTTCAAAGTTCTTTCTTTCAGCACGGGCACGTAGTACAGAGGTGGAACAACCATTTGAGCAGCGAACTTCGACCGCACACGCCAGAAAAATGGCGTCACCCAACAACGTGTTGGAACGGTGTTCACCAATCACCGCTGTCTATCCAACCCGCTAGTCGACATTCCACTCGATAAGAACTCGTCCGCAACACGCAATAGCGAGTCGAACACAAGGCCCATGCCTGAACCTCGCACGGCCTACGAAGAACATATGTGCCTACATCAAATGTGCCACCATGCTATTTCGCCTCAATCGGTTCATGGCTTCTTCAAACTTTTTAAATCAAGCCTTTGAAAAATCACCCCACATATGACGTGCTTCGTTCTTTCCTATGTGTAATTTATTACAATCGTTTTATACTTGTTTAGTAAAAGAGTACCTTATTTAAGGAAAAATTAAATTATTACTTATAATTTATTTATAAATTATAATATTTCAATTATAACTAACATGAATGAAAACAGAGAGAAAATATATGTTATGGTAATGCCTAGTAAGAAATAGTTCTTATGCAAAATATTGCTAAATTGAGTGCGCACGAATGGGGTGCGTTGTCTCTTTGAAGTAGTTCTCTACTGTAAGTAAAACGTAAGTAGGGTTTCAGAAATGTTTGAATTCATCGTGGATGGACTTTAGCTATGTACTGTCCTACTGCTGTATGGTTTCCTTAGCTCGCTCGGCCAGGGTACTGACGCAGAGATCAAGAAACCCGTCAGAAGTACCAACTTCCAGCCAGTGTCATGTCAACTTGCCGGGCGAACAGAAATGAGACTCAGAGGGAATGTTCTCGTCGTCTGGCTCATGTGCACCGCTATTAAACGTCCAGTCTGCTTATCTAGGCCTCGCTTCAGAACAGGACTAACCGCTCCTTGCGGAATCTCAGCTCGTAACTTCTCGGTCGGCAATGTCTGACCTGACCTCCCTTCCACCATCTGCCGGAGACAAACTCCACTTGAGTGCACTACTGTGCTTCTTTCAACCATAACTGTTGGGACATTAAGATTGTGTTGCACTACGTGGCTCCCCCTGGAAACATCGTCCACATTATAGCCGTACCATTACTCATAACCTCAAGGGAAGTCTTCTCTAGTCCAACTCGGTAAGTTTCTTTCAAGCTGGGGCAATACGGCGAGTCGACGAGCCCCGACAAGGACGACGCAAGATGGCCGCCGGCATTAGCGTCGCTTCTCGTGAGGCTGAGGCCGCGGTGATATAGTGGTTAGACCGCTCGCTTCCCACCAAAAGGAACCGGGTTTGGTTCTGGCGGGTTCTTTCGGGGATCTCTCTTATCCTCCGCCCTTGCGTTCTGGTGCTGTTACATAGAAAACCCCGCTTCACCGTCCTCAGCTCTCAAGGACCCGATGTTAAGTGGCACTCAAATCTCTCCACTATGGTTCAGGTAAGACTCTCCAGAACACACTGTAACATTACGGACCTTAATTTTTCCAATGTCAATTTTTCCGTAAATTTCACAGAACTTTCTTTCAATTCACGGAATCTCTCCGTAAATTTGCTGGGGGCTATTCACGGTAAAGTGGACACTTTTTAAGGCCTTGGAAAAATTTCCCTTTCAGTCAATTTCTATATTTCCACGACTTTATAAACACTGCCATGTGACAATTAAAACCAGTGTTGATATTCCACACTCCTCAAAAGTTAACATCAGGCTGCAATAAAATATATTGATTAGAGGTTAAAGTCTGTCGACAGGACCTAAAAAAGTGCTCGCTTTACCGTGAATAGCCCATAGTTAGTTTTGTGCGCTTACCGTTAAAATAACGATATTACGAAAATAAACAGTTATGACGGCGTTTTTCTGCACATGAAAATACATTAAAAATAATGTTCAAATAATTTATTATCGAGTGAAATGTGAACATCAAATCTAAGAGTACGTTATTCTTATCACTCACTTGTGATAGGGCCTACTTGTGGCAATATAAGTTTTAAATCTAGCATTTCAAGAAATGTGATACATTGTTACAGAGCGGAAACTGCATATCTGCGCCATACCACAAATTCACAGTCCAGCTGGAGTGGCCCAGGAACCGAGAAAGCTGGTAGGCGGTGTCATCTCGCGGGACGCGAGCCACTGAGCAAGAAAGAGGGCAGCAGAGACAATCAAAGCTGAACACATGTAACAGGTCGTCGTTGTTCCTTTGTCAGTTTCGTGTACCAACGTGGGTTGCGTACCCAGCGAGGTCAGCCTACTGGAGACGACATCCGATACAGTACATGCGATCCGTCGTGTTCTGTGCCGCACTGACAAGCTCAGTGATGTCTTTCATTGGTGTGTTGCTCCTTGAGTTTTGGCTGCTGGTCAGTCCTTAATTGCAACTCAAATTAAAAGTAGAATAATTTTGCGAGAGTAACATAACGCTCTTTATTCAATATTGATAAGGATGTTCACGCTAAATTGAGCACTTTCGAAGTCAACCTTAGAAAATAGTCACTGCTTCAATCTGCATATATTTTAACGGGGTCCTGTATAACATGCGTCCAGTAAAGTTGGTAACGACGGATGGGAATCAGTTCCGTATCTTAACGTTGAATAAAAAGGTTTAGGTAACAATTTTTTATCATTTAAATTATTTGTTACGCTTTCTGTTTTTTTTTTTCAATGCATCGAAGGGTAAAAATTAGCAGATTTGTAAAATATTTACTTTCCTAATAATTTCACAGTTTCACGTGACCGACGCACGAATAAAATGAAAACGCACATGACAATGTTAATCTTACATTAAGCGGAAGAGTACACAAACGTGCATACAAGTAGATCTTAAGAAGGGTTTTCAAAAGTGCTCATTTAATCGTGAATAGCATATAAATGCTCAGTTATTGTTGGTCATTCATCTACGTTATTCTACGAGAAAACTTTGCTAGTTAACTCATATTATAATTTCTTGACGCCTCTTATATCGCTAAGGACAAGTACGTGTTACAATTATTATTTTCAGTTTCTAATAAGGTTTAAGTATTTTAAGTGTTGCTAATTTTTACAAATGCTTAATGCCATTTATTGGTGTTACAGTGGGCATGTGTAAGTGTAATCAGTACACTAACTGTTGCATAAACGATAATTTTCTGGTTACAGTAACGAAGAAAGCTTCGTGCATTCCCAGAATTGCTCGTTCTCAAAACATGGAAGGAAACTGAATAGTCGGGCACCACTTTTCATGACGTTCGGTTCAGTAAAAATGTTATGTATTCATATGTAACTCATAAAAAATGTAAAAAGGTCGCAGATTCATTTTGGCCCCAGGTCACATGCACGGTGGATACAGTGATGTATATGTGACCTTGACCTTTAGATAATGTCATACTTGTTTCCTGTGTTATCTTCTGAAGTGTGCTCTAATAATTTGATTCTCTGTTTATACGTGGCATTTGTTTCTTTCGCGGCCAGATGGATATGGAATGTGTTCATGTTCCACTGCCATATTTGATTACGCCTCTTCTTGTTAATGGAGCTTTATTTACCTTCATTCTGATTAGTAAAATTATATGAAAGTGTTTTGAGCTGAATATATAAATGGCATCTTCAGCAATAGCATTGGCCAGGCAGGAAGCCTGGCCATCTGCAAATTGTTCAACTTTTAAGGGAAGTGTAGACATTTGCCTGTCCCAGCTGTATAATGTTTCACTGACCATGTTTAGTGCAATCTTAGTACCCTATTAAAATATTCATCTGCTGGTCGAAGAACACACTTAACTCAATACCATAACATTTGTTGCTACAACAGCGTATATGACTATTATTTATTTCAATATTGAACCAACTATATATATATAATTTTTAATTCATAGCCATGCATATTATAATGTTCTAGCTATATTTCAACGACTATCTTTGTCACTGTCAAATAATTTTCATATATGTTATATGACTTTAATTTGTCAAAATACACTCTTGAAGAATCAAACACACACACACAAACATATATATATATATAATGTTTATGCTTTGCTTTTATGTAGGCATACGCAAAATTATAAAAAAATTGTGCTTGCGCCTATTTTAATAAAAAGTTCGCGGACATTAGCGGAACATGGTGAATTCCACAAATTTCACATCTCACATTCATGTATTATATTTTTGTGATCTAGTAATTTACAGTGTTAACTCACTGAAGGGGTTCACCAGAAATGACACAACGTAATTCGTAATAAATTGTACTGTTCCATACACATTTTTGTTCTTTCAAGGTTTATTCCGGTCCAACGCGAACAACAAGACTATCAATGCTGGAAGGCAACTCGTTATTTGAGCAGAGATGAGAAATACCACTTTTTTCATTCATATTTATAACACGGAATCTATTCTTCAAGGGAAATATCGTCAGAGTCATAATATGTCCACAAGGGATTAATAGCAACACGAACATGGACATATTGTATCTTCTATAGAGATTTGAAACCTATTCATCTACAGCCAATAAAACAACGTGCATGTTTACCCACATTTGCTGAGTTTGAATAACATGTCAAGATTTACAAACATTTCTGATGGCTCTCTTGGCAGCTGCGGACTGTAAAAAGGAAGCAGGCTACTTCTTCTTACCTTATAAAATGACGGATAGCTCACAGCTGTGTGTTACCACGCCGACTTCGCAAGTCAGGTTTTTTCTTTGTCTATTGTGACGACAATCAAGAGCTCAAGACTTTTAAATATTCTCATTATACTTGTACATTTCCAGTCCTGTCTGCACATGGCAATGACTTATTACATATTTAATTTCATGCACCCATGTTTTATTTTTACATATGGTGCGGTGCGGCCAAGCGATAACACGAAATCACCACCAACGTAAAGAGGGTGAGGACGCAAAGGCGAGGCATCTCCCAGCTAGTTATGAAAACAGATCCGACAACAAGGATACAGCCTCCATATTTAAGGAGAGCACAGCGGCGGGTTCGAGGTCTTATGTCACCACGCCGCCGACGAGAAAGATGGACCATCTCCAGGGGTTCGAACCGCCGTCAACGCAGAGTCTTCAGCCTACGGCATCACTGCAGGAAAAGCTGTTCCAATAGGCTGCGACGTAAGGACTCTTAGCTAGATTCCGCGGCCGTTGGTATCATTGCTATATAATGTAGAAGCTTGCAGAGTCAAATAACTTATACGTTCCCCCGGCGCAACGTAAAGTAGTGGTTATAATGTGTTGTACGAATCTTATTGTAAGAGATATTTATGATTAAATATAATTGATGGAACGACTTTAATGTGTGTTTTACCTTTAGTATACGACCTCCCAAACAGCTTGCGCGATAGCCTATCAGGCAAATCACAACACACCAAATACTTTTATGGATACAAGAAACCCTGTATCTTGCCGAACATATTGGCGACCAGATGACTACTGAGCTGTTTCTTATACTTATATAACTATTTTAAGGAATCTTTCCCGGCTGTTGAAAGTAGCCAGATGGTATGAACTTGTTAAGAGATGCCTTTGCCTGTTTTTGTTCTTCCATTTTATTGTTCACAACGGGATATAGAAGAAGGCGGTGCAATTACTTGTTTATTTTGATTGTGTTTTCATTAGCTAACTAAGTCTTTGACTTCTAATATTATTTACCTAAGTGGTTTGTGTTAACAGTGAATTTTGGTGTTAGTGTGGTAGTATGAGGATTTTTTTTTGGCTGGGAATAGGTTCATTAATTTAATCGCTGGGTCAATAAATTCTGTTATATAACCTGACGTTTTTAACAATATAATGCTCCCATACTATTTAAACAGTTTAGTATAAAGTCTGTACTTCTCAGCGGTTATGATTTGATAATTTTCAGGTGGGTTTAGCATTTTGTGGCCCGTTCAAAGCTCTGAACTAACTAGATCGTAGTTTGGATGCCAAACCCACTTGGCCAATAGACAATCGTCAACTATTCACCATGATACAGGAATAATGAAAAAAAATTCAGCCAGCTGGGTATCTGAGGTTAGTGGAGACCATAACCCCGAAACCTTAACACTTATATTCCAGTAAAGGGAGGTCTTGCATCTTATTACTCACGCGGCTGGCGCCTGTAGACTCAACATCGGTTATCGTCTACGATATTTTGCACACATATGTAATATGAGAGTAACCGTTCACAGATCCGTAGTTGCTTGAAACTATATTTTTTTATTAAATGGAACAAATGAAGTTACTCCATATTTGTTACAATGCCAGGCAAAATAAGTACAGCTTGATTTTCACAATGCTGACGTTTTATGACTGCCATCGTCATCCAAAACACGCCAAGCATGTTCCACAGAAACCAGCAGTCCTCTCTGAGGTGTTATCAGTTGTATGTTGACTTCCAATTTTGCCACTAAAAACAATTATTGTAACAGGTTCTGTTAACTAATTCGAAACCTTCCTCACAACTGAGCTACAATTAGTTGTTATAATCACTTTGGTAATGTATTGCGGTGAATATCACTTGGTGTCATTTTGCAATTTTCACTCGCTGCATGAGTGATTGCAACGAAGTAGAGAACCTAATAGACAACCAAAAGGCGCGACTTCTTAATGTATAGATAGAACGGTACTGCACCTGCGGGGTAGGCAAGCCGGTTATACTAGATCCACCGACTGCATAACTGCCAGGCGTTTGACATACTGCTTCATCACTTATGTGTGTTTTTCGGAGAACCATTAGCATGTAAACTGTACATAGTGACAAACTTTTTCTTGCTTTGGAACATAACATAACCATCTGTCGACAAAATGAATAACAACCACATTTACACAGTTCAGAGAATTACCATTATGGCACCTCCGTTACACTAATTACAAGGGACAATGTTACCACACAAATGATCACACATTTACAAACCTTATGAAACAAAATGCTATAATTTATACATTTTTAATATTAATATATCCCTGATTTTTAAACTGAAAGTATTTCCAAACTTCTTGCATTAAGTTTGCATACCTCCCTCAACAATCACTTTAGGATGTGAGCTGTAATATTAATTTCTGTTTCATCTTACAAAGAGAATTATCAGACACATCTTATACCATTTGGCCAGATGCAACATGTGCTATACAACTGCATTACACAATGAAATTTACAGCAGTGTTAAATGGTTCATTAGCAGCAGTAACATGGTATTCAGCTGGTAGAGATCCACCAACTTGTTCAGATGTGCCGACAGTGTTTCTAGCTGAGCGATTTATATATTTTTCCCTTGTTGTCCACAACTCTGTCATAGTCATCCACCTCTTCGGATAAGCCGTCCAAATCTGTAAATAAACTGACATGATAATGTCAATATTGATAATTGGATAAGACATTCTTCTGAGGCAACAATCTGCGTGTATGCGTGTATAGCCTTTAGACATACATAATAATTGTGCACCACATGCGGAACACTGCTTAATGGCAGCGTAATTTGCATGGGAATCAAAAAAACCTACAAGCAGTTCGCTTACAGTTTTAGTGTCCCAACATAGAACATTTGCATGTACAAAACTTTCCGCGCTTTATGTCATTGCGATTAACGTTGCAATACTTTTACAAACTAAAGTAGTTTGAGTAAAGATTTCAAAAACAGGACATGTGAAGTGCAAAGGACTAAGTTTCCCCATTTGTATGACGTAACAATAATGAATATAGATTTAGCCCAAAGACAATTTCAGAATAAAACGACAATTGTAAAAGATTTTTTTTGAGAATATATGAGAGGACCTTAAATTTATTAAAAAAAATAAAACTGATTAAAAATATAAATGAACCTTCCAGTTTATTTACGTCTTCTATGAATGCTTTAAAAATCATTTATGTTAAAATAATATTTATGAATAAATTCGACAGTCATTTTATTTAACCTTAGAAATGTATTAATAGGCAACTAAAGAGACCACGCAAATATTTTCCTTTCAAATATTGTTTCATAATTATTATTAATTCTAATATATATATAAAGAATTTTAGACAAAGGTTACTTTAACCGAATATATGTGCTGGTTCGTGAACTTCCTAGAGGACAAATGTGTCCCAATGTACTTGGTAAAAAAACTCTAAGCAATTCCTATGTGTAGTCAGTGCGAATGTTGTCAAAGCTGTTGAATTTTGGGCCATGAATGAGACTAGGGGGACTCTTGACAATAAGTAAGGCGCAATTTGTGTTTAATTATTGGGGGCAAGATAGCACTTCGCTGATTGTTTGTGATATTTTCAACATTAGCCTTACACATTAGCCATGTGTGTACACGTAATTTTTCAAATTTTCCTACAGTTTACCAAGAAGACCCCGTAAGAGGCATTGTTTTGAAGAATGATAATATGAATCAGTTTTTGACTTTGCATTATTTTTGCAATAGACATTTCAGTAAATATATTTATTTTCCTGAACACTTTAACACCTATAAGCAACCAATCACAAGTGCGTTAACGTAACTAAGGTCAATACATTAAACAAGTTATTTATTTATATTTGAGTATAATTATGTTTATGAAATTGACGTATTATTTTAAAAATCAACATTTGTTAAAGTGAAGCCGTGGATTTTAAAAGACAATTTAAAAAATATTTTAATTTTTAAAATGTATTTCCTATTCTTATCGGTCAGTGAATACAGTATAGTACCATGCTGTTCGCAATGTATTATCCAGCAACTTTGTCATCCAGAAAGTTTTACTGTTCTGTGTACAAATAGCACACGTCAGGGTAAAATTTGGAAAGAGTGCGTGTCTCAACAGGGTTCCATCATGGACGGATCCTGGCTTAAGTACTCCGTCAGCCTGGAGGTTACAGTCACTAAGCCCCCAAAACATGTTTCTTTATATCCATATCCATGCGTATATGTGTAAAAGAGTGTGAAAGCTGGTTCTATTGCATACACGTTAAGCTTGGCTCAACTTTGAGCTGTGGGAACTGCGCAGCTAGGAGATGCGCTCTACTGGGAAATTACATTACAGGAGCTACAGCTAGTGAATTTTAGTGGTTTTGATTGCAGAAAAGTACCCAAGGCCTTGCATTACGCAATTTATCCATATTCCACTAAATAATATCTGTCATCCCATTGTTGACATTATTTTATATATGTGTAAGTGTGACATATGCCCTCTGTTGCGGCTAGTGCATTGCTTTCGACATTTCTACACGAAATTTGTTTTATGTTACTTTACAATATACCAAAGATTTTCCAGTATGCTCCAATAAGACTCTTTGCACTGGTAGAATAACATAGGGGTGTTTATGAAATAGCAAAATGGTGATCTTTCATCTAAGAACATCTTACATATTCTGTGGCCCACCTGACATGGTCACTTCCAAAATTTTCAGAACGGTTGCAGATCACAAAATGCTGTTTTGGCTACATGCAATTACGTACGGGGGCAAGTAATTTGCCGCAAAGAGACTATTCACAACATGTGTATCGACAGAAAAAAGTTAATCATATATGATTTTTCCCCTGGAAAAATACATTTATGTCAATGGTATCAGAAAGTACGTGCAGAGAGGGAATTCAGTGGTATAGCATATGCAATGGAAAGCAACACAGAAACACCAAGAAATAATGTAAAAATATTCTTAAGTTAGGTCAGCCAGCATATGGCAGTGAACTTGTACTCACATCTGTAAGTAAGCAACACGCGTCATGACTCATCCTGGTGGGACCGCTTCCTTATAGCAGCGTAGCACTTACCCTAATGGGACAGGCGGCACGGAATGCCACATTGGACAAAGGAGAGTACAGCAGCAGAGGGAAGACAGGAAATGTGAGTGCAAGACTGACATATATACATTACATTTTTTTCAGATACCAACGTAATTACGGAGATTTGTTACTTAGTCGTTAACTGTACTTAGTCACGAGTGCACAACAAAAATATGACAAACCAAACTTAGGAGATGTCCAATCGCATTTACATGCATAGTACAAAAGAGAACACTTATGGTTGAAATGCTTCACATTTGGTCTTTTCACAGCATGTGCTCGATGTATTTACCATCGACAGCAATGCACATCTATAAACACACATGTATCGAGCGACGAGCGGCCTGAAGTGTATCTGGCATGATGCCACTGCAAGTTGCAGCAAGTGGTCCTGCATGTATTATGATGTAGTAGGAACCGTGTTGTACACCCTA
The DNA here is from genome assembly GCA_029891345.1 of Dryococelus australis. Lineage (NCBI taxonomy): Eukaryota > Metazoa > Arthropoda > Insecta > Phasmatodea > Phasmatidae > Dryococelus > Dryococelus australis. Next base: position 90,264,109 of record CM057002.1, on the reverse strand, counting down.
TATTTCAGTGTTCCCCACAGGAAATATCAAGAGGTGTGAGTTCGGGGAGCGTGCTGGCCATCTTACAACACCACCACCAATACGCACGAATTACAGGTATGGAAAAGTTTCATTTAATACTTACCTCGCCAACAAAGAAAAATGAGCAGGACAACCATCGTGCTGAAACCACATACCACAGTGTATGTCGAGCGGTATTTCGTAAATTTACGCAACCATGGTTTATGAAGAGTGAGTTAGTTAGTGAAGAAATTTGGACGGCGCTTAACATCGTGGTCTAGAGAGCCGATGAGAGTGATTGAAGTGAGTATGGAACAGCGCCGGAATGAAAGGGTGGAGCAAACGGGAGATCCCCGAGAGAACCCGCCGACCAACGGCATCGTCCGGCACGATTCCCACATGCGAAAATCCGGAGTGCCCCGGCCGGCGATTGAACCTGGATCGCCTTGGTGGGAAGCGAGCAGGCTAACTGTTCAGCCACCGTGGTTCCCATGGTTTGTGAAGGTCGCTTCATCAGTTGTGAAGGTCGTTTCATCAGTTAATTGTATATTCTTCAGAAACTTGCTGTCCTCCCTTACAGACATCAGAACAAACCTGAAAAACTGAACACGTTGCTGGAAATCACCTGTATGTAATGTGTGATGAAGGTCCACATGATAGGAAGGGAATTTACGTTGATACAGTATCTGTAACACACTTGTTTTACTTATTCCTATGAACCTGGAAGTTCTCGCGTACCCATGTGGTGTTTGCATAGACATGTGCCAACCCATTGTATTGATGTTTCTCACCCGTAGTTGTCTTTTGTCGCACTTGTGTTGTGAAATTATAATCACCTCCTGACAAGAGATGTGATCCGATTGTTCGTATTATTTGCCATAAGATGGGCATCTGATTAGGAAATCTTTCATCATACAATTGAACGGCTTGCTTGGCATTTATCCCACACTCACCATGAATAAGTACAGCATCAGTTTTTTCCTCATTAGTGAACTTAATTGCGTACGTACAACCGCTCACTGCAATGCCACTTACCTTAAGAGATTATGGGTCCTGTGTTGCGCTGCTATTAGGAAGTGGTTATGCCAGAATGAGTTAAGTCGAATGTTGCTTGCTTAGATCAGAGTAGTAGGGGAGTGAAGGTTTCACCCCACTTTTAATTATTCGGATTATCGATTTTATATCAGATTGATATCAAAAGGGTTAATCGTTAATACGATCCAAAAATATCAATCCTTTTATATCCGATGAAATTTTTTACGGTAATCATTCATCCGATCTGAATCCAATCGTTTTCATTTTTTTAAATTCTCATCGGATAAAATGTAATTAAAGTTTGATTGATTGATACAATAAATTTAATTGAATCAATCAATAAAAAATTATTGTGTGACAAGTGTATAGTTTAGTACAAAGGTGTGCTAAGTTATTTTTAATTTTTTATTATTTTTTGGGGTGGGCAGCAGCACTGGTAGATGTTGTCAGCACGACGACTATCATACATGACATATATACATGCAAACATACACATATATGTGTATGTATGTTGAGTTTTGTGCAAGAGTGGCATAAGTGTTTAATGGGTTTGGAAGGGGATATTGCTCGTAGATGGTGTTGGGAGATCTTTGAAAGACAGTATTATTCCAAATGTTTAACAGCGCTGAAGTAATAGGCGAGAAACATTTCGGAGTCTTTAATGGAATATAATGGAAATGTATTTCAGACCAGTTCTGCATATCAATATAAATAAATAACGAACATAATTACGTGAATAACCTGGTATCATTAAGAATCAAGTGCTAACTCACTAAACTATCACAACTACATGAATATTCTGTATGAAATGAATAAACGCGCTACAACGAAGCAAACATGTCCATATAAATTAAACAGCAGTTTTCCTAAACACAATTACAAGGTATTTGAAAACACATTAAATAATTTCACTACTCGACACCTCCGATTCCTACACATATCTTACTTTATTTTAAAACACATCCATCTGCCTGTGAGACTGGTGAATGAATGACATCAGTGTAGATTTGCGGACTCCTGTAAGCTGTGTCGAGCGCCACTTGGCAGGCAACTTATTGCAGTTAAAGCTTAGCAAATCCCGTAGTTAATACTCGTAGAGGAACTTCTGAAACGGAATCTACTTGTTAAAATTAATTAATTTATTAATATGCATAAAAATAAAATGTTTAACAGTCAGGGATTCTAATATACGTCCATTCGCTCAGGAGATAGCTGCAGTACTGATTTGGATATACTGCTTACATCGAGTTATAAGCTGAATCAGGAGTTGAGAGCAAACAGAACCTGCATGTGCATCGGACTACATTTGTTTATAGACTGAGCTGAAAAACTGGGAAAGAGATGTGAATATGTCTAAATACAAAATGAGTGTTTCCAAATAAATTAAACCCTTGATGTAACTACATGACTATCCTGTTTTTTATATTAATGAAAAAGCACAAGCATCTCTCCCAAAACACGTCTGGTCGGCTGTGATGCCAGTCAAGGAATGACTGCAGTGTATGACATGCGCCAACTTATAAGCTGTTAGATGCGTGGAGCTTGCAGCCGAGTTGAAATTACAGCAAAAATTCTTAATAAAATAAAATAATATTTCCATAGAAAACACATTTACCGCCTATTATGATAACTTCAAGATAGAAGCAAACAACTTGAATACACTATGTCCTACAACAGACAATGAAAAGATTTAAACACTACTCATACACATTCTGAATTATATCTAGAAAAAAGAAAATCTCCCTACCAAGCTACTATTGATGAACAATTTAATAATGTTTTCCTGAATGTTTCACATGAAATTTAATAGAAACTTACCCAATTTTTTACCCACATTTCACTATTGTAAGAGTAATTCACTTTTAACACAATTTCCATCGAAGTGTAAGGAGACTCGGATGGCGCGAAGGACTTAATCCTGCAATACTTTATGGGAAATTCCCCGAAGTAAAATCATTAATAAAATATAACAGACATACTACATTGAGTCAAATAATGTCAACACAAATTTATGTTAGGTCAGGGAAATTCATCGTACTCAGTAACACAAACAGGAGTTGAAAATCCTATAAACTTTCGTCGACCGAGCTCAGAAACGTAGTTTATGCAATAAACGCATAAAAAATTATTTAAAAATAATGGATGCACTATATTTATGTAACAAGATGTGAAGTCCACTGATTGCCTGCCCCTTCGATCGTTGCATGGCACCCTGGCTTAACGCTACGACTGGTGAAGAGGTGTTCCAGAGGAGAGAGCGATGCACGCGTATATCCCATGTGAGTCTTGACATCAAACTACCATGGCGCTGATCAGTGAGAGATGGTCAGATGTATTCTGCCTGCCTAAACCTGCCTCCCCCTCCTTCTTCCCCAACACTAGACCGTGTATTCGGTTTGCTCAAGGACTGTCTGCACTACCTGTCTCGGCGATGCGTCCCCCTTCCCCGACCCCGTCTCCCATCCAGCCCAAAAAGTGTCTTTGTCCGAAACTACAGGTTATTTGCACCCACTATCGATTCAACACCAAGCTCTGCAATATCTGCCTAGTGCCAAGTCCCCCCACCCCCTCCAACCATCAGGCCAGAGAGCATGTTTTCCGAGATGAAGACTGCCTGCCTCGGCTAACAATCCCCCTGCCTTGTCCAGCCCAGAACGCATCTTAATGCAACATGTCGGAGACTCTCCAACTGCCAGACACCCCTCGGGCCAGTGATTTTGAACTCTCCCTGCATGGCTAGTACCCTCGGCCCTCTGCCCGACAAATGATCGCTTTTGCTTGGAGACTGGCCCGTCCAGAAAACTGATTCTCCAACCAAGAGCCTGTCTTACTTTCAACCAAATAAAATTTGTTATCCAAGTCCCATCAATGAAATTTATATCACTTGAATTTGAAATGATTTTTTAATTAGAAGAAAATAATTTTAATCCCCACATAAAATTCCAAGAAGTTATATTATTAATACAATAAAATTTAAGCTTAAACCAATAAAATTCAAGTTTAATCCTGTGAACTTTGAAAACATTTTATCCCGTTTTCCAGCAAACAACTTTACACTTGTTCTAGGAAACTACAACTAACTATAGATATTGAAAAAAAAGAGGTATATATCATTCCACTTACACAAGTTTCAATTATAACTTTAAAACAAACTTGTTTTAAAACAAAATGTTTTTACTTTCAATATGTTTATAATTATTTATTCATATAGCAGAGTTAACATACATATTAAATCTGTTTGAAATATTTGTGCTTATTTATATGTGTAGTTTTCTCTGTAAGTTTCCCAGCCCAAAATTTTGACTACTATGTAGCATAAAATGTGTATATTTGAACTAATTTTTTTACTAATACTACTTTTTCGATGTAATATTATTGAAACAGCACGGATCCAGCTTGAAATGACTGCTATCGAAGCTGAAATCTGTAAAATTCCACAATATTTCAACTTAGCTTCTAAAAACGTCTAAGTTTAAGCAAATCTAAAGGAAATTGGTGGCCATTTTTTTAAAGGTATGTTTATTTTATTTTTAGAGTCTCAATTTAGTTTACAGAGTTTGTGTAAAGTATGATTGCGTTTTTACCACCAGACATCTTTGAGTTGAATATTGAGCAGCAGCAATAGTTGTAATTTATTTTTGTGTGGCAGCATGTTTTTATGAAAATTTAGCTGGCCTCTGCAACTCGCAGATATAGAAATGCAGGTCAGCGAGAAAACATTCTTGGAATTATTGTGTATAGCTAAGAGGTCTTTCTACCTGCCTCTGAAAGGGTGTTTGTGTCAGTCCATACTTGGTTTCTTGTGTCCCCTAAGAACCTTCCACTTGAAAAATGGGCCGACGGAGGTTTTCTGAAGATACTAAGTTTTCCTTTTGTTTCAAATTTCTTTCGGATGTTGGATTATTTTCTCCACCACTTTTGTAATTTACCCTTAGCCCTTCACACTTTGTTTTTAATAAAGTTCCTTAATGAAAATTTCATGATTTAATATTTTTAAGCTTTATTTATCCCTCATGAAGAAGGAAACAAGTAACTTGCATATAGTTTTCGTAAAAGTGAGCAAGCAGGTATCCGGCTACCTGAGTTTAAACTCCAGACCTGAAATGTGTACTACAAATGACCCACTCCATTCATTTACCAATCATTTTCCTTTAAACATTTAATATATCAATATCCAGTCATTTAAAGCACTTTTTTCAGATACACCCCATCTTAAATCATTAACATAACAAGATATTAAAAAATTATTGACTTGAGGAATGGCAAACTAATAAATTATGAGTTACACTACTCCTTTTTTAACTTTTTATTTTTTTTAACATTGAAATTTTTACTTAAACACATATTAGTTAACGCTTCCGATATAAAGATTCGACATATTACACCTCAAAATCAAAACAAATCATCTCAGAACTGAAAACATTTTTTACCATTTATGTGTGAAAGCCATTCAAGTCTATTAACCAATATGCCATCTTACATCTTAAATTATCAAATAATCACAACAAATCATGTTACAAATGAAAATAATTATATATTTTTACCATTTACATGTGGAAGCCATAAAAGCATATTAACCAATACTCCATTTCATATCTTAAAACTGTCAAATAATCACGACATATCATGTCTCGAATGAAAATTATTAAACATTTTTTACCACTTACATGTGAAAGCTATACAAACCTATTAATTAATACTCCAACTTACATGTTAAAACTGTCAGATAATCACAACAAATCTTGCCACAAATGAAAATTATTAATTTTTTTTATTATTTATGTGTGATAACCATACCGTCCTATTAACCAATACTCCATCTTACGTCTTAAAACTGTCAAATAATCACAACTAGTCATGTTACAACTGAAATTCATTAAACATTTTTAATTATTTATGTGTGATAGCCACACAGGCCTATTAACCAATACTCCATCTTACCTCTTAAAACTATCAAATAATCCCAGAAAAAAAATCATATTACAACAGAAATCTTAACATTTATTAAACTTGTTAAAATTTGTCATCATTTTACGTCTGAAATCTTAAAATTTATTAAAACCTGTAAAAAAAATCCTCACCATATAAGAAGTCAAAATCATAAAATTCATTTACATTATCACACGATGATTCGCTTGAAAGTCACTTAACCTTATCACCACATCACATCTGGAGATCATTACAACTTTAAACTGGAATAAATTATAAAATTATACTGTGTCAGACACCTTTAAAATCATCACTTCATCGCTGTAGGTTTGATTTTACATAAATATCATCACTTCATTACTGTATGTTTGAATTTACTTTAATGTCGTCACTTCATCACTGCAAGTTTTAATTTACATTAATATCAACACTTCATTACTGTAAGTTTGAATTTACATTAATATCTTCACTTCATCACTGTAAGTTTGAATTCACATTAATATCTTCACTTCATCAGTGTAAGTATTAATTTTGATTAAAATATCCATTGTGGGTTAAGAGATAAGCTGAATTTGCATTTCTTTACAGGAACAACAGGGGGTGTTGGGGAAGAAGGTGAAGGGGTGATATTGGTGATAATATATGACTATATATCATTTATTGTGGTGAAGCTATGAATGAAGGAGGAGGTGGGGAAATTAATTTACACTGCAGTGATACAGGTGATAGTAATTCAGGAGATGGTTGACTTGTAGCCGGTGAAGAAATAAAAATGAAATGTAAAAATTATTTCAACTCTTGTAATAAGTAATTGTTAGACATATCTTGCTGCATATTATTTAAGGGTGCCTCTGTTAAATCTAATGGAGTGTAACAAGAACACATTTGTTGTTTTTTTTTTTCACATCGCTCACCTGATTTGATGACTGTTGTTAAATCTAGAGCTTCCAAACTGCCAGAGGTGTCGCTGTAACTCTCCTCCACATCGAAGGTGTCGCTGTAGGTCTCGATGCCGGAGGTAATACTGTAACTCTCCTCGACGTCGAAGGTGTCACTATAGGTCTCACTACCGCAGATGTCAATATAGCTCTTCTTGGTGCCAGAGGCATCGCTGAAGGTCTCAATGCTAGAGGCGACACTGTAGCTCTCCTTGACGTCGAAGGTGTCACTATAGGTCTCACTACCGCATATGTCAATATAGCTCATCTTGGTGCCAGAGGCATCGCTGAAGGTCTCAATGCTAGAGGCGACACTGTAACTCTCCTTGACGTCGAAGGCATCGCTGTAGATCTCACTACTGCAGATGTCAATATAGCTCTTCTCTATGACAGATGTGCCACTGTAGGTCTCAATGCCAGAGGCTTCGCTGTAACTCTCCTCGACATCGAAGGCATTCTGGTATTTAGTCCTTTTGCCGGAGCCGACTGTAGTCTAGATCCATTTTCCTTGTTGCCATTCTCCAAAAAATCTAATAAGTTTGTTGCCAAAGGATCTGATCAGTTCATTAAAGCATGAAAATAATCCCAATTAAAACCTCCATGTTCTCTGTAAAGACTTGGGCAAATAAGCTAAGAAAATAATCTTCATAGGAACGCGGCATTGCAAGGCGAATCACACTGACAAACAACTGGAAACAATGAATGGGGCATAAAGGCTAAACCACTATTTATAAATTTTTCAAATTCCCAGGTAAATGCTCGAGAAGCCTGTTTTCTCTCCTACAACCAGAAGTCAAAAGGCCAAACACCTGGTCCTCTTCCTTCCCCCACCCTCGACATTCAAATATCTTAAAACCCTCACCCCAACCTCTGAGACAAACCATGTTTTATGAACTAATTAAAGTACATATGTTTCCATTTTCATAATGCATATATTTTTAATCAGATTTATGCTAACATATATAGATATCTTCCTTTAATGTATACGATCATGTTTTAACTATGTTAGAAATATATTTATTTGATATTTAAAATTTTTTGTAAATGTTGGTGTGTATGGGGAAGTAAACTTGGTACATAAATAATTGGTACATAAATAATTGTTGATATAAATCTTGTGCATTTTTTTTATTTCTCAATATTTTCCTGCATAATGGAGAATGGAAAGTAAATATTAATTCTATAAATTAGAAAACACAATATTTTTCTCGAGAGTTCGATCTCTGCTAGGAAGGATTTTTCGCCTTGCTTTCCTTGACTGTTCGCTTTATGAAAACTAGGCGCCTCGCTGGTCTCGATGATATAATAAAAGCCAAGTGCTTACTGCGAGGCTGTCTAACACAGGAGTGCACACTCTGTGATCTTGGTTTGTTGTTGGTAACATTAAAAAGACGTTAAAGTTAAACCTTGAAGGTTTGTGACTCTGCTCAAAGCTTGGTACCACTGCTAAGACATATATAACTCCAAACATAATGGTTTTTCCATATCTTGAGACATTTGCAAACACTATGTAGCTACCAATTCAAAGTGAGTATAAATTAGTCAGCTAGTAATATTTAATTGTAAATATTCAATGCGAAATGTATATTTTAAGGTAATGTTGCTTTATTGAACATTTCTAAATCATCTAAACTCATAAGATCCTACCAGTATCACAATCTTATGTTTTTTCACCATTGTTGACTGTAAATGATTGTTTGTCTATATCGATGTTTGGTATGCTGTTGTAAATAACGAATTCGATTAAGTATAATTTGCCATTGTCCCTCTAACTCCTAAGTGGGGAAATATATCGACTGCAATTGTGCAAAATTTCCACTTAATATCAACATAATTGACATATTACTAATATGTTTTACTAATACATAGACTTATATATCAGACTTATAGACAGAAAATATTAACATAAATTACTGCAATCTAATGTATTTGGTAATTGCTCAATTTTGTAATTGTATCTTAATTGTGTGTTTTTCACATAATTGCGTAATTCAATTGGAGGACTTAAATCACCAAAACCTATGGTAATACAATTATTGATTTATGTTTTCAATTAATGCAACCCAATGTGTTCCTTCATTTTGTTTCGAATCTAAATAAATTATCATACATTCGCGAAGGTTTGGTTTCTTTGGAAATTTGTCTCTCATATGCACACCTCATAAATAGGGAATATCCAGGTTCTTTACAAATACATTAATGGCTTTATTTTTAATGTGCCTTTTGGAAGATTATTTAGGACTTTCTGCATTTTTTTTCCACTTTGTAGTTTTTTTGTCCTTGTCCAACTTTATAGGGTTTCAGATACATACCTTTACCCTTTGATTTACCTCCTCTACTGATAGCCGAAACTCCTCCGAGGATTGATCCAAGAACTGTTAATGCTGGAAATAGGAACAGAATGATTCCTCCTTTCCTTGTTTTTTGTTTAGTTTTACGCTTTAAAACCCGTACCTTTTTTAACCTTTGCGTGCATGACTTTGTCAACAATCCTGGCACCTAACTTTTCACCAGCCGATGTAGGCTTATTCTCAATTATGTTTGCTGCTTTATCGGCTGGAATTGTATCCAGTGTACATCTTTCTTTCAAATAGTTTGTTCGATCATTAACTATATTGTGTTCTTTACAAACTTTATCCAGAGAGTTAATTCCTTGATTGTTTCACATCAGATGTTTTGCAAGTTTTGTACCAGGTCAACAATAATTGTATTTTGCTAAATGCAACTCAAATGGTAATTTATTTATCAATGTATTCAATACTCCTTATACTATTTTGTTATGTTTAGAACAAGGCATTATTTTCAACTGAATGCTAGTGTATAAATACACTCTCATTTATAGTTTTATATTATAATGTTATGTAATACTGTAAAAATAAAGGTTATAAAACAAACTGTACATCTTCCTGTAATTGCAATTATGACAGAAAATGTAATTGAACATAAACATGGTATTCATTTAACATAAAATATACGTTCTATAATAAGCTGTCCTTCATGCGGAAAAAACATGTGTTATAATGTCGCTGTCGGAACATCCAAATGGGCTTAAATTTGAAAGTGTATAGGTGTTTTCTAAAACAATACAACAAGAGAAATATCAACTATTAGTGACTATGTTGTCAGTAATTGAAGAAATGCGATATTTCCCTTTCACAAATAAAGACGATATCGTGCATCCAAATGAAGCATTACCCAATTTCATGTTTATTTTTGACGATATTTAGTGCGAACCGCATGGTGGAATACAGCAATATTTTAGTTTTGGTCGATATTCAAACACTGATTGTTTTTATCTACTACAAAGTTACGCACGTATTCCAAAGGCAGATATAGGTCTGGATTTGACAGTTTTTTACTTCCTGAGCAAGAATAATGAGTATTTCAAAGTTTGGACATAGTGGTATAAAACACAATCATTACAATAGTTGTTTAACAAAAATTCGCGATGGGAATTGTGAATTGAATGGACATATATTACATCATGTGAGTATTGTTGTGAATGATACAGATGCAGTAAATAAATGCTACATGGAAGACTTAAACACCATTATGCTAAATATGTTTAAATCGCAATCGACTGATATTCAAGAGAAATGAATAAAGTTAGTTGATGGAAATGATAATGTTTATAAAAACCCAAGTATAATTGCAAATATTTTAACTAATGTTAGTAATGATTTGCAGAGTAATGAACTAAGAATAGAAAAATGCTTAAGTGGATTTAGTACAGATTCCAATAATACGGCAACCATAATTTTTGCAACACAACTTGCAGAAATGCACGATAATTTAAGACTTGTAATTAATGAAGTGGTAAGCGCTAGTATTAGAAAACAACTTGAAACACGAATGGAAGGAAAAACAAAAAATATAAGTGTTAAATTAATTTTTTAAAAATGTGGTTTAGTTACACAAACATATCTGAGAAAACCAAATAATGATTTTGAAACACAACTAACTAATTTTATTATTAATTTAGAGTTAAAAATATTGCTAAATTGGATGATGTTTTAAGTAGAGTCGATAAGATCGAAAAAGTGCAAACTAATCGATTTAGGGCACCAGTTAGTCGACATATTGCAGCAGTTAGAAAAGTAACAACTTTATATATGTATAAATAGCTGACATTTAATGTAATATAATCAAACACGCCTGCCTCTGCTTCGGAATTACATAACATTATATCTACTGTGAAGTAGAAATATTTACAAGCCAAGTGAGCCCCTTTTGGAAAAGGATATTTTAAACGAAGAAATATTTTAAACCTGTTACAAGTAGAATGGATGTATTACATTCCATGTTGAGTTCGCCTAATGAAACCCCTTTTGAAAATAGAATAGGAAGAAGAAGAACATTTCAAGAAAAAGAAGAAGTAACCCTTTTCTCATTTAACAAGTCATTATTTAGTTTTAAAACATACTTCACCAATGCACAATACAACATTTGGTGTATATCGAAATGGAAACCCATGGTTTCTGGGAGAATCATTAATTCCATTTTTTCTGATAATAGAATTAAAATATATGATTACATAACTGATGCAAATGACAACTTGTTTGAATTATTATTAAAAATGTTCCAAATAGATATTCCGACACAGATTTTGAGAAATATAAAGAACTTCTTCGTTGTACGAATTGGAGTACCTGTTTAGGAGATGAAAATCATTCAAAACTACATTTAATAGGAGATATTGTCAGAAGTGGAATATATAAAGATAAAATTGACAACCAGTTTTCTCCTGTATATTGGAACAATCCTAATGAATTGGTCGATATATAAAACCTTCTCATCACTTCGAGAGAATCTTGTAATAATTCACATACAAATGAAATTATTTATATTATTGAAGATCTGAAGGAAAATGGCTATATTACCAATAAAGTTTAGTAACATTTCTCAAGAACTTCATTCTCTAGCTAGGATAAGAACTCCTAGAAGAAGAGTTATTACAAAAGTGTTAAATGATCTTTTTCAAGCCTTTTTGTGTTAAATGACATTTTTTTCCAAAAACACTAAGTGATACAAATATATTTTAACAGTAAAAGATATTTATTCCAAATATGGTTGGGCTATATGTTTAAAAAACCAAACTGGGAAACATGTTAGTGATGCAATGAAAACCATTTTGAAAGAGAGAACACAAAATTAGCTCCAAACCGACAGAGGAACCAAATTTTTTCTACACCATCCCGGAAACTAATGACAGATAATTTTATAAATCACTACGCAACTTATTCAGACCTTAAAGCCAGTGTTGCAGAATGATACAATGAATCGATTTAGCAGTTAATATATAAATATTTCAAGTCGAAACGGACTTACTAATGGGTGGATGTTTAGCCTGAAATAGTTAAATTTTATCATTCCAGATATCACAGAACCATCAAGATGGAACCTAAAGAAGTTACAGACAATAGTTTAATGTAAAAAATTTATAATAATGTTAAAGTCATCAATGAGAGAATAGAAGAATTTTAATTTGGCCAATATATACACATCGCGAAGCAGAAAGGAATCTTTGAGAAAAATTTATTGTTAATTGGTCTTATGAAATATTCAAAATTATTTCAATTTGACAACCACACCCCAGAGTGTATTACACAGAAACCTGTGACGGACAGCCCATAAAAAGCAGTTTATATGAACATGAACTGAAAAAAGTTAGTTCTCCAAATTAATATTTTATTGATAACTCATTAAAAGGAAAAAAAATATATGAACTTGGTTCGATGGAGGGGTTTCTCAAAATCACACGACTTGTGGGTTAAGAATAAAGATATTAGACGATTGTAATACAATAATTGTATAATTATGATACTAAATAAAAAATACTTTAAATAATATTTGAGGTGTTATTTGATTAAATAAACCTGTTGTTAGCAATGTTGTTTGGATGTGCAATTTATTATGCAATCAATCTGCTTGTAGATTGGATTATCATTTAAGCAATAATCTGCTGTATTTATTACGATTATTTAATTTCTTGGAAAATTAGTTATGTTAAAAACATTCATAATCGAATAACTCCTTTTAATAGGGATGAATATATAATTTTCCCAAGTGATTTATTCCTTCACTTGTATTTTACCAGAAAAAAATATTTTTAGGGGAAATGTCAAATTTTTAATAAACATTCTGTATGACAATGAAAAGGGCTTATTGATCCTGCATTAACAATCAGGAATCAAAATTGAAGAGAGAAGGGAGGACAATGAGTGAGATAAGAGAAAACCTAATTCGCTGTACCAAACAAGACTTTCATATATTTTCTGTTACACATTCGGATTGGGTTTAGACAATTATAAACGCAAGCTTGGGTTCCGGTGTTAGAAAATAAATGTTATAATTTCATTACTTTCATAGCATTAAATTTGGTAGTGATAGCAATGGAAGATATTGAATTACTTTTTGGAAATTTCTTCAAATATTTATACAAATTTCCACTGTGCTATGTGGGATTTTGGTAGAAGAGGTGTAAACAAATAATTTGACAATGTGGCGAAAATTATTCAGAGACAGTATATTGCATTTCTGAAAATACAGTTACATATCTAAAACTTTTTTTCAATATAGTAATTAATGTTATGGGAATAAATTTTTCAGCAAACTTTCTTAAATATTTATTCAATTGAGTCAAGGGAATGGACGGGCGGAGGAATGAGTACTCCTTTCACATAACCGGACAGGACAGAGTTTCGGGAGAGTCCACAAATCATGGGCAGAGCGTAGTTTTGCAAACAGCTCACCGCTTCGATTAGTTCAAAATTCGCTGGTCTGAGAGAAGGTAGGAGGTAGGTAGCAGCTAGCCCTCGATCTGGACAATGATGCCTTCTGGGCTGCGGATGCAGGGCGGGGGGGGGGGGGGGGTGTGGAAGGAGATATGTAATGGTTGAAGGCACTCCTCATCTCGGAAAACATGCACTCTGGACTAGGGCTTGGAGTCGTGGAGGGGGTGTGTAACGCCCTCTGTGGGCAGGGTAGTATTACAACTATCCGAAAATTCGTTCTGGAGTATTGGTGAAGGGGAGTACATCGTCGAAGACGCAATCTGGTGTAGTGAAGAGTGTTGTGGGCAGGCGATTCGGAGGGGGGGGGGGGAGTGAGCAGGCAGGAGCGATCTGACCATCGCTCACTGACCACCGCCTTGTTAGTTTGATGCCAAACCTCATCCTTGATACACACGTAAATTGCTCTCTACTCTGAACCACCTCTTCACCGATCGCAGCGTTCTGCCGAGGTCCCATGCAACGATCGAAGGGGCAGGCAATCAGCAGGCTTCTAATCTCGTTAAAATAATATAGTACGTCCATTATTTTTAAATAATTTTATAAGCATTTATCATGTAAAGCCAATTTCTGAGCTCGTTCGATGAAAGTTTATAGCAATTCAACTCGTGTTTGTGTTACCAAGTGCAGTGAATTTCCCAGACTTAACAGAAATTTCTGTTAACATTATTCTAGTCGATGTAGTATGTACGTTATTTTAAATGATTTTTCTTCAAAAAAGTTTCCATTAAGTGATGCAGGATTAAGTCCTTCTTCACGCCATCCGAGTCTCATTACACTTCGATGGAAAATGTGTTAGAAGTGAATTGTTTTTACAATAGTGAAATTTGCATTAAAAATAAGGGTAGGTTTTTTTTTTTTTTTTAATTTCATGTGAAACATTAATAGTAGCTTGGCAGGGAGACCTTTTTCCTAGATATAATTCTAATGCATATGAGTAGTGTGTAAATATTTATGTTGTCTGTTGTAGGACATAGTATATTTAAGACGTTTGCTTCCATCTTTAAGTTATCAGAATAGCAGTAAACGAGTTTTCTATGGGAATATAAATTTGTTTGGAAATCCAGAGTTTCTGCCATAATTTCAACTCGGCGGCAAACTCCACATATCTAACAGCTTATAAGTTGGCGCACGTCATACAATGCAGTCATTCCTTGACTGACATTACTGTCGACCAGACGTGTTTTGGGAAAGATGCTTGTGCTATTTCACAAATAAAAAAAAATGGATAGTCACATAGTTACGTCAATGGTTTAATTTATTTGGAATCACTTGTTCGGTATTTACATGTATTCACATCTCTTTCCCAGTCTTTCAGCTCAGTCTATAATCAAACATAGGCCAATACACATGTAGTTTCTGTTTGCTCTCAACACCTCGTTCAGATTATAACTCTACGTAAGTGGTATATCCAAGTCAGTACTGCAACGACCTCCTGAGCGAATGGATGTATATTAAAATCACTGTCTGTTAAAAGTTTTATTTTTTATGTATATTAATACATTTTTTTATTTTAACGTGTTGATTCCATTTCAGTAGTTCCTCTATGAGTGTTAACAACGTGATTCACTAAGATTTTGTTGCAATAGGTCGCCTGCCTAGCGGCGCTCCAAACAGCTTATAGGAGTCCGCAAATCCTACACTGACGTCATTTATTCACCAGTCTCACAGGTGGACGGACCTGTAGAACTCGTTTGAAATATATTTCCATTATATTCCTTTAAAGACTCCGAAATTTCTCTCGTGTATTATGTCAGCGCTGTTATTCATTTGGAATAATGCTATCTTTCAAAGTCGCCTATCTCCCAACACCGTCTACGAAAATATCCCACTCCAAACCCAAAAAAACACTTATGCCACTGTTGTACAAAACTATATATATATGTACACACACACATCCTGTCACCAACACATCACACCTCAGTCGAGTTTCAATCATCGTGATGACATCTACCAGAGCTGCTTGCACACACAAAAAAATAAGAAAAAATAATAAAGTACCTTAGCACACCTTTGCACTTAACAATACACTTATCACACAACAATTCTTGATTTATTAATTCAATTAAATTTATTGGATCAATCAATCAAACTTCCATATAAATTATTAAAAAAGATAAAAGGATCATATTAAGGAGCAACGAAAAAATTTTCATCGGATTAAAATCGGATTAACACTTTTTTGATCGGATTAAGATAGGATTACGGATTAACCCTTTGGTTTTAATTCGATATCAAACCGATAATCCGATTAATCAAAAGAAGGGTGGAACAATCACTCACGTACTACTGAGCAGTGGGTACAGGTTCACTGCTCCATGCTACTGGACCACTGAACTTAATCATATTTAGACATTATTTCTTGGCGTTTCTGTGTTACTTTCCATTGCATACACTATATCACTGAATTACTCTTTCTAATTGTTTTCAGAAGCCGTTGAAATTAATGCATGTTTCGAGGGGAAAAATCGTATTAGGTTTAATCATTTCTGTCCATACAGGCGTTACGAATAATCCCTTTGTGGCAAATTGGTTTCCCCTGTGTGTAATTTAATTTAACGTAAACAACATTTTGTGATCTGCGACCGTTCCGGTGTCCACATTAGGCGGACTATCCATTATATACATGCTTACACGGTATTCAAATCCAGAGCCTCAAAGTCCTACTCCAAGTACATCCTTAGCGACCTCGATCACACAAGGCCAACAAAAGATTAAATAAAAATTGTTTCATAACTGAAGATCTATTACTGTGGAGTCTACAACCTTATGTCAAATTTAGAAAGTAAATTACCATAAAATGTCAATTATATAATCAATCAACATCGGATCTGCAGCCGTCTTTGTCAAAATATATTTTACTGTTTGGTATTGAACTATGTGATACAATTTTGTGTGAAGCGGTGAAAAAGAACTGCAGTATTGCTACGAAATACACATGCAGTGGTTCATCTCTAATTATTTCCTCATTAGAGAGATATTAATACTTTCCAAATCAGTAACAGTTGTGCAGTAGTACACATCCTTGTTATATGTTTGTTTTGATGTTAAAGTAATTTATCTTTATTTTATGATACTTGGATTGCAGAAACATAATGTTTACTTCTTTAAATTTAATTTCTTTTACACTCTCCAGATACTAAAACATTAACAAATTGTTGTTTACATTTTTTGTTGACATTGTCAGATTTCTTTCAATTCACAAGCAATAGACTAACTCAGATATAGAGGACAGTATAAGAAAACCCTGCTTTTTCAAAGTAGTTGTATATTACAGGTAATTTAAAATCAATACCTTGTTTAATATACTATCTCCGTTTTAGAGTGATATTTCCAGCATAAAGTTTTCTCTTTAATGTATTTGTCTGAGAAGTTTTTAAAGTAACAATCAGAACGTGACTACACTAGTATTGCTAAAATGTAAGACAAAATGTTTTTAAGCTTAAATGTTCTTCTTCATGAAGTGATAGCTAGATAATGGACGTATATAAGAGAAGCTATGTTTCAACGCCGAGTTTGGCTGGTGCCGAACACCACTGCAATAGAGAAATGACGGACTGCTGACGTCCAGATTCCCAGGAGAAGTGGGCGTATTATCTCCCACTCGTAACACGGATGATGGTATCCTGAAGGATGAGAATGTTGGAGCTAAGTCATCACGTCGATCTGTCATGTAAGCTCTGTCCATGGTAGCTTCGTAATAGTATTGCTGTTTGCCAAACTATTGCAATTTTATTTCTCATCAACTACAAAAAACTTTCAACTGTAAATTCCATTCTAAGTATAAAACGTTAAAGAATTAAATTTAAAGAAGCCTACATGATTCCATAACGACAAGTTAAAATTATATGTGTTGAACGATTTTCCAGAGGTTCGCTACCAAGTGTACAATCAGGAGTCTCGAACCTGTATATTGCTAGCCTGAGATACATTTTTAATGGAGTAAATCGACATCAGTCATGAAATAATCAGTTGGCTATTTGGAAGCTGTGCATATCTGTAATCATAAATGTATGAGGGTAAAATGAAATCAGTAATGATTTATTACATATCACACACAAATATTGAACAAGTTGGCTGACAGCTATAATTTTCTAGTTGTATATGATGTGTTGTAATTTTAAAGTGATTTGTTTTCCTTTATTGAAATATAGTTGTCTGAATTTTAGTGCATAAGTAATATTTTTGTAGTGTTTGAAATTGTCTTAATAACGTTGAGAGTTATGAACTACTCACATTGAATGTCTTGTTCCTACTATGCTAATATTTGGTTGTCACACGTCAATCCACTGTGAAAATCTAAAGACATAAATACTATTCTTTCTTTCAAATGGTCAATGAACATCTCATCAATGGTAAGAAACTGCATTATATTACATGCACATTTCATTAACATATTCGCATGCATGTCTATCAAATAAGAGACATTTAGTTCATCCTCTTTGGAATGTCTTTGGAATGTATAATTATCGTCGTATGCTCCTACAGCAGTATTTGTTTAATGCAATTTGTATGAGAGGAATAATCTTCTCGTGGAATTGTAATGTTTTATGTTTTGTAGTTGTGGATTAAATAATCAAAGGATTTTGAATATTACGCAGTTTAGGCTGAGATTCACATTTACTTTTTCTTTTTTCACTACACTATTATATATATATATATATACAACGTTTCTATTATTTATTCTAGAATATGGCTTTCCCGACGTGGCGGCCTGTTGTAGCACATAAAAGTAGTTTTCTAATATATTTATAGATAAAAATGGGGCCCTTAACGTGGTGGCCTGACATGTAACTTCCATGACATTCAAATTGCAATTTGAGGTACACATTTTGCTAAACGAAAACAGCAAAGAGAATTTAGTAGCGGCAGAAACGAATTCCAAAGCAGATATGCAATTTTTTAAAGAAAATGAGTTTTATTAGAGAAGCTTACTATCTTAGTAGTTCAATTTGTGACCTTAGAGAAAACGACGATATGGAGGAAAGCGATTACAACACAATAAGTATGGAAGGTACGCCTGTACTTAGTCCGAGCTTAAGTTTTGCGGACGAAAACCGAGACGAAAGTTAAAAAGTAGAACGTGATGTTCTGGACGATAGAATTTTGTCAAATGTTTTAGAACATATTGATCGTACAAATATAACGCAAAACCTAAGCACAAGTAATGATGATAGCTTAATGGAAAAAATTGCAAGAATGTTCACGAATTTAAATGCAAAATTGGATACTCAGAATGCGAATATCAATTCCAAATTTGATGAACACATGTGTGAATTAAATTCAATTAATTCTAAGTTTGATGCACAGATCTAACGTTTTGAAAGTCTGGAAAAAACGTATTGTAAATGTATGGCATACTTGATATTAGTGTGAGTGACACACAGAATAAATTGTCGACATTGTAAAACACCGTATCAGATCTATTTGAACACCAAACGGTGCAGAATACTCAAGTTGAAAATTTGCAAACTAATATCAGTAAATTTGAGGCCCAAATTAATGACAGTTTTGGCCAACGAAATGAAACTGCTGGAAAATATTTTGCTGTTATTCAAAATAAGGTTGACAAGGTTCAAGCACGTATTTCAGCGATAGAAATTTCACTACCTAAAAAAATTTAACAAACTAGTTCAAGTTTGGAAGGGCTGCTTGATTTTCTTAAACGTAACCGTTCTGTCGAAGTTAATGACGACCCAATTGATACACAAAACAATGACACGGAAATTGTAAGTTATTATGATGTTCAATTGGTAGAAATCGACACACACTGCGAATGTCCGGTAGGAACACGGTTGGTTATTGCTAGTCAGGACTAAACGTGCGAGGTGACGGACGAAAACGTAGGAGACACTACTTAAGGAAGAACCTTGTCATCAGACTATAGGTCGAGTCAGACACCGCAAACAGATGAAGTGTGCTAGGAAACTTTGTATAAGAGCACGAGTAGATTGTCCACGTAAGACGAGCGATAGTGTCAGACGTGCCACAAAATATGTTTATAATGTGCATGATGTCTTGTTTGAAAACTGAATTACCATGGTTGTCAACCTGCGTATTGATGGTGGCAAGATACGGTCAACGCAGCTATTATACTTGGGAAGGTCTGAGCGAGAGTAGTTGACAGACATACGTCATTGACAAACAAGTGAAAACAAAAATCACGTAGAATTGCTGAGCAAGAGTTGTTGTACTGAAATGATGAAAGGTTAAGAGACAAGGAGGACCGCCAGGAAGACGACACATGACTGTGAGAAGAATAAACTTTGTAGATGATAAGTATCCACGAGCCAGGGCATGTCAAATTTAGTAGAAAGTCTCAACATTTTGCCAAAACTTAACGTATGTACAGTACCTGAAAACTCAGAGAAGGTAAGCGAAGAAGTTATCGAGTTTGTAAGACGATGACTGTTTATGTCACAAACGTCATTATAAAACAAGTAAATTGAGCAAGTTTAAGGTAAACGACGTAGTGTAATGTCGTACTAATTCCACAAGTAATTACTGCAATTTAGTTACGAAGAAATTGTTCTTGTTGTGTGAAGGTCCTTTTCGAGTTTCAAATATAATTAAGGCAAACTGTTATGAGCTAATTGATTTTAGTGGTAACTGCGTAGGATAATACAATATTACGGAACTCAAACCTTATCATGCACCATAGTCGCCTGTTGAAGAGAAGGAAAAAAACATCTGATTGAATCTAAGCAGTCGACTAGAATAACTATAAGGTTTGACAATTACTTTGATCAATAATAGGTTGAAGAATTTATGCAAGATAGTAGATCCTGCCAGGATATATACGCAGAGACTCGAGTATTGTAAGAGTTGGTCTATGTTTTTGTTTATTTGATGTTATTTACATTTTTGAGGGTTATTTGTTATGTTTATTGTCACTGCTCCAATACGTTTGTTCGCCGCACCTGAGGAAATAGTGATCCTATTTAGTTGAATCGTCGCCTCGAAACGTATTTAACTCGCCTATGAAAAATGCTAGTCAGAAACGTTATGGAATTTAGTCTGCTTTTGCTTTCAACTTCTCATGCGAAAGATGTAAACAGGAAAGAAAGCATGTAAGGAATGATAATATGACTTCCCACGCAATAAAGTCGCAACACGCCACTGGAAAGTGTATGTCAGAACATACTTCTTAGCTTGCAACGTTATATTAAGAACAAGCATATGTATTGGATAAAAGCAACCAATGAATAACATGCTTATTGTATTTGCCTCACAACATACACACTGAACATTTTGAACATTTACTTGAGATGTTTGTATACTTACTGTTTAGTAGTGAACGTTGACTCTCATATGAAGAAAAAATAATTCATTTATTTATTAGTCTTCAATTTGGAAAGAAACATTAAATCTTCTTAAACCTTGTTCTTCTCTGCTATTTATCCACTGTACACACGATGAGTTTTTTCCTTGTTTCATGAATATTAAATTGTATTGTTGTATTGTCTAATTTGTATCTTTTCTGTTACACTTTGTGTCAGCTTTGTTAATAATATCTTGTCTTTTATATATATGATTTGTTATTTTAGTGTACGTTTTGTATGTAAATATTTTTTGTTGATACTGTAAGTTAGATAATCTACGTTGTTTCGGAGTAAGGATAGATCTCCTCTGTAAAAGCCGCTTCCATTAATTTTCCATCTATAGCTTAGTTGATTTTAGAAAGAATGTGCAGAGTAACAATAATCACGTAATCTAAATTTTACCTTTCATATATTTTGATTGCATAGCACAATTTTATGAAAAGTTAACTAATAGCCTGTGAAGTGAAGTGTTTTTCCTACATTTGAACTACAACAAAGTGTTATGAACATAAACTGAGTGTAACGAGCAAACATTATTTCTGAGTCGACGAAACAAGTTATTGTTTACGTTCGAGTTGAACTTGTAACGTTTGTTCACCCGAGTGCTGTTCTCACATTAACTGATCTGATGTATATGTCAAACTATCTCTAATTGTGTCAACAGTACCTGTATCATCGGCCACGTTCCTGTCAATATTTTTAACATTTAAACTGTATCATTCTATATGATTTAATTTTGTAATGGAATGAAAATTTAAACATTTAGAAAAACATAATGTTTTGATTTCAGTCAATTTATTTATTCATTACAAAACTGACATTTTCAATTGTCATGCATGTATGGATTTTAGTAACATTGAACACATCATGTTTATACCCAAAGTTAAGAAATCCATTTCTACCACAAAGTGATATTCACTTGATATCAAATGAAACACATAAAATCCTGCCTTAATAATTCTAATTACATAAATAAAACAAAATAAAAAGTATCAGGGATTGTTTTCATTCCGGTCATTGTAAAAGTAGGTAGAGTTCTGTTTAAAACGAAGCAACAGTAAACTTCATCTTGACTTCCAACCATTAAGGTTTTGCTCCCCTATGGCAGTATGCGACAGCTGTTGGCCTATGTTCAGATGTGCACCAGGAGTCAGCCAAGCGGAAATATGAATGCAGTGGAACGAAATGGATTGTTGCGTGGTATAGTGGAATAGCTGACATAGCGTGTAGCCTGTCGGTGGAGCGCATGGCCATGTTGGGAACATTTATCAAGCCTGGAGGGAGCCAAACAGAAGAAAAGTGCATTAGAGTGAAATGGACTATTGCGTGCCGCTGTATTCTCGAGCTGGAACTTAACGTATGCAAGGTGAATTTATAACGTTATCAAGTGTATTTCATGAAGACTACTTATATCGGGAAATAAACATTTGATACTTATTTACTAACAATATATACATATTTTACATTGAATCAATTTTCACAGTAGAATTCACTTATTCATTTGATTTAGGAGGGATGCCATGGAGAGTATATATAAGACAGGTCCCCCACACCTCCCTGTCATTTGACGTCTACTCTCATGGAGTGAACATCACTCGTGCTGCTCCGGTCTCCAGTGAATTCTTCCAGAACGTCATTTACTGTTCAGCTCTCAAGCTGCCAAGACGTACTCCGCAGCCTGCTCAACACGCTCTATCAGTCGCGCTCCATGCCCCGCTCTGAATGCTTTGCATGGGTTAGCCTTGCATATCAGTTGCGCTCCAACATCCACGCTGCTAACATCGCTCGCTCGTGTTCCGCTTGTCTATGCTTCCCTGATTGGGTTAAGGTTTCGCCGGCAGTCCAATGCACGGACCGCCAGTGAACTATACTAATAGACTACAACTTAAAATTATATTAACAATTTTTATCTTCCTTTTCACTGTTTTCTATTTTGACTACCCCCCTTTTGGACATAGTTACACTTTTTTCGATTTATAAAGTATTTTTGCCGGGCATTAAATATTTTAAACTGTAATTTATTATTAAATATAACTTTAAAATTAATTAACCCATTTTATCTGGTTTTTATGCGGTTTTGTATGTTTGCTATTCGGTTGAAGCCCTTCAGGTTTAGGATATAGTTACACTTTCTTTTGTGACTAATAATTTTTTTCTTTCAGGTATCCTGTCATTGTGTATAGCTATAATGTCGATTTTTTTATTTTTGTTTCAGACACTCTCCAAACTCAGTGTAGGTGAGTAGGAGAAGGAAAAGTTAGGTGTGGTATGAACCCCGCAAGTCCCAAAAGGCGACATGTCAGTAGCAGGTCGGAAAGTACTGCTTCTAAGTTGCATTCGTCAGACAGAAAGTAGTTCTTTGGCTTGGGTTCGTCCGACACAAAGGCTTCCTCTGGGTCTGATACACCGGAAACAAAAAATAGTACTACCGACACGAGCGGGTCGGAAAATGATTCGACTTCCGACTCGTCCTAGTCAGTGGAGAGTTTTTCACCCGACTTGGGTTACGTCCTTTTGGACACGGCCTTTGAGGACTGACTTGTGTCAATGCGCATATTTCCAATGATAAACCCAAGAATGACACGGACTTTGAGACTTTCTTTCGAGGTGCAAGACGTCCATTCAGATCTTAACGTCAGCAACACTGCAGCCAATCATAATTAACGTCTCTGTAATGGTTAAATTTGTTAAAAGCACCACGGCGAGTTAAATGGAAGGGGTAGTGGCTGGGCAATGCAGTTTGTATTGCATATGGATGAGCATATTTCGCAATACAGGCCATTCACCATCGGTGACTCACACACTGAATTACCAAAGTTCATTGTTAATTGGCATGCTTGTATTAATTTGCAGTGCTCAGGAAACAAGTGTTTCCCGTATGTGGTGTAGCAGCTGTAGCATGGAATCCCAACATATCCTATTCATATCCAAAACCTCATGAGGTTTTGAATAATGAATATTGTACTGAATGTTATGTATGTTATGCAACACCGTGTGAATGTGTTGGCCATTGATGGCAGTGGTAATACAGCAAATTTTCATTTTACCATGATCCAGAATTAGTCCCGGCTGCTTAACAGCCAATTGTGCAATAAGAAGAACAAAAAATTGGTTTGCGAGCGATGTTTCCAATACTTTGTAAGTGAGGTATAACTAGCAAACCATACAGAATTATGCCAACACCACAGAGTAGCGAGGTGTACTTTCCCCACTGGGGAACAAAAGTACCTTGAATTCCCTGACTATGCCAAACAGCAAAGATTGGGCTTTATCGTATACTGCAACACAATGTTATTGAAACCCAGGTCCACTTGTTTACCCAATAATGACACAATTAACACAACCACCAATAACAAGCATGTACCACATACTCTGTTGTTCTAACTTTTTTCTAATATGACAATATAATTATAAATTGCACTAGCTCCTCCAGGGAAAGCACCAATTGCCGCTAAAAATGGAAATACAAATTGTAAAAAACCACCATAATGTACACCATTTCAATATTTTTCTTTTGGTGTTTTTTTTTTTGTTATTAATATTGGCAAAGTTAATTTGAAACTTTTGTTTTCTTTTAATTTTATTTCTCTCTAGTTGATATTTTGATAAAATTTATCTAACCCAATTCGTTCAATTGATCAATGTGTATATCAACAGTTATATTTGTTATCTTATTTTGTAAAGAAAAAATATTATTAATTAATACATTTTAATACCCCTTCCTCATTTTCTTTTTGGAAACATAGTTGAAGCAACAGCAGCAGAAGCAATTTTTTCACCAATTGGAGTATTTTTATCCAACATACTTTCTTTTGCTTCTTTTCGTAAAATCTTGTCAGTTTCATGTCTGATTCCAAATCTTTATGATCTATATAAGAAATATAAGCTCATTTATTTATTCCAATATTACTTGTTCGAATCTTTCGTTTATCTTTGTAATTGGTCCACAATAATTATATTCTGGAAAATTCATTCAATGTGAATTTAAGTTGTTTAATGCCCAATATATTATTCTTCAACCATGATGTTCTGAATTCCAAAAATAATACGTAGTTACATTTAGAACTCTTATAAGATATGGAATTCCTTTTGGATTATTAATAACAAATTCAAAAAATGTATTACTTAACATACTCATTATGCTAATTTTTTGTTGTAATTGTTATTTCCAACATTTTATTCTCCATTAAAAACTAACAAACTCTCGATAAATTTTCTAACATCGCCCATCGAACCTATTCTTTTGGTAAAACATTGTATTTTTTTATACCATCTCCATACCTATAATTTTTTTGAGAATTAATTCTTTTGGCGTGTTTGGCTCTGATCTTGATTCTTTTATATAGTTATATATTGATTCAATTACATTGATGTATTTCCAACTTTTAGTCGAGTTAATTTTCTTTTTTGGATTATATTTTTGGAATACAACATCAGTTGATATAACCATGTCTCTTTAATTTTTATAGTCCTTATCAGTGTATTTTTATCTAGATATTCATCTCTTTTGTTAACAAATTAGAAAGTCCTTCTGTTAATTTATATTTAATTCGTTTTTTTTATTCTTAATAAATATTTTATCATCATCTATCTTTAATTTTGTATTTCCAATGTAAAAATTATTCTCATTTCCTCGTAAACCGTAAACCGTATTGTGTATTAATATCATTAATTCTTTTAGCAATTTGTTTTCCGAGTTCTATATTAGATTCTCACGCATCGTTCATCAAATCTTCCAGTGGCATAGTTGCCATTTGTTTTTCCAAATTAGGAGATTTGTGTTCTGAAAATAATTCTCTTTCAAATGACATTTCTTCTGGAGTTGGTGGATAATCTAATTTTTTTGGCTGCTACTGGAACTAACAGTTATTCTTTTTTTTTTCTTCACTTATGTGTTCTACTTCTTTTTCTACCAATATTTCGTAGTTCCTCATTTAAAGGTAGATCTTTCTTCGTATTTTTTTCATAATCTGCTTCGAAAAATGGGCGTCAATCTTGAGCAGAGAGAATTTTTTTTTTTTAAGTAATAGAGCTTCGAATATAAGCTGTAATGAATAATAACATAATATTTCACTTGATTTTATCTTAAATTTGCTACTTTTTAGCTTAAATTTTCTATAAAATTAAGATAAATCGATTTTTAAAAAATTTGCAACTAGATTGCTCCCTTGTATAAATTGAACGTTGAAAAAGTTGATTGAAATCAAGAAATTTACTAGTTTTAGCTTAAATTAGCTGTTTTCAAAAAGCGGAAAGAAAAGTTACACGAACTTGAGAAAATTATTAGAGCTTCGAAAATAAACTAAAATTTGCTTGCTTTTAGCTTAAAAATTTCTTTAAAATTCATATATAGACTGTTAGCGGTAAAGTGAGCAATTTTTAAGGCCCTCCAACAGGCATTAAACACTATTAAATATATGTTATCGCAGCTTCAGGCATTAAATTTTGAGGGTGGTGAAATATATACACTGCGTTTAATGGTCACATTGCAATGTTTATATTAAAAGTATTAGGAAGATGGAAATTGGATGAAAGGAATAATTTAGAAGGGCCTTAAAAAGTACTCAGCGTATACTACTAACTCACACGCTCACACACACACACACACCGTTATCCGTCCTCTCCGCCGCTGATCTCTCTCGCTGCACCAGGCTTTGCCCGAGTACTACACCTCAGCCAAGTGGCTAAAATAAAGACTGGCTGCTCTCCGTCTGCGAAGGGGGGGGGGGGGGCGAGGGATTTATAGCGTCGTCGGCCCTGGTCCAAAATATTCGTGAAATGCCGTTTTGCCAAAAGTATTAACAGAAAATTCTTGCTCGTCATCTAAACTCGTTCACTGCACCAGAAAGGGTGAGGAGGAGGTTTGATACCAGCTAGTGCATAAAATGAGGACAAAATGTACATTGCCAACATAATATTGGTTGAAGTAGGTGTAATGGTTCCTGAGATAAGACATGGATACCAATTAAAAATAAAATAAAACAACTGCCATTTATAAAATAAGCAAAATAAGAATTCTACGTGATTGAATTGTATAAAAGACGGGTTTCATTATTAGAAGTGCACCAGGATTGGCGATGATCACTCCGTAGATTCAAAAGGTTTCAGGGACTCACATATAAATTCACACAGCGAACATAACGGACAGACAGAGAGGTGGCATGCGAAGACTAGCTACTTTTAAAAATTTCGATAAAAAATTTCATAACGAATAAAATAATCATTTTTAATAAGGTGAATTATAACCGATTTTGTATATGGTGATCACGTGAGTTATTTTATGACTTATGAGTTTGGATGTAACTAGAAATATTTATTACGTAATGTTTATCAGGATATTTGGCCATGATCAGATAGCTGTAATCAGGAATAATTAGGTCCATGCCGAAATATTAAAATTCAGGGATTTTTTCGGAAAGTAGTGCAACAAGGCATAAGGAATCAATGCTCATCTTCTGAAAGTCGTATTTTATTGAATGGCAATCGATTTGCTGCGAGGTGATCGTTCAAAAATATAATTATCAGAAAGAAAATTAAGTAAATTCACAGAGTCCACTGCGTTGGTATCTAAAGTTTGAAACAATGGATGAGAAATAGCAAGTAGCAACACAAAATATTTCTCGTATTAATGCGTTAGGTACTCGATGCTTGTCTGTAGTGTGTAAAAATATTTCAATACAATAGTAAAAAAAAAAAACTTTATACAATTTTGTAATAATTTTGATTTGGTAATGTTATATATTTAGGTATATACTTAAATATTTGAAATATTGCGCATGGCCCAAAATTTACATAAAAATTATAGACTGTCTAATCATAGTTTATATATTTTATTTCGCAAAGATAACGTGCAGTGTGGATTCGTAATTAATACGCAGTGAGTAAAGGAATACACGATAGTAATCACGTCTTTTGGTAAATACGGTTTATTACATAGACATAAACCTAACACAATCTGGTTGATACGTCGGGGTCTGATACGACTATACGCTAATGCAACGATAAGTTTGCACTTCCATAGATCTCAATAAGTAGAGAAGATGTGCGTTGATGAAAAGTAGTGTCGTGATGCTCGTTAGTGGCATCATGTTACGACAAAGCTGTTTCACAATTTTTTAACGGTTAAACATTTATTAGGGACGGGGAACACACACGCGTACCTACCGGGACAGATATTCCGCCAATGAAAGCAGGTTTGCAAGAGGAAGAATTTAGTGCTCGTAGTTTCGGAAGAATACGGACAAAATCAAAATCTGTCAAACTAATCGACACATGGTCAATAATTTCTTTCTCTTTGTAAATTTCGCAGTATTAGCATCATTAATGTACTACTGGCGTATTATATATATATACGAAAATTTTACCTACCAGTGTTTCATCAGCACTTATTTGTGTGTTCACCACATCTAACAGTCCTTTGATATGTTATTTAATATCGTCTCAGAATATCGTATATCGGGAACTGCGACATCATTTTTCATTTGTGCCTTGTTTGGATTACAAAGTGTTCATTTTGATATTAGAGGCCACGCGCGATGTTCTGACTATATGAATCAGTTATCTCGTGTTTCTCCACAAATTCTATCTTTTATTTCTGTTACCAGCCGTATCCATTACAGTTCGTGCTTAGCTAATTCATTAAAGGTTGTATTTCCAGCAATATTCCTGGTTAACCAGTGAAGTATTATTCTTCTACTACATTTCTTTCTAATGAATACAATGCGGGGTGAAACTGCAACATTACGAGTCATTTAATGCCACTGAATCTCAATCGCTACCAGCGAAAGTGAAAGTGTAAGCCCACGACGGTCATTATTCGCGTATTCACTGACGCATTCAATTAAAAAAGTGCATGCAAGAGGATTTCCTTTCTGAATAACCAAACAATGTCTCTAAAGACATAAACCTGATTTCCATTCAAGCGCTATTTTAATATAATCGTCATTTGACGCTAAGCGTCTGAATAGCACAAAATTTAACCTCGTAGTAGGAGCCTTTCAGAAAAGTAATGTTATCTACAATTAGTAATGAACTTGAATGGTTTCCTCTATCTGGCAATGAAGTTGGAATATATAAGTATGAAGAGCAGAATGGACGTCACATCCGGGCTGTGGAGTTAAACCGGCTGCAAAGGCGAGTTCTCTGTCATTCACTTCCAACTATAATTTTGTTGTTTCAATATCACATAAAGAAAATCCACTCTTCAAATCTCAAAGGCAATTGAAAATTATAAGCGTAGGAGAGCCGATTTTGAATATAAAAATTACAAAGAAATTTGATAAATGTTTTCCATTTGTTTAGAGAAAACATCTTGTAGAATGATTCACTTATGCCCAGTCTTTCCTTTCACCGTAAATTTGCATGTTTCATTTGCGCGCACGACATTATTATTGTTTACGAATATTTAGGAACAAAACCCGTGTGTTTACTAGTATTCATCAATACCGATTACTGTTAAAATATCACTCAAGTATTTATGTAGGCAGTATTCAATAAGAATATGCAAACTACAATAATAAATTGCTCCAAGTCTCTTACACAGCGATTTTCCACCTGCTCGTAAATTAAATGCTGATTCCATTATTCTCCGCGGCCATACCACACGACACAGCACTAATTGTGAGCTACAAATTTTATGTTACGTACGCGAACTTCATTATTAAGGGCCAAATATATAGAAAGACAGAGAAATTCGTGGGTTAAATAACCAATGGATAAGGTGATACAATCCTATAATATGTGGCTTTGACGACGGCGTTTCATTGTTAGTTGCTGACGCAGTGCGAATATAATTTTCCTCTTTATTATGTGCTTCGCATGACTGATCTTTTTTTTATTAGCATTTTTGTTTTATACGAAGATCCCTAAATCTGTAATATGGAGGTAAATTATTTCTTGCAGAACGCTGTAGAATAAAGAAAGGGAACTGGCGCTTGTGTCATGAACTCTAGTCAGAAGAAGCATTACAATGGCCTTCCCTAGCTAGCAATAGAGTGGAAAGGTGTTTTCTGGACAGTATCTAGGCCAGATTGTTGTGCAACTAATACTGCCTCTCTCACAGTCTGCAAGAACCAGTCAGGTACGAATTTGTTCTCAAAACCTTGCGCAAGCAACGTATGTCAGTATAATTTGCAGGAAACGGATGTGCTTGTTAGTTCTTATAATGATTTGTATACAGGATTTATCATAATTATACAGAAAAATTACGGC
Source organism: Dryococelus australis (assembly GCA_029891345.1). Lineage (NCBI taxonomy): Eukaryota > Metazoa > Arthropoda > Insecta > Phasmatodea > Phasmatidae > Dryococelus > Dryococelus australis. The sequence goes on along the minus strand of CM057002.1, from coordinate 90,233,884 downwards.
TGTAGGTTAATGACGAAAAATAACTTGAAAGGATATATACAAGCTATGGTCTAAACTGAATACTAAGGGCTGTACACACCTTTGTAGTTGGACCTGAAACACTTGATATTTCATATATTGGAGACAGTATTTAAGATGTTATACCGATTGTCTGGATAATGGTAAGTGAACAAAGATCTTCAAACACCACAACACTTAACGCTGTCATCCTAAATAATCATCGTTAATACCCCTACTCCGAACTAACATCCATAAGGCGGTCGCATATTCGGTATTGAAAGGATGGATTATTAATACTCATGTCACAATTAACAAAAATGCCGCCTTGTGTAAATACCCTAAATCTCGCCATGTTCGAGTTACACGTGTTTCACTTGCAAAATAATTTTTACCAATACCTGACAGGTGGCGCACGCACAATACCCAATAACACACTTTTGCGGCTTTTAAAGAGAGGAGAATATTCTAGAGAGAGGTACAGTACAGCGATACTGTAATAACAATTTTCTTCCCCTACAAATTCAAAATGTGTACCTCCCTTAGAATTAATTTTAGACCATATGTGGTATGCATGTTTACAACTTATTTTTTCGTGATTAACCTTCACCCGAAGTTTGTCGGTCGAATTTAGATACACTCTGTATTGCGGCATAGAACGCAAGATGATTGGCTTATAGCACGTATATAGAGATGATAGAAGACACGCATGCTTAATACCATAATTGCTCAGGAGGTGAAATAACTCTTAATACGGACATGTAGTATTTCGTTATAATGGACTAGCGATCCGTTTCAGCAAAAGTTATCACTCGTGTTGGTTTCCAGAACGTCACGACTTAAGGATAAGAATGACTCGTGATACTTTTGAAATGTATAATTTCGTAGACATTGAACGTGAGTGCGTAACTATTTACGTTTTAGATAAGTAGTTTCAGCTCTTTGTTTTGCTACAAAACGTTCTACATCATAAATAAATTGAATTTAATCAATGCAATCAGCCAAATAAAATTCAATTAATTTGCTTCCATTGGCAACGTATACCACAGTTTGCATTTACATAAACTTTTGCATTCAGCTATTAAGTGTCATTTTATTGAAACCAATCAAACGTATGGTGACGCATAGAAAACAGCTGATAACATAACATGAGTTACTAAAGCCTGTTCACGATAGAGTGAGCACTTTTGAAATCAACATTTAAAAAAGTCACTGCCCTTATCTGTGTATATTTTAAAGGGAGCACTGAGTGAAATGTGCCCAGTAAAGTTCGTAACGATGGGTAGAAAGTAGTTTAATATATTAACGTCGAATAAAAAGTGTTAGGTATCCATTTGCGATAACTTAAATGATTCCTTTCACTTTCTCTTTATTTTATTGCATCGCGAAGTGTAAACATGAGCAGATTTGTACAATATTTACTTTTATAATAATTCCACAGTTTCACTTGCCCGACGCATGAACAAAGTAACGAGGTTCATGGCAATGTTAATATTACTTAAGGCGGAAGAATACACAACGTGTATAAAAGTATGTCTTTAGCAGGGCTTTCAAAAGTGCTTATTTTACCGTCAACAGCCTATAACAGATTCTCCAAAAATGTAAGTCAACTATCTGAAATTTGAGACAGAAGTAAGTAAGTGACTACTTTTGGAGAGTCCGGTTATTAGGAGTTACAAAAATATCGTCCAGCGTCAAACCTTACTTCAACACTGGACTATGAGGCAGGTATGAAACCTTCTTTCGACATCGCTGATTTAAGAAAACACTTTATTCTGCAGCCCGCTAAGCTTAGGAAAAACTGCCAAAATATCACTTCTCTCGCCAACAGGCAGTCCTGGGAATATCCAGAAGAGCAAAGTGCTCGCCTAATGTTTGCTAAGATATTAGTTGAGAGCGAGGCAGCGCTCTATAGCTTAGGTACTCGCTGGGTCCGCCGCTGGTTTTCTCACACCCAGTACGGGTTTCCTTGCAAGCTATTCTGTCGACTAGTGACGCCTGCAATCATAACAATTTTTGACAGTAATACACAATTATATCTGTACGGAGAAGTGAAATTGCTGTAGTTACACTTCTTTCAGTTTTGGAACATAACAATAAAAATATCTAGACGAAACATATATTAACTCTTTTCTATGTCCATAGCTTACAAAAATACCGCCAAAACAATTATATAGCCTTATGTAAATGAAGTTATGTGACAAGATTTCTTTCTCTTATTGGCTGAGGTTGGAAACTAGCAAATAAACACGCAGAAAAAATAGCACCATTCCAATCACCAAAAAATAGTTGACTAGTCAGCGAAACGGAACGTAGGCATCGATATTTCCAGTGTACGAGTGTGTCCAGTAGCAGGCAAGGCATGCGATATCGTTGGAAGATCGTACTGTGCACGGCGGGCGACGCTTTGCTATTCTGAAATTCTGTATTGGTCTCGACCTACGGATTGCCGTTGTAGTTATATGAAATGCACGCTAGAATCCAAACACCTGTTCCTTTCACGTGTTTTGCTGTGTCGTCGTCACTGTGACACCCAATAAAGCGTCATTAGACAATCAGAGTACTGTCGCCGATGACACGTGATACGAGCGTTGGAGTCAACGTGGACGTTGATTTTGCCGGCGCCGGACTTCGACACAGAAGAAGAAGCTTCCATCTTTGTACGATTGGTTAGTTAATATTTCTGATCCATAAATGGCATTGAAGATAAATTCTTGTAATTACTAACTTCAAATTAATATTAGTGATGTTTACTTTCGTAAAATATGGTAAGTAAATATTTCTCTTCATATTAGTTTTCAGATTCGTTTGCAAGTTTTTGCGTCTGCGTGTATAAAATAATCAAATTTCAATATAGGTCTTTATTTTATAAATTTTGCTATTAATATTTGATTTGTATTTTTAAGGACGGTTTATAATATATAAGATGATTAAGTGAAGCAAACTAGATGTGAAGGATAACTGAACTAAACGACTCTAGACGGTGCCTCAGCTCTCAAGACCTCTGTGTTAAGAGCCGACCAGATATCTCAGCCACACTCTACTCTAGATTGTAGGACAGTTCTGGACGGTGACTGGCGGTGAGAAGCTTTTACAAACCGCCGTCGCATGTTGTTGGTGGCACGGCGTCGTGGTATCGCCAATACTGCTTTAGGTAACCTGAGACGATGGTAACAGTCCAGTGCTTGGGAGACCTGATACCGCGAGTATTCCAAGCACTCTTACAATATTTGTTTGGAAAAAATCACACAGAGATAATTTTGGTACATACTTGAATTGTTATGGGAGATATACCTATATCGATAGTCATACTGGATCCGAGCGGGCTCGCTGTGCCACATTGTAAAAATAAATGCAGAAAAAATACATATTTTCTGATAGGTTTCCAGTAGTATTGCTTTTGCGATAAAACTCGTTTTATAAATTTTGAAGACAACTAAATTTGCAATAATAAAGCTATCATTTCCGTTGTAGGAGTGATATATTTAATTATCGTGGTTTGAAGGTAATGTAAAACGTTGTTGTGTACAGTATAGTTTTATTTTGCCATTCTACCAACAATTGGTATCCCAAGTGCTTAATCCAAATAAAACTAAATGAATGTAACTACATTAGTATTTTTCAAATTTGGTTATAACTTACTCTATAATTTATTAGTTATACTGTATAACTTACTGTTATAATTTGCTGTGCAGTATGAGTAAATCTTTGGTTTGTGGAGAAATTAGGAAACATGGAAGTTTCCACAAATCCTGGCATACTGGAGGTCGGTCTTGCGGCGACCACATCCTGCGCCACATAATTTCACAGATTTGCAAGATATTGTTTTGGTACAGCATCAGAATCAGGCGGCATTGATGTGGTAATGTGGGATGTCTTACCGTTTTAAAAACTTCATCCACTATAGGAAGTTAAAAACTCTATTCCTGTCTTTCTGCATTTACTGGTAAAACCTGAATGAATTCTGCCGACCTGAAATTTTCGTTGGAGACAATGACGGTAAGTTGGTTGCTCTTCCTTTCCCTACTGACCTAGTAAAGCTTTTCATCTGATATTCGTCTTTAGATACTAAAGGATTTTGTGCTCCGTACAAGAATAGAAGGAATTATTATCCATATCACTCTATAATTTGTTTTTAAATGCTTGGCTCCGTAAACGTACTTGCAGTGGTGCACAGGTCTGACCGCTTGTTTAACAACTGCACTGTCTTCATATTTCACTTGCTAAAAAGTGCAGACGTTGTTTCACTCTTAGTCATGGTGTGAATGTACAAAGTATGTTGTGCATTGGAAACAATTGTTCAAATTTTCTTATAAATATATATTTGTTTCTGTTTTACCTTTATCTGGTTTCACGAAGAAGACACATTTAATGTGAGAAGCTGTGTCAACAAGTAATGATAGTTTTCTCCAACGACGACTGCAGTTTTCTCTAACAACCATTGAATAGCTGTTAGCGCAAGAACATTTTGCCTCACGTCAAGAGCCTGGCGACGCTCGATGTGCAACTAAATGATCTTGTTCAAATTTAGTTTTCGGCATCGCGATCATTTTTCTCTTGTTTCTGTTAGCCTAGATTCTCCGCCAACGAAAGATTCAGTTGATTCTGTAGAGGAGGACGTAATTCTTGATGCAGATAATTATAGATATCCTTCAAGTGAGGATATTTGTGAGTGAAAGATTTGTTTTCAAGATCGTATAATACATATTAAAATTTCAATAAATCTCTGTATTACAACGAGCACCCAAAGAAAATCGAATATATTTCAAATTTTAAGTAATGCAGCTTTCATAATTAGTTTATTCGCCAAAAGAACACATAATAGTCAGAGAATATATGACGTATATTCGGATTTACAACTGCAACATTGCAATTATTATGTGTTGTAAATGAAAGTATATATTTTTGTGTCCAAAATGGGTATGGCTGAATATTTATTTTAATCTATATGTTGTATGTTAAAAACCGAACAAAGATATCTAACGTGAAATAAGGAAATTAACGTGTGTGTGTATATGACTGACTAAGGTCTTATTTAATTTTATCTCTAGATAGTGTAAAATGTTTGCATATTATTTTGATTTCAGTGGGCAAAAAAAAAAACATTAAAATATGCAAACAAAATTATTCACATTCATTTAGTTTTACTGAATTTGAGCTCAAAATCTTTTTACACTACCATCAAACTGCTATTGCGGGAAAACTATCTCTCCTAAGATAAAAGTGTTAAGGTGTTTGTAGTAAATTTACCCCTCTTAAAATATTATAAAACAAATTTTACCGCAAAAGCGACACTAATGGAGTTAAACCAGAAAATGAGTTTGTTAACACATGTTTTACAGTGTAGCACAGCGAGCACATCTCAGATCTAACATGACGTTCATATATTATTCCTTAGATAAATTTGAAGGGCCTCTACCGGAAATAATGTCTCCGTGATATTTCCTGAAGTTTAGTTGATTTATATTGTAAAGTGCGTGAACTGTAGCTCAAGTCACAGAATACGCAGAAAGTGAAGAGCATTGTCAATTCCTTCGATCTGATGGGAGTGCTCGGTCGCTTATTGATATGCGAGGTTCTCGAGACAGACATAGCACCTTGCTGGCTGCTGCGTGCTGCAGTCTAACAAAGTTACTACTTTAGTGTATATATAATGAGTTAATGCGAATTGTATAGTTTTCTCCCATGACTCCAACACAGCATTCATATTTCTCGGGAAAGTGTCAAATATATAAGGAAGTTCCAACCAACTTTGTATAATAGCAACACTATAAATCCCTTATATTTTCAGCATGGTATGTGATATTATTTCCATAGAACATATACGTCATAAACTTCCGTTACAGTTTAAGAAGTGCATCAAAAATATTTTAGAGTGTGGAAATTATTCCCTAATATCTGAACCACTGTCCAGCTACATACTCTTCTCAAACACTAACTGACAAATCACTTTCCTCCGCATACTGCTTAGCCAAGTTGGAGGTACGTGCGGGTAAGTTCGCCATGTTCGTACTAGTTTCACTTACTTATTCCTGTGAATTTTCCCCTCATATTGAGGAAGGAAGAATTTTTCTAACAGCAGATACAAACAACGAACAAATAAACTATTCTCTAATATGCACAGAATTTTGAAGTCTAACGTGTACCAGATGTACAATATTTTGTATTTATATTTCTCTTCTGAAGGCAATTGACTAAAACCTTTAAGGCATATGGAAATATTTAGTCTTTTGAAACATGTCGAAATTTACAAGTTTACATTATTACCACTTTGTACAAGCAGTTGTATCATTGGTTCGTGTACTGAAGATACTAGCTGCTTAATCCCACTGAAAACCATAATCAGCTAGTGCTAGGAAAAAATTTACCTCCGGGTCAATGTATTTAATAAACTGGAGAACTGAGTCAGAGATTCTCCGCGGATTATTTTTAGTATGTTGTGTTAATTCAGTACTCTAATCGAGACAATGATAACTAAACGTTTTATATGGTTATGAATCGCTGGGAACATACAGAATTTATTGGAATGTTCTATCTGATTCACAGAACAATAAATACAGTAACTGTATTATAAACTATTTTATTTCTTAAAAATCCTACCGCGTTGTAGAACAATGTATATACGGCAACAAAGTATATGCACGAAATGTATAAATGCTATAAGAATAATATCCAAAAACTTCACAACGTCCGTCATATTTAATTCAATTTGATGTACTTACTTCCTTGTATTACCACATTTTTAAAATATACACACTAACAAACTACAAATAACTGTTATAATATTGTCATAATAATAAATTGTATACGGCATATTAACTTGTTACTTTACCGTAGCTTGAAATAAACATGCATGAAAACGGTTTTAACAATATTAAATATATTTAATACGATCACGGCTATGGCTGATTTGCTCTGAAAATGTTATTCCGTTATTTGCTTTAACATTAGTACGATTCATATCGCGAAAGCAAAAGAAACGTCGTACTACTCAAGAAATCTGCATCCATTGCAAGCATGTAGTTTGTAATTGACATTTTATATTTTTCCTTCTCTGCATCCATTACAAGCATGTAGTTTATAATTGACATATTATTTTTTCCCTTCTCTGCATCCGTTGCAAGCATGTAGTTTATAATTGACATTTTATATTTTCCCTTCTCTGCAGAAATATCACCTTTTCCTCAAATATCCAAAGTTTGGGGAAAGTGAAGGTGTGAGATTGGATTGAAGAGTTAGGAATGTTAATTATCATTGCGGCTCAGTAGCGTGGTTGTTGTTCACTTATTGGAGCATATCGTCTTGTAAGCACAAAAGATCCACAATTCTCTTGCTTCCTCCTTACATCATGAATTTTTTAATAAGCTCATCACTTATCACAATATAAACATAACTCATATAATCAACTTTCTCGATATTTACCAACCAGTGTTAGCAGAACAAATGAGAACCAATTCCCACTATTGAAACGTCTATAAATGTAATGCAATTTTATTATTGTTTGACTTTTTGCATTAACGTGAACAATAATAACTTAATGTTAATGTTTATTTCGACACACCGCCATATTAATCACGCAATTTGTTTTTGAGTCGTATGTTTAAATGTGAAAAAAGGTTAATTATTTTTTTATTTTAAGATTTAGTATTTTCTATTTGTGCGATGTATTTGATGTTACCCAATTAATTCTTTTGTTGAGAGAATTTCTAATGTCTAAAAGAACGATGGCTACAATTCGTTACATTGCTACGGCAACCGATACCTGCTAACAGAATTTCTGATGCGTGTTAGGCGAAGTTTAAAACTTAATATTCATACATTTTTACACGTTTTTAGAATGTTCACCACGATGCGGTTATGGAGAAGAACTGGCTACAGCCGTACAATTTATTTAGATAAGTTATGCATGATTCAACGTGCGAATAACCTATATCAGTGCCGAGGACTGAAGACGACGTTTGCGGCCTGAGAGCCGTAAATAGGGAAGCCTTCAGGCAAAAAGAGAACTTTTAAATATTTAATTAATTTTTTTCTGGGGTACACGAAGCTTTCCCACAAATTTCAAAGTTCACATCAGTTCAATAGCAATTATGAGAGTGTAATAACATGTTGAACAGAGATGGAGTTAATTATTATTTAAACGCTTGATTTCAAACAGACGTGCAATAATTATAATCACGAAAACCCCAATTTTAAGATTATTTCTCACTACTATTTGGAATTATCTGCCTAGTTTCATTATAAACTTAATTTATTCAATTTACACTACATTTCGGCAAGCCACGTTAGAGTTGCCAGCTATTAAGTTACATTGTTAATGAAAATTAAAATAAATGTCTTATAGTCTCGTCGAAAGTGTATGGTTTTAAATTGGATGCATTTACTCTTCGGTTTTAGTTTAAATGGTAATGTTAGTATTGTTAAAATGAATAGTACATGTGAGGGCACTCTCTCCACTACATTATATGTGAGGGCACTCTCTCCACTACATTATATGTGAGGGCACTCTCTCCACTACATTACATATGAGGGCACTCTCTCCACTACATTATATGTGAGGGCACTCTCTCCACTACATTATATGTGAGGGCACTCTCTCCACTACATTACATGTGAGGGCACTCTCTCCACTACATTATATGTGAGGGCACTCTCTCCACTACATTATATGTGAGGGCACTCTCTCCACTACATTACATGTGAGGGCACTCTCTCCACTACATTATATGTGAGGGCACTCTCTCCACTACATTATATGTGAGGGCACTCTCTCCACTACATTACATGTGAGGGCACTCTCTCCACTACATTATATGTGAGGGCACTCTCTCCACTACATTATATGTGAGGGCACTCTCTCCACTAAATTATATGTGAGGGCACTCTCTCCACTACATTATATGTGAGGGCACTCTCTCCACTACATTATATGTGAGGGCACTCTCTCCATTACATTATATGCGAGGGCACTCTCTCCACTACATTATATGCAGTTAAAAGATTTAAACAGAGCGCTGTGATTATTTCACGAAAACGAAATGAATTATATAAAAACCTAACGAAACAAAGAAATATCGTGTTACCTTGTAAAGTGGTGCTTTTAAAGTCGAAACACATTTTAAAAAATATTTTCTGTTGATTTTATTAGTTTGTGCTTTGTTATTTCATTTTATACACGTTGTTTCACGGTCATTTTTATACGCTGTTTAACTGATCCATCACTCAAAAAACAAACCATTGAAAACAGTAAAAAAAAAAAAAAAATTGCTGATGAATTAGTGGAAAATACCACTGAATCGATAAGTGAAGGAAAACTGGCACTTTTTCCTTTCAATTATTCATCAGTTAAATTCACTAATGTGACTGTTGAATAAATCAGGTACTGTTAACTGATTGGAACAGTGAAATTCTAATAGTTTAAGGTATAGAGTTTAATAAATAGTTCATATGCAAAATTGCAATGGCCCTCAGGTGTAATTTCTTAAGCTCTGTTTGCACGAAGCAGAGGAATATCGTTCATGTAGAACTTTAGCAGGGCTTCAGAAAAGTTATTAATGGCTGTTCACGATAAAGTGAGCACTTTTGAAATCAACCTTACAAAAATGTCATTGCCTATGCCTGCATATATTTTAACGGGAGCACTGAGTGACATGCGCCCAGTAAAGTTGGTAACGATGGATGGAAAGTAGTGTCATATCTTAACGTCGAATAAAAGATGTAAGTTTATCATTTGAGATAACTTTAATTATTTCTTGCGATTTCTGTTTTTTTTTTTACAGCATTGAAATGTAAAATTCAGCACATTTGTAAAATATTTACTTTTCAAATAATTTCTCAGTTTAACTTGACCGATGCATGAATAAAGTGACGAGGCACATGTCAATGTTAATTTTACGTATGATGGAAGAATACACAACGTGCATGCACGTATATCTTTCGCAGGACTTGCAAAAGTGCTCACTTTACCGTGAACAGCGTATAGCAACCGTGAATGGAGTATACAACTCTCCAGTTCTCAGGCAGCGATGTGGTAGAAGCATAAATAAAAAACTGTGTTTACAAAAGTGATTGATTGAATGGCGAAGAGCCTATTGTGAAGTGTATGTGCGCAGAAGTACTGAAATGATGAAGGGACTGGCGTGGATGTTGCTACTGCTGCCTCTGGTACAACAGATTCTGGCCCCCGCTCAGTAGGCCTGGAGGCGTACGGTGCTTGCCGGCGCCACAGTATCCACCTCCCACAGTATCCACCTCCCCCGGATGTGAGCCGCAGACAGATATACAACTACCGTCCCACTGCTCATCTTCTCCGATAGACACTTCATGCTCTTTGTCTGACTTACCTAGCGTAAGGTTAGTTCTACTACAAAACGTGATTACTTATGGGTGAGTTTAGCATAAGGAACAAAGGCAACATTTAATTAAAATTTTTAAATACATGAATTATTAAAAATGATAAATTTTACTCATTTACGAAGTAATTTTCTGTTTGCTTTCTGGTTATTGCAATTATTCTTTTTTTAACGTAGAAAATAAAGAAAATCTATTACCTTGCCGACACTAACTAGTAACTAGAGGCGAAAAATGTCGATTATCAAACTTTTAACATTGACCTTCCCAATCTGCATTAGAAGCGATCTTGGCTGTGGTGACGATACCTTACTAACTGAACGTGACAAACCGACAGTTAATAGGACGAGGAAGATGAGGAAATATAAGTGTAATATGGATACTTTAGGTGGCAGTAGCCACGGTTTTGTATAACTTGCAGTTGACATAAGAACCCTCGCTTTAATAAAACCTTTTCGAGCTGGATTGGAACGATTAAGGAACAGACTTACCTTAAGGAAGAATGAAGTTTAAGATTATGAGCAAAGCGATGGCTCGATTCAGGACAAGGTTGTCCTGGGGGGACCATTAAAGACTAATAAACCTGCAGGATACAATAGGTACAGTTGAAAAAGCAAAGATGTGCTCCCAGGATACCCTAGTGGGATTAGTTCTGGTAGGTCGTAGAGGGGACACCTGGCATGGAATCAACAGGGAAACTGGAATAATTGCCATTTTATGTCTGTGCTTTGGGCCATGGAAAGGTGTAATGTTTATTTACACTGTCGCATTTTACTTGAAGTGATACAAGGTGTTGGCACGCAAACGGAGTAGGCAGTGTTTCAGAAGTGTTTTCTTTGGATTTATTTAGCGGAAGCATTTCGGGTAGCATGGCAGTTAAAAAAAATGACAGTGTTCCCGGTGGTATCTCAACATCTTGTGCCGATGTTAGATTTGTTTATTGATTTTAACAAATGTTAGAAAACAGTGATCCCGAAAATAACCTTGTTAGTAGTTAGCCACGTGTTTTGGAAGAGTAAAAATGTTGATTGGGAGGGGGTGGAGGGGGCGTTACCAACCCCGGTTCACCGGGAATATTTTAGTGCTCTGTAACTCCTGTTTCGCTAACTAGCTGCTCGGCCAATTGCAGAAAGGCCGAGACTATATTATTTATACAGGTACATGCCATTCCCGAATTGATTTGGCAGTACCTAAGATATCTGGTCCCTTCAAATGCTCGATCCATGTTTTTTTTCTATAACGTTGTTGCTATGGTGAGCAGCTATTTTTTATTCAACTTGGTTGCACGAGTTACAGTAACAATATTTATTCCTGTTTACTGATTTACTTGTTAAATAGTTATTCAGAGCGTAGCAGCATAATTGCGGCCAAGTCATCAAAGGAACATTAAAATACATCTGCCTAAAATCTAACTTGCTACCGGATAAATTTCCGAAATTCACGAATATCTAATGTTTAAAAATAAATAAAGGAAATAAGTCTCCTACCTTCTGTTTGGGAGAAATTACTTTAACACAAGTACCATTAAAACAAAACACCACTGATTGACTTACAACATAAATTCTTCGCGAAATTATTTAAGCTTCAATCTCATTTCTGCGGATCTTGGCAGGATGGCCTACGCAAATCACCACCTGGACACGACATTTCCGGTTGCTAGCCTGACCAATGAGGGAACGACCACGGACTTTGTGTTAGTTAGTGATGCATAACCCTGTCATTTGAGTATTTACCAAACCCCTAGCAAGACTAACATCATACAATCTGCCATGTCAATTCTCTTCTATTAATTTCTTAATGTGGCTGGCTACTTTCCTTTTTCTACTGCCAGGGCTGAGATTACTCACCAGCAGGAAACTGTTCAGAAATGTCAACAGCCAGTGGCGGGACACTCGTCAGCAGTGCCAGTAGCAGAAACAGTCTGTTGTCAAGTCGTTAGCGTGGCATGGTGTTTTCAGTGATAATAACAATTTGGAAAGAAATAATGTAATACGGACATTTAATTCAGGTTTTTGCTTTCTTGAAATAATACAGCAATGCTAAATTTACTTGGTTAAAGTAATTATTTACTATAGCCATTTCCGATCGTTTGCTACTGCTGAGATAACATGTCCTGAGCATCAGTGTGGTAGCCTACACCAGCAAGTTAGCCTCCAACCGAGACGCCATTATAGGCTACTTCTTGTCAGCAACTCGTCAGCAGCTTCAGTCAATAAAGGCACACTTTATCAGTAACTCAGCTGCTGCAGTAAAATAATGAACGCCGTCCGTCTTGCATCTCTGGGAGTCATTTCAACATGAACATTATACTTGTTACTCAAGCAATAAGGACCTGGCACTTTAGGGTTCGGGATCTCTTTCATTCAGAATTATGTTTTCGTAACAGTTTCGCCCTCATACAGTGTTGTGTAATTGCGTGACAAATATTTGTCCCACTGGGTCCATTCTGAGAGGTCAAATCGAATGGGATAACTCATAATAGATAGCCATATGAAAAAATTACTGATTGTCGAATATATATATATATATACAAATAATATATAGGTCTTTAAATCTATACACTGTAAGCCAAATAAATCGAGAAATTTAAACCTTTTTACTATAGTTAATTAACTTATCAGGCACAAAACTTTTTTTACGTACTTTAACACAGACGTTTATTGGTGTTGCAGTCACAATAAGTGTTTATCACTTTAGGTACAACAAAAACAATTCGTATAGAAAATTTTAACTGATATCAGAATATAAAAAATCAGATTGCTTTGCCTAAATTAATGCAAATGCTATTGGCGCCACGTGTTGTAACAGTATTTGAAGCACTGCAAATGCTATTAGCCGGGAGAGCCCAGTACCGACATGCAGAGGAAAATCGTAACTGTTATCATAGAATAACTTTTTAGGTAATATCTTGTCTGAGTACCACTTCGGGTGCTCAGAGAGTTTTATATTAGACTCAAAATATTCGAGCATGATATATTTATACATTTAGTACTGTCTCTGATATTAAACAGCTTTGCCCCTTAACCAACTATCAAGACCTTTTTCCTTAATATTTATTGGTTTGTTAAGGTCTGAGATTACTCTAGAACGTGTCAAATTAACTGATATCCGATTACACATGTAACGGACATATGTTTCCGAAGTATAATTTATGTCATCGAAATTCACAAAATTGTTTAATCTTTAGGAAACGAATTCATTCATATACCCATCAACGTGAAAACTGGTCTGTATGACGTTTTAACTGCTGAATGTCTCAAATGAACTCAGTTTTCTGTTTCTAGCGTTGGTCAGCAACAGAGTTCGCCGACTCTCTTTTTATAGTACAAATAACCAACTATAATTTTTCTTATTTTGTAATATGATGAAATTTTACTGCAGTAATACAGTAAAATACTCTAAATGTTCGTTCTATTGCAATTTGCAAGGATACAGAGTATATACTATAGATAGATATTTTAATGTTGAATGTCACCTTTCCGGTAATGTTTGATAACCTTTCTCCAAATTGCCGCTAAACAAATATTTTGGGTGGTTCACTGTTACCTCAGCAGGTTCAACGTAGCTAGGGTTTACAGTAGTAATTATTTTTTTAGAAAGTTTCATGTGGCGAACGCTTGACAACGACGTTCACCTATGTGTTTAAAAGAAACGAGTGCTGGCAATGTAACCAGAATAACTAACAGTTTTGTGGTGACTTCATAACAATTTTGCTTTCCCACAACATTTTTGGCAATCTGACTTCACTCAAAATATCTATTTACTGTATAGTTGCTTAAAAGTTGTACTTAAAAAATTAATATAAAATACATAGAGAATTAATTAATTGCATGTGACATGTATCTCCAGCTCCTGTGTTTCTCCTACAGCTGGCAGGGGCTATATTCTGGAGTATTGCTATGATATTTGCCCGAGACTGCAAGATTGCAACGAGTCTGAATGCACAGACAACGGCTGGACCAACTCCACTGACTACGACTGCGAACTTTGGCAATTTCAAAAAGCAATAACTCATGTATGTTGGATATTTTTTCTCATCACATTGTGATCTCCTTTAGGGTATGACAGCTGGTCTTATTTAACAAAGCGTTAAATTCCAACTAGAGTACAGTGGTGTTGCAACATCTATTCCCTTATTCTGTTTCCATGGTGATGATTTTCTTTATCGTTTTTCCTTCGTTCTGTCTGCAGACAATGGGACGCACGTATACGAGGAAGACGTAAAGGATCTGCGTAAGAAAACTGGGCAACTTCCAAATAGTCAGTGTTCGTGAATCTGTGTATCCAATAGGAACATTATGATGTAATTCGTTTTCTTGGCCACTGTGGTCTACGAGGCAATAAATACGTGGATGTGACGTGACTAGTAGGATTTTTGTTTTAATAGACACGTGCGCATTGTTTACCAGCAGTATTCCGCAGTAATAACTGTAAAAAAATTAGATGTGCACATTATAAAACTTGTATCAGTAATTGACAACAGATGAGTATTTCTTATCTCGTACGTTCCACCCCTTTAGGTTTATTTGCATTGCAGAATAGCTGAAATTCACTCCGATTCGTTTACTTGTTCCATGACTTTTTTTTACGCATCCTTATATTATAGAATGGGACTAAACAACCGTGTCTACCCCGCATCTATTTATATAATTTAAAGTAATTTCCTGTCAATTCCCGGTTAGAGCACATCTATAAGAAACCTGGGACGTAAAAATATTCAAAAATTTATCAAAAGGCCTATTAAGTATACACAACTATGACTTAGTTTAGAAACAAAAACTGCCAGAATGTCATTTCAGAAGCATTTTACCGAGTGTCCTCTTTAAACCCTACACATCCTCCCCTCCAACTAACTTATACTATTTTGGATTGTTTCTTTCGCTCCTTTCCACCTTCCATTTATCACACTATTGATTGGCAATTGAAACCCTACTCTTTACTCTTAAAAACCTGCAGGCGTATTATGACCAATCGACGCTAGTTTGTTTCGGAACGCAACTTTGCGTTGTGCTGTGTTCCAGATCGCGTTTTTGCAACTGTGTACAATCTTCCTTGTGACGATCGCTATCTTTTGCTTCAACGTAACATTTTGAGTAAACGCAAACTTTGCGACGACAGTTGGCAATACTTCGATGGTAAAATATATCTCTTTTGAATAAAATCGAAGAAATGGTTTGTCTTTAAGGTTTCCAAAAAGCCATATGAGACATCACTGAAATGCATAACATGTGCGCGAAGTATAAAACAATTAAGTACAAATAAACACATTGTAAATGAAACATGCTCATTTAGAATTATGTGGTTAAATGTGATATTCATATTTTGCAAATACGCTTAAAAACGTTGTTCTTGTGTTTCGATAATCATAACTTATAAAGAGTAACATTCTTAGTCTGATCATAACATCAGGAGTTTAAGAATAGATGTGGTGTTTTGAGAGAATTAAATTTGAAAAACGTGAATTTTACTCATAAAATGGAATATACCGTACAGAATATTCTCTCGTAAAACGTTATTTCATGATAAATACTTCATGCCATGAACAATATTTTATTTTATTAATTGGTTTTATTTTTCAACACATCATCCATAACATAACAAATGTGTATGTGAAAACAAATTTCAGATATTAATTAATTTTCATAATTTACGTGTACAACGAGAAAAAATGTAAAAGTAATAGTATGTTAAAACACGAAGAAAATAAAATAATAAAATAAAAGCAAATGCAGTAAACTCGAACTCGCAAATAAATTCTGCCTCTATTTCGAAAGCAACAATGCCTAGCACAATGCTACCGTGCACATGATGCTCAGAAAACTCACTATAGCTGTGTAACTTACACAACTGTTAGCACAAATTGTGCTACGTTTTGCATCATCGTCTCTTAAAGTGGCATTTCTTAATAAACCTTTCGTACCAAGAAGAGTACTTAATTCCAATCTTTGTTATTCTTAACACATAATAAATAATGAATAATAAAGTGTATGTGAATATAATTAAATCAATTTAAAAACAGTCATAAAGTATGTGTACGGCGAGGAAAAAGTTCAATGAACAAGTTAAAACACAGAAAAATTTACTGCAAAATAAAATATATAATTACACGTTGTCGGATTGGAACACACAAACACATTGTTTGCTACTTTTATTAAGGCAGTAGTGCTATTCATATGCTATACGGTACAAGAAATACAGTTAGCTCGCTAAAGTATATATATATATATAATAAGACAGACCAGACACTTACGTACGGGGGACACGACTACTTAATATATTCGTGTTCGTTTTGAAAACAAATACATATTATTTTTCAGAGACCTTGAAATAATTTGCAAAGCGTTATTACGTTTATAATACACAGAAAAAACTTTCAAATCTCCATTGATTAGTTGCAACAGTTTTAGTTCAGGAGGTTATGGAAACTTATCAAACATATCCGTCAATTTCTGTTGCTGCTTCAGACGCAAATTATTTGTACGATATCTGTCTCCCTCATTGAGTCTTTGGCCGTTTTTTTTTAACGTCGACGCAAACTTTGTATTCGGAAACTGAGCAGTAGTAATTAGAACTAATGCAAAGTACGGTTTTTTTTTTTCGTCGTGGTCGAATCCAAAACTGCTTTGCGTTTCCTAGCATCATGGTCATAATAGTTCCGCAAAGCATTTTTGCTTAATTTCTTATTACGACCGTTCAGTTTGCGAACGCAAAGTTTGCACCGACTACAAAAATGGTCGCAAACTTAACTAAAAGGACAGATATTGTGCAAATCGTTTGCGTCTGAGGCAGTGAGAGAAGAGAGGGCAATGAGTTTCCGTAACCACGTTAACAAAAACGGTTGCTATAAAAAATGACTCTTAGAAACTGTGTGTGATTGTGTCTATATATATATATATTTATATTTAAATTGCTCATCGGAAGAAGAATCCATAAACGATACAGACGACGAACACTTTGACGATGACTTTAAGCGCATTGACGATGAATGCTATGACGATGAACGCTATGACGATGAATGAGCTACCCGTATTGGAATCGTCAGAGTCTCCAGAGTCGTCCATCACGCGTCACCGGTTATTTCATACATCGATTTCGAACGTGTTATAACGGGGGCTGTCTTACGATTACGCATTTGCGACACGACATGGTGTACCACACCAACGATACTTCCTTTACTCTGCTATCTGCATACTCGTCTGGCAATGTCTTTGAACTTGTACAAGGTGCTGGGTGTTCTGGTAATGAAGAATGATATACAAAACGTAATTAGGCGTTGGTATAACGATTCAAGACGCAACAGTTTACACGTTTTCGTGACTGCTAGACGGAACAGTTATTACTTGTAACCGGGTTATCGTTACGTGAGAATAAAACGTGTTGAAAAACAGTATTAGCGTATGCCGTGTGGCAACGATGTTTTGGAATTCGTCTTTTCGTGCTCTCAAGTACGAATACCCGTGATTTGCACAAGCGTCGCACGGAAGCAAAAACTGGAGTATGCGTATAAAGCTCAATGCGACTTCGCGCATTATCGTAGTCGGGTGATAGTTGTACGCAATCGAGTGTATGACTTACCAAAAATGCTGACCCGAAACACGCGGGTCTGTAACAAACGGTGCGTGTTGTTGTACACGAGTCATCGACTGTGTAAACGTAAAAAAGCTGTCTCGGGAATTAGTGATGGTCTGAACAGTCTTTTCTCATATGACGTCCACCAATTGTTTCGACGGACCCGCCGAGATGAACGGCATGATGCGTACGAACGTGTTGACTATTTCGCGAGCAAACGGTGTTGACATTTTGGAATAAAAGTACGCGACGCAATTGGTGAAATACCAAAAATGTAGTTCCCAAGCGCTATGGTCTTCTGAGTAGATGTCCGCTTCCATTGATTGTAAATGGGTGCCACAGCACCGAAAAACACAACATCTATAATTACAGTCGCAATAAACAGCGTATCGACGTCGGTTATTGTGATGACAAAACTAACCAACTCGCAAAATATCACCATCAACATTGCTAATGTCAGAGGGTCCGTCACAATATCCTACGGTACGATAACGCAAGAGGCCCACGTCAACATGAAGGCACTCTTCGAATCGCTGATGAGCGTTGAAAACCGCAACAAACTCAAAGACGAGATTGAGCAGATTTCGAAACACTTGATAAGTGGGATGAATTTGGGTCAGGCCAGCGTCAGCTCAAACAAGTTGGCCCATATCGTCGAGAACTGCATCAACATTCCACAAAATTCGATCTCAAACTGCAGTTCGACCAGCGATCAGACGATAGCCATACGTATATCGAAAGTCGATCAAGACGTTACGCTTCACGACTTTGACTTTGCGCAATCGGCTTCGAACATTGCCAATTGCGTGAGCAGTATCAGCGGGATGACACAACTCGTCAACGAGACTGATCTCAAGATCAAGCAACTGTCGTCGGCGACAACCGAATGTCTTGACATCAAGTGGATAATTTTGGGTGTGGTGTTGATGGCGGGTACTGTGACGTCACCGGAACAAAGACTATCGTGAAGCTGATCGGGGCCGGCATGATAATAGCAGGTGTGGTGTGCGGGTTCATAGGGTATACCAAGAGCACGAACTTGGTCATGCCCGACACATACGATCAGTCATTGGTGAAGATATTGAGCAGTTCATACAATCCTGAGGAAGATAGCGATAGCTACGGCGACGCTGACGTGTACGAAGTGATTGGTGATAACATTACACTGTACAAGGGCGGCTTTGAAAACGGATGTTGAGGAGGGGGATCTGGAAGTTACACTTAGCGAAAACGATGCCTGGGCAAACATCTCCTGTTCGCGGTACGAATCTATATGCGTACAGCTTCCAACCGATATCGACGGTCTGGCGTTCGCACCCACGGACAAGCCAAATTTCACCGTTGCCGACGACGCCGCGTTCGTCAATACGAGCACGATTCGTTTGTCACACAACGGCGCTGCTGGCACCAAGCATGACATTGAGCCCATTATCTTCAACCCCGTTGAGTTTTCGTTCAAGGAAGTAGTCTCTACAGCAGAAATCTTCAAGTCGCCGCTCGCAATTGCGGGCATGGTTCTGGCGGTCACGGTGTACTCGTTGACTAAAGGCAACAAAAAATAACTCTACATCTCGCGAGACGTAGAATATTTAGCGTTGGCGCACGCATAAGGTTAAGTCTCTGTTGTACTTAAATGAGCATATATTGCGTTAAACGATGCCGTGATTAACGGTGTCGTTGGGGAATTTGCCGACGTACCAGTTGTACGCGCCCACCAGATCCAACATTTTCAACTCGTACTTGCATTTGGCTCTTAGGAGCGGTCGTGGGATGAGTTCGACAGTGGTGTGTGCACGGTTTTCGGCGATGCATCGACATGCAGCGAGGTCACTGAATTGGTAAAGTATAAGACTAAAGTGACGCCAGACATTGAGGAGCCCAACGAAAACTCGTACGACTATGCGCTCAAAGACTTATTTACCAGAATACAGCCCGGCATTGGGCAAACGCAACGGGATTTTAACGACTACACACTTTGCCTCGACAGGTTTTTAAAAATAATACTGCTGGGCATGTACGACATGGCCGGGCACGTCATGACAACCGGCATTGATGGAGATCACGCACGTAACATTATAGCGATTTTGTGTAGCATGTCGTACACGTCAGGCCAATCGCAAACAATAATCGAGCAATTAAGTGCGAGACAGTACGACTTGATGCACGAATATTTACAAATACAAGACAAGGGTATGATCACGCAGGTGTTGAGCAAAATGCCGCCCACTTCTGAAATGTTCAAGTAGGTATTTAGACGCCGCGGCGTCTAAAATACTAAACAATGTCGACGCCTTGCCAATTCCTCGCCGCATTTGCGAATAGATGGTAGCACTTTTTCGTACACCCAGTTCTGGAATTTTTCCAGCGGCTACCATCTTTGGTGTCATGATCAACGCGTACGAGCTCGGTGCGTTGATGTGCGCCCGGCAATGGTCGCGATTCGTTCATCAGCGTAGAATTGCCCATGGCGGATTTGTGTAATCCAAAATCAGCGCAACGTCTTTAGCCTTGAACCACGGATTGTCTTCTTCATCCATGATCACAAAAGACTCGCGAACGATTTTATGCGTATGATATAGGTGATGAGTTCATCGCAACACATTGACGTACTGAATCAGTTACCTATCGCCGTGATTGGTAGGTTTTTCTTCATTAGGCCGTACAGCGTTATGGGATCGACGTTATTGAGAGTCAGTCGCACTTGCATTTCTGGGTACTCTTGGTTAAGCGCATCGAGTTGTTCACTCATCAGACGCTTTTGATATCTGATGACATAGTATTGGTCACCACCGATAATGATGAGCACAAACTGGTAATGCTCATCGATATCGCCAGTAGGCGGTAGCGCGCATTTACCGATTATTGCGTTCGCCGCTACGAGCTTCTCGTTCGAGTCATCCAGTAGCGGTTTGTACTTTTCTCGATCATGTACTAGCCGTGCCTGCGAATGGACTGCAGCACTTCTTCGTACACCCAGTCCTGGAATTTTTCAGCCGCTGCCATCTTTGATTCCATTATCAACGCGCCGATACACACCACTTTTTTCAAGAATCAAAGCACCGACTATGTAAAAGTTAATAACGGCGATTGGACGCCAGTGTGGAACTAATTCCAAAATGGTTAACGCGTATATAAAGTTGGTGCTTTTGGCGACGGCCTATTCCATACACATCGCCAATTATCTCCACAACGTAGCTCAAGTGCGAAACGTATTGTGAGGCCCACCGTTTTTGCAATCGTTGAGTTTGGACGAATTGAACGTTTGGCCACAGACGTACGAATCTTTTTCGCCTTCACACGGCGCGATAACACGATGTTCTTACAGTACGTTTTGTTGCCACGAGAACGAAGTTTGGGGAGGCAAAGAGAAGAAGCAGTTAAACATTACATTTCATGTGTCTGACTTTGTAGGTTCGCATTGGTACAATTACACCGTTTGGGAAGACGTAAATTGAGCGTGTTGAGATTAGAGAAGTGTTTAACGGCTCGAGAGCCGTTAAACACGCCATAATGGTAGTACTTGCAGATCGTTGACGCTTTAATAAAACGAAATAGAATGCCTTCATTTAACACCCCAATCCTCCATTCCATCATATGCAAAATTTATACCTCCACGATTAACACCGTCTAAAACTTTTCGCTGAAAATCTGAAGATATCTGTCTGGCAAGGTTACTTAAAAATTCCCAGAAGTAATTACCTCTTTGTGTCCATACCATGTATCAGATATTTCAGCATGGTCTATGGGATAGGTCTGCCCGATTGAAAGTTCGGAAAGTTTCTTAAATTGTTGGACTCCGTGCATTACATTTAGCAACTGATCCATTGTTTATTATGGACAATATTTTATTTTTTTGCATATTCAATTTTCTTGAGCCGCTCTTTGCAACTTATTGTAGTCACTTTTTGCGGATGCACCCAAACGCAACTTTTTGCGGTTGCACTCTAACGCAACATTTGCAGTCACTTTTTGCAGATGCACCTAAACGCAACTTTTTGCAAATGCACTCTAACGCAACTTTTGCAGTCATTTTTTTGCGTCTGCGCTCGAATCGGCAGCTGATGTTTTGGATTAGGAAAACAAACTGTAATTTTTTCTCATGGGTTTCTGGTGGTTTGGGCATTCAATTTGCTGTTGGTTTTCTGATGGTCGCGGGCTGCGCTCGAACCGGCATTTCTATACTAAAAAATCGGCATTTTAAAATGTATCAACTCACACCTTTTATTGACATAATTACTTGACATTAAAACGTAAGTTAATCAGGAAATACAAACAGTTAGACCAGGCGTGTTACTTTCTCTACTCTGTATATTCTACTAGTAGTTCTATTTACTACAACTCTCAGTATCCTATATTCCCTAAATACAGTATTAGGCCTAAATGTAGTTACTTCAATTCTCGCTGTCCTAACTTCTCGTAATGGTCCCCTCTGCGCCTTCACAGTCTTATGCTTACTACTGTGATTTGATGGCGCAGTCGCACTGCTTGGACCTCGATCGATTGAGTTCCCGCCGACCTCGAGGCGACGTCGTGCGGACGCAGCAGAACAGCAGTCTCCTCACGACCTGGATGCAGTCTCTGAACAGTCTTATGGGGGAGGGTACGGTGGGAGGGGGGGTGCAGGTCGTGCGTGTCCCCTATTTATACCGTGGTGTATTTCTTAATGCCACCTTGTTTACCAAATACAAGGCGTCGCTACAACAGTGCCTAGCATCCCTCAACGCTGGGTCTGTCTGGCTCGCTCGGTGTCACGGGCCTTACTCGCGACAAACGATTCTTAACAGAACTTTCGGTGGTCGTTGGATCGGTTGGTCTAGAAACACGGAATGGCCTGCACGTTCCCCATACTTAAGGCTTATAGACTTTTATCTTTGGGGAATATTAAATCAACAGGTCTACAAAGACCCACATACGACTCCCGAAGATATGAAAGGCCGTATAACATGAGCTTGTTTTGCGATAAACCCAGATGAAATTCGACGTGCGGTATTGTCCACTTAGAATCACTTTACAGTATGCATCAATGCACAGGGTGACCAATTTGAACACCTGGCATAGTAAAATAACAAAGGAAGAGTAGTCTTATAGCTGGCGTTTGTTTCTACAAACCCCAGCTATAAGACGGTCACAGTCGCTACACCATGGCGCTATGTCGTGCCGTCACAGTCGCTACACCATGGCGCTATGTCGTGCCATCCCTTCTGTGCAACGGCGAAGTTTGCTTCGTCATTGACCTTCAGTGATCTTGAATGACCGGCAAATGTCATCATGTTTATAATATTTTCATACGCACTGTTGAGGGGTGTTAATAAAAATGTATAATCCATTTTAAATGGTGACCTTTGTATCTTATTTACCGTTTTACTTACAGTGAAATTATCACTATCAAGTTATTAGGGCATTGGACCCAAACAACTTTCGTCTGAAACATTTTCTCCTGCCACTTAAAGTGGCAGTGTTAGGTGGCCTGCCTTAGGTGCCTCACACATACACACACACACACTCATATATATGCATATTTATATGTATGTGTTTTAAAAAACAGGTAGGCCTACGTATATTTTCCAGCAGTCGTGTAGCTAATACGTATCCGTCTATATCACATGTACTTATCCTACTATGAGTCTACTACACATCTTGTGCCGTCTAGCAAAGTGAATAGAACCGATGCCCCTGGACAAGGGTCAAACTGTGTTCGTGAATTATAATTGCACAACTTGTGTCTAAATTTTTTTTTTTTTTTGGTGAGCAATTATATCTCTGTATTTTAACTAGTTAATTTTTATTTCCTACCGTACACATTATTTATAAATTTTTCAAATATGTTATATTAAATCCACAAACACATTATTGCATTATTTATTACTTGTTACGAATAACAATGAACCAAATTAAGAGTCCTTCGTCTGAAGGGTTTATTACGAAATGCCCCTTTAATAGAGACTATATTATGCAATAAATTGCAACTTTGACGACTATTCAAACTGTAGCACAATTTATGCTAACAGTTGTTCAAGTGTTACTTGAATTTAAGTGAATGTTCTGAACATTATGTGAGTGTTTGACATCGTTGTTTTTGAAGTAGAGTTATAATGTAACTGTAAGTTCGAGTTTTCTTTGTTATACCCTTTTTTAAGCGTACAGCTATTTTTCTCGTGTTTTAATACAATAGTTCTTATAAATGGTTTCTCTTCGTATACATAAATTATGAAAATTATTTAATATCTGAAATTAATTTTCAAAAATAAATTTGGTTTTTTTAAGTGCTCAAATTTGTTTTAACACTATTAAGTACCGTTCATGCTTTTAAGTACTAATTATAAAATAACACTTCAAAATATAATATTGTGTTCTTCAGATTCCCGAGTTAGAGTAAATTTCAGGTTCCCCAAAGGTTCATTGTTTCAAAACACATCTATAAAAAAACTTCTCCTTTTATGAACAAACCAGAAATAAATGTGGTGTTTTAAGGCAACGAAACATAAGGAAAGTGAATTTCAGTCAATCAATAAAATTTAACGAAGGGAACATTCTTTCTTGTGATGTTGTTTCATAATAAATACGCCGTACAATGATCAATGTTTAATTTCGTTTATCAAAGCTAGTTTGCTTTCGAACAAAACTTTGCGTAATACCGTGTTTCATATTACGTTTTAGCGATTATTACCAATCTTCCTTGCGAAAATTATTATATTTTGCTTCAAAACAAAACTTTGAGTCAACGCAAATTTCGCGACAATATTTTGCAATATTTCGCGGGTAAAATATTTCTCATTTGAATAAAATCGAGGCAAGTGTCTGTCTTCGAAGTTTCTTAAATGCCATTTGTGACATCACTGAAATGAATAACATGTGAGAGAAGAAGAAAATAAGTACAAATAAACACATTACAAAAGTCTAGTTAAATAAAAAAAATAGTTGCTCATATAGCACGAAGTTGTGAACTGTGATATTTCATATTTGGATAATACTCGTAGATGCAGATGATCCGGAAATCAAAACGCATGAAAACGTTATTTTTCCTACTTGTCACTGAAAGTGAAATTTTTAAACTTTCAACATAATAACTTATTCAAGTCATATCGTTTGCAGACATGTATTGACAAGTTTCGAG
Source organism: Dryococelus australis (assembly GCA_029891345.1). NCBI lineage: Eukaryota > Metazoa > Arthropoda > Insecta > Phasmatodea > Phasmatidae > Dryococelus > Dryococelus australis. The sequence goes on along the minus strand of CM057002.1, from coordinate 90,208,854 downwards.
GTGGCCATAGTAATAGAAGCGAATGTCCGGAGGGCGCCAGATAACCAAATATATGTATCCGCTCCGGTTAGCACGTGACTATTGAGGTGTGCCATGGTGTAAAATACCGCGCTAATGACCCTGCACCCTGTCACTTAATTAGATTGCGTGAGCAAGTAAAGACGCGCGGCCAGATATGCAGAGATACTTACACTCCACGCTGGGGCATCGAGGCTCCCGAGCACCCCTTCCCAAACACTGATATACGCACTTAAAAACAAATACACATTTACCCATAAACTTACGTGATCGTGGAACACGTGGCAGGTATCGGACGGTTTTGAGAGCCGTCGCACTTAAACTCCCCGTGAGGCGGGAGTGACTGTATGAAGAGACACGCTTTGAGAATAATACCAGTTGTGTTGCGAACACAAGATGCGATGGTACAAAAGAGTTGAGCGGGCATGTGGCACGAGGTCCCACTCTGGCCAATGCTGCTAGATAAAGACGTTAGCGTGATACGGAGGGGCAGTGAGTCTGCTATGGAGGGAGGCGTCCTCGGGGTGCATGATGAAGTCAAGTAAAAGGATACAAAATAATTAAAGTCCATAGCCGTAACATGATAAGTGCAAGGAATGCTTCGCATCTGAGTCGCCTTACGCCCGCTGATTTCATACTGAGATGGGCTTCGGCATGGCTACGCTAACGGGAATTACGCTCACCCGCCGAAACCGAAAATCCCTTGCTCGAAAAATGAAAGGCATGAGATGAGACATAGCACCCTTTTTGATTTCATAAATACTGCACTGCGTACATTACAGGTTAATTACATAAAACACAAATGATAACAATCATGTGCGATTATTTCTATAGCGATTTTATAAATTGTACATGCAGTTCTTTTCATGGTTCCTGTATAAGCAATGCAAATAAAAACACTAAAAAAAACCCCTTTATGAACAATTTTACATTAATTTTAGCACACTTTAATAATTAATGTTGAAATTATGTAAAATTGGCCATATTAAATTTTTGGTTGTGAAATTTATGTTTTAACATCCCACTAACGCCATTAAAACAAATTACTCATCAAAAAGGCAAAGCGCTGGTAACTCAGTGAGTTCTCAATTCTGAATACTTTAATTATGGGGAACACAATGCGCTTTTTAGATTTACATGATATAAAATAATTAATTAAATACAAATTACCACATGGTCGGCACTTTGTATCACGCATGTTAGAGGTTTATTGCAAGGATTGAGCAGCAATTATTTACTGCACGATATTTAATTGTTGTGGTAAAATTCAGTTGGGATTTGCTATGTTTATTTACTTTCTAATTAGTTACGTCTTGTGACGCTAAAAGTATTTGCACTGAATGACTTGGTTGAGTTTGGGCGGTTGGCCTCTGGCCAAGAGGCATGTGGCCGGTAACTAGGCTGGACAGTACCTACTTTCACCAACAGATAGAGTGCGCGGGTCGACAAGAGCTCTGGGGGAAGCTGTGGATGGCGTCAGTATGCTCCCGCCGACTTGGACATGTCCCAACTTGCATGCACCTAATGTGCCCACTTGGTACCATTAATCCTGCTTTGTAGAATGTATTGGAATTTTGTAATACGGGTATGTTTAGACAATACCACGAAATTGGACTTGCCCAGCCTGCAGAACGAAGTTGATTTTGCAACCAACAACTGAACATTTTTCGAAAGGAAGTTGTGTCTGGCTCATCCCTACAATGTGAAGGGCAATGGCTAACCACTATTCCTAATCATTTGATTTTGTTATCGTAGACTTATCACTGTTCCTATCCCTATGCTACTGCCTGATTTCAAACTCTCTAAGACCTTGGTGGTGTAGTAGTTTGACTACTCGCCTCCTGCCTAGGCGAGCCGGGTTCGATTCCAGGCGGAGTGGCTCCCGAATTTGCGCATATGGGTGTGGTGCCAGGCGATGCCGCTGGTCGGCGAGATTTCTTGGAGATCTACCGTTTCCCCCGCCCTTTTAGACCGCTTGCTTCGCCCTATCAAGAGTTCGATGTTAAGGTGGAACGCACTGGTGGTTTGGAGTAGGGGGATTGGAACTTCTACCTGCACGTCTTCTAATCCCCTCGACCACAACGCAACCATAACTGAGTGTGGTCAGATGGCAGATAACAGACCCAGCACAGCAAGACTTGTAGCAATATGGACTCGTACTCTGCATGTGTTGCAATTATAAAGAACAATAAATACTCTTTTTCATTATTAGTAAGGGAGCATGCACGTTCTACTAGCGTATTCTAGAATGACATAGGGATGGGTGTAGTTGTGTAGTCTGCGAGACGGCCCCGGAGGCGAGGTTACAGGTTCTCCGCTCCCTTTTACTATAATTATTTACACAGGATACCTACCCCCACCCCCCGCATTACTCCATTTAGTAGTAGGGGTTGGCGGGGTTTTGGATACAAAGTGCAAGAGTGACTATTTGTGTTGAAAGGTTAAGTGCCTAAAGGGTTTGTTATTAAATTGAAAGGGTTAACTGTTTAATTGAAACAGTTAATTGTGTTGAAAGTGTAGATGGCTCCTCTTCGAAGTCTGGCAGATGACTGAGCTCTGAGGGGTGGGAGCGGCAGCTTATTTATAAGTTGACCTTGGAGAAAGAGTGACATAAGGGGATAGCAGCATTATAGGTCTTCACCCTTCGAAGTCTGAGTTTGGACTGAATTGGGTTGGTTGGTGCGGTGAGGGAGGGGGGGGGGGGGGGCAACAGAGGTGGTTCATTCAGGTCAGAGGCAGAGATTTAAATGAAGTCGTTGGGTGGATGAGGGGGAAGAGGGAAAGAGCAGCAAGTCGTGTATGTAATAGATGTAGGTTGTCGAGAGACTAAGCTGGAATGGTGGGTGCTGGGTAGGAGGGTTGTCGGCAGCGACAAACGTCCGTCGTTGACGAAGTCTGGGACAGAATGAGCTAGGATGCTCGTTGAGGGGAAGGGGATGATGAGAGCAACAAGACACGTCCGCCTTAGTTGATGTCTGAAAGAAAACTGAGCTCTACATAGGTGTGTAATGTCTGGCGAGCGAATGAGGTCGGAATTGTGCAATAGGAGAGTTGAAATAATCCAATATTTTAAAATAACGAAATACACTAATATAGAGTTTGAAGAGAATATTTACCAATTACAACCACCGAAACATGAAATGATTGAGAAATACCGAAACATTTAATATATTTTTATCACAAATATCAACTCAAACACAAACACGACGCAACTACCAATTACGCGAAACAAAACACAATTTACAAATGAAATATAAAACAATTCACAAACACTGACACATCTAAAAGCCATAAGCCACGAATTACAAATGAAACGTAATATAATGCAGCGAAATGACTAACCAATTAAAGAAACACAACTACACAAAACAACTACGAACCACATGCAACGAAAAACTATTTACGACTGAAAAATAAATTTACTGAAATATGAATGGTTTACAAGCATGTGCAACGAGAAACTAATTAAACAATTATTTTCTGCGCCCTGAATGTACATCCCCACAACGTCACTCGTAGCTGAACTCAAAATCGTGTATACATTTCATTATAACACCCAACCGAACTGCGATCACGTGTAACATTGATAAATGACGATTTATTTTATAAACACTTTGTTTCAGTAATGTTTCTTGCAACATGGCCCTTTCTGTATAGCTGTTTTCCAAAAATTTATTAAAAAAAAAAAAAAAAAAAAAAAAAGGTATTCCAAATATTTCTTCTGTAAAGTATACATCTCCTCGTGCAAGCAAAGACTGTTAAGTGCAAACAAAATATGATAGTATCCACATACCGCAATTCAAAGAACGCATGGATTTATCCTACATACATAGTGCGCCGTGTACGAGACTGGGTGCTGCGACAGTTCGCAGCGACCCGGCCGGCCCCTCTGTTTCATCCACACCACGTTGTCGCGGCAGGCCCCTCCGCCATCAGCTCCTATTACCTCACTCCAGCATTACGTCCCAGCCCACACGCCCGCGATACAACACACTCGTTCCGAAACGCTTCATGCGTAATTTACACACAATTCGTTTTATAAAAGTTTTTATTTAAAAAATAATTAAAAATTAAATTTCAGAATAAAATAATTTATTTCCGCTCCTATGTGTTATAGAGTTCAATTATATATAAGTAATAATGTTCCTTGACACTTTGAGGCCACGGTGGCTGAGCGATTAGCACGCTTGCCTCCAACCAATGCGAACCGGGTTCAATTCCAGGCCGGGTCAGGCAAGTGGGAATCGTGCCGGAGGGTTTTCTCGGGGATCTCCCGTTTCTCCCACCTCCTCATTCCGGCGCCGCTCCATAATAGCTTCAATCAACCTCATCGGCTCTCAAGACCTCTCTGTTAAGAGCCGCCCAAATCTCTTCACTCACTCACTCCTTGACACTTTATAGTCTAACCTGTTGTTATGTTACGAAGGGGAGCTCAGGGTATCCCATATTCTCACCTGTCTTTCGTCCAACAGTCATCACGTCCACCATACTGTATCTGAGTGGTCACTGGTGCTGTCGCCAGAGCGCACTTACAGTCATCTCTCCGTTTGTCTTTCCCTCTCTCTCACATCGTACTACCTCCGCCTACCCACGCAAATCCGTTACAAATCCAAATTATTATTTTAAGCAATATCACAGCCCAATTACATTGTAAATGCTAGTAACAACGGGATTTATCTTACAAGCAATTCAGAACAAACCATGTTGTATTTATTATTTCCCTGATTTGAAAAAAACGGCCATCAAGATTCCGCTGTTCAGAGCCGGCCGCCTAAACCACTACACACCGCCCACTACATCACCAAACCTTATGAAGCGTGTATAATTCTCACTCGTGACTTACACGTTGTGTTGTATAAAGTGTTAAAATTAATAAAATAAAAATTACAAACTTATGTTCCGTTCCTATTTATTATAGCTTAAGTGTATGTGTGATGTTAAGTGTCCGTTAAAATTTACTTTCATTTACTGTAACTTTTAAATATAGGCTGCATATATGTGTGAGCTCAGCGCATGCCAGATTTTCAAAATCAGTCATTCAACCATTTGAGAGCAGTGCTACTTATCTCCCACACCCTACCACGTCCGCTTTAGGGCTGTGGTTACGCGCGCAAAGACCGTTAAATTCTCTACAGTGAAATTTCAAATATTTGCATTGTTTATTAAACAATGTTTGGATCTATTAACACATATTTCATCTTAATAAACAAAACTATATGTTTATTATGTAATGCAATGATATTAGGCAACACACATTGTGTTAGTCAATAAATTAAATAAATGTAAAAACTGCCTCATTTACGAAGAGGTGTGCTAGTCTCGATTTTTAAGTCTTAATAATGAACTTCTAAAATATATATCCAACGCACATCAGTATTCTTGTCATGTTTAAAACTACAAGAAAATATTACCAGAGATTTGTGATCCACAAACTTTCATGTTAATAATAGATATCGTAATTAAAACAATCGTTTATGTTTTCTAACATTTAAGTGTTAGTTAAATTATGAAATATATTTTAATGAAGTGCGTTACAGTCATAAAATCCATTTATTTTACATTTTGCTGTAAAGAAGTGTATTGCAAATATCATTACGCTGTTAAAACATCTTTGTTGCCCGCAACTCACAGATCTCTCTAGCTAGTTCCATTACATACGCAGAAACCGATTGATGCATTGTTTTTTTATTTTATGTGAAATACCAAGTATATTCTCCACACATATTGTTTGTTTCACTATATGTTTTACTTGTGAAGCGATTGAGTGTTCAACACAAAAACATAGGTCTTATCCCATCACACAATGTTCAATTTGGAAAAAAAAAAAAAGTTCATATTTTACCGCTTCTGGTTTGTAAAAACTAAAAAAAATATTCTTCATGATAAATGTTTTACAATTCCTGGTTTGTAAAACAAAAGTTCTTCGTGTAAGACCTTATGTTTGTGGCACCGGTAGTTATAAAATTTGTTAAAATGTCGCTGAATTTATAACTCTCATTTTTCTGGAATAAATGCAAGGAAGTGCCACATTCGTATAGAATTTATTCGTAAAATTTAAAGTTAATCACAATCCGTTGTAATTGAAGTACATAAACCCTACCTAATAAGTGCTATCCTTTGATTTTATATTAATAAAGTACGCTCTAAACTGTAGGGAATTATGGTTCGAAATAAACACACTCACACAAACACAAATTTAATTCATTCCTAAATTTATTATGTACCTATTAGGGCCTTTATCCATTATGTACATGTTTTGCACAAACACCACTTACACACTTTAAATATAGTCACTTTTCCTAAATAAAGACTTATTTATAATGAAAATAATTATTGTGTCGAAGCACCCACATCTTCTCCGAAGCACATACACGTAGCACACACCAATCCATGTAGGGGTTTCCAGGGTGGAGGCGTGATGTGGTTGTAGCGAGACTATTCTTAGAAGATGTAGGCTGGAACTTCCAGTCCTGAAGCATGATGGAACTCTGTAGAAAAATGTTGTTTAGAAAGTAAAGTAGTAGGCTCACAACACCTTGCAGATAGGCACGCAGGCAGGCAGGCAGGCAGGCAGCGACGGGCGGCAGGTAATTGTGCAGGCTATTGGATAAGCGGGTAGGGATGCAGCATCGAGCGAGGCAGGTAGTTTGTTCGATACTGGTGACTGGAAATCCTGGTCGAATACTGTCACAACACTTGTTGGTGGTATGGCAGTTGATGTTTGCTATGGATTATGTACTACACTGACGATATGCCCTCGCTGCAACAGTTGTAGTAAAATAGTAAACACCTTTAAAATGCTGCGCCCTTTTAGCAGTAGCTGTATATGATAGTCCAGTGTTGATGACAGGCAATTATGCTGAAGTCAGCTACTGTTGTTGGGGCTCGCCGAAGTTAATGCGCCAGACAGTTTACAGTTGTGGGCGAACGCAATTGAGACTGGCTTGCCAATGCCCTTGAAGTTATCGCCAAAATCCAATGATATGGTTTAGTGATATTGTATCCAACGTATCCCACACACACACTCACCATCAGTGAACACTGAATGTTGTTCCGAGAGCAGTTGAACGAATAGAGCACAGAGAGCGAACACGTCTTCACTCCATGATGCCTGTAAAGTTATTGTTCACGGAAAGGACTGTTAGGGTGTGGCTGTGTGCGGAGGCGTCTCTGGTGCTGACTAACGATCCGCCCTCACGCCTCGGCTTCGGGGAGCCCATGGCCGTTGATACACTCCCTCACTTTAAGGGAAACAACCAGAATGACTGTTTCATTTATTATTATTTACCTTGTCTCCAAATAGAGTGTACACATGGATTTTACAAAACATGCTGTATATCTTAGAGTAAAGAATGGATGAATCAATGTGTAAGCAAAAAAAAGAAAATTGTTATAAACAGTAGAGAATTCTGCTCAGGAAGAATCGCTTGTCTGCAGCTTAACCTAAAATTCTCGCTTGGGGTTCACACACGTTTCTGAAACCACGAAACTAGGACACAAGAAACATAACGCGTTCAGTATCACTATAAACCGATAATTTCATAATGCTAGATTTTGTGTGCAAAAGCATGGTTTTGTTTTTCCTTACAATCAGATATGTTTCGTGCGAATTGCGTATCATTTACATTTCGCAATAATATATATTTAAATGATTTACACACTAAATTAACTATCATACTAATAGCTGGAATATAGTGAATTACATATCTATTTTTAAATGTAGCGTAAATATATCATGAAACCGTTTGTGGTTTATATAACCTATTAATTGCATATTATCTGTACCTGTAAGTCACATGTGCTGAAGTTAATTTGAATTTCTAGTCTTTATATAAAAATTTGCTTGCTCTTTTGCGATTCTTCCTGAGCAGAATTCTCTACTGTTTATAATTTTATATATATTTTTTTGCTTACACTTTGATTCATCCATTCTTTACTCTAAGATATACAGCATGTTTTGTAAAATCCATGTGTACACTCTATTTGGAGATAAGGTACATAATAATAAATGAAACAATCATTCTGATTGAAATACCTTTTAATAGATCTCATTTTGTTTCCAAATAACACAATATTTACACACAGATATACACAAAAATCCCGATATTCTTAAAATATTTATTTATATCTTCTTATATTACCGTTCTGTAGAATACATAATATTACTTATACAAAAAAAGTCAAACTTCATTACGTTATGTACAACATGTATCTGGAACATACAGTTGTTTGATCACTTTAATTTACATTCACACAATACACTTTGAGTGTTTGATGACACATTTAGGGTATCCACTCTGTAAGGCATAACTTCACAACTAGTCATTGAACTTACTGTAGTTACGCAGTTCTACACTAGCACTACTAGAGTGCAATGATGTTGATGACATGTAGTTGTTTTCGCAGTGCGACGAAGTAGTTGGTCCCACACCTGGGGAATGGTGATGACTATGATATATAGTTAGTGTTGCAGTGAGACAAAGTCATTAGTCCCACACTAGTGATATGGTGATGTTGATGATAGGTAGACTCTCGCAGAGGATGCTAGATGTCAAAGCATTGGTTATCAGATCTGTTGGTTGTTGAACTGACAGTTGATATGCTTGTTGTTAGGACTCACTAGATGGCAGTCTATTTGCTCACTCGTTGCTCATGGTGTTGTTTGGCTCGCTGATGTTGTTGTAGTTGGCAGTTAACTAGCCCGCTGAGTTATGTTGTAGCAGTTAACTAGCTCACTGGTCATGCTGCAGGGAGTAAGGAGTGGGGAAACCGCACAATTCTATAGTCCCCCCAAGGTAAAGTCAACATGTCATCTGGCTCAACGAAATGTTTGTCGTCCATACATGATAAGACCACTTTTGTCACACGCTCGGTGTATACGTCATGACCATGCGAACGGAATTGATATTGGGCCCCAGTACCCTTGAACTATGATCAAGGCATTTCCGATAATATCTGTAATGGAGTGGCTGCAACACATTAGTCTTTATGCCCTTTGCCCTATATACACTGTTCATTCCCAGCAATGTATGCATACAATTTGAGACATAAACCTACGAAATGTATGATAATGTGGCCAGCGCATTCGTCCTTCATCACTCCAATTATAGCTTCGTTATCTAGTGTGAATCCTTGCATATTATCGAGCACATAGTTGGATGTATCAAACCGCACTTTCACACCTGAGGCAATTACCTTAAAAACATAATTACAACCTTTTTCGTACAGGAAGGTTTTGGCATCACAGTAGAGCAGGTGTAAGGCTGGGGGAGGAAATTTTCAACATATATACTCTTAGTGAAGTGCATATAGGTAATATTAATTTTGACAGGTCAAGAATGGCAACACCAGTGTACAAAGGCTTGTTAAACGTAACACAGCTCTTTGACATTTCGATCAGGACAAGATTCTAATTAGTGATTTGCAGTGTCTTGAATGTAAGATGCCCAATCAAATCTGCCATCCTATATATTGTGTAATACCTCGATATGACTCTGATGACCCGTTCCCGGCCGACATTCTGCAATGTTTTTCCATATATGGAATTACTCATCAATTTAAAAAACTCATTTTCCCAGTCGTTTGCAGCCTGGGCACCTTTACAAATATTAAATTTGATGTACGGAGCCATCTACACATCTTGTTCAAAGCACAGACCGTGATGAACAGCATCGAGTTTAGTTCCATACTTCAAATAGTGCATCAGTGTTTCCCCATGAAAAACAATTTTCCCATGGGGCGGGTGTCAAAAGTATTTTTCATGCGAGCCGTTAGGAGGTATGCCAGACACTGGCAAGAGGCATATTTAATAGCACATCGTGACATTTGTCTGGAAAAGACAAATCCTCCTCTGCTATAAAAAAACTGTCATCGACAGTGTTGGCAAAATTCCACAACGAAAACTCGTCTGATTCAACCCACTCAAAGTTGCCAATCGGAGTCTTGCATTTTATGATATGACTGTATAAGTCGTTTCTGTCGATAAAGCATAAAAGTATTATTGGCTCCCGCGCAACTTCTGGAAACCTGGGCAATAACCGCCCCTAACGACGCGTTCTAGATAAATATACATGTCAGAATCAGTCAACAGCTCTAGCCGCGCACCTGTCTTTACAAATAAGGTGTCCCATCAAAGGGACTGAGCTGTGACGTACATGGCGGGGTCATGACCGTAATTAGCCAAACATACGGTCCTAGAATTTTAAAAGAGTCTGCCAGTAAACACATGTCCACACTTAAGTAACGAATGGCATACTGCAACAGGTTTATGCGGTCGAACGCATTCCATGCGGCTTGGACATGAGCGTAACCCTTATCGCTAATGCCTTTGCCTTTCTTAACATTAAGAAATGCATCCTTTTGTGGGGGTGTCGTACTCATCAGACCATCTAGCGAATTAAGAAAGTCATTAGGAAATACTCCCTTCCTTTGTGCCACTTAAAACTGGGTATTATCTGGAACCAGTGAGCGGGTGATTCTCGTCTGCGCAGGTGTCAACTACCTGCTAAAGTTTCCAGAGATTCGCTCATGAATGAACTGAAATGACTCAATGAAACTCAAGTATTGGCCTTTTCCTTTCATGTCAGTCAATTTGGGAATATGTTTGGCGATAGATTTACATTTTTCCAAGATCATTACAAAAACCGAAATATCAACCGGGTTTTCGATTTCCATGGTTCCGTCGGGTTGTGGTACGTGTCTTGGAGCCAAAGGCTTTATGAGAGATTGAGAATCGTGAGTCTACAGGATATGAAATACAACCACAAGTTCTTAGGTAGTCTGAAATACAAATTGCATTTATTGTGTGCAAGTCCTCTGATTTCGCCCGTCAGATAGTCGTTGTCGACCACAGAATTTGTACCAAGCCCTTTCTTACAAATCTGACAACTTGTTTGAGCTGCCAACCTAGCTTTGTCAGCTGCGGTTTTTTTGCTTCACCAGAACAGTTATGCTGTGTATTCCTGTATCCCACTTTGTCAATTCAACCAATTTATTCACCATTTGATGCATGCAGTCCTCATCCACAAACTCAAAGTAGTTAAATAAAGCTGGATTGTATGAACAGACCAGCAAAATGCTACAAGCATATGGAATATGTAGGTTTATGGTGATTGTAATACTTATCTCCTTATTATGCAGGCAATTATACAAGGGTGTCAAATAACTTTCTGTAGCATAATGGTGGACGAAACCCAATCTTCGCGGTTTCGCATAATCATTCGATTCCAAGTACGCTACTTGTCGTTCCCAGTAAGGAAAGTACTGCTAACAGCATTGTGTTGTTGGCATAAATCACTATGGTTTGCGAGCTTATTTTATTGCAACGTAAACAAATGCGGGGAATTACCACTGGTGCGGATGGCCCAACACATGGGCATGTCAGGCATACCGTACAGGAGTGATATGCATGGGCACGATTATCCCCTCCTTATCGAGAGTTTCGTCAATTATAGTGTTATCTTTGTCTATAACATAGTTAGTGAGCGAGTGAAGATATTTGGGCGGCTTTTAACAGAGAGGACTTGAGAGCTGATGAGGCCGATTGAAGTGAATATGGAGGGGCGCCGGAACGAAGGAGCGGAGAGAAACGGGACATCCCCGAGAAAACCCGCTACCAATGGCACCGTCCGTACGATTCCCACTTGCGAAAATCCGGTGACCCAGCCGGATATTGAACCCGGGTCGCCTTGGTGGGAGGCGAGCATGCTAAGCGCTCAGCCACAATGGTCCCTTCAGTAAATGAGGTAGTTAATATAAAATGAGTTAGATAATATAAAAGACAATACAACGTACAGTATTTAAGGTCGTCAAGCAAGAAATTATTCTACCCATACGTCTTCATGCTGAAGATGAATATATTACCCCGAAATCATGCCACGGTACACTGTCCACTAGTGTGCACGGCCTGATTTACAGACCATTAGGATGCGGCAAGACGTGCGTTCTACTGAGCCTGCTGGAAGAACCGAACGATCCTCGGTACAAGAACATGCACCTATATTTAAAAACGCTCCAGCAACCGAAATGCCAGTGATTGGCATGAGTACTGCAGGCCGTGGAAAGCATGGGATATTTCCCATGCAGCGATAAGGAAGCTATTGTACCTCCGAAAGAAGCACTGAAGAACTCAATATTTGTCTTCGATAACATTGCCAGCGAGAAACAAACTTGCATCCATGAATACTTTAGCATGGGATGGCACGCTAACGAGGGCTGTGTGCACCTCGCCCAGACTTATTCGCGCGTACCCAAACAGCTACTTCGCAACAATGCTCGTGTATTGGTGCTGTTTCGCATGGATAACACTAATTTACATCATGTTTACGACTATCACATTAATACGGACATGATATTTGCAGGATTCATAGATATGTGTTCTTCGTGCTGGAAAAGACTGGCCCCTATACAATGGAAGGTACAGGCACGGGTTCGATCAGTTTATCCTAAGAACACAACCATGAGTCATGGTAGCATTTCCGAATTTACTGAAATCGATTGTCACGATGAACTTGAATGTGGTCAGAATCGCTTTGCCCCTGCATGCAGAGAATACTTGTCCCATATCGGTCAAAAACTGAAAATTGTGAAGAATGAAGTGGTTGGACAATTGGTGGCCATCGACCAGCGTGTAGGAGCCACAGTGCCGCGGATAATAGACTTGATCAACGTATCGAATTCACAGAGACGAGAAATATTGAAGGAGCTACAACATATTTTAATGTCCAAACTATCTACGAAAACAGATGTTGCGAGGCATAGTCAGACTATATTGGATACATGTGTATGACACCTCGATAAAGAAATTTCGGAAAATCGTGTATGATTGATTACAAAGGCGATGTCTATATAGCCTACATGTGCGAAAAGTATAGTGAACGATGGATAACCGAGACAAACAGGTAAGCGAGCTTCAGCGAGCTTACGAGGCAGAGGGAGAGAGAGTAATTTGTTTTGTGAGCCTTCTGTCTTCCAGTCTCAATACATATATATTTATAAGAGTGACGATGTTCACGTTCAAATCAAACGCGAAATCAAGGTGGAAGAATCGACCCCTAGGTGTAAAAGGAAAATAAGTCCGTAACTTTTCGCTTTTCGAATCGGAAGGTGGCATCACTAGCGACGAAGACGATTTGAACCTGATCGATTTGTTGCGCGCAGTGAAATGGAAACGAACCCGGGAGCATGGACCTGAGGTGGGCAAAAATTATATCTCATTACGTCGCTTACTATTCTGATCGTACTGCCGACAAGACTTATTGTTTGCGGAGAAGTGGTGGGAAATGGTTTCTCGGAAACATGGAAGTTTTGTTTTTACCCATTGTATATCGGCAAGCACAAGGTGGAAATCACGCGGAGGTTGGGTGAATTCTTTTTTTGTAGGCATCTTGCGAAACTACACCGACTCGGATTTGCACAAGTATCGTCGCCTGCTACAGTCCAGTCGCGCTCATTTTGCCAAGAGTAACCCGTCAATGCGACTATTTAAGGACGCGATGCACGAAACATTTCCCATTATAGCCAGACCTTTTCCCAAGGTACATGCAATTGGGGGTTTGGGATTGACTCGGAAATTGAAGAGTGGACTATCAGTATTGGTACGATCTGACCCAGTTGGTAGAAAGGCTGAGACTTTTGTTCGCTTGGCAGTCTGCAGGAAACCGCTAGCACAAAAACAAATTAATTTACATTATAGAATAAATCATAGAGGCGGGCTGCATTTAGAAATGAGCAACTATGCAGTTGTCGACGAGCTGCACAAATACGCTAGGATAAATCACCCATTCAGAAAACACGTCATGAAGGGGCTGCACAATACTTTCCAATCCGACCTGGTCGAAATGCAAGACTTTGCTCGTGCGCATAAAGGCTACCGTTACATTTTGACCATGATCGATACGTTCTCCAAGTATGTCTGGTCCAGACATCTCAAATCGAAGAATGCACATGACTTAACGAAAGCTGGGGCTAGTTTATTCCGCGAAGGGCACATACCTAAAAATCACCACACCGACGAAAGCAAAGCATCCTTTAACGCTATTTTCCATGCATTGATGAAGAAGCACAACATAAGTCACTATCGCACATTCTCTGGGCTCAAGACTAGCATCGTCCAGCGATTTCGCACGATTCTAAAAGCAAAATCTTGGAGACATTTCAAGGCGAACTGAAACTACAAGTTGTTGAAACACCGTTGAATCTACCGCTCGCACAAAGACTGAAGAGATGAAAAACGATTCCCTGCTTTGATCATCGTACGCTATTCCCAAGAGAAGGGACCCGCAAAAACCTAAAGGTAATATCGGTGACTCGGTGAGGATTTTAGAAAAAAAACGTGGAATTTTCCACAAAGACTTCCCTCAGAACTGGCGTGCAGAACTGTACAAGGTGGTGCATATATATGAAATGCGTACCCACGCATGTTTTACCTCGAGGACCCATGCGGCGAACTCATCATTGGTGTATTTTACACCAAAGAGCTCGGCCACATCTCCAGACGTGTACTTGGTGGAGAAAGTGCTGAAACGACGTAATGGTCGCGCGTACATGCGGTGGTTGCATTAACCTAAGCGTGCTGATTCCTGGGTCGACGAAAAAGTCATTTTGTCGTAACAACCCTGCTACAACTATCATTTAATATAAACTTATAATTTTACTATAGTAAATATTTTCTTTCTTGCGGAAATATTCATTCTATCATTTATATCCTTCCCAAAGCCTAAATGTGGTTGTGTATCCGTTCATGAGTGCGAGACATGTATTTGTTTACAGTAACAACTGTGAAACACACACACACACACACACACACACACACACACATATATATATATATATATATATATATATATATATATATATATATATATATATATATTCATTCTTAACATGTGATGTACACGTGTTTTTTACATACATAATTTTTTTCTACCAGTTTTACTTCGCTGATGTGTGTAGTGGGCATCAAAGTTTTTTCTAGGGTGTTATACGCCTTTGAATTAATAAATCAGAGTTACATGAATTTCCTCCAGTTATTAAAGCCAGGGCCATATATTTATTTGGTCATTAACGTATTTGGGTTTTAGCGAGAGTTAGAAGGTATTTCTTGTCACGACAAACCCTGAATAAAATTACTTTTTTCCGTACTATTGTAATACTTTTTGAGAGACGATAAATTATTTTTAATTTGACAAAAGTACTTTTACCATTTACGTGTAAAGAAATTTCAGGGGATTTCTCTATGTTATATATTGTGTGCTGGTTTGGCCATCGGCATGTTCCCTGCCAGTATTGTACCGGATGTCGAACCTGCCTCTCCGGTATGTTTTGTCTCATCGTGTAAGGTTATGCGTATAATTTTCTCATAAATGGGAATAGTAGTGTGTATTTCGACCCTCCTGTATAATTTTTTTTCATATGTATTGCACAATTTTTTTCTTACTAGTACTGTACCTTGCATAAGTTTCTCTCGTTGTTGCTGTTTCATGTACATATTTTCATCGGTGTTGTACCACATGTGTTTCCCATATGTCTCTGCATGTATTTATTTTGGCTAGTGTGTCTGAGGTGCACCAGGGGTCGAACATGTACATCCTGTTAGCATGTATATATTCCCGACTGGGGCTAGGGTTCCCCGGTGTATCAGAGTATTTTTATGGAGCTCACTGCCTGTTGAGATACTTGAAGTTATGTTTCACGTGTGAAATATATTAACGGCTTGATAGAAGGGTGAAATTGTCTCTAGAACAAGGCTGCCGGCTGGAGCAATGTCGACAGGAAGTATCCTCCTAGGTACAATGTGTGCAAATTGCTTACGTCGCGAATTTCACCCGGCCGGCACACTTCCACAGACAGTCCTACCCTGAGATGCCCTTCCTTTGTTTTAACAATTCAATTACGTTCGTAAATGTAATGTATGTGTGTGGAGGCTAAAGTGTCTTTTACTTTAAAATGTAACTCCACTAATTATGCATTTACCAATAGTGTGTTTTATTAACACTGGTATATAAAAAAACATCTTTAAAATACATAATTTGTACCAATAGTGTATTTTTAAACGTTGATATCCAGCATTTTAAATTATCAACAGTGATATGTTTGCTGTGCATGACTCGAGAGAAAACAAATATATATATTTTAAACACGTTTATTTATTTTCACATATTGTAATATTGTTCTGCAGTACATAAAGAATAATTATTTACACTTCTCCGACATTTTATTACACATCGTCCATTTTTTCACACTTGTGTAGTCTTTTCAGATACATATTTAACAGTTGCCTATACGCAATGTTTTTCTCCCTCGTAGTTTTTGTTTACATGTACCACGGATTATCGTCCACAATATGAGTGCTTGGGAATTGCACGATGCACATGGGAATTGCACGACGCACATATATAATTTCCCAACTCGTGAAGCCACGAGACATACGTATCGATCAGCTGCCTGAACGGCGGGCAGCCGCGATGTCTGTAGAGATTCAAAATGGTATTTATCTCTTTCAGTATGGCATTAACACAATGATAATCTACGCACATCCAGTAGTCACCATATTTCTTTCTCACCAGGACAACAGGAGAACACAAACGAATGCTAACTGATCTTACAATCCCATTTTTGATGTGCTCTTCAACATTGTCATGGATTACCTCTCTTTCTCCAGGAGACACTCTATGGGGTACTGAAGTGACTGGTGAGTTATCACTCATATCTAACATTGCCATCTCTTCCTTAGTCCTACCTATTTGACTTGGTTTCCAACAGAAGCAATGACGGAACTTATACAAGAGATCGCGCAACTCACTTCTCTGATATTAATTAAAATTAATATCCCATTTTCCTTCGTCGAAATAATCTAACTTAATTTCTTTAGATGCTGAAACAGTATTCACCCTAGTATCAGCTGTCTCGTCAAATTGTCTCAAATTACCTTACTTCAAGCCATTGGGAAAAATAACCTTGCTGCCGGCTATGTTGGTGACCCATAATTTAGTTAGTTTTTTTTTGTGCATAAAATACTGTGTGGTACCAACGCCGAGTGCTTGTCATACACCCGAAAAAGAGGCTCACACATAACTTCTGCTGGAAGACTAGATGTTGAGAAATTTATCTCAATAAATTGGTGCATACGAGTTTGTAGTATAATATGATATATGACTACGACACACCCTAACCTCAAATTGGGGTCTGTGATTTTTTCAGTGCCAATATTTAAAGGCGGGGCTTTCTCCGCCTCTGAATCCTTGTTAGGAACTTTCGTAACCTCAACCTTATTGTTAGCTTCTCTGATGGTCGATGACGTCACAGGTTCTCCTTTGTTGGGGCAATTTAGCCTCAAACTGTGTCGACCATTCACATTACATGATATATGGGACTGGTATCTTTGCAAAAAGTCACACCCCAAGATAATTCCATCAAATGGAGGTTGAGCAATGCCTACTGTGTGAACATACCAAGTTCTGTCAAGTTTAAATCTCAAATTTATCATACGTGTTACAGCATGTTTGTGCCCTGGCGCACCTGAAAATACTCGTGATTCTGCCTCTTGCCAGAACTTGTTGGGAATGAGTCCCGCATCTGCCAAGGAAATAGCAGCTCCGCTATCAACACAGATGACTGTGGGTTGCCCGAACAACTTAACCCGCATACTCATCACTCCTGCTTCAAGACAGAGGGATAACTCAAATTGCTCGGGTGAACCAGTCCCCCTAACATGTTTCGTCCTTATTAGTTGCCCACCTTATTATCGGTTTTGTTGCGCGAGGCCAGGTATTTTTCCTACAGAACTTTCTGATGTGCCCTGCTTACATAAAGTTAAAACAAATAGGTCGTCCATCTAGGGTTCTCTGTGGCCTACCACTATTGGTTGCTCGTAACTGATTGTTCACTCTATCTGAGAGAGTACCACGATCTCCTGAAACACCCCTGTCACCTTAGTAATAGTTTACCTTGTTTTCCCCTTTCTACAAGTATTTAACTTCGTCCGCCATTTCCCTCATTTGTTTACTTAAGAGGTCGACCACTTTTTGTAGGTGAGCCACCTTTCGATTCCTATCTGAATTAACCTCTGACCAATCTGGAGCCATTTCTCGCCTTTTGTTCACATAGTAGCTACCTGCCTCAATATTCCTTAAATTTTCTATCAACTGTGACACCGACTGATTTTCTAACATCAAAACATTCTTCACGAGGGTCGGCTTCAAACCCCTCAGAATGTATCTAATTTTGTTTTCTTCGGACATCTAATTGTCGAGTTTATTTCACATACTAATCACATCGTACACGAACTCTTCAATGGACTCGTCAACGCCCTGCACCCGAATCCTAAGGCACATTTCCCGGTCTTCTGCCTCGCCAACTAGGGTGAAAGCTGTTTTAAGTTAGTTTGCAAGGGCCCCAAATGATGTAAACTCATCGGCACAGTCACCTAAACTATCATCCCAGAGCGCCGCTGCGCACTTTAGAAAACTAGGAAGGTACATTAGACACTTCTTGTGGTCCCAATCGTTAACGACAGCGGCCTGCTTAAAGTTTTTCAAATATTTGGACAAGTTCTCTATTTTCTTGCCAAAATAGTAGCCGGGGTCAACGAAAAACCTACTGCTGCTGTCCATTTCTGTCAAATTATTACAATTTTCAGAAGGTGAAATCGGAATTACTCTCTGGTAACCCCTCTCCTTTTTCATTCCTAATCGTAGTTCGCCCTTCTGTGTCCCTAACTGCTTTTTGTGTGGTACTACGCAATTTTCGTTCTGAAAACACATCAAATACCAGTTGCGATGTTTTAATACTAGGAACTCTCGCAGCTCAAAAATAAAAATAAAAGTTAATTATGCAGCGATAGTAATAAAAAAAAACAGTATCCCAAATACACAAACAAATTAATTACCAACTAAGAATTATTGTTTTAAACAGTGTATCTGTAAAACACACCACTCAAGAACAAGAGAGCACACAATTTAAACCACTAAAATAACACTTGTACTTAATAATAATAAAAATTACTTAACTAGGTAAATATCAATGCCTACGTTAATGACTTGACCTAAACCTTAATAAGCTAGTAATCAATTGCCAACCATTTACACTGAAGCACACGTCCCCAGCAATACGCACATGATGATAGAGAAAAAAAAAAACCAACCAACAACCTACAGAGCCACTAACCCAAAAATGTAGCGGGGGATAAAAAGAGTATTTCCCAACACGTCCAACTCTCTCACAGCACCGACTACACAGAGCCAAACCAATTACCAACCATTTACACTGAAGCA
The DNA here is from genome assembly GCA_029891345.1 of Dryococelus australis. Taxonomy (NCBI): domain Eukaryota; kingdom Metazoa; phylum Arthropoda; class Insecta; order Phasmatodea; family Phasmatidae; genus Dryococelus; species Dryococelus australis. The sequence goes on along the minus strand of CM057002.1, from coordinate 90,189,565 downwards.
CACGCCCCCAGCAATACGCACATGATGATAGAGAAAAAAAAAAACCAACCAACAACCTACAGAGCCACTAACCAAAAAATGTAGCGGGGGATAAAAAGAGTATTTCCCAACACGTCCAACTCTCTCACAGCACCGACCACACAGAGCCAAACCAATTGATACGAGGTGGGGAGAAAACGGAAAAAGAGGGGAAGTAAAGGGGCTCTGGGATAAATGAGGAAAACGAGGAAATGGGGAGGAAATAAGGGGAGGAGAAGAAGTGGAGATGAAGGAGGAAAGTCAATAGGAGAAGGAAATAGAAGAAACAAGGAAAAGTCGACTGTAAATCTAAACATGGATAGCAGTAGCTCCACCTAAAACTCCAATAAATCACAAATCTCCACCTTACAGGTTAAAGTTAATGAGTCACCTTAAAATCGGGGGTCTTCAGGCTGCTCACAAATACCCTAAGCCTACTAGTGATATCTCTGAGTAAAGTCCCAGTCAACAGAAGTTCACTCACCAACCATAAATATGAGGAAACCTGGTAGTAAGTTCACTCGCTTTGGCTGCAAAGAGGCATAGATGGAACATGATGAGGGTGGGATGGGTGCATTGGGATCGTTTAGTGACTCTCTTTGTTGGCGATACCAATTCACTATTTAGGGTGTATGAGCTAGTATTATTCAGTAAAATCCCCCAATTCAAGACTGACAGTTAGGTGTGCTGAGTAAAACGTAATAAATATTCAAAAGTTGCTGAGTTCCAATCTTACGTAAACCATAGAAATGCAGTTCTCAACAAATTATAAACTATTTATAAAAAAAATAATTATTCAGTTAGGTTCTTAACACAGTGAAATTCAAAAGTTCCCAACAGTTTACTATTTATTCATAACCAATAAAATTTGTAACAATAACAACAAGAACAATATCATTTAATTTGGACTCTGATGAGTATTTATATGAATGTCAAGAGAAACGGATTTCTGTGAACTACATAAAAACTCTGAGTACTATAAATCCGCAAAGAAAAATGTTTCATAAATTTCTTTAAGTCATTACAAAAATTCAAAATATGTAATTTTCTAAGCTTTATAAAACAACAAATATATATGTATGGTTTCTAATGTATTTGATTACAAATTAAATTATTCTCAAAAAACATTTAACTTGAAAACAGGATCGTGAACGAACTGTCAATGGTTTATACAGTGGCGAATATTGTTTAATACTTGAATAAACTTACAGTGATTATGGTAATTACCAAAGACAAATTAAGTGGTACAACTTCCAAGAAAATTTCTATTAATTAAAGGGGATTGGCCTGAATATCAAATATTATCCTAAACAAAATTATTCTGTACTTAAATGACTTGGATCTTAAATTAAGAAAATTAATACTTCCAAGAAAAACCACTATAATACTTCGCGACTAGAGAACCAAACACTCCCGCAACTTACACTTAAATTTATAAAATTGATCGGGGCCATTCTTCCCGACCTCAGGAAAGGATGTCCCTATCAATCACTAACCTAAGCAGAAGAACTAAAAGAACCAACTTATCTCATTGTGGAGAGTTCTGGGCGGTGATGTCTGTACCGCGATTATGCCTCGATACACACACCCGACCGTTGCTCACTACATCACTGGCCGCACTAACCTCTCTTGCCATGCCACGGCCTCCAGCCAATCAGCGGACGGCATTCTCCCCTCTTCAGAGCCAGACCTTGAAGGAGGCAGGGGACTATATTATTTTATATTGTATTTTATATTATGTTATAATAATATATGTATAAGAAAAGAAGAATATACATAACTATGTTTAGAATAAATTTTGTACCTGCGTGTTTTCTTATGGGGTGAACGAGTATTTGGGTATGACATGCGCATTTTTGAGATATTTTCAATCATTAGAAAACTGAAGGAATGAGGGTACATCTAATGATGTGATGAAATTATATCTTCTGAAATGTAATTACAAAATAATTCTTTATTACTATAAAACAATTGTTTTTCATTACTTTGTGTGTCGTATGCTTCTATCGGTATTAAAGATTTTAATTATTTATATATTTTTTCTTTAAATAAATTTTACATATAGCTATACTGTCGAATATGAAAAAATATTTTTTTATAGGAATGATATATTATGGGTTTCCTACACCTATAAATATGACTTTCGACAGCTCGCTTGGTACTGAAAATGAGAAATTAATGCCTCCTATGTATTTAAAATAGAATCTAACATGGAAGGCGCTGACCGCACAACTTATACTTTAAAATCAAAAACATATATGGTTGCCACCTGGTGACGGTATCAATTATTAATACACTAGTGCCACCTAGGTGTTTAAATCCAAGATGGCAGGCGTACGAAAGTGAGATACAAACTTCAGCAATGTATAAACAAATGACTAACGAAAAACCATGATGGCGACATACGATAGAATGAGTATAAATGAAGGGAATGAGGGCGTGGGAGTCAGTCGTCAGCAAGGCGTGGTGCTGGAGGGACTCCCGGAAATGTAATTTTTTAAAAATAAATTGTGTTTAATAATGCTTTTATAATAAACTTTTAATAAATTGCAGTAGTATATTTGTAATTTTTTGGGGGGAATTTGTTAGAATTTCTTAAGGAAAAAGAGAAATTTTGAGGGAAAAAGGAAAATTTTAAAGCAACGAGGTAAATTTTTGAGGAAAAATGGCCACTGGGGGACCAAACATTTTTAATAATTACTAAGACATTTTAAAATAACATTTTCAATAATTGATAATTATTTTAGGTACATTTAAATTAATTTTTTTTATAAAGTTTTTGGATTTTTTTCAATTATCTGTATTTTTGAATTTTTTGGATTTCAAGGTCAAAGTTCACCGGGGTCAAGGTCAAAGGTCAATGTCACTGTCTTCCATGATGACCACTGGGCGACGTCACAACATGGCAGTCAGACGGTTCCTACACTCCTACTCCCCAATTCCTTGTGCCAGGCTTCCAATTTCCCTACTACTCCTGAGAGACTCAAAGGAAGGAAATGTTTCAGATAGATACCATAGTTATAAATTAAGCAAATGTTTACACTCTTGTATTACCCAGAAAGGGCATTGGCGCGGGGGTTAAAATAATGCCTTTCTGGCGTTTAGCTGGCCACGAGAAAAAATTTAATACTATTTTCCAGTGTCTGTCATCCTCCGTCTTAAAATTTACTAAACAAGAATTGGAAAACAAAGGAGCTTTAAGTGTACCCATGCGAATCTTATGTAAACCAGCGAGGTTTTACAGGAACTGCCTGTTTAATATCTGAGTAATGACTGCGTTCTGTAGGCTATTAGAGCAATAAAATGAGCTCGCCCTCCGGTCAGTACAATAAAGAACTATTTCTATCCCTTACCTGTGACAACGTGAAGTTGATAATCCAGAAAAAGCCTTACCCGAGCTTACTGTGTGCTGCAAGTATAATGTGTGTGACATTATGTGGCGTATCTGAAACAGACTGACCCGTGTGTAACTAGGAGCATTTGATTCGTTACACTAGCGACGCAATGCTGTATTGTAACACCTTATATTATTTATTTAAGAATAATACAGTAAAATATAATGAAGTAACTTACCTTTAATTGAAGAATAAATTACATTAAAAAAATAAGCATGAATTTTTACTCAAGAAAGCGTAGTATGAATAATATCGAACATTATTAAAATACTTATATGAATATTTCTTAAAAAGTGTGACATGTTTAACTACAGATAAGTTTACATTTTAATCAATGAATGTTGGTTATTGGGTATAGCTAAACATACAAAATATTGTCGAATTGTTAATTACATCAGAATTCTCTTAAAAATTTAGCTAATGTTTATACATCGTAGTAAGTTATATTTATTTAATGTACTTTATTATACCTTCGTCCACATGATGTCATCAGTGACGGACATTCACTGCTCAAGAGTACAAATTTTATTTGTTAAAAACAGGAAACAGTTTTTTTTTATAAGCGACATGGCATTTATTAATGTTCGCAACTCACATAGTTATAGAATATATTTGGATCCATTATGTAAAATTGTAGAACACCTTTCAACTCTATACGTGGTAACCATTCAATTGATTGACATTTTTGTTGTGTTTACAGTAGTTATTGCGAAATCAACATAAATTAATATGTCTGCTACAGTGCTGCAGTAAAAAGAGAAGACAGAAATTTCTACGTTTATCGTGTGTCGAAACGTTTAAAAAATCAGGGCAATCAATTTCGATTATCACGCGAATATATGTAACCAACGCAATGATTCGCTGTAAACATACTGAACAAAAGAACTTTATAATGAAACTAAATATATAATCAAAACTTAACACAAATAAAAACGTTTTCCAAGCAGGTTCTGTATTATACTACATCTCAGGCATTAACAATCGCATTTCCGGTAGAAGATCGCCGTTAAAATCTTTATTAAATGAATCAGAAGTGCCCCAACGATGAAAGGTAAAGGTACGTAGGAGATTACAAAATGATCAGACTGACACGTTTCCTGCTTTATGACTACCAGTAATAATACACACGTTGTGCAGTCAAGTATGGAGCAGCCCTCTTCTCTATAGCTGTCGTGTCACGTGGCGGGGCTGAACAGAGGAGTCGATTTTCATGAGTAAGCTACTAGGTCTCGTCTGTCCTTTAGAAACATTCCTTCATGTGGACCCGGCCATTGGTAACTCTAGAATACAATACTTACATTCTGCCTTACAAGATATTTAAAACAGTGAATTGTATGTAATAATACCGCAATAAGTGGCAGATATGAGCTTTCACTTTGTGTCGCAATCCTTTCGCAGAGCGGTGACTCAAGTGCAGTAAGTAATATTTCTATATAAATTTAACTTTATTGTTATACTCCAGAAACATATTTCAATAATAGTTTTCAGGTAGTGTGATTCCCATGATTTTATTATTTTGTTGCTATATTTGCGTCGAAACAAAATGATTATTGACTGAAAACGCTTTAAATTTGGAGACTTAAAGACGTAAAATGAATTTAGTTTGCATTAAAATCATCCAGCAACGTATTTAGTTTTCCTCCGTGTATAATGAATATTTCTTATATGATAGAAACATATGTCTGAATCACCCACTGAACGAACACGAATGAGAGCACGAATACGTTTTTCGTGTTAATAAATTGTCAGATATACGATGTGTCCCCGATAAGTTAGGGAAACTTCAACTTCGTCATACTGTAAATAGCAGAATAATGTCAGGAATCTGAGCTAAAATAGCACAGGATAAAAGTACTGATTACTTCATTGAATATTTTTTTCTGATTGTATGTTTATTAAAGCGTTTACCCGAGGCCAAAATATACACGATATCAAAAACTCAATATGGCTTACCTCATTTATGCCTAAACTGAATATGCAAATTTTTCACGGTCCATTAATAATGCACGTGTACAGGCTGAACCACATAATAATGCAATTTTTCGATGTCATTAGAAAGATAGTTTCTTCTGTAGCTTGAAAAAGATTTCTGTTTTTCCTTTTTTGGATATTTGATACCAGCAATTTTATATGAACCCAGCTTAAAGAGCATAAAAACACAGCTATGTAATTTTTCAATACATTTCGTAGAAAAGTTTGAGTAAATTAACTTTTTACACCTGAAGTAATGAAGTAGTGAGCTGTTATTTACTTTTCTGTATTCATTATCATTTTCTTTGTACTTTCCAGTTTACAAAGAATCCTGAAAAATAAAGCACATTCAAGCCTGAAACTATTTAACTAAGGCCATGTGAAAGAATTTGTATTTGTTGTCATATAGAATACTAAACAAAGGAGTTATAACATTTTGCATGATGACTTATGTAGTTTAAACTCTAAGCATTGCCGCATTTTTAAACATGTTGTGTCAGTAGCCATTTAACGTGTTATAATGTACCTCAATAAACTGATTTTAAAAAAAATTGGGGTTTGTCAGGATATATACAGGTTGTGATAGTGATTCATACAAAGATACGATTGTCATTTGAAAATTCGAAACAGATTTTAAATAATTCCAAGGGCCTCAGCAATGCAAAATCTAAAGACAAATCGCTTTAATCCTGTAAGCTGATAGTTGAACTTGACTGGCAAAATCTGTTGTAGAGATGAAAAATAATGTAAATCTCCACCCACGTTTTCAGCCTTACCCACGACTAAATTCTTCAGCAAATGAAACATTGGAGAAAAAAAATTTTTTTTTCGTAAGTGGTTGAATAACACGAAGAGAGTTTAAGAAATATAACACAAAATATTCCGAAATTATAATGCATTTCAGGATATAATATTAAGTTGTCCTCAATTATTAAATATACTTTATTCATGTGAAACCCAAACAAAAGTATAAAATAACGTTCATTATAATTTTATATGTGCATTTACTAATGATATCTTAAATCCACTAAATATGTCAACGTACACGTTATAATTTTAACTAGATAAGATTAGGACATTTTTTAATGATCTAAACATTTGGGTACATTTTTGAAAGTGTTCCAAATTCACGAAATTAATAAATTCTGTTCCTAAAAGGTCTGGATACAATTGCGCTATCCCAACCTGTGTCTTAGGACAAGGACGCACTGATTGGTGCACGTGACCCTCTGACGTCATGGAGTTGTCCCGAGCTGCCGTGTCCCAAGTCAACCTGTGTCCCAAGTTGAAGCATTCGGAAAACTGAACTTTTGTCTCAAGTTGTGTCCGAAGCTGATAAAAAAAGAAGAAGACTTCAAATACTTTCGCGAGCATTCGTGAAATGTTTACGTAATTAATGTAAACAATGGATGCGCAAGGTGGACTTTCTCAAAACAAATATAATGAAATTCCAACAAATAATTAGTGATGTCATCGTTCGGGTTGAACTTTTTACTAACAAGGCTAAAACTTTTATATGCGTAATAATAAAGTTGGGATGACAGTTGGCGAACTTATTTAAAATAAAACCAATAAAGCGTTTTTTATAAACTAGCTGACCCGTGCGACTTCGCTCGCATGAAATTTAGGACTTGTTTTCTTATTTTTGAAATAGAAATTTCTCTTCGCTTAGGTTTTATGAAGTTATTAATGTAAAGCCTACCATAGTTTCACTAAGGTTTTATGTTCAGAATAGTAATATTGCTTCTTTCAGGTATGATGGACTTATTAAATTACACCCTTCCATCGATTCGCACATGTTTTATGGTTTTAATGAAGTAAATTCCTATATACCTAGCCACTGGGACACTGAGGCACCACTTGATATAGTTCTATCTATTAAGCCACTGCGGCCCCATTTGGAATCGCTCTATCCATTGAGCCACTGCGGCCCCACTTGATATAGTTCTATTCACTAAGCCACTACTGCCCCACTTGGAATTGCTCTAGCCACTAGGCCACTACGGCTCTTGGGAAGGAAAGGAGGACAGCCCATGGACAAAAAAGGAAGGATAAATGACGAAACCTTTTATTTAAAATGGCTTTTTTTATCCAGCAATCTTAAAAAAATTTAATCCAGTACCTTTTTACATCACTGATCAACATCATATTTAAGAAACCGTTTGAGATATCTTGATGAAATAAAGACCAATTTAGTCCGGGTGATATTACCTATAGACTATGTAAATTTCATGTCAATACGTTCAGTAGTTTTGAATTAAATCCAGTCGGACAGACAGACAGAGAGAAATAAAAAAAATAACATTAGATATGGCTTAGTAATCAATTATACTATATGAAAAAATAATTAAAAATGGAATATTCGAAAATCACAGACAGACACTTCTATTTTATTTATTTGTATAGATAAATATTCCGATCACACATTTCATAAATATTAAATAATCAATAATTCAGCAAATTTAAACATCACTGCGTAACAACAAATAATGTACCGAATTTTCTGTGACCTAGTGTCAGATTTTGAAAGCTCACTTTGGACAACGCATTTGTAGACCATATTCGGACTGCCTCAATGTGGCGTCACTTGACCCCAAGTTTCGGGCCAGATCACATCCACAGGAACGGCCGATTGTAGACAGGCCTTTCGGTAGAAATCGGTTAAAGTTTTAATTTCTTTGTGCGGTAGCATAGTTGAAGAGAAACTACGCAGCACTGATTTCATAGACTGTTCAAAATAATAAGTTGTTATCTGTAAAAGTTGAAAAACACTTTTCTATGAGTTTGTATTACACTTATAGCTTACACTTGACTTTCTCCAATGCTAAACTCTATCCGTACACTGGAATCAAAGCAGTAACATCAGAATTACAGTAATTATAGTCTTAACTGGTTTGCCTGATCGGTGAATTATTTAACTGCACTAGCAATGGTGACATGTAGAAGTTAAATCTCTACGCAAAATATGCAAAATATCGCTCACTCACTCTTGAACGCACAGCCTAAACCATTAGATGCAAAAGCATGACAATTTATAGACGGTTTCCTACTAGGGTGCAGGTATCTACAATTTTCTTTTTCTGTTTAAGTTCGACTTTTAAATGTGTGAAAAGGGTTAAAAAATGTTTTCGACGACTCCTTAATACCTCACTAACCCGATAAGGTATCGTCAGCCGTCTGCTTTAAAAGGCCTGTACAATAAATTCTTAAAATCCCATCTTATTTTTTTGGTACTACTACTATAAGAGTGAAAAGGTACGAAATGTATTACCGAGTGGTCCTCATTAGTTAATTTACTTAATAATATATCATTATTGCCTTTACCTAATTAAACAGCTTTGCTACACAAATTCCAGAAAAAGTCTTCCCGACTTTTCGAAATACTACAATTTGTAAGGTGAAAAAGGAAAAAAAAAATGCTTCGAGGGATATTATGTTAACTGTTACAACATCATTAAGCTTTTTGTTTCCAATGAGTGGCTGCATACATACCGAATTTATGGCTTTTTAAAAACTAAAATCCCTAAGAATGATAAAAAGGGCAATAGGCTATTTGTTTGCAGTGATATGATATTTACATTTCATCGCTTCAATGACTTTAACATTCAAACCACCAGAATTTACGAAAACGTATTATACGGTAAACTCACAAATTCAAAGGGAACCCTTCTCTATATATGAGTATACATCACATATTATCTGTGGTCAGTACTTTCATATGTAATTTTGGATAAAGTGTGAATTGTGATATACGCCAACTGCACAGGAACAGAAATTTGTCTTGCAACTGATTTCTGGCATACAGGACATACATACCTACATATTATAGCTCTCATAACTCTTAGCCAGTGGCCCTTCCGGGGTTTTTGTGTTCTCAGTAATTTGGGCCCCTTTTGCGGCTTCCACCGATATAGGCCCCCTCGGATAGGTTACCCCCTCCTCCATTCATGAGATTCCCTGCCCTTGGGGCCCCGTACTAGCTTCAACCGCTCAAGGACATTCTCCTTCTGGCCAAATCTCCTAAATGAGCTATTCTCCCACATAGGGGAAATATATCCACCATCATATCGAGTATTAAAACTACTACTAGCACGAGTCCATACCTCAATTTTACCATAGACACAGAAGCCCTTTCTTCAAGTTGTGCCACCCCCAACTCCTGCTCAAGAAACCTGTGTGGAGAAAGCGAGGTCAACCCGTGCCCCTCCTTCCTTTTCATCATGGGTTCTCCACCTCAGTGGGCTAATGGCCCATCCTGAGGTGGTCCATTCCCATAGCTTGACGTTCTTCACATTGAGACTCGGTTTTTGGGCCCCACTGACAGTAAAGGAGTCGACCGGCCCTCTACCTGACGCCTCTGTCGTGATTGCCCACGACGACGATTTGACAGGGAGGCCAGGTGTGGTGTAGGGAACGCCCGGAATTTCCCACGTTTGCTGATCTCACGTAGTGAGACCATCCAGCTGTACCACAGGGAGGTGTGGGTCCTTTGAGCTGGGGGAAACAGGACAGTTAGAACTAAATCTTAGAATCATCCAGAGAACTGTAAAATCACATGTTATAAAAATTGCAAAGGCATACTCCCTCCCCTTTGCTAATCATTAGTTTATAAAATCTGCAGTCTAAAATGTTAAAGTAAACTAACCAAAACTGTATTAAAAATAATATTGCCATAGAATATGTTGCAAGAAATAAGCAACGTTAACGATATGATAATTAATTACAGTAGTCTGCGGTAGTTGTTCGAAGGGGTAGGAACAGAGTATAAATCTGTGGATACAGTTGTAAAAATGGATGACGCAGTCCATTATGGCCACATGAGCTTCACCTTAAGTTTGTGGCTCAATGAATGTAACTGCCAAAACGTAGAAATGGAGCCAGGCTCCGAGTGGAAGCTTGGCAATGAGTTGTAATCGAAGCCACAGATTTGGCTGGATATGCACGACAAGATAAGTTATCACACCGCGTATACAAATAATTATATTCGAATACACTTTCTAATTAACGATACTGCAATTTCACATTGAGGTCTGTTTCGCTATGACTATATGCTGAGTCCATGGACAGTCGATTCAGGTGATTTGATGACGAACTGCTTCTCTATGTAGCCTACTTCAGAGTAAGTTCACCTCGCAAATCCTAGTCCCAGCACAAGATGGCAGAACTGGTAATGTGTTGTACAAATAAGCTCTTCAGCGAAGCAAATTAGTAGCTGATTGGTGTAGTTTCTTGCGTGCGAAATCGCAGAACGAAAAATAGTTTTACTACATGAGTTTATTCTAAACTCTTTTAAACATTTAGTGGGGCTATTACAATGCTAAATGAGGTAGATGATATAAGGTAAGGTAGATAATATAAAATTAGGTAGATAATATTTAAAAAAATATTACATCCTAAAGCATTTATTAGAGGATATATTATTTCCTTGCAAGTCATATATTGAAAGCCACTTGGTTTTACAATTTTAGTTAAGGTCATTGGCGGGTGGTGAAAACTATCACAACTTGTAATCATGTTTTAGTCAAATACCATGATCGCTAGAGTGCGAAAATTCCTTCTAGAGCCTAGAGTGTGTGTAGGTAGGCCAGGAGCTGATTTGTAGGTAGATTCACAAGATAATCGTAATGACTTGAGAAGTTTATACACACTGTCGTTGTCTTATAGTATACTTGTCTCCGTCACACATTAATAAAAATAATGCTAATGAGATAAAAATATTATGTAAATAAGTTTACAAATGTTATGATAAATTAGCTCAGAAATAATTTTAACTACTAGTTTAAAAAAACCCAAATTTCGAGGCAGATTTATACAAAACTTATTTCCTTAAACTTAATTTTTTTTTTTAATAAATTTATCTAATGTTATTACATAAACATAGGCCTTCAATTATTCTAATTTAACAACAATTTCATTTCAAATCTTTTAAATTTCTAGAGAACAAAGTTTTGTAAGTCCTCATTTTAAAGTAATTAAATAAATTCATTGTTAAATTTATAGAATATCCATCATACAAATTCAAATGTGTTAATAAATGCTACAAAATATAATTTAAAATGAGTAAAATTAATATCGAATTGTAATTTATAATAAATTATTTATGAATTACTTTTTATACAAAATACAATTATAAATTTAGTGACAAAATGTAATACGTACAAAGGACCTTAAAACATGAAGAGTAATTTCTTTAAATGTGAAGATGAGATAGCTGTGAAAAATAAAATGTAATATTTTCATGGTTCCTTAAATAATTAGTTTACACCATGCTATCCTTGCACAAATGTTTGTCAACGTGAAGTTATATAAATATCTTTGTGACGAATATTAATTACCATGTTCAGATTATAAAAAATATTTTCTTGGAGTAACTCCCAATGGCAAGAGGTCCTCCAGGAAGCAGATGCAAATTTGAAAATGATGCATATGTTTATCTGGTAGCCAGGCATTTTAAAGAAGAGCGTTTTGTTTTATTACAGAAGTGGGATAATTTCATTGCAAGTTTCTATGACACATACATTTCTTCATAATCATTGTAGGCCATGTTATGTAACGTATCATCTTTGAGATATTTCGAAAGAACTTTCAGAATAATCCTGCGTATTAATGTAAATATCTTCTAAATGTCTACATGAGAACTATTGCTGTAATCCGCAGACATTCTTCGTCTCCAGAGGTTCTGCTTACACCATTTGAGTTAATTTTCGTTGTCTCCATATATCTTTCTACTATTAAAATTTCGAGTACACTTTTGGGGCAACAAGAATCTGCATCACAGCAAACATTTCATACCAAAATAGAAGTATCCTAAATGGTTATAGTGTAGCCATGTTCTGCTTTGGGGATGCAGTATGTGAGTAGTATTATTATTTAAATATAAAGAAAGATTCAGTTTCACAGCCGCTTTAAGAAATTCACGAAATATTTGTGATCGTAAAAAGTACTTTGCATTGAGTTTGGAGCTGAGTTATACAAACATTCTTTAATAGACTAAAAATGTTCTTCATTTATGGAAAAAGAGGTAGAAAGCCCTCGGTAATATGTGGAACTCATTTATACGCTGACTACTACTTTTTAACAAGCAGTTTTCTCCTCGGCTCAGTAGCACTTCATGAAATACCTTTATGATCAATTTTCATTGGCTTAATATCTTCCAAGTTGTAAATAGTAATAAACCACCTCCAAACGAGGAAGTAGTACAAACGTACTGGTGTATGACGTTCTGATTGTCCCCCGGGTTTGTAATGGAAATTTCGTAACCTATGATAGTAAAAAGAACAATTTTTTCTAAGATATAAATTGGAGTGATGTGTTGACATAGTGAGCTACTTGAGTGTTGTCCCAGGATGATGAGAAGTGTGGCGACGACCATGCTGTCTCTCATCTTGTTGGAGGCGGTGGACTCGCCGGTCGCATACCTCCGACTATGAGCCGCCGCTGGATGCCGCGGGAAACCAGCATATCGTATCCGAACCACACAGGGGAAGCGTCCACCAAGCTCCCCGGCTCGACCACAGGACGAGCACCTCGTCACGAGTGAGTGCTTGCTTTTGTACGCTGCGCATGCCAGCCGTATGGCTTCGAGTCACGTGTTTCCGTCGTGTAAAGTTTGCATGTGAACTGCAGAGTAGGGCCTACACGTGAAATTACCCCCATTGCCTGTGTGCTTCTGTCCACATATTTATGAGAAAAAAACCTTTGCCGCAGATCTAATGTCTATTTGATATCAATGTGTAGGTCAGTTTTTATTACTAATACACCAGCTCCTTCACTCAAATTAAAAAAAAAATATCCTTATATATTAGTGTCTATCAATTTAAATCTTATGTGAATAATAAGATTATAAAGCATAGCTTTACATCCCTACTACCACTTATTTCTGACAAATTTACTGCATATGTGCTAGACAATGCGTAAAATTTCGCGCAGATACCGACAGAGATACTTTAAAACAGTTAACATCGCACAGTTAAGGGGAAGTGTTAGATATGTGCCAATGTCTAGTTATGCGAATTTATGTTTATAATATTACAGGTAAGGTCAAAGTATTTCATGCAGAATTTATTAAAAAAATTATAAATAATAACATTTTTGAATATTGCAGAAAAGTATATTTTTTATAGTTTATTTTAAAAATGCTATATAAACAACACCGCTGTTTATTCTTTAACGAAAAAAATATCATAGGTTCATATTATATATAAACTATGACAAGAAATAAAAGTTTTACTTGTAGGAAGTTGTAATAGTCACGTAAATAATTTCAATAATTACTGTGTGTAGCAGCTTTCAATCTGCCTAAGACTACATTATTCAAATGAGTTTTTTGGTATGTTAATTTTTCTAAAGTTAGAAATTGACCTCGTTGTGGAATTCTACCATGTTTCTAGAAAACATAACAGCTGACAAAGTATTTATTTGTGTGGCCGTTAACGAACACTAAGCTGTGCGATTAAACACTACGTCATCAACGATACAATGGCGGCTTTCATATCGTTTGCCGTAATGATAGCTCTGTATACTGCTGCGCTCTGCACGACACAACCGAACTACAAGGACTGTGCTCGTGATGTCTTCGAACAGCTTTGCCAGCTCTGGTTGCCAGCTCGCTTTCGAGTGTCCACCGCTACAGGTCGCGGGCCATAGATAAAATAAAGTACTAGAACCAGCCTCGGATCTCAGACGATAGGTTTCTGGCATTAGCAGATACATTTCAATTTTCTTTCTATGCGATACATGTCTGTTTTGTACTCGGCCAGTTATGCTGATTTATTCTGACAGGCTCCAAGGCAAAATATTTAATTTGAATTTACAGTATGCATCTCGGCCGACTCACGTAACGTAATTTACGTATTAACATGTGGCTATGAAAAAAAAAACGAGCAGCACTCGGTCACTAAACAAAGCACAGCTCAAAACCAACTTAGTCAGTAAGCTGATATTGGTTTCCGATTAAATTCGTGCTCTATAAAATGGCATCTTATATGAGGTTTCTGTAACCTGTTTACGAAAGAAAATGACTAGGTATTGGCTAGAACGTACAGCAGAAGCTCTGATAAGTAGAGAAAATAATTCTTATTTACTCCTTAATATTATTTGTATTTGTTAAATGTCAGCGAATTTCATATGACAGGGAAACGTCAGCGAAATGTCAGGAAATTTTCCCCTAGGTCAGGGAAAATGTAAATAATTGCTACTCTGCAAAATTTGTTAGCAGTGTGAATACAGGACGATGTAATTATGAACATATGCATTTAAAATTTTCAATTTGAAGTTTGTCAACTAGCAATAATACAACTTTGCCAAGTGTACAGGGCTCATACGTACAAAATAAAGTATTTGCGTGTTTGTAATTGGCACTCCAGTGAAGTCAAAAGCGTGTATCACGAGAAATGTTGATGAGCTGAATAAAATTAGGCACTGCTGGATTGGAGTAATGAAGTATAATTTAATTCAACTTCAAAAATAGCATTTTTTTTTCTCTGTCAGGGGTTAAAAAAAATGGTGTTTGAAGTTTTCGGTTCTGAAAACAGGAAAGGGATACTGGTAATGTTCTATCTGGAAAATAGGGAAAATTATGGAATCCCAAAATATAATTTCAGAGGATACCCTGGCCTTAACGTCAGCACCACTAATGCCAGTATAACCTCCCTCCCTTCCTTCAGTTAGTGTAAACCCACTCTTGAGAAATTTCTGGCTACGCCAATGAATCAATACTCTAAACTGCCTTCACACAGAATGAATTACGAAATTTATTTTAGGAATTTTATCATTCTAGTTTACATAAGTTTTTTCAAGGCTACTTTAAACCCTGAAATAATATCCAAGAAGATTTTAAATCACTAATGTGGGTCTTGATCGGGACCTTTAGCTTATCTAGATTCATACCATATTGTTGATACTCATAATTGCAAATAAATCTTTGGATGGATATATTATTTATGTAATGTGGTGAAATATTATAAACTAAATATTTACAGGCATCTAACTGTCACAAAGCGCGAAAGGAAAATTAACATCACATATTTAATCGTATGAATGTATAGTATATTGCTTCAGAAATGTTTTAATCAGCCCAATGTCTGTATCCACTAATTATCGGAAATGCCAGCGTTCGCACAAAAAAATATCGTGATTTGCTGTATTTCCAAAATACTTCATCTAGATTCTCTTTCACAACTAGATGATTTTAACTGGTGCTGGTATTAAGCGTCTGCCAGCGAATTACAGATGTTTATTCCTAGAGTAACATGAAAGAATGCGGTTGGCTTGGTCTACTAACAAATGTTTTCTATTCAAGACAAATGTCTAATAAAGAAAGGAACACTGAAGTTGCGCACGTATAATATTGAACTGTAGATGGCACGGAACACTTTTCACAAAAATTAGGTGACCCTACTCATTAGACATTGAAAGCATGCGTAAGACATCCTAAAATAGAATCGCGTCTTCACAACGTTTCTATATTGTTTGACACACTGCATATTTGTAAGCAAGATATTGTTTTACAAACTCTTGACATAAACAAGTAATCGTTAAGTATATTAATGTTTAAAATAAATATAGATACCGTATTCGAACCAGACATCTCAAGTGGCGATATCACTTTGCGAGAATCTTTATATCACTTTGTTGTAGTTTAAGAAGTGCATGTAAACTATCGCTGGATTCATAGTCAACACAAATAAGAAATTTATGATATAAATCATGACCATACTTTCCTCAACATGGGTGCAATTAATTTTTTAATCATTTCTTAAAAGCTGTGATGGAAGGTAGGACTTGTCGCCTCGTTGAAATCAATATCATTAGAGGTGAAACCACAAACATTTGCAACAGTAGTGAGACAATTACAAATACACACGTGCTTTACCCGGGACTCGAACCCAGAAAACCTCGTACCATAAGATAGTGTGCAATCAGACTGCATTACGAAGGTCGAGTCAAGCATCAACTTCGAATTTAATTTGTCGAATGTTTCGAATGATAGGGTTTATTAACCTAAAATATTTACAGGGCCATCATTTTGAAAATAAGTGACTGAGCCACTTATAACACTTAATTTTACATGGCTTACCATTGCACTACTTGTGTGCAGAATTTGGTAAATGTCGGTTTATTAGTCCCTGACATATGACATAAAACCACCATGTTTTTCATGTGACGATCTTTTCAAATGGAGAACAAAAATGTTATGTATTAGCATATTCGATTATTGTATACCATCAGTATACAAAGTAATACTAAAATCGATTGCATAAATTCGTAAGTATAGCACACAATACTAAAATTATTTTATAGCCCCCATTCTAAACATGTCTGTCACACTGAAAAAATTCTTAAAGTTATATGTCCTACCACAATGCAAGTTCCTCGCCAAATTTTAATTTTAATCTTAATTTTTATAGTGGGGCTAACTTACAAAATGGCAGAATAGACTAATTTGATGGTTGTAATTGATACTACTAGCATACAAAGTTAAGTTGGAAATAGGTTCGGTCATAAAAGTTACTAAGCTGAAATATTTATAGAACCACCATTTTGAAATAGGTGCCTGACATACTTAAAACATAGCAGTTTGCACCACCTGCTTCAGTGCAAACTGATTGACCAATTTCGTTGGGATCGATCAATTGTTTCACGAGATATTACATAAAAAATTATTTATTAATGTGACGCTATCTTACAAAATGACGTAAATATATGCTTCGTGTAGACACAGTTGATAGTTGCAATATCTATTGATTACATAATTTCGACGATATAACATTCTAAGCTATGCTAACGACGTTGCCGCCAAATAGAAAATAAGCTTCTGAGGAAGCAGTGCTACTTGTTTGTCAAATTTCGTATGAATCGGCTTTTTTTTTTATCGAGATATGGCATAAAAAATTTCTTCATGTGGCATTAACTTACAAACAGGCTGACAAATATGGCTATGTGTTGGTATGTTCTAAGCATGCTCTACCAAAACTACAGAGCCGATTCTTATAAATATTTTACTGTAAGAAAGCTACATTATTCCGAATGGACATAGGCTATGTTTAGTGAAAATACAATACTTTGAGAAATTCCAAAATTTGTATACCAAGTCGGAGAAAAATTAGCTACTTGGCTGTTTTATAAGCATGCTCTACCAAAGCCATTAAAGATAAATTGAAACAATGTTACAAGAAAATGTCACAGGTAGTCGCAGGTAGTCGCAAGTAGTCGCAAGGGGTCATATGTAATCGCAATTAGTTGCAGTTAGTCGTAGGTAGTCGCAAGTAGTCACGGGTAGTTGCAGGTTGTCGCACGTTCTCAAGTAGTTGCAGGTAATCGCAGGTAGTCACAGGTAGTCGCAGGTAGTCGCAGGTAGCCTTATGTAGTGATGGGTAGTCTCAAGTTGTCGTAAGTAATTACAGGTAGTCACAAGTAGTCGCAAGTTGTCGCAGGTGGTCACATGTAGTCGCAATTAGTCGCAGGTTGTAGTAGGTAGTCACAAGTTGTCGCAGGTAGTCATAGGTAGTCACAGGTGCTCACGGGTAGCCACAGGTAGTCGCAGATAGTCACGGGTAGTCGCAAATAATCATGGGTAGTCGCAGATAGTCCCGGGCAGTCGCAGGTAGTCACGGGTAGTTGCAGATAGTCACGGGTAGTCGCAGGTAGTCGCAGGCTGTCGGAAGTTGGCGCGGGTAGTCATGGGTAGTTTTAGGTAGTCACGGATAGTCGCGTATATAGGTATGTATTTCAATAAGTCCTTAAAACCCGAGCGGAGCGACGGCGGGCTGCTTGTACCAAATAAATCTAAAATATTTTTATGGCCACCATTTTTAAATACGTATCTAAGCAAGTTCAATTATTTACGTTTACCTGAAAGTCATAGTATAACTTACTTGTTATATTGTGAAAGAATTACTGTCATAGTCTTCGATATATTATGTAAAATCTTTATTTTTTAATTTTATACTATCTTTCAAAATTGCGGTCTAACAAAGCCAACTTCAAAATGTAATACTTACATGATGTTCTGCGAACATACAAAATTTGGTTTAAATCGATCGAATGATTCCCGAGATATGACATATTACCCTAAATAATAAAATGGCCGCCATTTTGAAAGGAAGTTCTTGGCGTTGTTGAAAACTATAAAAGTCAGGTGGCATCACCAAGTATGTACTGTATATAAACCGAGTTGGGTTTAATCCGCTCGATGCGTTAAATATTGAAAAGTCACATATAGACACACACACATGCATGTATACACACAAACAGGAAATTCTTTGTTTCCTTCGGAAAGTAGGCTAATAATAGTTACACTTGCCGGTTCAATACCATACGTTTTCAAGTGAAATAATTAAGGATCACAGACATGTCGGATGAAGCATAATACATCATTCTTACTTGTATTATTTGGAAACAGAAAGTCTTCGTATACACTATATTTAATCGCTAAACGTCACACAATATGTAATGGAAAATTAGGCTTAACCCTATATATATAAACATTTATACACACATACACATACATATGCATAAATTTTCACACATTCATATACAATCACACATACATACAGGCCCTAGCACAGGATATTGAGAGGTGGTGGTGTGGTAGGGATAATGCTATGTTAACTTCGCTATCAGTATCAGTTGCACAGTGAACATAATTTTATGGCATCCCATTTATAAACCCCAAAACACCCATTATTTCAAAATGTTCTCTATATACAAATTTTTTGGTTTCAAAAATTATTTACTTTTCCGGCATTATTCATTATCCCCACTCCCGTAAAAATAAATTTAACTTTCCAATAGTTTTCCAGAAATGTGAATGGTGGTCGAGACTTCCTATTGACAAACCTATTAACAAGTAAGCAAATATAATCTTTTAACTGAATCCCAGTTAGGAATTAGGAAACATTGTCCTACAACTTACTACCAACTTTATAAATAATACTGTACGAAAACATGACAAGCGAATAAATGTTTTGCGCGCGATAGTATTAAAATTTAGCAGTCACTTCGACTTGACTATATACAGTTATGAATGTGCCTCAGGTCACACTCCTCGTGCTTTTAAATCTATTTAAGCTTTGACGATAGTTAATAAGGCACATTAATCCTATGTTGTTTGGTTTTGAGACGTTGAAAACCTTTGTGCTGACGCAGAAGAAACACTTAAATTTAGCTAGTTTGCGGTTAACTGAGCGTTGCTAAAAATTAGCATTTACAAAGAAATCACATCCCCGAATTGTATATGCGTTCACATAAACCCCCCCCCCCCCTTACGTGCAATCAGAAATACTGACTGAGAGAGTATAAATTATGCCAGTATAAAATTGCACGTTTCAAACTGGCGGCAACTCAGACAGGTATCATTTCGTTTTATACACATAAAAATGTATGTGTCACAGTTTAGTGTCTCGGTGTCACATAGGCTATGTCATACAAGTGTACTGTTCAGTGGTACGTGTAAGGCAGTGTTGATTTTTACATGTGATTGATGGGAACGCAGTGGTCCAAAAGAAGAAAGTATGGGTTTAGAAATCAACTGCAAACCAACCAAGTTATTTTACATAAATCGTCTAAGGAAATAAAATTATTTATTTTCCTTTTACTGTAAAAAAAACTATTTCTTTCAGAAATGTAAAACATGTAAAACTTGTTTGGACACCTGTTATATCCTACAATGCATATCCAACATTCCTTCACTGTAAAAAAACTGTATAACTACGTATGTTAATGTAAATATAGAAGCCGTATTCGAACAAGAAATTTCAAGTTGCGATATAACTTTGCGGAAATCATTACATTACCTTGTTGGAGTTTAAGAAATCCAAGTATATAAAGACACATTTGCCTAGAACAGGTACGTTAAAAATTATATTTATTTCGATTTTGGATTAGTAATTTATATACCTCCGCATATGTCATTTCGTATGAAGGTACAAAAAGTGTATACAATAATATATGTAAACTTATAAAATAATAAATTATTTAATTGGAATGAAACATATCTCTATGCGATGTCTGTTTTTGTACTGGTTTACACGGGGTTGGATAGTTTTGAGGCATGAATGACCAGCACTTTAATTCATTTTATTCTCTATGGCGCGGGCCAAGGAACCACCTCCGGCTGCTCGGGAGTGTGTTTGTAAGAGAACTGGCAACAGCATCCGTGCTAAACATCTTTTGTTTTGTTACGTTTTGCAGCTTCTGTCTCATTTAAGCGATAATAGTGTTACCTAGCGGGAAACTCGTTAACTGCGTGCGTGCAGTTTCGTTTGCATCTGCCCTCGTATCAGGTAGATAGCTCTGCACTCAAATTACAAGCAAATATGGTCTTTAATACTCCCCCTTAACATCAAGCTAGCTTCATTTTATTTTAAAAATAATTTTGAAGAAAGTTTTTGTAATTATAAATTTAGGACCACATACCGGTGAACTTCCAACAATCCAGAAGACTTAACTTTTGAAAGACGCACGTATATTTAAATTTGGTTGATGCAAATGACCGAGAAGTCAACACCTAAATAATTATAAAAATGTCATTTAACTCCCGCCACGTGTTAAACTGGCGCACAGCTACTACTTAACGGAAGTGCTCATATTATTTTCAAGGAATAAGGGGCCACTAAGTGAGAACGACTGAAATGGTAGTACTCCAAGACTATAGAAAGGACATATGCGTTATATATAAATTACAGGTCAGAGACCGGAAGGCGGGTGGGGGAAGCGAACATTAGGTCTTGTGTCTCAACCAATGCGGAGGGTATTGAAGGAAATTTCATATTGTGCGCATAATACATATAAAAAACTCTAATTTTCCACTCTTAAAACGTTTGTATGGTCAGTAATATTACAGAATTATATATATATATATATATATATATATATATATATATATATATATATATATATATATATATATATATATATATATATGTGTGTGTTCAATAATTATATGTTCAATTTATTCTTCTTTTTAAGATACTAAAGATTATTCACACAGAATTTTCACAATTCCTTTTGGAAGGGGAATCCAGATTACTGTAGTGGTAATATTGAGAGAGAAAAAGCAAATCCCTATTACGCACATGAATTAGAAAAACATGCGTCTTGTCAGTATGATACGAAATATGGCGTGCGTGTGTATGGCGTCCAATTTTCAAATAAACCCATCAGCACAGGGAAGTAAGTACTATAAACGGGTTTTTTTGTCAACTACCAGAAATGGTAGTAGAAGATTACAATTTTAAACACTTAAAACTTCAATTTTCCCATTTCCTTTTAAGGTTGTTACGGTGCAAAATTTTATCTGCTCGATAAATATTTGTAGCAAATTTTTTGGCCAAGTAAGGATGTTTCCTTGAAGAGGGGAGGGGGAAGGGAGGGGGTGCTCGCGACCATCGCCTCCATTCCTGTGTATCCTTCCGCGCCTTAAGAATCTGTGTCATCATTTGATATTTAGAATCAAAAGTGTGATCTGTAATATTTCACTTCTAAACGGAAATTATTTAGCTGAGACGGTGAATTCACACTGTCAGAAATCTCATGACTAGACACCTGCAAAAATCACGTTATTTTCTGGCGGCACGCTATACTTAACCGTCCTCTGTATATCTGAATCAACGTTTTCTGTTTATTGACTACTGTAATACTGACGATTTCCTCTCGTTTTTGACCGGCGACTTCACTGACCATCCTATTGTAGGTTTGTTCATATTGTAACAAAGCCGCCCTGGGCCTGTTAAAGAAGCTGTTAGGCCAATGAATAATGGGGCACGAACGTACATGTTTGTAGTCTATTATGTCTTTATATAAAATCGCGTATTTGTGCACTCATAACGAATGTCGTGTTTGTGTCTGCAAGAAAAGTGTTGGTGGAAGACTAGCACGGCTACTCGAGGGCGAAGGACTGCAACTTGTGCGAGTGCACGCCGAGGTGCACAGTGATGCACTGCCTGGGTGGATCAGATGACCTCGCCCCACGGCAGTCGAAGGGTCGGCGTATGTACCTGTCACACCCGCCCCACTGCCACTGGCCATGCTTCCTGCACAGGAAGTCATTCATTACTCCACCGCCGGTCTCATTTCTCACCACCAGTCTCCATCTCACAGACCTCCCCAACAAGGAGCTACTGAAGGACGACGACCATTACAACCATTGTCCACGAGCAGCACAAGGGATGTAGCTGACTCTGTTGAGACAACCTCGCCAACTGCAGATATCCTCCGCCTCCAGACAAAAGACCATGCCAAGAACAAGCCTCTCCCACGAAACCTTGACGCTGAACTCAGCAACCTCAAGTGATAATCCCCAATCGAAGGATGGCCATTCATAACTATCCTAAATAAGCACCAAACTTCATAAGATAAATTTGCTGCAAGTATTTCATCTCCTCAGGAATTTAAGCTTCAAGTAAACACGTAAACCTTAACCATTTCAATAAAAATAAACCTACCCTGATAAAACAAAATATGCTGGGGTGAAAAAGTATTCGATGGAACGAACAGCACAGTTGCTAACATACACAAAACCCAATTTTACCGCCGGGCCTGGGACGACCATTCCAGTGGAACAGCAGTAACGGTTACGACTTTTAAAGTCAAGGAAGTTTAAACTCTAAAGAAAAGTTCTGCAAAGCATAATCGGTGATTCGTGTAGAATATACTTATAAAAGTTACGAATTTTTTGTGATATTTTTAGTCTTCCGCTGTTGGTACCTATGGTCATAATTTAATTGCAATTGCAATTCCAAATGAACGTATCCTACAGACTGTTATATATATATCTTAATTACAACTCATTTTTTGACTAGTGTGGTTCCGATTTATTTTGGTAGTTTCAAATAATTTGCCTTTATTTTTCAAAACAAAGAAGATGGTATTTCACAAGGGTATTTTGCTTAGTATCTGGTCGCATCTAATATTCCCTTATTTTTGTTTTGACGAAGCATGCACTTTGACTATGGAGTGCAGGATTGGAATATGACACAATAGCAAATTTGCGGATTTTCAACTCGAAGTACCAGAAAATAGCATATCATATTAAGCACGAACTTTCTTTCGTTATTTATTGTGGTGACGAACTGGTCTCCGATTCCTTAGGAAGAAGTTTAACATTTTGATAAGTGTGATAAAATACTCGTGTATCTTATATCAGTAATAAGTCAGAAGACGATCTCGCAAGAAGTAAGAGCTATGATGCGATGTTACTCATGGATTTCTAGGGCAAAACTATTATCTCGTGGCACTTAAATAATTATTTTCCTGTAAATTTATATGAAGCAATAAGAAACATGTATTTGTTATGTTACCTGCGATATTCCAAGAAAATTCTCGAAATATAATAATCGATTTATTAATACCTAACACTGCTCGTGATATTTCAGTTTCAATTACTGTGGCCGTCAGGCATATGATATTACATGGAAATATAAACAATATCTGTAAAATATTTTTGAGCAGTGAGCAACTGCAGAATATGCAATGAATTCCGATTGTTAAAATAATAAATGACAGACGAAATGATCATAGTAGGCCTTAGTTACCGTAGCAGGTGTGTAGGTAGGGGTTATCGTCTGGTCGTTAGCGAGGTCAGTACAGGTGAAGTAAGTTGCTCAAGGAAACAGGAACTACGGCAGGGAAACAACCATGACCTACAGCACAGAATCATCCCAGGATTCACGGGTACTGATTTAGGGAAACTAGAAAGGGCCGAGATCAGGATGACCAGACGGGGGTTCGAAACCCAGATACTTGTGAATAAGAGTCTTGTAGTATACCCCCCCCCCCTTTTTTTGTACGACTTCACATGGTAATGTCACACGCACAACTTGAACTACACAGTTGAATACATTTTATATAGTTTATTCTGAGCCTAAAGGAAACAAATTTAAGCCAAACAGCAGTGAAATTACTGTACCGCGAAAATGTGTCAATTACATTTGTTTTTGAAAACACTATTTTGCTCTAGTGAAAGTAAGTATCTCACAGGAAAACTACCTCTAAACATGCGTAGCATAAGTATAAGTGCATAATTATTGTCACGAGCAGCTTCCAAGTGTAGCAGTTCTGAACGGTATAAGTTGAATGACTTTTTAAACATGATACATTTACAGTAGTATGTACAATATTATAATTTAAAAATGTACGTTTATTAGATAGAAAATAATGGCTTATGTTCTTTACTATTGCGCCATTAACTAAAAAGAAATTCAACATAACTGACGGGAAGAGGGCATCGTATAAAAACTGCTTTTTCGGACACCCAAACATTTCAGTTTGAGAAAAGCTGTGATTCTCTCCGTAACATTTTTGAAATTGTAGCTTCATGGCCACTTAAAAAATATACTCCTTATTAATACATTGTAAGCAAATTTTAACAGGAGTAGTTCTGAATTTGTACATTACGGACAATGAACTATTCGGAAAATCAATTTTTTTCTGTAACTCATTTTGGAACAGTGTTGTTAATATACTGCTTTCTTCCATTATACTGCTCAAGTTACTTACCTTGGCATAGTTTGTCACACTACTTACGGGAATATATATTTTTTGAAAATATCTTTATTGTAGAAAAAAATTATTAGTAATAAATTTCGGTTAAATGTAAATAAAATATCTGAGTGGGAAAGCCTCATATCTAGACACTTGCACCGCTTCAGAAACCAAATCTCTACTAGACAGTTGAGTCTCGTTATTATGGTCCCCACATAATAACCATCCAATCGACAGTGGGTAGGACGGTAATTAGAGAGACGGCGTGGTTGTGATTCTACCATATGCTGGAAGTTTGCCGAAGGTATTTGGATCCATGCAGACTGCCGTGCATCCGACAACTGTTGAAGGTACATGGTAGAAATTCCGCACATACAACATGATGATCAGTATATTTCAAAACTGCTCGACTGAGTGTATTTCTACGGATTAACGAGCCAATAATGTATCGTAAGCCGGGGTTAATTTTTTCCAATGAAGAAAGATGTTTTATTTCTCTCTAGCGAGCACCCTGGTGACAACTGTCGACTGGTTGTACGGTGACAGCATATATGGCACCACATGGCTTACAAATAAATCCCTAGTTACTGTAAATGTTAAATACTCATACATAGTCTACATACAAAATTATAGATGGCAGAATTTCCTCCAGTAGATTCTTCTATAACTTTAGCATGGATTTACGAACTGGAGCAAAGTAACCAACTCCTATAAATTACATTGCTGCACTTCAAGAAAATTCATACAAATAAATGTGTAGTTCAATATCAGTTACATTTCTGCAGTGTCGAACCAATGGCATATATGTATATATATATTGTTTAAGATTTTTTTAAAATATTTCATTGGAAATTCACAACACTTTCTTTCTAAATGTTGAAAGACTTGGTACTACTTCTCCAACCCCTAACATAAAAATTCCGCCCTTAAGGAATGTCGTATTATTCTGTTCGAAATTGTCATCAGTCTCAGGTAAGACAGTCAACGTATATGGATGTGCATTATTTTAAAGTGCGGATAGATAATCAGATCACCTGAAAACTACACAACCTGCCAATGCAGGAGCTTAGACACAATTCCAAGCACATGCCTCGTGATGCCCCCAAACAGTTGCTTAATGGCCAGCTGTTACGTGGTTCAAGTTCTGGCCAACCAAGTTGTGAAAACAATTAAGTATAGACAGCCTATCAGCCTTCCCATAAGTTCCTTCATTCGGATAAACAGAAATTAAAAATAAATCACATATAATTTAAATTTTGACCTCGAAAAATTTTGGTAAAGAAATTTCTGACATACATTTATTCTTGCTTTTTTAAATATAAAATCGTTAACAATTTTTTCCTGTTTTATGTACATTTTATCTTCACATATATGCGAGTATTTTGATGAGTATTTTACATTTTTAGAATAAAATATTTATCATTACATTTTAAACATTAAAACATTCACAACTTATGCATACTGGTAGCAAGCAAATAATTGGTGATAAATAACCTGAATCCACGAAACTGGGTGCACTTTGGATTAACAATAGTCAAATTCCTTGTTATTTATATTAAATGTTTCAAAATAAGGTTTTGGTAATTGTTGAAAATGTGAGTACTATACCAAGATATATTATTTTGCTAATTACGAGTTCCCATTTTTGCATACTCCATTATAAAGAATAAATATTTTGGCTTATTTCTGCAATGGAAGGAGTAAGGCAGCCATATTAAAGTGATGGTCAGAAAGCGTCGACTTATCGACGCCCGCAAGGCAGTTACATGTTTAGGAACATGCATCTTACATAGCAGGCAAAGCCAAGAATCATCAATTAAAAATAACACGAAACAATTTTTAAAAATAACTAAAAAGTGCACAAGGCAACCGGAAAAATATAAAGTAAAACCACTTATATTTAGCAAAGAACAACACAAATTAACTCACTCGTGTAATGCACAATGACAGGTATTATGCATCACACCATGTTGAAGGTTGAAGGAGGAAATGGGCTCATTCTAAACTAGCGTGGTGGAACACAACTTTAGATATTTATATCGATATTATTGATATGTTCAGCAGTTTTCATGACATACATTTTCAGACAGAGTCGCAAATAGTGATTACAGTAATATTAAGTAACATTGCACATTTGTGACACCAAGTTAACAAAAATCACCAAAAATATTTTCTTATGTATTAAAAAAATACTTAATCATATATACTCAATGTGCCAATTACACTATCAAAATAACAAAAAAAAAAAAAAAAAACGAATTTCGCTAGCAAAAAGATTTATTGTTACTAATGCAATCATCAATAAATAAAAAAAAAATAAACCAATATTTTGGGATAAAACAAACTTTCAAACAAAACGACCAATATACACAAATGGCATAAAGAGAAAGGGTGACATACAAAAATAGTGCATACTCCCTCCTTCAAAACCTGCTAAAGGGCAGAAATTTGCAACCTGCACAATAAAACGATGATACAAACACCACAAACTAAATTATCAACACAAAAATACTAACCAGAAGATCCAGACGAGAAGAAAGGTTATGAGCAAAGAGCATAATGATCAGACTGAGTATGTGAGGCATGGGTGAAATAATGAAGAAAGTCTTGAAAATCGTTTCCATAGGGTCGAGAAGTTAAGAGCAAGTCCTTTACCACAGAGATTTTTTTTAGAGAAAAATTAGGTAGGTTAAGCCAACTGAAGCATGCGAGTTTTAAAGGTGGTATAGGAATGTAAAGAGCAGGTAAAGTATAATTTAGATGAAAACACATATCTGAAAATCATAAAGAATGGATTCCCAATTTCACATTGAGATGCAATCTCAAATATATCCACTGGTAAATCTGAAGCTTCAAGTGATCATTCACTAAAGTCAAGGTTATGCTTCCCGACAAACAAGTTGAATTCACAACTATGTAAGTGAACACTGGAAAAAGGAAACCAAGAAGGACTTACAATGTTTCTTATAATCCAAAAACAATACATTATTAAGGGTGGCAAAAATTTTTTTCCATCACGACTAACAATTAAAGACAGAAAATTTCATATCAGAAATGTGTTTATCTAAGGAAAAATAAGAGAAGATTAATTCCCAGTAAATGTTAAAAGACTATCCTTATTTGCAGGAGTATTCACCACCACATTTAAATAAGCGTCGAAAACTGTGGCTTGTGCAGTACTAAAACCATAGTACATGTAACATTTTCTAAACACAGGTGCAATAATACAAAGGCAAGGCTAACAAAGGCTGGTTTTATTCAAGACTTCAGTGACAGAACAAGTATTCAACAAAGTGAACTTACTTTACCATAAAAACTTCTTTCAATAATCTGTTTCAATTCAAACAGCTCTAATATTGCACTATACAAGGCTTCACCAACACATACTAACACTTGATAAGCTAAACTTTGAATGCTTTTGTTGTACTTAATACTCCATCATCAAGATTTTTAAGGAGAATTACATGATTGCTTAAATAAGTGGAGATGTCATTTCTCATATTAGAAAGAGAATACCATCTATCTTTTAAAACTTTAATGTCATCATAACTCAAAGTTCCGAACACAGTTTTTAATATTTTACCCCCAAAATTAATACGTGGTTCTTTTTTCTCGTTGTTAATATTAGAGTAACAAAGAAGTAAGGGTTAATATTTCTGTCTTGAATGCCGTCATATTTTTTTTTAAGTCGTGTGAGAGCAAATTCAAAATGTTGATAAACAGAAGTATTTTTACTATTTGTTCCGAAATGGTTAGAGTGTACAGCAATCAGTTTTCGACATAAAATCCAATTGACAAAATTCTTGAAGCAAATACTTCAGAACAAAACTTAGTGAAATGAAATATTAACTTCCGGAGAATACAATACCTTCATATTTCTCTAACACCAGACCATAATTGAGAGTAGTTACTGTAACTGAAGACACATGATTCCAGGTGGCAACAGCCAGGAGACTAGCAAAACAGAAAACTTAATGAGAGTTCAGAAAATTGGCAGTCTGAAACAGACAAGGAAAGGCAGTTAAAGAGATTAATGAAAGAATTGTCGAAGAAAGAATGAGTACCCTAAGTTAAAAAAAAAAAAACAAGAGACCAAAACACAATACGTAACAAAACTACCTATACTATTCTATCTTTAGCACTAATGATAAAAATACATTTACCGAAATTACCCAATAAATAGTGGAACATGTATCTCATAAAGCAACTCAGAAATAAATAATTACAATTAAGAACTTAGAATCGTGTTGCTATGAACCAAATACAAAATGAAAAAATGCAAAAAAAAAAAAAAAAAAATCACATGACAGTTAAACTTAACCTACTACCACAATTTTTTAGACAATGACACTGAGTTCTAATGGAAACAATGGGGAACAGATAAGGCCATCAGGAAGACCTGCTATGACTACACACATAATGGATTGGTCAACCTAAACAAACAAAGGGCATAGGTTCTGCAGCACCATAACTTGCCAGGAGATTGAGGGAAATTTTTTTTTAAATTTGAAACATATTATCTACTAAGATAGGCAGCTGTATTCATGCCAGCCGAACAAAATGTGAGGCATAAGAAAACGCTGTACCTGGTAAAGTCCAGTCCAACGATATGGGAGTTTCACCATCTTCTTGTCGATGGCTCGGCTGCTGGGTGCGACTTGCATAGTACAAGATCACCTACTCTTAAAGGGTTGCCAGTCATCTTTTTATTTTACTTAAAACGAACTCTTTCATGTGAAGTTTAAAATTTTTGAGGGCTGCTGCACAAACTTCATGGACACTTTTCAGCATCTTATGGAAGAAGAGCGTTTCAGACCATAAATTATAAAGTTGATTATTTGGATGGAAAGTGAACAAGGCCCTAATTAAAATGTGAGTTCTAATGGACTTATTGTTCAGTGCATAATTAAAAGCCATCTGAAACCAGGGTAATTTGTTATCACTCTTGGATTGATCCTTCCCATGAAATGCTATTAGAACATTCCAGAGAGGAGGATAATATAGAGATAAGGTGATATATTTGATGCCATAAGCCAAAAAATGTTCTTGGAAAGTGTCGAGAAGAACTGAGGTCAATTTTAGGATACAATTGTAGAAGGAATGCCAACATTTTTAAAGATGTGTTACTGAAGAGCTTTCACAGCGGAATAAGCATGTGCTTTGATTAAACGAATAAGCCAAACATTCTTAGGGAAAGCAACACACAAGCAACATATTATGTCCAGATTTTCTGCGAGGTCACATACCCACAAATTCAGTGAACATTTTTGCTTGGGTTCCTCAGCCATTTATTCCTCAGCCACAAATTACAAAACTTAACTCTTTAAGCAGTCTCAGAATATTATCCTTTCAAAATTAAACTACTACACACAGACTGAATTGTCTTTAATGTGCCTAACTGGACTTACAAAGGTAAGAGGTGGAAGTATTCAAAGTCCACGAGTCTCAAATTAATAGGCTGCACAATGGATTTTTGACCATCGCGCAATATATGGAAAAGGATACCCTTCTCCAAAAGGTAAGGATTGTGCTCCATGCCTGAACATAAATTTTGCATAATGGTACTTAGCTCCCTATCATTTTATCGATCATTCGCGATACCCATAAAAACCAAGGGAAATTCACGTAAATTATCACATGCAATTATAAGAATTTCATTACATTTATACCACACAAGCATAAACCATAATTTATCATCAACTAAATTTTGAGACTCTATGTGTTGGACTTTAAATTTAAAAAAGACATTTTACCAGCCAATTGCCAAATTTACTCAATTGGCGAGGGTGAGCCAATAACCAAGACAATGCTAGATTGTCTGGCTCTATTATTGGCGAAATTAGCCAATTAAAAACTACTGCCAAACATTCCAGTTCGTAAACAGTTCTGAGGGGTGAGATTTGTGAAGCGAAGGCGATGGGTTGTCTAATGCCATCTGTCTCCTAGGCCAACACTGCACCAATAGCGGAACTAGATGCGTTTATTTGCAGCATGAAAATCTAAGAAAAATCGGCTATGCCAAGTAAGGAGGAAACATGATATTACACTTTAAGGTCTCAAAAGCATTGTGTTGTACCTCTCTCCACTCAAATCTAGCATAATTTTTACGCAGTTTATTTAATGAAGCAGTAATTTTTGCCATGTGAGGGATAAATTTCTCAAAGAACTGGATAATACCGATGAAAATAGCGATACATTTTGAGTTAAGTTGTAGTGGAAAATTCTCAATTGCCTTTGTACATTCTGGATCGGTGGAGATACATTTTGTGGAAATCATATGCCTTAAAAAACAATTTTTGACTGCGACTTTATCCTCAGTTGGGTTTCCTATAAGATTAAACTTTTACAAGCTTAAAAAATTAGTATGGTTCAAATGCTGTTCAAATTTTGAAAGAAATTACTAGATCATCCAAATAGTTGTACACAAAATTGAATGTTACATCATGGAAAATGCAACCCAATAGATATGTGAACATCTGGGCTCCAGTGCCCAAGCCAAATGTCATACTGTAAACTGGTACAGACTCTAGGGCAAGCAAAAGTTAGTAATTCCCTTTTGCTAAGAGAATTTGACGGTAGGCCAAATTAAGGCCTGGTAGTAAAGAAATTTGCTTTGCCGAGCCAATAGAAAGCTGAGGGTAAATCAGTAATGGGACTGATTCAATTTCGGTCTTTTGGTTAACATTACGATAATCAATTACCATCTGGTGTTTTCCACTTGGTTTTGTGGCCAAAAGAGGCAGGACTGGCAAATTGTAAGTAGATTGGTTAATGACTCCTTTGATTAACAACTCATGCATTAGTTGTCCAAAATGTCCTTTTTGATGGAGGGGTTGGGGCAAACTGTAGGTATTACTCTTGATGTATTCAATGCTTAATAATTTAATTTTGTATTCTAGATTATCATTTTAACCTAGTTCATAAGTAAGCACTTTGGGAGAATGTTAGCAAATATTTTTTAATAGCAGCATGCTTAGCATTATACAAATGTTCCATTGGTTGATCGACAGGTCTGGGTTCAGTGTCAATCACTGGGGACAGTATATGTGACAAATGAGAACCCGTAAAGGGTATTTTATCATCAGAAGCAATTTAAAAAATATATTTAATTTAGACTGCAAATCTCATAGAAGTCCTGTTGGTTCCATGAATTCCGCATTGAGAATAAAATCTAAAACTAGGGCTTTTGATGCCAAAGTATGGCGATGCCAAGTGAAATGGGGAATTTTCAACTTAATTGTAGCACATCAGGAAATAGGCAAATACTCTTTGAAAGCAGTGCAACAATGGTATTGTCTTGGGACAATGGTTTTTATTAGTTATAATATATCTACAGTTTCTCAAAAATATTAGCCAAAATTAAAGCCCGAATCAACCAAAGAATTATTTGTAATAGACCCTAAATTCTTCTCAAAACATGTGTACCAGGACTTTGTATTCCCACTACATTAGGTAGGCTTACATGGAAAGCTTTAACTTTTTATTGCCTGCAAATAACTAACAAGGAGCAAAAAGTGTCCGAAAATAAAGGCCATGAACATGTCATATACATGTCATAATATTCTGATTCTTTTAAATCCTACTTCATACGACTGTGAGCGATCAAATCTCTCCCTTGTGGTGCTTGGTTTTACACTTCCAACAATTTGAGACACTGTTTGTTATATTGTTATACACATGCCCACACAGGGAATTTGAGTTTAGGTGGAGTTGATTTCTGCTCATTCGAGTTAGTGGAACAAGATCCCCCCATTTTTTTTTTTTTTTTTTAAGCGTTTGTCTCAGTTGTCGGAGTAGTAAAATTAGAGCCCTTAATTTTCTTACAAGCGAAGTGATTAGATATTTGGACCCTCATGTAAATCTTCAGCTTACTTGATGTTTCATGTGTACATACATACCCTAACTACATCGACAAAGGTGCATGGCTTTGCTACAAATACCCACTCAGAACACTCATGTGGTGCTAATCCTTCCAAAATAGCGACCAGAGCTTCACTTTCAGGAAATGGAAATCTCAAGACAGCAATCGGTTCTCTCATGCTATTGAGATAAACTGATTATTATTTGTCGGCATCCTGCAAACTTTAAAAAATTTTAAACTCAACTTGAGTGCGCAACCTGGGTAGAATAAATAAATTAAAAATATATTCATGGTAAGCATCAAAAGTGGCCTGATGGGCAATTGCTACTCGGGTCTTTTCACTTAGGGGGCGTACATAAGTTGATAAACTACCTCTAGCAGCTGTGACTCGTGAATAGTTTTACATTTCATTTACTATAAAATAACCTTAAATAATTCTAAAACGTGTGGGACATCGAGTCTATCAGTAACTTGGAAGTTCCGTAACATTCATTCAAGGGGGTGAGTAAGTTTACCAAAACAGGCGGGTTGATATAAGGCATGGTAGGTAAGATTGATGTGGTAATTTGTACAGGTATACAAAAATATTACCAGGACTGAATTTTGGAGGTGAAGTGAAGTGTGGGCCACAAGTGTTAGTTTGGCTTTTAGTAAATTGGGCAGCTTATGGATTAGTTGCACACACTGAAAGATGGTTTTTACTGTGATGTGGAAGGTGCACCAAGGGCAAAGGGTGTTAACTGTGCTATAAAACCGGGCACCTTTGTGTCGGCAACACTACTGGCACCACTGTCAAGGGACAACCTTTTAGATTTAGAAAACACTCTCGAAACGAACTTGAATTTGAGCAAGATTAATTTCCATGTATTTGATGGGGATGGCACAGAGCTGATCGAAACAATTTTCCACCAAATTTTGAGTGCTCCCACGAATATGTGCCATACGATTTTGCAGCCGAGAATATGAATGACCACTCCCGTCATCCTTAGTATTGTCGAATGCCTTGCATAGCTACTAGCCTTGTTGCACAAAAATTGAATTCAGATTCCACGACCAAACATTTAATATTATCACATTTACCTGAAGGGCAGTACACATTGCTTTCCGCAGTGCAACTGCTGTATTATCAGATGGCTGAGTATTATCAGATGGCTGAGTATTATCAGATGGCTGAGTATTATCAGATGGCTGAGTATTATCAGATGACTGAGCAATCCATAGGGCAAACTGGTAAACGAGTTCATCATTCATGAGGAACTCGGGGACAATGGTAAACGCCACAGTTATTTGTTTCGTAAGTTTCAGTGCATTGGGAGAAGTGAAGAAACTGAGCATCAAAAAAAACTATCATAAAACGTGATAAAATGCAGCAATGAAAAATCACGACAGTTTTACTCTATCTTACAAAGGACAAAAAACGGCACAACTAAACAAAGACATAATAGACAATAACACAAGTAAAGCAGAATACAAAGGCACATGCGAGCATGTGCACAGTCGCCACAGCCAAAACTCCCAATCAAAATGGGGACTTCATCTTCTCCCGACTAATGAAAACAGGTGGTCAATTAATACTAATTACAGATGTCAGATAAAAAACAACTTCATATACTGGCACTGTCTTCCAACAAATAGTTGTGATCGCGAATGGATACTCTTAGGGCAACGTCAAACACGCCCGAAGACAATACCGCAACAGAAGATATCCATAGAATTTGCATCAAAACATCCTCAGTGTAAATTTGGATGTAGATTAAGACGATGACTAACGGTGTTGTAAAGTAGTTAGTTATGAAGAGAGTTATATTCAGTCACTTAAGTTGCGTACAGGGCAAAGTTACATGCATTGCTTTAAATCTGTGATAACATTATACCTCGCGGTACTACAATGAAGAATTGCTTGTGTGTTCATGTAAAATTTTGTTTTGTTAACTAAGTGTTTCTAAAACTGGTATAGAAAAAGAGACTTAGCTTCTAACAGTAGTGGTAGTAGGGGAGGGTGGGTCCTAATTCACTTTTGATTAACTGGTTTATCGATTTGATTGCAAATTTATAATGATCTGATTAATCTGTTAATTAATCAAATAAAAAATTGGATTAAGCAAATATTAATCCGCTAACCTTAGTCTGATAAAATTAATGCGATGTTTGATAAAATAAATGTGATCACAGAAGTTTGATTGAATAACTTAGATAGCATTACTTTGATGATTTTTTTTGTGATTGTATATATTTCGTCTCTGTGATCAGGGTTCTTTATATTTTTTTATATTTGGAGAGTGGTAGCACCGATGTTCACCTTAAGGTATGATGTATGTGGGAAGAGCTATATATCTATATAATATTAATTGTTTTATATTAGTGAGAAGGGGAGCAGGGGGAGAGCAGGGCATGAGTTCCTTCCCGTTTGCTTGTGTTGGACCGACTGAGGTGGGAAGATGGTGAATCGGGAGGGGGTTGGGGAGCTACCACAAATCCGGTTACTTGGGAATTCGGTGTAGCACTGAGGGTGGTGGCTGGGTGAGGGCGAGAGCAGCACCAAGAGACGTCCACCGTGGGTGGTGTTTGAATGTAGACTGAGCTCTACACATGCGAAATGGTGGAGTTCAGAAAGGCGTATTTTAAAATAACGAAGAATAATAACATGGCGAAATGAAATTATAAGCAAATACATAATTTTTATTGAAAGACGACATATTTGATTACAAATGACTATCTAACCACAATGAAATATTCTTAGTGTATCGTCTGAGGAGTAGCAGCAAGACACGTCCATCACTGTCAGTGTTTTATTGTAGACTGAACTGTAAATATGTGAAATGTAAGAGTTCAGAAACGCGTATTTCGATAGTATTAATAAATAAACATTTTAAATTACCGAAGAATAATATTTCGGCGATATGTAATAAGTACCAAACACATGACATTAAAAAAATAATTTTTATAAAACAACAAGAGTAACGAAGGAGCAAATGAATAACATGTCAAAAAATAATAATGTTTCAAAAATAAATTTAAATGACTTACACCGATTGGGAATTACGAGGCACAGGCGACGAAATGGACGAAATAATCACTGCCCGAATAGCATATATTTTATTTTAAAACTAATTAATTAATTGGAAAGAGACAGACAACAGAGAGTCCTGTGTGACATAATCACTTTTCGACAAACAGAAGATATTTAATTACAAATGAAACGCACACATCCAATATTGAAACTCACAAATCAATGAAAACTATTTAGCCCTGCTTACGAATGGAGTATAAATAAAAAAAAAGTTAATAAAACACCAGTTTACTATCCCAAAACTATTTCCCTACTAATTTCAGCTATGTTAAAGTTCATGCAAACTTACTAATGAAGGGAACAATTTGTACACTAGTCATACGTATCCTGAATTAAACATATAATGAAGTAATTAACAAAGCCGAAAAGGTGACTAATTAAAAATAATTGGGAAAATGCACACGTAAAACTTTATAGTTTCTACAGAACAATTCCACATACAGTTTTATATTAATACCCTACCAATCTAGGTGTTAGAAAATCTCTTTAGTTCTACAATCTATATGTTAAATTTCTTCAGGTTTTCGGAGTCTGTAAAGAGTATGTGTGGAAGACCAAATGTAGCAGGAGACATCCATGTGTTGACTCACAGTCGCAGTAAATGTTTATGTTACAAGTTTTTAAATGACAAAAAACACTCGGTTTTATCGAGTGATTGACAATTATATCCCCTGTTAAAACCCATCGTGTTCCCTAAGATTCCTTTTCTTGGAAAGTGTTCAATAATAATATTTGAGTTTGTTAAAAGTTGTAAGACAAAGTTGTTGCATGCTGTCACTTAGTGTTGCAGGGCGAAGGACATCCTGGAGCAATCGTGGCCTTTAGTCCTGTTGTCCAGGAATGAGGATATTAAATATTATACCTGGCCGGCTACCTGTAACATTTCTCTTCCAAAGCACTTTCTCTCTCTGACAAGCTCACTGCGGTTCAAAGCATCAACAAAACACTAGGTCCTTTTCATATCAATTCGTGGTTAGTATACAGGCAAAATATAACTGTGTCGATAAGTTAGATAGATATATTTTATTTAAGTGTAGTTAGCCTCTCGGCAAGGCATTCCAGGTTCAATGTCCAGCCAGCTCGCCAACAGATTTGTTAGGCGAAAAATTAGTTTTCTCGGGATTCTCCCATTCCCCAACCCTTTCATTTCAGCATTCATTCATACTCATTTACCTCCATAGGTTCTCAAACTGCCGAAATAACGTTAGTGTACTTAAAAAAAAATAAGCAGGCGCTGGATTGTTCACAAATACTTCATCTTCAGATTCATGCAATAACCATTCCTTCAAATTTGAACAAAGTATATTAGAATTACATAAGGAATTAGAACTAAAAAAAAAAAGCAAAATACATTATTCCCTTTACCAATGAATTTAATTTGCTTTGTTCATTTTTTTTCCAAATCCTTTAAAATTTACTATCAAAAATTTTTAAAACTTTTTTCTTAAAACTATTTCATATCTTTAAAACCAACTTATTTACAAGACAATTTATTTTATAAGACATTGGCAATTTTTTCCAAAATACTCATAAACATAATTATCAGTTACTTACCTAATTACAAAACGAACACCCCATACACACATTTAACAACATTCTTACACAGTTTAAAAAAAACTTTCTGAAATAAATTTTCATATTTACTAAATAAACAGTTCATACAAACATTTTTACAACACTTAATTACAAAATCACATATTTACAAACACATTCTTACACATTATTAAGAAACAACAAAACAAACTTATTTAGAAACATTTTTTCAACATTCTTACAAATTAAAAAACAACATATATTTACAAATTTGCGGTGCATTGATTGGGTGTCCATTATCTCGCACTCATAAGTCACATCCGGGAAGAAATACTTTTATGTAAGACTTGCCGAGCACACACTGACGATGACCTTCAATACACATGTAGAAAAGATTGGTAGCACTGTATATTCACTGATAAAAATTATCACACGACGTCATGCGGTCCCACGCTGTGAATATACATAGAAGCACAGGGGGTATTGTATCGACAATAATTTCTTCAGTTGAATGATGATGGTGATATAAAGGACAACAGGGGGTAGTGGATCGAAGACAGATTCAATAAGTTTTTGAAGAGAGACAGTTGTTGACATGCCCTGTACTTGGCAACCAGTTGTAATTCCCTCTACTTAGTCAAACAGACCCAAGCCAAGCGTTTCGAGCAGGTAGAAATGTTGTCTCGGGTGGCGCTGTTCCTTACTTTAAACGTAATGAGGGGCACTTAAACAGTAGATGGTGTTGCAAATGTTCGTTATATTGTTGTCATTGTTGGTGGTTTTGCAGGTGTTGCAGGGTGCAGAATTGTATTTATTATAGTACTGAGTATAGTGTTGCGGAAAAATTTAGTTGGAGATTATGTATTGCCCCCAGGGTAAAGTTGATACTCCATCCGGCTTGTAATCCAACACTGACAACACAACTTGGTCATGCGTTCGGTGTAGACTTCGTGACCACGTGAACGAAAGTGATATTGGGTTCCCATAACCCTGGAGCAATTTTCGAGGCAATCCCGATATTCTTAGTAATAGAGTTTTTGCAACATGTTGGATTTTAAACCCTTTGCTTTACATATACATTGCTCATTTGCAACAATGTATGCATAAAGCTAAGGACGTAAACCCACAAAGCGGCCGGCACGTTCATCCTTCATAACTCTGGCGTATCCTCTGTTCTCATGTGAGAATTTTTGCAGACTATCGAGGGCATAAATATAATTATCAAACTGCGCTTATAAATATGGAGCAATTACTTTATAGACGTCATCACAAGCTATTTCATGTATCAATGAAAATGTGTCGCAATATATGAGGTGCAATGCTGGGGGAGGAAATTTTGTACGCATGCACTTATAATGAAATCCATATAAGGTCAATTTGGATAGCTCGAGAATGGCAACACCAGTGTACAAAGGCTTGTTAAACGTAACATTACTCTTTGACATCTCGATAAAGGCAAGATTTTCATCGACGATTTGCACACCTGGAATGCAGGACGACCTATCAGCTCCACAGCCTCGTAAATTGTGTCATACCAGGAAACGACTCTCATGTTCCTTTCCCGGCGGACACTCTGCAAAGTTTTTTCGTATACGGCATTATTCATGAACTTAAAAAACTATTTCGCGAATTCCTTCGCACACTGAGGATGCTTGTCAATGTTAAATTCTATTTACTGTTCCATCCATGCCTTCTGCTCAAAGCGCAGAACACGATGAAAGAGTCAAGGTTGGCCCCATACATCAAAGAGTGCTTCAGAGTTTCCCTGTGTATATCATATTTCTTCCATGACGCGAGTGTCAAGAGAAGTTTTTCATGCGAGCCGTTCGGAGGCAAGCCAGTTACTGGGGCCAATGGTAGATCTTATTGAGCATGGTGGCATTCATCTGGAAAATACAAATCCACTTCTACGAAAAAAGCAAGTGTCACCATCATTCACCATGTTCACGAAATACCACGATGAATACACGCCAGAATCAACCCACTCAAAATTACCAAAGGGAAGCTTGCATCATATCATGCGACTGTACAGTTTGTTTACGTCGAAATAACAAATATATGATGCCACACTGTGGTAATAATCTTCACCCATGTAAATGTTATTAGCTTCCACACGCCTTCTGGAAACCTGGGTAATGTCATCCCTAACCCCGCATTCTACATAAAGGTAAATGTCTGGGTCAGTCAACAACTCTAGCCATGCACAAGTCATTGACAATAAATTGTCCCATGAAATAGAGGGAGCTGTGACGTACATGGCGGATCAAGACCACAATGAGCCGAACATACGGTCATGAAATTCTCAAAAACCTCTGCAAGCGAACAAGTGTCCACACGTAAATAGTGAATGGTGTACTGCAACAGGTTTATGAAGTCGAATACATTCCAAGCGGCTTGGGCATGAGCATAATTCTCATCGCTAATGCCTTCACCTTTCATCACATTACGAAATGCGCCCTTTGGTGGTAGTGACGTGCACATCAGACTGACTGTCGACTTAAAAAAGTCATAAGGAAAAACTCCCTTATGTTTTGAGAATTAAAATGGGGTATTATCTGGAAACCTCATGCGGGTAATACTAAATTGCACAGGTTTGTAAATTACCTGCCAAAGTTTCCAGAGAGGTGCTTATAAACTGGAATGAATTACTATAATGTAATTTTAAATATTGCGCCTTTCCTTTGAAATCAGTCCCAAAGAGAATTTTTTTGGTAATGGACTTATATTTCTCTAGGGTCATTTCGATTACCCGAATTTTACCCACGTTTTCGATTACCGCGGTTCCATCAGGTTGTATTACGTAACATTGGGTAGTCTGAAGTAAGTTACATTTTTTAAGTGTACTACCTCTTATTTTCTGCAGTCAGATGGTCATGATCGACCACAAAATCTGTACCGAGCTTTTCCTTTCTATTATGACAACATTTTTGAGCCACCCAACTAGCTTCATCAGCTGGGGTTTTTGGCTTTATTGGAACAGTTATGCTGTAAATTCCTGCAACCCACATGGTTAATTCAACAAATTTATCGACTAATTGGTACATACAGTCCTCACCCACAAACATAACGTAGTTAGATAAAGCTGGATTGTATCACCAGACCAAAAAAATGCTACAAGAATATGGAACATGTTGGTTTATGGTAGCTGTATTGCTCATCTCATTACTGGGCAGGCAAGTGGACAAGGGATTCAAGAAGCTTTCAATGTTGCAATAGGCGATGAAACCCAACCTTTGCTGTTTGCTGTAATATTTAAATTCCAAGTACTTGTTGCTCCCAGTGGGGAAAGTACTACGAACAGCCTTCTGTTGCTGGCACAGAATAGTGTGACTAGCGAGTTTCTCCTCAGTTCTGAAATACTGAAGGCAATGCTCACAAACAAATTTTTCGTTTTTCTTCATACTTAGCTGACCACCAACCAGCATTGACAAATTTATAATTGACACAATGTGCAAATGCACATATGGCCAAAACAATAACATGGCGTGCAAAATGTTTAGGAGAAATAAGCCTCGGTACCACACCCCCTTCCTTATCGCAATTTTGTCAATTATATTTATATCTTTGTCCACAACACAATAGATACTGATATAAATAGAATTGTTCTCCTCGAACTTACGAATATCCTGTATCACTACAGGTGCCGACAGACCATCAGTATTGAAAACCTAGTAAGGTTTTGGATACAAAGTAATTCTGTGGCGGTTCTGTGTGGCAGGAAACAAAGCTGCTAAAATGGCATAGTAGAAACGCATTCCCTCCAGGCAGTGTACATCGATACAAGCGCTCCTATTGGCAATAAACTTGGGCAACTTAGTGTGCGCAGCACCAATGGTAAATGCCATATATTGCGGAATATGGACTTCCATATGCAATATTAGATGCGAAGCCCAGCCGCTACTACATGCACTTAATTCCTCAAGTCTATTGGTTAGGTACGGCTTAAATGTCTCATCTTAAACTGCGCCAACATTGGATGAATGCAGGATGGGAAGAGATTTACTTTGAAAGTAAAATGTCTCCGTAGTGCCTGCCTATGCCACAAAGGATTTCAGATTCTCTTACACTACGATTACCCTAATCATTATTGACCAGGGTGCAGCCGTAGTTAATTCTAACAGAGGGATACTGCACCTTGAGAAAAAAGTTTCGAAATCCACGTGAAAGTTAATCCTGTCGTTACATAACCGCGAATCACTTAGCCTAGCAGCAAACGCGGTGGCCAGTAGTTCCTATCTGAGGTTTGGCAAAGGCTCCACTGAGGCAGAGGAATCAGGAAAAGAATTCTTTTCCGTTTACCTAGGCGAACTCTCTCTATCTGATACAGAACTCGCTTGTCACTCGGTTGAAACACTATCCGAATCCGACCAACTTTCCATGTCAGACAAATAGTGATCGTCTAACAGCAGATCGACTTTACTTCGCTTTGGGGGTAGCTGTTGTGTCCCGTTCTTTTACACTCTACAGCCTTCCCTTCCGTAATTCAATGTCCGAATCACTCAAGTAAAGGTCGTCCAATAACAGATCGATACACCGACACTTAGGCGAAGCAACAACGTTCTGATAGCTCGCTTTAGATCGTCTTTTCGTTTGCGAATTAGACGCACTCTCTGTATCGCTAACAAAAAGATCATCCAGAAAACTGACAAGACTTTGTCGCTTTCGCTCAATAATTTTGTCTAGCTAATTTCTTCCGCAAGGATAAACTCAGTACCACAACAAAAATAAAGTGTTTCGTCGTTCTGAAAAACAGAAAGAAAATGCCATTATAACCACTTACCACGACTAACAGATTTATGTGAAAGGAAATATTTATTATTGCTACAAACACAGGGTATATGTTTTATATATTTGGAAAAATATTTATTTTTCATATAAAAAGTCGCCCTACTAATTTCATTGATTTTTTTATATCAAGTTAACCAACTAATGTTTCAGTACTATTGGATATGGAGAGAAATCATTTAATGCTATTCAAAATTTAAATTCATTCAAGAGCTGTGTTTCAAACTCTCTGCGCCCTAGATCTTTCCCACAGCGCATCGTGGGATGTCTCACAACGTGTGCTGAACTGCGGCGGAGCGGGGCATGTTTGGAGAAACAGCTGCGGTAGATACATACCACCAATCCCCGCCCTCTCCGGGTTTGACCCTGCACTTCGCCGCTTCCGAGATAGAGATGAAGCCAGAACCATATGAGACAGTAGTGAGACAAATACAAATACAAATACAAATACAGATGTTCCTCATCCGGTTCTCTCAATTGTGCCATAAACTAGCATGTAACCAACAGCATTACGTAAGTAGGACTCGGAGTAACATCTTCTGATATAATCAGTCTACTGTTTTCAAGAATAGTGCTTACTTACCTAAAACATTTACAGGGCCATCATTTTGAAAATAAATGTCTGGGTCCCTTAAGACACGCAAGTTTACATGGCCTACCGCAGCTAATGGTGTAAAAATATTGGCATAAATCGGATTATTAGTCACGTAGATATGGCACAAAATGTTAATTTTTGTATTTGGTGATATTTTACCAAACTACGTACAACAAGAGGTTCTGTATTCGATGCTTCTAATACATACTGTCAATATACAAAGTATGGTTTAATTTGGTTAAACTGTTTAATAGATATGACAAATTTATATAATTTTTATATGGCCGCCATTTAGAAAATGAATGTTTGACCTTACATAATTCCCGTTATTTGACACGGACTTCTTTAGCAATAATGTTGTAAAAAATTTGATGGAAATTTTGTTGAATTGTTCCGAAAATATGACAGAATGTTATATTATCTCGCCTAACACTATTTTGCAAAACGTCCCACAAAAGAGGATAGATGTATGCA
This sequence comes from Dryococelus australis, assembly GCA_029891345.1. NCBI lineage: Eukaryota > Metazoa > Arthropoda > Insecta > Phasmatodea > Phasmatidae > Dryococelus > Dryococelus australis. The sequence continues at coordinate 90,146,381 of CM057002.1, read as the reverse complement.
TAATTAAGGCTTCTAATGGGTACCATTAGTGGATAAAATTTTATTTAATTATTTTTTGATGTCTTGCATAGGAAATATTATTGTCTCCCAATGGTATGTCTAAAGGCTTTACCAGGGAACAGCTTACAAACTAACATACGATACAACTTAAACTAACACCCATTCCTTACCTGGGATACGGAAAGCCGACTTTTGGATTGTTTAATTGTTATAACATACTAGTAAAAGTTATTTCCATAAATGCTTTTAAGAAATGGTCTGCCGCTCCAAAAACACTTTTGTTCACATACCCTTCTGTAGCACTACATGTGAGTAAAATTAGTTGGGAATCAGTTGATGGATCCTCGATTCCGTACAGGGTAATTAGTAATAATGTAATCGCACAACTAATAATTACGTAATGAGACTAATTACATGTCCTCTCCCTAGGATTGCTCACTCTCAACTGACATCCGATTGATAGCATCAATGATTTTTACCCCCACCGCCATATTGGATTGCAGCCAAGCACTAGGGTGTATAGGTTTAAGGGTTCGGACCTTGGTTCGAGTCCCCCTCAAGCAAAAAAAATTCCTTATTATTCTAATATCGACTAAGAATAAGTAAGTAGTTGAGGTTTTGGACCTAGGATTGAGTCCCCCTCAGGCCAAAATAAATTTGATTTTATTCGAGTAACGATTAAGAATGCGTAAGGGGTAAAGTGTTAGGAGTCGAACCTCACTTCGATAGCCACAGAAGGTTAAATAAAATGAGTAAGGAAGTTCTAGGGTTGAGGTTTCGAAACCTCGGTTCGAGTTTCCCTCAGTGGAGAAAAAATTGTTTTTGTTTGTGTAACGACAAAGTATAGGTAAGGGGTATGGGTTTAAGGTTTCGGGCCTTGATTCGATTCCCCCTCAAGGCCAAAGAAAAATAAAAAAATATTTTCTATGTTGCAAAGGAAGGTGTGAGGGGAGCCATTCGATGATTGTCATAGATACTACAAATACGTAAATTTAAGATAAGTTCAGTTACAAAGTTTTGTAGATGTAGCACATTAAACCAAAGTGCTTTTATAGCTGCCATTCAGAAAGTTTGTATCTAAGGAACTTAAAAGGTATAAATTAATATTACATACCACAGAAATACTTCGTCATATTTTGTAGGAATTTGATGATTTTATTTTAAGATATAACATAAAAAGTTAATTTTTTCTTTTGTGCATATCTTAAGTAATGGTGAAAAATTCGTGTCTGTATACACAAATTTGATGGTTATGTATTACCAGTATACAAATTTACGCCCTAATGTCAAATTGTCTCGTTCGTAATATATTGCATGTTATTATAAAACATGTACTGGATTATTTTACTTATATATATATATATATATATATATATATATATATATATATATATATATATATATATAACAAAATTTAATGTGACGACCGTAAATAAGGCTGATCATTAAAGTAAATATAGTAAGAAAGCGACATAATAATAATGCATATTTTATGCCATATTTCAGGAACTTCTGAAAACAAAACATTTTTTTAATTAATAAAACTTTAGCAGACTGTTTTATCTAAGGAAATTCAAATGGATAAAATACTTTTATCGAAAGGGGGTTTCCTTTAAAAAATGTCACATGCTACAATGAAGTTGTTGCTAGAGACATAATTGCTTGGAAGAATTTTGCTATTCATAAAGGTATAATTACAGAGTCCGTGGCCATAAGTATTGGACAAGCGTGTGTGTTGTATTTTCGAATTAATTGAATTTTGAACTGCATGATGAAATTTGGTCGTTCCGCAATTTAATTTGTACTACTGGCGATGTTCATGTTCAAATGGCCTTTAAAGCCTAAATAACATCTGTTTTAATACTGGTCTTTGCTGTAATATTTTGAGGTCGTCCAGTGCTGGCATAATATTAAAACATACAAAAATGAAATTTTGTACTTTGTTTTTGTCCAGTGTTTTACTTTTCTTATAACATTATGTTTTTGTATGTTTTAGTATTATTCATTAATTTGGTGGATTATATCGCATTCGGTGACTTTCCGACATGTTTTAAGTGTGTAATAAATAATATTTAAAAAAAAATGTTAGTAGAATCTGCAATGTTTAATCAATTACATAGTTATATCCTTAATTTCGCTAATTCACTCCCGTAGTGAATATTCTTGTAATGTTTATCGCAATAATAAGAGTAACAAGAAATTGGATAAGGAGTTAGTTTTATTTAACAGTTATTTCTCTGCAGGCTCGTGACACCATAAAAAAAAACATTATGAATTCCAATACAGCGATTCTCGTAGCGATGTGTCGTGTTTTAATTCTGTATCAGCCCTTCACGCAATTTTCGTACTCTTTTAAGAACGAAATCACTACACATTGTTTATTAATTAATTATAACAAAAATAATTAATTAACTATATGAATTGGTTTCTAATTGTTTAGCATCAATTTTTTTAAAATTTTTGTTTACGTTTTAAGCAAATTTATGTTCGTGTGAAAGTTCACTGCAAAGAGGGCGTATAAAAGAGGTATAAAAATACCGAAATTAATCATTGGCACCCATGGTAACACAATCTAAAAGAAAAGCAATTTCTATCCTACTTGTACACGTTAAGCTGGCAGTCGGATAAATACGAACCTTTGTTTTGAAAGTTAACCAGAAACCAAGAGAAACGATAATATGTTATTAAGCATAATATAGGATTGCTGAGTCAAACCACACCAGTGAGAGCGCTTGTAGCAGCGATTTTTTATTTGTGCAATGGCAACACACACGAGGCTACCTATTTAAACAATTCAGATCTCTCCCCTCGCAACTTATATCTGAGACTCTAACAGGCTACTTCTTCCACTCATTGGCAGTTCCACAACAAGCAGAAAACTCGTTAATGATAAGTTCCCTCCTAGCACGAGCGAAAAAAAAAAAGATGGTTTCTAAATGGAGTTTGATGATACTGTACTTCAGTATTTGGCACATTAAAAAATGGTTTTGACGTTTATTTTTCCAAGATTATATTTAATACAGGATTATATACTACTGAAACATATTAACTCTAAAAACATAGTATATCTTAATTTTTAGAATGGTATATACCAAGATAAACGTAAAACTGTTGTAATGGTTTAGAAGAAAATGACGATAAAGCACATTATAAGCAGTTGGTAGAGATATTTTCTTACACCAACCGAAGTAACTATTTTGTACAGTGTATTTTCAGAAACATCCGAAGACAAGTACAACTAATTCGGGATGATAAGGAAATTCTATTGATTGAATTATTCATAGGAGCAATGTATTAAAGCAAAATACCTCATATCTAGTTTGAAAGCTTGTATATGTATCTGCAATCTGCAGATAATATTTTGGAAGGTGTTATAAGTTGTTGTGTTGTTGGTAGCAATGCTATGAGGAAATTCCATTTATAAATATATTTTTAAGTGCTCAATACACTTCATACATATTTGAATTGCGTATATAGTAAGAAAATCACTGCGGACTCACCTTTCTTTCTTCAAACCTGCAGAACTGCACCCGAGACATAGATGCTATGTCTGCATTTATTCTCCAACTTTCTTTTATACTTTAACAGTGTTGCTATATACAGGATATTATATGAGCCAACTTTATACTTTGCAGTAACTTAAGCTGAAAATTCCCACTGATTCATTAAAGTAAATTTATGTAATGTAATTTTCTACTTTACGACGTCTCAGCTTCCGGTTGTCATATGAAGATAATATTTAAAATAGGAATGTGAATCGAGGTTGGTTTTACGTTTATTGCGATATTAATCAGTTTCATTTCAAAAGGAAATGCATCAGTAAAGAATATCTTAAAGAAGCGCGATTGTTGGTCTTAGTAGGACTAAAAATCATGAGTAAACATTTTCAAGTCCACATGTAGCGATTGAATTTCAGAAATCTATTTCTACTATACGACAATAATTATCAATATTGCTGTTTCGTTTTGCATCATGTTCTTTTGAAAGACATGCAAGGTAACTGTGGTGTCTTAACAAGATATACAAGAAACCTGCTTTGAGATGTACTTCCTATGAATGGATATACGTTCATAGAACGTAATTTTTACGGCTACTGATAGAAAAGGGATCATGATCTGTTATCATTAAACATGGAAACCGCTTCGAGTGTTTAGGTTATTGTGCATTTTCGTGATGCTTTAAGTATTGTGATCAACATTGCTGAGACCGAGGAGGCTGTGTTTGTAGTTTCAGTACAATCTGAGATTTGACATCCATGCCGTTAATATTGGGAATATACGTATGCAGATTAAAATTTTGCTTGCAGCATTGCATACTGGCTCCATATACATTCGAACTTCTTAAAAATACGACTTGAAACTCTCACAGGCTTGTAGAAACGGTACATGAATTGAACAGCATAGTCAAAATAATATAAGGTATGAAAAATATATATTTTTTTATAAAATAATTTGCGCAAAAGAATACAACTCTCATATTAAATATTAATTAAAGTTTGAATATCAACAAGCAAATATAATTTGTAATACCAGACTATATTTGATAACAAATGAAGGCTTTTGGTAGTAATTTATGATATAAGCTGCCAAGAGTGGTCTCGCGTGTACAGGTAGTGTTTATTTTACATACAATATGTACAGAATGTTCGGATAATTGTGTCATATTGTGGAAAGAGGTATTAAACATGAGGCCAAGAAAAAAATGTCGCATTAAAATGCACCCCGTAGTAGATTGAAACACATGATCATATATACCACAGAAGGACGCAATGGCATTTATGCTTAAATAAAAGTGCGCCATTTCGTGAGAAGCGGTAGTACACCTCAAAACCAGGAACAAGAGTCTAATAAACATGATGCGCCGTTGGCGGTGTCCGCACTCTACGTGGTGGCGTCCGGTGTCTTCGACGACGGTGCTTATCAGCGAGCTGGCTGCTACTGGGCTTCCTTCTCCTGTTTCCTCTCTGTGTCCAATGTTCCTTCGTTCCCCTTTCTCCCCTCACGTGTGGTCAGCGCGGGGTTAGGGTAAAGCGCCGGCCTCCGGAGATGTCTTCCTGCTTGGGATTTACAACAGCTCGCTTATTCTACGAGACTTCGCCTTCTAACATTTTGGTCCATATACCATGCACCCGAGAGATAGTTTGAGGCCGTCTTTAATTACATAACGGTGAGTCATGAGTGTATGTGTTACCGATAGGTGCTTTAATGCATGTATTGTAGTCCTCTTTTAACATTTTGTGGTACAGTGTACTTGGCGTCCTGAGGCGTAATGTAATCAGTGTAATATTTTTTCTAAATTGTTGTTTCGGGTCGCTGTTCAAAATTTTGTTTGGATAAACATAAACCGGATCACGGCAGCTACGTGTCCTTTTTTTAAAGCCTACTTTCCGAAGAAAAGAGAGGCTTATGAGATCATTTTCCTGTCGGTGTGTTTGTGTGTGAGTGTATGTGCGCCTGTGTGTGTCAGACTGTGCATATGTATGTCCCACCCCCAATTTTTGAACGCTCCAAACGAATTTCACTAAACTCGGTAATCGAATAGCAGTAAGTCATGAAACCTGACTTTGATAGTTTTCGACCTAGAAGGGCACTTTCTTTCAAAACGGCGACCATATATATGTATTTAGGGTGATATATCATACCTCTGGAACCATTCAAACGATTTAAACCAAATTTAGTTTGCTGACCGCAAGCTGCAAGCGTTAAATTCAGATGTGAATATTGTTCTTAGTCCACTATTTTGGAAAATAGCGCTTCATGAAAAAATAGAGCTTTTACTTTATACCTCAAAAACTTCACAATCAATTCTCACTAACTTTGGAACGTAAGAAATACTACGATAGGTCATGTAAATATAAGTAATATTAGGAACTTATTTTCTAAATGGCTGTCATATCGATTTTTTGGGCTTGTTTCGTGTAACTGCCATACCGTTTGACCAACTTCATCCAAATTTTGTACGCTGGCAGTATTTATTACAAACACACATCATATTCCAAACAACAACAAATTTTGGACCCGCCATTTTTTAAGACAGCACCACATTAAATAATAAAACAATTTCATTCAATATCTCGGGAAACAATCAGCCGATTTCATTCAAATTTAACGATGGCGATAGGCCATTTTAATTTATATGTTTTATGTGTGTAAGTCTCTTATTTTCTGAATGGCATCAATACAAATATGTTAGCTTTGTGTGCTATATCAACGAAATTATGTAAGTTTTAATAGGGTTTTATATACATATTATAGATTAGTTCGTTATATCTATGAAACGTTTCAACAAAATTCAACCAAGTTTTGTATGCAAACAGTATTATTCATGTTCATCATTTATGCTTACAGAGGTATTTTTGCCAGACTTTTGCAATGTAGTGTCAGTTGAGTGAAACTAACATTTTGCCATATTTCCGGAATAAGTTGACTAACTTTTACAAAATATTAGAAGCCTACAGAACGCAATGCAAGTTACATAATTTAAATGGGGTCAGGCATTTATTTTGAAAATTGCGGAAATTAAATTATTTCAATATATTTGGCATATATATTTTACAATTTAACAAAATTAAACAATTTTTTGGGCTGAAAGTATCTGTTACACTCGAAATTAGCATATAGTAGGGAAACCACTGATTCTCAGTGAAATTGAAATACTGGAATCAGTGAAAATTGCTCCATTAAAACCAGTGTAAAATCACTGATTGTTTCAGTGAAAAAATTTCACTTATTGAATTAGTGATGTGAATCAATTTCACTGATTGAATAAGTGACGGCCAACTACAGTGATGAATTATATTTTTGATTTTATAGAATGTAGTCTAAAATTATATGAAATAATAATATTTACGACAGTTAACTATTTATATTCCACAATTTACCATAATTTTAAATAGTAGAAAAGAAACTTCAGTGGCAGCCGGGATTGAACTCACGCAGGGTGCGTGCACAGCTTCAGCCTGTGACTGAAGCCGCTACGTTTCAATTTGCACTACGAAGCTAAGTTGAAAGAATAAGAGAAAAATATATGATCATCAAAAAGTAAATATTTAAATTGTATGCCGTCATTTTTGGATTTAAGTTAATTGGTACCGTTGGGATTTTTAAAACGAATAGTATAAATGAGTGCACTCTCTTCACCACATTATATGCAGTTTAAACCATCAAACACAGCGCTGTGATGATTAAATGAAAACTAAGTGAGATATACCAAAACGGGATGACAGGCTCAATGGCGTTTTGAAAGACGAAATAAACTTTAGAAAGTTATGTACTGTTTTTATTCATTTATTCGTTGTTATTTCACTTGTATAAATACTGTTAAACGGCAATTATTAAACGTTATTGTTTGACGGCCATTTTACACGCTGTTTAACTGATTCATCAGTTAAAAATAAAACATCGATGAAAGAGTGAAGAAATGACTAATGAATCAGTGGAAAATATCACTGAATCAATAAGAGAAGGAAATCTGGCAATTTTTTTTCACTTATTCAGCAATAAAATTCACTGAAGTGACTATTGAATCAGTCAGATACTTTTAAGTGATTGAAAAAGGGAAATTCTCACTTAGTCAGATTTATAGTGTAGATGCATAGTATAAAAAACATTTTGAGGCAGATTTCTAAGAAAGCGCCGATTAGGAAAATAAGGTAACCTGGGGCAAAATTGGGTAGGAAGGCATAACAGGGTACCGTGATAATTTTGTCTATAAGGTGCTGCAACCTGTTGAGTATCGGCGTAACTTCAACTACACACTGAAACACATCGCCGAAACCTATACGGAGCCATCTTGTTGTTTGCAGTTAGATGGAACTAACATTGTGCTATTTTCGAGTGTGAGTAATTATGTTAGTTAAGTTGGTGGATCAAAAGTTTATGTTGGCCAACATGTTTGCACTTGTGGGTGTGTAGCATGTTACAGAATGTTGTTATCAGTTACGATAGTGCTTTGCGCTTGATTGTAACCGGAAGTTGTATATCGGCCGGAAGTGGCGGCTTGGTGGTGCCCGGAAGTACATCATGTGATAAGGTCCCAGCATGTAGCGGCAGCATTAGAGACACGGAGAGCTGCCGCGGAGTTGGCACAGTAGGATTTAAGTGACTTATAAAATTTTAATTCTCATAGTCAATATAAAAGTGTGTGTATTTAACAACATTTCCTGGCTGCCAGTTTGGATTCATATTAGTTTCCTTATATAGGAGGTTGTAACCTAAAAAGTGACTCGGACAAAATGGGGTTGAGATGCATGGGTCATAATGGGGTACTACCCCATTTTGCCCCCGTGTTTGTTTCACTAGCTACTGAGATATTCGTAGTGTTATTCGGTACATATAATTTAAAATCTTTTGAATAATAGACATATTAGTGGCTTTGAAATTCTGTTATGTGTTTCACAATATCTTAAATTAATGCATATTACAGTTATTTATCAGCTTAGACATAATTTGTAAACTTGTTATGTGAGTAAGAATTTTGCAAGGTCACACTTCCTTTTCTGAATCATTAGTCACGCTAGCTATTATGAAAACCAATAATACTTCGATTTGCTTGCTTTTTGATGGTCCGGGAATACAAAAAGAAGTCAACGCGGCAATTATGGAGCATTACAAGACTATGGGACATTTAAAAAATGTTTTCTGTGAGCAACAAGAAAACAAACTGGTTCAGTATTTGATAACAATGGAGGAGCATATTTTTGGTCTTACTGCTAAATAAGTAAGGTCGTAAACTTTCCAGCTGGCTATGAGAAATGAATGCACAAATCCTTTCAACAAATCTGATGAGATGGCTGGTGTGTACGGGTTTAATGCTTACATGAAGAGACATCCTGAAATTTCGCTTCGGAAACTTGAAGAAACATCGGTGGCTCGTGGCATGGGCTTCAATAAAGTAGCAATACCGAAGTTTTTTTATATTTTAAATGAGGTCGTTGATAAACATTGTCTCACTGCAGAAAAAGATTTCTAATGTCGATAAGACGGGAATCACTGTTAACACCAAATGCCATTCTTGAATTATTTCTCAGAAAGGCAGATCCCAGTTTTGTACAGTGGTTTCAGCTGAAAGGTGCGGAATTGTTACAGTGGAAATTTGTTTCTCGGCTGCTGGTGCCTACATACCACATATGCTGATATTTCAGAGATAAAGAATGCAACAAGAGTTTCAAATAGGTCTACCGCCTGGATCCTGCGCTGAGGTTGAAGATATAATGGATTAGAAATCATTTCTTTCATGGTTTAAGAAATTTTTTGTCTATCCTGGAACATCCAAACAATCACCAGTGTTTAATCTCACCATATCCAGCCACTGGATGTCTCTTTCATGAAGCCTCTCAGGAAATATTACGAGGATGAAGAGAGAAAATGGATGTGTTCTCATTTTGCACATGTAGTAACGTTATTTCAGACTGCATCTCAATTTGGATCAGTACATTTGCACGTTGCAACAATGCTGACTGCTATTAATGGTTTCCAGAAGACTGGGATCTGGCCAGTTGATGGGCATGTGTTCACTGAAGCAGATTTATTTTCTACATACCCCACTGACATAGGCCTGCTTACTGATGGTCCTAGCTTTTCACCAACTTTGCAAATTCCTCTTGCCCTCTCCGCTTTCCTAAATTGGTCTCCTGAAAATGTTCTGCTATTTCTCAAGGTAGCTCAAGGTGAAAAGTGGAAAACACAGAAAAAGGGGGACAGCAGTGATTCTAACTGAATCTCCCTGTAAGGCAGAATTAGCAGTCGCCCATATTAAGCGAATAAGAAACTGAAGAAGGCAGCTAAGAAACGACTTAACTTAGATGAGCGAAAAAATAAAACATAGAAGAACATAAAGTCTCCTCCCCTCAAGTGCTGAAGTAAGAGCAAATAAAATCAAGATAGCACTTTGAAGTGCCATGATTCAAAGCTATCATAATTTAAAATCTATAACTTAGTAAAAATAATACTCTATAGACTAGTACATCATTTGAACACGATATGGGTATATTTACAACATTTTCAATTGCTTACATCAGCTCCTGAACGTTAAATACTCAGTTTTGCACCACATCCCCCTATTTATGCCTTATCTCGGATACCAGGCAACCAATTTCTACCAAATTTTTCACGAAAGTAACATGATGGTAGGCCATGTAAACTTTATGATTTTAGTGTCTCGGTCACTTATTTTCAAAATGATCGTCGCATAAATATTTCAGGTTAATGAACCCTAGCATTCTAAGCATTAGAGTGATTACATCCGAAGTAGATGTTACGAATCAGACCTCCGTAATGCAGTTTATTGCAAGCCAGCTTTATTGAACGAGTTTTTCTGAATTCGAATCCTGGGTAAGTCACTCGCGTAATTTCATTTTCTTGGTACTGTGTCCCATGTTTCTGGTTTCATCTCTAACGATAGTGCTGTCAATGTGACGTCGATGCCTACCTACCATCTAAGCTTTCAGGAACTTCACGAAAATTTATTTGCACCCATATAGAGGAAAGTAGGCTAGAAATTATTAGAAACTACTTTTTTTTAACATGTCGTGTTTGTTTTGCTTCTGCACACCACAACAAAATTTAAGTCCTTTTAATTTTGGTGAATTGTTTCTATGCTACTAATATTGCCAGTTTTCACATAAGTGCAGAATTGGGTGTCGTCCAAGTGCAGTGTTAATTAGGGTCTGAGCACCATTTTTTTATTTTGTGTTTTTTTTTATTTTAGCATGTGTAATTTTACAAATTTTATATGAAACGAGGTCTTTGATGCATCCCTTGGACCACCACTCGTTTCATTATTGTTTGTTTTTTGTTAGTATTTTCCCCTTTAATGTGTGAGAGGATATCCTGGGTCGTTCAGCCCCCCTTCTTGCTACACTACATGTTTTGTTGTATGTTAAGTACATTTCTAAATTAGTAACCTTTATTAATAATTTTGTTTTTAATTTTTGTATGAACTTTATGTGGAGTTTTTGGACAGCACATATTGCTTCTACACTTTGATTATGCATATTCATTGTCATTTTCATTATTGTATTGTGCTTTCCAATCTATTATGCAGAATGATATTGTACATTTCCATCAATACATTGTAAGCTAGGTATTGTATTGAGTCAACATTATTTGTGATTGTTAGAGGTGGCCTAGCTTAATGTCATTGCTACGAATTGTGAGGGTTTTGTGTTACGATTGCTCGGTGAAGAAATTAAATCCATAGTTGAGGGCACGTTCAAAGGATTCAAATGTAGATTTTAGTGTCACTTTTTATTTCGCATGTCAGGCACAGCTGTGAACGTAATTTTGTGTACCCATTTCTAAAACCTGGAGAGGCGACATAAGAGTTTATTGAATCTAATTGTATGTATATTGATGCTTCGTGCCTCACATTTAGCGGACAGGATTTAGTGAACATTGTGTTAGCAATCTTGTACTGCATGCATGCACTCTATGCACACTGGTACTGATGCCATTTGATTTGCATGAGTTACGCCAACTGGCCATTGAGGTGCAAGATCGCTTAGCTGCAGGAGCGAAAACCACGCTGGTTTTCCTCCTTCTGCCAGCGCGGTTCGAGGAGTAGGAGGCATAGTCAAGTGGCAGCGATTCAGGTGTTAAACCAGCAAAGGAAGGTGTGCCATTGCAGAAATTGTTTAATGTGTGGACATTTGAGTCCCGATTGTAAGGAAGCATTTGGTTCCTGGAATAAGCATAAATGTTTTGTTTGATAGAAAATTGGCCATCTGCAAAAGGATTGTGGGAAAACATGAAACTGTGTTTGACTGGGAAAAAGCGTGGTATTCCTGGTCTCACAATGAAAAAATATTAGACACTTTTAAAAATTTGCAATGTGAAGATAGGATGTGGTGGTATATTATTTTTCGCTGGATTCGATAGTGGAGCCACTCATTGTGTTGTAGTTGCTTGCCTTTTTAAGTGGCTGTTGGATGATAAAAAGTCATTTCCAAATAACGAGTGATTTTCCAAGGGAAAACAATTTGTGCGTCGCCATGACAATGTGGTGAAAAGGAATTTTATGGTAAGTTTAAACTTCAAATGAGATGCTATACTTGACCTTTTTCATTTAGGGTATTTTCAGTCTTAAATCAGGATGTTGTGTTGGGCCTGGTTTTTTTTTTTTTTTTTAGGAAAATTGCAATGTGGGCAATTGATAAAATCATTTATTCAGGTGGTTTCCAGTGAAATCGCTGTTATAAATTTCGTTTGAAACTTTTAGAAAGTAAACAAACATATAGCCAGACCATGGAGGAATTTGTGAGAAATATCCTAGGTGTGGTAAATGTGGTGGGGTATCCTTGTGCTGAGGATTACTTCAATCTATTTATCTTCATAATTTTCATCCTAAATATGGTAGGTTTTTCTGTTTGGCGACTAAACACACTACTTTATTGAAATTGCTGGAGTTAGTAACAATAGTTGAACTAACATTAAGAGATTGTTCGGTTGAAACAGAAGGTCGTGATGTTAAAAAAAAAAACCGAGGAAAATGATTTATTAAACTTGGTTCATCAAAATTTCGTTTAATTTACAGCAAAACAAACCATGTTACCAAATATTACTTTTACAGAAAATATGTATTTGCTGTGTCCCCGTGTGATGGTTCTGGTAAAACAAAGGTTAATACTGGGTCTTGGTATTCGAATACTTAGAATGTGAAGGAAAGTCAAGGATCAGAGGATATGTTTAGGGATTATGTTTGCTTCCTGTGTAAGCAGAAAGGTTATATTAAGGCCAAATGCCCAATGAAGGAGAGGTCATGGGGGAGCTTTCTGTAAACATATTGAGTTATGAACGGATGTATGGTCTACTTTACATCATCGTAGTTATTGCAGATAAGGTGAGGGTAGCATATCTTGTTTACTCAGGTGCCACTTGTTTAATTATCAATAATGACTTTTGTAACTTTTTACTCAGGAATATGCCGAAGGGGCTCATTTGTGTACAGAAAGGGGAAGAGTTGGGGTTTTACCTGGCAAATGGGAGGAAAAGAAGTTTCTCAAGCTGTGGCAATTTTCAAAATAAAAATAGCAAAGTTCACTTCAATATTACAGTTCAGGATTTTATCAGGTTTGAGTCACGATTTGCTCTTTGGAGTCGGTTTCTTAGGAAACACTCAGGCAACTCTCAATGTATGTCGAAAAAATTAACTTTTGCATATTGTATGACACAGCAAGTGCTCATAACCTCTAAACATTTCAATTTTCATGATGTTGTTCAGTCATATCAGTCATAAGATTGTTCACAGCATACTGAGTTGTTAAATTTATAGGGGGATTTTGCTGATGTGGTTATGTATATTTTAGGACATTATAGTAAACAACTTATAGTTCTTAAGCTTAAACATCCAGAACCTAATTCTTTCTGTGCCATAAGATTGGCATGTCCTAAACTAAAGATTTTCCGAAATATTGTTGCGAAATATACCAGAGGAAGACTTTGTAGAAACTTCTGATATAAATTACTCCTGCTCGGCCTTTTTGTAACCCACGAAGATAAGAGGGGATTATAGGGTAATCTGTGACTATAGGAAAGTAAACTAAAATAAATATTTTTACACATATTCCTTCTTAACACCTTGGCAACCAATATCAGTTAAAAATGTTATCCCTGGGGGTTAACTGCGGCCCTCAGGCAATGTCAACAGTTCTTTTACGAATTTTGGGAAAATATCAATGCGATTTTCTATTCACTTATAGAGATGATGTATGTATATATTGCAAGACTTTTAAAGATGTCTTGGGACATGTACATCTCTTTTAACTGGCATTGAAACAAGCAGGTTATTGGTTAATCTGGACAATGTCACTTGGGCAAAGACGTGCATGAGATATTTAAGGTTTATTATTTCAGAGGATAAGCTACTGATGTACCCAGAGAATAACCGGCCGGTTGTGAACTTCCTTAAACCAGACTCTCTATGTGTGGTTCGTCGTTTTTAGGGTTAGTTGGCTTTTATTCAAAATTGATCCCCAATTTTGCAAATTTTGCAGAGCTATTAAACTAATTAAACGGAAAATGGGTAGATTTTATCTGCGGGGGGGGGGGGGGGGGAGGGAGAACAGAATGATAATTTTTGTTTTTTAAAAGAGAAATTAGCTACTCCTCTTTTACTTTAGTTGCCTCATTTCGCGATACATCTTATCCTCCCAGCTGATGCAAGTTAGAAAGTTTTGGGTGCCGTTTTGTGCCAGAAAAGTGTAGATAGTTTAGCTACTGTATCATATGACAGTAGACTTCTGACACCATCAGAACAAAAGTTCTCGACTTACGAAAAGGAGGAGTTGGCACTAATATTTGGCATGGAGAAGTTACGGGATTACTTTGAGTGTGCCTAGTTTAAATTTCACACCAATAGTCAAGCTCTCAGCTGGTTTCTTTCTACCAATAGGCCTGCGGGTAGATTAGTTTGGTAGCTTGTTCAATGTACCTATTTCAAGTCTAACATAACGCATGGAAGCGGATAAACAATGAAGTTGCCGATGCACTATCCAAAATGTTTGATTTAGAAGAATTTCTTGTAGAACCCCCTGAAGCAGTATGTGTATTTTAGGCTAATGTTCAAACAGAACCCATTCAGGTATAAATTTCATCCAACCTAGTAAAATATATCGTGGCATTCATAGATAAACATTACTTAGTTTCTGCTATAGAGGATGGTGGGAAGAAGGTTAAGGTCCTTAATTATTTCCCTCGCACCTATTTAAAGTTCAAGAATCACTATAGATTGAACACCAAATGTATTAGTATTGAGGCTGCCATTGATGCAAGAAAATGTGGTCAGTATGAAGTCCAGAAAATTAATTTTTTTGTTCCCCAGGTATTGCGGGGAATGCTTTTTCAATACTACAAAATACTTGTTTGGAGGGCAACTTGGGCAGGACAAGACCATGGCTAGAATTGAAGAAATGTTTTTTTTTTTTTGGCCAGGTTTAAGTAATGAAGTTGAGAATCTTGTAAAAGACTATATCGAGTGCCAAAGATCTAAGCCTCAATGTTCTTACAGTGCTAGTGTAGCTACATTCCCTTGGGAGCATGTGTTACTAGATGTCTTTGGTCTTTTGCCTCATACTTCTGCTGCTTTTTCATCTATTTTAGTTATGGTAGTTAGTTTGAGCTAATTAGGATTTTTTACCCTGGTATGGTCTATCACATCTGTTGAAATTTGTGGAGTTCTTAGTCACAGATAATTCCCTATTTTTGGGTTTCCCATAAATATTGTACCCCGACAATGATACCAATTTAGTATCCATGGAAATTAAAAATCTTACCCTTTCTTGGGGAATTAAGTTATTAAAAGCTACTCCTTACTATCCGAAGGCAAACCTATTTAAGAACTATAATCGCAATTGAAAGGTTGCCCTGTGGTCTTTCCAAATGACATCGCATAGGGATTGGGATATCGCCCTGCACCAGTTATCTTTAGCTTTTAATAATGTCATCAGTAATGCTATTAAGAAGCTACCGGCGGTTTAATTTTTTGGGAGAAGTATGTTCCACCCTTTGATCCATACATGGGTCCTCAATTAATTTTGTTGGTATGCAGTAGGCAGAAAAAATCTTGAAGAGGTTTGGGAAGAAGCCACCCAAGTTCTCAAATAAAACAATAGTACGTTAGATTCCAGGACATTTTATAAAAGAGGTTCTGTTTCTGTTAAGCAAGGAGATGCAGTGTTTGTAGAATTTCATTATTGAAGCAATAAGGCTGCTAAATCAGTGCTAAATTACCACCTAAATATGCAGGACCATTTAGGGTTAAGAGTTTTCTTACTCTGGTAACTCTCTTGCTAGAGGATGAGAAACAACTTGATAGTTCTAATAAAATCCACATTACTCAACTTAAATTTAGTACCTCGCAATAAGATATGTGTAGTATTTGCACTACTGAGGGGAATATTTGTTGGTGGAGTTGTAGTATGGTTTTGTGATTAAGTTTATGCATTATGTTGTGTTATCATCATGTGTTGTCTTTTATTTGAAGTGTTGTGTTTTTATTGCTGCTGTGATGAACCCTTGGATCTGCTATCATCCATTAATGCTCATTTCATTGTGAGTGTTTATTCTAATTTTGGTATAAGTTGTAATTCATGCTCATTTCATTGATGGCTTTCATGTTCATTTTGTAATAAGATGTAATTCATGCTGATTTCACTACGGATTTTCTCATTCTCATATGGGTTGGAGGATAAGAATAATCCTAGAAGTTTTAATAAATCCCAAATTATTCAACTTAAATTAAGTACCTCTCAATAAGATATAAGTAGTAGTAATTGTGCCACTGAAGGGAATATTCGGTGGTGGAGATGTAGGATGGTTTTGTAATTAAGCTTATGCATTATGTTATGTTATAATCATATGTTGTCTTTTCTTTGAAGTGTTGTGTTTTTATTGCTGCTGTGATGCCCCCTGTGATCTGCTATCATCCATTCTTGCTCATTTCATTCTGAGTGTTTATTCTCATTTAGGTATAAGTTATAATTCAGGTTAATTTCATTGAGAGCTTCCATATTCATTTAGTTATAAGGCATAATTCATGCTCATTTCATTAAGGATTTTCTCATCCTCATATAGGTTAAAGAGTTGTTGAGTGTTTACATTAAGAGTCAGGCATGATAATTTTTCTAATTTTGTAAAGAATAAAGTAATTTCACTACTTGAGTAGGGACTCCCTCGGCATTACTATTTTATGTAAAATTTTGTACTTCCAATTCAATGAGGTGTATATTAATGATCCTGATTTTGACCACAGTGATGATTTCAAAAGGCCTGTTTGTTCTGTTCCGGTGCTGATGATGGATCTGGCAGATGATCATCTGAACCAGATGTTGTCTCGAAGAAGAGGCCTTTTGGAGCCTATGTCAGGGCTGGCCACTTCGGCAGAGTTTCTGGCAGCTCTCCTGTGATCTTCAGGGGAGAATTCTCCCTATGGAAGGGAGACTTTGAGATGCCTTCTCAAAGTTACTGTGTTTTGGGATGCCGCGTGCAACCAGTGCTATATCGTGCATCACAATAAGTGCAGTGTCACTCAGTCTATGTTGAAGGCCAGTTCTCTGAGCCATGGGCTGGCCGAACGTGGTTGACATGGAGCCGACATGCATGCACTCGGCCCATGATGACTGGCATTTCGCCACTGTGGACACGAGGGAGCGGCACTAGGTCGCTCTGCTGCGGTCACCTTTCACCTGGCTATTGGCGAGTTCTTAGAATTGGCAGCGCCTATGAAGTCACCCCAGGTGGCTTGCACCCACTAATGCTGCCACTTGGAAGAGTTGGTGGGTGATGTTATATCCGTTCTTGGTGTCATCTGGCCGGCACTGTGTGGCGACGTGGTGGCATTGATTGCCATATATGGACATTATTGACATCATTTCTGGTGGAAGGATTGTTTCCCTTGAGTTTGACTGTGTAGTTTTCTCGAGAGGATTCTGTCAACTCTCATTGTCCGAGGATTGGTTGACCCTTTCTAAGGGGCTATTGTCAAATTCGATTATATGCTCCTCGAGCTGCTTATTCGGGGTCGATGGCAGCTCCGAGGGATCATCTCCTGCAGTAAGTATTATGCATTGAGCTGCATTAAAAGAAATAATGCATGCCCTTATGGTGAAAGTAGAAAGGCAATATTTGATGTCATGATAGATAAGGGCAGGTGCCATTATGGCTTAAATTCTAAAAGTAACTGGTATTAATTTTTTTTTAATGGCAGCAAAATAAAGACAAAAGTTGCAGATATTTTAATGATGATATGATCAATGCAAATCATTTTAAGGTTCAGCCATGTTAAATTAGGAAGAGAAAATAATACTTAGAAAGGGGCATTGGCTAATGCAAACAGCCAGGAATCCTTGTAATTTACTGTTTGATATTTATGAAGTTTCTGAAGTTGACTTTATTGCTCTGTATAGCCAAACATAATAACATTTAATATTTTGTAACAAGAAATTCGCCTTTGTTGGTCTGTATAGCCAAAGATAAATACAATTAATATTTTCTAGTCAGAAATTGGCCTTTGTATGTCTCTTTACCCAAATATGATAACATTTGATCGTTTGTAATCAGAAATTGGCCTCTGTTGGCTTTTATTGCTATAAACATTTGAAATATTTGATATGGTTAAGAATTGGCCTTGGGCAGTCTGCCCAAATTTATGAATTAAGACTGGTATCTATTTAGAGAGAGAGAGAGAGAGAGAGAGAGAGAGAGAGAGAGAGAGAGGGGAGAGAGAGAGAGAGAGAGAGAGAGAGAGAGAGTAAAAGGAAAAATTTCAACTTGCTCAGTGAAGTCAGAAAAATTAAATATTTCCCTTCAAATTGCTTTTAAAGACATGTTCCTCCTTATTGTAATTTCTACGATAGTTGTTTCCCAAAAGGGACTAGGTAATTAATGAAAATAATAATTGGTCCTACAGTTTTGGATCCCCAATTTTGGTGTTGTGAGAAATAAAAACAACACCATTCTTACACTCTTAGTACCTGAACTGTTTTTAATACAAACAAAAGAAAATGAAACATATTTTATGAAGGTAAAAATCTCGCTGGGAAGAAAAGAATCATTTTAACGCTTGGATTTTAAATGTCTTAAATTTTTCAAGGTTGGAACATTTTTAAAGAAAAGATTCTTTTGGTATAAACATTATATGCTGTACATCAACATATTATGTATTTCGTACTGATATTTATTGAAAACATAGTAAAAGCAAGTATTATCTAACTAAAGTGTTCTTGTATGGTAATTGTAGTTTACATATACTATGTTTGCATGTGCACCCTCTCTGAATGTTTTTTTAAATATATATTTTGACTGTTTTCATTGTTTGGGCAATTTGAAGACCGTTTTGCTGCATCCTTTTGGTTAAGGACCTAGTTATGTTTACCCGGGAAATAATTTATAAGTTGTGGGATTGTGCTGCCAAAGTCTGAAAAATTTTCTCCCAGATTCTTGGCATACAAAAAATTATAGCAACAAATATATATTGGTTGTAATTCATTATCTAGTCAATAAGGAAATATACATGGATCCTTTCCTTTGCTGACTATTAATTGCACACTTCTGCATTTAGGAAAGGCCAGTATTTAATCAGTGCTGCACCTTAATAACACCTTTTATCAGTATTAGTTAGATCGTTCTAGTAAGAAATACACAGCTTTCAGTACACCCTGGGGGCAATATGAATTTACCTGTTTCATATTGGGATCACCATCTGTGAGTAAGGATCTTTTGAGATTGTTGCATCATATTCTTTCAAAATTTAAATTTAAATTAGTTTTCAACTATTTTGATTGTATCTATGCTACTAAATAAAATTGAAGTGTCTCTCTATGATTTAAGAATGTTTTACTTTTAATTAAATTTTATGTAGTATAACTGATAACTAAGCCAAATCTAATGTTAATTTTTTTCGTGCCTCTCTGCCCAAACGGATTTAGCTCAAAAGCCACTGATGACATCAAATTTACACAATCTATACATAATCATAACAGGACCAACTTAGTCTTCGTTTCATCGAGATATCTCAAACGGTTCCAGATAAAATCGTGATCAGGGATGTAGATAGGAACTTGGTAAAGTTTTTCTTAGGATTGATTACTGCATAAAAAAGCATTGTTAAAATTTTTCTCATAATTTCTCCTTTCTTTTTTGTCTATGGGCTGTAAAACTTTCCTTCCAGAAAGCCGTAGTGGCCCAGAGGCTAGAGTTATTACGAGTGGGGCTGCAGTGACCTAGTGGATAGATATATATCAAGTGGGGTTGCAGTAGCTCAGTGGCTAGAGCACCCAATAAGAGGGCCGCATCAGCTCAGTGGCTAGAGGACCCAATAGTGAGGCTGCAGCTGGTCAGGGGCTAGAGCACCCAATAGAGGGGCCGCAATAGCTCAGTTGTTAGATAACCCAATAGTGGGGAACAATATCTCAGTGGGTAGAGCACCAAATAGTGGAGCAGTAGCTGGTCAGGGGCTAGAGAACCCAATAATAGGGCCACAGCTGGTCAGAGGCTACAGTATCCAATAGTGGAGCATCAGCTGGTCAGGGGGTAGAGCATCCAAAAGTGAGGAAGAAATAGCGCACTGACTAGATAACCAAATAGTGGGGCCGCAGCTAGTCAGGGGCTAGAGCACCCAATAGTAGGGCCACAGTAGCTCAGTGGGTAAAGAACCCAATTGTGGGGCTGCAGAAACCCAGTGGGTAGAGAATCCAATAGTGGGGCTGCAGTAGCCCAGTGGCTACAGTACCCATCAGTTGGACTACAGCTGGTCAGTGGCTAGAGCACCCAATCGTGGGGAAGAAATAGCTCGTGTGGCTGGAGAACAAAATAGTGGGGCTGCTGCTGGTCAAGTGCTAAGGCACCCAATAGTGGGGTCGCAGTATCTCAGTGGCTAGAGCACTCATAAAGGTGGCCGCAGTCGCTCGGTGGCTATAGAAATCAATAAAAAAGTGGCTAGATCAATTCAAAAACCTAAATATCATGCTAATATGAAACATGCATGAAGCGATGGCAGGGTGTAATTTAATATCTACATTAAACCTGAAAGAAGAAAATTTAGTTTCTTTTAAAATAAGAACTGTAAGGAAACTATTGTGGGCTTTATTTTAATAAAGTTACATAGATAGCATGCGAATAAATTCGCACAGGTCAGCTGGTAATAGTATAAAGTGAGGATGTGGACTCACAACAAAACCATGTACACCTGGTCTTTTCGAGAATATTTTAAGTGCAATCAATGGTTAATCCTGGAAAAGTTACATTAGGTTCACAGAATATTAAGTTTTGGGTTAAATGACAAGTGAACGCCAATTATTCATTGATTAGGATCGACTGGTGTCTGTACTTCAGTTTCCTCACCCCCTGAATTTAAATGGAGTGCAAACGATTCTGGGAATGATAGATAAATAACGATATGTCATAGAACATCTTTCGGAATTAGCAGCGCCCCTAAATGGTTGAAGAAGTGGGTTGGTTTTTCTTTGTTCCCCGAGAAGAAAAATGCTCTTTCCACGTTAAATCAGAAGCTTTATTCTCCTCCCGTTTTGCATCCCCCGAAGTTTGACTGCCGTTTCATGATTCAGGTTGGTGTAAGCATCATCAGGCAAAGGGATGCCAGGCCGAGCTTGCTGTTGGAAGGAAGTCGGCCATGACGATGATAGTTTTCGCAACAACAGGGGGAATGATATCTTAAACAAGGCTGGGCAGTGCAGTTTAAATAATGCGGGCACTGGAGGCTCGCAGCCTTATTTATACCTCCCGATTCCGGAGGGCCGCCGGAGATATCTTCACCATGAGGATTGCTAGGCAAGCAATCCAGGTTTTGATGCCGAGGAAGAGTTGCCATTGAGACGAGCCAAAGCATTGTCTTCTTCATGATAGTGGGGAAATATCCCTCCCATTAGGGCATCCTAAGTTCAGTGGAGCGAGGGCAAGCAAGGCGTTAATTACTAGCTTTCGGAAAGCAATATTAGTACTGTTTATTGGGCAAGCCTTCAGCTAATTGAAGCTATATGAAATCTCTATTTTACGGTCATCGAAGTAAATAATATAGATTCTAATATCTTGTTTATACTATTTGTGGTTTCAATAAATTGTTGTGTTTTGATATAAATGCTCTTGTTTTAATGTACTACACCTTCCCCTTGTAAATAAATTCATAACCTGTTAGCTGAAGCGGCGTCACAGTAACTGGTGGAGATGCCTCATGTTTCCAACCTTTGCCATGTCAAATGTTGAGAATTAAAGTAAAGTTCTTATTTCATAAAGTTAAATTGAAATCCTCAGTACAAAACCTAATACCGGTTTCAGCGACAGTAGTAAACAAGCCAAACATCGATATCCCAACAGTCCTTTCAAAAGTACGAGAAGTGTCTTGCATTGTATAATTCAGGGTCATTGAGCAAGCCCGGGAGCAACCTTGCCGCGACTGCAAAACACGACCGTACAGATACGTCCATTATATTGTAGAATGTACCAAGTGTGTGTGAACTTTTGCCTTTAATAAGCTATGCATGCTTTAAAATGGAACTGCTCTTCGGACACGCATTGCTTTTTCAAATGCAATTCTCGACGGTAAATTGTGTGTTCCGAGTGGAGAAAACCTATTAATGCTTATACAGTATGTGCATGTTAGTTCATAAGGCTACGCTATATTACAGTACTTAAATACACAAACACACAGAACACAGATATGAGTGAACAAGGGAAATCTGTGGATAAAGCAATAACAAAATTGGTAAAAACAGTGACACTTGATGATAGCGAAGCTAAACACGCAGTAGATAAACACACTAAAAAACAGACTAAGTTAACCACTGAGACTGCAGACTTAACAGAAAACCTACACACTTCAATCACTCAACAAAACACCACACTTGATTACAGATTTCCCGACACACATGAACAAAACACATATGAGGCAAGCACAAGTGGAATCTTAGATGACACCCAATTAAACACCTCCAGGCAACAGAACAATTTTTAATTTCCATACCTAACAGAAATACTGACACCACGAAACACCATTATGTTAATACAATGGAAAACACAGAGTACACCCATCAACCTCTTAACATAGCACTGACCATCCTAAAACAACCAGAAAAATTCCCCACATTCACAGGTGAAAGCAATGAAAATGTGGAGGAATTTTTCAACACAACAATGCCAGCAAAATAAATGGATGGACTGACATTGAAAAATGTAAGTGCCTAAAGTTTTACCTTCGAGACACAGCCAAAAGGGCGTACGAAAATGCTTATTACGCAAATGCCGGGCACATTTCCTGGCACTAAATTGAACATAAATTATTGCAAACATTTACAACTAAGGACAACTACAGACACCTCCTACACACAAAGAGACAACAACCAGACGAATCTTGTCATGCTCATATAGAAAATTTAATCTTCTACATAAACAAATGCAAACCACTTTTGCCAGAAACAGAATACATTAAAATCATTTGGAACTCTCTCACACCAACAGTTGCCGACAAACTCGTACCTTTACAACTGTTATACAACATAAAAAATATTGAATTAGCGATATACTGGTACAACCCGGTTATTGAAAATAATTCACTAATTTCAGAACACACAAAACTCCAAGAGGGGATTACAATGTTGAAACAAGATATTCAAAAATTCTCAAACTCGAACAAACATACCACAAATTCACTGGGAAATGACGGTACAGTAAAACAAAATTTATTCCAACACAAACACAGAAACCCCACCGAAATAATTACACCAATTCACATCAGGTTAGACCAACCCATAACATTTGAAAGGAAGCAAAGTAGGGAACACAACAGAAACCCACCCAACCAAAGCCATTATAAATACACAAAACACAGTCAAGCAGTCCTCTTAAGTGAACAAAACAGACATCACAAACATACAGAGGAAGAAGTAAGTAGACAAAATCACAGAGAAAGAGGCCCCCTCCCCCCTAGAAAAGTACTAACAAAAGTCTCACGGGATAATGGATGCATGCAAAGCTTTGTTCAGCAAACAGGTGCCACAGCAAACATAAGCAGAAATCACAAAATTTCACTGCAAAAGTGAAAATTTTGCCTAAAAACCCTGCAAACACAAACAAACTACAAAGGCGGTAATACCAAAACATGCCACCAAACAAGGCACACCTAATATCCAGTGACAGGAAACAAAAATCAGGTTCAGGGAAATGTGCGGAGAAGGCCATAGGATATGCTGGGACCCCCAGGTGAAAACACACAAAAACGAAGTTGGCACTAAAGAGGAGAGTGACGTGCGACAGTGATGCAAAAGTCAGCAAAACTGTTCTGAGCACAAAAAGACCACATGACCTTCATTGGCCCATGCAGCCAGACAGTGATGATATGTGTGCTCTGTTTATACACAGGAAATCATGCTGCCAATTGTCCATTGTTTCCAGATCAAACAAAAGAATTCCACATAGACATTGGCGAATATTTCCGCAAGGTTAAACACCAGTTGCAATTGGCCAAATCAGAATCAGTTACCATGCACGGGAAACAATACCAGTAACCAAACAGCACATATAGTAAACATCAACCCAGAACAGTGTGGTGATGATGAGAGGCGAGCACACACATCCTGAGCCACTACAAGTTCCACAAACAGCCAGGTTATAAACACTGCACCACAGAGCACGAGGACGAGTGTCACCTGCAGTTTATAAAACATCAACACCGTGTGTCCTTGTCCGCATCTATGGGAAGGTATAAAATGCACTTATTGATACAGGATGCTTCAGGTCAAGCATTGCAGACACTCAACACTAATAAACAATATATACCAGTTACAGAAATATTTTCACTTGTAGGAGCTACTAAAGAAATTGAAATGGCTCAACTTAAACAACTATATATGTAAGAATTTTAGGGCACATGTTTAACCAAGACTTCCTCTTGACTGACTGTCTGAAACTCGACATCATACTTGGAGGAGACTTCATCAAGGAATACGATGTTCTGATACACGCTAAAAACCTTATGTTCATATACACATCGGACAATAATATAATTATTAGAAGTTCCTTTAAACATCAGCACCACAGAACAGCATACAAGCCATACAATGTTATACTATATAAGTAAAATTGAAAGCATTGAAATGAGAATGTTTAATGTCGAGCTAGGAAATATTAACAACAAACTATCCGACCAAGAAAAGCAAGAAATGTATTACTTACTACACACATATCAAGATAGGCCTGTGAGCTCTATCACAGAATTAACTGAAATAAATAATTATGAAATTAATTTAGAACTCACGACAGATAAACCTATACATACCAGATGTACTGAATCAACCCTTAACTAAGGGAAGAAGTACTAACTCAAATTCAACAAATGGTAGATATGGGGATAATTACACTATCCAGATACCTATATGATGCACCAAGTTATTGTGATAAAAATGCCAGGGGGAGATCATATTCCTGACATACTTCAGATTACTCAATCAATATTTCAAAAACATGCAGTATCCAATACCACACACTGAAGACATGATTGATACATACGCAATAGCGGTCAGAAATGAGGACCGCAAGTAACTTGTATTTTTCTGTCGACGGAGTCGGCCAATATGTATACGCCCGTATACCAATAGGGCTCACAACCTCCCCAAATAATTTTCAAAATTTTGTAGACATCAAGCTCGGCCCCTTATTGTGGAACACCACAGTAGCATACATCGACGACATTTTCATAATCGGGAATACCCCCCAAGAACATTTTCAGAACATACAAAAGGTAATGGATAGGTTACAAAAATTTAATATTAAAATTAATACAAAAAATGCTCCTTCGCACAAGAAAGTTAAAAATTCTCGTGTATTACATAACACCAACAGGAATTCGGACAGACCCAAAAAGAATTGACACCGTTGTGAACATGATCTCACCCAAAAACCTTAAACAACTAAGGACATTCCTTGGCCTCATATCATACTTACATAGATATATACAAAACTATGCCCATAAAGTGGAAACCCTCTTTGAACTCACTAGTAACAATGTTCCATTTAAATTGAACACCAAAGAGCAGGCGGCGTTTGATGAGTTAAAGGCCGCTATTCGAAAATCTCTTATTTTAGAAAAATTTTACGAAAACAGACACACTAATCCAGCCTGCGACATCTCGCAAATGGCAATAGGCAGGGTACTTATGCAAGAAATTCCAGGCACCCAAGAGCGAGCAATAGCGTTCACATCGATAAAGTTAATGATGAACGAGGCACGCTGGTCAGCGACAGAGAGAGAGAGAGAGAGAGAGAGAGAGAGAGAGAGAGAGAGAGAGAGAGAGAGAGAGAGAGAGAGAGAGAGAGAGAGAGGCTGGCAGCAGTCAATTATTTTATTACATACTTCTTGCAATATTTATACAGAAATAAATTATCATAGAAACAGACCACGTGAGATTACAATACCTCAAAACCATTGCACAACAAACTATCTGAATACAAAATATGGCCATTGAACTCGTCGAATATAACTTAGAACCTAAAATAGTAAAAGGTAAATTAAATTTACTCGCCGATGCGATGGATAGGTTGCCCACCACGGTAAAGGCTGATATCACCCAAATTGTAATAAACAATACTAGTTAAGAAATTGAAAAGAATATGCCAAGCTGTACTCCCTTTTACGAGGCTCTAGCAAAAATTATATTTGAGAATGCACAAAAACACGATGAAATTAAGAAAAATATTGCAAAATGTATCACCAATTATTGAACTTACATAAAAAACACAGTAAAAAAATGAGCTCCACTCTACTGACAAAGAGTGTGTAGTGAAGATAATAGTTAATGAGGAATACTTGCCATTACAGGCAATAGCCAAAATAATTAGCACTATTTACCAACTAAATATTTAAATTTCAATGGAGACCCACTGCAATAAAATTAAAGCAACATGTGTAAACCCACTCCTCAATTGCAAAATCATTATAAAACCACACAATAACCCGCCATACTATCTCTCTGTTTATTACCACGAACAGGAGTACATTAAAATCGAAAATTATTCTCACTTACTCATAGCACAAATTGTTAATAACCCCTCACCATTTTTAGATAAGTACACAAATGATTCCCCATTTAAAACAACTTACGATTGCACTAACAGACACCGGCAAGGCCGATGCTAAGTATTGGAGATTGGCATGACGATACACCATAGCAGCTAATGGCGAAATTTACATAAAAGTACATAAGCCCATTTGCGAAAAGAAACTAACACTAGTCCCTAAATACTATATGCCAATGAAATTATCGCCACACACCACGATGCCCTTTTCGGTGGCGGTCACTTCGGACAGTGTAGGCTTAATGGAGGATGGCAACGTAAGCCTAAGTAAACAGCATAAACATCCATGCCCTAACCTGGATTCGAACCAGGAGCCCCACGCACCGCAGTCTGGCGAGTAGCCGACTACGCTACGGGGGTCGGCCAGAATGAATAAAGAATGAGTAGGATTCTCTTCTCACAGAAATTTCTAAAATCAAACGCAAGCGAATATTTCATTGAAATTAAAAAATGAAAATTTATGTACATATAACAATTCTGTGAAAAATATAAATTAATTTAAAAGGAAGCAATTTATGCCCCATCCAAAAAATAAAAGTTCTTCCAGGCACTTGTATTGCACATGTTCTAGTCGATTTTAATTTTACTAAACATACTGTCTGCATACAGTTGTCACTCCCACGCAAAGTACATTGTTTGAGAGGCAAATTAACATTCGAGGTTATTGAGATAATATAATATTGCGAAGTCTTACAGTAGTTACCTACTCATTTCTAAGCAATGTTACACAATATGGTCTTTTGCAGATGGCGCAATAAAAATACAGTGAGGAAAGACCTTATCAGACGGGGAGCTGTAAGGGGCGGCTGGCCGACAAGTTTGTCAACAACATAGTAAATAATTCTATAAGAATGATGGCAAGATAAAAACGATATGTATGAAATACTTTTCTTATTGTTTATGTTATAGGCTATTGTAGTAAATTCCAGCTGTTGTCTGTCATATTTTCAGTTATGGATAACACCGGGATAAGATCATTACTTACCTTAGCATATTCTAAAGTACTTTCAATAATATTATGATGTTATGATGTTGAAATCTTTCAAAAATTCAAACAATGAATTGTTTATGCTAGGAAAGAAATTCCCAGTTTACTGTGTTTTTTCTCGGTGTCATAATTGGTGCTGAAGCAGTTAAAATACTATATCTAGGAGTGAAAAATAGCTTCTACTGTACATACACACTAGCAAAGTCTCAAGGAAAAGAAGCTCCAAAGCACGTATGTTATCGAAAATACGTCGGCCCAGCAACAGGTATGGAACAACCAATAATAGTTGAAGGGTTTTATAAAAGTATTGAGCAGCACAATCTAATGTGCCTGAATTACATTGGAGACAGTGATTTGAGTGTGTGCACACGTTTGCAAGAAAGCGTGCCATACGGCCGTAACATAAAAAAAATGAGTGTGCTAATCTTATGACTAGAGCATTCAGTGATGGTCTTCATAAGCTGGTATCAAACACTGCATATCCTCTTAATGGACGCAAAGTGCTAACAGAAGTAACAGATGGTGTCTCACGATTGGAAATACTAATTAAAGGTGTACGGTCTGCAATAAAAGAAGCTTCACAAACTAAAAATTATCTTCCAGCATGTGAAATACTGTAACAGGATTTAACGATTTCAGTACATCATGTGTGTGGCAACCATGAAAACTGCTGTGGTCCATACTGCAAAAGTAAAGAAGTTGGAGAAGCTGACGTCACGCATCGCTTGGTATCTGCTGATTTGATCTCTCCTATAAGGAAACTACTTGATCGTCTCGTCAGAAATGCAGATCGTCTTGCATTCAATAACACAACAAATCAAGTAGAAAGGTACGTATAACAATTCACGAAACTGCTTCAAAACTTAAATACAATATTTATTTGGTCAGTTAATCAATAGAGCACGTGAGAAATATTAGTTTCTAAAAACGATATGAATCTTGCAATAATTTGTCGATCTATAAATTATAATGTTTCTTATTTGCGACATGTTACTCCCAACGCCTGTAGCATAACAAGATACCTTATTAATTTATTCATCTTTATAGTTACACGATCAGTTTTAGTTAAACTGTTCATTATTTTCAAGGTGTATGAGCTTAGTTTCTAAGCTCCCTGGAGGAAAAAGAATAATTTTATCCAAGCATGGTTCATATAATAGAAGGGCTGTTGCAGCTGGCTTATCTCATTCTTCTAGTCCAGGGACTCTAAAAATTGTGTGTGAATAGGGAGAATGTTAGGAAATCTCTTAGCAAACTATATAAAATAACTGGATAGCAAAGAACGAAAAATGCTGTGCAGACTAATACAGAATACGGGACATAAACAGTTGAACCTGATGTACCTGCAAAAGATCTAAAAAAAAAATTAACGGAATTATTAGATGAGCTTTTAAAAGAAGTTGATAAGGAAGGGAAACAAAGTTCTCTTGAAAGACAGAGTGTTGGGCAGCATGAAAATGCGAAATGGATAGAGGCGCAGCTCAATCGACTTACTGCCGCTAACTTCGGCTCAGTGGTGCGAAGGCTGGAAACTACGCCATGTAACAACCTTGTGAAAACTGTTTGTTTAAGAAAGAAGTAAACACCGCTGCAGTGCACCAAATCCAGGGGCAGCTAAGTATCTCAAGAAAAAGATTTTGTAATTTTGTAGCATACTCGGATAATGATGTCTTTGTTCAGCGAATTTGCCGAGACAAAGAACTTTGGGAAAATAAGATGGTACCAAAATTGAAGTTTTTCTTCCTTCACTGTGTGCTACCTGAGATTATTGATAGTTGCATTAGGAGAAACCAGAAATGTAGAGATCCTGAGTACATCATCACAACTCAAGCTTCTCGAGAAAAAAAAATATAAATAGTAATTGGTTCAATTTTTATGCCATGGAAGACGTGAAAATGTGTTAATTTAATTTTTGGCATGGCTAATAATACTTCTTAATTAAATTTTGAAATAATTTTAACTCTAGTATTTATTAGTTTTTTTTTTAAATAAAAATGATTAAACATTGTCAATGTATATTTCAAATTATTTGCCACTACTGACTAAGAAAGATTTTTTGTGCTTACTGATATTTCAAGGTTTTCATTGATGGAAATAATTGCGAAACACAAAAATAAATTTTAACAATAAAATGTGAGTTAATATTATTAAAATGTAGTCTAACACCATCTTTATTGAAAATGTATAAACGAGGTTTGGAAAACCATCGATATATAGTATTTATTTGTTTTCAAATACAGAAACTGCAATAGAGTATTTATCTTTTTTTAACTTAAATACTCTGTGCTGATTTAACTCATATCGTTTGCATAATTACATTTATAAATATAAAATATTTACTTTGATTCATTTGACTTATATTTCCCCTAATGATGTACTTATTGATTTTTAAAATCAATTTTCTTAATATATGCGAAATTTGTTTAGTTTAGTTCCCATTTAATTACGGAAACCATTCGAAATATTATGTGAAGCTTTTACATACATAGTCTTCAGTTCTGAAGCATTGGGTATCGCATTCTTAAAATGTATTTTAATCAGATTCTCTTTATACTATGGTGAATTTCTGTTTTCTGGTAACATATAAATTAATTTCATCATGAGAATATTCGGGTTTTACACTCTCACACACATACACACACAAACGTGTGTGTGTATATATATATATACACACACACACACATTTAAAATCTATTTTAATTTTATAGTTTTGTTTTAGGATAATATAGAAACTTTATCACCATAATATTTATATATTTGTTGGGGACTTTATAGTTATTGTAATGGTAACAGTACGGTCAACAAAATTTTATTAAGTTACCACAAATATACATGAACTGGTTTTAGTTATTCTGAGACTCTGTGCGGTAATTCCTTGTGATGATTTTAACATATAATAAGGACTGTTAGGAGAGCCAATAAAGTACATTTTTCGCGAGTCGACTTATCACGTCTATTATAATGAAGCGTGTTTTTTTATTAGCGGTTCGAAACAGATATACCTAAGTGTCATTAGGGAAACTGTATTAAATCATGCCTTTTATGTTGCCAGAGTCGTTTGAGAAATTCGCTCCCGCAAAATTCACCATTTTTATAAACCAAAAACAAATCAGCACTTTTTAAGTATTAAAACTAAACAAGCATGCTTCATCCTGGCCCGAATTTCATGTAACATCCTGAGAACAGCAAACAAAAACAACTGGGCGAGGGGCGCCTTCCATGTCCGACCCTATTGTGACCTACCTTTACTCCGGGGGAGACGGGTGAGGAGATAGCCAACACTTTTACGAGCGTAGACCTTCCTCACAAACATTTAATTTTTATCTGGTTCCCGCCTTCAAAGGCTCAAGCACTCCGAATGACCTTAATCAGCATTCGACATTAGAGGTATTCCAAGCAAGTCAGGGAGCCATTTTTCCGAACACTAAAAAAAAGGAACATGTCCCGATCAACACTAACTTACGTAGCATATTACGAAATGGCACAAAGGTAGCATATGGTACGCCACTCACGGAAGTCAGGTCTTACGAATATAAGTATTGGCACTAAAGGCGACTTCTGAATCAGGACACTTAGCGCACTGTCGGCACAGACCATACAAGGTGTAAGCGTTACTTGAAATGTGAAATGTCACGACTTCCGCGTACTCCGGCAGATTGCAATCATGCCTTGTGGCATGCTAATTCAATTCACTTGGTAAGCAATATAGTGCAGGGCTTGATGGACGAGTTCCATGTGGCGAGAACGCCATAATTAATCATTTCAAGTATAGATAGGGCATCCTACCTTTTTCTTCTTAAATATCAGCGGTATCTACTTATTAAGCTAGGTTGGGCACGGATTTAATATAATACACTCAATTCAGTAAATTGTAAATAAAGAGAACCAAGACTGCAATGTAAAACCTTATATTTAATTGTAAAACATGTCTATAAAATTAGTCCACTTGTTATATATAAATGTAAGATTCTCAAAACCATATAGAGCTGCGCTGTGGCACATTTAAACCACTTATGTAAATAGCCTATCAAAAACATAACTTCTAATTGCAGCAACTAGCACACTACTATAAGGCTGTGTTTGGCGCTGGGACAAATAAAAAGTTTTCAGGGGTAATAACAGTCGCCGAGCACAACTCCCCTATCCAAGGCCATGAGAAGCAACAATCCTAGAAATATTCAAATTACAATTGTAGTGAATATCTTACCAGCGACATGCCAAAAAGAAACCAGGTCGTTACTTTAAGTACAATCTGCACCGTTTGTGTATCAATTAGAAGTATTTCTATATAAACCAGAAAACTTAAGTAAAATAAATTTACCATGTGTATAGCTTACATCGTTTACACTAATGTGATATGATTATAATAACTAGCATATTAACAAATTGAAACTTGATCATTTCAAACCTTGTATATATAAATGTGTCAAAATCCTAATTTCTACGAAGTGTCATACTCTGTTCACATAATCAATACTACTAGAAATATACTGTTATATAAGTCAAAATATTTACCTGTAAATATTTGCTAGCCGAAATAACATTTACTTTCTTGTAGTATATCTTATCTACTGTAATAGATACTTTCTTATTTTCATTCAACTTGAAGACAACATTATGACTACTAATTTTTAAATTATGTAAAATAAATCCTTTAAATAATAAGTGTGCACCTTTAAGCAATCAAGCATTAATAATATGAAGCTTATATATGTAACGTGAACCTAAGTCTCACGTTGTTCCCAACGCTCTAGGGAAAACATACACACAGCGAGCGAGGACACGTTTCACTTGTTACCCACTCGTCATCCGCGTGGAAGAAAGGCTGTCTCCGGCAGCTCCGACGGAGCAGTAAGCGGCGGCGTCCACATCCAGCCTTACTAGGTACCTTCCCCAATTCCTCTGCCCCAGGCCAGCTCGCATGGGACGCACGAGCATGGAAGAGAGGGGGCAGTGCTGTGAGCATTACCAGGCAAAGGGTTGCCAGGCCGAGCTTGTTGTTGGAAGGAAGTCGGCCATGTTGTTGGTAGTTGTGGCAACAGAAGGGGGAATGGTATTCTAAACAAGGCTGGGCGGTGTAGTATAAATAACGCGAGCGCTGGAAGCTCGTGGCCATATTTGTTGCTGTCGATGCTGAAGGGCCGCCCGAGACATCTTCACCGTGAGGACCGCCAGGCCAGCGGTCCGAGTTCGACATCGTGGAAGAGCTGCCGTCGAGACGAGCCAGAGCGTTGTCGTCTGCACGATAGTGGGTAAATATCACTCCCGTTAGCGCGTCCTAAGTATAGTGAGGCGAGGGCGAACGAGGCATTAATTACCAGCTTTCCGAAAGCAAGATTAGTACTCTTAATTGGTTAAGCCTTCAGCTAATTGTTGCTATATTAAATCTCTAATTAGATTCACCGAAGTAAAGTAACAACGATTTTAATATCTTGTTTGTACTATTGGTGGTTTCAATAAATTATAGTGTTTTGATATAAATGCTCTTGATTTACTGGACTACGCCTTTCCCCTTGTAAATTAATTCGTGACCAGTTAGCTAAAGCAGGGTCACAGCAAGGAAAAGTTGCTTCGTATGTTGAGTTAGTGGCGGTTTTGTGTCAGAGGGTAGATTTGGGGTTAGTTCTGTTGGCCTTCGCCAGCCATAGCTTAACAGAGTCTGACTGGAAACTGGACATTTATGAGAAAGAGACGTCAGCATAGCTCTTCGGATTAGAAAAATTCGCGTCATATATCGAACATGACGAATGTGACATACACACCGATAACTAGTCTCTGCTCAACCATCCCCACCAGTTGGATAAATTAGGGTGGTGGGTTTGGAGATTTTACAGGTTTCGTTTTGAGGTGTTTCATTTTGGCAGCTCCGATAATCAGGCAGCTGCTTCAACTTTCGTATGTATGATTCCGGAAATGTTTGGAAGGCGTGAGGGGGGCAGTGAGGCGACTTGAAATATTATTCAGGGGTTTCCCAAATGTTTTATAAATCTCTGCGAGAGTCAGGCAAACGATAGGTGGTATGTGTAAGTTAAGTCGTGTATGTCGGCTGGCATGGTGCTCCCCTTTGTGGAGAGTATTGTACTATAGTGTACTATGGTGTACATTGTAGTTCCCGGGTCTTTGAGGCCTATGATTTTATGATAATTCATGATTCAATGTTTCGTGGGCATCTAGAGATAAGAAAAACTTTTCAGAAAATTGCTTTACATTTTGTTTGGCCGACTTGAAAGGGAAATAGAAGTAGCGGCATAAGTAATGCCATGTGAAGATTGTTAAAAATGTAAGCAGTAGACAAAAAAATGTATTTTCTGGTGCAGGATACCACGAGTACGAGCCAGGAGCCGCCAGCCATGATGTCACAAACAGAGGTTGCGGCCGGCGGCCTGGGGCAGCAATGCTATCTACAAAATTGCCGATTTCACTCCAAAAATAACTTCCGAAATAAATTATTTTCCCAAAAAATTACAAAAAAATTTCCAAACAAATATAAAAATGGGGAAAGTGGATGCAAAACACTTCGAAGAAAAAGCCAAATAATTCTCAAAAGAACAAGGAGATAAGAGGCTCTTAGCGGAATTATTCACTTAATCCTCAAAGTAGTAGAGGAGGCTTCACGACACCGAGCCCGGTCCAGGTGGGATCAGTGAACATGGCCCCCTACCCCGACCACCATTCTGCGCCTACCACGTCCAAACCTAGCTACCATCCCTACCCATCACTTCACAAGCCCTCGCACTTACCTCACCCCCGTTCACCCTGCAAACAATGGCAATCATTATCAAAAATTGCAAAATATCAAAAATGTCGAAATAATCTAAGATCATAAAGTGATAACCTCACACTCATCCCACATCCCGCACCTCTCTCCCTCTACTCACCCACCGACACTCAATAAAAATTCCATAAAAATCGAAAGATTGGACAAAAGCTATAAAAAATTGAGGAACATATAACTTTAGCTTCACACTCATACCACCGCCCTTGCCTCATCACCCCTCCTCAAACCTACCCCTAGCGATTATTATAAAATCGAAACAATTTTAAAAAGTTCTAAAAGTCCAAAGAACATATTATGTTTCCCTCACACTCATACCCCCACCCCTCCCTTCGCATTACAATCCACCCGCCCACTTAACCCTGCCCCTGCTCGACCCAATCACCCCACCATCAACTCCTACTCCTACATACTCACATTCTAATTACAGTAAATACGAAAAACTGCAAAAAAATATTTATAGATATTAAGGGAAATATTAGTTTATCACTCCAACCACCATATTGGTTGATGATCTTGATATCGGCGGCAATGAGCTTTAACTCAAAAAGTCAAAAAGTTAATTTAACACTCGAGGAACATATTTTAATTATAGCCCATCCTGTTACGCTCGACCTCTTCACATTAACCACCAACCCCTACCCATACCTACACACATTTCAATAATAAAATATCGAGAAAAATTAAATTAAAAAAACATTAATTTTAACAATTAAGGAAAAACATACATTGAAGACTCCGACCACCAAGTTGGTTTTGACGACATTGACATTAACCCCAAAAAACAAACTCGAAACAATGGAAAAAAAAGTAAGAAAAGGAAAAAAAACTCGAAAAAATTTAGAAAAATATTAAGGGCTTGAATTCGACACCCATATTAGATACTGGTGACCTTGACCCTAATAAACTTTAAAATGTAAAATCGAAAAATAATTTTACATATCGAAAGAAACCAAATTGAATGTTAAAGACCTTGACCTTAACACCAATGAGCTTTAAAAATTTACAATACAGATAAAATTAAAAATATAAAGAGAAAAATAAAATGATAAGGAACATATACTACAAAAATTGACTCCCCCCCTCCCCCCCCCCCCCCCCGGTTGGATGGTGGTGACATTAACCTTAATCTCTATCGCGTTGGATTCAAAACATTGAGAAAATGCAAAAAAATAAAATAAAACACTTGAAAAATACACAAATATACTACATCGCTGACTCCGAAAAATATGATAAATGTTAGGGAACTTAACTTTGACACCAGTTGGTCTCCTAAATTCATAATATATCGAGAAAATATTCAAAATAAATTAAAAATCGAAAGACATATAATGTTAAACTCACACTCACATCAATTTCCACACACCATGCCTCACCATTGTTAAAAAAAACCTTGAATGCCCAAAAAAAATTCCTTAGAAACCGAGTAACATAATATTGATCCTCTTCACTTCTCAACCATGCACCCCCAACCTTTCATCCCCCTCCACAAACAAAATAATAATCGTCCTTAAGTAACAAATACTCTCTTTCAACCGTACCAAATAATATTTCTGTCCATTGGCATCGAAATTGTACTTTAAACACATATTTCTTTTCCAGTGTTGGACACTATAGTGTGTGCTTTTTTTATCTACCACCATAGAGCTCCCATGTCGTCCATTTCCAAACCCATGGCCTCCGTGACATCGCATGCATTGTTCGTCTTGATCACCCCGGCCCAAGAGAATTTGCTATACGTATCCTTGACTATTACTGTCAACTGATATAGCATGCAGTAGAAGAACTAAGACGTCAAATTTAGGGTGCAGGAACAATCAATTACGAACTAAAGACGGACAGTCGCTATGATGCAACTAGATGGATGGAGCATTGTAATGGCAACAAGAACACTGCTCTCCTGGACGGCGGGAAGACGGTATGGCAGACCTTGTGCTCACCACTCATATGTGACGTCTATCTAGCAAAAGCATCGTGAGCCCACAGCCATCTTGAAAGGCCTTCAGCTATATAAACTGCAGCAGTCGGCCCCATCTCTAGTTCTTGGCCTCGTCAGCAAGCATGTCTTCCACCCTGCATATGTGACGATTGCAAGAAATTTACTGGTCTCGTGGATATCAGACGCCACAGCCAGCAGAGTACTAAGAGTACCGATTCGAAGTCGATGAATACAACGTATCTGAAGGAGACGAAATTGTCCTGTTTCCAGATCTTCGTCCAGTAGAAGATGTCAACCACTGCATGTTCGATCCTAATTCGTTGTATGATTATATATATACAAGGCAACATTGTGAATAATATGGCATCTCTTTTATAGATGAGTGTGATGTGATTCGCAGCTTGATTTTAAAATGTGCAATTGGTATATTCCTTTACAGCTCAGGTGGAATATATTTTCACCGAAGACACATTCCAGCTTTTACCAACCTTCCTATGTGAAGATGACTAGTGTAACGTTCACCTTTGCAGGTCGATCTGGCCGAACGAAATTACCGAAAGCTGTAAAGGTATATGGCACGAAACGCATTGTAGTAAAGACAGGGGCGAGTGGATGCTGACATTAGACACACTCTGTGCATAACATTTGTTTTCTGTGTACAGAGCCGAAAAGTTAAGTAGTGCTAAATTCATACCATGAAATTTTGTTTATTGAGAGTGCGGTGGGTAAGTGAAACAGGTACATGTTCTGTAATATGTATTTATTTGACAGAGTACTAGCATGAATTCAGAGCATGCGGGTCCATCGTCCAACGACGACGAGATATAATGTGTGGATGTGGATTGCGAAGATACTTGCAGCAAATGTAAATGTTTAGTTACCTTTAGCGAGACCATCTCAAGGTTCCTGTTATTGCTTGCCGAGGTCGTGAAATTTCGTCATGGCCGATTTCCAAGACTTCGCCATTTTGTAACCGCTCCTATATAAAACAGGTTCTCTACGTCGACGAGAATTTAGTTCGCGGCAGACAGACAACATGACTGTCTGGCTAGAACATGTCCTTTCCTAAAACATAGACTAAGTCGCGTTGACTATACTTACTGGTCCGGTAGCATGCTCAAGGAGTATGAAGAGGTGTGCGATGGTAATTTGCACTGGACCTGTGCTAAGAATCCCGACTTGTTCGAGCCTTGTTATCAGGTGATCGGCTATCACTCAGGCTATGGTAAGAATTTTTTTTTTTTTTTTTTACATATGCGAAGACACCAAACTTCCGTGTTTGCCTGACGATGTCGAGAGAAATTACCTCTACATACACCAAACTGTGGATTATCAACATCAAATCTTCATACTTTGAAGGTCGTTATCGCAGATCCATTTACATCAGAGTAGGTGGACTCAGCCACCGCAGTACAGGAACCTCCCCAATAGAAACTTTTTTTTGACCGAATGTTAATATTTCACTCGGGGAAACATTAGCCCAAAGTGTATTTTTGCATTGGATGCCAACTGAAATATGTTGCTTAACCTACATTATTGGATCAATAGAAATGTAAGGTTTTTTGCACGCTTTCCTAAATTCTCTTTCTTTCAAACATATTCTATATTAGTCAAAAAACTAAAATGCTGTTTGTTAGCTTTATGTTGGTTTATCGTGTATATATTACATATCCCCAATCTAGAATTTTAGACATCAACTAACTAATGTTGGTACTACATTGGTTATTCGTAGTGATTTATAATTTACTAAATAATACACTTTTCTCTTTTAGAAAGGCATTTTCACAAACCTTTATCCTCAGTTAGCAACGTTTCGAGAAGAGGTGTTTTGCATACATAATACCAACTAATAAAGAACGTTCTGCCAATGTTCGTTGCCAGTTATTGAAATAAATTTTTACTGATAATAAAAATAAATAAAAAATGCACTAACCCTATAATTACTCATCACATAACACTTTATATTATGACCTGAATATTCCATTGGTAGATACTGGATTTGAGCCCACGCCCTTCGGATTAGCAGCATGATGTCATCTTTTTATTTTTATTTTTATTTTTTTCGTTTTTACCTTAATTTGACTTTGTTGTGACATTTGATGTTGACGAAGCTCAAATGAGACTGAATTGTTGACAGATTCCCAATGTGACAAGCGAACTGGAAATCCACCACAGGGTCCGAGGCGTGAACATATAACCCC
Source organism: Dryococelus australis (assembly GCA_029891345.1). Classification (NCBI taxonomy): domain Eukaryota; kingdom Metazoa; phylum Arthropoda; class Insecta; order Phasmatodea; family Phasmatidae; genus Dryococelus; species Dryococelus australis. The sequence goes on along the minus strand of CM057002.1, from coordinate 90,107,902 downwards.
TCGACAACAATTCGGCCACCCTACCCCTGAGCTATGGTGGCAGGACTTGAATACTGTAACTTGTTATTGCTGGAACAGAAATAACTACGTATCATAATATTAAAGTTCGAATATACCATGTTATATTCAGATTTTACTTTTGTGAAACAGAATTTAAAACCTGCCAGTTTCAAGAATATATTATACAACTAATAACAAATACACAACCAAAGATAGCCATTTTATTTCTAAAGGAACACTGTTGCAAATAATCCTGTAAACGTTAAGCAAATGAAATTATATATAAATATATAAATAAATATATATGTATGTATATATATATATTTATTTCGAAAATATCAATACCATTCTATAATAGCATTGTTTAAACGAACATTATCGTTGCTGGACGGTCCTTGTAAAACATATTTAAACTTTTACTTTCTGAAAGAAAAAAAGAGCACAATTACATACTCAACAAACATAAATAAGCACTCCGAAATTGTTTATACACCAAATCTCTCATTTAACGCCCAATATAAAAAATTCATTCAAATTACCAACTGTATGTCTACCAACAAACTGCCAAAAATCAGCCAACCATGTCCATTATAATCCATTTGAAACAAAAATAGTAAATATTAAAATTCTAACTGGTAAGCAAACATGAACAATTATCGATTATTTCTTCATCCCATACATAATTATTGAGTATTGTTAGAAACTGTTCAGTTACATAAAGGTAGTCAAACCGGTCAATAAACTAAAGAAAAAACACTAATTAAAAACTGTTTGGATTCCAACATTATTCCAACATAAGACGAACAATATATTTAAAAGATAAATGGAAAGTTATGTTGAAAAACATTTGTACTTGGTTAAATACAGGATTAAAGTGACATTGTTTTCATTAAAAATACCTATTTCCTAATATTGATTTAAATGGTGGCTATACAGATTGGCAAAAAAAAATGCATGCCAATGACCCACTTTATATCTACCGACTAGTTGCCAACAATCACCCAACCACGACTATGAAAATATATTATTAATATATTTATTTATGTATAAAAAAAAATTTAAGCAAACAAGAAAAATTATGTTTTAATGCCAATACTTGTATGGAGCATAGTTGAAATTATGTTATTTACACAAGATTGACCAAACTAATGAAAAAGGTCCAAACACTAACCATTTGGTTCCCAAAATTGTTCCAACATAAAACCAACTAAACATAACTCATAGAAAAATGTTTAGTATCGTATATGGAACTTGCATCTCATACAATACAGGAAAAATGCATTGTTTTCATTAACAATAACTATTCTTTAATTTTGACTTAAATTGTTGGTCGTATAATATCGGCCCAACGTGAAAATTAATACCAAATAACAACTGTATATCTACCAACTTGTTGCCAACGTTGAGCCAACCTTGACCATTAAATTCAATTTAAAACAAAAATTTTTATATATTGAAAAACCTAAATATTCATCTAACATTAAAAGTTATTGTTATTTTTATTCATTCCAAAAATACATTTGAGAATTGTTGGAAATATGTTAGTTACACAATGTTTTTTACCGACAAAAAAAACAGCACCACTCACCAACTGTTTGGTTTTGAACATTGCCCCACCATAAACCAACTATGCATATTTCAAAGAAAAATGGTCAGTATCGTGAGAAACATTTGTTTTTGGTATAATGTATTATATAGGTATTGTTTTGATTAAGAATATCTATTCATTTCCTTTGCTATAACATGTTGGTTTTAAAATATTGGCCCAACATAAAAATACATACACTTTAGCAACAATATGTCTACCAAACTGTTGCCAAGATTTAGTCAACAATCTTTAAGTTTTCATAAATTGGTCTTGCGACATGTTCTGACATTTTTTGATATAGAGAGGCTTTAAAAAATTTAAAATTCCGAGTAAGGTTGGCATATTACATTGGGCGAACATTGTATTTATGCATGTTTTCTAACCCACCATAATGCCAAACATTCCAACCAAATGCCAACTGTTGGGCCAACGTATGTTGCTACTTGGGCTGTCATCATGCATCAACGAGAATCCTCTCAGAGACCCCACTCCAGAAGCAAGACTGCACCCGAACTCAGCTCTTACCAAATGGGTAAACATCGAGGATCATCTGAACCTGACCTCAGCATCGATGATGCGGTGAATTTGCTTTTCTGGGGGAAACGACACAATTCTGGATGTGAGTTATGCAATTTCCAAAGACGAACTAAAGTTGATTTTAATATCCGTCCTCGGTCAGTTAATCTTGGCTCTTTAAAGGTTGTGCATTTGCACTACTGCTGGAACATGTTAGGCACATTTGTTCTAAACGCCAACCACATTTCTGTCAACATGTCATTATTTATTGTTAAGCTGTGCATTCCTGAAAGCATATGAAATAACTACAAGTTGCAAATATTATGTGATGGTTGTGTTAGTCGTGTGTGCATACATAAAAATTACTGATATATTTCATTTGGAGTCATTACTCTGTCACAAGTAATAATTTTCTGATTTAAGATTGCATGCAATACTGCATAAGAATTTACACAAAATGAATAATTAACTTTTAATATAATCTGTGATTGAAATAAAAAATTCCGAAAAAAAAATTACATTAAAATAAAAGATTTCTTTCCTCATGTAGTTATAATGACTAAAACATACCTACATACTTAAATACATATCAAACTCAGAAGAAAAATATTACTGGTTTAACTAATGCAATGTGTGTTTATGTTTAAAAAGTGCATACCCACATGTATAAAATTGTAATTAACATTATCTTAATGATTTTCAAAATATTTTAAATAATTGTGACAAATACACTTAGCTATATCAAACTGAGAATTGTTATGCAATGTTGGTTACATTATAAGTTTTAATTTTAATAGAGTTACATTTTATCACTGGACTGACCCCTCACAAGACTCAAGGGACAAGACTGACTCTCACAAAATTGACCCTTCACATGACTGAGCCATCACAAGATTGACCCCACACAAGACTTACACCTCGCAAGACGACTGGCAACTCATAAAGAAATCTTACCCCTCATAAGAAGACTCACCCCTCGCAAGAAGACCGACCCCTCACAAGAGGACCGACTCCTCAGAAGAAGACCGATCCTGCACAAGAAGACTGACCACTCACAGGAAAACTGAACACTCACAATAATACTGACCACTCACAAGAATACTGGCTGCTCACAAGATGACTAACCACTCACAAGAAGACTGACCACTCACAAGATGACTGACCCCTAGTAAGAATAGTAACCTCTTGCCCGACTGACACCTCCTAAGACTGACCCCACACACGACTGGCCACTCACTGCGGAGAATGCTCCGCAACCATCTCCGTACACTTAGCAATCACCCCTGCATGCTCTTCAATCATCTCAGCAAGCTCCGCAATCTCGATATATGAAGAATATTTTTACTGCAAGAGCCTTAGGAGTGAAGATGGAGGCGAAACTCCCAACTTCAGCTTCGTCGGAGACGAAGCTAAGACCACGTATAGGATAAACTTTCTTAATGTATCGGGATTTCGGAGCATGTGGAGGTAATTGCAGAGCGTGGAGAAGTGATTGTGGAACATGCAGTGGTGATTGAGAATCGTGTGGAAGTGGTTGAAGAGCTTGCGAAGCTGATGAGGGCATGCACTGGAATGAGGGGTCCATCTTGTGTGCGGTCATATTTTAAGAGGTCATCTCGTGAAAGGTCAGTATTCTTGCGAGTGGTCAGTCTACTTTTCCGGGGTCAGTCTTATGTGAGGGGTATATCTTCTTGTGAGGGGTCAGTCTTCCAGTGAGAACCATCTACTTGTGAGGGATCTTTCTTCTAGTGAGGGATCTTTCTTCTAGTGAGGGCTCAGTCTTCTTGTGAGGATATGTCTTCTTGCGAGGGGTCGGTCTTCTTGTGAGGGGTCAGTCTTCTTGTGAGGGGTTGGTCTTCTTGTGAGGGGTTGGCCTTCTTGTGAGGGGTCAGTCTTCTTGTAAGGGGTTGGTCTTCTGGTGAGGGATTGATCAAGTGTTAGTAGTGAAAACATGTATCTCTGTCATGATTTAAAGGGATAACTGCTGTATTAACCATCACTGCGATATTAATTCTCACTTTTTTATCGATAGGTGTATTTGCCACAATTAAAAAAGCATTCTTAAAAATATTTTAGATAATTTTAGTGATATGATTTTTACATTTTTTGCAGTCATTATAACATGTTTGAAGAAACCATATACTTAATGTAAATAATTTAATTTATATTTATAATAATTTTAATCGCCAATTATAATTAAAGTTTTTTATAATGATTTTTTTCTAACAAATTTATGTTTTTTGGATGCAAACATAAATCAGCACACTGTTACTTGCGACATAGGGATCAATCTAAACAGAAGATTAATTAAGTGGATCGGGCCGATCATCGGACATGCTCCCATCCCATAACCAACAACCAGCCCACCCGTCACCTACTGCCCCTATTGCCCCCCTCCGACTCAGCGCCACCCTCGTCCCAACCCATCTCAAACATAAATATCGAGAAAAATTGCAAAAAATTAGAAACATTCTAAAAATCGAGGAAGAAATTTCGCCGATGTCTACGACCCCTTTGTGATATGAAGACGAGCGTGACCTTGACCCTGGTGATCTTAAACTCGAAAAATAAAAAATTTGTAAAAGAATGAAAGAATTTCGTAAAAATACAGGCACGGTCTATAATCTCCTTGTTGGATATTAGTGATCTTGACCCCAATAAAGTTGAACTCAAAAAATCGAAAAAAAGCTTTAAAACTTGAAAGATACTCCAAAAATAGTGGAACATATTACGTTACTGATACTGAATCCCAAGTCGAATGTTAGTGACCTTGGCCCAAATGACATTAAAAAAATTGTGGAGAAAATTGTAAAACATTGAAATTAACTTGTAAAAATCAAGTAACATATTACCTAACTGACTCCGACTCTCATGTTAGATATTGGTGATCTTGGCCCCAATGACCTTGAATGTGATAAACCGAGGAATAAAATTAAAACTAGACAGAAACTCATAAAATTGAAGAAAATATCACATTACTGACTCCAAGCCCAATAATGTATGTTTGTAACCTTGACAATAACCTCAATGAACTTAAACTGAAAAAAAAAAGAAACAAATAAAAACGAAAGCATGCATGAAAATCCAGGAACATATTGCTTTATTTGATACAACTACAATTTTGCATGTGAGTAACCTTGAACTTGACCACAGCGACAATAAATTAAATATCTATAAAAATAGCAAAAATATAAATCATAGTCGTATATCGTGTGGCATCTGAAAACTGGTTTGTAAATAAGTTTTTCCGTACGCAGTTCTGTGCAGATGAGCTCTATACATTGATGTTTCTGCTTTTTCCCAACAGCTTGCCATACATAGCATTATTCATCACCTTGAAGAAGTTCTTTCGATTGAGTTCGTGGCTGCCTGGCATTTCACAGTGTTCATTTCAATATAAGGCTTAAGCCATGCCTTCTGTTGGAACTGTACGAAATTATGGATAGCATTCTGCTTTAACCCATGATCCAATGCCTGCTTGAGTGTGACATAATGAACAATATAATTTTTCTTCTCCTCAAGGGTGGTAATTAATTTTGTTGTTTGGATACTGGGTGACATTCATAGACCAGTCGGAATGGTAGGTCCTTGTGGTCGTCGTGGAATGCAAGAGGGTACTCTACATCCACCTCCAGTATGTAGGCATTATGGACATTACCTGGCATGGATATAACATCAATATCTGTGTTGGTCCATTTAAAGCCACTGTATGACAGTGGCTGGGAAATTGTCTATATATACAAGTGATTGGTGTCTTCATACTGGAGGTACGTCGACAGCCAGCTGGCATCATAAGGGGCAGGCAAATACTTCTTCACCATCACATGGCATGTGATGCACCTAACCACACCTCCCTGGATATTAGACTCGATGAGCAGGTGAGCATCGTAATCCATGAGTAAGTCGTGTTCCACACCTGTCTTGTGCAACATGGTGTCGAATGAGAATGCAGGGCTACTCATGTACCAGACACAGTCAGGTCCATACGTGGTCCAATACAGCCCCGGAAGTTCTCAAATATGTCACACAGTATCAGGATGACCATCTTGAGGTACAGTTTGGCCTACTTCTCCAGTGATGTGTATCCAAATGCTGCCCAGACCATCTATGCATGGTGGTATTCCTCTTTGCTGATGATGCAGCCAGTGAGCTAGTTAGTGAAGGCATCGATGTCTGGCAGCTGTGGTTCGGCGAGAATCCCCCATGAGTTAACATAGTTTTAGGCAACACTCCCTTCTGAGTCACCAACTCGAGGTGTCAGGGCTTGAAGTACGTCACCATGATCTTGAAACCAATTGATGGAAATATCTGGGCAAGCATTACAAGGCAGGCAGACATAAATCTGAACACATCGATGAATTAAATGGTACATTTTTTGGACAAATTTTACTGAAGGTAATTAAGTTTTCCTATATATGTACAATAATAAATGTCCTGACTCCATAGCCAAGTATCTTAATAATGAAATTTGCATCATACACAAAGTTGTGGAAGAGGATTCTTAGTCTCTTGGGTCAGCAGGGTAGCTTGTTAAAGTTGTTGAATGCCACACTGATTGATTCCTGGTGAACTGCTTATGGTCGAAGACTTTCCAGATAATTCTGCTGTAGGGACTGGAACAAAGGTAACAGGTGGTCGCCAGAACAAAGCCAGCCCTTTTTCTTGTGACCAGTATATTAATTTGCCCGGACTGGCTATATATATCATTCACCATATTGCAATTCCAATGATATACTCCATGAATTTATTTGCAGCACCCTCCCTGGTGTACACTTTCATATCGATTGGGAGTCTGATGATCTTCGAGGCTGCTATAATACCATTATCCACCTTAATGTAGATTATATATATCTAGGGTATGTGCTGTTTGTACTTATATGTATACAGTTCACTAGGGTTCGGCTCGTATCTTTGGACTGGCACCAGCATGGCCTCGAATTGGGGGTACACGACTATTGGCAGCTTATAATTTTTAGGATATTTCTGGAACTTGAGCACAGGAGGCTTACCGTCTTCAATGATGCCAGCATGTCTGCACATATGGGTGTATGGTCTTTACAATACCTCCTGTGCTTAGCCAGTGTCTCAGCACCTGTGAACCCTGTCGCCCATAGCTGGTCATCATATGCTCAGAAAAATTGCTTTAATATGTACATCCCCAGGGTCACACCATCATCTGAGAGCATACTAGATGGGAGTAATCAGCTGTGTAGCAACAGTGAGAATTCTTGTCCTTTGTCATTATAAAGAGGAGGTAGAAGTGTTGCACCAGTTCCTCCTTCGACACTCGAATCGGCACCACATTGCTTTCATACTCGAGTTTATAGATGTTGATGCTGCCTCACAGGTTGTTGCACTCAAACAGGGTTATCTGACATAGAGGGGTGGCGAACTACAGTCAAATAAATTTGAAATTTGTCTCCAGGTCATAATAAGCCCAGTTGATATATTTAGGATTCACACCATCTACCTAGTGTGCCAGGATTGCCCATTCGATATACTGCTGGTCCTGGTTCCTGGGGTTAATAATTGCCTTTTTGGTATCAATTTGCTTAGGCAGGACAATGTAGGAGGAAGCTCGCAGCATGTCGAGTTTGTTGACTCCCAGCCAGAGACTTTTCATGGCAGTGAAGGTTCAGCTAGTTCCCTTCCTCATGTACTTATGCTCCTGCTGACATATATTCGCAATGGTGGCCATCATGGCATCTTCTAGGTCGCGTATATTGTAGATGTGTAAACTCTTTGTTTTGGATGGAATGCTGGGCCATCTTGTCTTTGTGAGGCTCGTATTTTGCACATGCTCACTCAAGAAACATTTAAATTTGACAGTGCCCTGGTTCTCGATTTCCCGCTCCAGTTAGTCGATGATAATTGCTTTCATGCATTCGAGGTAACCACAATTTCAACAGACTGGCTCAAAGTATTCTTGGCAACATAGGTCTCCACTACTCCGCAAAATGTACTCTCCACCTACATGAAGCATTATGCATTACTTTTGCCAGAGCTGGCGATGACAGCTGGATGGCAAGATCGATATTAGCTGTGATAATGCATGATGGAAAAAATTTATGGTTAAGGTATGGTGGCTGGAGCCCTGGCTGGGGGTTTGTTAAAATGTGGGCACATTTTGTGGGTAGTGGGTTGGATAAGGTACCGGTGCATTTCACACTATGTGCATGCATATAATATGCTCATGTAAACTGTCTTCTGCAGTTCCCACACCCATGTTAATTGTCATCAGTGTTTCCCAGCAACCATGATCATGACAATGCGGATCGCAATTGCGAGCAAACCCATTATTGCAGTTCTTGCAATGGGTCATATCAACCTGGCTGATTTTCTCTGTGCACATTACACAATGTGTGGTAAGGTTGTCAGTGCAGTTAAATATTATCCAGAACCTATCACACATATTCTGCTGTGCTCCCTGAATGGGTTGAGAGTTCAGTTGTGCTCATGGCACAGTACATTGTGTCAGATGTGGGTCACACAATTACAAAACTGCTTTGAATTACAAGTGATTGTATTGGAGCTGCAATAGTTGCTGACATTGGCTGGATGGTGATAATGATGAAGAAAATTATGGCTGAGGTGAGTGAGGTAGTGATGAGAATAAAGTGAACGATGGAACCAATGATGGATAATTGTTGAAAATCATCTTAGAAGTTCGATAATAACAACAACGTTCTTCTCGACTGGCCAAGCTGATGGAACTCACGAAGTTATTACTCGCAACTCGTCGACCAGAAGGAGGAATCCCTATGGAACAATATATAACCCTAGTCTTGTGTGCACTATATCGATCGAGTACCTGTATAGGGGGTCAGTGATATAAACGTAACATTCACACACACACAGTATCAGCTTGCTCACAATGACTGCATCGATTACCTCAGTGTACTCCTGTTGACTCAATATGAGAAAATTCAATCATTGTTACTTCCACACTTTACCTCAGTACAGTGAGCAGGGTGACACTAAGCAGTTGCCTCTTTTCCAATTTACACAGTTGATAGAAAATATCCACACACACGCACATACATATTATAGTATAAACACAATGTCATAATCTGTATGTCTCTGTGTAGTAAATAATTTGGAATAATAGGCAAATATAACATTTCTTTATTTTATCTTTGGCATTAACTTCCGAGTATGGAGGAACATACACAGAATGTATTTATTAATTATGTGGCAATATTTATTTTAAATGATGGTTAAAGGGAAAAGTAACTAGGACTGCAAAAGTGTTCACTTTACTGTGAACAACCTATATGCAGTGTATTCATTTCACCACCGTACTGCGGACAACTTGCCTACAGAAGACCCAGTTCTATATTGCATGGTTGGAAAGAAGAGATAAATTACTTCTCAAATATACATACATTGCCCATACTTAGCAAGTAACTGCTGTAAAACCTAACAAGGAGCAAATATGAATTCCATTGGGGGCATTCGCAAAACTAATGCCAGCCTAGGAAAAAAAAACATTCTTTGTAAAAGGCAAACTCGAATTGCAAGGATAGATGCATATTTCTTTTATGTCTAGGCCGAACTGGTGTTCGAACCGTGCCAGGTGCACGTGCCACAGCTTCCCTTTGGTTTTTTTTTTTTTGCGGCCGACCCTCAGCTACCCGACCAATGTATTACGATATAGTGAAAGTATCATTACGTACGTTACCTGCATCGCCCTTACCGAGGCACACGCAAGCATGTGTCACCAAGAAGGTGCCTGTACTTATCACCCGGACCAAGCACAGAGCCAGTCAACTTACAGAACCGAACACACAATACCTTACAGATTTAAAAGTCGGGCTAGGAATAGGCTATTCGCAATAAAGTAATAACTTTTTCCTTTAAGCCATATTTAATGGTTTAACCACCTTTCAAAATAATGACTGCATTTTAAGTAATAAACCCAGTTTGTATATTCCAGAACACTCGGAAGTTATAGCTAAAATCAAATATGTTTATTGAATAGTATTCTAAATGAGAGGTTTTTCAAAAGCTCTCACTTTACAACAAGTAGAGTGTATCTTGAGTGGATGATGCGGTGGACTGCGAAGTCGGCTGCAGAGAGGACATCAGTGTGGCGTGCTGATCAGGACAGGTGCTAACACAAGTCTGTATACGGGATTGGCAGATGATCGGTCCTATATACTATATGCATATGGAAGATGGCAGAGTAGACGTCACCTCATCCGATGTCTCCTTCACCCCACATAACTCTTACATTTATATCTGGTGGTTGCAGTGTACATTAAAGGAATTGTACATATTGTGTACATATATCGTCTCTATAGAAAATAATGCTAGCATACCTTTACTCTCCCCTCTACAGTTCATTTTTGTTACGTTTAATATACTGGCTATTAGGAATAAACATACTTGTGTGTGTTTCGGGTATGTTTGTTACTTCAAATGGTTAAGATTAAATAGTAAACACAATGGTTTAGAACGATATATAAGCCAAGGGATGGGCCTGTGGAATCAATAGACTAAGTCACAGTCGATGAAGCAGGTAATTGTACGAAATTGTATTTATTGCAAAATGTTGTCTGGGAACTTCAGCATGTGCTCACCCATTCCTATCGGGTCGTGCTCGCACATCCTCTCCTGTATTTGCAATGGGAAAATGATAAAATCATGGTATAATTCAGGTATATTTAATAATTGTGGGTGATCGTATTGGTCCGACATAAACACATGATAAATTATAATAATTCTGGCGAGGTGCAGATCTAATTATGGTATGAATTTCGACATTATCGTACAAAATACCGAAATTATGTTACACTCTACAATTACTATTGTAAACAAAAAAAATGGGTCAAGAAAATGATGTACCATAATTATGGTAAATATTATGGTACACAGTTATAGTAGAGGATGTTACCTAAAGAGCCTAACTTGTTTTAGGGGGATAGGCTGCTTAAAAAAAGGAAAATATCAAATTCCAACAAAAATGCAAAATAAAAGTCATATAGCACTTGGCAAAGCCAAAAAAGTTGGGAGGGAGGAAATTTTTGAGGAGGTGGTAGGTTCGAAGGGCCTAACCAGCTATGGTGTAAGGGTAGGGTAAACAAAAAGCCTCCCACGAAACTGCGACTACAATATATGAAAGTGGGACCATACAGAAACTATGGAAAATGCAAAATGTATCCCCCTTGCCCGGCTTTCTCAACCCCAGGGGCAGGGGGGACATTATGAAGCATTGCAAATAGGAAGGATGTAAGAAAGGTGTAGACGGCTCGGCTTACCCTCTCCTTTTGGTTTCGCCAGAGAAGCTCCCCATGCCAGTGTTTTTGATAAACACAAATCTTAATTGGGGGCAAAACCTCCTCTGGAAGTGGGGATGGGGGTCGGCAACCATTATTTGACCCCTTTCCCCATGGGGCACTATCATTCCCTTCTAGGCCCATTCCCATTCACTGTTTCGGCATAAAGCATTTAACAGGGCAAACTTATGTTATTCTTATTAGATGAGGTGGCAGATGGTAACAATAACTAACCCCTTTTCACATGAGGCACTATCGATCCCCCTTTGGGACATTCCCTGTCCCCCTCCCCCATAACCTATGGGTTGAAGCGTTTAATGGAGCAAGCTTTTTCCTCGGTTACTAATATAAGATACCTTATTTTTCCGATCTTATTTAGTCACCTATCTCTCTCACACACTTCCGTATATATAGCAAAGAGATGGAATGTGTATGATGTAATATGCACTACTACAATGACAACACTTTTTTGCATATATTTTACAATAAAAAATTACATTCAGTTAAGGTTCCAATACTCTAATCACAATCTACACCTTAATTTCAAAATAAAAATACACACTTTATATACAATTACATGGAAAAACAGTCAGTTAGGTTTCTTATATGGTAATGACAATCTGCACCTTATATGTTTAATTGACAACACAAACCCACTTTATAGTCAATTACTTTATACCTCATTACATTCAGATATATTTCTTATACTGTGATGACAATTGACAAACCCAATGGAGGATATACGACTATATAAAAAAATAACATTACATCCACCACCACCACTCACCACCACCCTACATCTTAATTTCAAACTTGAAAAACAGATTATGTTCTTTTAAAATATACTAATTATTCAGTTTCAAACCTGATTCAGCTTGTGCGATTTCATGCATTATAAGTATGCATTATATTTTTACTTCAAAAACACTTTATGTTACACACATGTGTACCTGGAAAACACATTATACACTGAAATTATGAAAGTCATTGGATACCTGTCTAATAACTTGTAGGGCCCTCTCTAGCCCGAAGAAGTGCAGTAACTCCTCATGGCATGGACTCCCCAAGTGGATGGAAGACCTGTGGAGAGATTTTAAGCAATGTCTTCTGAATAGTTGCCCAAAGTTCCCTGTTATTTCTACATGCAGGATATTGGGTGCAAATGGCTCTCTCCACCATGCCCCATAAATACTCGACTGGGTTCATGTCGGGGAATATGCTGGCCATTCCATTCGCTGTAACTTTCCAGAATGCTCCTTGAATAAGTCCTGGACATCCACAGCCCGATGAGATGGTGCATTATCCTGTTGGAACATCCCATCGTTGTCAGGAATACTGAAGTCCATGAATAGCCACAAATGGTACCAAGGAGAGTTTTGTACCGGTTACCATTAAGTTTTGTGGGTACATGGAGAAGTGGAATTAACCCATGTCACGGAACCACCACTAGTCTGCACGGTGCCTTGTTGACAACTGGGATCAATTGCCCCACAGTGTTTGCACCATACCCGAACCCTCCTATCAGCCTGAAACAACCTGTATCGGAACTCATTGGCCCAGGTCAAATGTTTCCAGTCCTCCAGGGTCCAATTAGTAACCTCACAAGACCAAGTGAGGCGTTGTGTGCGGTGTCATGCTGTTTACAGGGACACTCTGTTGGGTCTTCTGCATCCATATCCCATGGAAGCTATGTTGCACAGATATGCTATATAAATGCCTGACACCTCCTGTATTAAATGTAGCTGTTATTTGAGCAAGATTTCCTGCTCTTGTAGCACGGACAAATCTACCCAACCTCTGCCGGTCACACGCATCAAGTAACTATATATAGCCACTGTGCTGTCCACAGTGGATCATAATGCCTCGATTTTGAAATTTGCTCTACATACTTGACACAGTGAATTGAGGAATGTTGAGTCTCCACAACCTCTGAAATTGAGTGTCACATCAGTCTGGCACCCACAATTATGCCCGTTCGAACTCTGATATCTCACATCACCTTGTGATGAGCTTATAAATAACAGTCGATCTCTATGACACGACCACCTGTTAACATCTCAGACCAGTTTAGCCCATGCAATATCGTTCTGCAACGATGGCACGAGTCATTCAGTTACATAGTGCTATTCGTTGACTTTTGTCAAGTCACTATATGTACATATGAATGTCTTTACTACAAGGATACTATATATATATATATAACATGCATATAATCATGATTTTTCGTCTTTCCTACAATGACAATGTACAGGTTACTTTGCAAACCTCATGATGCATGTGCATATGATTGCACGTGAAAATGACTCTCTCCTACATGCTGCATTTGACACCCTACACTTTATATTCATTGCACATTTATACTTGGAATCATATCTCCTCCTCTTATAAACCTCATATCTACGTTGCAGGGATAAGTCTCACAATATATATTCATTGTAAAGCCTAAGAGAACTTGGGTGCGAGTACACACATTTATATGTAAAAAAAACATATATTGCCAACTTGTATATTTCCTCTCTCACACAAACAACCTATCTACATAAGCTGCATGGACAAGTTGCACTTTATATATTGATTGCATAACTAGAAATGTGGAAATTTGCCTATGCACAACATACCTAGGTTGTTACAGTGACTCTATCAGCATATTGAATAATTGGTACAGGACCTATTTCCACTCGTTGATGGTGAGGTTACCCAACATCAGGTAGACATATGGCTGGTGATGGTAAAGGCTGAGGCATCTGCAGGCATCTGCAAGTGGCCCTGGGTGTCTGCATCGCCTTGCTCATGGATGGGGGGATGATGGAGGTGGGGGCATTGGCCACCGCACTCGCCGACCGCTTGTATCTTAGCGCCTGAGTCAAAGGATCAGCAGCAGCTGGCAGCTGGCTGGAGGCGAAGCCTAACAGCCACTAGTATCTTGGCATTGGCTGCTGGCTGATGGCGATGTCTAGCAGTAGTTGGGTGGTGATGTCCTATGGCTGGGCGACGTCCTTCAGGGAGGAGACATCTGGTTGGGTGATGATGACATGTGGCTAGGAGGAGGCATCCGACAGCTGAGTGGTGCCAAAAACTGAAGGGTGGTCGCTCTTCTCGATGGTGATGGCAGGGAGCGATGCTGCCAGTGTATAGCATGTATGTGGTGGTGCTGAAGAGCATAATATAATAGTGTGTATTCCTATACCTCGTCACTGCTACACAGAAGCAGCGTGTCAGGCCTCAGGTTGTGGACGATGCACCTCTCTGGCTGCGTACAATTCTCCAGCTGCAAAAAATTGTGTGCCAGCACCCAATTTTCAGCCCAGTCACATATCTCCATATATGCCCACTTTCCGTCTGAGTCCCCGATGTCGTATGTAATACTACCACGCCATGTTGTCACTCTAGCATAGCTCGATGATGGCTCTAATTGCAGGCTCATGGTTGTTATTACTGGCCCACTGATGGCAACAGGCCAGACATGCAATTCTTATATAGTTCTTTCTCATATATGATATCGCAGCCACTCCACTACTTGAGATGTCCACAGAATATCATCAGAAGGCTTGCAACAAGGATACAAGCAGCTTCCCAACACTTACACTTGCTGTGGCATTTCAGTTCACCCTCGGTGGTCGTATTACTCGTGGATTCGAGATTCATGAAGTCCACATGCATTGTAAGTAGTAAGTAATTGCATTTTTTTACTTATATAGAAAACAGAACTTAGCTGAGCAAGGCAGGATTTATTTGCTTCTTCAGTCTTCCATCGTGGTGTTAAGTATGTTACCAGTACTCTCTTTGGTCCACTACGAGATCTTACCAGTGTCTTAATCATCTAGGGCAATGTCTACTTGCCTGTTTTCGCATTGCAGTTTGGTAATATCTTGGCATTCTGCATGTAATTTTAGAATGTGTCCGTTTGTGGGTAACTGTCTGTTTGTCTGGAGATTGACCATAGTACATCAGTTGTAAATGCTGTACGGCTGCACCTCGCTGTGAAAATTGTCCCAGATATACTGGTGTTCCCACATATGAATTACACCATCACATACCTGTACTTGCTCGTACCCTAGCTATGGTTTAAATACAACATGTTACTGTAGTTATTAAAGTAATCAATCCTATTGTCACACTTATTTTTGTTGGTCCAATGCATCCCCAGTTATTAGCTGCTATCAAAGTTTATTATACCACTCTCCACTCACCATGGGCAGTGCAGGGGTGGTCATGTGTAAATACGCCCCAGAATTTCGTAATTTTAAATTTCTGACCAAATCTTTGTATATGTATATTTGTGAGTGGGACGTTGGGCAGGGTCCTTAAGATCGCATCTTTCATCCGACTCGCTTTATTCCCACCTGCATTCGTCTCCTCCTTCCCCCTTCTCACGCTATGTGGTAGGGATGGAGGTACAGACATCGCCCATTTTGTGCCTCTAGTAAAACAGGTGTTAAGCAAGTAGACTGCTTTTCTCCTCTATTTTTTAAATCTTGCTCTGGAAAAAGCAATAAAGAGAATGACCGAGATGTAAAGATGCCTACAAATAGGCTCGAAAGTAAATATACTAGCTTATGAGGATGATGTAGTACTAATAAGCAAAAACAAGGAAGCGCTAAGAGACATGATGAAGGTGCTAGTGAAAGAAATTAAGGATGTAGGACTGGAGATAAATATTGAGAAAACAAAATACCTTCCCATCAGTAGATGTCATAATTTAGAACCAAGGGCGATAGATATTGATGGAGTAGCTTAGGAAATAATGTAAGTTTTTAAATATCTCGGAGGACTGTTGAATGAGAGGAACATCATTGAAAAGGAGTTTCTGACAAGGATACAGGCAGGAAATATGTGCAGTTTTTCGACCAGACCACCATGCTCACTGTTGACATCACCGCTTATAACGAAACTACTGCTTGTGCATCGTGTCATAGGAAGCTACTTCCAAACCTCATGCAGGTTATCATAGCAGGTCCAAGCAACCATGGGAAGACAAGCGATTCTCATCCTTCTGGAAGAGCCCAATGGTCTTAGCTTCGAGTTCATTTACCTCTACTCGAATTCAGTCCAAACAACCAAAATATATACACCTAGCACAAATAATTTAGGCAGTGGATGGTCTTCGTTTTTTTCCATTTAGTGACAGTGAAGAAGTGTACTGTTAAGTGAGTTTTTGCCAAATACTGTTTGTTCTAGAAAATGCTGCATGTGAAAAAGAATACAAAATTCCACAGTATTTCAGTGTGGGAAGACATGTTACCCTGGACTTGATTTACATTCCCCAAAAATATTCATGTATGCCTAAGCAACTTCTGCATGAAAATGCTAATTTCCCCATTCTATTTCACATGGACTACCTGAATATTACATCATGTGTACCCTGATCATGAGAATACTGATGTGACATTTGACAGTTTTGAAATTATGTGTTCACTCGAAATTACCAAGGATATTCCACCTCATAAGGGGAGGTATTGTTGGGGATTTGATCATTTCACTATCGTCCATGAGTGAACCATGAGCTATGCTGTGACCAACTTCGGCCATTGCAGCCTGAAGCATGGGCCAGATAGTCGTATTATATCTACTTACAATGGGCACTGTATTTTCGGTGGGAAAAAGGCCAAGAATCTCGGTAGGCCTAACTAAGCATGATGACAATGCTGCTAATATTTCCTTTGTCTGCAATGTCACCTCCAAGGCTTTGCAATGGCTGGCTGCACTGCGGGGCCTCACATACTAATACCGAGACTCATCTATGTTCACTAATGTCCGGTATGACTTGGCTCCCTGCTTTGGAGACAAAACACATTGGCGTAGTCAAGTGTAGCAGCAGTCAAGTGCCAGCAGAGTATATACAGAATTACAAATGTTGGCCCAAAATGCTCATAAACTGACAGCTTAAGGAGAAGCTGGCTAGTATGGAGAGTCATTTCGTCATTATAAATATACTGACTGCTAACATGGATGTGCAGCTTGGCAAGTTGATTGAGACAGTGGCCAATCTAACTTATTTGCTTTCAGCGATGCACTCAAGGTCGTGGAAGGGTGGCTATTAACCAACATGAATCCACTGTCTGCAAAGATAGAAGCCCAAATTCGTTCACTGACTACTACATATGATATCATGCCATCTGCTCAATGGGTAAGCTTGTAGCCCTGGAGAAGGAACTCGATGTTGTGGCAGCGAAAGTTGTCATCAGTGACCTTACCGACCTGACAACAAAATTAGACAGTTCCCTTAATGATGGGACCAAAGACTCAGGCACGCTAGGTGCATTGAGTATGTAGCTGGGTGACCTGGAAGTAAACCTCACTGCTGTCGGTATGGTATCTGGCAAAATTGCAGCACAAAATCAAACATTAACTACTGATGGGCACAATCTGAGCACCTTAGGCAGCACACTCGCGACTGTGGAGAAGAAAGAAATGACTTTGGGCAATAAAGCTGATAACAGAGTGCTTACAGCCCTAGCCACAAATTTGAAGGATCATCTTATTGTGGCAAATTAAGGTGCAAGTAAACTTGCTCCTCTGATAACATATCCAACATGGTGACAAACCTTGGCTTTGTTGGTAATATTCCCAACCTGGTAGCTTTTGGGGACAAACTCGTGGCTGTGGAATCAAAACTTGATGCTGGAGACAGTAGTGGGCTGGTGGACAGCAAGGGTATTACCTCCTTCGACTCTAAGCTATACAGACTCCTTAATGTCTCTTTGAAGGGTGTAAGCTAATTTAAGTATGCAGTTCGGGTATCCTAGAGGCGATAGTTAGTTGTATCATCATAGGAAAATCTAATAGCACATTATCCAAAATACTCGAAGATGCTTTCATCCCATCCACCCCTTTGGTGTGCAGCTCACGGATATATAAGATATTGTATGCCACACAATCGTTCGTCACCTGTCTGACAATTGGACAACTGTAAACATGTGAAGGGTGCAGTCATTCAGTGTATCGCTTATTAGGAAGATGCTTTAAGAATATGATCTAGCCGAGGGCCACTAACTAATTATATATACTTAGTATAATCATTGTTTGCAATGTCTGCTCCTTCTGATGATTTTCATTGTGCAATTGTGAGTGTTTGCAATAAATATTTGTTTGCCAAGCAGGCACACATGGAGCAATATACTGCATTGTTGGAAGTCTCGAAAACTTCTCGGCTCGATCAGTAACAACACCCAGTTCCCCCTGTGGTTGCGCTGATAAAATAACCGAGCTTTGAATCCAGTATAAAACACAAGATCATTATGGAGGAGTAGGTTACTTCATCTGTTGACAAAGAGGATGAGTCCTTAGCAGGATAAAAAAAGTAAGAAAGAAAGATTTAATGTGTACTTATGGTCGATCACAAATACCTCTCTTCATACACATTAAGGTTTATTGATGCGACATATGATGTATATAAGCACAATAAGAAATAGCTCTTGAGAAACAAACAAATTTTTTCTGCCCAATGAAATTATACAGATTGGCGATGAAGCAATGTGCCCCTCGCCTGGTTTATAAGCTGGTATTTAAACACGAGCCAGGGGACTATTCGCAAGAGTCACTGTGCCTGTACAAAGGCTTGCTTCACCTCTCGAGTGCACATTTGGTTGGAATGATGCCTCTAGCAACTCTTATAGGATAAGTTACATCCGAAATTTGGCATTATCGCCGATTTGTTACCAGCGTAGCTAGTGGCTCGGGTCTAACTTCGAAGCTTGATTAAGGCAGTCGAATAGAATTGGTGTACTAGGAATGTGTGTACTAGGAGAGTATGAATTAACTGGTGTCACGTATTTGTCTGTTAATCTCTTCCTAGCATGCTGGAAATAGAGTTCACATTAATAAAATGTTAAATATAGTGGAGAAACTGCATGAGGCTGGTATATTTAGTGAATACATTTCTCGGCCTTGGTCATCCACAACACCGGACATCGAAAAAATATATGAATATCTTAGAATAATTTAATTTGAAGCTGGTTGTTGTCAGTGAAGGAGACTATGTCAATGTGAAGGACAAATATCGCTGCTGATCTCCATCTCCCTGCCTTCAGAAATTATCCCAGGTGCAAGGACAGCAGGACTTGTATCAAGGAGATTTGATCGAAATGATTCCTCATGCCAGCTCTAGTAATGTCAACAGGTACATATGGACCAATATAAAATGCTTCTCTAAATATGTATTGGCCATACAGTAGCCGACAGTTATCTTGGTGGGCCTCAGTGTGGGGAAGCGGAGAAGCAGGGTCGCCGGAGAAGCAGGGTCAACGGAGAAAGAGGAAAAATGGCCTGAAAGGGAAAGAGGACACCGCTCAAGACTAGGGAGCTATCGTGCCCAGATATTTGACGGTCACATACCTGTTCGCAGTAAGTTTGTGGTTCATATGGCCATTGTTATTAAATTGGTACTGCCTGATAAGGGGTACACCTTGCAAACAGATTATGGTTAAGAATTCGAAATTCCTGCCTTCCATTCGCTAATGGAGTAGAATAGCATTAACCAATACAGCACATTTGGAAATGGTAAAGGTTCTATAGTCAAAAGATTACTTCCTCACCTTATTAATGTGTACAATTCCCGCATGCATAGCACGATTGAAATGTGGCTCATTGATGTTGATGCCAACAGCTCTTCATTGATATAGCGCACATTTTCATAATTGAGAATAAAATAGACATCCACAAGCAGAACGCTCATATTGTTGGTTTTTTTCCCTTTTTTTTTAGAATCCTACAAGTTCAAGGAAATTTGATAAATTGTACTTCCTGTCTTGGAGTGTCGAAGTATTCCGAGTCGTAAAGGTTCGTGATTATGCATCAAGAACTTTTTCTCTCGCAGATATGTCTGGCCAACACATTCGCAGTACTTTCTATAAAGATTACATTATGCCTAAATATTTCCCCTCTGATTTTTTGGTTGAAAAGATTCTGCGCCACTGCGGGAACAAGGTGTATTTCAAATCGTTGGTGTTTCCCTACTAGTATAATCAGTGGGTACCAAAATCATTGTTTAAAACTGTATAAATGAAGCTGCAAGACTTTTGTGCCTGTATGTACTAACTGATGTTTTTTTTTTTTAAATTAAATACATTATTCACGATTGTAAACCGAAACTTATCTGTGCTACCTTCTTCCCTAGACCTGTAGTTGTCCGATTCTCTCACACAAGCGGTGTCCTTGTATTCCTTTGTTGTCTATAAGTGTGGGGAAGGGGCGGCAGTGTAGTTCCTTTTTATGGTCGTGCTAGTGTCTCGACCCGGCTGCTATATGTAACCAACAGGGGATACCATCTCGGCTCCTCATTAAAGTTCAATTCCTGGTGGTTGAAGTTTAATGGAGTGGGGTGCTCACTACATCTTCTCCATATTCATACATGCCTCCTGCCCGATGACAATGATCCCATTAGGCGATGGTGTCAATTATACTAATGATTTGTGAGTTTCCCTTCTTTGTCTTACCCTTTCATTCTTTTACAACACACACTTGTAATCGGACTGTGGAGGTAGGAGGAGGACTGCATCGGCTCTTTTCTCATGATGCTGACTGCTGTCATCCTCTGGCTTACCTATCTCATGATGTGGTCAATACCCCTTGTCTGCTGTCCCTCCTGGTCCGCCCTTATCTGCCGGATGCTGTAGGGGACTTGGGGTGTTGAATTTCTTGTTCTTGACTGCTGCCCAGTTTTGGAGGCTTGTTTTTGTCTGGGGTAAGAAGCATGCGAGGCGCATGCTACAAGTGGTTTTCCAGGCCTGCTGCGAGAGATTCCTATATACCATACGCTGATAACTGGTCGAACCATATACCCCATTTATAGATAAATGTAATTTTTACTTTCTTTTTTAAATACTATAGGCAGGTCGTGTTCATTTGTTCGTACTCAGTCACACATGTGTGCCTGGTTCTACACCCACCTGTCTTAGCAAGATTTAAAAAAAAATTATTATTGAGAAATATATTTGAAATTATTTAACTAAATTAGGGGAGAAGCATGTGTGGTGGGGCACAACAGCAAGAGGTAGGCTGGCATTGTGGGTGGGATCTCAGAGGGAGGGGTAGCACATGAGGTATGTAGAGAGTGTTCAATGTCTGGGGAAAGTGCAGGCTGATGCTAATATTTACTACATTTTCAATAACCATTCAATGGCTCTGCAGTCGGTGGCAGTGGGCAGGTATGTGAGGGAAATCTGGCAACCTGGGGTAGCACAGAGAACACCCTGGTGTCCTTAGAGGAACATGGTTCATTCGGTTGGATGATATGTAAGAGCCTGCCATCATGGTGTGGGACAAGGGCCTTGTATCATGGCAGGGACAAGGCAGAATGCAAAGCCATGAAGTGCCTACTTTCTGTAGGAAGGAAAATATTTAATAGCAGCCAGGTGCATCCAGAGAGAACCACACTGGACTGGAATGCCAGTGCTGAGGTAGAATGATTACCTCTCCTCACAAATGAGTCAAAATCCACATTGTGGAGTAATTGGTGGATATTGACCGGAATGCAAGAGCATGATGTCTAGAATTCAAGATGGCTGATGGGAGGGGGAAATTTTGCCAGTTTATAGGAAAAATTAGGCGGTTGTTAACGGAAAATGATAGATTCCGAGGGAAAATTTCTGCGTGATGACATCAAAGAAGGCGAGCGAGAATCCCCAACCCTGTCTGGATGCCGGGTGAAGCAGAATGCTTCTTTTCTAACTTCTCTGGTTCTCGACAATAACAGATATTAAGATCTCATTTCCCCTTATAACTGTAATTATTGTCGCATGGTTCCTTGGATTGACACTCAGCCTCTCATGTCTGGGCGACTGTTATTCACATTCCCACTAGTCTCATTATAACCGTACCATTGGTTCCTAGGTCCATGGGTTCGTCGGGGACTTCCCAAACTTCAGCATTCTATAATCATATTCCCAAAATTTCTACAATAAAAACATTTTATATTATTCTGTTCTTGCCCATAACTCATGTTTTGGGAGAAACACCTACACCCGATTATTGACTCTTTTTACTTTTATCGTTCGAACCACATTAGCATGAGTTATAACATCTTCCATATCCTTTGCCTATGGAAGTATTTTCGCCACATGTTTTGTTATCCTGCGCCACATTTGTTTGCTGCCAGACTAAGTTATACTCTTTTTTCCTCCTATTAGGATAATCAAATTTAGTTTTGTGTTCATGATGTGCCTCTGCGATTTCTAACGCTGTAGCCATTCGCTCAGCTTTATCCATGGCGTGTGGTATTTTGTATCTCAATGCTTGACCTACGTTACCATGTAGCCTGTGAACAAATGCTGCTAATAAACATTTTTTGGCTTCGTGCCAATGCTTGCACATTCTTATTTTGTTTTTGTTTTACATTTTGCAGCATGTAACAACGGAATTGTAATGGCTGAGTCTCTTTAAATCTGTCGTTCAATTCATCCTTCATAATTTTAAATGTTATATATCTTCTTAAACAGGGACAGGTGGCGATGTTAGACATTTCAATTTCATCTTGGTCAGATTTACTTTGTCCTTATCCGAAATATTACTTAGGCTTGTTGAACTTGCCACACTTTCTAGAAAGTCGTGAAGAGGCAAAATACCATTAACGTCAGTCCATTTCTGAACTGTTGAAAAAAAAGCTAAGTTTTTAATTTGAGCCGGTACATGTGCTTTGTCTATGCTGGTATCGCGGGAGGAGGTTGACGAATTGGGCATCTTTCATTCTCCATGTTAACTGGAATCCTATATTTGCCTTACTAAAAGTTATCCATTTAGTTTCGAAAGGGGAATCCAAATTTACGATCGAGAGTCCGTTACTTTGGAGTACCGTAATGCGAATTACAACGTGTAGGAATTTTCTCATGGATTTTATATAGTTTCTCCTTCTTTGGAAAAGGAATAGGATCTGAACGTGAAGGACTAGCTAGTACTTGAACTTGTTTTCCTTTCGTGCTTTGTGAAGTCGAAAGCTGAAACAAAATCTAACCTTTCGATTTCAAATTCTTGGTAAACGCGATCTCTAGGTATGAATCGCCTAACTATGCGGACCTCAATTTCCAAAACTGCTCGTCTGGAATAATTCTCGCATTCATAAACTTTACATGCTAGCATTGGAGAAGAACATTTCGGTTTCCCTTTGAAGGCTATCTCCAATCGTGAACCCCGTCGTTAACGTATTTAGTTTAGCATGACATGGCTCGACCTGAGACAGGTCAAAATATGTGTGTTTATTATTTAATTTCTGTATTATATGGTAATAATAATATTCCAAGCCTTTCAATAATTTCCATACTATTAATTAAAACAACGTATATTGTCAACACTGTAAATAAATTACTTTTACTTCTTGCAGTTTAAACACCAAGCATCCCAGCATAACGCCTCAATGGTTTTGCAGAGTATATTAAAGAAGCGGGGAATAATTTAAACTGTAATCCAAGAGTGTGGCATTATATCCTCAAGATATACCTGAACATCAACACTACCAGTTATTCTATTATTCATAGGTCCATAGGCATAAGATATATCAAACCGATAAGATCTCCTGCAATAGACGTTTTTTCATTGTAATCGTGAAAATCTCCCTTTTTCGCGATTAAGTGTATTCGATTGGTCAACTGAAATGCGAAAGACCCTAAATGCTTCAGGACAAGTTGAAATGTCTCACTCAGCAACATTGCCCAACTCTGTCACAAAACTCCACGATTCGCTTTCATAACACGCTTCACAATGAAAGTAGAAGAGAAACGAAATTAAAGTAGCCTTAGAAAATCCTAATACAGTTTAACCCTACAGAATGCGTCTTAGTTGCAGCAGTTTAAAGTAACTTCCAAATGCTGCCACCAGTTTGTGGTGCCCAAGCGGTTAGGCAAGTCACAAACAACTAAGAAGAATCAAAATGATAAAGTTTCAAACATTCACTAAATCATTAACAAAAAGAATTATTCTATTATAACATTTTAATTACTCTGTGGGTCTTAAGACAGCTGACGTGGCTAGCAAATGAAAATTAATGAAATGAAAAGATTTCGTACTGGTTGTCCAGTGGAGTCGTCCCAGACCGGCGAAGTGTACTATCTGGCGTCGCTAGATGAAGTAGGGCGAATCTGAGTGTGGTGAGCGACAATATAGCAACATGACTGGAGTGGGGGAATGTCTCCCACCAGGAAGGAGTCAGGGCATTGGCAGGGCATTGGTCGTTCGCCAGATTGAAGAGAACAAAATAACTCTGTAAGTGGGTGCGTGCGCACAGCACTGTGCTGGTAATACGGAAATCATGTGATAGAAAATATATCGAAAAAAAGGACGTGACTTCCCATCATAAGTGGCTGTATCACACTCATATGATGTGTTACTCATAACAGGCAGTATCACAACGAATACAGGATTCCGTCGAGGGAAATACAAAGTGTGATAATTCATTAGATTTTTGGCTAGCTGCTCTGGCGGGCCCGTGGCACTACAATGGCTTACGAGATTACTTTCCATTCTTTGCCCGTGTTTGGGAGTGGGAGTGTGTCTCTTCCCTAAAAAATTTTTAATGCATGGACAGAATATTACCAAATTCACTACACATTTAGTAATTAGCAATGAAATCTGGCTCTTATAGTTTTCAACGACGCTGTATGCTGACATTGAAAATTGCAGCCAATTAAAAATTTTGGGCGAACAATTAGAACGATTTAAACCATATTCTGAATGTTTACAGTGCACCGTATATGCATTGAATGTGCAGATGGATATTGTTATTGGTCCGCCATTTTGGAACATAGGCAACTTGAATAAATAAAGCATTTAAGTTATGTTTCTGGAACTACTGGAACCATTCTCTCCTAATTTGGCACGTAAGTAATCCTGTAGTATATAATGGAAACGTATCAAAAAATCCAAACTCATGAGGTACCCGTTTTTTTAAATGGCAGCCATAAAAATACTTCATATTCGTTTGATATATCTACCATGCCATTCTGCCAACTTCGACTAAGCTATGTATGCTGAATGTATCAATTACAAACATCACATAAGCCAACATATTTACACTTTTGACTGCCATTTTGTAAGATTACGCAACATTAAAAAATATAGTTTTATGTCATATCGCGGAAACAATTAACCGATCTTATAAAATTTGGTAAACATTAATGCTATGATAGGCCATAAAATATTATTTTTCAATCGGGTTACATATATTTATTTTCAAAATAGCAACCATATAAACGTTTTAGCCTAGTATGCTAAATTTAATTTGCGAAACCATGCCAATAATTTCAATTTAACTTATTATGCGGACAGTGCCTATTATAAACAACAAATGTATAAATTTGGCTGGTCTTTTGTGAACCAGTTTGTAAGACAGCATCACATTAATAAAAAAAATTGTTAGTTCATATCTCTGCAAACAAATGACCGATTATTACTCAATTTAGCAGACAATTAGTACTGTTGCTGGTGATGTAAACTGATGTGTTATAAGTGACTTCGTTCCCAATGGCGGACATACAGTCATTTCAGTTTATTATATTATATCGCCGAAACTGTGTAATCAATGTCAACTTAAATTTGTACGCTGGCGGTACGGATTATTGCTAACATATTTGTCTCAACGAAGACTCTTGAAAAAGTCACATCTCTGGAAAAAAAAACCCCCAACGGATGAATACCAAACTTGGCAAATGATTATTACCACAGCAGGCCATGTTCAGAGTTGCTCAAACGCTTATTTTAAATATGTCGGTCATTTATACACTTTCGCTTAGGGTTCTATGTTAAATAAACTGCGAAATAATTTCCAATTTTACTTTATAAGGTAGCAGCGACTTGGACAATTATCAAATATGTCTGTCCAGAGTGCTGTGGCCGTCCTGAAGGGAGTAGACCATGCACTATTTAGGGGGATTAAGGTAGCTAGAGGAAGAGCATTCGCTTCTTATAAAACTCTACTTTATTGCACAAACAACTATACAAGGTCTGCTAGGTAACTGTTGTTAGTATTTTACAAAATATTATGCTGAGGTATAAATACTCAGATTCAATTACTCAAGCTAGAAAGCAGTTTAGGCAACGATGGTTTGAAAAAAGTGATTAAGTATAGAAGCAATTATGCTAATCTTATGGAGCTTATCAAAGCCTTCGCCTGTCCCGAAGTATCGCGTGCCTCAAGTCGCCCTGTCAGGAGTATAATTACCCAAGTGTCGTCGGCGACTACGAGGAGGCTTTTTCCACGGCGGGTGCAGCGGGCGTCGAACCAGGACCACGGACTAGTGGTCCTCACATCTGTCGTCCCTCGGCAGGGCTTTCGGAGTCTGAGGCAAGATGGCGCCCAGAGCCACCATTGTTCCAGCCTTATATATCGCTGTCCCTACCTCGTACTCATTTCCCCAGTATTTATTTCTCCAAACAGCAGGATCGGCTAACCGAGGTCACCCTGCACCTCGTTCTAGCTTGCCTCTCCAACCCTTGCTGCGGGCATCCGGAACCTTCCCCACCCTCCCACTCACCCCCTCACATAAATCCTGACGTCCTCATCTGGAAGGGACTATTCGTTGCGAGAGAATGACAAAGTGAGATTGGGCAACCAGATCAGGAAGGCTGCTTGTTGTATGCGGGAAGACCAGTTACTCCTGGGTTGAAGTAGTCAACCCACGGCAAAGAGCCTTTATTGTCCGTGGCAACCGTTATGGTAATAATAATTTCAAGTGTTCTTCTCGCACTGTTTTCTATTTCCCTAGGGCGATGTCAGACAGAGAGGTTCGGGCACACGTTTCATATAAGGCGTAAATGTTCTAATGACTTGGTGATGCTATACAGAGTGGAAATGGCATGAAAACTAATTTTTTTTAATATAAATATACAGAACAATGCTTTTATTATAAACAATTATGAACATGTTGATTTATTACTTCACTAAAGATATATACAGTGCAAAAATTTTACTGTACAATATTAGCAACGTTCGTCCTACATTACTTTGTTGGTGTGATGACTAGAAATGTAATTATTTATAAAATAATGAACAAAGTTCTGAATTCGTAATCATGAATTACATGGGCGTTTTTGATACTATACTTGCTATTGTGCCAGTACTTAGGTAATCATTACGATAGGAAACTATTGGTCTGTGTTAACTGAGAGGATATGAGAGGATGTGCTCGGTTCCGTAATATTAATATACCCCCTTAAAAGAAGTAATACAGATTATGAAGAAAAACCGGCGCCGAATACGTTGGGGAGGAATAGAATTTTGGTGCACCAGTAGTAGTCAATAGTCCGCAATAGCGTCTTAATTTAGTGGGGTGTATTGCGTAGTCTTAAGTTCCCCCTCCCCCCCCCCCAAATTATTGGACGTCAGTCTTACTTCTCTACACAAACGACCTATTTTCTAAGTTAGATAGAATACTTTATACAGTGCCACTTGGGTTACTTATACAATTAAAATTTGACTTACTTTCACTGGTATACATGACATGACAGATATTAGTTATTTACATACAAATTGAAACTTTAACAAAGGAAATATATTTTAATGGGGCACAGTAAAAATGTTACAAGCTCTGGCGTCCTCGCTGCACGGCTTCGACATATCGTTTGGTGCTCTCTAGAGCGAATTATTGAACCTTTGTAACAGCGAGCGTAAGCTGCTGGGCTCTGCATGTTTTGCTCCCGTGTCAACATGCCATATGGGTGACACGTACTGCGCAAGCCAGTTATTTAACTTGCAAATTTATTATTTACTAGTAAGAAGTAAGATTAATGCTGTGATTCTTGCATAAAAGGAGATAACCTTTTCATATATAACTATTAGATAGTTATTATAGGCTGTGAAACAACTTTAGCTGCCATATTACGATACAACTAACGTCCCACTTTGTTATTTTATTCAAGCTGTACGCATATTTCTGAAATGATTGTACCCTTATTTATAAGTTAAAATATTTCTACAGAATAAAGTGCTCTTACGAACTCTTACGTGGAACTGTCCTACTATGCCTATTTGTTCTTTGCGTGAAGTATTTCACTTTCTAGCCTTAAGGCCGAATTGAAATAAGATTATATCAATAATTTGCTTTATGCTACTATTACTTATATTGCAGTTAAGCAGCCTGTGCCATATGATTCAGTAGAATGCAATTCGTATTAGTTTGTAGTAAATTAGCGCAAGAGCTATGCTAAGAAAACAATTGTGCAGAAACATATGTAATTATAGTGCTCTTGCGAAAAAAAATGGAAAACACCTGCGTTTGCCTGTAGGAAGACCTGTTCTCGACGTATGGTATCGTGGAGAGCTACGCATGCTCTATTTTCTTGTCTTTATTTCTGCTATATTGACAGAATAAAATGATAAACCCTCATTCATCTTGAGCTGCTGTGCTTCAAAGTTGTTATTCTGTCCCCATTGAATAGGCAATATTCCTGTAATGTTGTCATCCTCATATATCCTACCATGTTGTCCTTTAGACGAAAATTAAATGTCAAAGAAAGCTGTAATTCTTATTGCAACATGTATATATTATCGTTTATTTCTGATACACTGTTTGCTATCTAAAAGTAATTATTCTAGTTCACTATGTACCGTGGTTATCCATGATGTTTAGCTCTTTATTGCCGGGAGTACGGTTTCGCTAGTGCCATTAAAATGGTCGCACGCTGTGTTTTGTTTACCTTGTCCCGTGTGCTGCACGTCGCTATGAGCTGCTTCCTCACTCTCGTTCCCGGAAACTGAAAAAAGGGAGGGGGACACATTGCACATATATTATATTTATTCCCTTGCCACAATAAGATCTCCGTAGCAATGTTGCAGTGCGCTTTCGCTTGATACATGTGCCGTTGGTTACACTCTAGTGCAGCCGATCAAGGCCATTTCTGAATACGCACGTTATGTTCTGCCGTCGTTTTCAGATAACGGAGACTAGCATGGTCGGTCTCTATCATAATTTTTCTGCTGTACACATATTGTTTAAAGTAAATAACATAGTACTTGATAGCTGATAGCTCTCATTCTGTAGCCGATCATTTTCTGCTGTACACATATTGTTTAAAGTAAATAACATAGTACTTGATAGCTGATAGCTCTCGTTCCGTAGCCGATCATTTTTTTTTCATTGAACAGTAGTTTTGTGGATGCATATGCTATTATAGTGCGGTCTTTGCTGCCGGGAACTTCCTGCATTAGGACAGCCCCTGTCGCAGTTTGGGAGGCGTCACATGCTAAGATTGTTCGCCGGTGTTCGTCAAATTTGGATAGTATTGGTGGTTTAAGTAAGGCTGATTTTAGTTTGTTGAATGCCTGCTGTTCGTGTTGTGTCCATTTGAATGTTGTGGTTTCTTTTGTTAACTCTGTTAGAGGCTCGGCAAGTTGGGCATAGTTGAGGATGTATCGCCTTAAATATGACGTGAGGCTAAGTAATGTTCTTAGCTGTTTTACATTTTTGGGCGGCTCCATTTGTTGGATTGTTGCAATTTTCTCGGGGTCCGTTTGAATCCCTGAAAGCGTGATATAATGCCCGAGTATTGTTATATCTTGCTGTGCAAAGTTACAATTCTTACTGTTTATCTTTACATTAAGGGAAAGGCACCAAAGAGTGTGCACCTAACAATTCGATCCCTTTACTCCTACAGTTTATAGTGAAAAAATATGGTTCATGCACATGGCGTTTTATTGATCCATTATAATTTCATGCTTACAGGCCCAATCACTTTCAAAAAATTCAAAAACTAAGTAGTTGCAAATGCACACTCTTAGGTGCCCTAGCTCCTAAGAGTGCACAGCATGTACCCAAATAGTGCGCATTCAACACTGGTTACATGTAAATATTGAACCTCCTTCAAATGACGAACATTGCTCATGCCACCTTTTTTTAGCATTTGATACACTATATCCAGTCTTCAAAGATAGGCTCAGTGTAGGTATATCTCATCGCATCCTGGGCAGAATATATCACTTTGTACTTAATTTCACGATGTAATCTTCTTTACTGGACATGATGACATTCCACTTTTATTTTGCATCCGTGAATCTTGTGTCTTTATCTTGCCATTCGCAAGTAAAAGAGAATTTGTAAATGGAGAGCCTGTCATTACTTCTGATTTCCTTCCTTTTCTTTTGCTCTGATTTGGAAAGAGGAATGATGCCGGCTGGAGAGATTGCTGATGCTTCATTATTATCTGCTATAGTAGGCCTATTATTCTTAGTGCCATTGTGAGGACTGCTTTCTTCGTCACTATCCTTACTTGTTTCACAAGCATGCAATTCAGCCCCGAGAATTATTTCACCAGCCGATCTACTAACCTCAGTGGCCCTAGGCGATATATTTTCGATATGGTCAAGAAAATCGAATATAACGTCATGACTCTCGTCGCTAGTCGAGGGTATTTGGTCCGTATTTGTACTCACAGTTTTACTGTATTTTCTTAGTGTTGATTCCTTTGTGCACAGATATACTAAGATTTTTCTTTCACATTCCCCATTTTGTATTATTCGCATTGCTTCATTTAACAATTCGTTTGTCAATATTAACTTCCTGTCTGACTTTCTCTTATACGGTGCTGTCTCTAATGACCTCACTGTCGACGAAATGTTAAGCCCAATTTCCTACCTACCTTATACGACGATGATATTCTGAAACAAATATAAACCAGTTCATTAAAACAAAAATCTGTAACTATTTCCAAAGAGTGTGCATGTTGCCCCAAAGAGTGCATATACACTCTTGTGGACATTCTATATGCGCACTCTTTGGGTACGAACACAATATTCCTGAAATAACCAATAGATAGCAGCAAACAGTGGAAAAGCAACGTGTTAAATCGCCACGAATGCTTGGAACCATGGCTGTTACATAATGTACGCACAATGAATGTACCTTCGTTTACCTACACAGCATAGCTAAACTTATGTCCTTAAAATATTACACCAAAGTAACAAAAGTTGTTCTCTCACCTGTCAGATCTACAAAAGTCTTGAGTAACTACAAGTTCCACACTACACACTTACCTCACATCAACGAACCAATTGAGGCCATTCGTAGTTTTTTTAATGTTGCCAACTGCCAGGAAATGGTACTGCGCACTCTTAGGTGCTGTGCACTATATTTTCCTTATATTTCCCCTATATTTCCGCAATTGTTCCATGATTTTTTTAATATTGTCCATATGTTCGCTGAAGGTGTTACCTATTACAAAGATTTTGTCGATATACGCGAAGGCTGTGTTCCAGCAGAAGGGTCCTAGCATAATGTCTACCAAATTTTGATAATAGTTAGTACTTGTGGTGAGGTCCATTGGCATACGGGCGTACTCATGCCTACACTGTCAACATAAAGGGCGAGTTTTTCTCGGACTTGTTGACGCATTGGAGTATCATACAATCTGCTGAACACATATGTTTTTATAATTTTGGAGTGTGTTTATCATGTCTTCAGTTCGGGGATTTGGGTATTGTACCTTTTTAAGGTATTGGTTGAAAAGTCTGAAATCTGTTAAAAATGGTATACCGCCTTGGCATTTCTGGATCACAAGACTCGGTGGGGCATAAAGGGATTCTGATGGGGTTATAGTTTGGGCGTCTAATATTTGTTGTAGTTGGGTGAGTACTTGTTCTAGCAATTTGGGGTTGATTTTATATGGCCATGTGTTAATTGGTTTGTCTGTTGTGAGTTTAAGTTTTATCTCGAAATTCTTAGTTTCGATCAGTTAAATTATAGAACTGGCGATGAAGTCTTCAAATTTTTGTTATAATTTATGTAATTATTGTTTCTGCTCTGTTGGTAGTGCTGGGTTTGTTTTCAAGTGTATTGCTCTTTGTTGATTCAGTGTGTGCCTCAATTTAATTTATATAGTGTTCAAAACAATTATACAATCACACTCGATTGTATTCTTATTGATCGGTATATCAATAATGTAGTTGTTTTTGGATGTGTATATGAACATAATGTCTTTAGACAGGGCTGGTACAACATCGACATTTTTCATGAAGTCGACACCTAGTATTATGTGTAATTTGACGTTGTCAATGAGAAGAAATTCTTGCTGGAAATTATAGCCGATAATATTAATATTATCATTAGTTTAGTATTTAGGGAAGTCCATATCATTCGTGGCCCCTGCCCATTATGGGTTCCTGTTTATGAATGTTAACGAGTATGGATGCTATGCAAGATCGGGAACAGCCAGTGTCCAATAGTGTGATATATGTTTTGCGGCCAAACCGTACAAGGACATGTGGCTTGGACATCTTGACGTAGCTAGCGTGGCACTCGCCCTTAGTGGCCGGCATGACGTGTCTCTGTGTGATGTGTGAATGAGGCTAGAGGTGAGTATTCGTGTACGTTTTGTGTTGTATTGTCAATATTAATAGGTGATAAATAGTATGATGTGTTAGGTGCTACGTTCTCATATATGTGTGGTGGGGTTGTTGGCAGGAGGCCACTATTGGATATTTTGTTGATGAGGCTGCGATTAAGCCATGCGGAACATGTTTCAAACCGTTCGATTAAGTTCGGGTTTTGTTGCAAAAGTTTTTCAGCTAAATGTATAAGGTAATGAAATTTCTTGGTGCTGCTTGTGTCTCTGGCTTCAATTTTTCTTTGTGTTTCTATTAAGTCAATGGTGGTGTGTTTCAATATGTTACGTGCTGTTTTCGCAAACGATGATGTGGAGTTGTCAGTCATGAAGTTTTTGTGTGAAAAAAAAACAATACTACCTTTGACCTTATGAACTAACATGCACACACAAAGTTTTCATACTTTTGATTTCCACTTTGCGCAAGCCCATGCAGAAGATTGCGGTTAGCATTACAAACAGCCCAAAAAGCGGAACCATGATTTAATCATGCATTAATATTAGAAAAGCAAATGCACACACACTACTCTACAATACAATAAGCGAATTGTACCGCCGAGATATTTGCAATGCAGCAGTTTTGCACGCGCGCTCTCGAGTAACCGCAATTTGCTGAGTAACTATACACCGTGGCATTGAATGAGTGCCTTCAATGTTACTACTGTTTACTACATGGGATATGTTTCCCTTTAATTTACAAGGGAATTCGAACCCTGCTGGCAGTTGAGAAATGTTAAGGTGCACATTTGTAGGTGGTGCAACCCTGTGGGGTGAGGACCGAGAGGAGTTTCCACTCTTTCTTGGTTACAAACTTTATAGATTTATAATAATCTTCAGTTTTGATTGCGATTGCAAGCTACAAGGGAGGTTGGAAGCGCCGGTGCCTCCACCCTTTGCTGTTGCAGTCCTGAAGGGACGGCCACAGCAAAGCCACAGCACATGATTTAAGTGTACTCAGACATTGATTTTCCAAATAACGGTAATATAAATATTGCTAATAATTTAGCTATAATCATTAAACAATTTATCTATATTCAACCAAACTTTGTATGCTTACAGTATATATTATAAGTACCTTACAGAGTAGTTCTTCTCATAACATTTCTACAATGAAAGCAAATAATTAATATAAAGTTTCCATACGTGTTATCGTTAACCATTATAGCGATTTCCACCAAATTATTCTCACATCTACTGCCACAGTACTCCATGCAATTTTATTTGTTCTATTTTTTTTGTGGCTCAGGTTGTGTCCGAAATTAGGAATTCGTTATTTTGTAAATTCATTATGTGGCATGTGTCAATTATATCGTTGTCGTCAGTCACTTGCTTAGCACTCGCTGTAAACGTATTATTACATTACAGTGAAAAATATTTGCATCTAAATTTAATGATGAAAACGTACGAAATATTTCTAAAATTATCACTGGAATGCTACTAAGTTAATAAATAAGGGAAATAATAAATTATTCAATAACGACTTTTAAAAAATGTTGTTGCCAAATATAGTCCTATAACAAAAGCACAATTCATAATTGCTTTTTAAAACGTGAGTTTATTTTGTGAATAGTTATTTGTTTTTAAAGTATTTATTTAAGCAATATCATGTGTATTTTTAAGGTAAAAACCAGCACGGCACAGATGTTGTAATTTTGTATTTTTGCTAACATTCTCTTGATATAAAATACGAAATACCAATTTACCAAATATGTCGATAATTTCGGATACAAAATCTAGTCACGTGATCATTCTGTTAACAAAATTATGCCAATTCGGACAAGGTCTCAGACACTCATTTTCAAAATGATGACCCTGCAAATATTCTAGGTTTGTGAACCTTGTTATTCGAAACATTGGCCTCATTACATCCGAAATTGATGCTCTGAATCTTACATCCCTATTACAGTTGTATGCACACTAGCTTATGGTACGAGGTTTTCTGTGTTAGAGTCCTGGCTAAGGCACGTGTGTTAATATAATTGTCTCACTACTGCAGCACATGTTGATGGCTCTACCACTAATGATATTGCTGTCAATCGAACTTAAAGACCCACTTACCATTTAAGCTTTTAAAAATATCCACCAAAATTTATTTTCGCACGCGTATATTAACGTAAGCTCATTTGTTAGGGCCTACTTCAGTTATTTTTTGTTCTCTTTACGTTCATCAAAACATCCTGGCGTTCCACGAACATCTTCCGATGAATTTTCCTTTTAATTTCATAACCTACCCTTTTTCTTTTTCCCCAGCTCATTCTAAAACTTCACAACCTATAATGTTTTCTATCCAAGTTAGGTTTTACCTACATCCTTCGCCATAACAAATCTCAAATTCTTCCAAATTTCTTTCTTCATATTTTCTTAGTTATCAATTCGCTGTTCCGTATAACGTCGTACTACGAAAAAATATTTGGTTTGTTCTTTGTCCGAACCTTCACTCACGAGTCTTCTCTTATATAAGATAACTTATAGTGTAGTTAAGTGCGAAATATCTCAATTACTATGAAGTCTCATTGACGTAAGACTTCTTATTTATTATCTGGCAGTATAATGTGTCGTGAAATGACCTTACCTTCAGTAGACTACCCCGTGTTCTGGAATGTGTTTATAGGTTCTGCTTAAAATTGGGTAATTTGTATCAGCAATAGGTTTCCTTAAATCGTTAACATAATTGAGAAAGCGAGTAAATTTTGTACAGCAATCAGAATAAGTCTTAAATTGACATAATGCGTGCTTACATCACCAGCTTTTGTGATTATTCAGTGTTTCACTGGGAAGCCACTCTAGTATTTGACCGGGCCAATAAGATGTGGTAGCTAAGACAGTGAAAGTTTTCGAGGTGTATTCAAATATAAGTTATTGGGAAAAAATTATGTCAACCAGTCACGTAAAATTAAACAACGCTAAGTGCTATGAAAATTTTCAAGTCTCTCTGTGTGCTGTACGCAGCAGATTCGCTTCAGTATGCATTACTGTTCTGTGAGTGATGAACTCTAGTTCCAGGCAGATCGCCCTCTGATTGAATTACTGGCAGTGACGTGAAACCAATTGCCGCGATGCCAGATTGCCCACAAGGTATAATGCTAATCCGATACGCGCCATCCCGACAAACGATTCGGTTGGTAAAAAAAACGGAAAGCTCATTCTAAAATTGGATATAGGAATAAATCATCGATATATTCGGCTCTTGTTTTTATACCGACGAGGAGGAAAATGAATTTCTGAACGAGAACCATGCTGTGCGCCTTATGTTACTTCATAAAAACAACACGTGGCTACCGCACACTTGGCTTCTGGATCAGAGTCGCTTACAGGGTTTTTGTTTGACCTTTCCGTAGCTGTTAGAACAAGCCGATTCTTTGACTGCCCTTAGTCGACCAGGCATTATTTCCTGGAAACGGCAACTTTAACGACTGACCAAGCCCCGGACAAGAAATTCCGGAAGCGGATATAACCCAGAAGCCCAATGATATACGGAAGCAATGGTAGCAAAAACGTGTGATATATTTTTAAAATGTGGTCTCAGAATATATGAGACTGCAAAGGCGAAAATAACGCGTGTATCGCGATATTCTGTCGTTCGCACCAGAAAATGACCTCTACAGCTTACAATATGACGAACAGTTAATCGCTAGTGAATGCCTACGATACTTTACATAAATTATTCATGCCAGCGGACAAGACATCATGTCAAAAAATTGAAAAAAATACACTAAAGGCAAACAACATACAGCAACAATACGCTTACATTTGGCAATTAGCAGATAAGTAAATGACATACAGGTAAACAACGAAACAAAATTAAACCAATAATATACAAACTAACCGAGAGGTAAAATAAGACAAAAATCATACAAGCCCGCTAATAGGACCGCATTATGAAAATAAAAACTTAATTATATATGGACACACAACAAAGTCACAAGAGATCAACAAAGTCAAATATACATTATGCTGTGGAAGATAATGAAAAAAATACCCCAAATTTAAAACATATTAGTTGTACCACAATGATAGAGTAGCGAAGTTTCCATAACTGACCTACAATTCCTACGAACATGTAACCGAATAATAAATACTGATAACTAATGGGCTTAGAGTTTCCTCTACATTGGTGAAATAAGTTTTAGTAAAGTTCTTGAAAGCATTGATAGTAGGTAGGCATTAACGTCTCTTTGACATCAATATCATTAAAGATGAAACCAGAAACATGTGAAACAGTACAAAGATAATTAAAATTCACGAGTAGCTTACTTAAGATTCAAATTCAGAAAAACTCTTAAAAATTGTAATAGATAATGACAGCATAACAAGTTTGATTGAAATTGTTAAATAGTTAAATAGATATGCCAAACATATAAAGGTATTTTTATTGTCGCCATTTTATAATCGTTGACTGGCTCCATTTAAATGATATAATTGTATTTGGCCTTTGGTAGGCGTGCAAAATTTTGTAGGAATTAGTCCAATTATTCCGCAAATATGATCAAATGATCAGTTTACTCACCTGGCACTACTTTGCAAAAAATTCCGGCAAAGGAGGATCTCTGTATGCATATAGGTTGATTGGTCATTGAGGTGTAGCATAAAACCTCCATTGATAATGTGAACATCTTCATTACTGGAGGGCATGATGTTAATATATATTAGCACATTTGATTACTGTAATAGATAGAATATACAAAGTCAAATGTAAATTTCTTGCATAATTTCGTAGATATGGCACATTAAACTAAAATGTTTGTATACACAGCATTCAGAAAGTAAGAGACTTAAATACTTCAATCATACAAATTAATACAGACTGCCACAGAAAAATATCTTCGCCGAAATTGAATGAAATCGGTAGATTATTTCCCGCGATACGGCATAAAAGCTATATTATTTCATGTTATTTCATATAGGGCTACCTTACAAAATGGGGGAGAAATAAGCTTTGCATTTATAATTTTGATGGATACATATCATGCTGTCAGCATACAAATTTAATTTTCAACTTGTAATTCAGTTTCGTTGGTAAAAAATTCGGAGCTAAAATGGTTTTGAAAATAATTATGTCTGATCCAATAAAAAATTTATCAATTTACATGGCCCACCATAGCGCAAATTGTTCGCCAAATTTGGTAGTGTAACAATGTACTTGATATTACATATGGCAGTGTAGTTATACCTATGCAGAACCGCTCAACTAGAAAATCAGGAATCTTCAATCGCCTCGGCTAGTTCCTACTGTGTTAGGATTCGAGTCAGATACTCTTACAATATATTTCACATCTCCCTTTATAATATTTTGTATGCATTGGTGAAGTTATTTATCACCAATTAGTAACACAACCGGGAATATTACATATAATACTACTACTGAACATGTAAATGCTAACTACAATGAAAATAATGGAAGACAAACAATGGCTGCTTTCATTTTACGGTATTTTAATGAAGATTAGACAAATAAACTTATTTTAAGGATCAAAATTAAACTCATATGCTCAGAATATTTAACTACTTATCTAAGAACAATACTAAGAACATTACTAAGAATAATAGGGAACATTATGAAGAAAAAATTTAGTATTGAACACTAAATTTATAAGCTGACATTATCACACTACTTTAACTTATCTGATTTCGGCATGAAAAACGAAAGTGGTGAGGACGGTTCACTGTAGTCCAACTCTGCCAGTCCTCCACAGATGATTTAATCTCTTGGAACTAGACTCGGATGAATCTCCAACTGGACTCTAACTCGGAA
Organism: Dryococelus australis; assembly: GCA_029891345.1. NCBI lineage: Eukaryota > Metazoa > Arthropoda > Insecta > Phasmatodea > Phasmatidae > Dryococelus > Dryococelus australis. The sequence goes on along the minus strand of CM057002.1, from coordinate 90,069,471 downwards.
GGCTCGCCACAACGGGCTGATCCACCGGGGGTTGAACTCGAAAGACTCTCCACGGCTGATTGGTCTGCCTGGGGTAGAACTCAGACACTCCTTCGCCGAAGACGTATTCAGTATCCGTAGGAAATTGAAGGTAGCAAAGACTGTTTTCCAACGTCGAACTCACATATCATCTCCGCAGTGATAAGAATTTAATATTATTATATCGCACATCTTCTTTTATTTCATTTCAGCTTGTATGTGCAATGCGGATTCTTATTAAAATTAAATTACTAATTAATTTCCAAACGAATCAACGTCAGTGATCTGACACAGTCCTAGCTGAAGTTATAAACCTTCTTTCTTCCACATATGTTAGTTTCAAACTAAATCTTACTCGAATAAAATTGACATATGCTACGTTATTATAAGAAATTAAATTCATTTGATTGGCTAACTAGTGTCGCCTGTTGTTACATGAATAAAAGTTAACACTAAGAGAAATTAAAATTAATTATTTCAACTATTAAAACAATTAAAACTTATCTCTCTGGTTTTCGAAACAGAACCTTACTAGCAATACAAGTAACAAATTTTATTTTACATACAAATTTAGTGTAAAAAGAAATAAATAATTTTACACATATTAAACCGAATGTATTTGAATTATATAATACCCATTAAATCTCAAATAGTTCAGACTTGATTTATTACATGCATACTATGTACCATATAATTCAAAATCGAAGTGTTACTCATAGTTTCCCTAATTTTTTTACAGTTATTAAACTTTTGACTAGAGGAAAATGTATCATTGTGACATCAACACTTTAAATTATTTTGCATTTTACTTTCATAAATTATTTCACTTAAGACACTCAGTATTAAAAAGAAACAAGGAGACTGAAATCACTATATTAGGCATCCATTAGTCATATATTTAGTACAAATTGTCACTATATACTCTAAACTGAAGCTTGTGGCCATGGCTTATGGAATGTAACAAATCTCACTTTTGTCATTACCAGACGTCATTGTTCGGGTCCACTGCCGTTTCCGCCGTGGATCCCAGCGCGGTGAAGGACACAGGTAGAACATGCCATGTTCATCCATATGTTGCAATCACTGACATCCTTGCCGTGGATCAATTCACTTCACCAAAACAACCTCGTTGGCTGCAAAGTTTTCATTTCTAAAATTGCTCATTCAAACTGCAATTATAGGGGCAAAACTCCTTCATGTTAATTTTTTTTAAAAAGTTCATACACTCTTCTGCATTCACTATTTAAAATTCCAGTGGCTTTCTTTGTTTTCGAGCCACTGTAGGTAGGCGCATGTGCCTAAAGTTTTTTTTTCGTCTTTTTTTCTAATGTTAAGGTGTCTCAATTAGGAAAAAATAAATACATTAAAGCAATATGTTCACAGTCGTTATTTCGCAAATAATACTTGACACCTTAATCGTTGTCAGTAGTATATTGGCATGGGTCTGAGAAACAAATAACTTATAAAAAAACTAACTAACCTCGGATTTTAATTTCCTGTATAAAAAATAAGAATGTGGGTATTCTCAGAGGGCTCCCATAATTTTTTACCAATAAATATTATGGTGGATGTTCTTTTGTGAGCCCAAGAATGACTACATCGATAAATAAACAACATTTCCGTAGAAAAAAATTTACCGTTAGCATTCCGACACCACGAGGTGTACATCGATTTGGAAGTGCTCTCTCAGTATACTACGAAGGTGAATTGCAAGAAACGAAGGTCTGTCTTTGACCAAGATCATCGTGGAACGGCAACCTGCACTTTCGCTACCTGGTTGCACTCAGTATCGATTCTGCGATCGAGTTTTCCCCTGTGATCAAAATGCTCGTCAACATGAGAGAGTGTCCTGCACAAAGAGTCCTGTTTCCGTCACGAAGCATTAGATAATGGCCACATGCAGTTTGTGCAACGTACTGTACGTATCACCAGACAAAGGGTTGCCAGGCCGAACTTGCTGTTGGAAGGAAGTCGGCCATGGCAATGGTAATTGTGGCAACAACAGGGGGAATGGTAACCTAAACAAGGCTGGGCAGTGCAGTATAAATAACGCGAGCACTGGAGGCTCGTGGCCATATTTTTTCCTGCCGATGCTGGAGGGCCACTTGAGACATCTTCACCATGATGATCGCCGGTTAGTGGTCCGGGGGTTCGTTACCAAGGAAGAGCTGCCATCCAGACGAGCCTAAAAGTGTCTGTCTTCGCAATAGTGGGCAAATATCAATCCTGTTAGGGCGTCTTAAGTACCATGAGACGAAGGCAAGTGAAGCGCAGATAAGTAACCGTTTAAAACAAGTTAATCTCCTCTATAGGATTCACCTTGTAGCCTATTGAATAAGTTGAATCTTTTCTCTTAACCCAGTAACGTAACATCTTATTCATTGCTTGATTGAAAAATTGTTGGCATCAATAAAATGTAGCGTTTTGATATAATTGTTTTTACCTTATTGGACTACGTTAACCCTTTAATGGTGAATTCATGATGTGTTAGCGAAACCGGGGTCACAGCAACTGGTGGAGTGGCCTCATGCTTCCAACCATTCGGAAAGCCAAGCTTGTAAAGTTAAAATAAAGTATTTATTAAGTCATAAACTCAAATTTAAATCCCCAGAAGAAATTGCAATACCAGTTGTAACAATAGTAGTAAATAAGCGTAACATTGACAGCCCAACAGTCCATTCAATAGCACAGAAAGTCTTGCATTGTACAATTCAGGGTCGCAAATCATGGTCACTGAGCAAGCGCACGAGCAACCTTGCTGCGGCAGCAAAATGCGACCGGACAGAGACACCCATTGTATTTTAGCAGTAGCGAGTGTGTGTGAGCTTTTGCTTGTAAAAATTTATAGTGAGCTTTCTAACATAATTTATCTTCGGTTCCATATGGTTTTTGCGAACATAATTCTCCACATTAAAGTGTGTGCACTAAGTGGAGAAAACTACATAGATCGTTATAAAGTGTATGCATGTTAGTTTACAAGTTTACACTATATTAACGTAATTAAAAATGTGAACACACAACACTCAGACATGAGCAAACAAGCGAAATCAGCCACAAAAGCAATAAGAAAATTGGCTAAAACCGTGGCACTTGATTTGAGCTAGGCTAAAAGCACATTAGAGAAACACGACGAACAGGTCGAGCTAACCAGTGAGAATACAGACATAACACAAAACCTACACACTTCACTCACTCAACAAAACACCGCACTTGATTATTCATTTCCCAACACCTACGACCAAAACATGTATAAGGCAAGCACAAGTGGATACCTTACACCATGACATCTTAAAACCATCTAGGCAACAGAACGATTTATTATTTCCATACCTAAAACAAATATGGACACCACAGAACACCATTATGTTAATTTAATGGAAAACAGAGCACACCCAACAACCTCTTAACACAGAACAGACCATCCTAAAACGACCAGAACAAATCCCCACTGTCACAGGTGAAAGCTATGAAAATTTGGAAGAAATTTTGGACACTTACAACACCGCCAGCGAAATAAATGGATGGACTGACATTGATCAATGTAAGCACCTAAGGTTTTACCTGCAAAGCACAGCCAAAAAGGGCTTACGAAAATGCTTATTGTGCAAATACAGAACATATTTCCTGGCAACAAATTGAAAATAAATTATTGCAAACATTTACAAAACTCAAAACAAAGACAACTACAGACGCATCCTACACACAAAGAAAACACAACCAGGCGAAAGTTGTAATGATCATATAGAAGATTTAATATTCTATAAAAACAAATGTGAACCATAGTTACCAGAGACTAAATTCATCAAAATCATTTGAAACTCTCTCACAAACAGTTGCAGACAAAATCGTACCTCTACAGAATGACACACTCGAGCAAATGCTAGGTAATTTGAAAAACATTGAGCTAGGTATATACAAATACCAAATTCTAATTGAAAATGATTCACTACTTTCTGATCATGCCAAACTCCAAGCGGAGATTACAATGTTAAAACAAGAAATTCAAAAACCCCTCAAATTCGGAGAAACAAACCACAAATTCACCGAGAAATGAGGGTAAAATAAAACAAAATGCATTCCAACACAAATACAGAAATCCCACCCAACGAATTACATCAATTCAGGTTAGGTTAGACCAGCCCACTGCATCTAAAAGGAAACAAAGTAGGGAACACTACAGAAATGCATTCATCCAAGGCCATTATAAATATGCCAAACACCCTCAGGCAGGCCTCTTAAGGGCACAAACGTATGCAGGGAGAAGTAAATAGACAAAATTGCAGCGAAAGATGCCCCCCTCCTCCTCCTTCGAAGAAAAGTACAAATAAAAGTCGTACAGAGTAATTGACGCATGGAAAGTTTTGTTCAGCAAAAGGGTTTCTCAATAATTGTATGTGGAAACTCTTAAAATTCAACTCGAAAATTGAAAACATTGCCTACCAAACCCATGATAAAAAATAAACTACAAAGACAGAAACATCAAAACATGACACAAAATCAGACACACCTAGTATCCAGTTTCGGGAACAGAAAATCAGGTCAGGGAAACTCCATGACAAGGCCAGATGGATATGCAGTGATCCTATATAACACAGACATTGGCGAACGTTTACACAGGTTTAAACACTGGTTTATGATTGGCCAGATGAGAATCAAGTTACCATGCGCAGGAAACCATAACAGTAACCAAACAGCAGAGATAGTAAACATCAACACGGAAGAAAGTGTCGATGATGAAAGTCGAGCCCGCAACCTGAGCCAAGACAAGTTCCGCAAACAGCCGGGGTATAAATACAGTAACCCAGCATGCAAAGACGAGTGTCGCCCGCAGTTTTTAAAAACATCAACACCGCACATCCTTACCCACAACTACAGTAAAGAATACAACACACTTATTGATGCAGGATGCTCCAGGTTATGCATACCAACAACACTCCTACTAATCAACATTGTGTGCCAGTTACCAAATTTTTTTCGTTTGTAGGTGCTACTCAATAAACTGTAGCTCCTTAATTTAAAACAACTATAGATGTGAGGATATTAGGGCACACATTTAAATAGTAAATCCTCTTGATTGATAACCTGAAACTCAACATCATACTCGGTGTGGACTTCATAAAGAAATATGATGTTGTACTGATTCTTAATAAAAAAAATATATTCATACACGCATTGGATAATCAAAAATTATTAGAAGTTCCCTTAAACACCACCACCATAGAATCATCATACAAGCCATATGATGGAATACTATATATATATATGAAATTGAAAGCATTGAAACAGGAATGCCTAATGTCAAGCTAGGATCTATCAACTACAAACTATCCGACCAAGAAAAGCAAACCCTACACGACTTACTACACACATATCAAGATAGGTTAGTGAGCTCTGTTACAGAATTAACTGAAAGAAAAGATTATGAAATCAAATTAGAACTCACAACAGATAAGCCTATACATACTATACCTTAAAGAATTAACCCTAAACTATGGGAGGAAGTACTAACTCAAATTCAACAAATGGTAGACGCTGGGAAAATTACATCCTCCGAAGCCCAATATTCTGGGCTGAGAATTATGATTAAAAAAAACGACAAGGCAGTATCAAATTCCTGTCAGAATTCAGATTACTCAATCAATAACTCAAAAATGTCCAGTATCTGATACCATACACTAAAGATATAATTAACACATTACTAAACCCAATAATATATCAGTTCCATTGATATGTTCAGCAGATTTTATGCAATACCAGTCAGAAAGGAGGACCGCAAGGAACTCGCATTTTCTGTCAACGGGGTCGGAGTATATGAGTATGCCCAGGTACTAATGGAGGTTGCAACCTCCCCAAACTATTTTCAAAATTTTGTAGACATCATGCTTGGCCCTTTATGGTGGAATACCGCAGTGGCATACATCGACATTTTCATAATCGGAAATACCTTCCAAGAACATTTGCAAAACATACAAAAGTTAATGGAGAGATTGCAAAAATTTAATGTAAAATTAATACAAAAATGCTCATTCGCACAAGAAGATAAAAAAAATTTTGGTCATTACATAACACCAGCATGTATTCGTACAGTCCCAGAAAAATTAGAAAACATTAAGAACATGTTCCCACCTAAAAAAAAGTTAAACTACATGCGTTCCTCGGCCTCACATCATACATACGTAAATATATACACAACTATGCACACAAAGCATAACCCCTCAACGAACTCACTAAAGAAAACGTTCTGTTAAAATGGAACAATACAGAACAGGTAACATTTGACGACCAAGAGGTGGCTATTCTTAACTCTCCCATTTTAGAAAAAATTTAAGAAACACACACACAATTCTAGCCTGCGATGTGTTGCAAATGGCAATATGCGGGGTAATTATGCAAGAAATTGTAGGCACCAAATAGCAAGCAATTATAGCATTTACATCGAAAGTGTTATCGATGAACGAGGCATGCTAGTCAGCGACAGAGAGAGAGAGAGAGCGAGAGAGAGAGAGAGAGAGAGAGAGAGAGAGAGAGAGAGAGAGAGAGAGAGAGAGAGAGAGAGCTAGCAGGGGTCAAGTATTTTGTTACATATTTTCGGCAATATTAATATAGAAAAAAAAAACATAGAAATGGACCAGGCAAGCTTACAATACCTCAAAATTATGGCAGAACACAACATCTGAATCAAAAAGATGGCCATTACACTCATGGAATAAGATTTCGAATCAAAAGCAGTAAAAGGTGAACTAAATGTACGTGCTAACGTGATGTTCAGATTTGCCACTATGGGAAAGGCCGACACCACCACAATCCGAATTTACAATACTAGTTACGATATTAAAAATAACATGCTAAGCTGTGCTTCTTTCTACAAGGCTTAGCAGAAAATATATTCGAAAGTGCACAAAAACACGACAAAATTAAGAAAACCATTGTAACATACGTCACCAATACCTGGACAGGCAAAAAACCTCGTGAAAAATTACCTCCACTCAACTGATAAAGCACATGTAGAGGAGATGATAATTAATGAGGAATATTTGCCATTACAGGCCATAGCCAAAATAATAAGCACCATTTACGAAGTAAACATTGAAATTTCAATGGAAACCAACAACAATAAAATCAAAGCAACTTGCGTGGACCCAATCCTCAATTGCAAAATCATTATGAAATCACACAAAAACACACTGTAATATAACTCTCTGTTTATCATCACAAACATGAGTACATTAAAATCGAAGATGATTCCTAGTTACTCATTGCACAAATTATCAACAACACCTCACCATTTTAAGAGGAGTACACAAATGATCCCCATATAAAAAAAACTTAACATCGTACTAACAGATCCTGACAGAGCCGACACAAAGTATCAGAGACCAGTACGATGATACACCATAGCATTCAATGGCCAAATTTTACATGAATATACACACGTCCATGGGCGAAAAGAAACTAACACTTGTACCTAAATATTATGTCAATGAAATTATCACCACACACCACAATGCTATTCTTCGTGGCTGTCAATTCGGACAGTATAAAACACTACAAAAGATTTAAAATGCATAATATTATTGGGACACAATAAACAAAGATGTCGCCAACTATATAAAAAAACTGCCCTGTATGTCAAAAGATAAAACCATCAAACAGAAAACCAATAGGGCATATTACATCAATGCACCCCCTCCCTCCTTACTGCATTCATGGGGCCTGGATGCGAAAACGTCCATTGCAAACTTCCGCAAAAGGTAATAAACACATTCTTTTGATGATGGAATTTTTTAGCAGATACACATTGGCAATACCAGTCGAAGTGATTGACGTGGAAACTTGCGCTAACTTCGTCAAAGATGTTATATTGTAATTCGGGTTCCCGAAAACCATTTCAACGGACAGTGGGACGTCATTCAACAATGAGTTAATGACAGAATTATTAAAGAAGTTAAAAATTAAAAAGGTAAAAACCTTGCCATACAATCCCGCTTGTAATGGGCTTACACACCAGGTGAACAAAATACTTTCACAACTAATGGTGTGCGCTAACAAAGATCCCGCAAATTGGGGCGATTACATCCCCTACAAAATTATTAACTGCAATGCAACTGTCAACCACAGTACTGATTATAGCCCGTTCTACCTCCTCCATGGGGTAGAGGCAATCCAGTCCTACCACGTCATTTCGCACGAATACTCCGAACGCAGCGACAAGTGGTATGAGCAACTAAACAATAATCGTGATCAAGCTAATATCAACCTAATCACATCTCAACACAAACGAAAGGAAATATTCGATGCAAATGATATACCCTTAAAATAGGCCAGTGGATATGGGTCAAGAATCAACCGGGAAAGAAGGCTCTTACCTTTAAACATCACGACCCATATTGGATACGTGAAATACTGGGGCCCTCAACGATTCCTATTGAAGTTCGCAAATGGGGCGATAACAGAATAGAGACAGTAAATACAAGAAATATTAAGCTCGCCATTGTAAGGAATTACACTCAGTATTTTATATTACAGGAAAAAATGGCGCAACATGAGAAAAATAGCCAGCTCCACAATGCTTCTAGTGCTGTAAATGTGCCTAATTGCAGAAAGTGAACAGCTGTACAGATCACACGCCGGGGTCTCCTACCAGGAACTCTCCGCAACCGCACTATGAGGAGATGCCACTGCTCTATCTCATTCCACTTCAGCAGCCACGCCCACCCAGCAACCTCCAGACATGGCTAGACAGGTCGTACTCCACCAGGAACAGCACCGTGTGCACCAATACAGAGGTACTCCACGGATATTTTAGTCAAACTACAAGTCGGATTGATGAATTTTCTAATGAAATGTTCCTGTCTCTCAGAATAAAGAGAGATATAACCTTCCTTGGGGATGTTGGCAGCTGGTGCTGCGACATCCTCACTACCAGGCACCTTAAATCCCTCCTCAGCAATTGTGACATGTTAGCAACACAGCTTAATGAGATCGAAAGTAACATAATGTTGTCAAACAAAAATTTCAATATATCTGTCCACTGGATTTCAGAAATTATGTTTCAGGTAGAAAATAAAATCAGTGCAATTGCTACCAAAACAAACTCAATGTCTAAAAAGTTAAAAAACCAATAACACAAGGTTGAAGTTGCTAAGGTACAAAGTCAAGTATTAACAAGTATAGTAATACAACTCATGAATAATATAGTTAACGAGTAATGAATTAGTATCTACAATCAACATTGCCAGAGCAACTACTTCGCCTTACAAACAGTGCCACGGCAAACATTAACTGCAGATTTTGAAAAACTTCAAAACAATCTCAAAATTCTTTAATTCATGCCCAGCATACTGCCTAAGGGCATTATTAAATATTACACAACACCAATCACAGAATGTAGATTGTCAGATATCAAGTTATTATTGAAGATCCAAGTACCAGTACAAAATGTAAATAATGACTTGCAGTTTTTCAAAACCACCAATGTACCGTATCTATTTAAAAAAGAAACATGTCACATTGTTAACACCGAATGAAATAATAGCTATAGATAAGCAAACACAGGAATCATGCCAGGTCCCAACAACACAGGAACACACAAACTAAGATAATTTTATTGCTAAACAAATTGCTGACAGCCCCAAGTAAACTGTGTGAAAGCAGCATTTTAATTAGATAGCATTAAAAAGTTATACCATCACAGCTAATTTATGTGTATGTCAGGTAAACCATTAATTATAAATTCAATCAAGCCACAACAAAATGTTATTACTAATGCGCCAAGCAACCTGATATAGTGCTGCGTTAATGTTTCTCTCAGCAAAGTAATTCCGATCACATCAGTTGGAATAATTGAAATTCACGTACCGTGTAGGTGCATGTTGACCAAGAGGAAATTGACGATCGTTTAAGCAACTCACATTTGCGACAAACAAAGTCGGACACTACCAATCTCACATAGAGTAGTATCAATATATTGAATGAAGTATGCCAACTTTTAAGTAAGACAATTGCGAGTCGATGAAGGTATTTCCCTTTATATGCTCAACAAGAGTATTAATAATCAATGGAAAATCCAACACACAGACCTCCCGACATTTGATTATGATCAACCCAAGTACACTCCTATGCAGTTACACCCATGTGTATTCTAAGTCTTCTCCCAGGAGCACTTCAATTATATTAGCACAGCAACGATGTTATTTCTCACTCTTGCACTCACGATTCTTTATTATAAGTTAGTAAAAGTCGCGATTATATTAAACAAAGTCGCTCAAATGGCTTAGGTGGAAGCAGGACTTAAAGTTCCCTTCACTAAGCCTTGGCAGTAGTAGTATTCCAAGGATGGCGCGCAACTATTTTTCTCGGACATGCATGGCACAAATTCAAGGTGATGAAAAATGTACTACAGTGGATTAACACGCAAGTCAGATAAGTGAAAATTGTACAAAGCAGGCCTGTCAAGAATTAAGTATGTGTTGAATACAATTAATGCTCCTGCTCAGCACTAAATTAAGTAGCGAGTTACATTATGGCAAAAGGTAGCATTTGGTACGACACTCGCGTAGGTAAATTCATATGAATATCAATGTTGCCACTTAGAGGCAATGTGTGCTAAGCGAACACGATTGCTGTGCGAGTTAGGACACATAGCACACTTAAGGAGAGGATAATATAAACTGGATATGCAACAGGACACGTGGGACACCACGATTTCCGCCTACTCTGGCAGATTGCAGGCACACATTTCAGAGCTTTAAGTCAATTCACCAGGCCTGCTTGACAGACACGATCCGTACGGCGAGGACGCCATAATTATTCACTTGAATCATAGATAGTACGCCCTACCACTTTCTCTTAAATATCAGCTGTATGTTTATAGTCACTTACATTGGCCACAAATTTCAAATAATCCACTGAATTCAGTAAATTATAAATACAGAGAACCAAGATTGCCCTGTAAATCTTTACCTGTTAGTGTAAAACATGTTTGTTTAAAGTTAAAAAAAGAAATATAGTTACTTCTCTGCTCATAGTGTATGTAAGATTGTCAAAACCAAGTACGGTCACAATGCGGAAAATTATAGCACTTACGTAATGACACTAACGACGATGTAACTTCAAAGTGCAGCAACGAGCACTCCACTATAGGGCTATTGTGGACTGTTAGCCTAAACAAGTGCACAGTATTGCTTCAAAATACTCCATCTCTGTATTTGGCGCTCGGACAAATAACATTTTTCAGGGGTAATAACAGGTGCTGAGCACAATCCCCCATCCAAGACTACAAGAAGTAACAGTCCTATATGTAATCACATTACAATTGTATTGAATCTTTTACTGACTAGAGGCCAAAAAGAAATCATATCTTAAGTTTAAGTATAATTCGCCCCATTTGTGCATCTATTAGAAATATTTGCCTAAGCAGAGGAAAATTCAGTACCATGTGTATAGCATACATCCACTCTAATGAAATAGGATAATAAAAACTAGTACATCAACAAACATAAACATCATTTCAGTCACTGTATATAGAAATGTGTCATAGTGCTAGTCGCAACTGTGCATCTTCACAAATATTGAGTTCACAAGAGATATAGAGAGTTGAAATATAATTTTTTTTATTTGATTTCGATATTTACCACTGTCCATTTCTACTCAAATCTAATTATAAAAACCATAATTTTCGTCTCAGCGCTAAGCACATTTATCTTTAAATTTCTCAAAACTCATCTCTCCTCCTACATATATATATATATAAAAAGTTTGTTTCATTTTGTCGAAATAGCGCAGAAAATTTGTATTATCTAATACTAATTGCTTGGGGGCTCTGGAATTATCTGCGCAAGATAAAAAAAATTGACATTTTTAACGATCTCTAGTAAAATATTCGCGGACTACATCTTGCTCATCTGATACATTATCAAAAATTATGAGAGAATTATTTTCACATCGATCTAGTGAAACCATTTCACCATTGCTACTTAAAAAAATAAGCCATTTATTCATTAAATTTTTTGGATATCACTTCAAAATCGTCTTGTAATTGAATATATTTTGGTCGATTAGAACTTTTAGAGCAAACCCAGCGTTTATTAAAATTTTGCCATCTTGTCTTATAAATAAAATTAATGACTAAATTTGTTTTGCCACATTTGCTTAGTCGTACAATCAACCCTCTAATACAATCGGGCAAAAGTTCGCAATTATTTTTATTCTTGGAAGTTTCCTCAGAATTTAAAACACCAACACCCCGGTCAAATTTTTTCATTTAATTGCAATAATTATTGTAATAAATGTATAATAACAAGTTTTCAAGTTAACAAACAATAGTTCGATTCTAAAGAATAAACTTCACTACGTTTAATAATTCATAAAGATAAATCGATAGCATTTATTAGTTTACATGCAAAATGCTTAGCTCAAAATGTAGAAAACAATACTATAACTGCAATTGAAAAAATGAGCCCTGTTGTTGACAAAAATACAGTTATCAGAATCCCCAGAGGCCAATGTGATGTTGAATCTTTGAAAGAAGCTATAAATTCGATTGAGCCATTTTCAACAAAAAAAATTGAAATAACAACAGTCAATGTGAGAAATATAATAACAATTAAAACTATGTATGATATTAAACTTGACGATACTTAGTCTGATATTCTCAGTTTTGAAAGAAAATTTACTATTGAAAAGGACAAAGTTTTAGTTGGCACTAAATTGCCTAATTTTAATCCATTTGAAAAACGTCAATGTTCATTGTAAATTTGCATGTGCCATTTGAAAAAATATGACGAATCCAACCATTTCGAAACTAATGTAATAACTAGTTTTCTACCACAAACTATGTTGGCTTTTAAAACTATGTTATTTTTGAACCCCCATCTCCATTTTTTTATAAAATTAATAATTAAGAAATAAGAGACGAAACTTGTAAATACATTGTTTTTGATGGTTCTGGTATTGATGTTGTTTTGGAAATTAAAGATGTTTAAAATGTAAAACTTTTATTTCAGAAATATGTGATGAATAATTTTTGTATAGCACCAAATGTCAGTGAATCACTGACACCGAATTCTCCATGTGGCTTTTAATATTTTTTCTTAGTCATTTCACATCCCATTAATAAAATTAGAAGCAATTAGTAGACCCGCCAAAACAGTTACCCAAACATATAATGAAAATAAATACAATTTTCATTACAGATATGGTGTTTATGATCTAGCTATGAGTTAAAAATTATAAATTTTAATATCCATATGGCAAAGTATCAATTTATTTTCTAGTATAATTATCTTGTTATCAAAATGACTTAATGATATTTTATTAACATCTATTGTATATATTTTGTGTTTCTCACTCCTCATCAAATTAATTGTTCCATATTTAATTTCCTAATCAAACTAACAATTCTTATAGTCTTCGAACTACACATTTTTTGACATCTTTAGTTGTTTTGTTTTCTTTATCACAAACTCTATATGAATACATTTTTGAACGTACACCAACAAATTCTTTTATTGTTTCCCATTACATTCATCTTTTATTTTTCTTAAAACTTTTTTATTTATTTGTGGCATGTTAGAGATATTGTCGCTTGGATAATCACTTGTATCAAATTTTTGTGTCATCGACTCCATGTCTTGGTAGAAATATTCCATTTTTATGTTATAAATGTATGAATCAATGTCTTGATAGCATAGTTCAATATTATCATCATATTTTGGTTTCAGCGCTTTATAATGGAAATCATACATCAATTCTATCGATATGTCTAAAATTGACATGCCCACATAAATTGGCTGATTAAATTTGACATTAGTTTTATTCGTGTGAATAGCCACAAGATTATCATTAAATATAGTGCTTCTTTTCAAATTTGGCATTGCTACTCATTTTTCAAATTTTCCAGCATCTGATACTAATTTTATATCAACTCTGTTTCTAATATTTTCCATAGTTTTGCCAAACGCTGAATTATTCATGAGCTTATAAAATCATTTCGAAATAATTTTAGGCATTAGTTCTCATCATTGTATTTCAAGTCATATACTTTTTTTAACCAATCGAATTGATGGAACGTTAATATTCCTGGAATTTTTGTAAGTTTTCATCCATTATTTAGACAGTGTTTCAAGTTGCGATAGTGTATTACATACTTTTGTTAGTTATCTAAAGTTGTTAATAAACTTAGATTGATTTGACATTGGAACTATCTTATTTTCTGGGCAAAATGGAAGATCTTAATGTAAATTATGTAGTTCTTGTGGATATTCTAAATCAACTTCTAATATATAACCAAACTCAGAATCGTTTTTCAAATTAAATATTTTTTTACTCCAAAAATCTAAATTATTTAATGCATAGTACACCCACTCGAAACCACCATATGGTAAATGCTGCGAAATTGCCCAACTGTATAAATTATTCGCATTGAGATAAGTTACACAATTGGTTTCTTTATTTGAGTTAAAATCTTCCAAATATTTGTTATTTGCTTTAACATATCACTTACAACATTGTGAAATACCACCCCGAATTCCTTTTTTAATCATTTCATATTTATGTAATAAATCTATAAGTTATTTAGTCATTTTTAACTTTGCATTCCATGATAAACCTGGTGCTGTAAAATACCATGCAGTCATGTGAATTTATACATGTGTATATAAAATTTTCGAATATATCTGCTAAGAATATTGCATCACTTCTAAAATATAAATCATGATATTCCCCAAGATTTTTAAAGTTAAATTGTTTCTATACAAATTTGGCATGCTCAAAATCAGTATCACTTATACAAGCTTCATTTAATTTATTGTAAAATTCGCTCTTTGGTGGAAGTTCTGTTTCCTCGAATGTTTTCCAACTATCCATATAATCATATGGATGAACACCATTTTTAATAACTAAGTCTACATAAATTAGATGATAATTATTCTAAACAACTAACCATAGATTTGAAAATGTCTATAACTCTCATTTTTAAATTTTTCTGATTTTCTGGGTTTTTCACAAAAGTAATAAACTTTACTTCATTATTTGCAATTAATTCTAAATTTGTATCATCATGTCGCAACTCTTTATTAAATAAATGTGCATCATAGCAAGCTAAGTTATGGAAATAAATTGGTACAAAATTTGGTAGTTTTAATAATAAGTTACAATTGTTGCATGTATCATTAATGAATTTTCCACTTATGTGATCATGATGATGTACCTTTATTGTCGTTAGAATATTCACGTTCGCATACAGTACATTTTTAGATCTGTTGTAATTTTTTTTTGTTGATGGGTGCATTGGCTCAATTTCTGAATAAATTTGCCCAATCTCATCTACTTCGCTTTTTATTGATTGTATAAAAATCTTATAAGAATTTGGACCACGATATACAACCAGTGGCTAATGCTCACCATAAGGAGAGACAATATAATATCAAAAACCAGAAGCTTCGTGTACTTGATATTTAACTGAATATGAATCGTCATTCAACTTTAAATTAATGTTATTTATTTGCTCATTTGTAAGCTTATATTTTTCTTTGTGTATTTCTTTGTAAAGATCATTATCAATGTCATCTTCTGTTAAAACTGAATATTTTTTTATTAGTTTAAATTTTTAAATTTCTTTTGGATTTGGTTTAGTTGTTGGTATTTTATTTAGAATTGATTCTAAATCTGCATATATTGTGAATGGGACTTTCTTGGCGTGTTTTATATTTTTCAATTTTATTTGCTCTCCTTTTGGGGGTAAAGTGATATTTACATCCTCATTTTTCGAACAATCTTCAGTATGATTATTTAATTTTGCTTGAGAATAAAAGTATTGAAGGTACATATCACATATTTAAGCTTTACATTTACGATCACCTTTTTTGCATTGAAAACAGTTTCGATAAATATTTTTCAACAATAATGCGAATTTTGATCAACTTTGGAATAAAATACATTTTTAGGTTTTTCCTATGTATTCATTCTAATTTTTCTTCAATAGAGTATATGTTTGTGGATATATAATTTTTATTTTCTATTTTTGGTATATCATCAATTTCGATGATATTCATATTGATGTATTACTTTACCAATATTAGACCCCATATTTTTATATTTAGATACTCTGTCTGAATTTTTTCTACTAGAAACAATGCCGATTTTACTACCCAAAGAAAACATTTTTGATCGTCATTCTTCACATTTATCCATTTTTTTTCTTGAATCATTTTTGGTAGTTAAATATATGATGATCCTTTTAATAGATTATACTTATTTATTGCTAATTGTCTCCCCATTATTCTCTCTAAAGTCCACCCCGAACCTCTTTTTTGGAATTCAGAAAAATTGGTAATTATTTCTTGCATTATGCGTTTATACATTTTTTTAATGTCTCCATCATTCAATATTGTATAATTTGGAGATTGAAATATAAATTATTCAAATTGATTATTTTCTTACTTACGACGATTGATATACTGGTTATATATTATATTATACGATATTTAATACTGGTTTTCAACATTCTAAATGTTTTAAGATAGTCGTGTATTACCTAAAATACCATATTTTTTACTGATCTTAAAAAATAATTAGGTTCTACTAAATTAAAGTTATTTTCAATGATATATGTTGATATTCTACCTTTAAAAGCTTTATTAACTAAGTAATTTTTATTGGTTCTTCTACTTCTTTTGTTAACAAATAAATTATTATAAAATGAAAATATTTCCGTTAACACTTTCTTATCTTCAGTATATAATTAATTGATATTTGCATCAGCTAAAGGTAAATTTGTAAAACTATTCTTTGCTATCCCTTCTTTTACCTGCTGGCTTTTATTTATAAGTTGTACAAATAGATTATTAGAGAATGGAAATAGTTTTTTACATTTGTTTTTTTTTTAGTTTTTCTAAATTTTATATTGTCATCCGAAGAAGGTAAATTTGTAAAATTATTCTTTTTTTGTACTTTTCTAAAAAATGGAATAAGAGTTATATTTAAATTATCTTTCCTTAAAATAGATGTATTTCTTATGCCAAAGCTTTTAGCTTTAGTTTTTATTTCCGCAATTGTTAAATCATATAGATTCTCGACAGGATCTTTAAATCTATACGCTCTCGCTTGAATAATAGTTCTAATAAGATCATCTTTATGTAATTTATATAATTATATTATTTTTTAATCCCTACCTATGGTTCTTATTTCCATCACTCTCCTATTGCTCAACTCAACTGCTAGATTGTTTGTCGCCATGTTTATTCTTTTTATAGGTGAAACAAATTATTGAAGACAACTAAAATTTTATATATAGAATTAAGAGCTAAACATAGTAAATCTATTGGAAAATGAAGTCTACTTAGGGGTGTCTTTAATTTCAGCTGGTTTCTTGTTATGAACTGAAACTAATTTTATATGTTTATTCTCTTTACATGCTCTACATGTTTTTTTTTGTGTAGTTATCGTGTTGAATTTCATTTAGAATATCTACTAGCACATTGTGTGATTTCGTATTTTTATACCCTTTGCGAGATACAAAACCAACATATTTCCCACATTTGCATAGTACGTTCTCCTTTTTTTAGCTCATAATGATGCCTATCATATATAACAAAACATTTTTTACAAGTGTTAATATGCTTGTTTTTTGTGTATTTATGTGGTGAAAACTTTCTTTGTTAAACAATTCACCTTACTTGTTACATTGCTTTACTTGATTTTCCATTGTATATTTAATAAGAAAAAAATGATTTATTGAGAGAATGAAAAATTAAAATTTTTGTCTTAACTGTGCATAGCTTAAATTGGCTTAAATTTACGGCCATTTGATGAAAACGTAGTAAATTTATACGATTTTGGCTTAAATTTTCTTGATTTAGATTACTTGCTTGTAAATTGACATTTCTAGAAAATGTAAAAGTTTGTTTGTTATTGGGGTTAAATTGCTTGATTTTGGGGTAAAATTGCTTGTTTTTTAATATACATAAATTCTGCATGGCCATAAAAAACAGTACATTTGCTTGATTTTGGGATAAAATGCTTGATTTTTGATGAAAGTTGTTTTTTTTTTTTTTTCAATTGAAAATTGGTGAGAAATGGAGCCTCTAGAAGCATGATAACGAAGCTTTAAAACGGGAAAATTACTTGTATTTTGCATTTAAATTGCTTAATTTTGAGTTGTTTTTCAGATTTTGTGTTAGGTGAGCTACGATCCCCATTATACATCTACTTACGGCAAACCCACCTATGCTTCTCGCAGTCAGCCATGATGATGTTCTAATTGTCATCAGTTACAAAGTCATAATGCGAGGCAACCTAACATTGCATGAAATCCATCAGTCCCAGGAACAGAATTTGAAAGCGAAGTTACTCAAATGCTTGCTGGCGTAGAAGTGGACGAGCCACCAAAATAAGTAGAAGGCCCAAACTTCAAACTATACCCAGTGACCAATGAGAGACAAGCTCGACGCGCATGCGTGGTAGGAGGGGATCCATAGATATGGGAAGGAAACGGAAGCAGGTATTTTTTCAAGACATCCCAAAAGCGGAGCAGCCGAGCACAGCAAAGTCGTTAATGTTCGGAGCGCGCTCTATACTGCGCAGCATACTTAATTTCATAAATGACAAGCGAATGAATTAAATCTCCTATTAACAATAAAATAAAATAGGCTACCAGAGAAGACTTAAGATTCAGATTATCGTTCTATGGGGAAGTATACAATTCCATGTTGAGCTAACGGCAGTAATGCAAACAGCATTATTCCTAATGTTATACCATTTGCCGTGAATAAAGCATATAAACTTAATTGGCAGCAGTACGATGAACTACACGAAAAATACCGACTGAAACAATTAATGACATGTTATGAAAATTCTCTTTTTTACTGTGCTGTCATTAGTTCTGATGGTTTAAACAGTTTTTGTTGTGCAGAAAAGAACAATTTTCCTAAGAAAATGCATCCCACTTTCTCTAAAGTGAATAAAGTCCACAAAAACAACCGCTGACTTGGTAAACTAGTAAAGTTTATAATTTTTGTGTAACATACGGTTTTCACAGATTATAAAATTATATTCGAGTGTGTGTCATATTTTTACTGGCTTCAGTTTCTTTTGATGTGATAACAAGGAAAACGTATTTGTCTCCCTAGACATTTGAAATTTCACTTCATTAAGGATATATTAATATCACTGAATAAAGAACGTAAACGGCGTGTACAGAGAAGGATAAATAAAATTAGCAGAAAAGTATAACTTATTCTAATAACAGTTTCGTATTAATCTTTTTAACACGGAGAGATTACCACAACATTTATTCTAGGTTAACTGGGCTGGAAAAACCCCTTGCAAAGAGATGATTCTGAGAATGATGCGCATGTGTGTGTGTATATATCGTATACATAGTATATCATTTTATAGATCTAAGGAGCTAAAACATGACGAATATATACATTGGATAACTGAACTATTATTTGAAGATACTCAGAATTAACTATTTATATACTAAATGTTTGCCTTTTGTAATGTGCTGCCTCTGTAACTTTAAAAATTAGGACTTACTTAAAATTAAAATAAAATATTATGTAATTAAACATTATCCTCTCTAACAGCTAAACGCAGTAAAATTGCGCTTTAATTTTTAGTCAGGTACCTAAGAGGAATATCTTTTCGCAATTTTTATACGTTTTAATGTCGGTAAATATTTCCGTGAGTTTTTACGATTTTATCAAACTACAATTAAATAAATCTGAATAAGAGAATATAGTGGACGCTTTTCGTTAGTGACTTTTGTGGCCATACCTTTAATTATTCAGTATTAGAAGTACTCATATCCACAAATTATTGTGCTTTTATCACTGTTGCTTGATTTTGCGGAACATCTTTGTCCCCGTTTCATGCAGAATTCAGCACAGTTTTACTTGTTTTATGATTAATGTAAAGCCTTACCCAGCAGTAGAGTGCTAGTATATTACCTACCGTCTTCAATGCACGAGACAAATAGACCTGGTGAGATGTAGTTTACTTCCCTGCAAATGCTCTATAGGTAAATGCTCTATAGGTAACTTCGTAAAGCGTTAAGCGTATTCCATAATAAATAAAGAGTTTAATTATCAACACACAATTGGGCTAGTAATTGCTCGCTTGTACGTAAGTAATATCGAATACACGGAATGCCGAAACAGATTTAATCTGGAAAATACTTTATTGTCAAACACAACTGAAATGAAAGATAATCGAGTCTAGAAGACAGGGGGGTATGTATGAACTTTATCAGTTTCAGAAACGAAATATGAGCAATGATTTACACACCTGTATCTGTGTATCGGATGACCGGGAAAATAATTACTTCTGATATGTTATAAGTATAATATGAACTATTACCGACTTGACTATGAAGGTTATTTTATATTTGCGCTAGAAAATAACTTCTTTGTATAAATGGTAATTATATGGAGGGTGGGGTGATGACTAGTTTGTTAGGTTACAAAACACTTTTGATTATACCCAAAGGACCATTTTTGGCTTTTGACGTGCATCTTATTATGAATATAATTATTTCATTTGACAGGGCCTATGCGAACTAATGCTCTTATATGAGACGTCGTTGATATGTTTGCAGACATTCAAGACGTGTTTAAAATACTTCAACCAGTCATAATAGTATAAATATACCTACTGTAGATATTTTGTATCACACGCAGTCACATTCTTTGGAAATTACTTCAATATCTAATCACTTAGAATATTATAAAAACTTTCTTCCTTCGACTCCCACGATGTAAGCGATAGTGCCCTGTATCACTGAATTGGGATAAAAGGAAGTTGCGTTTCAACCAATTTACCAACGTAAGTTAGAGCAAGTAATTTATTAGACCGTTACATGACATTTCTTTCAGCATAAACAACAAACATTTGGAAAATAAGGTTTCTGTTATGATTATATAACCGCAAGCAGTTATTACACTACCTTACTACGCAAATAATTAACGCTTTTTATATTAGCAGCAAATTTTTCATTTGAAACTAATAATAAATGGATATATATATGTTTTTTAAAATTAAATAGTTGATTGACATTTCTTTTAAACAACATCATCCCAGGTTAATTTGGATAATTGTATTAAACTCTTAATAGTTGAGCCGAATAAAAATATAGGTAGAGTATAAAATATTCCTAAACAAAATTTAAAACTATATTAAATTTACCGTATCAGGAAAGTCAAATAAAATATTTTTTTCCCCCCTTTTAGAATGTTAAAACTTTCAAAGCCATACTAAACAGCAAAGAAATTTAACATGAATCATTAAAAAAAATTCTTTTGAGGCAAAACACACTGATAAACCTGTAAGAATCTCATATTATTTAACTAGTTGAAGCAAAATAAACATAATGTGATTTAATTCTAAGAATGCAAGTCACTGTAAAAATATGTTGGATTTTAGGGACATAATTTAACTAATGGAAATGCGAAGGAACTCTGTAACAATATTTTTGTTGCTTTATGCATAGTAAAATTTCTATTCAATCAAATTCGTTGCTGCTACCATTTGAATTCGGGTATCTAATGAACAACGAAGGTAACCTGTTATTTTTATTGCTCTAATGTACTCCTAAGAATTTTTTTTTATTTCATCGTTTTATTACGCTTGAAACGACATTTAAAATATTTATTGCTGGCGTCAACATTTATATTTGTTAAATTAATTTTAATTTTAATTGTACAGTAATTATTCATTCCTGTGATATATAAATGTGTTCACTTTGGAATGTTAGAAAATGTGCATGTGGAAATTCCTTCTTAATGCCATTCAAGACTCGTTTGGTATCATTAAGATTTATTGTAGTTTATTTTACGTCCGAGTTGTTGTCTCGCCTTTGCGCCCTTGCCAGTAACTGAGCATCCTACCAACAATAACCTATATTGTTCATTGATTATCACTACGAATGGAGACGAATGAATAACCAGTGTTACTGGGCTACCAGCCAAACACTGTGCAGTTACTCCAGATTGTAGTGCTACCTAAAGCCAACAAGGCATAAACCCCATCAGTTTTCTAAAGAACTCTTAGTGCAACGAACATCATGTCTCTACAAGAACACCCAACAATTCTTTGTTATTCCGAAGTGGCGAGTTTCTGCTTTCAGCGGTGCGTCGAAGGCCATCCCGCTGGATACATTTCAATCTAAGCGATAAAAATATGTATCACGATTGCAAACTCTAATGAGTGGTTTTAGAACCACATTTTGGCGGCTGTGGATGTATCTGATGGCACATTGTCTTGCTTATGGAGCACAAGACTGCCAGTATGAATGCCCACGTTGAATGAACATGCAAATATCGGCTGCCCGTCATAAAATGTTGCAGAGTGCGAGATGAAGAACGACCACACTACTCTGGAGCCACCGGTCAACGTAAAACACTCCTGTTGACATACGGACTCCATGAATATGCCGTACCTAAGTGGTATTCTCCATGCTCAAACTCAGTATAACAAGCTACGCATTTCCAGTCTTCAAGGAGCCGTGGTGGCTGATTGGTGAGACTGCTCCTCTCCCACGAAGGCGAACTGGGATCAATCCCCGGCCAGGCCACTCCTGGATTTTCGAATTTGGAAATCGTGCATGACGATGCCACTCGGGGACATTCCGTTCCTCCCGCCCTTTCATTCCAGCGCTGCTCCATCCTTACCTCAATCACCCTCATCGGATCTCAAGACCTCGCTGTTATGCGCCGCCCAAATCTCTTCACTCACTCATTGCTGTCTTCAAGCACCAAGTGGCGGTGTATATGAACCCAACAAAGGCGCATAGCTCTGTGCAACGTAGTTAGCATTGATAATGTAATTCGATATAAACTGTTCAGCGCACAAAATGCAAGGTACATTCTACAGTCCTCCAGTTAAAGTTTCTAGATGCCTACACAGAATCCCGAGGTTATTTCTACAGTTACGCACACCTCTCACTTTAAAACATGTATTTACAAACAACTACGGTCAAATATATTTATAGGTTTTAGTCAGCAACACTGATGTTTAATATTCAAACGTTCGTATGTAGTAATTCAATTTTCAAGTATATCGTAGACCTACGTTGACCTGTCTCAGCATCTCCTACTGTAAAATGGTTTGTCAAGTCGCGTAGATAACTATAGCCTGCCCCACTGACAGTGCGAACAGTGAACCGAGCTTTCACAGGTTTTATTTAATTGTATATACAAAGCTGGCTAACGCAACATTTGACGAGCAAGGATATGATGCTATATAGTACAATGTTGCTGGTGTATAACAGTTTTCTGGCACATCAGCGTTCGGTAGATTTCATCCTCATTCATGTTTACGCACCGTCCTCCTTTGATTTTACGACAGCTTACTATGCGACGAGTCTTGGGTTCGGTTGTTCGATAAAACAAGATCGTGTGCTCCTGTTTTACAAGCGATTGAATATAGAACTCGATATTTTTTTATGAGTTTTGGTTACTGGAGTGTTCTGCCGATAACGATATGCACTAATTGAATCAAAATATATTTTCTGACACATGCTAAGACAGTTATAACGTTACTAATGAAGGATTAAATTTTACTATACATATAAACACACATTACTTCGCAACCAAGCTTAGTGCAGTGGTATTTACTAATGCACCGATTCATAGGAAAATATTGCCACGTGATCGGGACTACAAAAATGGAGGATGCCTAAACGATACATAAACAATCGATTCTCTAAAATGTTCGCTTGGAATAAGGACGGACTTAGCAAAGAAGGTAATAGGAACTTGAAATTTATATCGCATCAAACGAACACCAAGGATCACATACAGGACTACAGCAACAGTTAACAAGTCTTATAAAAATAATTAAAATTCGTAAATTCGAAAATCAGTAAGAAGTAGACATGGGATATTTTTTGCCAGCGTTAATTTTAATGTGACTACACGGCATTGGATTTGACTATGGTAATAGACCATAGCTGATTCTCTACTATTTTTATTCCGCGGTTATATACACTCTCAGCTCATAAAAGCTACAAGTATATTTTCAAATTTTCTAAAAAAAAAACCTTTTAAGACTGTAGATTACATTTATCACTATATGCGTGGTTTTCATTAAGCTGGTGTGACCACCAGTAGCTGGGACTGGCAGGAACCATGCTAGCACGCAAGGCCTGGTCAGCCCAGGGGGAAGGATGTCGAGGCCGGAGTCGATGGTATATAAGTCTGGCACAATGGCGGCTCGTGGCCATCTTTGATCCAGCTGCCTGAGCGACACATACGAGAGAGGACCACTAGGCCTGTGGTACCGACATCAGCCGCCGCCGAGGAGGTCTTCTCGTAGGCGACAACACATCGATACAGGATAATTATACCTCCAGTAGGGCGCTCAAAGTTGCTGAGAATTAGGGATAGGTGAAGGCGAATTAAGACTTTAACAAAACCCGAGCACCGAATAAGGAGTAGAGCTAAGTACAATATTCTTTGCTTTTAAGACCAGTATTGTAAGCTTCGGCGATAAAGAGTAACGCCTTTGGAGAAGGTATTTGTGATTGAGTGTTGTGAATAAAAGTAGTGTTTTCTAAACATGCATGCTCTATCCATCTAGCTACCTTAATCACCCTGGTTAATACGTGGCCTGATCCCATCAGGATAGGCCACAGCAAATGGTGGAGGCTAGGGTTGTCCCATTCTCATTATAAAGTTCAATTAAAGTAATAATAAAAGTAAAGTGTAAGGTTAATTGAAGAGGAATTCTTCAAGACGTTTACCGCAATCCACCTACCCACAGGGTTCGAATTCCCTCGCAAATTATAGTTCAATGTATCCCATACATTAGTTACATTGGAAGTATTCATTCAAAGCAACGGGTTATAGTTACTCAGCAAAATAGCGGTTGCGCCAGCGTGTGCAAGCAGAAACCTCCTCCGTTGCAAATATCTCGGGTGTACAAGTCGCCCATTGTACTGTAGACTAGTGTATGTCTGCTTTTGCTTCCTAAAATATTAATGCGTGATTAATTCACCGACTCGCTCTTCAGGCCGCTTTACCTTATTCTAATACAAAATTTCCACTTCTGTGTGTGCCACAGTAGAAATATAAATTAAGTAAGCTTTGTGTGCAGATTTTAGCAATTAAGGCAAAACTACACCACACTCAAACTGACATGCAGACTTGAGTAATTCACGGAAGTCTGCATCCCAAGCAATCACGAAATTTGCAAAACATGCTACACTTGATTTAAGGGTTGCGCAGTGTGCAAAAGAAGCAAAATATACACAACACCCGGAGTTATCCACAGAGAACACTGGCTCAATTGAAATTGAACACACAACACCCACATAACAAAACGCTGCACTAGAGTATTAATTTCACGACACACACCAACCTAGTACAAGTGGATATTTGCGACTACACCCACTTACAACAACTCAGGCAACCGAGTAATTTTTAATTTCAATCCCGAGTACCACACAGAAACTACAGAATACGGGTATGCTAACATTAATGGCAACACCGAACACCAATACGAAAATGACACAAACAACATACAAGTACAACCACTGCCTAATGCACAACAGCCAAATAAGATAGTGTTAAAACACCCAGAGTCCATACCCACATTTTATGGGCAAAATAACGAAAATGTTGACGAATAACGAAAATACCAACAGCTGCTCCACACAAAAACCCAAAAAGAAAATGAGAGTTTCCAGGTGCACATAGATACATTAATTTTGTATAAAAACAAGGGCCACCCACATTTGCCAGAGGCCGAATTTATAAAAATGTTTTGGAATTCCCTGTTGCCAACAGTTGCTTAGAAACTGACAACACTTCAAAATGACACCCTCGAGCAACTAATACAAAATCTAACGACGATTGAAATTTGAATGTTACGATGCAGGCAAACACGGGAAAATAACAACAAAGAAATCGAACATTTCAAACTACAACAAGAGATTACAACATTGCGAACAGAATTACAAAAATTGAAACACCCAGACATCAACACAAAGACGTCACCACTAAATTAAGGTTAAACACATATAAAAACATTTCAACACCCAACCGACCGATTCACGTCAATTTTCAACAGAGTAAAACCCCACAATGATTTCAAAACACACCAAAACACTTTTCAAACATAAAACAGACACCCTGCTCATGGAATCATGCCAATTCATGTCACATAGAGGCAAACATGCCATTACACATTCCTCAGAGAAGGTAATATCACATAACCTACCCTACCAGAAAAATTTCCTGTACACTCAGAACACGCAGGCAGGTCTCTTAAGGGAAGCCCTACATATGCAGGATTGTCCGCACTGAAAACCGCATGGTAAAAATCAGGAGAAAAGATCTGTACCAGCCGATGTGAAAGTTACATGTGTAATTAATGCATGCCAGGTGTTTTTTGCGAAATGTGTACCAAATCGTTCTTACATAGACAACGCGCATTTCAATGCCAAAAGCGAAAATATTTTTCCATCAAGCAAGGAAAAAATACAGTGCTTACCAAAGCCCCATTCAGGTCACCATTATAACAGAGTTAAATCACATATCATGTTTCAAGGACTTCCAAGGAGGACGGAAAGCAGAACACGGAAGGTACGCGCAAATGCAAGGACACAAGTGTTTGCCAATACCATCAGGCGCCCGTGAAATGTATGCTCAAAGTACGCAAGGAAATGGCTGTCCCAGCCAAACAGGTACCCCGGAAGGAATGTGCTATGCAGCAAACCCATGACATTAGAGGCATGCATGTGGCCTTCATCAGACTGCGGTCGCAGACGGCCTTCACGTATGCACTCTGCATGTATACAGGTCACAAGGCGGCCGATCGCCCATTATTCCCCAACGAAAACACGAAATTTCATACATATACTGCGGCGTGCTTCAGTA
Organism: Dryococelus australis; assembly: GCA_029891345.1. Taxonomy (NCBI): domain Eukaryota; kingdom Metazoa; phylum Arthropoda; class Insecta; order Phasmatodea; family Phasmatidae; genus Dryococelus; species Dryococelus australis. The sequence continues at coordinate 90,042,577 of CM057002.1, read as the reverse complement.
AGTTAAAGCAGCGCTTCGCGATTGGTGAAACGAAGCTCAAATTGCCACATGTGGGAACCACAGACACTATAAACACAAACAAGAAACCAGTTAGTGATGATGACAAGCTTCAATGCAACCTGAGCCACTAGCCCTACTTAAGTTCTGTACACAAACAACACACGACATTCATCAAGGATGAGTGTCGCTCTAGTTATGTGAAAACGTCAACACCATGTGTCCTTGTGGGCTTGGCGGGAAAACATATAATGCATTGTTGGACACAGGTTGTTCATGCTCCTTTATGGCATCAATATTATTAACTAAAGAGAAAATACTTCTGGTCACTGAAACATTTTGTTTAGTAGACGCCACACAGGATATTGAACTCCCACAATTTAAAACTAAAGTTAACATCCATGGACATAACTTTTTCCAAGAATTCTTGGTAATTGATAACCTTAAGTTGGATATTCTCCTTGGAGTTGATTTCATTAAATCCTGCCTTCACCAAGGATATAATATTTATGTATTTGTACAACAACAATAAAATCATTGATATACCTATCAACACCAACACTATTGAGTATGACAGGAGTAATTGCATAGAATATCACATTCAAAAAATTAGCACTACAGATACTCAGCCATCCAAAAAAGCACTTGGTAACATTAACTCTCAATTGCCTACCCATCAACAAATGGAATTGAAAGAATAACTTGCTCAATATAAAGACCGCTTTGCTAGTTCAATCACTGAACTTACAGAAACTACAGACTATGAGATAAAATTAGAGTTAACTATTGACAAGTTCATTCAAAATATCATCCCTTCGGATTCTCCCTATACTGCACCAAGTTTAGTGATTCCTAAACAGCAAGCAGGCTTTCGTTTTCTTACAGATTTCCACCTTTTAAATCAACACTTAAACAAAGTTCAATATCCTATTCTCAGTACAGAGCACATTATAAATATGCTCCATAACTCTAAATATATTTCCTCTATTGACATGTTTAGTAGATTTTATGCAATTCTGGTGTGTCAACAGAACGAGAAAAATTGGCATTTAGCATTGATGGCATCGGTTTGTACGAGTATGCTCATATGCCAATTAGCCTAGCCACTTGTCTTTACTTCTAAAATTTGTTGATATCATGCTCAGACCCCTACACTGGAATAATGCAGTTGCATACATCGATGACATATTCGCTGTAGAAAATACTTGTACCAAAGATCTTAACAGCATCCAAAAGGTAATAGAGAGACTGTGCAAATAAAACATCAAAATAAAAAGCAAAAAATGTAACTATCCCATTTAAGTGGACTAAAGAGGAAAAACAGATATTTGAAAACCTGAAAGCAGCCTTAACTAAACTACCCATACTAGCAAAATTCGATGAGAATCACCAAAAATTATTAGCTTGTGATGCATCTCAGACTGTGAACAGTGTGGTCCTCATGCAAGAGCTACTGAACAGTAAAGAACATGCACTTGTAATGCTTGCCTCCAAAAATTTATCAGTGAATGAAAAAAAAAATGGTCAGCAAACAAACGAGAATTATCGGCCATAAATAATTTCGTCTTATACTTTAAGCAATACCTCTACTACCGTAAATTCGTCATTAAGATGCACCATCCGAGCTTGTATTACCCCAAACAACCATAGCTGAACATAATATTCATATTCGGAAATTGGCCATAGCCCTTACAGAATACGACTTTGAAGCACGTTTTCTCAAGGGTAAGCTGAACACACTCGCTGACACCATGAGCCGCATTCCCCCCATGGGTACAGTTGACACTACTAACATTAAGTTAATAACATTAAGTATGCAATAAAACACACATTCCTGGCATGCACATTTTACAGAGCGCTCGTAGAAACCGTCCTTCAAAACCCCGCCAAAGATAATGAGGTCAAAATAATTTTGCTAAGTACATAACTAACAATTGGTCTGAGATTAAGACATTAATTAAGCAAGATCTGCTAAGCACTGACAAATCTCGGGTTGCTAAAATGGTGGTGAGTGAGGAATACCTCCCCTTGCAATAAATAGCAAAATTATTACTACTCTATATCACATTAACATCGAAATCATTATGCAAAACCACGACAGTACAATCAAAACTTCCTGCATTGACCCATGCTTACATTGCCAAATTGTCATCACACACAATAATCACACTGCACACTTCCACCCTGTATACATACGTGAGCATGAATATATCAAGGTGGACGACGACGAAAACTTATTTGTTAGTGTCACTCATAGACAATATAACACCCCCATTTCTCGCAGTATACGTCAACGACCCTCATACTCAGCAATTAAAATTACCACTCACAGAACCAGATAAGCCCATGGCTAAATACCACTACCTAGCCAGAGGTTATGCCATTTCCGGGAATGCAGAAATCTATATGAAACAACATGCACCCTCGGCTAAAAGAAACTCACTATCATACTGCAGTATTATGTTCCGGAAATTATAACAGCCCATCATGACACCCTATTTGGTGATGGGCACTTTGGGCATTTCAAGACCCTAGAAATGATCCGCAATGCATATTACTGGGACACCATGAATAAAGATGTGAAATAATATATTAAGAACTGTCCTGTTTTCCAGCGCATAAGGCTCCAAATCAGAAACCTATTGGTCAGATGACCCCCATACCACTTTTATCTCTTCCCCATTCGTAGGGGATAGATGCTGAAGAGCCCTTGCAAACCTCAGCTTCTGTAAATAAATACTTTTGGTTAGGACAGAATTTTCAACGCGTTAACTAGTAGCCCGTCCCATAAAATCAATCTACGCACTTAATTGCACAAACTTTATTAAAGACATAATTTTACAATTTGTTTGCCCCAAATATATCGTTACTGACAGGGGAACATCCTTCAATAACGAAATGATGGCAGAACTATTTAGAAAATTGCAGATAAAGAAACTACAGACAATAGCCTTTAACTCGGAGTGTAATGGTTTAACAGAGCAGGTCAATAAGATTTTATCACATCATCTTACCTCTTGTGCTAGGGAATACCCCGTCCACTGGGATGACTACATCTCCTACATTTTATTTAATTACAACACAACCGTTAACAGAAGTACGAAGTTTACTCCCTTCTTCCTTCTTCATGGGGTTGAAGTGGTACAGCCATCACATGTCATTAGTCACACATTCTCTCTGCGTGCCGACGATTGGTGTGAGCGTTTACAGCAGACATGTGTGCAAGCTCAAATACATGGGCCCATACAGAATACACAATACACTTGGGCCTTCCACAATAGCCATGGAAATACGTAAGCATGGTTACAGTAAAATAGATACCGTCTGTACTCGTAATGTAAAACTTGCCAAAGTTAGACATTAATATATGTCATGTTACAGGCAATCTATGTGTGGAAGGGGATATTGGTCGGCCCACATGATGCTCCAGTGTTCTGTCCTATTTTACACAGCCCAGGCGAACAGTTATCCTGCAACTAGCACAGCACACCGCTTCGGCAGCAACGTTTGTGTCCATACCACATTCGACAACATGAATGCAGTCTCCGCTAGAAGAGCTACTGCCTTGTTCGACTGCAACATGGCGTAATCAACTAAGCGACAGTCAGAAGAAAGTGCACTGCAATATCGCCAACGATCTATTTTTGTATGAATTAGAAAACTGTAACTCATGTGTAATTTAAGCGCAATGTGTGTCTCCCTCCCCCCTTTTTTTTTGTTGCAGCGGCAGTTTACGAGCAAGTGGGCGGTGATCGAGGCCACGTGTGGCCCATGTAAAAATAATATTACCATTTGTGTCCACAGCAGCATTTGCCTTTGCTAGTTGTTTATATTTCACTACTACCAATTCACTGCCTTACAAGCAGTCACTTTGAAGCCAATAAATTAATGATAAATTTAAGGGATTTCCTTATAATATATTAATGATGCACTAAATGATAATTGGAAGATAGCACATCCCAGTTTACCAACAGTAGAAAATATGTCAAACCAGGCTTTAACAAGCCAATATTTTCTATAATGTCTCAAGAGCATTTAAATTATTTCAATCTGTCCACAATTGTGGCTCTGATCATTGCATTAGCGCTGCCATATATTTTAAACTAGTGAAAATTTCTATTTTACTAGAAAAGGCAGTGTAATAGGCTTTAAGCTGAAGCATAAATGGACATTTGGATAGGGCTAAATGGTAGCAATGAAAGTTGATTTCGGAAAGTAATGATTAATTACTAGCGCTAAATAAGATATTAGCATGAATAATGCAATGTTTACTTTGTTTTACGTTGCTCTCTTGGGGGTGCTCAAAAATCAATTTTTGCAAATGCATTCCATATGGCTCGACAGGTGACTTTTTTCAATTCAGTCATGTAAGAATTTGGTGACACTGAAACTTCGTTTGCACGACCTCTCAGCGCATTCTCTTAGCAGACAACTAAAATGCTTACATGACAAACGCTCATGAGTAACAATGTGCACAATTCTTGCGACAGAGTGTGGTAACAGACAAGGCTGAAAACTTTAATTCTATAAACGAGCTCTAAAGAGCAGCATAAGCGGGATTGTGGGTACGGTGAGTACGCCATTTACACTAGGTTAGAAAAATGTTCAAGGAGCCCCATGTACATATTTAATGAAATATCATTTATTATTTTCAGTAATATATTGATTACCAACCAGGCCTGTGAACGAAAACTATACTAGCCTTTATTATTGCACGCTTATCTTGTAATATAGTCACGTTCTCAGTAAAAATAATACTTAGATTTCTGTAAATACTTTATATTTCACCACTTGCTATAATCAAGTATAATGTTACTACCATAATTTTACACTATGTTTTTCAATATAAATATTTAAATTATGTTTCAGGTAGAAATTCTTAGAATCATTATAGTAATTTTCTGGTGCAATGGCCGACTATTCACTGATATACGGTGCACCAAATTCCTACCTTTCCTACCCTAGTGATCGGCGCCGATGACACAAATTTTTTTACGCATTTAATTAATAATGGAGGTTTAATTAAATTAATTTACAGAGCCGAGCGCACTCTCATCCCAGGTGTGAAGGTAACAGGGAACCATAGCGGCCGTATTTTAAAATGTGCCGGTACACTAAGTGCCCAATAATTATATTGCAACATATATCATTACTATTCTTGCTAAAAACATAGTTATAAAATTCTATTTGGCCAAAAACCTCAAATGATTACTGGCTTTAAAAGATGTTCTGACTTTCACAAATCATAATGCCCTAGTTGTATAATATTATTATTTGGGTTTTAATTTTCATACAATGACATCAAAAATGTGTGTGCCACTTAAAGGAAATGTATGGTAACTTCTGGGGAGCCTTTATGTAATCTTAGTATAAGGAATATAAATAACTATCTTGTATTAATCTAAATTCACTACTATATATTTTGCAATCAAATAGTACTTTAAGAATTTTGAAATTACAATGAACATATATTACTTTCTAAGATTAGTGGCCAGTTTTTCAATAACAGGTGCCCTTAAAATATAATTTATAAGTATTCAGATGGACTGACTTCATTCCACAGCCATAGCTGTAATGCCATCCATATTCTCACGCAACCAGCCGTACCCTAGGGAGCATCAATATCAGTGCATACAAAGACACTATTCAGTTAAAACCTGTCGGCTTCCGCGAGGAAGACAGACCTCCTCCGGCTGCTCTCTGCAACTTGGTACCAGGGGCACTTGGACTACTCTTTTCACAGCGATACCGCCCTACTGTCTTCCCGGCCCGACCTCACTAGTACCTTCCCCTCCATCGACCGGCCATCGTTCTCTCATGCGAGGGCGCATGCGTCTTTTGTAGATGGGGGTCATGGTGTGACCACCAGTAGCTGGGGCTGGCAGGAACCATGCTAGCGCGCAAGGCCTGGTCAGCCCAGCTGTTTTAAAACAATGCTCGGGGGAAGGATGTCGAGGCCGGAGTCGATGGTATATAAGTCTGGCACAATGGCGGCTCGTGGCCATCTTTGATCCAGCTGCCTGAGCGACACATACGAGAGAGGACCACTAGGCCTGTGGTACCGACATCAGCCGCCGCCGAGGAGGTCTTCTCGTAGGCGACAACACATCGATACAGGGTAATTATACCTCCAGTAGGGCGCTCAAAGTTGCTGAGAATTAGGGATAGGTGAAGGCGAATTAAGACTTTATCAAAACCCGAGGACCGAATAAGGAGTAGAGCTAAGTACAATATTCTTTGCTTTTAAGACCAGTATTGTAAGCTTCGGCGATAAAGAGTAACGCCTTTGGAGAAGGTATTTGTGATTGAGTGTTGTGAATAAAAGTAGTGTTTTCTAAACATGCATGCTCTATCCATCTAGCTACCTTAATCCCCCTGATTAATGCGTGGCGTGATCCCCTCAAGATAGGCCACAGCACAGCAGCGTCTCAGGCAAGTTCAAAATAATTATATTTCTTGCCACACTGTAATTATGACATTATCGTAGTATATTAAAGACCTTGCTCAACCCATTTGATGCTGTGGAGGTAACGTTCTTTGAAATAATATGATATTCAAGAAGCTATCTCAGCTATTTTAATTTCTACAAGATATTTAAATTTCTCATTCATGCTATCATTTAACCCATTTGGTGGAACTAAAGCCGATATTAATAGCAAAGGAAATTAGTACTTCAAGTTAATTTTGATGGATATTATTTAATAATGAAAATTTTTTTAAAATCGTATAAATAAACGTGAATGTGCTGGCTTTGTTGATTACTTGAATTATTTGGTACGTACTCGTAAAATATTTAAGTATTTGAAATGGCTCTAGCAGGCGTAACAAACTTCACATAAATACCACTAGATAGCATAGCATCGCGATTTTTAAATTTATTAATAACGACATATTCCACTGCTGCCAGCAAGTATTTTAGCATATATATACATATATATATATATTTATTTATTTATTACCGTTCATAACTGATCATGAAAACACGTAGCTCAAGTTCTGTGTTATTCCGATTCGAATGCCCTCGTCTTAAATTAACGACATCGTTACTTCTAGGTGACCTCAACATTTGGCAACTTTTGCCCGTGGCATTGAGGAATGCGAAAAATTTATAAACGTAATTCCACACATTTCCGAGTATTTTGTCAACATTCCAGAACTTTCATAATCACAACGTCCAGAAAAAATAAAAACAGAATTTTAAATTTTTTATATTAAAACAAGAAATAATTTTATGCAAATGGTCGCAATAAAAAAGTTTGGATATTTCTGATGCCTATATTCGGAGATATGGGCACTGAAAAAGCTGCTTTTAGCTATTTTGTAGTACTTTGAAACGGTGTTTGTAATGTACGCGACGTCTTGATAGCACTCAACAACCCTCGTCTGAAGTGCGTGATCTTCTCGTGGAACAGTGCACAGGAAGCGCGTTTAACAGTTTTGTAGTAAAACGTGTATTTCAAACAAACTGCGCTGCAGTTGAAGCGGCAAACCTTAAAGATACTCCGCTCGCCCTATTTTGGTCCCGAGGTAGGAATGACAGGCAGGACTGGGTTGGATGCTGGCGGTACGGTGAGGAGAGGAATTTGGGCTGGGAGCAGTCCCCAACTTCGCGCAGGCAAAAGGTCCTCTTCGAAACAAATTTGCGGTAGCGGCAAAAAGTAACCGCCAGACACGTCGCAAACTTCCACGGGACGAACTTCCTGGACGCGGGTGGAAAAGCAAACATCGAAGTGGCACATCAAAGCTCTGCTGCCCGGAAGTGCCCGTGTGAAAGGATGGAGGGGAGCAGAGGTGGAATAAAAACATTACTAGGTGGCAGGCCGATCGCAAACCTTAAGAGGTGGTTGGACCACGCGTTTATTTATTTTTGTAAAATAGTTGTTTGCGCGAATACGCGCAACTCTGTAAGTAAACGAAATGCAAATATGAACTTTTGTTAGAAAAGACAAAAAATCTCTCCACACTCCAGGCGAATACTGTTATTTTTTCTTCCCACATGTCACGTGCTATTACTTCCCCTCTATCGATTATGTGAGAAGTTGTTTTTGTCTGTCAAGAGGGAGACTTGATAGTTGTCTACTACAAACAACCTTAATGACGGTTCCACCTATCCACGCCTCCAAACAGTGTGAAGAGTTGCAGGGAAAAAATTTGTCTTTCTAAAATTGTAACACATGTAATTAATAAAATAAAGTTAAAAAATACTAAATCCCGACTATTCAAGAGTAATAAAAAAAAAAAGCAAGTCTTCTGATAAGTGTACGAGGATAATCATAAAGCCGTAGCCACACGTTTTTTATAACTTTATTTTATTTACCAATTTTTTGTCGAAATAAATAAAAAAAAAAGTTTTACATCCTAAAGGCATTTTGTATAATTATATTTCTTAATACCTCTGAAATTTTAACTACACAAATATAGCTTGACAATATTATTATGCTTAACCTACACATTATTTACCTAAAGTGAATTTATCAGAAATCATTAATGACACATACTTCCAAAATAAACCGCGAATGAAATGCTTGCACGAGCTAACTTTACCTGGGCACCATTTTGTTTCTCATGGCTGCCATCTTGAATTTTATTTATTATTTCATAGCCTATGACAGTCTGGTAATCAAAAGGAATCGATAGACACTTCATTTATAAAAATCGGTGCCATAATCTGCGATGCTACAATGGATCATCTAAAATTTTACACACATTCATACATACATGTATACATACATGCTTCGTATTAAAATAATAACCCTTCTTTTGTTTCGCCGTATTGGGGTAAAAAAAGGCCGTGGTGGTGGATAAACTACTCGCCTCTCCCTTGGGCGAGCCGGGTTCGGTACCCGGCTGGGTCGCTCGCAGATCTTTGTATTTGGGAATCGATGCTACTTGAGGGCGGGTTTTGTTGGGGATGAAGGCAATATTATACAATTTAAATTTAGTGGAATCCCCTAACTGTGTAATATTTGAAACAGAATATTATACCCAGCATGTGGTTCAAGTGTGTCCCAAAGTTGAAGATACAAGTATCGAACTGAAAAGGAAGCTAGCTACAATATGTGTCCCGTATTAAACAGATAATCCCGGAAGTGACACACCCAAACCTCTATAGAATCCTAGTAGCGAGAGAGCCACTACACCAACCTGGGACTTTCCCGATGACAAATCAGAATAAACTCTATTATGGTACAGCCAATAGAGAACTGGTTAAAAATAACCCCCCTTCCGGCATGCCCCACTCCAAACACACCCTCACAGACCTATTTGTAGGAAAAATCTCAGTGAAGACAACGCGGCAAAAATAAAGGATAACAAAACTGGATAAATGAATACGGAAATAGCCCTGAGACGTATTTTGAAGTAGCAATTGAAGAAGGGAAACGAACCTGGTTAAAGACGACTTGACACGAAAACAACACTTGAGACATAAGGACATGACTCCGAAAGGAATGACCGGCTGTAGGAGCAGTGGGATAGAGTAAGGCAGTACAGGCTCCGCTCTCCGCTTACTTAGCCAACACTCACCAAAGGAGTTGTAATGAAGTGCATATAAATATCAGTAGTAGTCGTTAGTATCATTATAGAAGGCATATTACATAGAACTTGATTCCCCTTGATGTGTGGGGAATGGTGGTGGATGGCAAGTCACCCACGCCGCTTCCATTATCTGGGCACCAAGGGTAACCAATAAAGAATGAAAATTGGTAGAAATGACAAGCCACTTACGTGGCGGGATGTGTGAAATAAATGAAAAAAATCATGAAAATATAATATTGTCCGTCAAAAAGAAGCCATAGGCCAAAGTAAAAACATAAGGTGAATCAGTAAAAGCAAAATATAACTCATACTCCTGCATTTACCAGAACGGGTACAGTTGTAGGGGGAGGAAGTCACACATGCGAGTAGAATATAAATGGAATGTCTGGCATAATCGGCTGAGAGTCCAGAGCAGGAGCAGACATAATGCTCTGTCATTTCGGACGCCCGGCCGCCATATTGGCTTTGGATGACCCTGGCCTCGACCTTGAAAATTGGCCTGAAAATCACAAAAATGTGGTCAAAATTTTTAAAAATTTCTAAAAAAAAAAAATCCAAATTTTTTTATTATTTCCTGAAAACAAAACAAAATTAAGAAAAAGATTGAAAACCATTTGACCCTTGAATCTAAGACCCCATGACCCTTGAACAAAAAACTATATTGACTTCATGACCCTTAACCCAATGACCCATGATTCCTGATAAGTCTGTAGCATTGACATTTTAGCCATTTTGTTTCTAGAATTTTCCACTTCATGCTCTGACAATTTATCTTAATAACTCATGCTCTGTAATTCCATCTTGCTAATTCATGCTCAGTCGTTCTATCTTATTTTTTCATTTTCTGTCATTCCATCCTGTGATTTCATGCTCTGTCATTCCACCTTTCCTCTCTCTTTCATCTCTCTCCCATCTCTTTTCTTCCTTGTACCTTCTTTGTCCGCCATTTTGAATGTCGTCTGATATTGTTCCCTCGCTGCCTGCTAGGTGCGCTGGTGTCGGCCATGTAGTTATTTATTGCTATTAGATTGTGCAGGTAAAACTGATCACTCAACATGCCAATGTGTAGGGATATTTATTTATGAATTTAAGGATGAAGTTCAATTTACCATTTTCGATAATGTGTAAATGAATAATATTGATATTTAAATACAATAAAAATTCTTTAATTATTTTTTAAAATAAAAGTTTTAAGCGAAACCGAATTTACAGTAGGACGGACACCAATTACATATTCAACTTTGACCATAAAAATAATTTTTATTTTTAAAATGTTTTAAAAATGTTCGTATTATAGTTTGATTGTGCATTCCTAATTAATATTTTATTTTTTGCTGAACTAATGGTTGCTAGAACTATGTCCTGCTGGTCATGTCATTCCGTTTGCTTTCAAACTTACGGGATACATGTTTTAACAATTCACACAGCTCCACCATATGGGACGAGCTGCGTATCAAACAGCTTTAACCGGTACGCGCCTGCTTGGTGTCAAGTAACCTGAGTTAGCATAAATGATTGAATTCCATTTCCTCACAGTCGCACCTGCACGGTATTTGGTAACCATTTGTGCATTGGAATTTGCTCCTGTGTCGTGTAACACGATCTCCACATCGCATTCGTTACCTAAATTCAGAGTACTGTCCTTCCGGCGGGGTTGTAGCCACAGTTTGAAAACACCATAAAGTAAAATTTAATTTTGTCATTTTAACCCCTCACACTAATTTTGCAACAATCTACGGAAAAATAAACCTCACATGCAATTTGCCTTGGAAAAATTTAACTGTCTCGACTGTTTTGTAGGTATTAAGTATGCTACACACACACACACACACACACGTGTGTGTGTGTGTGACCAATCCAAACCCTTCGTATGAGTAGCAACCACCAGCCCAAGTCACGTTATGATCATGGTTTCGTTCAGAGCATCTAACAACACTTGTATAAACATGCTTAAAGTTAATTGAAATACAAATAGTGCTAGGCCCTTAAGATTTGTAATTTACGACGTCGATAAGCAGTATTATCTACAATGCTCTTCTTGAACATAAATCCTTCGATCAATCCCAATACTTCACAATCAGCCCTGCAAATTTTACCTCCACAATCACTACGGCAATCAGATCTGCAACCATCTCTGCAATCAGTTCTGCAATCAGTTCTGCAATCAGCTCCACAATCAGCTCCATAATATTTCACAATTATCTCAGCATGAGCTCTGTAATTAGTTCTACAATCTGCTCCGCAATCATCCCTGCATTCTCCAAAATAAGCTCCGCACAGACTAAAATATTTCCATCAATCTTCCAATATTTCCATCAATCCTGTTAAGTATTTTCATCAATCTTTCGCAATCTTTCGTCAAATCCCTGAATCATTTCATTAATCTTTCTTCCATTATTTCGATCATACATAGCTTCATAATCAGTCCATGGTGTCTCGTCTGTAATCCATTAATACATATAAAAACATTCATTCGTCGACTGTATCCACAAATTTGTACTTGGCGACTGCATTAATGTTTTATATGCGGTTTACTATGTATACTTAATTATACATACTTAGATACTTCATTAATAGTCTATACGTAGATCTGTACTTTAGTAAACGAGTGCTCATAGAACCACTTTAAAGATACGAGGGATTAAATGATAGAGCACAAATATTTTTACCACAATTAATTTAAAAATATTTATTATTTTCAGTTTGCAATTTCAGAAGAAATTAGTTCATTATATCATGCCAAACAAATTCCTCCCTTAAGTTCTCTAATGATTGAAGATATCTCAACAATGTGTGAGCGATCTCCGCGTTTTTGTAGGTCAATCAAATGTATGAATTTTCTACAAGTTCATTCTGTTTTTCGGCCTACAGTTATCGAGTATTCTCAGTGTCTTCTGCCTTCTTCATTTATTTAGCATTAACTGTCCCATCATAATCGCCTGTATGACCAGTACCCTTCGATGCAGCAATTGGCTACAAAACTTGATGGCTCCCAGTAGACAAATTCTTGTAGTTCTCAATGTGGTTGTTCAATGTATCTCCTTGCATAAACTACATGTGGCCATTTTAATAATGCTTCATCGCGCGAAAAGTCTCTTCCTACACGCGGTTCGGTCATGTCGCCGAGTTACATACGAAAGAGGGACAACTGCAAAGAAGACTGGCTGGTCTGATTGTCGTCAGCGCCGATCCTGCGATAAAGTTTTCACCTTAGGACAAAATGCTTGGCAACGTGACCGAACCACCTGTACAAAGGGTCATTTCGCGTGATGAATCACTATGAAAATTGCCACATTTAGTTTATGCAAGGTGATTCATTGAACAACTACATCAACAACTACAAGGATTCGTATACTGGGCACCAGCAAGTTTTGCCGACAATAACACAGATGGTATGACAAACATGTTGGACGTGTAATTAATTTTTGGTAAGTTTAGTGAGGGCTAAGGTCTGCTTGAATTCTAGTTTGAGTGGTGCGTATGTTTCGTCTCATGACGGTTGATAGAGCTGAATGTATGCGTGGTATTGTTGAATTGAGTTTCTTTATAGGTGATGGCATGTTGGTTGACATGGTACGACTTGGGTTATAAAGGTTGGTATGGTGGTATAATGACTAGTATATGTTTGTTTGGTGTCTTTCAGTAATGGCAAACATTTTGGAGTTACGATTTTTGTTTTATTTTAGTGGGTGTGGGCTGAGGTGTGCTTGTATTATAGTGGACAGTATAAGTGTATATAGTCTTCTGATGGTTGGTAGAGGAGATGGTATGGGTGGAAGGAAAAGTTTTCTAAGGAATGCGTTGGCTGAATGACTGAGGTTTTAATGGTAAGCACCCCACTTAACACTACAGGTGCTGCAGTTAGCACCGAAGGTACCACAATTAGCACTGCACCTGGGGACAAGGGTCAAATGTCTGTCTGGACTATAAAATTTGCTTGGAATGCTTCGGTTATCATCGATCGTATGTTGGGTGATATGTTTTCCAGTATATCTGTCTTGCGATTGTTGGTATATGTGCATGTCGGAGAGTTCTGTAGTTCTATGATATGCTTGAGTTAAAGGGGTTCGTATGGATGGCTATTGTATTTTGACTGGTGCCAACCAGCATGGTGGATGGTATGAGAAGAATCTGATTGTGTCACTTGTATGGCCTGTATGTTTGCTTTTTATGGTGTGTGAGGACGAATCGCCTAGGTATGCTGGAATTATAGTGGGTTTTATGGTTATTATATATTTGATTGGTGTCGACCAGTAGAGCAAAAAGAATGAGCGGTTAGTAAAAATTTTTGGTAATGTTAGTGTGAGTAATAAAGCTCCTACGTGTATGTATATAAGGTTTCACCGAGTATACGGAGCATACAGGACACCGAAATAGTAGGGATATGGAGGTTGAGGAACAAGGGGATGGGATATATACATTCCCATAATATTATATTCCTGTATTTATGTGTGCATAGTTATATATAAGCATTAAAATCAATTTTATATTTATACATTTGTAAATAAATAATTATTTGTAATATAAATTAAAAAGTAATTTTATGTTTACATACTGATATACTTACACCTATTCATAAAAATGTAAATGATATATATAACTTTATATATATACATAGTTATATACATAATATATAAAATACAATATCAATTAAATCGCAAATAATGATGTTATATTTGCATACTTATATACCTATACATATACATAGTTACTTACATATATATACATAATTATTTATAAATTGTATTGAAATAAATTTATATTTTCATAATTATATGTATATTTAAATTAAACTGAATATAATTTTATATTTACATAGTTATATACCTATACACATAAATTAAATTGAAAATATTTTAAATTTACATACCTCTATGTGCACTTCCCTTCAGAATAGATGAGCAATGGAAAAAATTAGAGACCCCTTCGGCAATCTTCGGCTTTAGACAAGATGTATCACCTTGTCTCTTAGGCAACCAGCAAACCAGAACTATCCGGCTAATCATTCAGTGTTTTAACTGCGCAAAGAATCTCTTTAACTTTGATTGGAACATTGGCTTCTCCAAGTGAATGCAACACATTTTATTGAATTAAGTAAATCGTCCTGCGATTTTGAAGTTAATACAAAAAACATTATATCTCACATAAACTCCACACTGGAAACCCGTGTCTCACGCGCAAACAGGAAGCACTTAGTGGAATAAACAACCAATTATAAAGGCTAGCTGAGCTACAGTGTTGTGCAACATAGCTTGTCCTGAAATATTTTAGTGGGATTACCTCACATGAACTCCACACTAAACATTCGCGAGTCGTGCAAGCAGGTAACACTTAGAGGAAAGAAAACCAATCATAAGCTACAGTATTGTGCAATATAGCTTGTCTCGAGGTATGTACGTGACATCTGATGCTTCAAACAATGAAACAGTAAGCGTATGTGAAATTACTATAATTACAGATAACTGTATAAGAGAAATGCATAATTCCTCTGTTAAAAATTAAAATAAACCCTATTCTATATGAGACATTAAGTAGTTATAATATGTCTTTTCTTATCGATACACAGAAATGAATTTCCTGCTGCCGTACACATTTGCGAAAACCGAATATCGCACTTTAGAGGAATATATGCCTATATTCATCATTAAATAAAACCACTGAATTTGAATGAAACAATCGGCGCATGTTTCAGATGTTATTATTGTAAGCGCACATCAAGAATGTTTCTCTTTAAACTAGCTGCTGTCTACATGAAAAGCCACGTCCTTTTTAAATGAGCCTATTTCTACGCTGCCAAATCAAATCCTTATGTAAAGTTTGTATTAACTACTGTTACCGGCAGATGTCTGTGCACCTCTGAGCGCGCAGGGCGTTTTAAGCAGATCAAGAAGGGGAAAGTGATGCACACGCAGGTCTGACCGTATTATCGGGTATTCCACAAACATCAGTTATGGCAGGCTCAGGTATATGTAAGGCAATGGAGGATGAAGGATGTTCGCAGAGGTACAGTACATTTATCCTCAGTGGTTATAAGAACTTATGAGAGTGAACAAAAAGCGGCTTATTTAATTGGAGATAATTTCTAATTTACAATTTAATAACTATATTAATTAATTTTTCCACACTGTACCTATAATTCACTGCCTCGTTGGTCAGTATAGTACTTGTCTATATTTGTGCTAAATTAAAAGCAGGAACTGTAGGCAAAGTTTCTAACATTGTTTTAAAACTTTGTAGTTTAGATTAACCTTCATTTCTTTGAAATAAAAAAAATTAAAATAAAAATATATATCTTTATTCTCAATATTTTTTTCTCAATTATATTTTGTGTTATTGTCTAGCAGTAATTGTACTAAATATTCCTTTATCATTTAACATAACTTTATTATAATTTAAAATGTTTTAAATTATTATTTAACATTAGAATTTATTTATTCGCTGTCCTGTATTATGATTGATTATTTCGACAAGAGACACAATTCAAGAATTCTATGTTATCATAAATATCGTACCAAAAACAATGGATATGTTACGAAATATCATTCAGCATTGACTAGTGAGATGATAGCTCTGTACCAATTTGTGAGTTATTATTTGTATGATTTATTGATTTTTTTAAGGAGTAAAACAGCTATACTGTAAAATGTGTTCAAGTTGTCATAGTATTATGCTGTCTCAAGCCCCTCAATGTTTGCAAATTTTGTGAACAAATTTTGTCTGAGTAATGCATTCTCATTTAATATTTATTACGATGTGCTGTAAACCTTCAGATAAAATATTATTTCCTCCACTCACACCCATTTTAATGGTGAAAGATATGATGAAAATGTGGAAAAGGAACAAGTAATCTGTTGATGCATCAAACCACAGAAAGTATTCCATCTCCATCGTTGTTACTTTAATCTAACGTGTTTTTAATTCGATACTATTTAATATTTGAACAGAAAAATTTGACTTAAAAATATAGAAGCAATTGAATTCTGTCGAACAATTCACACAGAAGTTAAAGAAATCCTCCAGCACACTGCTACCTGTTGTCGCACTTAAAATGTCTCCGTGTCCGGTTTTGCATTTGCTGTTACTCAAGACAAAATACTGAAGGTTTTTATGTCTGCAAGAATACTGCCAGAACGCAGACTTGCCGCTCAGCTAGAGACTGGACCATGCCAAGACGCAGTCTAGGGAATAAGAGGCGAGTCACGTGCACAGAAGTTTGCTGGTACCAGTAGATAAGCCTATGTTGGTAGCAATTTTGGAAGAAGAGCGCTACCTCAAATATAATACTCATAACAGCATTACTCAGAAATTGTTCAACTGATTTGGCGTCAGTAATGGGAAAGTCAAAAAGCTGTATATAATTATATTTCTAATGAAGTACTCTTCAAGTAAAGTTTCGCATAATATAATCACTTAATAGTAGTATACGAATGGGTGATTAAAGAGGGGCTTGGAACTGTGCACAAGGGAACTAGGTGACCCCATTTTGTTGACGCCATGTGGGGAAAATTTCCTGTTTTTCCTGTTCTCCCCCAAAAATTTCCCATTTTCTTTCATGCCCCAATGATGGCCATCTTGTATCCCAACCTCATGCTCTGTCAATCCGATGCCAGGGTGTTGAGACCCTTTCACCTAGCATCCTGGCGGGTGCCGAGTCTCATGCTCTGACATTCCTTTCGGGCTGTGTTGACCTAGTGTCGTAATGTGGTGCTGAATACCAGCATTGGTTTACACGCTCGTGAGACCTAAGCATCCATAAACATAGTTGACTGTGGTTTCCGAACCACATAAGCTATAACTGTCAAATTCATAACACAGGCAGCACCTCCAACTATGACAAGGGTCGCAGAGCCAAGTATATTCCATGTCTACTTAAAATCACTGTTGACTGTAATTTCCCAACCATGTAAGATATAGTTGCCAAATTCATAACACAGACATCATCCATGATGGTGAGAATGGTCGTGGGGCCAAGTATAAACATATCTTATTACAAGCATAGTTGACTGTAATTTCCAAACCATATAAGATATAGTTGCTAAATTCAATAACATAGAGATCATTTTCGATGACAACGGTCGCAGGGCCAAGTATATCCTAGTGGTACTTATAATCATAGTTAGCTGTAAGTTCCCAACCACAGAGGGTATAATTGCCAAATTCATAACATAGGCATCATCCATGATTACAATAAAGGTCGCAGGGTTAAGTATACCCTATATGTAATTATAAGTACTGTTGGCTGTAATATGTGAACAATTTTAGGATATGGATGTCAAATTTGTGACACAGGCATCACCCCCCGATGATATGTGTAGCAGGGCCATGTACACCCCATGCCTACTTATAAGCACAGTTCGCTGTAATTTCGGAACCATTCAAGATATAAATGTCAAATTCATAACATATGACAAGTAGAGCCACATGGTCAAGTATCCCCTACATCTACTTATAAGTAAAGATAGCTGTAATTTCCAATATTTGTAAGATAAGGTCTCCAAATTCATAAAATAGTTATCATTCATAATGACATGAAGGGTGCCAAGGCCAAGTATAATCATATGTTTTTTTATAAGCATAGGTGCCTGAAATTCCCATAACATATAAGATATATTTTTCAAATTCGAACACTTGCATCACCCCCAATGACAAGAATTGTTGAAGGGCCAGGAATAACCATATGTCTACTTATAAGCCCCGTGAGCTGTAATTTTCATAACATGTAAGATAGAGTTGTGAAATTCAAACACAGGCTTCAACTCCTACAATGAGAAGTGTCTAAGAGCCAAGTATATGCTTCGGTAAATTGCAAGTATATTTAAATTGTAAGCATAGTTGGCTATAAGTACCAAACTACTTTAATTACAGTTGTAAAATCCATGAAACAGGCACAACCCATGACGACGAGAAGGTTCACAGGTACAAGTAAAACATATGTATAATTATAATCACAAAGGGATGTAATTTCTGAACTGTGTAATATATGATTACGAAATTCTTAATATAGACATCACCCACAACAATGAGAAGGGTCGCAGGGGCAAGTATAGCATATTTCTACTTATAAGCATTATTGGAAATAATTTCTGAAATGCATAAGATACAGTTGCCAAATTGATAAGATAGACATCATTCACGATAATGAGAAGGGTCGCAGGGTCAAGTATCTTCATATGTCTACTTATAAGCATAGGTTGCTGAAATTCCCATAACATCTAAGATATAATTGTCAAATTCAAACACAGGCGTCACCCCCAACAATGAGAATTGTCAAAGGGCCGAGTATGAATATATGTCTACTTATAAGTCCCATGGGCTGAAATTTACATAACAAGAAAGTTACAATTGTGAAATTAAAACATGAACCTCAACCCAGACAATGAGAAGTTTCGAAGGGCCAAGTATACACTATGTTTAATAATAAGCATAGTTGGCTATAAGTACCAAACCACTTCAGTTACAGTTGCCAAATTCATGACATAGGCATAATTCACAATGACGAGAAGGTTCACAGGTAAAAGTATACAATATGTCTACTTATAAGCATAAACTGCTGTAATTTCCCAACTGTGTAAGATATGATAGCCAAATTCATAACATAGACTTCACCCACAACAACAAGAAAGTTCGCAGGGGCAAGTATACCCTATGTCTACTTATAAGCAAATTTGGCTGTAGTTTCTGAACCACATAAGTTATAGTTACCAAATCCATAACATAGGGTATCATCCCATTACAATAAGTATCATTAGCAGGGCCAATTATACCTGATGTCTACTTACAAGCATAGTTAACTGTTATTTTCGAAATGTGTAAGGTATAGATGCCAAAAAATAACACAGTTATCAACCCCAATGATGATGAGAAGGGTCGCGGTTAAGTATACCCTATATATACTTATAAGCATATTTTGCAATAATTTTCGAAAAGCATAAGATAGAGTTGCCAAAGTCATAAGATAGGCATCACCAACAATCATGAGAAGGGTCACTAGGCCAAGTAAATTGTATGTCTACTTATAGAAAAGTTGACTGGAATTTCTGAACCTCATATATTATAATTACCAAATTCATAACATACTCATCATCCCATGATGAGAATGGGTCATAGAGTCAAGTGTACCCTATGTCTACTAATAAGCATAGTTAGCTGTAATTTCCGAAATGTGTAAGATGTAGATGTCAAATTCATAACACAGGCATCACCCCTGATGATGAGAAGGATTACATGGACAAGTAAATACTATATCTATTTATAAGCATTTTATTCTGTAAGTTCTGAACTTCATAATATATCTAGTTGACAAATTCATTACATAGGCATCATTCACAATGATGAGGTGTGTCAAAGAGTCATTATAAACTATGACTACTTATAAGTATAGTTGGCTGTAATTTCCGAAACACATAAGATAAAACTGTACAATTTGTACCACAGGACTCACCCCTGATGAAGAAAAGGATCACAGTGCCATGTGTACCCCATGTCTACTTGTAAGCATAGTTGGCTGTAATTTCTGAATCATGTGAGATATGGTTGCCAAATTCATAACATAGGCATCATCCACAATGGTGAGAAGGGTCGTGGGGCCAGGTATATCCTATGTCAACTTATAAGAATAGTTGACTGTAATTCCGAACAGCATAATATATAGATGCTAAATTCATAACATAGACATCATCCATGATGTAAATGTTTGCAGGGCCAAGCATACCATACTTATACTTATATGCATAGTTGGCTGTAAGTTCCGAACCATATAATATATAGTTACAAAAGCATAACATGTTCACTATCAACAAAGACATGAAGGGTCACAGAGTACAGAATACCCTATGTATACTTATAAGCATAGTTGTCTGTTACTTCCGAAACATGTAGGATAAAGTTGTAAAATTCATAATGTATGCATCCCCCCTGTTGTTGTTAAGGCCCACAGAGCCAAGTAAACAGTAAATATACTTATAATCACTGTTCTCTCTAGGTTCCGAACTGCATAATATATATAGTCGACAAATTTACTACATATGTATCACCCATGGCGATGAGAAGGGTTGAAGAATCAAGTATACCCAATTTATACTTATAAGTATAGCTTGCTGTAATTTCCGAAACATATAATATAAAATTCTCAAATTCATAACACAGGTCTCACCCCTGATGATGAGAAAGGTCGCATTACCAACTATACCCATGTCAACTTATATGCATAGTTGGCTGTAATTTTAGAATCATGTATGTTATAGTTGCCAAATTCATAACATAGGCATCACCCACAATGGCGAGTAGGGTTGCAGAGCCAGGTAAACACTATATAAACATATAAGCATACTTATTAGCATAGATTGCCATAATTTCTTAACCACATAATGTACAGTTGTTAAATCCATTACATAGACATAATACACGACTACGAGAAGGGTCTCAGAGCTAATTATACCCAATATCTACTTGTAAGAATAGTTGGCTGTAATTCCCAAAATGTGTAACATATAGTTTCCAAATTCATAACACAGGCATCACACCTGGCAACAAGATGGGTTGCAGGGCTAAGTGTACCCAATGTCACTTATAAGCCTGATTGGTTTTTAGTTTTGAACCATGTAGTATATAGTACTAAATTAATTAAATAGGCATCACCATGAAGACAAGAAGTCTCACAGGGCCAACAATAACTTACATCTACTTATAAGCACATATGACAGTAATTTCATAACTGTATACAATAAGGTTGCCAAATTAATAACATGAGCTCCATCCACAATGATGATATGAACTGCAAGAGCATGTATACCCTATATATACTTATAAACATAGCTGGTGATAATTTCTGAACCATGTAAGATATAGTTACGTAATTCATAACATAGACATTATCCAAAATGGTGAGAAGGGTTGCAGGGCCAAGTATACCCTATGTCTACTTAAGAGCATAGTTGGCTGTAATTTTCGAACCACATAATATATAGTTGCTAAATTCATAATGTAGACATCATCCATGATGACAAAAATGGATGCAGGGCCAAGTATGCCCCATATCTACTTATAAGATAGTTGGCTGTAATTTCCGAACCATGTAAGATTTAATTACCAAATTCATAACATAGGGATTACCTACAATGACAAGAATGGTTGTAGGGTCAAGTATACCCTGTGTCTAATTATAAGCATAGTTAGATGTTATTTCTATACTATGTAAGATATAGCTGCCATAGTCAAGACACAGGCCTCGCCCCTTATGATGAGAAGGGTCACAGGGCCAAGAAGGCAGTCGATATTATCTGTAGGAAATCTATCACTTTGTTTATTTTTGGTCCTTTTCAAATAATACTACATTTATCAGCTGTCTTCTTGGTGTCTCATATAATAAATCAAAATCTAATACAAGTTAATGTATTGACAAACAAAGGGCTAACTCTCACACAAAATAACATGTCTGTGTTTTACTGTTCAAATTCGTGTTTTTATACACCTCTGTGTTTGCACTGTCATGCAACAGGTAGCAAAAGTAAACAGCATCAGATGATTTGATGGTCAGTTTGGATATTTAGCGTGCCTCTCCAATGCCACAGAGGTTCTTCCTGATTGCCCATGTATTTGTGGCCCTGAACTTCATCACCTGATCAGTTGAGAACCTTATTGCATTTTTGGACATGCTTTATGGTCTCCTCTATTTTTAAACAGATGTACTCTGACAATATACACATTTCGCACACCTTGGGTTCCCATTCGATGCTGGATATGCGTACTATCTATGTCACAGGCATATACAACCAATTTAATACACGTTATTATGTAGTGCTGTCTCCCCAGAACCAGGAGGTTCAAGGAAGTGAAACGTCATTCTGTAGCGATATCTCACCACAATCAATCAGTTTGGGAGAGAGTCATAGCTCTTGTTGAGGCAGCAGGTTTATCTGTCACTGAAGCAGGCCATTGTTATGGTGTTTCAGAGAGCACCGAAAGTCGATGGGTATGACAGTTCTGGGACATGGGTAACATGACATGTCGCGGAGGAATGGGTTCATGGAGGGTGTCGACTGCAGCCAAGGACAATCGTCTTATTAACCAGGCACAGTTGACTCCTTTGAAGAACACCAGTCAGCTAAAACGTGCCATGCACTTTCCTGGTAGCTCGAGTACTGTTCTTAGGCACTTGGTAATGGCGGGACTGAAGTACCGGCGTACTTCAAGGAAACAAAGGCTTACCGATGAGCACAGCATTTATTGACTCGCATTTGCCAACGAAAACATTGACTGTGACTGGTCAGATGTTGTCTTCTCTGACGACTGTGTGTTTCCCTTGGATAATGATGGCCAATGCGTGTGTTAAGACCTTGTGGTACCCAACACAATCCGGAATATATGGCCGAGTGCACGTGCCATGATAATGCATCTGTTGCATGTTGGGGATGGATGAGTACACGTGGGATAGGCGTGTTGCACAGAATCGATGATCGAGGTCCAAGTACACATGGCCTCAATACCGGGCAGTATTAGTACATTCTAGAGAATATTACGATTCCTTCGATGCGAGTTTTGTATATCAATGGTGAACTATGCTTCCAGCAGGACCATTCTTCTATACACACTTCTCAGATGGTTCAAGAGTTCGAAAGGCAAGACCAACTAAAGCTCGTAGGTTGGCCACCTTACAGTGCTGACTTAAATCAAATTCAGAATGTTTGGTCGGAGACAAAGCACACGATGGCGGCAAACCTGCCTGATCCACAGCAAGCAAATAAAGATGCTCTTTGGAAGCTAGTAGCGGATGCCTGGGATGATGTAGCTAGTAGTGAATGCTATTCTACTTCTCTGGTCGCTTGTCTATCACGATGACTGCAGAAAGTGATTGTGACTGACAGATACTGGTCCTCTTATTGAGGTTACAACATCGGCCCTTTTCAGGGCCAAATAAACACTCACATAAAAAACACGTGACACAAAAACCAATGGTACACCATGTGGTATAATGACCACATTGATACACAAACTAAAAGTTCGAGGTGGTTTCGAACCCGAAACAAAAGGCATCAGAACTTTACACATGAGACCATCTTTGTTTGTTCCATGTGTTTTCATATGGATGCAAACATATGCTTACAAATAAAATACATTACGTGATATTGTAACATTTTGTATTACAACGAAACATAATAATATAATCAGTAGGAATAAAATTAAAGGTCGAACTCCAGAAACCTAATGTTAATGTGTGATGGGGAAATGCCATTTCTTCAGCAAGTTCGATAGCCATGCACTCATTGCGTTTAGCAGAGAGCTGGCGGCTTGGACTGACAATATAATATTATTCTAGTTCAAGTTCAAGTCCAGCTCGAACTGATCCAATTCTGAATCGAATTTATCCAATTCTGAATTTTATTTTAGGTGAATTGAAATAACATTGAACTATTTCTCGAACTGTTATTCTTTACTGCGCGATTTCACTCAGTCTGGTATTTTCAAACTGACGAATAAAGTTCTAATTCAAGTCCACGAATTGCCCTGAACTTTAAGAAAATGTGCATTTTCATTTCCAGTTGACTGCAGAGGAAAAATGAAAGAATTGTATCTCGAACTATATTTCGTACTTCCTTATGTTAGTATTGTCCGACATTTTCGATTAGAGGTAGACAATTCCAATTCATGTTGATGGCCTATGATGAACTAAATTTATGTTTACATTTTCATTTCTAGGTCATTGAAGTGTAAATATGAATTATCTGTACCTCGAACTATATCTTGTACTGCCTTGTGTTATTGTAGTCCAACATTTATATTTCGAAGTGGAAAATTCCAATATATGCCTTGAACTAACATAGTGTTTCAAATTTCATTTCCAGTTAGGTAAAGAGGAAATGCTAAAGAACTGTACCTCAAACTGTATTTCGTACTTTATTGTTTCCATTCCTACATTTTAAATCTGAGTATCAAAGACCAGCTAATATTCACAGAATCATACAAATATATGATACATTCTGGTGCAAGATACAGGAATTTTGAACGCGGAGTTAATTAACCATGGCGCATGTTCGATCAAATACTCTATATAATGGCCCTGGGGGCTAAGCGGTTATACTTCTCGCCTCCCATCTAGGTGAACCGGGTTCATTCCCTGGCTGGGTAACTTCTGATTTTCGCTTGTGAGAAGCATACCGGTGGGTTTTCTCGGGGATCTCCTGTGTCCCCCGCACTTGCGTTCCGACGCTGCTCAATTCTCACCTCATTTCGCCCTACTCGTTTCTCAAGAACTTGATTTCAAGAGCCGCCCAGATGTCTGAACTCAACTACAACTGCAATTTTTAATATTCTTAAACTTGAAAGGTAGCCCTGGTCGTGATCCCCCGATTATTTCCGCAAGCCCGCGACCATGTTTTATAGGAACAAGGTTTACAAATTCGATAAACTGTGTTTACCAGCCGATTTAAATTATCCTATTTATTCACCAGCATACTTACATGTATAACATACAAAATGTAGACGTGCTTTACATGTTTATTGATTACATGTAATAGATTTTTCATTGCAAGTATTTAGTATCGATGAAACTAATTGGTTTTCATTTAGAAGTGTACTTACAAGTAAAACAAATGCGATGGTAACCTTATACTAATAATGCCTATTGAATTATAATTTAAATTAATTTGGTTTTGTTTTGAATAGAGAAACAACGGACAGACTAACTTACTGATATATTCTGCCACATACAGCTGCATAATGCACTTCCAACGTGTTGAATGGTGTGACTAGTTGGCTACAGAACGATAAAAGGTCGCAAAGGGAAAGAAACTACTGGGAAAATGAGACAAAACATTGTTTCATTGCATTGTAAAAACAAATAATACCCTGAAATTCCAAACGTTCTTGTACGAAGTTGTGTAATCTTGTGATTTAGAGAATCGAAAGCTTTAATTAACCGATCAAGATTAGGCCACCCACAAAATCTGGCCGACAGGACAACACAGCAAGTGCATTTATTCACTTTGAATTTATGTACTATGTAATTAAAACACTAATATCTTGCGAATCATTAATCCAGTTCCAATGACCGATAACTTCTTGGATTCCCCTAACAATTCTCTACGTAGTGATATGTAAATGGATACGATTTAGTGAGTATTTGTCTAAGCATTTAACCGAAATTCACAAAAATTATTTAAAACATCGCTGATTTCACATACTCATTACATAGACACTGGAAACACATTTCAGTAGAAAGAGATATTCCGAAAGTATAGTAATATGCAATCCTAATTGCACTTAGTGACAAAATGGATACAAGAGAAAATGAAAATAAAAATTATGGATGTCTGGTGGGAAACCTTTATGATGATGATCAAGAATGATCAAGAAATATGCAAATGTTAAGCCTTCTCAATTACCTGCGAATATGCAAGAACAATTAGGAAAACAAGTAACAACAAGAACAATAAAAAGTAACGAGGAGCACTGAGAAACTGGGTTTAGGAACCTAATAGTATGGCCGAATATCGAGCGTTTTACTTATGACAGTAATGTATCTAAATGTTTGTATGATAAACTACATTTATATCTGTGAAGTGCAATTATAATTGTTTGTTCCTAGAGTATATAAAATATTCCCCACATAAATTTGCCCTGCAGTGACATAAAACTGAAATTGAACAGGATGACGTGGCCTTGATTTCATCTTTTTGTCAAGCCTTCACTTTGAGCCCACTTTAAATTCGAGTCAGTGGTAAACTATTGATTCGCAGTGAAATTCAACCACTCGAATCAATGTAAATGGCTTCACTTAAAATCAGTGGAAAACCACTGATTGTTTCAGTGAAAAACTTTCACTTATTGAAGTAGTAATGTGAAGTTATTTCACTGCGTGAATAAGTGACCGCCGAATGAAGTGGTGAATTAAACAAAGATTATATTGACTTTAGTTCCAAAAGTACGTGAAATAAACATACTTGCGATATTTTCGTATTTATATTGCGTGATTTCTCGTGATTTAAAGAAGTAAAAACAATATCGGAGGGGGCCGGGATTGAATACATACACCATTTCCATTTCGCTTTTAGGCCATTACCTTACCATCAGTGTTACCAGGTTAAGTTAAAAATGAGAGCAAAATATATGCCATATTTATTAATGAAATCGCGAAGATTTAAATTGTATGCCCTTACTTTTCGCATACGGTTTTATTTGCACTGCTAGTATTGTTAAAACGATTACTTTGCATGAGTGCACTCTCTTCATCACATTATATGCAGTTTAAACCTTCAAACAGAGCACTGTGGTGATTACATGTAAACGAAATGAAGGACGTAAAAACGTAATGAAAGGCTGAATGTCCAGATAACCTCTTAAAAAGGTGTTTTGAATGAAGAAACACATTTTAAACAGTACTTTGTATTGAGTCTACTAGTTTATTCGTTGTTATTTCACTCGATACATATTGTTAGATGGGCATTTTTAAACGTTGTTTGATTGCCATTTTTACATGCTGTATAACTGATCTATCGCTCAAAAAACAAACCATAAAAACCGTGAAAAAATTACTGATGAAATAGTGGAAAACATCACTGAATCAATACGTGACATAAATCTGGCATGTTTTCACTGATTCATAAGTTAGATTTACTGAAGCGACTGTTGAATCAGCCATGTACTGCTGACTGGTTGTAACAGTTGCATTCTCCCTGATTCAGATTTAGAGTGTATTAGAGCGTTTTGGTGGTATAGGGTATTCACTGTGAAATGAGCACTTCTGAATGTTATACTTGAGATCTACTTGTATGCACGTTGTATATTCTTCCACCTAATGTAATATTAACACTGACATGGGTATCATCACTTTATTCATGCGTTGGTCAAGTGAAACACTGAAATTTAAGAAAAGTTAATATTTTGCCAATATACCCATTTTTTACATTTCGATGTATCAAAAAAACAGAAACCGGAAGAAATAATTTAAATTATCAGGAACAGTTACTTATTTATTCAATGTTAAGATATGGAATTACTTCCCTGCAAACTCAGAAAATACGGGCCCCGAATCGGGTCGGTAAAAGCCAGCAGACAAACTCCGGCCAGCAGATATCGGCCCGCTGTCTTATGCCAGAAGCAGCTCGATGGAAATATGGACTGGTGGCTAACTGTTGGCCGACAGTGTCGGGCCTGCAAAGGCTGGATGTTGTTACAATGCCAGGCCTGTGATGGCTGGATGTCGTTACGATGCCGGGCCTGCAATGGCATGATGTCCACAAATAAGCTGTACAACAATGAAAAAAAAACCTTAACTTTTCGATTAACAATTTCAGTAATAGTAATTTTCTCTTTACATATATTAATTTCATTGACTGAACACATTAAATTATACGAAAATCTTTGCTTGCCGAGTGCAGGATTCGAACCTAAGATAATTGAGTTGATAATCCAGAACGCTTACATATACACCGTAGGATTAATTGCTAAATTTTCCAGTAATTAAAAATATATCATGACACAAATTATTATAAAGGAATGTATACATTTCATGACAATATAACAAATACTTTTACAACGCAGATTATTTAGAAACTATTTATTCAGAGGCTTCCAAACAAAAAAGGTTTTGTTAGTTTTTAATATATCTGTCGGATGATTGTACCAATGAAAAAAAATTCAAAGTCCACAAATGCCATGGGATACCACGTGACACACATAAAATCACCAAAAAAACATGCTAATGGTTAACACACTGTCTCAAAAAAGACGTCATGTCATTAACAGTTGGCTAACGTCTTGCCTATTCAAAACAATTTCCAAAGGTTTGTCGACAAAAAGACATCATATGTTTTTAATCTTTATTGTGATAAAGAGCCTTGTATCGAAAACATCACCGGGCCGGAATAATTAAGATAATGGCCAGCTTACCGAAAAGATAAAGATGCTGCATGGGAATCGGCCTAGAAACATTTTTAGGATGTTTGCAACATGTTTGCTCTGCTATATCATGCCGACATATTTTCGATGATATCCATCAGTTATTCTAAAAAATTCAACGGACCATTGTCTTTTTTCTAACGGCTTGCAATCTGCTGAAAAAAGACGTCACGCCGTTGTCAGATGGCTATCTTCTGGCATTGAAACGACAGTTACCCATAGTACAGGTATTGGGCCGACACTTTGCCGACAGAGTGTGTTTGCTGGATTTCCATTCATCGTTACCAGATTTATTGGACGCATGTCACTCAGGGCGCCAGTTAATATATATGCAGGTAGAGCACAGACTTTTTGTAAGGTTGATTTCATAAGTTCTCACTTTATCGTGAACAAAATTTAAAATTAATGGTGCCCCAAAGAACATCAGTATGGCTTCAATACCGGTTAAATATGCCCAGGCAGCGCCCCAGTGTAGTGAATCTGCCACTCGGCACTGTGACCGCCGTAGCAGACACTGCTACGAAGTGCTAGTATACAATATGCCGCGTTTACAGATGGCTCGGAGGTTTTAGTGTGGTCTGGTGTGAATTGGTGAATTGGCCGAGGGGGGGGGGGGTGCTAGAACATTGAACATCGTCCTCTGCTTTTGTTGCTATAGTACTCAAGTGTCACGTCTCCTACGAATATTTCTACGATAGAATTATTTTAATCTCAAATATAAGTGCAAAAAGAAATAAAATTATGGAATGTGAGAACCTGCAAAAGAAATGATAAAGTTCAATAATAAAATTAATACCTTTTACTGTAAAAAATTATGGTCTCCATTTAATACTGCGCTTTGAATTTTAACAACCATAATTCCACAGTGCCGGAACAACAGAAAGTCATAAAATTATAGATGCCTATAAACATGGTGACTATCTTTTGTGGTGTGAGTAAATTCAGTGCCTTTAATAATAGCATATTTTAATTTCATGCAAAAGCCAAATTGCAAAGTATGGCATTGGAACAATAAAAGTAATGGTTTGTGCAATTTTAACACAACCAAAATAAATGTTGTTTAGAATCAATCGGATACAATCTAAGTTTAACCTGTGAACAACAAGTGAAGCACGCAAAAGAAAAACTGATATGGCCATCGACAATATCCACCACAGTTCTCGTATGCCAGTATTCGAACCGTGGTCATGTATGTTCGAGATACAGATGGAATGCCCTTGGGACTGGCTGGTGCACTTGCCACTAAACCACCGCATCCGCTTCTTGAACAACCGCAGAAAGAGCAGATAATAATATAATATATTTCAATTTGGAAAATTATATTGAATAAAATGATTTATTTAAATCTCCGAATCTTTATATAGTTGGAAAATATTTTTCATAAAAACCACTGAAATAATAACGCAAATTAGTATTATAAACACTTTTCGTTCCAGAGCAAAAACTTTTTGAAATTGTACTTTAAAATCTAAAACTTAAAATCTCAATGCTTTGTTAGAAAATTAAATTAATTAGAGAAACTTAATTGTAATTACAAATGTTACTTTTAACGTACATTTTTCAATAGGCCTACGACAAATTTAAGTACCAGCAATAAAAACACACTACATTCTGCAGTTTTATGTTAACAACACTAGTAGCCAAAAGTAATGACAACTATTGTTTTTATAGACCATGACATAGCACATGCAAAACTGAAGGCCACATTTAACATCTGACAACAGCGTGATGTAAAACTGCACAGTATTTTGTACTGCCAAGCAGTACCACAAAATGTCAATATTATATATTTATCACCATTAAAATGCTAGCTATTTTAGATATTGTAAACAAAGTCTTTGGGATAATCATTCATGAAGTAATCGTGTGTATTGAGTAATCGACAATTAAAAATTAATACCGGCGACATACCTAGAAACACTTCCATTACATTTTACTGCGTATAAACTTCTTAAATTAGCTATTTTAATCCAAAGTGATAGCTGCTTACCAAATGTAGGTTAAAACTCACTTATAGCTAATCTTACAGTTATGTCCAGCTCTACAGATCCTTTATATTCGTTATTTGTCTATACCGTCTGAAATGAAATTAATTTCGCTAACCCTAGTCATGGAGGGATCTCGCCATCTACAATTTCCGGCAATATACTGTATATTCGTAGTATAATTTACGCATTAGTTTATGTAATATTTAATCCTGTAATTTCTTGGCATGTTCTATACCTCCCACAAATAGGTCTGCATTCAAGAATACGATGAAATCTTAGCATTTCCTGCCTGCAGTTCGAACGGAACCCTGTATCTGGAAGTCAGCCTAACAGTCTTTTTTCTTGCTCAATTTCAGTTTCCGTTATTTTTTTTTTTTGCTACAGCAAGGCAAATGTTATCATCCCATTCACTAATGACGAATTAGAAAATTTATTTACCGATATTTTAAAACACTACATTTCTCTAAGTCTGTCGTCTCCTACAATCCCGCAAGTACTTGCTGCTGCTAAATTTGTCTGGAATAAAAACAACTGTCGTAGAGGGTATGTTTTTTCCGTTTGATTACATTCCTGGAAATTGACGCTGTAAGCCTGTACAACCGCGTTGTTATACATAATTCATTGCCTACAGGATTTATCTATAACTGAGCACGATTACGTTGGGGAATTACTTGGCCCTGAAGAATTGCAATATTTTCCCCCATATAGTTTTCATACATTTCATAGTTGTCAAGATCAAATGGGGTACACTGTCGTGCATAGTTTGTATCTCGTTGTTGTTGTATATACATGTTATCTTTTAGTTGTGAATATATAATTTCTATTAATATGTCATATCACTGAATCAGCTGAAATGTATGAAAATCATGAGTTTCATTACAAGTTTCTACAAAATGCCAAATCGTAATGCAGATATCAGTACAGAAGAAGAATTAATATAATATATAGAAAACAGTTTTATCCATTTGAACAAAATCAAAATACAATCTACATTGATGTTCGTTGTAGTACGATTTATTTTACTCCCAATCAACCTACTCTGATCTAAAACTTGGTACTTCTTTTCATTTTCGTAATTAGGAACTTAGTGCACTTACGCACCATTATAAAAATATGTTTATATGTTGTTTAGAGAAAAACTTTTAAACCAATTTATTATTTTCAAACATTTAAACTAATGACAAATACATTACACTATCTAGAAAAAATTCAAAAGTAAACCAGAATTAACATTAGAATTCCATAAAACTGTTTAGTATATTCATTTACTCTGTCAAGCTTAACACTCTAGGAGTACTGTGTGACGGCTTGTATGAATGCTTAGGTAAGCTTGAATCGCTTATAAAAGTAATACACGGATTTTTATACATAATATTATGCTTCCTGATGACTCTTTATACATCTTTTGATGCTGCCTTCATCTGCAAGATGCTTCTCCATGTACTGCATATTTTGCCAACATTACGTAAAATAACACGCCATAAATATGTTACACATTGGAATAAAATAGTACTGTGTACAATGTATATAAATCGTCAGAAAAAGTAAATATAATTTCCGAAATTTAAATGGCAATCATAACTTACATAATATTTTCAAAAATGTGAATACAGTTATCTGTATTGTCCGTCCTGCTTGGTGAAATTATGTACATGTAATAATAATGTTCTTAAAATAATGTGCAAATTGACCACATGTTTTTAAATACACCATAGAATAATGCTTAGGCTACAATTTTTTAAAGAATGTGGCAACATACGTATAAGTACACTTTTAAATAGTATTAGTGGAAAACCACTGATTCGCAGTGAAATTAAACTGCTCGAAACATTGAAAGCATATCCACTTAGAATCGGCGGAAAACCATTTATTGTTTAAGTGAAACAATTTCACTGATTGATTATATTAAAACCAACTGTCTGCAGTAAATTAAACATTTTTTTTATATTGAATTTAAGGACACTATTAAGAAAATTAAACATATTTCCAACATTCGCTGTTTATATTTTGGAATTTTATGTAATTTCGATACCGAAATAACAAACATTCTGTGGTGTCCGGGATTTGAACATAAAGCATCCAGCTTACCAACAGTGCTACCAAGTGAACGTTGACGTCAGGAGGGAAAATATACTACGTATTATAATTATTTTTTAAACATATGTAGCTTTGAATTGGATACCATTTCTTTTCGATTTAGTATCATTAGTAAAATTGGGATTGTTAAACCCCTAATGTGTATATACAGTGACAATCCCAAATATTCATACACCCTGTTCCTTTCACGACGTCTGTACAATAAGCAATTATGTTGATACACACGTATCAGCTGTAGTTTGTATTCCATTTCATCAAATTCAACAAATAAATACATTCCTTATAAAAGAAACAAAGCAATATATTACACAAATGTAAATAAATGCACGTTTTCCGAATCAGAAATGTTCATACGCCTTCGTACGAAGAACAAATGTTTTCGTACTTAAACATAAACAAAATAAGTTCTCCATTTAACATTTAGCATGCCCTCACTTTTTTCTAGAACGCTTCTGAGACGCGCTGGCTTTGACCTTACTACAGTTTGTATGACACTGGGAGGGATATTGTTCCACTCATGAAGGTTTTTCTCCTTCAAGTCCCGCCGCGTGCTTGAAATATGATGTTTACGTAGCTTTATGTTTAGGAATGCCCAAATATGTTCTATTGTATTTAAGTTTGAGGGTTGGGGTGCAGTTTATATTACACGAGGACAATTAGACAACAGCCATATTCGTGTTGTGCAGGATTCACCCCTAGTACCATTATCCTGGTGAAATTTGAATTTACTACATCAAGTTGTATGGCATTGTCACAAATTATTTTTGAACAGGACAATATATTTTATTGATCCAATCGACAATCTATAAACGTCAGTTCACTTGACTATGCTTGAGAGTATGACAAGAATGTTGGGAATGTATTTCTTTATTGGATTTTCTCCACACTTTTGGCGAACTGCCATGGCCGAAAACCTTGAATTTACTCTCATCTGGAAATATTACATCAGTCCAGTAAATGTTCTGTAAATATACCTTCGTGAAGTTAAGTCTCTCCTTATAATTACATTTGCTTACATACGATTACTTATGCGATGTTCTTGCATTAAGCAACATAGTCACTATTGCTGAGCACGCTTCTCGTTGTCACTAACGATAGTAGCTTTGAAGTATTTTGTAGATCTCTTGCAATAGCGCATGGACTGGTTAAAGATCTCTGACGAATTTGTTTCACAATATAACTTTCTTCTCTACGCGAAAGTACGTTTGGCCATCCACTTCTCGGTTTGTCTCAGCATGTTTGTACTTTTATATCATTTTACGATACATTGCACTGTCGCCTAGATGGGAATTACTACGGGAGTCATTAGAGCGTACGAAAATATTTGTTACTTGTAACAGTTTATATGAATTCTTCGGGGTTTAATAATATTTGTTTTTGTAAGACGTTAGTATATGTTTTTATATATGGACTCATGGACTCTACGTGTTTCTCAAACCTACAATATACTGAACCGAAACACTTTGTTTTATTTGCTTTGACTTTTGTTTGTTAACTTTTCCTGCAAAATGTCTGAAGTATGAGTACAAAACAGCATGGTTGTTGTATGTCTTTTCTACCTCCCACTTCACACACACATTCAGTTTAACTGCACAAACCTCCTTGCCAAGAGCACTTATTTTGTAAGTTGGAGTGTTTCTGTCTACACCGTGGTTGCCTGCATTTTATAGGCTATTCACGGTAAATTGAGCGTTTTTGATAGCCCTTTTATCTGGAGTAATAGTCAATTAATATATATTACTTCAGCCTTAGACTTTAACTTCAGAGTGCGGTAGAATATACACACTGGGTTTATTACGTACATGGCCATATTTATTTAAAAAGGTGGTTATAGGTTAAAAATGGCTGAAAGAAAAAACATTAACTAATGCCTCAAAAGTGCTCACTTTACTGTGAACAGCCTTTAGCAGATATGTATGTAAGTCGGCATGCATGCTAGAAATAAACAATACGTGAACAGATTTTCCACTTTCTTTACAATGCAAAATCGACCCACTTCACTTTAAATGTATTTTCGCTGTGGTTATGGCATATATTTGCTTGTTATCTTGTCCGCATGGTCAGGGGCAATTAAAACGCCTTACCACTTGCCATGTGCCTCGTAGCGTGAAATAATGGGTTGCTGTAAGTTCTAGACATGGACTGAAACGGATCTGTACACCTGGCAACCCTGCGAGTGTCTCGCTCTCTTTACTCTCTTCCCTCTTTATCACTGCATACGCTAACCACGTTTATGGAGTCAGTTCAGCTGCAGTGACATTCAGAGTTTACAATGTTTAGTAATTAGAGCCTCCTATTATAGGCATGCTTTCACCAACTGTTTTAATCTGCAATTTTAGTAGTATATTGCTATACAATTGTCCCGTTGAATTAATAGTCTGTTTTTTCTCTAGGATAACTGATATTTGAAAAAAATAAATTTCATTTTTTTACATTTAAAAAATAAGATATCGAATTCATTACCATTTTTTTTTTGGTGTATAAATCTTGCCAGTGTTATTGGATTGAAATTGTTATCTCAAACAAATATCAAAATAACAGGGATCACTATTTCCTTACGTTAAAACTAATAGAACAAACCAACGTAAGGAGAAACTTGTGTTGTGGTAGTCAATAAGAGTAGATGCTGTTAATGAATGCCTCGGGGTAATGGAACGCATTCAACCATTTTTAACACTACGTCTAATTTATACTACATTTCTACCCCTTCGAAAAACTTAAGCAAACCATTATTAAGTTATATAGTTAATGTTGTACAACCCTCGTAATATCGTCTTCTATGGCGATTGCCAAATACTTCTCGATTAATTTTTAAAGTAGAGGTTATAGTTCGTGTAATCTGATTTGTGTTGTCTGAACATTTATAGTTGTAAGGCTACTGGAATATTTTCAAATGTGAATAAAAGGTCAGGTTTGTTGGTAAACGAAACATAAACAAATGAACTCGCCATTATTATAACATGTTATTTTAGCAGTTCTCAACACAATTATCAAGTTTAAATTTCTCAAAGTTCTGTTTCTATGAAATAAATTAAATGTTGCTACTCAAAGATGGTTACTGTGCAGATGGAATTAGTTTCATATCCCAACTCACTCTTCATTGAAATTGACGTGTGAGATCATTAACCGTGGCATAAAGTGTAATAACACATTATGTATGTACAGAGAACCTCATAAGAAAACAAAACATAGCGTGATATATTTCATTAACTATTTAATTATTGAACCTGTTTGGAATTAATAAATATTTGTTGAGAATGTAAGAAACATTTTTTTTGTCAGTGAGACAGGTTGATTTTTGTCCATACTTTCTCGTTTGATAAGTTCACAAAACATCATCGAGAACACATTAGATCATTCTTCATTTTCTTAGGGATTTGAATTTGGACAATTTCTGAAATGAATTTTAGTTATTTATACAACCAACCGTTTAAAGCAAAGATCATGACTATATCTTATCGACTTACTGAGCTAGTGGTGAGTTTTCCAAAACACATTTTACGTCTTTTCGTCCCCAAAAAATAACCTACAATCTATTTTTAGGCATTTGTATAGGTAACCTTCCGAAACATACAGA
The DNA here is from genome assembly GCA_029891345.1 of Dryococelus australis. NCBI lineage: Eukaryota > Metazoa > Arthropoda > Insecta > Phasmatodea > Phasmatidae > Dryococelus > Dryococelus australis. The sequence continues at coordinate 90,006,487 of CM057002.1, read as the reverse complement.
ATAACAACACATTATCCCTTAAATGCGTGCTTATGGAGACGTCGATAGCATATTTGAACAGTTTCAACCCTCTTAATGGTTAAATTTTAAAATATGTGTAAATTTTATCGTTTAAAGTTAAGAGCATACCGATATCTCATTAGGTTAATATGATATTGAGGGATCCTCGAACATATATTTTACCGCTTTTCACCCTCTCAGTTATTGGCTTTCAAATAATCCTGAAATCAGTTTTGTGGTATATGTATAGGGTAAATTTTAAAGCTAAAAGAACAATCGTACCTGGTCGGATTAATCAGCTATTGAGACGTCCTCAAAAACACGCTTTACCTGTTTTCGCTCTCTTAGGGGTTAAGTTTTAAAAACCCCTTTCTCAGTGGGTGCCTGCATCCAGAAGGAAAGTCAACACTACATTTTCTAACTTTGCATCTAGCCGTTTTGTCTATACATTGGTGAATGAGTCAGTCAGTCGGTAACTTCTTTGTGTACACATAAAATAAATTTCTTGTTATCATTTTAGTTCGACAGTACAGTACATTGTTCCAACCAATGTTCACATTTAGCCAAAACAGAACATCACTTATCCAAATACATTTACATCAACAAAGTGCCAATATCAGGGAGCAGCCTCAAATCCTACATGATGACATTGTAAAAAATGGAAGTTAACTGTCATATTATACATACAATAAAGAAAATAGTTTTGATAATTTAATGAAGACCATGGACGGAGGGATATCATAAAAATGTATCTTGAACAGTAATTTTTTTTCACCTTCATTTCCGGTCCAAATATAAGTACATGCTGTATATCATACTAACACGTGCGTCCAGCGCGAGTCCTGTCATATTATGTTGTTTTCAGTTACACAACATATGATAAATATTTAATTTACCCGCTTAATTATATTTGTTTTTACGATTTTAATACAGGATTCACGAACGTGGCTCTATGTTACTAATTATATATTACTGATTATCTGTCATTTTGGTTCTGTAGCTGGCATATCTTCGGGCTTTTGTGACCTTGGATTTGTTATATTTTCACCTTGAAAATTCTAAACGAAACACTAAAGAAGCAGACAATCTACATCGAGTTCAAAGCATATAAAGAAATAACAAAAAAAGCTTTCTCTCGCTTTACAATTATGGATTAATGGACATAATCTTGGAATTAGTTGTTTATTGTGCAGTCAACGAATAATTCAACAAATCCGGAACCCTGCATGGCGAACGCTTAAGTCATGACTAGTCATTTGTATATTATATACCTATTCATTAAAATGTATGTAACTGTGATCTCCATATATCGTCTTGCCGGACAGTAATGATTATACCCTTTGCGATTCGAAAACGTAATTTTAAAGACTTGAGAAGAATTTGCTTGCTAATTGCCATTTTGCGGAAGTGGTAACTGCGATTAAAACTGTAGCTCTGAGAAACGTAGCGAACTGTAATATCTATTGTATATACTGTACATATTCGGAACAGCAATATTTACTATGTATCACTGTGTTTGGGTCTGAGAGACGGTAGCGAACAGCGAACATCACTGTACTCCACGCCATCAAAACGGCAGTGTAACACATAGATCTGTGAGGGACCCATGTAGACAGGCAGGCTGCTACAACGGTCTGGCCAACTTGGCCTCCGCTATATAACTACTGTGTATGCACTGGCATATGCCTTGAGCTCTGCACACGTCGCTGCATGTACCACCCGTAATAATCACAGCACATACTGTATGTTTATTTACGTAGCCTGCATATTGTACGTTAGGGAATCGCATTCCTGATTTCGTACACTTCACACGAAACTAAACAATTACAAAGTGTGACGTGTGAATTCATCGTGAATATAAGTATAAATACGATTTGAACATGATTGCATAATATATTGTCCCCATGCCAGACATCAGTGTATATTTCTTTTACGGGTTGCGAAGCAAGACGATTACTTATTACATCATGTTTTAGAGAAGGCAACAAAAGCAACATAACATTTTTGGGAGTGATTCCAGTAGAGATTTTTGTGTGTGGCGTTACCTAAATTATCTCTCAAGTGGAGGCAAGCTTTCTTCCGCCAGACGTATTATTCTCATTGTTTTCTTCTGCGTTAGAGTATGGATCATGGAGTCAAACTGAACATTTTAATTTAAACGGTATCTCATTGCATCGCTGAACCAACAAAATGTTAAGTACATATAATTAATCTATATTCTTTAGGGAAAAACCAAAATAATGAGATCCAAAAAGAATTCTGTGAAACCAAGACATGCGAGGAAACCTAACAGGGTACGCCAGTAGTTGTACGAAACACTTTCTGAATCCATTTAAACATTAACAAAAGAAAACTTTATATTCATCTTATAATATCTAAACCATTTATTTATTTTTTTCTTACGAGAAATTTATTTTCTGTCATAAACAATATATTTCGAAAAGAGTGTGGTGCTGCTGTATTCAACGGTTGTTTAATAATTCTAAAGAAAGGATTTTCCTACCATATTTCCTTCCTGTCTATGTCTATGAAACGATGTGACCAATTTCAACTAAACTTTGTACACTGTATTTAACACTACGTATGCAATGTTGACATATGTGATTTAAATGTGTAAGAAACTTGTTTTCGACATGGTGACCATGTAAATATTTTAGGATCATTTGGTATACAGTGTACCATACTGTTTAACCAATTTCAACCAAACATGGTGTGTTGAACGTATCACCTACAGGTATTAAACATGCTGGTGCATTGTTTCTTTTGTCCGCCATATTGTAATGTAGCGCCACACGACAATATAATGTGTCAAATGTTGGGAAGCAATAAACTTATTACTACCTAATTTGGCAAACAAGATTCACCACGGTAATCAAATAAACATATTTTTTACGTGGGTCGGTCACTTATTTTTGAAATGGCAGCCATACGAACATTTTGATTACTTAATTGTAACCATGGAACCGTGTAACTAAGGAATGAAAAAACAAAGAGAGTGAGAGAGTGTGTTGAAAAAAAAGGAGGGGGGGGGGGTGTTCATATAATTTTGAAATATTGCACATGTACTAGTGAATGTTATCGGAAATTCGGAAATTTTGATCTAAATAACACAGCACAGTAAAAAGTATCATTCGAATGAATTGAGGCTTTATCAGTGCTTTCAGCAAAACATGTTATACATTACAAAATATCTGGAAGAATTATTTTCTGGGCACATATTGGTAGGTTAAATGAATTTTACCATAAAATAATACAGAAATTATCTAAGTCATTCAACTTAACTTTCTTTTGATCATTTATAAAATGGGTACTTATATGCGCAAGTATATGTCTGTTAGAGTTTAATTGTGTGCATATTCTCAGCCATCAAAATATCGACACAATGAATCAAAACATTTTTGTAGAACATTTTATTCTCTATACAACTTCTCATGCAGACAAATATATTGCAGCTGTCTATTAAAAACTGGATTAATTTCTTTAATCGGCAACCATTCTGCAATGAGAGACATCGTACAACTAAAATGCCCTCGGGCATTTCGCTTGTTTTCTGACATATTTGACAAGTTTAAGTGCCAGATTCCAAAACTTTATAAGCTAGTTCATTTAATCATCCTAAGTGTGTATATTTTCTTCGCTTTATACCATAACTTTTTACAAATGATGGCCCTCTAGGAAATTGAAGAACGGTGGTTAAGGAACTGTCTATGGACTTCTACGATACTGTAGCCCAAACATAATGATGTGAGTTGCAGCGTTATTTTTCGCTGCTGCATGCATCTCCGACCTGAAACGCCACCTCCTCGCTCTCTTAACACAGCAGTAGAAATCGGTACATTTGATAACCATGGCTTTGTTGGGCAATATGCATTAAAACATTTGACATAAAATGGCATTACAACATTTGACTTGGAAGGAAGTAGAGCCTCTGCTTCTACCTGGCGGTATTCAAGGAAGCAAGATTATTTGCTTGTATTGCTGACTTAACGAAGCACTAAAATACAAGTAAAATAACATTAATGCGGAGATTCACGTTTCTCTTGTCGCTTCTACAAAATAAAAGGAAAAGTTATTCCTCTGGGAATACCAGCTCGCCAAGAAAAGGGATGTGTATTTTTATAATATTTAATCGTTTATAGGAGCTGTGGTGTTGTAACTGCGATACTACTCGCCTCGCCGCACGACAAACCATGGTAAAATCCGCATTTTCGTGTGTAGGAAACATGGCGGGTGCTTCTGTAGTGCCGGTAGGTAGTATCGGGGTACTCCCGTTACTCAGTTTTCTGTCGATGCTCCAGCTACACCTCTTTTCACCACCATCAGCGTTGAAGACATTAGTTGTTAAGCGCCGCTTACGTCTCTCTCATGTCACTGGTGTTAACCTACGACCGTGTTTCACCTACATACAGTATTTCACATCTATTGTTCATCTCCGTTCTCAATTAATGATAATTTTTAACCATCGAATATCATACGTTACTTGCAGATGCCACTTATATGACGTGAAGTACGGGTTTCTACGTGCTTTACGAAAGCTTTCCTATTGTACCTATCATGTTTTAACTTGCCGACTTAATTATGATTATGTTCGGAACCATGAGTCTTTGTGGAAGACTTTTTTCTTTTGAAACTCGCAAATACTCAGCTTAGGTTGATCATGTGTTAATACTTCCATCCCTACAATTAAATGTTTGGTGAGAAAATTAAAACAAATAACCAAAATGTATAAAAGAAGACATATTGCATGAAAAAGTATGCAGGATAAATTACAATTCACTTGCACTTGCAGTGTATTACATTACTTAGTCAAACTATATATTTGTTAATGTAATGTATACGTGTAACTATGAGTAAATACATTATTAAAAACAATCTCAACATGTTTGCACCCTAACTTTGCTTTCCGAATATATTTTTGCACGAACAAATAATCAAGTCGATTTTATTTCGAGTAAATAAGCCTAGTAGACGTCTTTTTATACAAGGCATGCCTAGTGCCGAGACAAAACGAACACGCAGTCAGGTGGTTTCCCCCATTCAACCGATTCATAGTCCGCCTGGCTGTATGAGGTTCCCACTGCTTGCAGCTCGTACTACTGTTCGCGCCAGACATCGTGGCCCTTGAGCTCCCTCGTCCGTCAGTAATGGGCTGGACACGGACGGGCGCTGCAGCGGGCGGAGATTTCTAACGGTACGGTTATCTATACTCTTTACTAAAAGCACTTTACAGTGTGTTCGTTGGAGGATTTCACACTAAAGCCTGGTTCAGTTCACATTCTTACCGATCACGCCAAACGAAGCTGTCCAAATGTAAATAGATATTCAGCATTACCGTTTTCGTGCATGGGTAAAAGCTCAGTTTATAAATATAGGATTGCGATGTAAATGCGTGACAAGGAACCAGAAGTTAAATATATATATATAATTTATTGTTTGGTAATCATAAAATGTTATAAACATTTTATAAAATAGGTCTAATTTTAAAGTTGTCACAAAGGTAAGTTTCTGAAGGAAAGACTGCACACTTGTTCAGTATATTGTACATAGAGACTATGACGCATGTGATGCGCATGACTGGGTCGTCTTAGCGTCTCGCTCTTCTCGGCAAAATACGTCCTCGTAGGAGGAATGCTTAATGAGCGAGTGAAGAGATTCGGGCGGCTCTTAATATCGAGGTCTTGAGAGCCCTTGAGGGTAAAGCGAGGTGAGTATGGAGAAGCGCTGGAATGCAAGAGTGGGGGAAATGGAAGATCAATGAGAGAACCCGCCGACCAGCGGCATCGTCCTGCACGCTTCCCCCATGCGAAAATCCGGGGGCGATCTGGCCGGGAAACGAACCCGGTTCGCAATTGTGGTAGAAGAGTAGCCTTACGACTACACCACCATGGCCCGAGGAATGCTTAATGTTCACTATCGGATTATAGTTATGTCTTATATACACAGTGACGTCGTAACAGCAAATGTGAACTAACATACTAAAATCAAGCGCGATTAGGTGGACTAATGTCAGGGCAACCTTTGACGCGTCTTTGTCTACCTAAATGTGCTCACTTTATAGCATATTTTATTAACAGGAATAAAAATCATGTAGCTGATGAAACCAGTATAAAAGAATCGCCGAAAATATTACTTTGCCATTCCATGAACTGAAGATAATGCAGGTAAATTATCTCTAATTTAAGCGCTAAAAACTAGAATGACTGAAAGCTTTCCAAATGCTCTATAGTATTGTTTGGCCTAGTTACGGAGGAGACATGTATACGCTCGCTTGACCAGGTGCGGGTCAGCGTTCAAGAAGCAAACTACTGTCTGCGCCAGACCTAGTGGCAATTACTTGAACGTGGGTGCTGAGGTTTGTTGGGGAGAGGTGAAACACCTACTTACGCGGCTCAGGCTTTGTAGCATCCAACCTAGAAACATTACTCCACCACACGCAGTTTAACTGCTGATTTCTATTTCAATAGATGTCAGTGAATGTTTAGGAATATATAAGAAAGCTATTTATAGAATTGAAAGGGAAGTATTAAAAAGTATAAGTAGGTGTTGTGACCGCGAGGCTAATAGGTATAGGTGTTAAGACATACCGATCAACAAAGCAGCTGATAGGGTTGCCAACAATTCTCGAATCAGTAACAGGTTTATCCAAAGGGTTAATGGAGGTTGGTTGTATAGTAGTCCATATATATACATCCTTGTTTGGTATCACGACTGTTACATTTGAATATGGCATATATTGGTTCACCATGTTGGAAAGCATAATGACCAAATCGCCTTGTTGTTCTAGGACACAAGTTGCACCTAAAATATAACTTTGGCAGCTATAACTTTAGTGGATTGAAAACAGGATACAATTATTCATACAAGGATTTTAAAGAATGTTGGACCATATTGCCTTGATATAGATCAAAAGTAGTACATATGATTTATATAAAGTAGTCATAACTTCAATTAATCCAAAATTGGCAGCCAACAATGCTTACAATGCTTATCAGGAGGCTTTGAATATAATGCGTATTTTCTTCTTGAACAGGCTTTTACTTACGCCTGCTAAATTATAAATGGCATTGAACATGTTGTAATAATTAAATATGATGGTAGTAGTCTGTATTGAAATATGCTTGCTGACTTTTATGTATCTTTCTCTAGTTTCTGTTTTCATAGTCATTCAAGGTCATGGGGTCATGCTTCAGGTCACCTGCATCTAATATGGTGGAAGTAGTTAGTAATGTAATATTCATATTGATTTTTATGTATTTCATTTTCGGGTTTTTGTTTTCAAGGTCATTCAACGTCATGGGGTCTTGGTTAAGTTCACCTGCATTTTATATTGTGGTCGTAGTTACAATTGTAACAAGCTTGTTGACTTTTGTGTATTTATTCTCGAAATGTTGTTTTCAAGGTCATGGGGTCAAGGACGAGGGTACCTATTTCCTGTATGGTGGTAGTTGTGTGTAATGTATTATGATTGCTGACTATTATGTATTTTTTCTCGGGTTTTTTTTTTCAGTCATTCAACATCATGGTGTAAAGTTCAAGGTAGTGTGCATTCAATATGGCGGTGGTAGTTCGTAAAGTATTACACATGCTGACTTTTATGTAATATTCTTTGAGTTTTTGTTTTCAAGGTCATTTCAGGTCTTGGGGTCAAGGTCAAAGTGGTCTGCATCCAATATGGCGGTGGTAGTCAGTAATCTATTTTTCTTGGTGACTTTTATGTGTTTTATTTCTCGAGCATGTATTTTCAAGCTCATGCTAGGTCATGTTGTCAAGGTAAAATATCGTCTGCTTCTAATACTGTGTAATTAGTTAGTAATATATTATGCATGCTGACGTTGAAGTATTTTCTCTAGAGTTTTTGTTTTCAAAGTCATTCAAGGTCATGGGGTTCAGGTTACTGTTACCTGCATCCAATATGACTGACAGGTGATGGCCAATATGGCGGTCACCTATCAAAATGGTGGCCACCTATCACGATGGTAGTCTTTCGCACCTTCCAAGATCGTGGAATGGGCATGGGTGAAGGATGACCTCTTGAAATTTAATTTTTTTAATACAATTTTAAACGATTTTTAGAAATATTTAATAATTTTTAATAATAATTTATATATATTTATTGAATTTTAATAATAATTTATATATATGTACTTAATAATTTTTAATAATAATTTATATATATAAAATAAATTTTGATCAATAATTTTCTAATTAGTTTTGAAGGGTTTTTAATAATTTTAATACGAATTTTTAAATATTTTTTTTCTAATTTTTAAAATAATCTTTTAAGAGATTTAGTAAAATGATTTTTAGAATTTTAAATTTTTTTTTAAGTTTTGAAATTTTGTCAATTTTTATTTATTTTTTTCCTTTTTTTGATTTTTTGGGTCAACCACCAAAGTTCAAATTCAAAGGTCCTGAGTCCTGCTCTCCTGACTCCGGGGTCTCGAATCCCGGTCACCTGGGTCGATGATTTCTGACCCTGGGTCACTGATTCGGCTCCCTGAACTTACCCATGGTCACTGGTCCTCCTGAGAAAACAAGAATATTTGGGGGAAAAAGAGAAATTTTTAAGAAAAAAGGAAAAAATATAGGGACATTCAATCGATTGTTAGGGAAAAAAGGGAAATATTAAGGCCCAAATGCACAGAAGGGCAATTCCAACAAGGCGGCGGGATGTTCCTCCACTTCTATCATCCCTCCCTTTGAGCCAAAGTCTTTTTATATGCTACTCACATTACAAATTAAATTGTTATTTCGAATTTATTAATTTCCTTACTTGCACAACTCAACATAATCATAATAAAAGTTAGAAAGTACCACAAATGGTTGATAAATCTATAAATATTGCTAAACAATCACTGAGAAATGAGGCTTGAGTGTATCAGAATGGACTTATCTGTACGACATTTTGGAGCTCTGGCTTAGTATCATTTCATTTGATTGCATGTCATATTAATAATCTTTAAAAAGTACCTCCACTTCCTTAACCCTTTACGTCAGTATAACCTCTACGGTCATGGAAGTAAAATTTTGGTAGATGTGTTAGACTGAATACAGTCTTCTGACGGTTGAACTTTCATTCTTTGGTCAACCAATTTGGACTCAAACATAGAAAATGCTTTTCTTTATCCTGCAAGGAAGGTAATTCTTAGAAGAAACCTCTATTTGGTAAATGATTAACGCAAGTATCGAATTGGGATAAATTTTGCTTATTTTGTAGTTGTGGGATTGACAACGATTTATATCAAAATATATATATAGAATGTTGGCCTATCATGTTTGTAATCACAATGTGACATATTATTAACCAAATGGTAGTTGTGTATGCCACAGTGGCTAGCATTCGCATAACATGGCGTCAAACATTGAGAGACCAATTGCTAGAAAGCACACTTACACATGTATTCACCAATCAGTTAGGGGGCTGGTCAGCGTGGTATCTTCCAGCCACCAAGTGTTTCAAATTGGGTTACTTGACTTACTAGCACGAATCGACAATGGAGACAGTTGGGTGAGAAACTACATCATGACAAAATACGTCTAGTTGAACTGTCCAGCTTAGATGTAACGGTACTGTAGGCTGTTCGCGTCAAAGTGAGCTCTTTACACTTTTCTATGTTGCTATAACACACACATGGTACATGCAAGAAATTTTATTTAACTTCAGTTCGTGCATAATTGAAAATAAAAACTGAGTTACGACTTAATACGTAATATTTATTGAAATTTGGGTGGATACATCCATATATTAAATGCAACAGCCATCAAGAAGTGTTTATTTTAATGCAAAACATTTATTTAATGCGAATATTTTCCTTCGAAATATATCTAGTAGAGCGCTGCATGTGAACTATTTATGTCATTATTTTTTAAAGTTGAATATTTTTGGTATTTTGAATCACCGTAGATCTTTCAAGGGACAATAATCACTTCCGCAGATAATATTGTAGTAATTTCGTCTTATAACACATTAATAATCAATAACTATTTCCTGTAATACAAATTTGGTCAATACATGTCGGGTAATCATACCGGTGCATGTAAAAAGGCTTTTACTTTATAAACGGAAGATAATTTTTGACCTTTTCCGTATTATCGTCACTTGGAACAGGAAAACTGCATGCATTATTTTGAGGACAAGCTAAACTTTACACACTTATAGAAGTAATTCACCTTTGCAGTGGATTATAGTTAACAAGGGTCACTCAGGAATATGTGAAGCAAATTAAACTTGCAAGAAAAGACTTTTGGAATCACGTGCTGTGTTTTTTTGGATTAATATTGGCCACTTGTAGGAGAAGCACGCAGTGAATATACAGTAGTTGATCGAGTATTCATTGAACTGTGAAGTCTAGACTTCAGACCGTTGGTTCCGACACATTTCCTGGTCTCTAATTATCTTACATATGAAAACATTATTTTACTTAATGTGTAGTATAATTTATTGTTTTTAGTGATTATCACTTTATTTATTCAATGATCTCGTGTGTGTTGGCAAGGGGATTTATAACGTAATACCTCCTTTCAAATTTAAAATTTCGCATGATTTGGAAGTAGTTTTTTCCAGTGGTTCAGTGTGGTCTGTTCAAATTTAAAAATTTACTATTTGTTTCTCACATCTGATACAGGCTATTTCATAATTCCTGTGGTTATCACCACTAATTTACTTTAACTGCAATGCATATAATGCGTAGGAATATATTCGGACTAAACAGATCTGAAAGAAATGTTATTCGTGTTTTGTATACTGTTTCCTCCAAAGCCATGTTCCCTGCAGGAGTTAACCACACCCACTCCGCGGAACGCGCCTGTGACTTGGGAGGGGGGCAGCCTGCCAAACATACCCGAAGTTGGACTTAGAAATATTTTCAGGTACACGAGATCTCTAATTTTTTGCGACGAGAAGTGTACATAACTATATATAAATTAAATTGAAATAATTTTATATTTACATACCTATATGTACATAACTATATATATATAAATTTAAATGTAATGAATTAATATTTACATAATTATATCTACATAAATATATATGAATTAAACTGAAATAATTATATATTTACATACTAATAATCCTATAACAATATTTATAAATTAAATTGAAAATAATGTCATATTTACATATTTATAAACCTAAACATAATTATACAACTATACATTACTATGTATAGTCGTATCATATATATTTAATAGGGCATGCATGTTTTCTTCTAGGGCGAATGAGTATTTGGGTTTTCTCAGAGTGCTCCCATACCACGAAAATGAATTGCGAATATGAAGGTCTGCCTTTTGACCTCAACAAGCATGGGGATGTGACCTGCATCATCGCTAACTGGTTGATGCTATTTAGTATTCTGCGATCGAATTTTCACCTTTGTTCCAGAAATGCATGCTGGAATGAGAGAACTGTTTGTACAAAGAGTCCTTTTCGTACATTTTGTCTGCTAAAGTCAGTCTTTCCCTTAGTCGCAATAACAATATTTCCATCAACCTCACAACCTTTAAAGATGCACACACGCACACCAATCCCAATCTAAATCCCAATCCTTAGAGACCAATCTTTAACAATCATCACCACCCCCGCCGCCACCACCGCTGCCACCGCCTTTACAATCAGGGGTCATTATGTCTCATAATGGGTCAATGAGGTCAAAGGGGTCAATGGAGTTGATGGGGTTGATGACGTCTATGGGGTCGATGGGGTCTAGGGGTCAATGTGTCATGAGGTCAATTGGCCACAGGGTCATGGGGTCATGGCCCATGTGTTAATGATTTAGTCTTGTGAGGGTGTCGGTCCGACAACAGGAGTCAGTTGTCTACTTAAAGTGTGACCACGATTTATATGTGAGAGACGAACTTGTCCGGAAGAAACTGTTGGAGATATAACGGCATGGTAATGTGATCAAGGAATCCAGCATCTAAAGGCTGCCTACCTGCCTGTGTGTGGTGTGTGATGTCTCAATGCTCGCACATGATTTGTTAGCCTTGATCATGTGGTAACTTGGTGATTGGCTGGTCGGTGTCTGCACAATGATTTGCAGTATGATTTGTTCAAAGTCAATATCATGCCACAGGACTTGCACACTTGTATATTATAATCAGAAGGGAGGTAAGCTGGGAGGTTCAGTTTGACAGCAGCTGAGTGGAAGGTGGATCGTCTCGTCTAGCTTCTGCCTCTTCACATAGATTTCTTCACGAGTCTTTGTTTTTAAGTAATTCAAATCATGGGGTTAAGGTCAGGTAGTCTGAATTTAATATGGCAGTGGTAGTGTGTAATGTATTATGCTTGTGGACTCGTATGTATTATTCCATGATTTATATTTTTAAGGTTATTCAAGGTTATGGGGTCAAGGTCATGGCAGTCTTCATCTAATATGTTGGTGGTAGCCTGAAATGAATTATCCTTCAAGGTTTTATTTTCAAGGTTATTAAAGGTCATGGGGTCAAGGTAGTGGTAGTCTGCATATGATATGGTGGGGGTAGCCTATAATGTATTATGCTTATTGACTTTTATGTAATTTTTCTCGAGTTTTATTTTCAAGATCATTCAAGGTCATGGGATCAAGGTCGAGGTATTAAGCATCTAACATCGCAGTAGTAGTCTGTAATGTATTATACTAACTGGATTTTATGCATTTTTCTAGAATTTTGGTATTCAAGATTGCCGGTCAAATGTCATTTACTACTGGGCATTGTCTTCCAAGATGGTGAATGGGTGACATATACCAAGAAGGTGGTCACCTACCAAGATAGCGGTCGTCTACCAAGATGATGGTATCCAGTAAAACATACGAAAAACAAATATGACAGCTTCCAGTAACATATAAACAAAATTTGTTGCCTTCGGTAGCAAGTAAACAAGTGACGAACGAAAAACAAATATGGCAGCCTCCAGTAATATCTGAACGAAAATGTCTGCCTCCAGTAGCATGTAAACAACTGACGAAAGAAAAAATCAAGATGGCGGACTGAGTATAGGTGAGGTGAATGGAGGTGAGGGAGTCGGTCGTCCGCTGCAGTCGAACAGAGGTGTGTAATTGATGGGGCTGGAAAACGTAAGTTCGAAAAATAATTTATGTGTTTTTAAAATAGTTTCTTAATAAATAATTTTTAATAATTTAATAATAATTTTTTTTTGGGATTTTTGTAATAATTTGGAATTTTTTAGATACTTTTGAATTTTTGCAATTTTCAAGGTCAGATGTTAAAGGTCAAAGTCACGGGTCAAATGTTATGGTCGGGCTCAAAGGTCATCTGCATACAATATGGATATAAGGTGGCTGACGCTTAGGTCTGAGTCCGATCCTCTATACCTTGTATCGATTTGACATAGTGTATGCCTATAAAACCAAAATGGCCACCAGTGCTCTGGAGGTACGAAGGAAGCCCCCCAAATTAATTAAATTGGTGAAAATTGGATTTCAGGGGCTTGTTTTTGCACGAGGGGGCTTCTACCATTTTTGGGGCTTCCGACTTCTTTGAGGCAAAAAAGGGAAAATTTTGGGGAAAAGAGGGAAATTTTAAGGAAAAAGGAAAATTGTAATGGTGTTTAGGTCGATTTTGAGGAAAAAAAGGGAAATTTTGAGGGAAGAAAGGGTAAAATATAGCGGCTGGCTCCTGTGCTCTTATGTCACATCCCCTTGTGCCTCCCGCCATATCCCTACTACTCACCGAGTATAGAGTGCACGCCGAGGAGGAAGCGCTGCAAAACGATGTGTTGTGTCAGGGTCTTCACAGCACAGTTGTAGGCACACAGACAGGCGGCACAGCCGGCAGCGCTATTCAGTTTTTCTGTATAGTTAGAGCTGGGCAGACTAGTTGTGCGTGTATGTCGGTTCTATACTTCGGTATCTAGCGACACGCAGATATTGTAATATGCGTGTACACATAATGGGCTAAATAAATCATTAGGTGGTGCTCATCCCGGACTTTACTTGTCTCTGTGAAAAGAACCCTTATATATAGATATATAGTTAAAAATGTTAAACTAAAAAAAAAAACTTATTGTTGGCCTATGTAAGTCTGGTGATGGTTGGTAAAGCAGATTAAATGCATGAGTTACAGTGGGTGGAACATTGAATGTTCAGGTGCATGCTTGCAAGTATATATATCCAGCCGAGAAACAGTTAGGAAGCTTAGTTTAATGGTGACAGTCGCGAAACTTTGTCGAGGAAATAAATGGCCAAGGGTTCTGGTTGGATGCTTGCTAGCTTAGACTGTCTTAAGCTATGTATAAGCAGATGATATTCACTGCATGGGAATTGAGCATGCTGGTGAAAAGGCACACATGAGTAGCGTGGAAAAATTTAGCATTTCCGTTTTTATGTTTGTAGTCTGATATACGAAAATATTCATATTTATATGATATAAATAAAAAAGGTCTTTAATTTCTAGCTGGTGTTGTACACTGCCTGATAATTAGATAATGTGATGGGTCTTGGTTTATTCACATATACATACATTGAATAAAATCCGAGTAGGATAGTTATGCCTACGAAAAATAGTCTAGATAATAAATAATTAACATCATGAAGATATGAGACCCGAAATTAATTTGAAAGAACTTTTTTCATCTTCAAACATTTTCATTATAACTTAAAGAAATTAAATAAATTTTCAGATTATAAGTAGGTTTTATAAATTCTCTTTTCATAATCCTGTATCACAACCAGTCGGTTATGAACTGATCTCATTGAAAAAGCAAAACATTATTTTAAGATAATTACTGTGGTTTAATAGAACTTAAAGAAAAAGAATTCCTGTGGTTATAAATGATTATTGCAAACTGAATTTCACGAGTCTGGCCCTAAGAGATATTATACTCAGCTATGACTATAAATATTCGCTTTCTTGCAGCCCAAATTGCTACATAATATTTTTAAATAATATAGAAACCATCAGTGCGATCTAGACATATACGATCCAGAATGTTATGATACGCTATTAATACAACATTTAAGCACTAGGCTCGATCTGAGCTCGATTGTCCAATTGTCAGCATGCCTGACTTAAACCCAAAGGTTCCAGGTTCAAATTCCTGCACCTATGTGAGAAGTTATTCTTTTTTTTAATGTTCGCATCTGTCATTATAAAGCATGAAATTTAAATAATTAAAATTTTTAAGAAAATTTTAATTTACAAATGCATATATAATATATTTTACTGTTTTTTAAATAGTTTTTCCGCATTTTTCAAATCATAAATAATATAAATTGAAATAATTTTACTTATTTATAAATGCATTGTTTCCTAGATGTCTGATTGGCAAGGTTGGGCAACAGCAAAAGGGATCGCTTAAGTTCGCGTGCACTTGTCTCGGGGTCATTTATACTTTGCCCCTCTTCCCCCTACGCAGTGCCTGCCTACGCCACTGTACACTTTGCCAGTCACAGCTGGCACGCCTGCCTGACAGACATTTTGACGCATGCATGCGTGTGTAGCGACAAGGCTAGGCGAATTAATTTTCGTAAAAATTAAAAAAAAAAAAATTGAATAAAGTAAAATATTTAGAAAATAATTATTATTTTTCAAATAAATTAGATATTAAACTTTGAATATGTACTATAAAGTCATGCATGGAATGCAGATTATAACAGTTTTTATATACATTCTCCTGTATGAAAAATAACAGCTTTAAATTCATAAATAAATATACACCCGATAATTCGCGCACCTTGGCAGGCGATGGAGGCGAAGAGAGAAAGGAAAGAGAGAAAAAATGGAAGTACTTGGAGAAAACCCTCGTAAATAAAGAGAGAAAGGAAGAAAGCGAATAGAGAAAGAGAAAAAATGAGAGATACAAGAGAGAAAGAGATTTAATGAGAGAGACAAGTGAGAAAGAGAGATAAAATGGTATGATAGAGCACGAAAAAACGATACAGAATGGTCATACGATATCACGATCGTACCCACCTTCAAAAGACTAGTCCGGTGATATATAACACTTAATACTTATGACTTTAAATTTGTTTAATTATAAAAATGAACTTAAATTTAAAAAAAGAATTTTTTTTATATAATTTTACTATGTCATGATTGTACGTGCCTCAAAAAGACGAGTCCAATGATATATAAAACTTAATACTTATATCTTTAAATATTTTTAAAAGTAACAATATTTTTTAATTTTTAAATAAATAATTATTAGATTTATTTTATTGGCTTCTCATTATATATGCTAGAAGCAATAATGCGAGCCCCACAAATCACCTAAATTAGTCCGTTTTCGCATAAATGGAGCTCGCTAGAAGCTTGGTGCTTTTGGAGGGAAAATCGGAAATTTTTGATTACTGATTGATGACATCGAAAGATTGGACGAATGACTAAAGATATTATTTAGAGATTTGACGAAGGATTGTGATATTTGTGGAAAGATTGCGAACGATTGATGGATTGATCGTAAGACTGATGGAAACATTATGAGATTGTTGGAAAGATTGCAGAGCTTGGGAAGCTGATTGCAGAGCTGATTACAGAGTGTGCGGAGTTGATTGCAGTGGTGATTGCAGACCTAAATGCAGAGCTGGTTTCGTGAATAATTGCGGAGCTGATTGTAAATAATTGCGAGGCTAATTATAAATAATTGTAGAGCAGATTACGGAGCTGATTGTGAGGGATTGGGATTGATCGAAGGATTGGATTGATCGAAGAATTGAAATTTATCGAAGGGTTGGGATTAATCGAAGGATTCGGATTTATCAAAGTATTGGGAACTATCGAAGGATTGGGATTGATCGAAGGATTCAGATTGATAGAAGAATAAATGTTCAAGAACAACAGGAGATTTGAGACTGTATATCATACCGTATATTACAATTCTTAAGGGCTTAGTACTATTTGTATTCCCAACAATTTTAAGTATACCTATAAAAGTGTTGTTGGATTCTGTTCGATACCATGATTGTAACATGACTTGGGCAGGTGGTTGCTACTCGTATGAAAGGTTTGGAGTGGTTGCAAACACCTATAATTTAAAAAATCCTCTGGAGCAAACTTATACCGACATAACAGTCGAGATAAATATTTTTTTTCCATAGTAACTTGCATTTATGGTTTCTTTTTCTGTAGATTGTTACAAAATTGATGTGAGCTGTTAAACGAACTTTTACTATATTGTTTTATTTTCAAATTGCGACTAAAAGCCTGCTGGATGGACAGAGCTGTGTAGATAACAGCCGAATGCCATGTTGATACTGTGTTACACGACACAGGATGGTTACCTGACATGACACGACCGCAGCGGTCGTGAGAAAATGGAATGGAAACACGTACACTAAATCAGAATACTCGACACCATGCAGGTGCGGACCTGTTAAAAGTATATTATGCGCAGCTCATCCCAAGTCCTTTAACTGTATGGTTAAAACATGAATGCAGAAAGTTTGAGGGCATGCAGAACGACATTAGCAACAGAGTACGGGTACCACTTTTTTTTAAACAGTAAAAAAATATATAAATCCGCAAAGTATAACTGAATTATAAAACGAATACTTTTTAAGAACATTTTAAAACTAAAAATTAGATTTTATGGATAAATTTTAACACGTGATTGGTGTCAGGCCTACTGTAAATTTGATTATACTTAAAACACACGCACGCGCACACACACACACACACACATACACATACACACACATATATATATATATATATATATATATATATATATATATATATATATATATATAACACAACACTTGTAAACGGCAAATTATACTTCATCATTAAATTCATAAATAATTTTACCAGGTTTGAAGAGCGAACCGCTACACCTGCGCATTATAGCAGCAATAAACAACATGGACGATACCAGTGCTCCTAGCAAGAGGCGTGGGTACTAGGGCAGGCGACATCCAATATGGCGAACAAGGAAGGCTCAAGAGAGAAATGAAGTGCATGAAGAAGCAAAGTGAATTGACAGAACATGAAGAAGCAAAGTGAAATGACAGAGCATGAAGTAGCAAGGTGGAATTGCAGAGAATGAATTGGAACATTCATTCGTCTATTCTAGAAATAAGATTGCTGAAAGGTCAAGGACATGGGAATGTGGTCATGGGGTCAAGGGTCATGGGGTTAAGAGTCATGGAGTCAAGGGTAGTGGGGTCATGGGATTTTGGGAATTTTTTGTAATTTTTAGAATTTTTTGAGTTATATGGTTTTAAGTATTCTCTTTTACATGTTCTAATTTTTTTTTGTTTGCATGTTTTGGAAATATTTTGGGATTTTTTAAAACTTTTTTATGAATTTTATAATTTTTGCAGTATTTTCAAGGTCAAAGATCACTGGGGTTAAGCTCAAGGTCATCCAGATCCAATATGTCGGCCGAGTGACTGGCTGTGGCTCCGGACCCATAGCCATTTATGCCAGACATCCCAGTTCTATCTACACTGAGAATCAGTAGATGTGAAAACAAACACCGTTGCTATCCTTAGAGTCGCTAAAATTTGTAACAAATCCTCGAACCATATTTTTGAACGAAACCAATCAACCCAGTTCTTCTGCAGCCAGCTAAATAAATGCTTAGCTGAATCTGTTGAGACGGCATATTCAGTAGTAATAAACATATTAATCTGTTCCAACTAACTAAATATTCATTCACACAAAAAATATTTATAATACTTTGCCTTGCTATATAATTTTAATGGCACCCAAACTGATTAATTGAATGTACGTGTAAAATACCTAGTTGTGTGCACTAAATATATAGCTACGGATAATTTTGGAACAACCAAATAAGCGTTCGACTCAGAACATTAATTTTGAAATATTCATTCTTTTTTGTTCAAGGTAGGAAGAATGCAGATGATTGGAGCAAATGCAGACTAGTTGTGTGAGCTAATTTTGGTTAGTGCAAACAAATACTTTGGATTAAATAGATTTCGTACCTTAAACTGAACCATTTTCTGACTTTAGCATAGACTAAAATAACAGTTCCTAAACGTTTTGTTCTGCTGCGTTTGGCCTCAAAATTGGTTCATGAACAGCAGTACTAAAAGACAAATTCATGTGTTCAAAACGATCTGCTGTTTTTTTTTTTCACATTAAGCTTCAATTAAAACACACGCATTTTTGTTAAACATATGAGAATTTCGCATAGTAATTGTCTCGTTTTTGCATCACAACTCGTTCAGAAGAAGTTTAGGAACGTATTAAAATATTAAACTTTCATTACGCGAAACCACGTCATTTTTAAATTTATAAATGGAAAAAAGAGACATTGAATGTTTTCTGAGGAATAGTTAACACGAACACGGTATCTCAATAAGATAAAGTGACCGATATGTAGAGAGTGATCAGAGCGTATTGCATGCGAAAGACGAATTTGGTCACATTAAATTAATTAGAGTTTTTTGTAAAATTGCAAAAGCACTTATACGTACATAAAAATATTGTAACGTACGAAGGTAAATTTTAAATGAATCATAAACGATAAACCACTTATAACACTGAATTATTTTCTATCGTATCAACTGTCATGGTTGAAGCGTAGGATTGAGGTGACAGCAGGAGTTAAAGCGAACTGTTGTGTAAATTATTGCATAGATAAAAAATTATAAAATACAAGGCGACATATTTTTAAGAACAGGAAATGCGATAAGTTACAATGCATAGAAGAAATTATTTGCTCAATATTTGTTTACGTCGTAAGGAAAAATTATTTTTGTGCATACAATTTTGCTGTATTTAGGTTATGGGTTAGGTAAAGTAATACAAAATTATTACAGTAACGAAACGACATGAAAGCTATTCTCAGTGATATTTTATTGGTAAGTATTGCTTTATTCTAATTTAATTATCAATTATATAAATGAGAAACACTTAATAATTGTATTATAGTGAAAGCTCATAATGGAGTGTTAAATCACAGACTTAACTCCTTTCTCTTCTGTATGATGTATTTTATTTTAACGAAACGTATGAAGCTCTTTATATATAAAAAGTTACCTCCGATATGGTGGGGATTTTATACACAATAGTTAATATTTCTCGTCGAAGCGGCACCTATTTTTCCTTCAAATTATTCAAGATATGCGCTTAGTCTTATGCTTATCCCAGTAGAATCACTAGAAATGTATACACACCTCTTAATACATTCCTATATATACAGGAATGTTGTAGTTATTTTATGTTACAATTTCACAACAATTACAACAGATACCTCATTGGGCTTGAATGAGCAGTTCTTTATTGAAGGCATTATGTGAACATATTGTGTCTGCCCCCCTCCCCCTCCATAATGACAACGGTATCACTGAACAGTAACACGAAGCGTTAGATCACACGGGTTGGGTTGGATCGATCTTCCTATATGAAATACTCACAGCAAAGTATTGCCAGGAAGAGTGTAGAAATCCTGATGCACTGCCAGCCGAATTTTTAATGGTAGATTGCATGGCTCTCACAGGAAATTCCGGTATGCATTAAGCTCCCTTTTAACCAACAAGTCTTCCAAAGCGACCAAATTTTCTTTGATTATTTAACAGTCTACAAAGACTGGCCTTGAAGCTGAGATATTAAAATAAAAAATTTCTTTCTCATGAGTTAATGTCCACTTGGATTAATAAAAGTTATTTTTTTCCTGCAGCCAGCTGGTGTAAATCTTATCGTCATTACTTAAAATAAAAATCAATAAATTAGCGAAATTTAAAAAATTTCTAACGTTCGCAAGCTCTCTCTTCTAGGCGATGTTAGATACGAGCACTTTATGGGCTCTTTTGAAAAGACTGAAACAAAAATTATTCTTTCAAGGAATTCGATCAGTTTAAAAAACACAGAACTATCGGCGAAAATGTGTGCAATATATTACACGGCCTCTTATTAAAATACATATCACTGACAAATTGCAATTTTCCTGTATCACGATAAATTTCAAGGTTTACAGGCAGCAATGATTCGTAGATTTCGTTAGCTTTTTGCATTCATATCTCAAACTGCGTTATTTTTCCGATAACATCATGTCCCGTAAATTCGATATTTATGCTTTTCCTGACCACTCTCTTCAGTGTGGGGGGTTCATATAGTTCGCTGTATTTGTCAGGAGACAGTAATTCTTTGATGTACCTTGTACATTGTCTATTCTGTAAGTGCACACACGTATTATTTCCTTGTCGGAGCAATTATACATTTCCAAGAAGTACGACATGCAGCGTTTATACTCGATGTTTGGTCTTACGTTAAGCCCACATATTTTAAAAGTGATCAGGTATAAGTATGACACTACCTTCATGTCTACCTGTTGGGAATCTACCACATGAAACTTCAATCAATGATGTATTGCTTATCCTGTTGTTGATGATTATATTAAATTATGCAATTAAGTCACAAATTACAACCACAGTTCCAGCTGTTGGACGCAGTAACGTTCCGCATTCGTACCATAAAAAAAGAGTAGTGACCTCAAATTACCCAAACAGCTGTAAATTGCATTGTATAAATGCAACCCAGTATACATGTGGTCTTCAACAGTGTCTAGAATGATAACTAGATATTTTAATCATTTTGGTTTGACTTGGAAGATCATTTCTGAATTAAAGTCAGTATTTTCAGTTTTCTTTTATTAAATTGTATTTCAGCATTTATTTCTGGAAATGACATTGTCTCATTTTTACTATGTTTCACTTTTGCACACTTAAAACACCTCCAAGATAATGCCATCGGTATACTTAGTATCTTGCCGGATTTTCCTTGTTACAAGAGCTTACAATTTTTCATTATGTCGATGGGCCTCTGCAAATAACTTCTGTTTTTTGTTTCATTATTAGTTTATAGCAATTGTGGGTCCTATTAGGTCAATTAGGTCACCGAGAGTGAACAGAATTAATTGCAGGAAACTTTCGGTTGAATATTTATTGGTCTTGCGTCTCTCCATTTGCAAATTTTTTTTCCACTAATTCGGTTCTTCTGCTCTTCGTTCCCATTCTCAACTTCGCTTTCGTAATTATAAACACAGTAAGTTGTTTGATTTTCCTCTAAACCCAACATTTGTCGAGTTACGTATCTCGTTGACCAAACATTTCTGCAGCTTTTCTACCAAATGCCTGGTTTTCACATCCATGTTCAGCAAGTAGGCAGTGTCGTATAACTTGCCCTCCTCATTCAGTGTGTGGATACTTCTGTTTCGGTGAGCTGGCCGGTTTTTTTTTTTTTTGTGGTTTTTGAAACATATATATGTGTATTAGATATTAGATGATGATTAACAGGTTAAAATTGCCCCGTAGAAATTATATTGTGCTTCTTTAAAATAATAATGTGAATAAAATCATAACGTAACATTTATTTTTATTTCATGAGATTTTGTGTCAGTGTTATGGAGATTATTAAAAAGGGTTTTCGTATTTCTCTGAAAAATAGCAAGGACATGCGAAGTTTTAAAACATCTACTCTCACTCGCGATCGTTCTACAAGCCAAAATACAACGGTCTTGCATGTATTCTATGCCATTGGAAGGAGTGGGTTACTCTAAATAGGTACAGCGATAAAAATAAATTTTTGCTGTCGAGTGCTGCATTTTCGAACTCTGTGTTTGTGTTTGTGGGCGTCAATTGTGAGTAATGAAACTACACACATAAGACTGAGACGACACTCAATCTTCGACTGTTTATCCTTATGCCCGTCTGTTTGTGTATGCTGAAGCAAATACTTCGCGACAATCTGTAAATATCAGTATGGTTTCACGCGGACGAATCTAATTAGCAACACATGCATAACAACCATACAAGTGCTTATTTCGGGGAAAATTTATGTGTTTCCTTTGTGCTAGAGCCAGTTTAGGTTTCGAAGGTTGTTAAATAAGCGTCCTTATATAGCCTAATATTAGTCAGCACTGGAATTTAGCTATGTTTATGGGCAGTTTTCAAGAACAAGTGAAAGCATACTATAATTTATTAAAGTAGCTGTAAAGTGCATCTGGGCAAATATCATATAAGGCTGCTTGTATTTTACCAATGAGCAATGGATGTCCAATGCCGATAGGATGCTCACTAGAAACACTGCCGAAACGAAAATATCAAAATATTCAGCACCAAACGTGTCCTTATTGAAAGTGGCAACGCAAACTTTTCGCAATTACAAATTGTGTTGGTGGAAAAGATTAAATTCTTTTGAAAACACTTGTCAGTGCTCAGGTTTAATATCAGTTGTGCGAGGTTGGAAACCGTTTGCATTGACAGCCACCGATCAGAGAATAAGGAGTGTGAATTGACATGTTACTGTCACATTTAATATAACGTTCGTAGAAAATGAACAGATTCTGAAATGGCAGGAAAGTTCACAAATATATAGTTTCAACGCATTTCTTTTTCATCTCGCAACCAAAGCTTAAGTTCAAAAACACGGCCGTTGCAAAATGAGGCCTGTTGCATAGTGACGTACAAGCTAATAGTATTAAAATTGTAACTCGTAACTTGTATAACTGTGTTGCATTAAAATAATGCAATATTATTTTACACGTCTAATATTACAAGAAAACATACCAAAAATACATGTAAATATTACTAGTACTTTGTTGCGTATAAATACTTATAACTGATGAAAGTTGTAAAACTTGTACATTTTTCTACAGTATTAAATATATCAGTAATTCAAAAGTACAAATTACGTTTTTGGTTAGTAGTTGTGGTGTTGTGCAATGTTATTACACTTTTTGTATTCCTCTGATGAGGAGGAAATAGCACAATATGCTCAGATACCCAAGGGAAATCTATACAGACTACGTATTAATTTCGATTTCCAATATGCTGAAGACTGTTATGAAAAATTCCATATGTCACGTGAAAAAGCTAAGGCAGCGCTTCAAGCAATTGGCATGTTGCTTTAACTCGTCATTAACAGGCGTGTGTTACTTTAAACTGGCTAGCTACTGAATGTCAGTACCATCCAACTGG
This sequence comes from Dryococelus australis, assembly GCA_029891345.1. NCBI lineage: Eukaryota > Metazoa > Arthropoda > Insecta > Phasmatodea > Phasmatidae > Dryococelus > Dryococelus australis. The sequence goes on along the minus strand of CM057002.1, from coordinate 89,982,605 downwards.
ATCCATTCATAGGATATGCAAGTGTACATTTTGGAGGACAGTTCATCGAATTGTTGGCGCAATCAACTGAAGACTTTTTCAGAACATTATTTCATGGCCTCGCAGAATTGCTGATTAAGTTGATAGCTTTTCCAGGGTTGCTCATGTTCCGAGAACGGTAGAAATTATTGATGGATAGCTGATAACAATAATATCATTGTAACATCCTGTGTAATTGAAGAGGCATTTTTGGACAGAGATGGAAAACATTCAACAAACGGTGTGTTTGTCTGTGGCTCAAACTATCAGTTATTCTATGTGAGTGCCAACTGTCATGGCAGTGTACAGGATGCTGAACGTTATTCGTTCGAGTAACTCATACCACAGACTGAAACAAGAAAATTTGTTCCCCAATGGTGTTCTGCCAGCAGACTCAGGATATCCTCTCAAGAGATGGCTCATGACACCTCTGTAGGATGATCCTAACAACGATAGAGAGCGGGGTTATAACAGTAGTCTGGAGGCGACAAGACAGTTTGTGGAACGAGCACTCGGAATAATTAAGGAGAAATTTCCATGCTCGAACCACGATAGGGTTGAACGTAAGTTTGCAGCTAATATTGTTAAATGTTGTGCTACTCTGTGAAACGTAGCTCGACGAGGTGAGCCAAATGCTGATACAGATTAAATTGTGCAGCAAGAAGCACTTCTTCATGAGAATAATGAAGATTATAATGGCAATGGGGAGGAATCCCCAGGAGAAGCTGTAAGCGTTACAAAGTATGTAATATTTCAGTCTATAATGTTAAGTGAACCATTTGTGAGAGAATACAGTGACCCCCAGGAGAAGCTGTAAGCGTTACAAAGTATGTAATATTTCAGTCTATAATGTTAAGTGAACCATTTGTGAGAGAATACAGTGACCTATACGACCTTATATTGACCGCTTTTGATTTTTACCATAATCCATAAAGTGGAATAAACATAAACAGAACATTACTAAATCTCGTGATTACACATGCCGAGTTGTGATTGTTAAATATATGGGATATTCAAATTATTACTAAATTCGGTCATTCTAAATATTTATTAACACATTTCCTTATATTAAGAATGTACTGAATAATGTTATTGCAGTACGCACTGCAGTTTGCTATTTACACTAGACTATGTTACAGTTTGGAGAAAAAGTAAGAACAAAACAATGAATGAATAACATGTTTACGGTGTAATAGAGGAACAAACCTTATCACAAAAACACAGTTGTTTATTTGATGAAAATCCAGCACATTATGGAGACATAAATATTACGTTTCCATTGACTCTTTCATTTGTAACACTGTCATCAGCAATTTGGGAAGTGTAGATAGCTACAAGGTGTTAGTAGATAGATCTGGATGGTCCTGCGACTAATTTATTCAAAATGGCGGTGGATGCATTTAATTAACCTGGGAGTGCATCTCGGGGGCGAGGACCTCAGGGTGGTGCATGTGCATCCGGAAGTGCATGTGCATCCAGAAGTGCATGTGCGATTTAATTTAATGTGTAACTGTTATGAAAATTGCAATTATTGTGACGATTAAATTATTATTTTCGCCTGAGGCATTTGTTACAGGTCATTGACATTGAATATTTTGTTGGGAATAATGCAATAACCAGTGGACAGCAGGTGTTGCGCAATAGCATGTCTTCTCCGGTCGGCTGCCTGACAGAGATTGGCGTGTCGATCGTCCGGTGCGACCTTGGCGGCTTAAGGTTGGGAGGTGGTGTATTGCTGTCTCGACTGGTGTCACTGTCACGCAACTATATTTGCTAGCTTAGTGATCTCGCTCGACCAACTGCTCGTGACATAATGCTAATTGCAATCCTAATGACAACCGAAATTACTATTACCATTACAAATTCACTTTTTTGTATAATTGGCGCCTGATTCTGAATGTGTTGTATTGTCATCACTCGCCGAATTACAGAGATAGACTCAGATAATGCTCTGAAGGATGTCGGGTCACAACTAAGTGAGTGCGTGCCAAGGGGATAGGAGGTATATAAATATGTTTAACATAATCGAACAAGTACATACATACCAAGTACAAATTACCAAGTATACATTCATCAAGTATGTGCGTGCTTGAAAGGTATATTGAATGCCCCCTAGAGCGCCCAGCTTGGTTTCCCAACTGTCTGCTACGCAGCACTAGTATCGCCCTTGCTCGGCCACCATCTTAGTTTTGGATTTCGCTGCTAGGCAGCGAAATAGTTGCTTGATGTTGTAATCGGCTACTAAGAGCACTGATGTCCTCTGAATGTCAAGGGCAATATTTTCTATATGTTGACGTGATAAGGTTTAATACATTATAAAAAGCTGAGGGTGATAAGTAGCGAACTGCCAGACCTTGGGTTGGTAGATACGCATTCTAACCAAGACATGAGTACAATTACATGCTGTATATACAATGCTGTATATACAAAAATAATCTCCTGGCTATTGATTCGTATTTCCAAAAAAAAATTATATTATATAACATATATCAATTATGAACAAACACAATGTTATAAATAAAAGTTAAGTATCTGAATTTAAAAAAAAAATCATTATGTTCAACTTTTAAAGTAAGTACATCGAACGATACATCTGCGGATCCGTATTTTCGAGAATAAGTCGAATATGATGCCACAAACTTTGATTATGCAAATGTGCATTTATAAATTCGTGCTCTGTAATTCCCAAGTTTTATTACATAAACATATTAGGGAATAAACCAACTATTAAATATTATCAAATTTATGTTTTCAAATTAAGTGTTAAAGTAACATTATTCACTTTAATGACTTTGATTATTAGTGCTTTGTTCGATTAGTCGCATGTGGACCACTGAAATATTGAATTTAGTAAATATGGGAATGATAATTTTTTTGGTTTTAAAATAATTGTCAAACTAGTCTGAGCACCAAATAAAACATAGTACTTACCTTACCACAAGTCATGTGTTAAGTGTAGTATGTCTATCTCTGACCCCCATGAACTTATACGCATAGTTGACAATCATTTCCGAACTGTATAAGTTATACTTACCAAATCCTAACTATAGGCACTGCTTACAGCACTGAGCAATGTGATATATATATATTTATTTATAATATTCTGACCTCACGAATTTATAGACATACTTGCTCGCCATTTCTCATCTAGAAAAGCTATAACCATCAAATTCATAACATACACATCACTCCTGATAATAAACAGGACCACAAGAACAACCACACCTTAATACTTCATATAAGCATATTTCATCGCCATTTTCCAAACACCATAGCTATAATCACCAAATGCATAACATATCATACATGACAACAAACAATACCACTTGGTCAAACATGCCTTAAGGCTACTTATAAGTATTCTTGCTTGCAATTTCCCATCCACCAAAGTTATAATCATAAAATTCGTAACATGCACATAAGCCCCATGAGAACAAACACGAACACAGGGTCAAATACGCCTTATTTCCTATAATAACCATAGATGTATTGATACTGAGATCGATTCATGAACAAAGCATTTATATACTTTTCTTATTTTCTTAACATCCCAGCTCTGACTACCATTGGGTGGATAGATAATTGTTTCCTATTCTGCATACTTACATTTCATTTATGCAACAAGTCTAACAATACATCACCATTACCTGACACTCAAATAAACCCTTTGACATGCCTATAGGAAAATTACTTTCTCTCAGGCCATAACTCATGTCCGTCCGACAGATTAATCATGTGATTTCCATTCAAAGATTTCCATTGGCAAATTACCCTGTCAATACATATCATTGACTGTTTAGTTGGCAAGCCTCCAACAGCTGCATTCGGTTAACTACTCACATGCTTTAGACTATATGCAAAAATTCATCACCTGTATTTTACCATTTAAGCGCTTGTGTTCGACGCCATATTGGATTGTAATTTAATATAAAAATAGGTGAAAATTATTTTAAAAATACTAAGTTCATCCGCTGAAGCTGGCGAGATCGCATAGAGCGCGCGATGGACATAGTGTGTCTGTGATACACGTATCACCCACGAAGTACACAACCCGAAATCTGAACCCAGACACCCCATAAAGGCATAGGAACCCTGTGAGACCCAAAAATCGGCCAGCCAGCATGAGCTTCATGTAGCAGAGTACAGGTCAAGGCCCACCTACTCAGTGCAGAGGACAAATTGTAGAACTGGTTCTGTGGGCAACATGACAAACTTCGTGCCCATGTTTCACTTACCACTTCACCACCATGTGTGTTCTTGAGTGTAGTCGCGGCCATGGAAAGAGCTACCCCTTCAACATCGAAAGCTCCAAAGTACACTGTTAAAGGCAGGGAAGTGTTTGATCCACAGCAATACTACTGGTCTGTGTACCCAGGCTTCTAAAGAGTGGAATATTATGTGAACGATTCCCTGCTAACCTGTTTTCAGCTATGTCCAAATTATGTACTGTTTACTTCTCATTGTATACAATAGCCATGCCAGACCATAGAAAGCCTAAATTTGTGACAAACTCTAATATAAGCGAAGGTGCAGTTAACCTTTGTAGACCATATATGTTTAGTTTCCTATGCACAGTACAGGAAATGAAAAATCAAACCATAAGTGAAGTGAACTTGATGTTTGATAATGAACTCCAATATGAACATTTACTGACAAAGATACTAATGAAAAGTTCCTCAACAAATTGCAAGCCATTTAAACAAACATCTAAATCGCCACTACGATATGCTGAAAACATGTACTGGATACCTGGATAGTGTTCTGAACTACCATGAACAAACTTGGATTAACCTGCAAACTAGGGCACTATGCCCTATTTACAGGCAGAAATTACATTGTAAAGCCAAATTATCACCATAAACCCTCCTAACCAAGCAAATGGGACTATAAAATGTTAAACAGATATGTTTGTAAACGAAAATTGTCCGTAAACTATGAAAAGTATTGTATGGGCTGTATCAGCAAGAGTTATGCTACTAAAGAACACACGTCCAGTGACTACAACATGAGTCCTACCCTGTGAGTCCACCATGCTTATTCACACAGATTATGCTGTTGCCTTCAAAATATTAATAGATTCTAATATGTAGATTTCAGGTGTACCAATAAAATTGTATTTGACATATATTTTTTTGTTAGTGAAAAGGGCGAATAGATGTGTTTACGTAAACAACAAATTATATTTATTAAAATAACCCATATGCCATAAGTATACACCTAAAATCGGTATACGAAGAAAGTTTAACTTGCAAGCAATAGTGAAAGTTTCCTTATTTATATAATTTATAGACTGGTAATTATAAAATCACTACCGAACTTCTCATTTCGGTCGCTAACAAAAACAAGCTTCATTGCATAACCACACCAAACCTCGACGCATCTTTATTCCCATATGAATGAATGTGTACACACTTACATAATAACGAATGAATGTACGCACTCGCATAAAAACCATCTTTATACATACAAACATCCAATCCGTAAAAAACCAACTAGCTAAGAAATGAGAGAAAGAGACGTCCCAGTGTTGCTGCTGAGGAAAATGTCATCGACAATATATTTGATACCCACCAACTGACCATATCACAAACTCCTAATTGGACAACCTGCAACGGTATTCATTATTCATTCATGCTATTCCCCGAAACAAATTTTTTTATCAATCTCACAATCCATACAGATGCCCACACACACACACACACGCACACCAAACCCAATCCCAAACCCATTGACAATCCTTCGATCAATCTCACATTATATAAAGATGCTCACACATTCACACCAATCTCAATCCCAATTCCACTAAAAATCCCATTCCCAATCCTTCGACCACGCACACAATCCATACAGGTGCACACATATGCACACACACACACACATTTAAAAACCAATACCAATCCCAATCCCATTCCTAATCTTTAGAAAACCATGACTTTGCCTTTATCCATATACATAGAAGAAAACCTATATGTATTCAACGAACTACATATTTTTTATTCTTAATTCTTTATTATCATCCTGTTTATAGACCTTCATCTTTATAAATGCTCTTTGCAACACTTTAAATTCGTAAAGATTGAAATATACAACTTTAATAACATTTATTATAATTTTTATTTCTAATTTCAGAAGGAAGCAGATCACATCATCTGATATAGGTAACCCTGAACCTTAACATTTCTTACATTCGAAACCATATCTTTCATGTTCGCGTATTCCCCTCGTTTTTTGAGGCTCAAGCAAATAACTAACTCTGTTTTCAAGGTTGTTGGAATCTCCCAAATCGATGTTCACAGTAAAGCTGTATTGTCAACTATTGTTTCTGTGAATCTCAGATTTTTTCTATACATACATTGTGCCATCACTGAGCAAAATTGCAACATTTTATTTTCAAAATCCAATAAAAAAATTTTTTTTTCAGATCTCGTATGCAGAGCCCTACATGCTATTTCGCTTTTCGTGATTGATAAATATATATATAAACTAGAATTTCGGTAAAGTAAAAGATAATTTTACTCTTTATTATATGAAGACTGTTCCTTCATGTTACCCAACATTTCAGTAAAGTATAAGTTAATTTTGTCTTAATATTTGAGTCAAAATTTTTTTCTAATTTTTAATTATTTAATTATTGTTTAGTTATGAGTTTACCTCTGGAGGTTGTGTGAAGTGGTTAAAATAGGTAAATTTAGACTGGAGATATGCAAAGTGGGCGAAATAGGGAAGATTTAATGGATGCTTCCACCATTTTGGATCAGGTTAATATATAAGGAGGGAATAATTAACATTTTTTCTCTGTCTATATCTATCAGTCGGTCAGGTCACTTCGTGCACTTCGACCAGCACTAATAAGGTTTTTTTCAGCATCATACTTCAAAAGTGAGAGAGTGTGTGTGAACTTCATAATCACCAAGATCATCAACAGGCATCGTCGTCAGGCTCACCTCATGGAGTTGAGACATCGACCACCATTAAAAAGTTTTTCATCACTTCACTTTATTTCAAAAGTGGTTGTGTGGGCTTCACCATCTCCGAGAGCGTCTCATTACCAAAATTCGCATACCATCACCAAGATCATCAGCAGCTGTGAGGGCATTGAGGACATGCAGAAGGTTAGAATGAACATTGTCACTTTTGTTATAACTGCGATTTTGAGTGTAAAGGTGTTTTAATGCGATTTTGGCTTTCGGACGATCTAAAATGTGGCTACGTCTCGAAATACATTCCCAGCTGTGGCTCCTGCCCAAGGAATTTATAATTTCATTTGCTTCATATTAAATTTAATTAGTTTATCCTTTCTTTTCTGGAGAGCTAAGGACTTATGAAGATATTTTTTCTTATTTGCTATGTAAAGATTGCCCCTTTGGTACACCAGCCTTTTTTAATAATGTGAATAAACAATACTTCAGGTGAGACTGTGCAACGCACAGGATGCAACAAATTCTCTAACTCGTTAACAATGCTACAAACAACGTCGCTGACGTTGTGTCAGATTCTGGAATCGATCAAGTCGGCTCAAGGAATCAACAGAGATACGTTCAACAAGAAAAATGAAGTGCTAAAGATTCTGCGAGGTATGTTATTTATATAAGAAGTGTCTTATAAGTGCTAATTTTCCTTAAGGGAGAGTTTGTAATTAATATTCACTGTAATTATGTAAGTATTATTCTTGTGTACATAATTCAAAGTATTATTGTTCTGTATGTAAACCAAAGTATTATTCTTGTGTACATAAGCCAAAGCATAAGTTGGAAAGTTTAAAAGGCTACACTGTAAAAAAATTATGTAAATTTCCCTTACATGTAAGGGAAGCTAACTACCTCTACATGTAAAGTAATATTACCTGTCAAAAGGGGAGTAAATTTACATTACAAGTAAGGTCCTTATCATATGGAAAAGTACCTGACTAAAGTGGGGGAAAATCCCATACAATTATGTTAATATCTTTATATATATAATTCTTCTGTGCGTGTGTATGTCACTGAACTCCTCCTAAACGGCTGGACCGATTTTGATGAAATTTTTTGTGTGTGTTCAAGTGGATTCGAGAATGGTTTAGATTCACAATTCGGTCCACTACAAAATGTTTTTTTTTTATAATTTTCGGATTTTAGACATATGTACAGGACAACGTCTGTCGGGTCTGCTAGTTAGCTATATTTTGTAACTAGCGACCCGCCCCGGCTTCGCACAGGTGCAATTAAGATAAAAAACTTCTTAACCCAGCATTAATTAGGTTGGGTAAACTCTCCAAAAGCATTAAAAAAAAGCACGTTATAATTTAATAATTAATTAAATAATTTATAATTTTAAGTTTTTTGCTATTTTTATTTGATAATTTTTTACGTTTTTATAATTTTTCATATTAATATACATTATATTACAATGCAATTTATCTGAGATAGAAGTATTTAATATGTTATTGGCTAAGACAGCCTCTGTAGACAATGTTTGACATCCTGTTATTGTTTGGTAACAAAATGTACTGTTTCTCGGGACTTCCAACTCGTGATAAACCAACATATAGTTGGCCATGGGAAAAACACTCTTTTCGTAGGTCGATTCCAACCAAAGAGAAAGTTTGACCCTGGGACTTATGAATAGTAATCGCGAACGATGTTTTTACGGGAAATTGCAACCGTTTGAAAGATATTGGCAAATCCGTGAGAATTATGGGAATCCTTGGGATGTTTGCCAGCTGGCCGGCTGCTGGACTGGTGAGGATGGTCGCGACAATCAAATTTTCTTTCAAGTCTCTAATGAGCAATCTTGTGCCATTACACATGTTAGTAGGGCTTATATTCCGTAAAAGCATGATGGGAGTACCGACATTTAATGATAGTTCGTGAGGTGGCAAGCCAGAAGGATAAAGCGAATTTAGAAAATCTTGAGGAAAGTGGACGACATCGTTAACATTGGTGACTGTGTCAATCGACTTATAGGTTTTGACTTGGCCGGGAACTCTTTGTATAATGAGATTGTTGATTTCATTGACAGTATCGTTCCTAGGCGATACTATTGCCCTGGAACACAACCAGTGGAAGTCTCTTTCTAGTAAATTTTCGAGGCCTGGATATACTGCTTCTATAAGATCCTGCAGACTGTGGACTATCTGTCCTAATGTCTCATTTAAAATGATTTCAGCAGAATTAGTGCCCAAATTTAGAAAAGGAAAAACTCTTTCTCCAAGTCTGAGCAATTGTTGTGGGAAATCTTTATGAGTGTCTCCACCAAGATAGGCTCTCATATTCGTTCGCAAATTTAGGTGTTGAATAGAACTCCATAAGGGAGATGATTTAAGACATGTTTTGATGATATCTGCACGCATCACTTTGGAACTACAGGGAGTGTCTGCCGAAAATCCCCAGCAAACACAAAAGTAACTCCCCCCATAATGGCAGTAGAGCTTCTAAGGTTGGCGCCGTACACAGCACACAGCACGTTTTATTTTCCGAATCTGTCCGTCCTGCAAAGCCGTAGAACATTATTTTGTTCTATCATCAATAGTTTTCGCAGCGCACGCAATGTAAGGAATTTTATAGGTCATTTATTTACACTTTGGGTTACATTATTGGAGTTTTAGTACGGATCCCTATTGATTTTTAAAATAAAATATAGCCTCTGACACTCAGTGATAACGTAGCATTCTATTGGTGAAAGAATTTTTAAAATAGGATGAGTAGTTTCGAAGATTACCTCCTACATCCAAACACACAAACACACAAAGTTACAAACACTACCTCTTTATATATTAGTATAGATCTAGATAAACATATGTTAAAAAATTCATGGGGTAATAGTAAAATTAAATTTTTTTATTACCTCTACTTTCTGACGAATAATAACTGAAATCTTAACACTAAAATCGTAGACATTTGCTGGAGGGTGGGCGCGAACCATTGATCTTTATCACAATAGACCATTGTGCTATCCATTACACCACGACAACATAAGTGAATATTAGTGTGGTAAAGAAGTGTTTCTTCCGCCCGTCCTACAATTTAGTTTTTGAGACAATGCTGAAGAGATGCACGTGTCGTAATGTAATTTTCCCATCCGTTTATGGGATTTCCCACCACTATGTGTGTGAATTTTACTCAAGAGAGCGGTAATTATACCTTACATATAAAGAGTCATGTTGGACATAATTATTTGGAAATATTTAAATTTGCAGAAAAAATTTATGTCATTCTCTGACTGGGAACATTCTGAGAAATCCTAACAACATATTCACCCAGAAGATTACTTGCTATATGTATAATCCTATCTTTTATAAATATGTATATATATATATATATATATATAATGTATATATACTGATTTATTCCTACAAGTTTTCTTATGGGTGAATATGTTGTTGGGATTTCTCAGTGTGTTCCCATACTGAAAAAGTCATGAATATTTTTCGGTAAATAAATTTTTCTAAAAAATTATCTTTCTTTATGGATTATACAGTAGCTTGTGAACAGCTGATAAGAAAGTTTAATATCCTATGACATCATCCTATGACTTTATCCTAGGTTATGGATAACACTTTTGTAATATAATAAATCATTCTCTGTAATTATCAGGTTGGTTGAGCAGCCTAAGATGCCTGATTTAAGATCTGGTACTCTAGAAGGGAGCGTGGGTTCGAATGCCACGCCTAATAAATACTTTTTTCAGACATATACTAAAACATTTGAAATGGTCAGCTTCACTATTACAGATATAACACATTCTAGGAGATGTAAGATATTTCGGGAGAGTGACAGGTGATGGAGCGGAAAGTGCTGTCGTAAAATGCATGAGTTCTCGCAGGTATACGCGAGGTCTATTTCAGGTTCGGCTAAGTTAAGCTATGTATTTAAAAAAAAATACGTATCTTATATGTTTTCAGTATAGCAGCATGGGTGATGACGACAAAGTTTCTAGCCAGGGCGAATTGAGATGTCACAGAAAGTGTGATTATTGGAGAGCTATATACAGACTCATTGCACTCCTTCAGATATTCGTGACATCACATGAATAGTATATAATATCAGCGTGCCCTGCTTGTCGCCATCATTTATCCAGAATTGATTATCATGCCATTTCAATCATCCGCAATCTACAAGCGTGCGACGCCAGGATATGACTGCGACACATTGGACTTCAAGTACACTGATGAGGGATGAACATATATGGGAATCTGTGATAGATAGGAAAACTGGATTTCAGCTAATAATCCAGGTATGTAAGAGCGAAGCCAACAGCTTGGAGACTGTACGCTGCCCGGGAAATGCGTTGTACAAAAAATGAGAAGAGATATGCCACTGCATTGTAGTTTAGATGAGTTGTTGATGTATGCGATGCTGCATGATGACATTAAACTTCACTTAACTTTGGTAGACCAACCCATCGGCGACATCAACCTCACAGCAGACATCAATCCAGTGGATCCTGCACAGCTGCCATACAACTCCTAGTTTCTAGTCTTCTCCTACTCCTTGAACACTCAGCTGTTTCATCGTGAATGTTCGGTGATCAATGACAATGCGTTTTCAGAGCAGGCATATAATTTTAACATCTATTGTGTCATATGTAAAGCTTAAATCACTTGCAGCATACTACAAAGAAACTGAACTTGCATACCTACCAAAAGAATTACTTTTGATGTTCGCACGACATTACATATTGTGTGTGTACAAATATATACCTGCTTACCTAAAACAGGATGAAGAGATTCTTAGTTGTATCATGTGTACAGCGTGTTTTAAAGTACATGGTTCTGTTATGGACACACCGCATTTAAGGAGTTGGTGTAAAGCACAATAGGAACTTGCAGTAGCAAAATGAAAGGTGTCTCCAACGTTGAATCATGTATAGATGTAAAGGAGAATGTTTGTTTGATTGATGACTTCGCAGGTTATAATGAGCAGGTTGATTATAGTTCCTAGAACACTGAATTACACATATTGATTTTGCATATTCATGCTCAGCAGATGTATACTGATATAGTTTAAATGGTTGATATAAACTAATTGTCCTGTTGTGAAACGAGTTATTAAACATGCATCCTGTAACAATGTGTTTACTTCTTCGGTGGTTATGATGGTAGGCAGATCGTCATAAGTGTAATCATCTAGTGATATAGTATGCTTTTTTAATATGAAGACAGAAGCATCAGTCGAAGACATACTATCGTCAACACCAAGGTATGTTGGAGATTCGCTAGAAGCATTACACAAACAATGTTGCTATTATGGAAATACTTTTACTACACATCGTAGTACATTCCTAAACGCAAGTAGTCATTGCTTGTTCAGTCCATCGTACAAGGCATTCCACTGTGATAACTGCGATGCTGTGTTTACCTGCAGTGATAAGCTGTATAGACATAATAATACTTGTAAAGGCAATGTCTGGCATTCATTGAGAATCGAGTGCAAGTATTGCAGCAAGACATTCGTAAGTAGATCTACCACCAGAAAACATTTACCTAGTAATTATAATGTTCATCATATCATACCAGAATTATCCATGGTTAATTGTATTGTTGTGTATGAGAATTGGAATATCTTGACTGCTCCAATCAATATTTGAATTATAAAAATAGAGTAAAGAATAAATACTTGTATTGAATGGAGAATATATTTTAGTGCAGTTATACTATGCCATTTGTTGATAAGATTGTGAAATAAAGTTACTGTGTATGGAAGACTATATATTTTTATTTTATCATTAAACATACCTTTTTTTTCTTTGTGGTAATTATTATGCAATTTCTATTTACATATATAAAATAAGTTTAGACTATGAGGATATAGGAACATTTGATATATGTATATATATATATGGTATGTATATGTATATTGACTTCTCTGACAATTTAAATGGTTAAAGGGAAAAAAATACCAGACTTTTTCGATTAAGTTTTTTTTCAAGTAAATATTCACCTGTGAATAAAGAAAGGAAAACCTATATTTATTAATTTGTTATGGGGTATGTTATCCACCTTCAGTAGCATTCAATTTGATTTTAGATTGGATGTTTCAAATCGTATGTGATTGAAAATAAAGTATAACACTGTATTATGTTGATTTGATGTTATTATTAAGATGATCGCCTTAATTAGTTAATAATAATTTGATATTGGCACGGTATAGTGTCCAAAAATATTTCATATAGTAAATGTTCTCTAGAAAATAATTATCTTGGGTGTGTATTGTTACTTGTTTGCAGAATGTTTGAACCTATATATTTCCGAATATAGGTAAAAATCTAGTTTATACATGATATACGAACACGGTACATACAATGTTTATTTATTCTATGTGATATGAAGACACTTTTAAAAATTGTTTTTCATATATTGTTTTAGCATTAATTAATTAAAGACTTGTTAATGTATTTTTTTTTACCCAAGGCATAGATGGGAGTGTTCATAAATTATATTATTAAGGTATTGGACCTTATACCAAATCATGAACTTCGTATATCTGAAGTTGCTATATACTCTAAATGTATAGAGTTAAGTCATCGCAACGATGAGGTGTTTTATAAACTTTGGCCTTTATTGGTATTGTAATATCAACAATAGATAATGCAAAATATTCTACAATAAAAGAATTATTGTAATACATTTCAAACCCTTCCACTCAACATGTGTAAACTTAAGACCTAGCCTTTTAAGCAACCCAATATATACTTTGGCTTATATGCACAAAAATAATACAAATATTTTTCGCTTAAGGAAAAATTTGCACTGAGTGTTATTTACAAAATCTCCCTGAGGGAAACATTAGCACTTAAAACACATTTCATATACATAACCTACACGAGGGGATCTTCAGCACTTCATTATTTTTGTTTAAAGTGTCTTTGTTTACGCCTCTGAGTGGACTTCATCGATGTCATAATCTGACACAATGTCAGGGACATTGTTTGGAGCATTGTTAATGAGTTGAAGAATTTGTTGCATACTGTACATTGCACAGTCTCTCCTGAAGTGTTGTTGGTCCACATCATAAAAAAAGGCTGGTGTACCGTAGGGGATAACATCACACAGCAAATGGAAGACAATATCTTCATCGGTCCTTAGATCTTCAGAAGGGAAAGAATAAACAAATTGAATTTCATGTGGAGCAAACGAAATGATAAATTACTTGGGCAGAAGCAAAAACTGGTAATTAATGTCGAGACTTAGCAACATTTTGTGTTTTAGATCTTCCGAAAGCAAAATTGCATTAAAAACACTTATCCACTCATAATCACATTTATCACAAAGGTGACCATCGTGCATTCTAAACATTTGCACATCTTCACCACTGCTGGTAATCTCGGTAATGGTATGCGTACTGCAAATAGTGGTTTTGAAATAATGAAGCAATTAAAAGACAGTTAATGGTGGTCGATTTCTTGCCGCTCCATCAGGCGAACGCGACATTGACTGTTGATGATCTCGGTGATTGTGAAGATAATGTGCTCACACTTTCTGAGTATGATTACTGAGAAAATTTTATTAATGCCGGTCAATGTCTTACAGCTACACGAAATTACCTCAACGGCTGCTAGACTTACACTGAGAAAAATTTAAATCATTCACTCCTTAAATAGTAATTCAACCCAAAATTGCGGATGCATCCCTGGAAATTCCCCTTATGTCGACCAGTTTGCAGATCACCAGTTGAAATTTCCCTATTTTATCCACTCTACACACCCTCCAAAGTTAAACTCTTAATGGATTACATGATTGAACATATGAAAACTTTTTATCCAAATAAAAGGTGTATTATTAAGTTACACTTTACTGATATATTGGTAAACATGAAAGAACAGACTTTATATCATATAACATAAAATTAAATTATACTTTAATTAAATTTTGTTTCATATAAATATTTAACGATCACCAAAGGCGAAATTCTGTGTGGGGAACTGCGTTCACAACCTGAAATTATTTTTTTAAAAATTTTTTATTAGATTTCGAAAATAAAATTTTTGCAATTCTGCTCAGTGATGGGAGAATGTATACATAGAATGCTTACGTTCGTACAAACCTTAGTTGACAATCCGGCTCTATGAACTTCGATTTGGGAGATCCCAACAACCTTGAAAACAGAGTCAGTTATTTCCTTGAGTTTTAAAAAACGAAGGGAATACACAAACATGAAAGATATAGTTTTGATCATTAGAGAACTTAAGGATCAGGGTAATATCAGGTGATGTGATCTGCTTTCTTCTGAAATTATAAATACAAAATTATAATAAATTATTATTTTTTATGTTGCATCCTCTCCTACTCCCAATTTTAAAGTGTTACTATGAGCATTTGTTTATAAAGATTAATATTTATACACAGAATGATAATAAAGACTTAAGTATAGAAAATGTGTGGTTATTTGAATGCATACCAGTTTTCTTTTATATATGGATAAAGACAAACCCATAGATTGCTAAAGATTAGGAATGGGATTGGGATTGGGATTGGTTTGCATGTGTATGTGTGCATGGGTGTGCACCTGTATGGATTGTGTGATTGATCGAAGGATTGGGAATGTGATTTTTATTGGTATAGGGATTGGTGTGAATATGTGAGCATCTCTATGGAATGTGAGATTGATCGATGGAAAGGGAATGGGATTGGGATTGGTGTGTTTGTGCGGGTGGACATATTTATGTATTGTGAATTTGATCGAAAGATTAGTTATGGAGAATAGCCTGAATGATTAATGAATACCCTCAGAGTCTGTCGAATTAGACATTTGTGATCTGATCTAGTGGCCAGGAACAAATGTATTGTCGATGACATGGACCTTACCGACAATGCTGGATCTATTAATTCTCTCATTTCCTTGGCCAGTTAGTTTTTTTTTAGGGATTTGATGTATGTGCATATAGAGATGGTGTTTATGCGAGTGTATACATTCATTGGTGATTATGTAAGTGTGTATGTAGTCATTCATACTTTCTTACTTCCTCTTCATGGATAGGCTCTTAGTCTGTTCCGACCTCAGATTTCAGACCATCTCTTCATGGGTCGGCCAATACCCCTTCTTCCAGTACGATGATATTTCAGGGCAAGCTTCGGAAATATGTCGTTATCCATCCTTGGAACATGGACTTTCCAATTTACCCTTTTTTGGGGGGAAATTCTATCAATCATAGAGAATAGATTCAGTTGTTGTCTAATTTCTTCATTCCTTTTTCTATCTTTCAGGGAATATCCTATCACTGATCAAAGGAACTTCTTCTATGATGATTTTATTTTTCCCTATATTGTACTTCATTTACCCATGTTTCACTACCATACGTCAGAGCTGTTACAGCCATCGTTTTATAAAATTTTAGTTGAGTTTCCTCTCGGACTTTACCTTTCAGTGTTTGTCGAATTGTTCCACACATATATTTAATTCTGTGAAGCTTCCTCTTCACTTCATTATCTTCATTACAGGATAATACACAACCTAGGTAAGTAAAACTGGAGACTTGTTCTATCGATTCATTGTCAATGACTGTTTTAGCTCTGATACGATAATTCTCTTGCCATGCCATAACTTTTGCTTTGTACGAAATTATTTGCAAATTGTAATCTTTATAATAACATCTGAATATAATGTAGTATTAATACATGTAATACTACTTATTTTTATTCCAGGGTGAACCTTTTCCTTCTATTTCTTAACTACTTCACACACACACACACACACACATATATATAAAATTAAAGAGTGTTGGAGAGAGACTACAACCTTGACGAACTCATTGATTAATTGATATTTCTTCTGCTAATTTATATCCCAGGTCTAATAGAATTTTTGTCCTTTTATACATATCTTGGATAACTTGTATAAAATGTTTTGGTTATTGGTTCCTTTGCATTATATTCCATAAATGCTTCCTATTAACATTATACAAGGCTTTTTCACAGTCGACAAAAGTGATATAAGGATTTAAGTTAAATTCTCTTCTCTTCTCCAGTATTTGTTTGAAGCAAAATATGTTATTTATAGATGATCTTCCTTTTCTAGATTATCTATAGAGGGTCTTCATTATCTAGATCTGCATTGTTCTACCAATAAAAGAGCATGTATTTTATATCAATTATTCAACAAACTAATTCCTCGATAATTATTACATGAACATCTATATCCTTTCTTGAAAAGTTAAATGACGTTTGCTTTCCACCATTCTTCTGCTATGATTCTCCTTTTAAAACATATATTAATTAAATATAAGGACCGGAATTTTAGAATCATTCCATCATATTACATCAGATTAAAATTAGTTTTATCCAGACCTGGAGCTTTTCTATTTTTAAATTATTTCAATGCTACATTAAGTGCCTCTATATCTATAAGATCAATTTCTTTAATATCATAGTTATCTGTACCTTTACATTTATCATTCTCTCTGTGATTTCCAATGTACCATAATTCTCTATAGTTCTTTATCAACGATTCTTCTTCGATTATATTTATTTTAGCAGCTTCCCTTTCCTCTTTTCAAGGTGTTTCATAAGCTTATAAGCCATCACTTGTCTGCCATGGATATCGTATTCAATTGAACTCATTAATTTGTCCCATGATTCTTGTTTCAGCTTCTTTGTTATTAACTTAATATTTCTTCTTCTTTTATACTCATCCTCATTTTCTGGTGTTCAATCTTGTATCATATTTAGCTATGATTTTTGCTTTTGTTTAACTGCTTCTGAAACTACTTCTTTCCATATTTTGAGTCCTGTTTTTCTTCTGAATCCTTTTCTTTCCGATTGCTTCATCTGTTGCTTTCGATATTGCTGATGTTATAATTTCTCATTTTCTGTTGTCATCATTACTTGTATTTTCAAGTAAGTACTGTTGTAATCGGTTTTGGTATATGTATCTTAGTCCTTCATCTTGTAACAGATATATCTTATAAACTTCTTGATTATTTTGTACATTTTTGTTCAACATTTTCCTCACTTTAGCAAGAATTCTTATTTTTGATCTAACAAGGTAATAATCTGAATATACATCGCTACCTCTATGCACTCGGGTGTCTACTACATCGGGATGTTATTTTTTTTTTTACCATCACATAGCCAATAATAGATCGTTGTCATCTCGCTTTCCATGTAAACTTATGAACATCCTTTATTTAAAAAAAATCGTATTGGTAATTTCCAATTACTTCTGGAATTTGGCTGTTTCCTACCTGAGCATTAAGGCCACCAGCTACTGTATAAAAATTACTTTTACAGTTTTTATTTGTCTCTTTTTGGAAGGTTTTCATAAAATTATTCAGATTCTTCTCGTTTGTTTTCTTCTTGGACATATACAGCGATCAAAGTGAGGTTTCATCTCTATACTGTCAATCTGAGAATCGAAATCCTTTCATTTATAAGGATGAATCTTACTATTTCATTTTTCCATTTTCTATTCTCATATTGCCACTCCTGCTGCAGCCCTTTCTTCTCGTGTGACTCCACTATAAATCATTGTGTGTGTGTATGTATATGTATATATTTTTTTTTGTCTCTGTAATTACAGCAATATTAATTCCCTTTCTAGATAGCTCTCTACCCATACCGTCATCTTTATTTTTATACCTCTTACATTCCACATTTCCAGTTTCAAATAATCTTTAATTCCAAATCGTTTATACTTTGTCATCATTATAAAATCCATCCAAGTTTTCTTCTTCTGAGTTTTATGAGTAATGTATGTTTTTCTGTGGAAGGGTTGCCAGCCCTTCACACAACCCCCAACCTGGAGGACCAGGGACTCTTCTGTCGGGGTTACCATACCTTAGTCGAGAAGACCCAGTTTTAAGGTGCCAGGTACTCATCCTCACCTGTCCCCATAATGGATAGAATTTGCTGGTTACATTGATGGCTGGACTGTCAACAAAAGCATTTCTTCAGTTTTAACGGATGCACTTACTCGACATCAGTGCATCCCTCATGGCTCCACAACCAGTCATTAACCCTCCTTCTTTATCAGGGCTTGGTACTGGCAATACGAAATCTCTGAGTCATTCCTAGAGGCGGTGTTTTGTTGCCAATCATGTGGGAATAAAGACACACAAAGGTTTGGTGCTGTTTTGTAATAACACTTGTGTTTGGTATCGACCGACTTGATAAGTGAGGTAGTGGTTTTACAATTATCAGGCTCTAGTAATCATATTAGTACAAAAGCTTTCAAAATTGCTTGCTAGTTAAACTTTCTTTGCATACCACTGTTAGGTGTATACTTGTGACATATGGGTTATTTAAAGAAATATAATTTTTATTTACATAAATAGGTTTATTCAAAATTTTACGAATAAAAAATAGTTACATTTATTACAGTTGGTTTTTACAATTTTTTCACACACCTTTATTAGGCATATCCGTATATATTAATGTTTCGAAGGGAGCAGCATAATCTTATGTGTAAATAAACACAGTGGACTAACAGGGTAGGACTCATACTGTAGTCACTGGAGATATGGTCTCTATTAGCATAGCGTTTGTTGGTACAGTTTATACAATTCTTTTCATAGTTCAGAAAAAATTTTCGTTTAGAAACATATCTGATAATTTTATAGAGTCCCATATGCTTGGTTAGGAGGTTTGATGGTGCTAACGTAGTTTCACTATGTAATTTCTTCCTATAAAAAGGGCAGATATTGTTCACACATAACCTAGTTTGCAGGTCAATCAAGGTTGGTTCATGGTGATTCACAGCACTATGCAAGAATCCATTACATGTTTCAGTAAATGCTCGTGTTGGGGATTATAATCAAATATTTAGTCCACTTCCCTTAAGGTCTTATTTTTCATTTCTTGTACTGTGTGTGGGAAACTAAATATATATAGTCTACTAACATAAACTGCCCATTCGCTGATATTACAGTTTCTCACAAATTCAGGCTTTCTATGGTCTGACATGGCTATTATATACCACAATAATTAAACATGTGCATCATTTGGACATAGCTCAACACAGGTTATTAGGGGATCATCCATATAATATTATACCATCTAGAATCCTGGGTGTAACAGCCAGCAATTTTATTCTGGATAAAATATTTTCCTACCTTTGACAGTGTACTTTGGAGCTTTCTATATTGACAGAGTAGTTCTTTCCATGGTGGCGACTATACTCAACACACATGGCAGTGCACTGATAAGTGAAAGCTGGGCTCCAAGTCGTCATGTTGGCCACAGAGCTGATTCTACAGTTTGTCCTTTGCACTAGGAGTCTGGACTTTGACCTGCACTCTGCTACACGAAGGTCATGCTAGCTGGCCGATGGTTGTGTCTTACACTGTTCCGATGCTTTTATGGGTTATCTGGGTTTAGATCCTGGCCGATGTACTTCCGAGGTGATGTGTGTATTACAGACTATGTCCATAGTGCATGTAATGCGAGGTCGACAGCTTCAGCAAATGAACATAAGAATTTTTTAATTATTTTCGTCCCTTTTTATATGTTAACACAATAAAATGTGCTTTCTAATGCACACGAATAAAAGTTCGAATGCAAGTGGTGAAGATTTGCAGATAGTATAATGCATGTGAGCAATTAGTCGAATGCAGCTGTTGGGGGATTGCCAACTAAACTGTCAATGAGATGTATTGATGGGGTAAATAGCATATGGAAGAACATTGGATGTAACTCACATGACTAATCAGTTGGACGAATGTGAGAAATTGCCTGGGAGAAAGAACTTTTGATATGTCAAAGGGATTAATCGAGATTTGGGTGATCATGTATAATAAGCCTTGTTGCTAAATGAACCTTTTATCAATCCACCCAATCATTGTAAGAGCCGGGATGTTAAGATAATAAATAAAAGTATTTAAATACTTTGTTCATGATTCGGACTCAGTAGCATTGTGCTCGTCAGTCTTCAGGGTCTGCAAGCTAGGAAGTGATTAACAATGATTATGTAATTTTATTGTTAGAAACGAAGTTGGTAGCAATCCATCTATCGGTTGTCCTAATCTGAGGTCGAGGGAATATTTAATATAGATTTTAATTTTCTGGTCGGGGGGTCCGAACACGGTATCAATGTGTCTATCGGTCGCCAGACCTAGAGATCTAGGGGTAAAAAAATTTAATGTCTTGTTCGGGTTTCGAACATATCAAATCAACAATGGTTACTATAGGGCATAGTGTGTGTTTGACCCTATGGTCCTGTTGGTTCTTGGGTGTTGTGTGTATGTTATGAATTTCATGATTATGTCTGTGGTGAATGGTAAATGGCGAGCAGGTATGTTTATAAATGGTTGTAATTTGTGTTTGATCATGTGGTATTGTTTGTTAACATGTATAATGTGTATGCTTTGAATTTGGGGATTATTGCTTTGGTGGATGGGAATTGACGATTAAGTATTCTTATAAGAGGTCTTAAGGTGTTTTTAACCTAGTGGTATTGTTTGTTGTTTGGGATGATATTGTGTATGTTATGCATTTAGTGACTTTAGCTTTTGTGTTTGGCAAATTGCGAGTAAGTATCCTTATAAGAGGTCTTAAAATATATTTGGCTTCATGGTCCTGTTTGTTGTCAGGGTGATGTTTATGTTATTAATTTTATAGCTATAGCTTTTGTAGATAGGAAATGGCGAGCAAGTACATTTATAAGATTGTGAGGTCGGATAAAGACATATAACATTGCTCAGTGCTATAAGAAGTACATATAGTTCTGTATTTGGTGTGTATAACTTAAATGGTTCGGAAATGATGGTCAACTAAGCTTATAAATTAACACATTTCTTGTGGTATGGTAAGTGCTGCATTTTATTTGTTATCAATCCTATGTTTACAAAATTCTATATGGCAGTGGAGCACATGCGACTAATCGAACAATGTGCGAATATTCAAAGATCTTTATGTTACTTTATAGTTTGGTTTGAAAACACAGGTCCAATAATATATAACCTTTGGTATATCTACTAATACATTTATATAATATTATATCGGAATGACAGAGCTTGAATTTATACAAGCATGTTTTAAAATCAAAGTTTTTGATGTCCTAATAAATTCTCTTTGAAAATGCGGATCCACAGATATATCACTCGATAAATTTATTTTAAAAGTTGATAAAATAAATAGCTTTAATTTTAATACATAACTTTTATATATTGAATTGTGTTTATTTATAATTGATATAAGTTAAATAAAATAAACGTTATTTTTTAAAATGCGAATCCATAGCCAGTTGGTTCAATTTATATATATATATAACATTTAGACCTATAATGGTACTCATGCCTTTGTGGCTCAGTTGGTTAGAGCATGTGTCCACATCCCAAGGTACAACCTTTCGCCATTGCTCATCACCTCCACAGGTTTTTGAAATTTATTAAACCTTATCACATCAACATATATAAAATATCGCCCATAGCCATCAGCAGACATCAGTGCTCCTAGTAGCCAATTACAGCATCAAGCAACACTAGTGCTGCCTAGCAATTATATCCAGAACTAAGGTGGTGGCCGAACGAGTGCGATACAAGTGCTGCCCAGCAGAGAGTTGGGAAACCAAGCTGGGTACTCTGGTGTTAATTAAATGTACCTTCAATGTATGTGCTTACTTAACACCTTTTTACTTGTTAATGTATACATGGTAAGTATGTAATTTTTCAATTACATCATAACCCCTCGCCCCTTCGCCATCCGTTCACTTAGTTTTGACCCAACACCCATTGGAGCAGGATCTCAGTCTATATCCAGCAGTCTGCAAGTAATGACAATACACCACCTTCAGCACAGGAACCAATTAAATAAAAATATATGAGCAATTACGATTGGCATTAGTATTGTCAGTAAGATTGCAGATGGCATTACATCTGGTGCAGTTGCTACAGTGAATCATCAGGCTAACAAGTACAATTGCATAAGGATGCACGTCCCCAATACTCAAAAACCCGACCTGTAGTCATCAAGGTCATGCTGGCTGAGGCAACAAGTGTGAGTGACTGTGTTCCCCCTTCACACTACCCACCTTACTTGTAAACCAGTCATCGCCGGAGCAAGGCGTCAGTCTCGCCCAGGCAGCCACCGAGTGAAGGCATGTTATTATGCAAAACGTGTACCCCCAGGCTACAAAATTAATATATGCTCATTTAAAATTGCAATTGTCATTTAGCCAAGTGAATTGGTTCCAGCGATACCGGTCGAGGCTGCATTACCCCCACTTTTCGACCTGATGTCCCCAACGTTCCACTGACCGATCGACATGCCAGTCTCGCTCAGGTAGCCGACCCAAGAAGATGTGCGATTACACAACACCTGCTGTCCACTGGTTATTGCGTTATTCCCAATAAAATATTCAAGGTCAATAACCTATATCATATGCATCAGGCGATTATGAAAAAAATTGTCATAATAATTAGAATTGTCTCAATAATTACAATTGTCATACCTATTACACATGCAATTACAATTACACATGCAATTACACATACACATGCACTTCTCGATGCACATATATTTCTGGTGCGTGTGAGATGCACTCCCAGGTTATTTTAATGCATCCACAGCCATTTTGAATTAATTAGGTCAAAGGAGCATCCAGATCCATCTATTGTTGTATGGACTTGCTTCCCTGCAAATTGATTACAATGTGTTAAGTATGCTTTGACCTTGGCTTTTCAATCTGTACTTCATAGTGAAGTAACTAAAGATCCTATAGATGTTCATCTACAATATATACCAAAACGTAATTGGGCACCTGTCCACAATGTTTGCTCGGTTGTGGTCACCCCGTTAGAATCTCGTAGGGCCACCTAATGCGGCTATAACAGCAGCCACCCTGTCTGGCATGCTCTCTACGAGTGTTTGCAGGACATCCATGGGGATTTGTCACCATTACTCTTGCAACCATTTCATGAGTTGAGCAATGGATTTTGACTGCGCCTGACGAGTCCTCACCTGGCGATCCAGTTCGTCCCAAAGATGTTCTATAGGGTTGCGGTCGGGGCTCTGGGCAGGCCAGTCCAATTGGCGAACATTGTTGTCGGCATACCATTGCATAGTAGCCCTTGAAACATGGCACCTGGCATTGTCATCCTAGAAGTAACATGGAACTATTCCGTAAAAACGCAACAACGTTGGGAGCATTTCATTATTCAGAATGTTACAATAGGCCTCTGTGTTGATGCTACCACGGACAAACACTAGCGGTCCTACGCCGAATGCCATGAAACACAAGTCAACTGACGTACTAAATTACCTATCTTCATGGGTGCCGAATTACGTTTTGGTAGATAGTGTATTTTATAATTTGCAATCTGCAAATTTTCGAAGACATCAAGACTCTAACTTCCTTTTTTTTTTTTCTAATATCCTGTATCGCTTGTAGTTTGCGGAACCGTCGATCTGTAGGATTTTGAAGTTTGTGCCTTTCGAATGCACTGCTCTTTCTCAGCTGTAAAAATATGAAACCTAAATGAATGACTGACATTCTTCAAACGATTGTGATTGTTGAGTTCTAACCTATCAAAAACACACAATTCTGAAAGTTATTTACATTACTACACATATGTTCACTTATGTTTGATACATCGTAGAAACAAGAAATTATGTTGTTAGACATACTGAATTATTTTGTTTACTTTTATGTTTTACCTGGAGTTGTGTGGAATCATTGGCTATACATCATTCTTTAGAATATTCTGGTACATTTTCTGGTATAATATCTACCACTTCAACCATGCCATTTGGAACTTTATCAGAATTATATGACTGTTCTCTTTCCTTGTTTATAACTTCTAGTAAGCCAATACCACATAAAACAATATCATTCACACTTTCCACAAATTAATTTATTTTTGATCCTGGACCACTCGCTGTCCCCATTCTCTTGACTTGGTCACGTTTCTCCTGCATAAAGATGGCATAAAATTATGTTGTAGATACGATATTCATTTTTAACTTTTGAGCAGTGGCTTGAAAAAGCAATGGTTCAGGATATGTTAAGATAAGTTACAACAAGCTTTATGTTATGGCTTTGCCACTAACTACTGATACAATGCAACAAAAGGATGTACAATGTTTTTGGAATATTTTATTGTTAGATTTGTATTCTGCAGAAAAAAAAAAACAGAAAATTTTTAACTTTACTTCAATTAACTAAATTTATTATTATTAACCTGCTATTGTGCCTAAAGGCAAAATACACATAATAATTTACATTAACTATAAAGTAACAACTTCCCATTGAGAGTTTCCTGACTTGTGGCTACCAAACATCTCGGATGTAATTCGATTCTTTTCATTTTGAATTACTGCGATCGACTTTACATATTCGCCAATTTCTTGCCATGCTTTATTTTTTATATATTTTGTAAGCACCGCTGAAAATTGCCCAAAAATGTTTATTACTTTTTTATTTTTCATTATCTGTAAAACACAATTTAAATTTTCTTTTTTCGTCACGTGTTTCCAACTTCGTGGGTGCCATAACGAAAATTTTCAAGACAATAGCAATTACTAAAGAGGATGAACCCCGACAAGCATAAAGACAATTCAATGACCTAGTGAACGTTTCCCAACAAGAAGTCGTATTAGAAAAACATTTCTAAACCAATTGGAGCCATGAACTATTTTATTTGAGACATACACCAAAATTGCTTACTGATCCTTTTTGATGTATATTTTATCATGCATATTCTGTAGTCCTAAGTCAAATTTAGTGGTTTGACAGGTGGTTTAAATTCCTGGGTCACCATTGTGGACATCGAGAGGTCAAAATACATCTATAATACCATTTTTTTTTTATTTTCCCACATTTTAATTGTGCTATTTACTCCTGCCTGTTAAATGTTTAATGATTCTAATGATATGCGACTTTGACGCCTAGTACAGAATATCACAGATGGACTAGTAACAGAATCTGTTTGTTCTGTACAATTTTCATCGAAAATAATTCCTGTTCTTGAAGAAGTTCTGTCGGTCACGCCGCGTAATTTAAGTGGGAAAATAAGTTAAAAATCTCCATATTGCTCAATAATAGTCTGTACATTGTATTGCTGTCACTTACCGTGACCAGAGGTGTTATTCTCAGATTCATGCCCGGGTAGGTGCTAGACTGCAGTAGTACCCCGTGCTGCCGCCTGTGAACCTGCTCGTCGTATTCTCGGATGGGAATGAAAAGCTACAGACGGGTGTTCGCCGATTACGCATGCATACCATCATTTTCTAGGCACTCGAGACGGAAGGCTATGTTTGCTGACCAATCAGAAAGCATCTTTTGGTCACGTGACTTCATAGAATGTGTATGGTGACTTCATAGAATGTGTATGGTATACCAACAGAGCTGCGACAGACAAATGACTGTCACCCGAGTAAACCTAGAGGCTTATATATCCATTTATGAAAAGATTACGGGTTCAGTAAAACGTATTTATGTACAAAATTAAAGTTAGTGTACGTGAAAGTAACGGGAAATGTTTCAATTTACTCGCACGGTCGTAATAAAATATTAATAAACACAATTTAGAAAAATACGCGAGACAGCGTCGCGAGTTTGGCGCTGGCAGAGCGATCTAGCGGCGAGAAAATAAACTACGTATTCGCATTCGCTTCAGAATTCGAAGCAGTGGTTAACTCATACATATTTCACACTGTGAAATTAGTATAAAAAAAAACCCTAATATTTTAAAACTATGTAACATACAATAGATTCAGTGAAATAATTTCATTTATTGAATTAGTGTCGTGAAACAATTTCACTGATTGAATAGGTGACGGCTGACTGCAGTGGCTAATTAAATATTGTTTTTATTGAATGTAGTCAAATAATTACGAGAAATAAACATATTTACCAACGTTTACTATTTGCAATACACAATATACCGCAATGTAAAAAAAAGTAAAAAAATGATTGCAAGTAGCCACGTTCGAACTCGCACGTACACTCTGACTTCACTTGGGGCAACTACATTACCGTCTGCTCTACCTTGACAACTTATCATACGCGAGGAAAATATTTGTGTTATAGTTATTAAATAAAACGAGAAAATTTAAATGGTGTGCTCTTATTTTTCGTTTTCAGTTTAATTAGCACCGCGGTTACTCCCAAACCGTCTGCTTTAACAATAAATAAATATCGGTGATAATCAGGCCCAAAACAATATGGCGCGAACGAATTCGTGTGTGAGTGTTTTTGTCCCAGGATTCACTACTAGGCGTCCCTCCTAGCACAGCTCGACAGCTACCACAAGCAGGCGGAAGATGTGTTAAGGCTCACCGTGTATCTGGCAGTCTGAGGATGCCGATTGCAATGGACGGCGGGAGCCGTAAGTCACACCAAGGCGAAACTAGCCATCTGAGAATAGCGCCCCAGGAAAGATGTACGGTCAACTTCCAAAATAACATAAAAATAGTTGTGCAGTGAACAAGTATCACGTGGTTTGGAGCAAAGGATGATGAAAGATGATCCACTGCATTTATTCGTTGTGCATAAATCTCGAGTGTTAACCCGAAACTTAGTTGCTATTTCTTGACTGAGATGGACATCGCTCGCTCACTCTACTGTTATTAAATTAAAATTGGCGCAGAATCCTAAGATATGTGTCAAATTCTCTACCTTTTCTAGAAGCAGCATGGTCGCACTCATGATTAAAAACTAACAAGTCACATAAAGAAGAACTGAAATTTTCCTTTTCTTGTACACACCGTAGCGATTCTATGACTTCTTCATAGCAAAGATATTTTAACCTAACAAGGTTATGCCAGACTATTGGGAGGTAGCGTGTAACGATTTGCAGAGTTTTTAACATGCACTTCATGTAGCCGAATTCCTCTCAAATCGTCTGTAAAGGTTGAATATCCTTGTATGTTTTGGAATAAAAAGGATTGAATTGAAGATGCCCCTTATGGCTCCCCTTCGTCCACTTTATGTTGTAACAAGAGCTATTCTTTCCAAATCATGATGAACACGTTCTAAATTTCATGTAAATAACTGGTCTTCATTGGGAATTTATCTGCCGAGATACTCTCACAATTTCATAGAAGATAATTTTAGGACAGAGTTTTCTTAAAATCTTGGTATATAAACTGTTCTCGATGAGCACTTATGAAAAATCTTCTGATGATCTACATTTTTTTTCTCTCAGTTTGTATACTTATTCCATATGCAAAATTAATATTGCAGTATACGACCAAATAGTTTATTTGCTATACGAGGGTAAATGTGGAATTTTAAGTTATCTGAATGTGTCACTAAAAATATTAATTCCTATTTTAAAGCGTATAAAACAACAAGAAGTTACTTATGTAAATAATTATCCTACTTTCCTCAACATCTAGGCAATCAATTTTTAAATAATCTCTTAAAAGCTGAGTTTGTAGGAAAGACTTTACTTCTCTTTGAAAGTAATTACTTTAGAAGTGAAACAAAAAACTTATGTAATATTGGTGAGATAATTACAATTACACTCTTGTCTTATCTGGAACTTGAACCCAGAAAACCTCTTACTCTAAGCCAGAGTGCAATCCACTGCATTACTGAAGTCGTATTTGAGGCATTAGATTCGGATTTAATCAGTCTAATATTACAAATTATAGGGTTTACTAGCCTAAATTATTTACCGCAGCCCATATTTTGAAAACAAGTGACTAAGCCAAATAAAACATGTAACCGTGAATTGTCTACAGTAGCACTGCTACTTGTGTCAAGATTTTGATAGAAAATAGTTGTTTGGTCCCTGAGATATGAAATAAAAATTAATTTTCTTACCTGACGCTATCCTACAATATTGCCAGAATAAGATGTTCTCCATACGATGCTTCTAATGTATAATATCTACATGCAAATTTTGGTTGAAATTGTTTAAAATTGATGTCAAATTTACATAAATAATTTACGAATCTGCCATTTTAATCAGCATTGTATGGCCAATCTAACCTAAGGAAGTTTACACGGCCTTTCTGTAGCATTAACGAAGTGCGCAATTTAGTACAGATTTATTTAAAATGTTCCAGTGTAACATTTTGTTGGAATCGGTTCGTTGGTCCTCGATACATTGTATAAAACCTCCACAATTTTCATTTGGCGATCTTCATAAAGGGAGGACAAACAAGAAATATATTAGCAATTTCGATGATTGTGTACTGTCAACATTTACGTTAAAATAGATTTCATAATTACGTAGGTATCGCCAGCAAAAAAAATTTATATATAGTCGCCATTCTAAAAATAAGTGTGCCCTACTGAAAAAATACATTTATTATTATGGCCTACCACAGTACATCTTCGCCAAAAAATTGTATTAATGGATTGATATTTTTCCCGAGATACGAGGTATAATCCTTATTTTCATTGGTAGGGATTTCTTACAAAATGGCAGATAAATGTAGCTCCGCGTAGACAAATTTTATGGTTGTAATAGCTACTGCCAGCTTTCAAATACATTGGAATTTGTTTCGTTAAAAAAAACTCTGGGCTAAAATATTTATTTAACAACTATTTTGAAAATTTGTGACTGACCTACATAAAACATCCTAGCTTACACAACCTACTGCAGTTGTATTTGTGTGCCAGATTTGGACGGCATCTGTCAGTTGTTTCCCAGATATTAGAAAATAAATTTACTCACATGGTGCTATCTAAAAAATGGCGGACTAAAGAAGCTGTAAGTACATAGAGTTGACCTTTATAATCTCTACTGCCAGCATGCAAAGTTAAATTGCAATTTCTTTAATGGTTTCAACGATATAGCATTATAAACTAACAAAGGCTCTATGGCCACCATTTTGAAAATAAGTGTGTCACTTGCTTAAAACAAACAACTTGACAGCATCTGCCTCAGTACTACTTGTTGCCTAATTTTATAGAGATTGATTAAAATATACTCTATTCGCATGGTGCTATGTTACATAATGGCAGACAAAAGATGCTCCATGTAGATATATTTCATCGTTGTAATTTCTACTGCAGCATACAAAGTTATGTTGGAATTGATCCTTCATAGATTCTACGATATAACATCGTAAGTACAAAATAATTTTTGTGGCCGCCATTTTGAAAATAATGTCTGGCATGCTTAAAACATGCTACTAGAAATCATCATATTTATTACTACTTGTTTGCCAAATTTGATAGGAATGGGTAAATTCTTTCTCGAAATATGAAGAAAAAAAACTTTTTTCTCTTAGAAATATCTTACAAAATGGCGCATAAAATATGCTCTATGTAGATACGGTTGATAGTTGTAATGGCTACTGCCAGCATACAACGATATTTTGGAATTGATTTCATAGTTTCCACGATATAGCATTCTAAGCCAAATAGGATATATGGCCGCTATTTTTATAATAAGTGTCTTAACATTCTTAAAACATTTCACATGACATTATCTCCATCAGAACTACTTATGCCAGATTGGTAATAATCGCTTAATAATTACCGAAATATGTCATGATAACTTTATTTATTCGTATGACGCTATTTTAGAAAATTTACTAGAAAAGTGGTTATTTTTTGGTATTTATGATGTTTGTAATAAATACTTTCAATATAAAAACCTGGCCGAAATTGGTTTAATGATATGGCAGATATACCAAATAAACTTAAAAAAAAACCGCTGTATGCCCGCCATTTTGAAAATAAAAAACCAATCAGTTCAGTAACATACATTTACATGGCCTACTATAGTATTACTTACATGCCAAAATTGGGTGAGAATTAGTTCAATAGTTTTAGAGATATAATGTATAATCATTATTTGTTCAGTTGGTGCTATCTTACAAAATGGTAAACCATCAACAATTTCTGTCTCAATATTGAATGCTTACTTTATGCTTTGCTAGTATACAAAATGTTGTTAAAATAGGTTGAGTGGTTCCGGAAATTTGATATATCACCAACATTAAAATTACCGGCATTTTGAAAGTGAGTTCCCGGCATGGTCGAAAACTATAAAAGTCAGGTGCCTTTATTAAGTATTATATATGTACGATGTTTGGTTAATTACGGCTCAAATGTTCAAAAACTGAAAGGGACACACACACACGCATACAAACGCGCAGAACACATATACACACTCAGACACAGGCAGGAAAGTGATCTCATAAATCTTCTTTCCTTCGGAAAGTAGACTAGAAAACGCTGGCATCAGAGACCTCGCATGTATTTATTACCCTAACGATACATCAATTCGTTTATTTCTATTAATTCGGTGCCAAAAAAAACTGGAAGCAGCGTGCTATTTTGTTATGCAACATATAGGTAGTTATACTAGTGAATAATTCCAATGGTTGAATTGAAATGTGTTCACTTTAAAGCAAATAGCTTTTAGCTCAAGTATTTTGTCTGTAAGGAGTATAAGTGCGCGGGATTGAAAAGAGCAACACAGGCTTTTCCACAAAATATATCGTCGCCTCTATGTAAAATGTCCAGAACTTTTGAGCATTCCTACCGTGGCATATTGACCTCTGTGGAACACTTTGGAGTTTGTACGTCTCACTTCATGGCGAAACATTGAAGAAACATGTCGGTCGAATACCCCGGCTACTATAACAAACATAAAACTGTACATTTGAATCTACATGTCTTTTTCTGAAGTACTATTACTAAAGCGGCACCATCATGAACACAAGATTTTTGAAATAAAAACATATGCGTACTATTTGGTGATGTACGTAGAATGTATAACATTATATATGGGCCAATCAATTTATAAAAAAAAAATGGCCTGGACCTTGCAAAAGGTCAAGTAGTTCTAATTTTTTAATATGTTGTAAGGACCTACGCCAATAGTACGAAACCAATTTTGCAGCTTCGAAAGACCTGTGCGCAATGCCCAAAAAACAGCAAAATTTTTGCACCTTTTTTCGGTTTTCGTCCAATATCTTCTAACGTATGTAGCCTGCTGAAAAACTTATCCCATTTTTTTTAGAAGTAGATTAGATTTGCAACAATTCAAGCGCGAACCAAGCTCCTTGTATCAAGAAGTTTCCGAGCTACTGCTTTACAACTATTGGCAACTTTTTTCCAAAAAGTGAAAAATTTCCAATTCTGTTTATGTATCGGGATAAGTATTCATTCTACAAGGAAATATATAGGGAAACTAGTTTGAAGTAATATTATTGAGCTTTAATTTCAGCTCAAAAGGACGCCCATAGGCCTGATAGTTCCATGAAAAATGGCACATAACCAAAATCCGGAAAATATGGATTCTAGGCAAAATCGATATAACTATGTTGATCACAACTAACATCAATGATATACTAAAAAAAAATAGTTTTACATTGATTTTGAATGTGTTGTGTCATAAAGAGTATTATTAAAACCATTACATGATATTAACCTAAATGAGGAATTATGTTTGAAACAAAAAAAAAAGATTAAATTCTTCTGGTTTTTGCAAATTAATGTAATACCTACTCGTATCTGCTCTCTCTTGCAACTTTTATGTATTCTTTTCCCCTTATTATTACTACTTTTATTCGTCAACCAGGGTTTGAGAAGGGAAAATGGCTCGTGGGCGGGTGAGGTGGTTGGTTGTCATTGTGTGCACGTGAGAACAGGTGTTCGGCACCGCCAGGTGTTCAAGGAAGGTCATCTTCCATCTCCCCCTTCCACACTTCGTAATTTCTTTCTTACCTTCCTTCGTAACATTATTTCGTCTGTTTTGCCGTGGAAACAGGAGTGTTCGGACCTGTGAGTGTAACAAGCGAATAACTAAATGTCTGTTCCACTAGGTGTTTGTTTTATATGTTGCAGAGCACTGGAGGAAGGCACAATCATAGTAGTTAAGAAACGAAGTATTCTCTCATTTATTAATGCGAATGTGAAGCGTGACCTTCAAGAGAACCAAAGTTTCCTTCAAGGGTTGAACAAAGTTGCCTTTCAAGATGCATGTAGGAATAGATACACAGTTGAAAGTAATGTTGAAGCATCGGTCCATCGAGGAGTGTATCCTGTTCCCCAAGCATTCAGTCGACGATCCCTCAGATCATTTAGTGGCTCGAATCTTCTAAGAATTGGTTTATTTTGTGGAGAGAATATCACTGAAGAATTTATCATGCTCCAGCGAAAACTGCCCTATTCGCGACGACATTATATTCACAAAGCTGAATAATTGAGTTTGAGGGCAACAATTATAGATACAGCTGAACGCCGAGCTGATAAATGGGAGCAGATGGTAATAGAGTACCTCAGAGCTGACTTGGTAGCTGCTGACATAAACTACCACGACCTATGCTACAAAAAGTTGTACCGTATGGTATCTAGAAATGGGTAGAAGAGAAGTTATCGACCAGCGAATGATGTAGACGAGGCTATGGCGTATATTTACTCTTACCTCTGTGAAAACAGTGAGAAATGTCAGCTCTCGTTAGATGAGCTATTGAAACAGATTAGAGGAGAGCATGTTCCTGATATAAGAACTGTGAAAACTCATCTCAACAAACATTACGGTGACGACATCATGATAACAGAGCTTAGCTCCTACAAAAGAACAGTCGTGTGTTTTAAAAACATTGGACACTAATGTCTCTATTATAACTGGTACCAGGGAAGAAAAGGTGATATTTAGCAAGAGCGATTGAGAGTAGTGGAGGCTGCAGCTGAGATAGTTTGGATGATACACTTTCACAAATCTATGGCAACACTGAGTATCGTCCATCTGATGATTTATTGCGCAATCTTCATTCTGTCGTCTCAGAGTCTCTACAATTGTTTTGAAACTATCATCCTAAAACTTAGGTGTGGCTCTCTCAATTATTGGAAAAACCGAATGTTATGCTTTTTCACACACCCTTATATCAGCTGTGAGGCCACGATATTTCATTTCCTCACTTATTGCAGGATTTGTTTCCAATTTACGCAGGAAATGTGGTTTGAAACATCTAGTTAACATCTGCTTAGCTATGGGATTTTCATGCAGTTACAATGAGCCAATGCTACTTGAAAGTTCTGCAATTATTCGAGCCGAACCTTCATCGTTGTGGAGAAAGAAGTTTTCATGCAGTTTGTCTTCGATAATGCTGATATGAATGTCAACACTTTGGATAGGAAAAATAAATTCCATGAAATAGGTGGTAACATGTTCATAACCCCACACTAAGCAGTACTGCTAGACAAAAACATCCCACATTCCAAGAAGTATGTAGCTGCTGTTTTGGTGCCATACAAATTAAACAATAAAGAGTGACTAAAAATTCTGGCTTGTCAGCTATATCGATTAATGACTTACAGGGAGTTTTTCAAGTTGGTGGTGAAATACTGCCCTCGGCACCAGACTTCATGTGGTTGTATCGAAAATGGTCAAACACCCCAAATGTGCCAGATTGGAATGCGTTCATGGAGCAGGTGACAAGTGGTCTTTGTTTTGAATGTTCAAAAATTGATTTCCTCCTATTCATGTGCACTCCACATACTGGTTAAAGCACGGTTAACATCGCTTTTTGGACCCAGCGAGAAAAGCAAAGCTCATTCTCAACAAACACACTTTGTGACTTTTGACCAGTCACTGTACATGAAAGGCCAAGGTATTGTTAAGAATGGCCAAAATATTGAGTTAACTACTGTGGTTTTGAGGCTTGGTGGTTTCCATTTCCTCATGTCCTTCATGGGTTCCATTGGTACAATTATGGCAGGGAGTGGTTTGAAGGAACTATTTATGAACATTAATGCCAATCTTAGTGGGGGTAAAATACTGTGTGGTCATGCCTATTCACGGGCTGTACAAGCACAGATTTTGACTAATCTTGTATTGGATAGCATTATTTTGAATGAGGTAGGCTTCACTGAGGAGAGAGCAGAAATTGAAAATTTGTTACATGAAAGTGAGAGGTCTCTTATCATGTTTGCAATAGAAAATGAGACTTTTCAAATCTTAGGAGACAAATTCAAACCATTAGATAAACTGGAAGGTAATGGACCCACATAAAAATCCTAGGAACCAATATTATAGCAAGTCTACTCTCATAAAACAGTACATCCAAGCAGAGCGAATGGTTGATTGAAAGCTTCAGCTTGACACTGTCTGTAAAGTGCTGCCATTCTTTCATTCAGCAAGCCACTTCTTATATGCAAAGAGTGCACACCTATACCTGCAATATATGATGGCTCTACAACAACAGATGGCTCTAACTGAGTTTAACATGTTCAGAAAAGTGGTGTTGACAATTTGCCAATCCAACAAATTTTGTTCTTGCCTGTGGTCAGACTTGACATCTGAACAGACCTTGATGAGGTCGATGAAAAGCTGCAGTGGATTGACCCACAGGCATGGAAATTCCAGCAGTGTGCTGGCAAAGTGGACCATGGGAATGGTGTACATGCTGAACATATGCGAGGAAGTGGAACGTTTCTGTAACATGTCCTGTTCTGCTGGTAAACAACATGCTAATATGAGGTATTCTCAAATCATTAGAGACAGTGCTGATGTGGAAAAACTGAAAAACTGGTCATTCTCCACCCTCTCTTTCGAATTACTGATAAGATACTTTCTATTAGCAGTAGAGTTGTAGGAGGTCGACACATCAATCGCCACATAGCCCAAGAACTGGGAATGAAAGGAGTGATGAAAATCATTGGTAACTCATTTGGGGAAGTAACATTCAAGCATAAGGACAAATTACTCACATTGGTATCTATCAACAGCTCCATCAAAGTGGCAGACAGGGAGTAGACATCGATGGACTTATATTTTCCCTAAGGGTGTGCATGACAAAACTATCCGACAAGGAATTAAAAGAGCACTTCAATTATGAATTAACTCCTTTCCCTATGTCTTTGTTTAATGAAGGGGGGGTGCGATAGGGACTCAAGTCCAGCTACTACTCTGCTTTTCCTTCCCTCTCCAGCAACTTCCGAAATGATCATAATATGTTTGTAGTAGTGGATGGTGGATACAGTTTATACAAAGTTGTCTGGCAGTGCAACAATTCCCTGAAAGCCATTGTCTCAGGTTATGTCAGCTATGTAAAAAACCACTTCGGCAACAATGTCTCGGTTGTTTTCGTCGGGCTACCCTGAGGAAGCAGCCAACAAAAAAACTAAAATTGCTTAAAGAATGCGATGCTCTGCTGCTCACTCCTGCAGCGATACTCTTTATTGAGGAGCCCACCATCATCCAACTACCTCAGAATAAACTACTGGCCAATGATAACAACAAAAGGTGCTTTATTGCGCTGCTTCGCGATGTGTTTGAGCAGCAGGGCATAGCAGTGAAAGTAGTCGAAGAATACACTGATTGGGGCATCATTTACACAGCAATATCAAAAATTCCAATATTTCAAAGTTCTATTGTTGTTGGAGAAGACGTCGACTTCCTGGTTCTCCTTAATGGTTTGGGCTCAGCTGCAATGAACATCTACCTCCAGAAAAGTGGCCGAGATGAAGCTGGTCGTATCAATTTCTCAAGCTCATCTTACATCTATGAAGTCACACAATACCCGCAAGGGTATGCATTCAGCAGGTGTGACATCACCTCTGCCCCTCTCGGACACGAGATAAAAAAATTTGCCAGTTTTCTCCATAATAATCCCTACCCCTTGCAACTGGTTTCAGTTTTACTGCAGCAAGATTCCAGTCATGAGTCCATAGCCACAGCTGGAGAGAAATGCTTCGCGGGTCTTTACGGAGGTGATACAAAGAAGGACGCTTTTTATAGCCTCTGCTACCAACTTTTCATAAAGTCGGCAACCAACAGAAAGGTTAGCATTGCTCGCTTGCCCCCAAAGAAAGATACAAGAAGTTACCACTCTTATAGACCTGACCAACAAGTTAAGAAGTGGTTGGGGGCTAAGAAAACCCTACAGATTGGGGGTGAAAGATCGACAATGATGGGCTCATCACAGTCACTACCACCATGGATCCCGCTTCTCAGAATCTATTGTGCTTGATATCTTGTTAATGCATAAAACGATGCATGGGGCGATACAGCTGCCACAAAGTCGGGTTAAAATGTTCAGCACTATGTAAATTTTGCTGCGACAGAGCACCAAGAACATTCCTTCTCTTCATCTTGAGGATTCCAACGACGACGACGAAAACGACAGCCCTATCTTTGAGGAACGAGTTCAGGAGCACTCTACATCAGCACAGTGAGTCACCGAGGATTTCTCACAGCCAGGGCTGTCGAAACAAATTACATTTTTATATATCAAATTAGTTGTTTTACCATGTTAATATTACTTACCATAATTACATCTTTATTTATTTTAAAAAAACTATGTGAACTGTTTATATCGATTATTCCCAAAATACATTTTTTATGAATTTTGGTTTTATGCCACTTTCAGGGAACTATTGGGCCTTTTGGCGTCCTTTTGAGCTAAAATTAAAGCTAAATGAATGTACTTAAAATTCGTCACTATTAATTTTTCTTGTGGAATGAGCACTTTCCCGATATTTGGCAAGATACGTGACCAAAACGAAAATATTTCACTTTTGGGAAACAGTTGCCAATTTTTGAAAAGTTGTATATCGGAATCTTTTATACGTACGGAGCTCGGTTTCAGGTTGTATTGTAGAAATAAAATGGATGGAACGGACTGTTTAGTAGCATACTTTAGAAGATATTGAGCTAAAACCGAAAAAAGGGCAAAAATGTTGCTGTTTTTTGGGCATTGTGCAGCTAGCATAGGTCTTTTGAAACCGCAAAATTGGCTGCGTACTACTGGAATAAGTCTTAACAACATGTTTAAAAATTAGAATTACCAGACCTTTTGTAAGGTCGGATGTATATAAATTATATTGACTGGCCTAATATTGGAGTAGAGATATTTGGGCGGCTCCTAACATCGGGGCCTTCAGAGTAGATGTGGGTAAAACCAGGCGAGAGTGGTTTGGAGCCGGAATGCAAGGGAAGGGGAAACGGGAGATCCCTGAGAAAATCCGCCAACCAACGGCATCGTCCAGTATGATTATCATGTGCGAATTTCTGAGGAGCGAATTTGCCGGATATCGAACCCGGTTCGCCTTCGTGGGATGATAGTAGCCTGACAACCACACCACCACGGCCTCCATAACGCGATGCAGTTTAGCCTGAATAGCCAGTTCCTGCCTGAATAGCATCATAAAAATTACTTTGTTTCGTGATCGTGATAATGTTTCTATAGTTTGTAAAATAATAAATTAAGTAAATATGTTAATGCCAGGTACAGTGTATTTATTTTACCTCTTGAATGTAGCAAAAGATGAAACAAAAATGTTAATGAAATTTGTTGTAATTGCAGGAGGAATATCCTAATAAAATAATATTATGTACGTAAACCATGAATAGCTGATAAATATAATACACATTCTGATATTTTCCATTTTTTTCATATGTAACGTAAGTATTAAATTGTTACAGGCATCCATCCTTTACATCGGTGCGGTCTTTTTTAGCGCAACCATTGTAAAAACCATAGAGTTAGTGCACGAACTGTGGGAATCACATGGCAGGTAAGTGTAATCGGTTGACATGCATGTGACAACTCATATTAATTAAGGTAGTTCCTTCTACCTGATGTGAGCTGAAAGGAGCCAGGCAGAATGTA
This sequence comes from Dryococelus australis, assembly GCA_029891345.1. NCBI lineage: Eukaryota > Metazoa > Arthropoda > Insecta > Phasmatodea > Phasmatidae > Dryococelus > Dryococelus australis. Next base: position 89,944,153 of record CM057002.1, on the reverse strand, counting down.
ACTACAGGTGGTAACTCAAGTTGGTTAAACTGTATTTCAAAAACGTCAATGACAGTGTCTTGGTAATTTAATGTCCTGTCACAGTCAGAAACATGAACAAATACACGGCTCTGCCTAGCAACACTGGAATATGTTACCGCTCATCGTTTGAGCAAGTAGCTTGAGTGTCAAGCACAGTGACTGTAATCAGCAGCTGTGGCCCATTATTTAGGGAGGATATGATTCCTAAAACTCTTATTACATTACAACTATCGACTTTGAGGTAAATACGACATGGATTATAGTCTTAAAATAACTCATTTGAAAAAAACTATGGGTTGTCACAACATTTTGATGTGATGGATTTACCTAACAAGTAGCTAGAATTTTTCCAGGTTTTTCTTCAAAATAACTGTTGGATATTTATGAATATATGGTGTATATAAAAGGATAAATATTATATTTATAGATCTGGGAATATGGAAAAAATGTTCAACTTTCTTGCCTGGCACTATATTGCATAAAGGCTGGCAAAGAGGATTATCTCTGTATACATAGTTGATGCTTCTATTAAATTCTGTTAGTGTACAACATTGCGTTGAATTTAGCAGAAATAATTCACAGATATGACATATTAATGGAAATTATTTATATTTACACCCTTAAAAAGGCCTGCCGCAACCTAAAACACAGTAGTTTACATACCCTAATGGAGGACTACTTGCATGGAAAATTAGGTATGAATCGGTTCATTAATCATCGATAGCATAAATAAGGAAGTAGACAGGTATGGCATGTTCGAGCACAAGAGTTCGGGCTAGAGGTGCGAGGCGCTAGGGTCACCGGCCGCATGTTGGATTCTTGGACTTCCCGCTCTGTCACTCCTGCCATGCAACCGCCATAATGGATTCTACCATCGTTCTAGCCAGTACTCCACCAACTTTGCAGCCAGTACATTACCATCTTTGTAGCCAGGATGCCGCCATCTTGGATCACCATCTTTGTAGCCAGTACACCACCATATTGTTATTCACACTTGTTCTACAGCCATTTTGGTAACGAGTATATCGTTTTTTTCATGATAAATCATTTCGAGGGTTTTCTCCGAGTGCCCCATTTATCCTTTCTCTGGAATTATTTCTTTCCTTTCTTTCTCTTTCGTTCCTTCTTTTTCTGTCGTTCTCTTCCTTATTTCTTCAATTCCGAGGATTTTCTCCGAGTGCTCCCATTTTTTATCCTTCTCTTTCGTTCCTTCTTTTTCTGTCGTTCTCTTCCTTATTTCTTCAATTCCGAGGATTTTCTCCGAGTGCTCCCATTTTTTATCCCTCGCATTCTTTCTTTTTTCTCTTTCTTTTCTTCTTTCTATTTCTTCCCTTCTTTCTCGCCCATTTTTTCGTTATTTGTTTACATCGTCTGCTACTGGAGGCTGCCATATTGGTTGTTGTTCGTAAATTGTTAAGATATGTCGCTACACTGATTACTCACTCCATTCGATGCCGTATTTTTTTTATATCTGCATGAAGACAACCATCTTTGATTTTTGTATGTCATTTGTTTCCCACATTAGTTCTGGCGCTGGCTACTAGATGCGCCGCCATCCTGGTTCTGATACCCACTACGTGGCATTCCAGTTGTTCGATTCGTCGTTTTCGTTCGAATTAGTTCTGGAGTTGACCACTAGGGGTGCTGCTTTTTGTTAGAACTCAAAATACCATTTGTAATGGACGAACTGCCGAGCCTTGCGTCGCCAGACTAATGCCTTAGAACCCTCGCCTATCGTGACATCTGCTGGGACAAGAGTTTATGATAAGTATATTGCTTGGAGATGAATAAATTATATCTTGTCCCTCATTAAAGACATTACATTTTATTTTATACATAATATTAAATTTGATCATTTATATTAAATAATACTTATTACTTAGATTTAACTTATACAATTTTCATATGTAGTATTATTTTGTATTTTTTTTTTAGTTTTTAAATTTTAATTATTTATTTTATGGTTTAGATTTAACTTATATTTATTAATTAGTTTTAAATTATAAACTTTTTAGTATTTTATTTTAAGAATAGATTTTTTCAAGTATTTTTAATAATATTTTTTATACAAATTTTTAAAACAAATATATCGAGTGGAGTGTCCTAAGAGTCAGATTTTTTAAACCAATAAGAGAATGTGTCTTCAGAAAAATATATGGTTACGTGACTATGACCAGCATCATATAGGATATTTTTATTAAAATATATATAACTGTGTTAGTAAATAATTGGTTAGGGTTATATATGATAAATGTGGATTATTCATTCTTTTCGATTATAATTTATAAATAATAGTAATATTTTCAGTATCCCAGACTTAAGTATTTACATATAGAGACTTTGTACCCTATATTGAACGTGGAATATTTCCTACCCCTATGCTTGAACTTGTAATTTTTTTCAACACACCATCCCATAACAGTTCAGTATCCTTAAACTTACTAAATTTTACCTAACCTAAGAAAACCTAACCTTACTTCACCTAACATAACTTCCACTAATGTAACATTGCCTAAACATTCATCTTGTAAGAACTCTGAATATATTTTAGTTCTTGCGATATTCACTTAATCAAACCGCCACACTTTAGCCATTGTCAGACCCATATTCACCTCCCCTGCTTCCAGTCTTACTTAACAACCATATCGATAATCTAATGGTACTGAGAACTAAGAGAGATATAATACCTTTCACCATGATATTAGCTTGCCTTATTCATACTTTTAACTATACAGGTCATATCCACCTCTATACATCAGACTTACTTATCAATCATAACAGTCAACTATATTGACTGCCATTTCAGTCCATCTAACTTCACCAGTTAGGTCTACACATAAAAACAAGCCATACCAACTGCCGAGACAATCAAAATATTCCAATCATAAGCTCCAACCACACTATCATAATATCAATAATATTAATTAACCATCTATGGCACCCATATGGTCTTAATTCCCAGGTACCATTTCAAACCATCCAATCGTACTAACCAACCATACCAGATAACTAAACATCCCATAAAACCATGCTGCTCTTACAATATAATAACACAAAACATTCTCCTCACACCATCGAAACTACTCTCATATGAATAAGCTATATATAAAACACATGTAGAAATTTAAATTATATTTTAAAAAGTTGATTACTTTGTTTTGCATAAATCTTGTAACATAGTACAGATCATAATAGGCACGTTAACCGTCTACTGATGATACTTTCAGGCAGCGCATTTAGCAGCCTTACAGACTAAGATATGTCAAATGCAGGTATATGAAAAAAATTGTAATAACTAACTTTAACTGATACAGTTATGCTAGTAGTGAATCCTCCACCACAACCACCAACACAAACCAATCCAATCCAACTTCTTCTCGTACTATCCACCAAGCCGACTGACACCAGTTAAAATACACTGACCACCTATACAAAACACTTTTAACTCATGCATGCCTTAGAATTGCAGAACTCACCGACACACACACACACACACATACTGTCCACACCATTCGACGTACACCAACAATCACAAGACATATATATTGAAAAGGTATTACCCAACATACAATTCATGTTAACCTAAGCATACTATGGAAATTTTTATATTCCAAACCAACACATAACCCAACACCCATACCATCTGCTCTACCAACCGTTATCGGACGAATTATATGCACGTTTTCGCACCTGGATGGTGTCGGATGACGATGTGCGTGTAAATAGCTGTGTTAGCAGGTCTGCACATGCATGGTGTCAGGTAAATTACGATAATGAGTCAGCAGGCTTCACGAAGAAGTACAAGCCTGCAATGGAATTAAACATTGGGTCAGCATGAATCAAGAAGATGGTTTTTACATATTACATTCATCCTGTAGGAATTTGCATATACTAAAACCAGACCAACACAAGTAAATAATAATATATTACTTTTCACATTAATTGTGTGTGTGTGTTTGTGTGTGTGTATGTATGTATCTTCTCCATCGTGAACAAAGACTGTTGCATTTAGTGCCATTTTAAAAACATTTTATGACCGGATTTTTAAGAAATAAGAAATTAGTTTTAAAAGTACTTATTTATTTTACATTTTAGTCACATATAATTTTATTTACATTAAAATATTAATATTTTTGTTTGGTCATCCATCCTTCGAGTTGTAAGTGCTCATCCATCCTTTGAGTTGGAATGGCTCATACATCCTTCGGGTTAGAACTGCTTATCCATCCCTGGGGTTGGAATTGGCTTACTGTTCGGCATCGCCCTCCCTTATTACCACCCACATGACTGCTAAAGCAAAGATGGGCTTGATTCTCCGGCTGGGGACGGAGCAATAGAGTACATTCTTACAGTGCGACAGAGATATATATATCTTTGTAGCACTGTTATATATATATATATATTCAATTTCAACGGTGCTACAAGAATGAGCTGTATAGGCTCACGAGAGGTGAAATGAGGCAGTGCCTGTGTGGGCCCGTCTCTCGGCAGGGACTTGGCGCACATGGATACTGGCGAGCCGAACCTCGGGAATACCCACAAGTTCCATGGAAAGGAAGGAGAAGCACGAGGTTATCTCTGAGCCCGTATCGAAGGACTCGTACTGGCAGTGGTGCTATCGCAACCCAGGAGGTAAAAGATTGACAAGTATACATAAATAATTGTATTAAACAATAACATCAGCCTACGTTGGGAAAATGCCTCCTCTTAACAGCTAAAGTATCAGGCATAGATACAGAGGAGCCTTGTCTGCCTAAAACTAATTACGGAAAGGATAAATATGGCATACATGAATGGTAGACTTGGAGGGCCGTATTTCTAAGAAGGTAGCCAGTTTGTCTCTCTCCTTAATGCATCGGTGGGTTACGTTGTCGAAGACTAAAACCAACACAGACGAAAACACCTTAAACAGAAGAGACAACATGAATAAAGAGAATACCCAAAAGTAAATAGAAATAAATAATTGTAGCTAAAGAGGAAGAAAAGAAAGATAAGAGGTGCTTGTATCCATCTCTTCCATGAGTGTGGGATCTGCTGCCAGGTCTGCGTAGTATTCTTCTGTTTCAATTTCGTAAATTAATAAGTTGGTACCTGTATATATTAAATTAATGCGGTATTCATACTTATGTTACATGATGCCGGGATGGAACCTGTACATTATAGTGTTAGAGAAGTCGAGGATTGAAAAGATTGTGGAACAAGGTTTGTCAAATAATATGGTTTCTTTTTCCATTTTCATTAAGGATAAACTTTCTGTATATAGTGAATGATGGTTTATCTATTAGTTTCTTCGGTTTTCTTTCGTTACACACAAATTCCATGACTTCTTTCTTCCTTTGCTGTCCATTAATTTACCTAATGTTACATAGTTCGTTAATTTTAAAAAGTCTTTTAGAAAATCATTGCCGGATACCTGCCTATTTTCAGTACTCGTGTCGATGTAAGGCTTGAGCCATGCCTCTTGTTCAAACTGCAGCACACGATGAGTTTTCGTCACCTGGAGGCCGTGAGTTAATGCTTGCTTCAAATCTTTATAATCTAAAATGTAGTTCTTCTTGAATTTCAATATCGTCATTAATGGTTTGGCCTTGCCACCTGGAGGACACTCGTTAATGGGCGAGAATGGCAGATCTTTGTGCGAGTCGTGGAGTTCTGTAGGATATTCTACATCTACCTCCAGCATGTATCCGAATAGTTCATCAACTGGCACTGCCGTAATACAGATGGCGGTGCTCATCAACTGGAAGTTATGCATGTAGATGGGCGGCTTGCTGGCATCATGTGTGGATGGAATGTACTTGCTATAAGCTTTCACATGACATTTCACACACTGGACAACTCCACCTTTTATAACTTCTTCAATGAATAAATTTTTGTCGTAATCGACCAATAGCTCCAGCTCGACCTTGGTGTGCTTCAACATTGCATCGGAGAAGAAGCTCAGCGCGCTCACGTAACAGACACAGTACAGGCCGTATGTTTCCAGGCACAGTTTTCTAAAGTTTTCAAAAGCATCTGACAACAACAAAAGATCAGTCTTCAGATAAATGTTAAAATAATCTTCACGTCTCTGGCAGGCGAATTTTTCCCAGACATAAAGTGTGTAAGTAGAGTCTTCTTCACTGATGGTGGTGTCCGTCAACTTGTTGTAAAAATTGTATGCTGTCTATGTAATCATAGGGAAGCACGCCCTTTCTCCCTACTAGTTCTATCTCGTCTGGGCTGAAGAATTTTGCAGTATTTATAAACGGGTACTTTGGCAGGTTTTCGGTGAGGGTGGCGAGGCTTGTCGACATGAAGGGGAAGGTGTCGATGAATTGAAGTGTGAATCTCTCCCCTAGCGATTCTGAGAACGTGATTAATTTCTCATCTGTATGCGGGATAATTATATTCTCTTCACCGTAGTCTAGCTGCTTGATTATAAAGTTCTCGTCATATGCCAGGTTGTGAAATAACACAAGTGATCTTTTTGGACGGCGGAGAAGTTTGTTGCAGTTACTGCAGGAGGCCCCAATGTAGTTTCTGGTAAAGTGGTCGTGGTCAATTACTTTCCAGTTGTCATGTGTAAATATTTCTTCACAGTAGCATATTTATACTGACATGGCATGATTCAGTAGTTGCAGGTAGCTGAGCGGCTTAATGGGCTCACTTGTTTCATTAATTTCCTTCATTAATTTCCTCCAATTCAACTATTTCTTTAATAAATTTCTTGGCGGCACCTTCCCCCAGTGTAATTGCTGGCTCTATTGGTGGCCTTGTTGTTTGTGAGCATATAGTATGTCATTATTTATTTGAACAAAGTAACAAAAACTATACGCCTCATGTTTTTTATATGCTCCGGAATCTGCATAAATTACGATTGGCATCATGTCTGCGTTGTGGTGGTTTGAAAATTTGAGGATTGGTCTTCTTCCCATCTTGCCATGGCTCGGGATCTCGATTATTTGTGGAGTATGAGGACTGCAATACTTCTTGTGCTCTGCCAATATCTCTGCGGCTGTCTTTATTGTCACTCGCAGCCTGGGATCATAGAGCGTGAAACGCTCTTAAAAAATATGTGGTTTTTCTGTGTGGGCTGTTGTTTGAGACCTCATCAGGCAAGAACAATTTTTTAAATATGTGAAGTGTGCATTGCCTTCGGTGGTGAGGAGAAGGAGATCGAAATGCATGGGCTTGGTTCTTTACAGACTCGTCTTGGCCCTAAATTCATGTCATCATTAAGAATAAACACATTTACCATCGCACAACGATTTTGTTTTTCAAATCTGGTTATCTGGTGCAGTGGTTTTGGAAACTCAATGTAATCGTAGTTGAACTTGGTTGCCAGGGCTTCGTAGCGCGGTCAACTCGCCTTGTGTTCTCCCCTTCAACATACATGTCAAGTATGGCCAACTTCAAGCACTCGTGATCCTCGTTTTTTCGGGTTGATCATAGCTTCTTTACTCTTGGTGGGCGCGGGCAATTCAATGTAGCTTGATACACGCACTGGGTCCAATTTATTAGTTCAGAGCTGCATTCTCTTCACTGCACTAAGTGTACGTCCAGATCCTTAACCCTAGTACTCCTCCTTCTCTTCTTGACATGTCTTGATCAAGCTGGTCGCCACAGCTTTTTCCTTATAATATTCATTTTATACAGTGAAATTCTTGGTCTTGAAGGCACGTTGGTCTAATTCATCTCCGTGGGGTTCAGGTTTGCCATAGTCGCACTCCAGGAAAAAATTGAATTTAATTGGCCCATTTTCAATTATTTATTCATGCAGCTGATCAATAATGTTTTGCTTCTGTCCCTCAATGTATGTGCACACATCTTTGGCCTCTTGGCTCGTATTTTCTGCCACACATGTCTTCAAATTGCCTGTAAAGGTGGCCTCGTCCAACACAAATCTGTGGACCGTCGGCTGTCTGGACCCGCAATGATTCTCGGATGAGGTACTGGTGTAGGTACTAGTGCTGGCGGTCGCCAGGCGGAAACATAATATTGGGCCTTCTTCGTAGGTGGAGGTGCTAGGCCGGTGCACTTCTTGGCATGTTCCCTCAGCTTGTCCGCCCTGGAATATTATTTGTCGGAATCTTCGCAGGTAAAAATCTTCTTGTCTGATTTAAACTTGCACCTCTTTTAATGTCCTTGGCATTTGATATTTTGGCAAATTGGCCATTAAATAATCTTCTGTTACCAGCTCCTTTCTGCCGCACGACTACATTGCAGCTTCTTAGGTGACGTTCCATGTTATCCTTTCGCCCAATTTCCTTTCTACAACTGTCGCAGATTTGGTGTTCTCCCCTGAGTGGATTATGAATACAGGTCCTCTCATGCTTCAGTCCAGATATCCAGATAGCAAAATATTTAGAACAAAGGCCACAAAATAACCCTGATGGCAGTATTGCACTTACTCCAGAGCCAGTAGAATGTGAAGGAAGTTGGAAGCACCCCGAAGTTCCCACGTCGACACCACAGTCACCATCCATGCTGAAGACTTCAGCAAAAATACCTGAAATAAGCAGGCCGAACAATAATAATAATGTGGGCATAGCATTAAAACATGCTGGAGAAAAGTATAATTAATGCACAGGTTTTATAAAGTGCGTAACACAACATGTGGAACTATTTAAGTATATTTATACACTGTGTAGCAGAACAATTAGTCTTATATAATTTTTTTCTTAATGAACGATAATATAGGCAAGCTATTTATGATTGAAAACAATACTTTATAAAAAAAAACCTAAACATTAACATTTGAAAATATTATTTATCAGCAAATGTAGTTACTTTTTAATATAAAAAAAACCTGCAAACATATGGCTAAGAGTTATATATAATAATGTGAACATAGCATTAATGGAAGCTGGAAAAAATTACTTTAATAAATTTACAAATACATCTAATAAGAAAAACTGTCCACACTGTAATTTTTACTGAAAAATTGTTTGTATACAAATTGTGTAGTTTCTTATCCCCGTGCTGAAGAAATATAATAATTTTTTTCGTAAATTATATTTTGAAATATTTGACCTAGTTATTAATTCATCACTTTCCTAGAAGACAAGTTTAATGTACACTTCTCAATAATGTAAGTTGTAATACAAAGCTAAAATTTGTTAAACTACGAATAAATGTTATGCAGATTTTACAAGAAAATCGATGTAAAATCTGAAGAAAAAAAAATTGGGTAAACCTACTCTGCTTCCAAGCATATTTATACACTACATAGCGAAACGTCTTTTAAAAATGTTTTCAACAAAATAAAAACATATTTTCATCAGGGAGATATAAGCTTTAAAAACAGAATAATATAGTTATTTCACTGACCCTTTTTGAAAGCAACATAAAAACGTTTTGACGAGTATAGTTAAAATCATCACAAACTGTTCATCATGTAGACAGTAGAGTTACTTACTAGAATAAGAAAAGTAAGATTGCAGTCTCTCTCCTAACAACGATAGGCTGCGTTGCTAGGCACTCCCGTGAAACCGGCGATTTGATTGAAGGGGACTCTCTGTGGCCGTATCACAGAAGTCACTTCACCTGGACTAAAGTTCACCACGTAATGTAAAATAATTATATTAAGAAAATCATACACAAAATATTCATCTCGTAGTGGTAAATACTCACTGATTGCATTAGCGTGAAGAGGCTGTGTTTTCTTACGGACGTACAGGCTTGACCACAAGTCGACAAATCAGCAACTCCAGGAATTGGCGGGACTTGTGACTGCTGACTGCGATGACTTACAAAGGATCAATGCGTGTTAAAAAATGAATTTAAAAATATGTACATAACTTTTAATATCGGTACTTGTAATTGCTTTCAAAAGAATTTACAACACGTAACAACTGACAGTCGGTGCTGACTTGCTCCAATGTCGGCGGGCAGATCAAGCACGAACCTTTGGCAAGGGGCTGGCGTACTGGCTGACAAGAACTGCATAAAAATAAATAAACGTCGTTGATAACTTTGCTTTGTAACATGTACGCAAATAAATTTTATTTAAAAATCATTTGCATAAAATCTTTTTATGTAAAAAATTGTAAGAGCTCTCAGGCAAACAATTAATATTAAATAATAAATTTAAGAGCTTATTTAAACTATTGTTTGCATAAAAACTTTATTTAAAGAGCTCTTTCTTTGACAATCAGTCATTTACTTTTAAAAATTAAGAGCTCATTTGTTGACAAAATCAATTTAACCAGTTATAAATGTTTACTTGAAAACATAACATACCTAAGCGAGCGATTACTTAAGGCAAAACTAGAAAGCGACCTTGAAACCTGGCAGTAAATCACTAATTATAAAATGGTGACAAATCAGAAGAGTACTCGGATATGCAGACGACAAGCACTGATATCAGAGTGAGAGATTTGGCGATGATTTGGCCTTTATTTATCCTAGAAAAATGGTGGGATATGCGGAGTAATTTAAGGAAAATAGTACCTCTAGTTACCATAGTATTTTTATTGGAAAATTTCCCCTCCCTCCTGGCCATCATTTATTTATTCTGTCAGAAACTATGTGCCATATAAGGTAATTACTTTTGTCCCACCATTTTTATTGGTTGACTTACCTCCCGGGCAAAGATTCTCTCAGAATTTATGTACCATATAAGTTAATTATATTTGACCTTGCATTATTATCGGTTGACTTACCCTCCCTCCCAGCCTATGTTTTTCATTGGCCAACATCCCCTTCCTCCTGGTCACGCATTTCCACTGGCCAGGAATCTTCCCCTCCCCTTCCCAGCACATAAACTATGTGGGAAAAAATACCAGGTGAATTTGTGACAAACAAAATCGGTTGATGTTGTATTGACTATGTACGATAATAAATAGTATTTGAATGTTTTTCAAAAAATAATTCTGCTTGCTTTATAAGGAGCAGAGTAATCGTTGCGGGGATCTCTTAGCTTTTAAAATGTATTCTGCAATTATTATCCAATGATGGTATTTTTATGGATTTAATAATTGATATTCTGAGAATTACTACTACATATGCAATTTTTATTGCCCTACCAAAGTTTCAGACCAAGGTATAGTGACACACGCGTAAAAATGCTTATTCACTTACAAACGGTAGGAAAATGGGGAGTCTGGCGTAATGGTTTGGGGTGTAACAACCAAAGCCATACGGCGGCCATATTTTTACGTCACCCGTCCACCATCTTCGATGTCATTGAACTCAACCATGTCCTTTCACTTGTAACCTTGACCTTGACCCTGGTGACCTCTAATCCGAAAAACCCCAAAAAATGGGGGAAATTCTAATAAATATATCCAAAAATAAAACAAACGACTTTATTTAAAACAATCAGTACAATATAAAGAAAAGTAAAAAATTTCATTAAAATTTTTTATTTAAATTTAATCTAAACAAAGTTAAAAAAATTAATAATCGTTAAAATTTATGAAAAAATTATTATTAAACATTTTATGTTAAAAAACCTTTTAAAAATTAAAAAATAAATGAAAATTAATTTCTACCAATATTATTTGAACATTTTTTAAATAAGATGATGTTCCCCAACAGCTTTTACCCTCAGCAAATTTCCCTTTTTTTCCCTCAAAAATTTCCCTATTCCTAAAAAAAAAAAAATTGGCCTTAAAATATTTCTTTAAAAATTGTTATAAAATGTTACTTAAAAAAATTCATGCATGTTACTGTCTCTCTCACTTTCGTTCGATTTATTAGTTGTATGCACTCCATAAATTACTCACTTTAGTTCGATTAGTTGCTTTCACTCCCCTGCCATTTTGTTTTTCTGTTCGTCATTTGTTTATATGCTACTGTGGTGGCCACCGTCTTTGTTAAAATGTTCCTGGAGTTTGTCTTTCACCTTCCCTAGACTGCCATATTGGTTTTTATTCGCTCATAATTTGTTTATACATTACTGTATGCCACCATATAGGTAAGTCATGTGTTTATATCACCTTTGTAACACTAGTGTATTAGAGTTTAGTCGCATTCGCTCCACCGATTACACACTTACGTTCGACACCATAATGGCATGCTCTAACTTGATTTCAAAAATTATCAAAAAAACTGCCGTATTAGAAATTCATAACATAAAAAAAAGTTTTGTGGGCATGCATTGTCTCCTTCCCGCTTCCCTCCCATATGGCTGTGATCAGTCAATTTTAACAGTTCCTGGGATATTGGGACTGGTGACTACATATTACGGAAGGGTTTATTTAGTAAAAAAATTGTTTCAATTTATTTTGTGACATATTTATCTCTGTAAGATGTAGATAGGTTCCGACGTTGCAAGCCCCGAAGATAATGTTTGTTTTATGCATACAACATTTGTAAGCGACATTTTCATAAGAGGATGGCACATTTACAAAGTTAAAAACGTTAGTTTAACATAACATGCCAAATATATCATAACATCGACACTGCCAATAAAAATCAGGTAAAATCCTCATGGACGAACCAATGAAAAATAATTCCAGGCATACTAAACGATGAAAAAGTGACACAGTCTTGTCACATCACAATTGAAATGAGAAGAATAATTCCAACAGTAGCAAAAATAGCAACCCCATCAACGATGAAAAATCGTAGAACCAACGACGAAAAATGGTAGAAACACCCACAAACAACATGAATAAAAACTGAATAACACACCAATACCAATGAAAAAATTGTAGAAACAACTGCGAACGACATGAATAAATACAGTATTACACACCAATACCTGCGAAAAAGTGTAGAACCAGCGATGAAAAAATACAGAATACAGAAAAAAATGACAATGCACAACCATACAGGGACAGATGACAAAACAATTCCAGAACATACAGAAGTACGCACACCCTTGATGCAAAATGGTAGAACCAACAACGAACAAAATGAATAAATAACGAAACAAATGCCCATGCACAGGCGCAGAAGTAGACAACCCACGAAGGAAGAACAAACATTAGTACCAGCGATAAAAAACATTTGTACATATAGAAAAGATACTCTCCGAACAGATACCAAAAAACATAGCCCCATCAAGGATGAGAAAATGTCAGAGCAATAAAAGGAAAAAATTTAGAATAAATAGAGAAGTACACAGCTCACCATTGATGAAAAAAATGTCAGAACCAGTGACGAAAAATATTAACAGAAGTACACACCAACACCGTTGAAAAGTGTAGAATTAATGATGAAAATTATTAACATATACAAAAAAGATGCTCCACACATCCACAAAAGTACGCAATTAACCAACGATGAAATAAACATCAGGACCAACTACGAAAATAATGTGGAACCAGCGATGAAATATACAGAAAAAATTACAGAAGAGGTAGAAGTATATATCCCCAACAATGATGAACAAGTTGTAGCACCAACGATAAAAAAAACACGGAATACAGAAAAAAGTCGACACAGAGCCATGCAGGAACCGATGAAAAAAATGGCAGGAGATACAGAAGTATGCACACCCAAAATGCAAAATTGAGGAACCAACAACTATCAATATGAATAAATAAAGAAACAAATGCCCACGCACACGCACAGAAGTAAATACCCAACCAAGAAAGAACAAGTGTTAGTACCAGCGATGAATAAAACTGTAACACATGCAGAAAATACTCCGCGCAGGTACGCAGTTAACCTACGGGGAGAAAATGTCAGCACCAAGAACGAAAAAATATAGAATAAATTCAAAAGTACACAGCTCACTAATGATGAACAAATTTCAGAACCAATGACAAAAAATATTAATAGTATAACTGTTGAAAAAAGTGTAACTATTGATGAACGAATACTGAATCAATGGTATTAGATGCAGAAGATCATTGCCCACCAACAATGAACAAGATGCAAGTCCAACAACGAAAGAAATACTGAATAAATATGGAAACAAACACCCACATGCAGGTACGCAGCTAATAATGATGAGCAAATGCATGACCAACCACGAACAATGTAGAACCAATGCCGAAAAATATTTACAGAAGTTCACACCAAAAGCAAAAAAAATTACCGAATATATACGGAAACAAATATCCACACGCAAGGTATGTAACTCACAGCGATAAAAAAAAAATAGCGCATACAGAAACGCCTCTCTGCAAAGGTGCGCAGCCAACCAATAATGAGAATATGTAGAACCATTCACGAAAAAGTACAGAAAAAAATGCCCACACAGAACTACACAGGTGCCGATGATAGAAAATGCAGGAAGATACATAAGTACGCACCTCCACAATGCAAAATTGTAAAGGCAACAACAAACAATATGAATAAATAAATAAACAAATTCCCACGCACAGGCACAGAAGTATGCACTCCACCAAGGAAGAAAAATCATTAGGACCAGTAATTAAAAAATACTGAAAAAATGCCAAAAGAAGCAGAAGTATGCATCCCCACCAACGATGAACAAGATGCAGGACCAATGACTAAAAAATACAGAAAAATATGTCCACGCACAACCATACAGGGACCAATTAAAAAATGTCAGGACCAATGACGTAAATGTGTAGAACCAACAACGAAAAATATCAGCACATACAAAAAAAAAGACTCTCTCTGTACAGGTAAGGAAGAACATTGTCAACCAATGATGAGAAAATGTCAGGGCTAATGACGAATTAATACAGAAAAAATGATAGAATACACAGAAGTATAGAGTCCACCAACAGTGGCAGAATCAGCGACGACAGCACCAGCGATGACAGATGTTAATAAATACAAAAAGAAATAATCACACACAGGAATAGAACCGTACAGACACTAATACAAAATGTATTTTACGAAACCCCTAACAAGAAATAAAGGTTTCGTCCAAAGTACCTAACTAGTACAGATGCTGAAAAATATTCTCTCACAGAGGATACAGCTCCACTTGCTCCACTTTCTCCACTTGCTCCCTCACTCCATATGCTCCACCTGCTCTGTTGCTCTGTCGCTCCATAGCTCCACCTGCTCCATTGCTCCATCACTCCACGGCCCCACCTCCACCACCGCCTCCGCACGCTCCGCACAGGTACGGAAGTACGTAGCTCAAAAAAGATTAAAAAAAAAAAAATTCAAGGACCAACGCTGAGAAATATTAACACATAGAAGAGACTGCTCCACACAAGTACAATTTGATACAGAACCTCTCGGTCACTGCACTTATGTATTTTGTCGCAGCGCTCTTAGCTGTGGGCCATACCGCGCTTCGGCCTCCCAATAGGCAGGGAAGAGGAATCACGTCCTCTCATCGCAATGTGACCAGAATTATTGCGACCGTTGGCCAGACCCTAGCCCAAACCTGGCCCGTCCGCACATCCTTGCCCCTTCTACCACAGAGGTTCTGAGACCCTCGCACTCAGTAATCAAGCATGTGGTATGGCCAGGGGTTCTACCCATATCCACAGTGCCTCTCCAGGGTACAACTGGAGCAGATTGCCGCTCACCGCCCGGTCTTTCCACAAGAGTGGGAATCTCTCCAGACCTCCTTCACCATACAGAGTAAACCACTGCCAGCACGAGTCCAACCACAATGATCGGTCACCGGAGAGAACAAGACTACGATACAAAATACATATTCATTATCCCGCACAAGAGTAAAAAAATGATTACATTGTTGAAACAGCTGGGTGATCGTTTCTATATACAGTTTGCCGATACATTTCGTTTCATGGTCCGCAATCTAGCATCCCTGACCGAGTATAAACCTTCTTCAAAATTTCAGAACACAGCCAAATTCTTCACCTCCAACCAACTACCTCATGTCACACGCAAAATCTTTTTTCCATATGATTATGTAAACTCGTGGAAGAACCTGGACGATCTGCAGCTGCCCCCTAAAGACGCTTTCTTTAGGGGGCAGCTGCAGACTCGGGAATCAGCGACGAGGGCTACGTCACACCCAGACATTATGGCAAGAGTTCGGCTGTCGCAGTCTTAATGATTATTCAGAATTGTATTTGAAAACAGATGTTCTAATTCTATCTCACTGTTTTTTTTTTAAACTCTAGACATTTTTGAATGCCTACAAACATGCTCGACTGTGGACATGAGACCAGCGCCCCAGGGTTCTCTTTCGAATTCGTACCTGAGGTTATGAAACAATATAGGCAGTTTTTAGGGCGGCGGCGCAAAAAAATTGCAGCTGGTACATGCATGTCCTATGTAGAGTCCGGTGAAGTTATCGTGGTCCCTCACTTTGTAATTTTCGTACGTGAACGCCGATTCACAGAAACATAATTTCGTCGCTCGTGAGTAGCTGGCATGTTCGGCTAGTGTGAGCTGTATCATTTACTTAGATGTAGCAAAAATATATTTTACTTGTGTGCCAACATTGTTTTTAAAATCTAACTTTCCGCGTCTTCTCTGTGTATATCCTGGGGTCCTGTCTAAGCGCGGATGTTATTGCTGCTGTAATTCACTATTGTCGACTTGAACATAAATATAAAATCTATAGGCTTCGTGTTTTTGATAGGTGAACGTGTAAGCGTGGTTGGGGTCTGGTTCGCAGGTCGGAATGGGCTTAAGTACTGCCTCGAAATCAGAATAAACTATGATTGGCAATTATTCACCGTAATTAAAATTTTAAAATGGGGCGTTTCGGCCCGCAGTGGGGCATTGTCTTTGCAGTATTTCTTGTGTTGTTCTGGCACTGCTGTCCCGTCAACCCGTAATTTCGTGGCAGGTCATGATAGAATGTGAAACAACGCTTCCAAATGTATATTTTTTTCTTGTGAGCTGTCAGATATGATCTCACCAAATGCTCGAAATGTTTTCTGTAGCAATTGTGGGCGTTCCTGTCGTCGGTGATGAGGAGAAGGAGATCGATAAGCTGGTCCTTTTCTTCGTCGACTATACGCACGGGATAAAGTGTCAGGTTCTCGTCTAGGTAATAAATGTTTACTGATACTGACGCATTGTTCTTCTGGAAAATACTTTTTTTGCTGCAATGATGTAGGGAACTTTAGGCCAGAAAAGTCAAATGTTGCTTCCAGTACTTGATAGCGGTGGTCGATTTGATGGCAGTTTTTCCCATCTACGAAACCTGCTAGAAAGGCCCATTTAAAGCATATGGGGTCGTTTTTAATGTGCGAGTTGATCATGCCCTTTTTGTTTTTGATTGCTTCTGACATACAATATACGATGAGGCACGGATGGCATCCAGCTTGTTTATGCTGAGCAGCAAGTGATTGACTGATGATAGTATCCACCCCGAACCACGCTCTGTATGCTTCCTCTTCTTCGCAAACACTTCTAAATTTTTGCGTACTGCCTTCTCGATGTCGCTCGCCTCGAATATCGCTATGTTTTTTATTTTTAATGCACTCTCGTCGGCACCTTCGTCGACCGGTTATGGGTTTGTGTAATTACATTCTAGCCAAATAATAAATTTAATCGGACCCTGCTCTCACACTTTGTCGGTGAGCTGATCAACTATGCTTTTCTCCATTTATATTAGAAATGTACAAATATATTTTGTGAGCTCACTTATATTTTCAGCTATGTACATCTTTAGATTCGTCCTAAATGCTGTTGCTGCCTCAACGAACCCGCGAGAGATTGACTGACGAGCACCGACTGCGATACGTGGTCGTGTATGGCGAGTGGGAGCCGGGGCTGCACGCTGCTGATGGGCAGCTACGCTGACTCCTGGGCATTTAGGGGGGGGGGGGGCGTGGACCGAACTACTGCACTTTGCAATGAGCTCTCTTAATTTATCCGCCCTCGTAATTGTATGTTAGTTGGTCTGCATTAAAATGACAACTAGTTTTATGTCACCGTGCCTCGCTGATTTGCTTAAATGTGACATTACATATTTTACAATTGTGTGTTGCTCCATGTCTTATTTCGCCTGTACAGCTGCGAAGTTGTTTGGGGATTTCGTCTTTCCGGTTATTGATGGCACCGCACAGCTCGCAAAATTGGGATTCGGCACTGAATGGATTGTGTGTGCACGACCTTTCGTGTCAGAGCCCGTTATTGCGGAGAGTAAAGCTTTTCCAACAAAACCCGCATTAAAAAATAATGGAGGCGACACCATCGCTACACCAGCAGGAGAAAGAATTGCAGATGCAAGAATGACAGATGCCGATGATGATGGAACACGTCGGTCAGCCATGGTTCGTCTCACTCGTGTACAACCTGCAACACGAATACAGTTGCATTAGTAATTTTTGTGTAGTACAAATATGATATAGTAACATTTCTAGCCAGGATATAATTTATCAGTAAAAACATATTACGTCTTTAGTATATACAACTCATCATCACTTTTTCAACGCTAATAATACTACCTACATACTTTTTTTAAAGACAATAGAAACTGTTTTGTTTGAAAGATGGTGCAGACAATGAACGGTAACGATGGTCGTCACCCATCGGGAATCGAACCACGACATGCCACCACACACTTCACTGGTATGCCACCACACACTTCACTGGTATGCCACCACACACTTCACTGGTATGCCACCACACACTTCACTGGTATGCCACCACACACTTCACTGGTATGCCACCGCGCGCTCGTGCGAGCTAATATCTCCCACTAGTCATGTGGGTGTGACGATGACAAGGAAGTAGGGCCTTAATGTAGACCCCCCGACCAGATTCACGTAATCAGATAATGTTGCACGCTCCTACACGTACACATACACACATACGCATGCACATACACGCACACACATGCACACGCAAGCGCATCTGGTTGAAAAAAAAATTTGTTAGATTCGATATAAACTATGAAATGGTGTTTTTTAATGACAATATATACATACTGAAACACAAACTACCTCATTAGAACCAGCGGATGGGCGACACGCTTACATTTCCATTGTATTCGTCAAGTACATACAAAGTGGGAAAATACGTATTTTTTTTATTACATGCTCAGGCTTACGATATTCTGCACTTGTGAATAAAAATTCACACAACTAATTATTGTGTTTTCGTCTAAAAAATGATAAAAAAGTTTATCCTTTAAAGAAGACCGTACAGTATGTTAGTAAAAAAAATTCAGCTCCAAAAAAAACATATTGAGCGGTTCGTAGCGATTGAAAATTACCCCAACATAATAATCTGTAGTGACCAACTGGAGTGGTGAAACTAGCTGCAACGCGAAGAGGACTCGTCAACAGTTATACGGCGGCTCGAACCCACGGGTTTCAAGACTGGACAACAAACGAACATAGCGAATAAAAATAACTCTGAACGAGAAAGGACAAACATAATTTAAAACATCGTGTATATTTGTTTAATTACATGCAAACGAGATATGCGGTACGGATTAGGACCTCGACTAAGACGGCTCATCGGGAAGATGACACACGCTGTGTCCTCAAGCTCAGCGGATCATACCTGAAACCGTAGCTCGACGATGGACGAAAACACACACGTGGCGACATCTGTAAACAGAATACAATGCATTAGAGAGTGCCCTGTGTAAATGTTTGGACATACACCCTACTGCGAATCGAGCCCGGCTCGCTGTAATGGGAGATGTACAACCGGACTACCGGCTCGCGGGAAAGCGCGTTTTCTTTCAGCCGAAGCAGGCGGTAAAGGCTCGCGCAAACGTGCCAGCTGGCCGATTGGTTGTGGGCGAATATTTCTGTATTTAAATCTTAAGGGCTCGCCTACTTATCTTTTTTCCAAAACCCAAATGCGAGCTATAAAACCACGTGGCCGAAACTTTTTTACTTCGTGTTTAGTGACGCATTCAAGAAACATATTTACCATGCACTTTTTTTAATACGTCGTTTTTTCTTGATGCGGTGGAAATCATGTGGTTAGTTTTTTCATTGTAATGAAAGCTATGAGTTGTAACGTGTATTTCTTTTTAAACACGAGGAAAATATTTGAGTCTGCCTTTTCATTCAATTCTGAAATGTTCGTATGGGATTGCAACACATTTAAATAAAAGCGTGTGTATGGACGTAAAAAAAAACATACGACTATCTCTTATAACTTAATATTTTCAGTAATGTAACGGGGTATGATTGCTTATACAAGATATCCTAACACTTTTCAAAATAAACTATACTCATCACGTAACAGGAAATCAATTTATTTATCTGAAACTAGTATTTCGAGCCATGACGTTGCTAGGTGCGGTACATGTGAGCTGTGGCCTCGGGGCAGCCACTCGCCTTGCTGGTGCTCCGTCAGCACACAGCTGCCCCCCCCCCCCTCCACATGATGGCTCCCGACCATCACTAAGGTCCGCAAGTTTAAACCAGCTAGGCAATCCTTCCTGGTATAAATGCGGAAGGCAGTAGTGCCGTTCTGTGTGTGTATGTATATATATATATATATATATATATATATATATATATATATATATATATGTGTGTGTGTGTGTGTGTGTGTGTGTGTGTGTGTGTGTGTGTATACACACAGAATATATAATAATCGTTTGAAAGAAATAGAACAGGGCTTCGCCAAGAAAACAACACCCGGATTTTAACCGGTTACCAGCCTCCTAGTATGTGCTTCCAGCGACCTGACGGGTCCCTGGAAACTAACACAAAAAATAACTCTGAAATTCTAGCCAAATATTTCAATACACTTCTCAATGGCGAAGCACCATCTGAACAGCTCATATTTGTAAAACCAGCACATAATGTAACTGTATTCACCCCACACACAAAGAAATTGTGAACATAACAAAATCATGGAAAAACAACAGGGCGCACGGCGCAGACGGAATCATCGCGGAAGTCTGGAAATAGGACCATGAAAACACAACGCCAAAAATTCACAGAATTATATTGGAAGTCTTGAAAACAGAGAAAATCTCAAAAGAATGGAAAGGTGCCTTAATAAACCCGCTCCATACGAAAGCAGACAAAACAAATCCGAACAATTACAGAGAAACCTCACTTCTCCCAGTCATGTATAAAATCCTCTCTAAAGCTTTGCTGAACCGACTCGAGCCGCAAGCGGACCCACAGATTGGCGAGTATCAGGCAGGATTCAGGAAAGGAAGATCCTGTATCGAACAGATCTGGAGCCTCACGACCACACTACATATCAAATTATGTCGAAACAACACAGTCACATTTGTTGACTTTAGAAAAGCTTACGACTGTATCGACAGACAAACATTGTTCAATAGCCTAGAAGAATTAGGAGTCGATAGAAAGACCAAAGCCATCATCCAGAAAACATTATCGGGAACCACCTGAAAAGTCAAATTCACGGGAGAAACCTCAAACTCCTTTGAAATTCATACAGGAGTCTGACAATAGGTTGGCCTATCACCATTTTTGTTCAAAATCGTCTTGGAGAAAATAATCAGAGAATGGGGAAAGCAGGTCAAAGGCATCCAACTTGGAAAGGAGAAAGTAAAGAGAATCACCGTGAAATGCTTGGCCTTTGCAGATGACTTGGCTATATTAACAAAGAACAAAGAAGAAGCCAAACTCGCACTAGTAAAACTGCATGAAATTTCCTATAAAACCGGACTCCATATTTCATATGAAACGACTCAATATATGGACATCAAATCAACAGGAAAACTCCCACCGAAAACACAGTAAGGAAAAATATCTCAAATCACTCACTTTAAGTACTTGGGGGGAAACCATCCAACCCATGGGACTGAACACAATCTCCAACACAGAAAGAATAGTCAAACTACAAAAGGCGTACAAAATTGCATGGAATCACTATAACAAAATAGCAGTATCTCGTAATGGTAAACTACGACATTACAACACAGTTTTTTTACCAGAAACCTTATATGCGACAGAAACCACAGTAATCAGGGAAATGACTAAAATTCATGACATTGAGAAACAAGAACGAAATATCCTTAAGAAAATCCATGGAGTGGTCTTCCGAGACGGAACTTGGGTCAGATGACCTACAAAATAATTATACGAAAACACAGACACCGTCACAGATAAGTTTAGGAAAAGACGCCTATAGTTCTACGGACACTTATGCAGGATGGGTGAAGACAGACTCACGAAGAAAATTTCCAATATCGTTAATGCAAGTAAATTAAAGACAAATTGGATGAAAGAAACACAAGAAGACCTGGAACGACTGAAAATCTCAGAAGAAGAAATGAAGGACAGGAAAAAATTCAGAAATATAATTAGAAACAAGAAAATTGAACAAGAACCTAAGAAAAAAAATTATTAGGAAAATATGGACAGAGGAAAGGAACATAAAACATAGTTAATTAATGAAGAGGTTTTGGGAAGAAATTATAACAGAAAAAGGAAGTGAAGCAGTGATTGGCTCACGTTCACACGCTCTCCTAAAGGGGAATAGTAGGAAATAATAGTAATATATATAGTGTGACAAACTTGTTTAATATTTCATATCATGCAATGTAAAAGTTTTTTGTTCAAAAAAGTTAATAATATACTTAAAGCATTGATTTTAACAATCAGATCAAATTCACGAGGTGTGCACCTTGTACTCATAAAAAAGAAATAAAAATTGGGACACTAAAAAAAATTTTAAACAGTATGTAAACGCACTTACCATTGAATAGAAGGAAAATTGATGTCAAGAGCACAAACAAAGTCGCTGAATGCTGGAGAAACGCACCGAGCTGATTCACAAGACGAAATGAGGAGCATAAGGCATGTTCCCAGCTCGTTTGTCAGTACGATATTGATGTAATCAATGCATCGGTTCTCCTCTTTGAGGATTTTTGTCATTGAAAAGAAAATAGTTCGCGAGCTTGATTTTTCAAATAAAATTTATATGTTATTTTAGGACAAAAAAACTTTACAGGTCACTTAATAGTTTGAATCATTCACCACGCCAATTTGACAATTTTTGTAAAATATTATTTTCGATCAAATATATTATTTTGTCGGTAATTCGCAATACCCCCCACAACTGATGGTTGGCATCTCCTGTAGGCATGTCGGCGCGGGCGGGAAGGTGGGGGTAGTTGCACCTTTCGCTGGTTTTTCTCGGATTACTCCGTACCCTTTGCGAGACTCCAAAGTACAGCAAATCACGAGAACTGTTGACTCAGATAGTGCAAGAGAGATGAAATGATAATATTCTGTCACTCACGACATGACCTTGGCAATTTTATGCACCTCGGTTATGAGACTAGACTTTACCAGGAATTCTTACCCCTCCCCTAGTTAATTTCTCCTCAATTCCCACACTCTGACTTTTGGCGACCACTGGAAGAACGATGTAATAATTCCACTTCCCTGACGATCAATGGGACGATCTGCATGCGGTTGGGGGGGGGGGGGCGGTGAGTGCACAGTTCATTCATTGCCTCTTTTGACCAATGAGAGATTGGCGCTTTGGAAGAGTGCAAGGTAACCTTTCCTTTGCTGCCAATGGGAATGAGGCTTATTAATTATACAAGGGTCCATCTCCCTTGCCGCCAATAGGAATTAGATTTTTGGTTGCATCCATTGGTGAGGGTGGGTAGGCGTGTCTCAAAATAGTTCGACTTCCCCTTAAAATACTGCTGACATCAGAAATTTTCTGGCAGACCGGGAAAATTCTAAGGACAGGCCTTGATTGAATTTTTGCCTTGGTACAGACGACCTCAATAGTGTAGAACCACTTAAATACACTATTCACTACTAATCGGCCAGAAAAAAATCATTTTTAATAGAATAATTACGGTAAAAGCGAAGAAACTGATATATTTTCCACACCTTTGGCATGAGCGCGTACTTTTTCACATTTATATATATGTGTGTATATATAAACAGGTTCTAAAAATTTTCACATAGTGATGTACGTAGTGGCTGGACATAGAGATTTTTCTCTCGAATAGGTATTACATGTCTTTATATATAAATGTATTTTGCCGGTTGATGGGAACACAAAATAATTTTTTCATGGAACTCTTTTAAGTTTCGTGATCACTGGACATTATTCCGTGAACGTATGTGTACATATTTATTTATATATGTGTACCTTGGTGGTGCAGGGGAATTCCTATTATATATATATGTGTGTGTGTGTGTGTGTTATATCTTGTGTGCTGGTTCTGTCATCGGCATGTCCTGCTGTATTATAACGGGTAGGTACCAGGAGTTGAACTTAGACCTCCTGTATGTTATGTAATGGCGACATCTACACTTTTTCGTAACTGAGTTTGCTCCTCTGGCAATATATAGTCGCGCGTATTTAGTTCCGTCTGTATAATTGGGTTTGTTCTCCGGACAATATATAGTGTCGTACGTGTTGTACCGTATTTTTCCACCAGTGCTGTACCATGTATGTTTTATAAATGAGTATAATAACGGAGCTGTTATTTTTTTCGTCCTACAGTGTGTAATTTTTTCTTTCCAGTACTGTACCGTATTTTCTCTCATTGCTGTTTTATGTTTTTTTCATAACTCATTATTCCCCCACCAGTACCTATCAGGTAATATAATATGTATAGTTTTTTCACAGGTATTGTACTGTGTTTATCTTGCATATTCCCAACAGTGTAGTGTTTTTTTTTTTTTTAGTTAGTGTCCGAGGTACTTCAGACATTAAGTGAGTAATATTTTTCATGCATTGATAGCTGCCGTGAATACAGTTCCTGGCAACGTGCAATTATCTCTCTGAAGCATGCTTGCATGCCGGTGCCCGGCTGACGTAAGGATGCTTCATTTCCGTCCAGGTGCAAAAGTGTCGATATGACAAAACACTTCCGGTCGACACGCGCCTGCCAGCGTCTTGCGTCGCACGCGAGCAGAGACTTATTGCAGCGGCTTGGAGCTGCTCGCTCTTCCTTAGTTTAAAAATATTTATTTTCATAAACTTAGTATGTATATGTTTGTGACGACTCACAACTCTCTCTCTCTTTTCCTTTAAAATGTACTTACACAAACTTCAGAGACAATATCTCTTATTAACAAAACATTTTTTAACTATCACTAGGAGGACGCGACTCGAGATACGTACATTACAATACTGTTCTGTTCTGCACAGCAGACAAATACAAATATACTTCTCCATGCCCGTATTACACTCAATTTTCATTTTCTTTCAGTATTTGGAGACATTACAAACAGTTAATATTTATTTATAGATACTACAGATTCCTCAGTGCCTTAGTGCTTCGTCATTTACATGGAGTTTACAATCAAACTCGTCCTGCGCCGCCATGACGTTAGCGATTCTACAAAGTGCTTGGTTTCGCTTATACCCGGGACAATTTGTTGCGGATGTGGATTTTACCGACTAATATATGTTTCAGACATGATTGTGTGTTTAATTTCTATCTCGTTTGTTGTACAGAAAAAGTACATTATTTAGGAATAAAAATTTATAATTTACCGCGATATTAAAAAAAAGAAAACGTTTCACTTTCGTAAGTAATGTATCTATAGAAAACTTTTGAATGGGTTAAAAAGAAAATATTTTTTTAACATCTATAAATATGAGTGTCGCCCAGCCGGCAGTCGAGCGAATGTGGTGGAGGATCGTCGACTAATTAGTAATGAGCCCAATCAGAGTCATTGGATCGAATGGAAAGTAAGTAATTGATGGAAATGCCGTGACTAATTGGTTGTGACGAGAAGTTTTTTTAAATATTTTTTTAAGAAATGTTTTAAAATAAGTTTTTTTTAATAAAGTGAGAGTATACCTATATGGCATCGAATGTGAGTAATCGGTGGAGCGAAAGCGACTAAACACTAATACACTAGCGCTACCGAGATGATGTAAACACATGATTCTTGCCAATATGGTGGCATACAGTAGCGTATTATTTAATGATAAACGAAGGAAATAAATATGGCAGTCGAGCGAATGTGAGAAGAGCATAGACTAAAGATGAGGTAGACGGATCTCGCTGGCTGCGCCCAACCAATCTCCGTGTCCCAACATTGAACTGCTTTTCTGCAAACAGATCTAGCGAAAACAGCATGGTTTTAATTTTAGGTTAGAAAATGGATTTGTAACCAAATGTTTTGAGATGTATGTCTACTGCCTCTTACCAATTTGCAATGCAGTTTGAATAAATTCAAATTAGTAAAATTATTTCATTCATATAATAGTACCCATCACTTAAATTTTTAGATATAAACAAACACTTTAATCACTGTTTACCATGTGACTTTGACAGTTGTGTTCCTTTGGGGTAGGTTAATGTTAGGTACAGGCGCAGAAGACGAATAATCTGTCTACCTCATCTTTAGCTATGTTAGAGACAACCTCCCGTAACATTTAAACAAATATGGCAGCCATCACAGTAGCTTATAAACAAATGGACGAAAAAAAAACAAGCTGGCAGTCAAGAGAAGGCGAGAGACAATATCCAGTAACATTTAAACAAGGATGTCGGCCACCACAGTACATATAAACAAATAACGAACGAAAAAAACAAGATGGCAGTGGAGCGAATGCGACTAATCGAACTAAAATGAGTAATTGATGGAGCGCACATGACTAATCAATCGAACGAATGTGAGAGAGACAGTAACATACATAATAATTTTTAAATCAAATTTTTCAAGCGATTTTAAGTAGAATTTTTAAAGGGAACTTTTTACAGAAGAAATGGAAATTTTGAGGAAAAAGGAAAATTTTCAAGGGAAAAAGGAAAATAGTTAGGAAAAATGGCCGAAAGGGGAAACTCTTTTTTAATAAGAAATTGGTTAAATTAACTTTTGTACAAATTAAATTTTAATGATTTTTTTTACATTACAAAACAATTTTTTTTATTTCAAAACGATTTTTTGTAAAATCTTTTAATCATAATATTTTTTTTAATTTTTTTACGATTTTTTTATTTACCAAACAATTTTTTAAATTACGTTTTATAAATTAATTTTTTATAAATTTGTTTAATTATTTATAGTATTTTACCTGTGTTTAAATTCATTTTTTTGCAATAAATTACTTTATAGTCTTTTTTACTTTTTCACAATTTTTGGGATTTTTGAGGTTAGATGTCATTGTAATCAAGGTCAAGGTTACGGGTCAGAGGTCACAATTGATGTCAATGACATCCAAGATGGCAGATTTAAGACGTAACAACATGGCGGCTGGCCGGCTCTAGCTCCTTCGCCCCACGCCCTTATACCAGACTCCCATTTTCATACTACTCAAGTTTTATCAGTGGTGTGTATGTATGTCTGTCTGTGTAATTACTTCTCTTTTAGTAAAAACCTCAATACCAAAAGAATTATAATTATTTTAAATACAATTTTAAACCACAAAATTATTACAATCGAAATAGATTTATTTATTACCTGTGAATTAAACATAATTTCGGCATGACCCAATACATGCGTATTTCCAGTAGTACCGACCAACTTCTGATATAACCATATTTGATTCCAAATATAAAAATTTATATCCTTCCGAGAGAACAGCACAGGAGTGAAGTACATACTAATTATACGAAGGGCCAAGATGAATAAATCATCGTGCTCACCTTAGTTAAAACAAGAAGGTTCTGACAGCTGTAATAGAATAAACTGCTAGGCAATAATTATGGAAAATTTGAAAGTATAATGACTGATCTATACGATAATAAAGGGCAGGAGATTTGCACTGCCATTTTTTTTTTTATCTTAAGGAACAAAAACTGTTCGTAGGCATTCTGTTTGAATATCAACAGTTCAGGGGCAAAATGTAATTTATTCAAGGCAGACGCTTTGAGTACTCTCTTGCGAGCGCAATACAGAGACGGTACTGCGGATACACGCAAGGGGTCAAAAACAAGAGTGTGAGACGCAGGTAGGGGCCCGCGATGACTTTGTGAGCCGCAGGTAGGGGCCCGCGATGACTGTGTGAGACGCAGGTAGGGGCCCGCGATGACTGGCGGCAATTTTGGGCAAGGACAAAGATTTCCAGGCAGTACATCTCACGACACTGGTGTTCTAGGGCGCTGTGCTAAATGTAGCATCTTGCCTAGATATCTTGATTTATGGCATAAAAAAAGTATTAATTCCACCACATTCGTGCCACTCCTATAAGAATATTACCCGCTAATGCAGGTGTGTTCACGTAAAGCCCCTCTGCCGTGTCCCCAAAGCCGCCAAATATTTTTTTCGCATTATTGTTAATGTAATTATGTTTTTAAATATCTAACTACTACTGAGGATAATTTATTACAAATGTTACATTTTTGGAATTAATGAAAAACTATTTTTCTGGAACATTTTGTCGGTTAAGAAGGACTGATAATAAAAATACACACACTTAATTGATTGAATCCATGATTTTAGCGTCAAGATATGTTGATGGGCTGAATTATTTATTTCGTGACCACGAGATATTTTACAATATTTTTTTTTTGTTAATACAAAATTATGTGTCTCATTTCAATTCTTACACTTTTCTTGTTTCGGCATGAGTGAGTTACAAAGTTTGTCTGGATGCTATATAATACCAAATATGATTTGTGTTTCATAAATACTACTCAGTAACAACAAATAAAGTAAGTTGGATAGGGCGTTAATATAAGCATTATTGTAATACATTACTTTAGTGTATTTGACTGATAAGGTACACTAATTGTAATTATGATCAAGTTTACGCTGCTTATAAAATTATCTAATACTTCAATTACTATGATTATAGCCAGGGACAAAAATAACGGAGTAGGTAAAGTGTCATTATCCTCCTAAGCGTGTGATTGCTCTCGTTATTCGTTGATGTGTGACGTTAAAGTCCCTCAGCCTATTAGCTTAAGATATATTTTTATACGATGTTGACGGTAACCTATTTTTTAAAGCCCTGCTAAAGATTCACTATTATAGTCTTCCATATTATAACATTGCAATGTGCCTAATCACTTTATTCATGCGTCGGTCAAGTGAAACTGTTAACTTGCGAGGTTTTTTCTCGTTGATATTCTGCTTCTCGCCGTCCTTGTATTCCAGTTCTGCTCCATGCTCACCTCACTTTGTGATCATCGGTTCACAATGTTAAGAGTCGCCCAACCACTATATATTATTTGTTCTAATTAATAATGGTTTTACTAGTCTTAATTTCGTAGCCACTGTATATTCAAACGATTACAGACTGGGTCTGAAAATATTTTACGATGCAAACAAATTTAATACTAAGAGCAGAATATGAATAACTCATGCTTTTGAAGGTAGTCAGCATATAATAAAATTACTTTTTTTTAAAACTCGGGGTAGAGAGTTCTTAGTGTGTTAATATATTCCTACCAAACACAGTACTTTGTATCGGTGTTAGAGATATCATCTCATATTCGCCGTATTTTCGCCAATTCCTTCCCTCTCTATGTAAAGAAAATAGAATTTTTATATGCAACCTGCACTACAATAGGCCTTAAATCGCAAAAATAAATCCATCAGGTAAGCGAACATACTCCAGTCATGACTTTTACTTGTTATTTCAATCACGCATTCGTATATATCCATGCTTAGGCACATATACACATTAATATTTTCGGGGCTCGTGTGTATGTGTAAATAACTTTCATTAGACATATTGTAATTACTATCCCGTTTCCTACACAAAATGATAAAAACTTTGTTTTGTTGTAACGCAGAAACATTACGTGTACAGTCATGAGGTAGTCATTATGTTTTACAAACACTTCTACCGTCTAAATAGCTACACGAAATAATTTTTAAAGATAAGGTTTGTAGGCTGTTAAAAAATTAATTTAACTTTTAATATGTATTAAAGTTTCAGAGGTATAGCAGTTCATGCATTTTGTTATTATTTAACATATATCACGAGTAAATCTTACCCAATATTTGTCCGCGAATATTACGTGCAAATTCCGACAATGAGGTCTAAAATAGTCAATTTCTGAAGACCTGCTAAACTTCTACGTCCAAGATATTCCTCCGCCTCGTGCAAACAAATGTTGACTAATTACACCAAAGGGGAATAACACAGCCGGTTCATGTACATATTTATATAGAATAACTGGAAGCATAGCAAAATCTATATTTTAAATGATCATATAACAGTAAATACGTTGTTTTAAGATCTGTTTATATGAGGCCAAGCTCGGAGCAGTGCGCGTCATTACGTAATTACCGATTAGACTTTCTTAGCATGATGTCACCGGCTGCTGGAGCGTTGCCTCTCATCGGAATATTACAGCGATTCCACAGTGTAAGTACGCATATTATGTCACTGGCTTCTGGAGCGTTGCCTCTCATCGGAATATTACAGAGATTCCACAGTGTAAGCACGCATATTATGTCACCCGCTGCTGGAGCGTTGCCTCTCATCGGAATATTACAGAGATTCCACAGTGTAAGTACGCATATTATGTCACCGGCTGCTGGAGCGTTGCCTCTGATCGGAATATTACAGAGATTCCACAGTGTAAGCACGCATATTATGTCACCCGCTGCTGGAGCGTTGCCTCTCATCGGAATATTACAGAGATTCCACAGTGTAAGCACGCATATTATGTCACCCGCTGCTGGAGCGTTGCCTCTCATCGGAATATTACAGAGATTCCACAGTGTAAGTACGCATATTATGTCACCGGCTGCTGGAGCGTTGCCTCTCATCGGAATATTACAGAGATTCCACAGTGTAAGCACGCATATTATGTCACCCGCTGCTGGAGCGTTGCCTCTCATCGGAATATTACAGAGATTCCACAGTGTAAGTACGCATATTATGTCACCGGCTGCTGGAGCGTTGCCTCTCATCGGAATATTACAGAGATTCCACAGTGTAAGTACGCATATTATGTCACCGGCTGCTGGAGCGTTGCCTCTGATCGGAATATTACAGAGATTCCACAGTGTAAGCACGCATATTATGTCACCGGCTGCTGGAGCGTTGCCTCTCATCGGAATATTACAGAGATTCCACAGTGTAAGCACGCATATTATGCCTTCGCAACGTATCGCCACACAGGGCGAGCCCATGACGTAACTTCCGAAGCTGTGAGCCTATGCTGACACTGCATGGAAGTGGTTTTTGCTACATGACTTATAGGAATGTTTTATACTTTACTATTCAACGAAATTCAGGCTGATTTGTTTTACAAGTATTATTACGACTATTCCTTTAAATAGTCGTAATAATATAGTTAATACAAAGATTTTATTTTTTTAGTAGTAGTCTTAATTATTTTTACTGCTATAATAAAAACTCTTTTACTCTACCATGTACAACTAAATCTGGAAAACTCGCGGTAATTATTCAAATTGTAAACTTCACTCGAATTTATTTGTAACGCCATCATTATGGGGCAGCGAATGCCGATAGACTGGGCTATCTCGTTTACTCTGTAAGGTTTAATTCCTACACAGTCTGGGAGGTTATTACTATATGAACGCTCATGCAAAGTTTGACCTTTGGCCTCATGTTTTATAAATATATATATAATTCTCACATCGGGTCTGTTACAATTATATCGATAAAACAATTCAATTTTCCTTTTACGGGTTTTCATTCTTAAAGAAAAATTTGCTCCCATCATTCGAAAACGTCATCCGATATTTTTCTATGACGAGAGAGAAAATTTATATTATTTTAATAGTTTTGGGCTTTGAAAACACAAGCCCCAACGCCATACCTTACAGTAACACATTTATAACACATGTGCTATCACTGCCATTTCAAAATCTTATATTTTATCCTGAATCCAGGATTATTGCATTTTGCCTTCATTATATATTCCTATATTATTCGCTGAAAAATATTGTTACTGTGCCAAGATCTGCAATAAAATCATCCACGAGCCTAATCGTGTTTCATAACAGTGGGAGATGATGAAATATAAAATTGTCTGTATGAAAAATGGGAGCTATACAGGTCGTTATAAGTTGTGAACAACATCCAGACATTGGTAAGAACGAAAATGTGGACTCCAAGATTGCTGTGATAAATGCATATTGTACAGACGATGATGAATTGACATCTGCAAACCGTAAAAATGTTGCTGAATATAATGACAACATGAAGTCGGATTCGAACCCAGTACTCTGTCCCAGAGGTATCTCGCAACCTACACGTCGCTAACAATCAAGGCTAGGAATACTTCACACTTGAAACATAAATATGTATTACGTTGATCGCGCCTATATACAGAACTGTCAAAGGTGAAACAACATATATTTTAAAAAAAATGTATATTTTTAAACTCTTATAATGGTGAAAGTTATTATACATTTGTTTTAGTACTCAGTACCATTCGATATGGTTGTTAAGTATTTTGAAGGTATTTTAAGAGTATTTATAATAATGCCCCATATGCTGGAGGGTTGTCACCTATTATGTTTTGGTTGGTGGCGTTACGAATGGCGTAGGGTTGGTATAAAATGAGTAGTAAGTTATGTTTCATATACAATCTGATCTGTGTGGCATGACTAAAGTATGGTGGGTTATGGTTTGTAGAGTAATTAGAACTCTTGGTCAGGTTACTCATATTTTTTGTATGTCTGAGGTATGGTAGTCAGCATTTTTATTTGTATGGATGGTGGATAAGAGTTATTTATATTAATGTCTGGTATGATATTTGGCTGGGGTCTGATGGTAATTATGCCATGACAGACATGTTGGACTTGTGATGTTCTTTGGTAAGTTAAGTGTTACGCCCTTTTAGGGCTTAGCAGACGCACGCCATTAAAAATTAATCAAGAATGTATGGACACAAAAATTCCAAAATCAATGCAAATATATTGAAGCCCATTTATACATTATCACCAAGAACAACAACTTTGCAACTTGATTTGAAAAATAAAAAATTGCAATCAATAAATTTCAGTTGCTTGCTACCAATCGGTGAACTAAGGGAAGAAGAGAATACACATGCACTGGAACAAACAGAAAATCAACAATGTTAATATATCCTGAGAAATCACCCAACCTGAATAAGCACTTGTAAAATCCCATTAAAAAAGATAAAATGACTCCCTGAGCAAAGCAAGTATCATTACAACTTTAAAAGTAAAGTACACCTGATGATTCACTAAAAAGTACAACATGGGATACTAATTTCAAGAATACTATTGGCAAGGAGCAAAAACCCTCATTACACTTAACCATGAGAATACAGGTATGCCATAAAATAACCACTAAACTCCTTGACATTAAAATCCTTTTGGCAAATCGTAGTCCAGGAGACCATGCCTACAGCCCGCCAAAAAAAGGGAGAATTCACCTCTTACAAACATTCCCATAAAATACCATATTGAAAATTCACACAAGCAAAACAGTGAAGAAACACTTCCCTACAAAAATTCATGTACGCAAAAAAAAAAAAAAACTGCCAAAAAGGTGAGCTCTATCCCCGGCACGCCAACCACTACGTTCATTGCAATACTTAACTTGCGTACTCATATTACGCGAAAACGTGTCTAGTGTGCTGAAGCACCGAAGTACGAAGTGGTGTAGACATGATCTATTGTCGGCCAGCCCGCGCAACTCGAAGAGGAACACTGCACACTTGCTCGGGCTGGGGACGAACATTTATAAGCGAAAATGCGGCTCGGGAAGGTTAAGTAGAAGGCGGGAATAGCGAAGAGGCGTATGGAAGGTGCCAGAGTGTGCGAGGCTGAACTCGTTGTCAGTAGTAGCGTTCGGATGTGCGCCACCCCGAAAGGGGTAAAGGTGGGGTTAGGGGGACGGTTGACGGTTGGTAGAGCAGATATTCTGCAAAAATGCGATGATCTAGCTATTGAATAGCATAATATGTGTGTGAAAAAAAAACATTAATGTAAATAATAAATTAAACATCTGTATATTCATAGTAATACGCTTCTCTCAAAGACTTATTAATTCAGTGGTGTTTCAAATCAAAATGAATGTGAATGCATGCAGAAGGAGAGCTATAGTACTCGTAACATCTACTGAGTTCTACATGGCCAGCGAATTAAATGAAGTGCATAATTTTTTCTTGCAATTGTTTAGGTATGCCATACGTGGGGGAATAAATACACATATAGTTTATTTATGTTTTGGTATCGACCGACATAAGAAGTGTGGTTATGACTTTTGTATTTATCAGTCACTACAAATTTTATATGATTATAAAAAACTTTTAATATTGTTGGGTAGTTAAAGTTGAACATTTTTGAATAAACATATAAGTTATTTATATCTTTTTTTACACAAAAAAACTTAATACATCAGTTAAAATTTGTTTATATATATTTTTCGTTTACCTGAAATTGACTTATGTGAGTCTATTAAGGTGATAAATTTGGTGCCAGCAAGTGTCATCAATAGGTGGTTAACTTGCTTATTATCATCTCTACCATGTTACAAGATTGATGCATAAAAATGTAACTAAACTTTATTAAATATAATTTAAATTTCTACGTACGTTTTACATTTGGCATATGCATATGAGCGTAGTTTCGATGGTGTGAGGAGAATGGTTTAATTGTGTGATTAGTTTGAAAGAGCGGAATGGTTTGATGAGATGTTTAGTTATTATGAAAGGGGCAGAATACTAAGCAGGTATTGTTGGATGGTATGATGTAGCATCTAGGAATGAATCCAATATGGGTGTCATAGATGGTAAAATTAATAGTATTGATCTCACGACAGTATGGTTGGATCTTATGACTGGAAAATTTTGATTGTCTGGTATGGATTGTTTATATGTGTAATTGGTGAAGTTAGATGGGCTGAAATGGGAGTCAATAAAGTTGACTGTTTTGATTTATCAGTAAGTCTAAGGTAGAGATATGATCCGTACTGTCAAAAGCATGAATGAAGCAAGCTAATGTCATGGTGAAAGTTATTATATCTTTTTTGGTACTCAGTGTCATTAGATTATCGATAAGGTTGTTAAGTAAGACTGGAAAAAGGGGAGGTGAAGAGGGGTCTGGCGACGATTAGAGTGTGGCGGTTTAGTTACGTGAATGTTCAAAAAAATCAAATATATTCAGAGTTCTTACAAGATGATTAGATAAGGCCAGGTTAGGTTAGGTGAATTTAGGTTAGGTGAAGTTATGATAGGTGAAATTAGGTTGTTACATTAGGTTAGCTGAAGTTAGGTAAAGTTAAGTAGATACTGAACTGTTATATATGATTATGGGATGGTGTGGTGGAAAAAAATTACATGTCTGAGCATAGAGGTAAGCAATATCCCATGTTCAACATAGGGTAAACAGTCCCTACATAAAAATACTTTAGTCTGGGATAGTCAAAAAAATTATTGCATGTAAATAAAAATCGAAAAATGTACATAATCAATGTTTGTAATATTATATATATAATACTTAGCATATATTAACCAACACGGTTTTATATATGTTTATAAAAACCAATCTGGCGCTGGTCACAGTCACGTAATCATATATTTTTTTCTGATGAAATAATCTTATCTGTCTAAAAAATACGATTCTGTAGACACACACTCTATAACTTGTTTGTAACAGTAGAATAAAAAGAATAATTAAAAAATAATTGGAACGTACTTATACTTAAAATTATATATGTAATTTAAATCTCAATATAAATAAATGCTTAAAATTTAAAAACCAAAATTATACTAAAAGGGTAAAACACATAAAATTAAACTACTTTAAAAGTATATAAGTTAAATTGAAATAATAAAATTAATAAGAACATGTAAACACCCACAAATATAATTAAAAATAATATACCATATAAAAATTATGTAAGTTAAATTTAAATAATAAAAATGATTAAATATATATTGAAAACTTGAGAGTAATATAAGAAATAAAAAGGTAATTCGTTAATGAGAGGCAAGATTTTATTTATTTGTCTCCAAGTTAAATATTTCTTATAAACTCTTGTCCTAGCGCATTTCGCGATAGCCGAGTGGTCTAAGGCATTAGTCTTTTGACTCAATGTTCAGTAGTTCTATCCTGCGCTATTACAGATGGTATTTTGAGTTCTTAAGAAAAGCAGCCTCCCTAGCGGCCAACTCCAGAACCAAGAAAGCGGCATCCCTAGAGGCCAATGCCAGAACTAATGTGGGAAAAAAAATGACAAACAAAATATCAAATATGACGGCTGCCATGTAAATGTAAACAAAGATGCCGTCGAACGGAGGTGAGTAATAAGTGTAGCGACAGATGTAAACAAATGACAACTAAGATGGCAGCCTCCAGTAGAAACCAATGTAAACAAATGACGTATAATTGGGAGAGAAAGAAGGACAGAAAAGAAGGAAGGAAAAAAAGACAAAGAAGGAAAGGAAGAGAAAGAAGGAAAAAATACAAAGAAGGAAAGAAAGGGAAAGAAGGAAATAAAGAGAAAGAAAGTGAAGAAAGAACGCAGGAGAAAAAATTGGAGCACTGGGAGAAAACTCTCGGACAGGAAAAGAAAGGAAGATAAAGAATTGGAAAGAAAGAGAAAGAATGCAAGAGAGAGAAAGTATGGGAACACTCGGAGAAAAACTTTGGGATGCAAGACTGAAAAAACGACATACTAATTACCAAAATGGCGGTCGAACGAATATAAGTAACAAATTGTGATATACTAGCTGCAAAAATGACGATGTACTGGCTACAAAGATGGCGAAATCCAATAAGGCGGTTGCGTGGTCGGGATTACAAAACGGTAAATCCGGAAATCCGAAATGGCTGCGGGTGACATTGGCACCTCATGCCTTGAGCCCCAGCCCTTATGCCCGAACATAGCATACCTATCTACTTAGGGTCAATAAAATGTCTCGGACACCCCTGCTTTATGACTTTTCGAGCCTTAGCTTTCTGATCACTGACTGCGGCTGCCACATGCAATGTGTAGTCACTTTTACCTTAGACAAACTGACACGGGATTCGGTGCTTGTTATCTTACGGGTCTCTTATTGGCTCAGATTCTCCTGGGAGTGTCAAGTAAACTGTGGTTCAATTGCAAACATGGCAGAAATGTACATGTGTTTGACATATAGACTGTCCTAAAATGAATTCGCGAAATTTTCGTGACCCTATGCTTAAAACAACCTTTATATTTTACTGTATTAATAAATGGATAACAAAAAAGTTTGCAAATTCGATGACTGTCGTAGATACAGCCAGTATACATAGTTAAGTTAAAATTGATTACATAGTTTCTTAGGTGTAGCACACGAAGTGAAAATATTTTCATAGCCTCCATTTTGAGAATAGGGTTACGCACATTTAAAACACACACACACACACACACACATATATATATATATATACACACATATATATATATTGCCTGCTACAATACAACTTCTTCATCAAATTCGGAAGAAATCGGTTAATTGTTTCACGAAATATGACACAAAACTTATATTTATTTATGATGGGTTATCTTGAATAACAAAAGAGAAATTTCTCTCTATTATATGATAAGATACTGGCAACATACAATTTTAAGTTGAAATTGGTTTTTGTAGTTTCCCGTGCTTAACATAGAGAGCTAAAATGTTAGTATGGCCGCTATTTTGTAAATAATAGTCTGACCCACACAAAATATATTAGTTTACATGGCCTGCCGCAGTTCTACTTGTTTGCCAAATTTGGTTGATATCTGTTCGTTTTTTCCGGAGATATAGCATCAATTAAACTTTTGTTTTGTCATGTAATGTTAACTTATGAAGTGGTGGACGAAAGAAACTTTGTGTGGGCATATTTTATGGCTTTGATAAATATTTCCAGCAATAAAGGTTCCATTGGAATAAAATACACATTATCGACGAAATTACATACAAAGCTAAAATATATATGTAGCCACGACTTTGAAAACGAGTGCCTGGCCCACTTAAAATCACCTCTTTCAATAATCTATTGCAGTGCTACTTGTTTGCCAAATTGGTGGGAAACGGTGAACTGGCTTTGGCTCACCCACGCGTTCATTCTCGTTCTGCTAAAAGCGAGCTTGTCTGAAGTGAGTTATCACGTTTCTTTGCAGTTGTGAATACCCAATTCGTGATTTACTAGTGGCGTCATCGTATGTGTTTCGTTTCTGTCGAAGACTTATGTATTTGCTGAAATTTACAACGATATCAACTACTCTTTGGTTTTATTTACTTACCTTTGTGAAAATTAATTATCAAAATACGTAAATGTTATTGTTTTAAATTATAATTAATTATATTACTGTAGTTAGGTGTTCATCATAAAATACGACTACTGTTAGCACTTACAATTACAAAGTTAATTTAATCATAAATCTTCATTAGTCGATAAATTTATACTAGAAGCACGAACAGCTACAATGTGTCTCAGTGTTTACAATTTGGGGTTGTGATCTACTACGAAGGTGACTGTTCGTAAAAAAGAATCACTCCGTAAAATTTGTCGATTCGAGTGTGATTAAGGCTGTGTGCGAACCTTGGAATGCAAATGTGTATATAAGCATACTCCACGCGGCTCGATACTTGACACATTCCGACAAGCATACTTATTTGTATCCGTTAAGCAACTAGCCAACTGATAATATGCTGAACAAGTATTTTGACGGAAAACAATACAGAATCTATGCTGGAACGTAGGCGCATATTTTTACAATTATCAGCCCATTAAGAGCAGTAGCTGCAAAGCGCATGACGTTGATAGTGTTAGTATTAATACAAAATCGCAGACTTTTTTTTGAAGAAAATAATGAATAAGTGATGACGCAGTGAATAAAGTTATCTGTAATGTATTACTACAACTTGAAAAAACTAGAGGTGAATGTTATTTTAACACAATTTTTGGAATGAACAAAAATTAATTGCCGAATATTTATATAACATTGACACTCATCCGTGCCTTGCATTGTAATAAGTTGGCAGTGTTATCACTGCCCTGCATATCAACTTGAAACTCATTGTCACGTCAGGTTTATAAAACATCACGACGAAAACTGGTTATGTTTATCTTGGCTGGTCTAGATCATTAAAGGTTTATACATTATTACGAACTTTTCTCAGTGGCTTTTTTAGAAAGTTAATGCATTCATACCTCTCATTAAAAAAATTAATATCAGGAATTACTATTATGAACCACATAATAACCACTTTTCAGAATAGTATCCAACGGGCTGTAAGGGTGCGAGGCGTACACACTTTCGTTTCCTCGTGTACTTGCGTATGTCATTTCTCGAGACAGACGAATACAAACGCTTAATGAGTGTGCATCTCATTAAGCGTAAAACCTTACGTATACTGCGTGTAAAGTCCATTAATACTCACGTATAATGCTCAACTCAAACAAACGTTTGTTTTAAAGTGACAATATAATTCCTGTCTCTTTTGTAAGATCCATGTTTTCAATGATGATGTGCATTAGTAGTTATTGTCTGAAAATATGGCAACTATATGTGTCTATAGTTACACGAGTTTAACACAGCACACCACATTAAATTCTACACTGAAACCTTGACTCACAACTGTGCGAAAATTTGACATTTAATTTATTATCTGTAATGATAACATTAACGAGCGCATGGAAACAAGGCACAACAAAGAGAATGGCAATATTCTACTTTAGACTACATTAAAAAGTATGACTAATTCTACCCTAAACATCGGTTGAATGCAATGACACTTTGTGAATCGGTATTAGTTTGGCCAAGTTTACAACAAAACAAACTGTCGCATTAAGAACTATGCAGTAAGCGCGTATCTGTCATACGGAAACACGCCTTCTGTATTTGCGGTTTCCAATAATGTTTTAGTTCTTAATTCTAGCCAATGGAAACAGGCAGCAAGTCTGTTATGTTTAATTTGTTCCTACCATAACTTTGAATATCACAACCATATTTAAGCAGATAATTCTTCAAAGCCAACATTTACAATGAGAAAAGATTAGTTTTGTGAACAAATATAATCGTTAAAATGTGCACGTAATATTGTTTATACTTACATTACAGTAAATAACTTCTGAATGGTGATTGCTTCAAAAGATTAACTTAAGATATAAAATATAACTATTTATTTCAATCCTTAAGATATCACAACAACGCACACGATCTGGTTTCCATTGGAAACCAATACATGAGGTGACACACTTTCGTTTCTTCTGCACACGTCTTAACACATAATTTAACCCTTAAATTTTATTTTGTTAACCCAGCTTTACTTCAGACTTCGCGACTTACGCATGTGTTTAAACGTAGTCGAATTAAGTAATTTCTCTGTTCATAGTATGCAGTCAATACCAAAAAACAGAAATAATATGTAAATATCTTTACTGTTTAAAAATTATTTAATGTATTCCGGAATGTTTGTCCTTCCTAGCCTACACATTGATAATGATATCAATTTACGAACCTATTTGTAGGGCATCCGTGTGTTTTAATTTTGTTGCATATTTAAAAAGTGTAATTTCCTTTTCCTAAAAGTTGTTATGTTCTCTGTGACCCATGCTTTGTTTAGTTAGTAAATACTTTTGTCAACGACCAATCATTGTGTTTGCATGATTATACTACATGAACGAAATATATTTTACATCACGTAAGACCATATTCATAACGAGGAGGGTTAATTCATACAGCAAATGAAGTTTCAATTCGTTGACAGTAGGTATTTTCACCTCTTGACTAGCATTCCCCTATCACTTAACAGTGTTAGTTGTAATATGTAAGTAAGATACTAGAAGTATGTATTATATCATATTTTCAAAAGAGTATTTCTTTCGATAGTTAAAAAGGGTTTTATGAAATTCTTGGTGCCTAAATTTTGCGAGAAGTATGTGTCGTTTAAGCCGACACTACACGATACCCAATTTCTGCTATCTTCTGTTATACCCACGAGCATAACAGAAGGGATAGAAGTTTCTATAGGAGAAGAGAAGAAATAACGCATCAGTTCATACCCACGCGTTACCTAATGTGCTAACAGAAAATTGAAAATGGCAAGCAAAACAACGATCCCTGGGCGGGAGTTGTCTCGGAAGGGGGGAGGGGGTGTAGCAGGGGTACCAATTCAATCAAAGGTTGTATGTAGGCACTTTGGGGTGCATCCGATATAACGAAGATTGTTTCTTTCCCCTGAAGACTGCGTTTCTTTTGGTTTTTATGTACGATTAAAACATCAATATATATAAAATAATATATATGGAAAACAAAGTACTGTATTGACATGTATGTATACCAGACATTTACGCCACTCATTAAAACATTAGCAAATAATTTAAACAGAGGCATAGCCAGGAATTTACTTCGGGGAAAGGGAGGGGGAATTCATTATTCAATTTTGGCAAAAATAGGAAAGTTATAATATTAACAATTATTAATCTTATTTATTTATTATCAATGGGCTAATATAGAGCTATGGAATCACAAAATGCTATAAACATCCTTCATTTTCAAGGGGGACCAAACATCTCTTATATTGAAATAAAATTAATGTGGCAATATTGTTTTCAGATTTTAATTTTGAATATTTTATTTCATTTCGGTGGGGAACTGGATATGTTCCAATATCACCACCCCCTACCCCCCAGACAGGGTACGCTCCTGTATTTAAATGTGAATTTTTACCGATCATAATAATCAATCTTGTTATTTACGTAATTTAAACAAACGTTTACTGTTAGAAGGCCAAAAGACGGCAAAACTATCACAATATTAAACTTGAGGCTTTCATGTACACCTATTAGCATTATTACTCACGCTGTACAGCTCGAATTATCGATGTTAGAAACAAATCGAATTTTTTAGCTAACAATCACAGCTAGTCGAATGCACTTTGCTGTTACTTGCGTATTATAGTTTTTAGACAAAGGGATACTGAAAATAAACGTTTTCTAACAATACCATAAGTAATAAAAGCAATAATGTATCACTTAAAAACATTTGTCCCGGTGCAGACTCACGCACCAACCGATTGTTTTTTTTTTTTGTATGGACGTTATTGTGACATTTGACGTTTACGAAGCTCAAGTGAGACCCACTTGCAGACAAATTTTCAGTGCAACAAGCTAACTGAAAATCCGCAGCGGAGGGGTCGGAGTGCGATACCACGACCTCTCGACTACAAGTCGGCCACCCTACCTCTGAATTATGGTGGCAGGACTGGACTACAGAGATGCACACACAGCTTACAGAATTTTCATCTGATAATATATATAAAGTCCATAAATCCACAATTATCTCGTATTTTATAGTTGTGTTTACTGTTTTATTATGACCATGTGAGTGTTTTGCAACATTTCCCGTTACTTGTGCGTACATTAAACTTCATTTTGTACATACATAAGTTTTACAGAACCTGTAATCTTTTCGTAAATGGACATATACGGCTTGAGTTAGTTACTCGGGCGTCCGCCATATTTTCTGTCCCAGCTTTGTGGCTATAGCAGACATTCATAACACGTTTTACTGTTGTGGAGTTGGGTCTGGGAGTGACAGAGATGGAGAAAGAGTGAGCGAGAGGTTAAATGTCACAGTAGCAATGCTGCCGACTTCCACATGCAGCCACCACGAAAATTGACTAGCGCTACGTGGTGTTCAACCTACGAACTACAGATTTCTTACCTGCTGTACTGGTCAGAAACTTTAAACTGGGAAAGTCCACTCTAGGTATAACTCTAGATATGGACCTCCGCGTCCGACGTTGAGAAGTGAGGGAGCGATACGGCCGAACCAAACACGCACGCCTAGTGCCTCATCGCTCCTAAGCGCAAGGCGTGCAGTGTTTCCGTCCAAACGTTCTACTGTGCAAATTAGATCGATAACAGTGGGGTCTTATTACACGCGATGAAAGCACATAGACTAAGCTAGGCCCATATGTTTGTACTTTTCTCTTGCCGCTTAAGGAAACTGCATAG
The DNA here is from genome assembly GCA_029891345.1 of Dryococelus australis. NCBI lineage: Eukaryota > Metazoa > Arthropoda > Insecta > Phasmatodea > Phasmatidae > Dryococelus > Dryococelus australis. The sequence goes on along the minus strand of CM057002.1, from coordinate 89,901,575 downwards.
GCAAGCTTTAAAATTGCGATATTTGAACTATTTCTCGGTTTTTTTCTCCAAGAACACAATAATATGACGCAAGTAAAAAATCGTTGCTTAGATAGTTGTTTTTAAATCTTTTATGACAAAAGGTCATATTTGCAGAATGTTTATTTACCGATATACGCGTATTCGTGCAAACAACAATTTTCCTAAAAACGTGGACGACCATCTCACTCTAAGCGAAGTGGCACCCCGTACAATTTGGCGCACTGAAAACGTGGGCGACCATCTCACTCTAAGCGAAGTGGCACCCCGTACAATTTGGCGCACTGAAAACGCACGAATACCTATATGCTGGACCAATTCCATAACAGTCTAGCGAGTGTCGTCCATTAAAGGCGATATTACACGATACCAGATTACGTAAAAGTTAGTTTCTCACCCGTCATGGCATTTCACGCCTTGCACGGGTAGATTTCGTACTAGGTTTGGTAATTGGACACGTCCTATTTTCCGGGGCAGGTTCTGCACCAGTTCTCGTATCTGGCCAATCACATTTTATGTATTCAGCAAAATGTCTAACTAGAAAATTATGACATAAAAACATTCTGGAAAACTGTTGTCTCAATCACTGGGGTATTCAAATGTTTTCATACAAGTTGTCTATAAAAGAAAACATTTTGAAACCACATAATTTTCTGGTTAATTTACTTTTATTTTACTTTAAAGTTTTCCTTGACTTTTCGGCATTCAGTTTACTCAACATTTTTAACCAGGCTGACATTATTTATTTTTAAGATTTTTGCAAACAGTCTTAAAAAAAGTCTGAAATACAAATTCAAATATGGGAGTAAAATGTTAACATTTAGGAAATTCTATCACCAGCCAGGACCAACAAGCGTCCATTTTTTGTCACAAGGACCCTAACTGCCAACATTTCTGATACTTGTTGTATTGTCGAAACCCAGTAGCCAACTCGGCCCGGGGCAAAAGGTACAGGGGTTTGAATACAGAAAATTTCTAGGGCGGTGCCCCCCACCAATAACGGTGGGAAAGGGAAAACATTTCAACTTTAACCAAAGACAATTTAATCTCCCATATGAAGTTCCAGAAAACCTTGTCATTTCTGATAAATTATTACCAGTAGCACAACCTTTAGTGTTTAAACTCGCGCGCCGGCTACACAAGCTGCGCGACACCAGCTCTTCTGGCGGGATGGAGCTGAATCAGCGCTCAACTATCGGTGTGACGATGAAGGCCAAAGATGCTGCATGTAGCACGTCAACACTTCACGTTTTCACTCGCCGACTTCACACCCTTGTCCAGATAAATAAGGTGAGGGAAACTTCCTCATGAATTATTGTATATTAAAGTCTTTAGTAGGGTTTTTGCGTGAAATAAATATGCGATAAATTTCTCCGTCGTACTACACAGTCATGCAGGCGTGGATGACATAGTTGGTGTGAGGTGAAGCGTGAGCGTGTTCGCTGGGCCAGGCAGGCGGTAATTTTCCATACATGGCCCTGTTATGTATATATGTGTGTGTATATATATATATATATATATATATATATATATATATATATATATATATATATATATATGTATGTGTGTGTGTGTAGATTCAAAAACTATCTGCGAAGATGGGAGCCACTGAAATTCACATATTAAGCCTAATTGCACCAGCAATGGTCCATCGATGTACCGCTTCACAGCCACCAAATGGCCTACAAATGGTTACCCATACTTTCACCACCAATACATACAGGTTATGATTTACCATTGCGAGAATACAAATGGTAAGTCATTTATAGAACATTAGTAGTTCGCCTACTCTCAGCCATCAGATTCATTTCCATCAACATGCTATTAACACGCCATTGATGGTATCCCAAGTGTTCTGTTGCCAGCAGTCAGCCATAATAGTGCCATTTGTGTAAATTCGTAAGTATTCAGTGCCAGCAGTCATCCAGCGATAAAACCACATGGGTATAAACATCTGTCTCAGAATTGATATCTTGGTGAAGTGCATATGTGAGTTCGAGCTACGTCTTGTATTACAGCAGGTCAAATACTGTTAACTCTCTAGGATCCTTGCGAAATAGAAGTCCGTAAAGCCTGGCTGTTCCATGTGTCTTGTAATTGCCTTCTTGGATGATCCCACTAGATAGTAACCCTATTTCATCATCGCCAAGGACCCATTTGTCAATATGCCTGTGTATGCCGTATGTCGTATTATTATTGAGGGATGCATACGACCGTAGGTAGCGATGAGCCATTGCATTGAGTTTTAAGACTCTCTCCCGTACCTTTTTCTTGTGTGGTAAATCCGCTTCCAATCCATCATCCCGATCTATGTTCTTACATCATCATGTTTCCGCTTCTCAGCAGTATCGTTGAATTCGGTCTTCACGACTATGGAAGCTTCATAGCTCTCCCTGAGCATCTTGAGATGACGAGTAATGGGCTTAAAAATGTCGTCACTTATAAGGTTGTGCGAAAATTTCCGTCTCTTCTCGAGAAAATACTTTGAGCGTACAGACTGAATAGTCCGATGTAAGTTGCTGTCAACGCCAGACATCACACTGAATAAAAATAGTTACTGTTGCATTATTTTATATGTTTATTCGTTTATTTCTGCCAAAAGAAGTTTGATCTTGCCAAGGCGCTTGCAGCAGGCATCTAATATTCCCCTGCTGAGGTTCTGAATATCAGTTTTCGTAGCGATACGAGAAAATGAGGTAGTGAAATATGATCGATAATTTTTTTCCGCCCTTTAAGATTCTCTCCATTTTGTGCCGATGTTACACTCAATTTATCGGCAATTTACCTTCGAACACTCGTCACATGCTTGTCCATGGCCATCATATCGGGGATGATTTAGGTATTCACATGTTCTATCTTCACATCGAGCTCGGAGAGATAGTTTCGAAAGAATGTGTTTTGTTCGGTCGACATACTTGGCAATTCCGAGAAGATGGCATTACCAGTTTCAAGGACGAAAAGTTCAGTAGCAACATCCTAGGATCGTTTGGGTTTCCTCAACATTTCGAATTATTCTTCTGCCAGCATCGCAGGTTATGTTGTTACTTGGTATGAGACGACCACCATATTTGTCTTTGTCAAGATGCAGCTTGAGATTACTTGCCCAAATTTCGATACTCTGAAACCCATTCTCGACATTCGACGATGAACTGATCGCATCCGTGTTGCTATGTCCCATTATATATGGACCAGGCCATAAAAATCGTCAAACATCTGTACTCGTCTTTCCAGCACAAAGCACACCGGTGCTTAAAATCCAATAATGTCATGTCTGTATTTACATGAACTTCGTAAACATACAGCAAATTCATATCGTCCATGCGAAATAACACCAACATATTTGCATTGTCACGGAGCAGCTGTTTGGGTATGTGCGAATAAGTCTGGCCGAGGAACACGCAATCCTCCTTCGCATGCCATTCCATGCTAAAGTACTCCTGGATGCACTTTTGCTTCTTACAGGCAATGTCATTAAAGACATATATCGAGTTTGGCAATGCTTCACTCGGTGGCACGACTGCATCATTATCGTTGCAAGGGAAATAACCCACACCATCCATAGCCTGCAGTACTCACTCGTGCCAGTCGGTGGTATTCCGATTGCTGGAGCGATTTTGAATATAAGTACACGTTCTCAAACTGAAGGCTATTCTCTTCTTCCAGCAGGCTCAGTAGGATGCATGTTTTCCAGCAATTTGATGGTCTCGCGATTATGCAAAATGCTGTATTCGGAAATAGGTTTCCATGTCGTGTTTCGTGGGAAATTGTTTAATATTCAGCAGAAATTCATATGGATAGAGTATCAGCTCTCTATATAATATGTATGTTACCACTACTTACTTGTGGTGCTGATTGTGGTGCATATGGTGATGATTTTGGTGGATGAGGTGCTAATTGTGGTACATGTGGTGCTGATTATAGTGTGCATGTTGCTGATTGAGGTGTGTATGGGGCTTAGTGTGGTGTGTGTGGTGCTGATTTTGGCGCATGTGGTGCTTACTGGTGTGTGGTGCTGAATATGGTGTGTATGGTACTGATTGTGGTGCATGTGGTGCGGATTGTGGTGCTGATTGTATTTCATGAGGTGCTGTTTGTGGTGCTGATTGTGATAGATATTGGCGCTAATTGGAGTGCATGAAGTGCTGATTGAGGTGCATGTGGCGCTGATTGTGGTGCATGTAGTGTTGATTGTGGTTTTATAAAACAAGTGGTGTAAATTTTATAATATCTATTTAAAGCATCACCTTGGTAAACTTATGTTGACAAAGATTGCATTGAAATGACACACTTGAAGTATTGATCCTGCAGGTAGTTATTTCATGCCTCCGCACACTATGAAAGCCTGTAAATGCTTTACCCCAAACACTGCAAATGAAATTTATTATTAATACTTTGTTTATGATCTTTTCCATGACTATAATGAAACTTAATAGGAATATTATAAAATGAGCATATTTATCCTTTTTTCACTGAGTTTACCACGATTTTTCGAAGGGGTTATGATCAAGTTCGGAAAAGGTGTCGTCGATACTCTGATCAACAATCCACCGTTCAAGCTGCACATTCCCGGATGAAAGTTCTGCAGGCCGGGAACGAAAATAATTAAAAGGCTGTTACACTGTGATATAGGCATCAATACACTGGATGAGGTGTGCAATCAGCATGATATTGCTTACTCCCTAAACAAAGATTTGGAAACCTGACACCAGGCAGACAAAACAATTCCACAGAAGGCCAATGAAATAAGAAAATCATCAGACACCGGACTCGAAGTAAAAGTAGTTGCATGGGGTGTATCCAATGTGATGAAGGCCAAGGTGAATATAGAAATGGGCGATAGGAGTAAGAGGAAAGCACAGGCGAGAATGTACACTGGCACAAAGAGAAAGAAAAAGGCACATTCGAAACGAAAAGCTGTGACAAAGAGAATAAAATCATGCGAGACCCAGAAAACATCTGCTAGTGGGTATTTCCATTGCTTTTCCTGCAATTGGGGCACGAGTGTTATCGTCCGAGTCATCGACACAGCATCGAACGAAGGGAAGCAGTTTTTCGAGGCCCAAAGAGACAATTCAAATATGGAAGCTATCACCATGAGTAAAATAGCTGTCAAAGCCTCTGCCTAAGGCCATAACCTGTATGAGGTAGAAGTGTGCGAAACCGACACAGCAGGGATAGGCAATAATGAAATCTTTACCGAAACGACTTCTCACTAACATGGATTTGTATATGTAGGCACACAAATTGAAAATACCTCAGTTTAGAGGAGTGGTTATGAGAGATGAATTGCCACAGAAACTAAATGTAATGAGTATGCCATAAATAATCTGGACATGACAGCCGTGCCAGGTACACACTGGATAACTTATGTGAAATGTGGAAAACATGCAGACTATTATGACAGTTTTGGAATTTTGCATCTTCACCCCCTCCCCAAACTATTAGGGTACTTGAAAGGTATTAATTTGACTTACAACTTCGAGATGGAGCAGGTGTTTAACATGTGGACCTGTGGATGTTTATGTTTTTGTTTCCTAAATCGTCCGTACAAGTAAATGGCCTTACATTGGAGGGAAACCATTCGTCATGTCGATAATGCTCACCTTGACGAGACGTAGATCCGAGCTACATGCTGTATATTTTTCACCAATCGACCTGGATGGGGAATGTTATATAGGCCTTGTCGATTTTCTAACCTACAGTGTAATACCAAATATCGATGAAAAAATTGTAACGTGTACATCATTAAAAGTGGTAATGTCCCCCATGAAGTAGCTTTGCCCGAAGGTTCTTATGAAATGATTACATTGCAAGTGATACATACTTCAATAGCAGGCAGAGCAATACACTGCACGAGTTTACACCTACGATGCATCCAGGTGTTAAACTGGTTGTGGCACCATAAAGCATCATTTACACACTGTTCATCACGAAGAGAGCACACGAGGTGGTAGTGACAGTCATCTACCAGCACGGAGAGTTGGTGAACTTTCGAAACGAAGAAATCGCCCTACACCTGCATTTGAGAAAATGGTAATAAGTTTTACGATGGCCAGAAGCAATAAAACAAAGTGCCGTGCAATACCTGCAATCAGTACATCGAAGGTCTCCAAGGAGTTAAAATATGCTAGCGAGGTTTTCCTCTTTAATATCGGCTTCAAAATAAATCGTCATGGATGATAACCTAAACATCGAAGAGCCTGTCGTCTTTTAAGACAGCGTAACAAAGTGGAATATCATGTATATCAGATTCTCGTTATCGAACCATACATATTACAATCGGAAGTTCGGATTATGGCCCAACATCAAGATAGCTGCTCTCTTCGTTGCCATTATTACCTGTAATTCAGGGCGACTCTAATGAAATAAAGTGGATCCAACCTGGCATGGACAAAAATAACGGGGAATGAAACTTTTACCTAATCATTAGCATCACATATTTTCTCAACGAAGTCGGGGTGGACCAGTCGCGAAATGAGGGCATAATGTCATCGATTAAAAATTACCTTTCGCTGATGCCGAATGAGCTGTTTGTAGCCAATATGACAGGCTGGGCAATCGAAGATGACTAAATGTTCCTTTATACCCTGGAGGCAAGTTCGAAGTGTGAATCCTGTTGTCCGTGATATGGGGAAATTCTGAAAATTACAAACGAATTATCTTCAATTCGAAGCAGGAACTGGTGCTGCTTCTAACTAATATGCATGCAGACACCATTGTGGGTACAGGAGGAAACGTGGGGGTAGTGGAACTGGAACTACAGTCCACGGAACGGATGCTGCCCCATATGCACTTGATCATTGCAGAATGCATAAATATGTTGAATAATGTGGAAGATGGTAAAAACATCGATGTGGCTTTCAGGTTATGGAGTCTCAAGACATCCCCCAGATTGCCAGCTAGCCAGCACATCAACAGGATGGTGAAATCCAGCTTTTCTTCTGAGAAAACGATGTACACCAGCATTGGGCAACACACTTGAAAACAGTACAATGTGAGAGTGAGTCGTTCGCAGTTTAGCAGTTTTAAAATATAAAATGTGAAAATATTTTTTAATAGCGAAATATATCCACATATTGACATGGAAATGAACTTTGAAAATTGTTAGTAACTGCTGAAATATAAAATTTATGCTCAATTCCAAAATGCATGTTATGATACCACGATGCTGTATCCACAGTATCCACGATATTGAATACTGATAATTTCAACAGTTCGGCCCCACTCTTCATACTCGATGTGAGTAAAGGGGGCCAGCGTATTACTTCAAATAGAATCGACTGCGGAATCGAATTCACTATACATGGAATTATTCCTGCCTACATGTACACATTCTGGCCGATACTTCACGAATGGCTTGTATAATAAAATTGCTGTGAGAAAACCTTCAAAATAGTGCCGTGAGTTCGACTATGAATAAATAAATATAACTGTTTACACGCTAGAACGGTTTATTCATTTTCTAGCATCATCAGATTCAACATGTACTGTATCTGCAGAGTTTTCAGAGTCAAAATGGCTTCGTGCTCAAGGAAGTGGCAGCGCCCCACTACGATGGTAACATTCGCATACGATCCTTCCGCTTCCTTATTCGTAGAAACTGTTGGACGAGAAGAGCAGGAAAACAAAAGTCGGGCATACCAAGTACTACCACAGACTTGAGTGGCACGAAGGCAAGATTCCATTCCGTAAGGTGGGCAATGTGCTGTGAGACTTGTTGATGCAGTGCTCGATTCCCTAGACAGTAGCTCGACACGGGCCGGTCTGTAGTTGAGCGGCCAGAAAGTGGCCCGGCAATATATGAGCGGGACATAAAAACATTCTGCAAAACCAGACACGGAGAAGTTTGACTGGCAAAAACAGATAGCAGTGCTCTTGTGGCAATGTGTGCTGGATAATGTCGTCACCGCATGTGTGCACTGTTCGACAGAAGTAAATTACTTTTCTACTATTCAGTGCTAATGTGCTGTTAAAATATTCACCAATATTGAAATGAAATCACTTTAGATAAACCAACAGCAATGGAGGTGGAATATATATTGTGGTTTGTGGCTTCAGCAGATTACTTGCTACGTTTCCGCATTTTCATAAAATGAAGACAAATTAAATGTTGTGATACCTATGACAGTTGCGTGATGTTACTTAGCCCCACGCTTATGCGCCAAAAAATTATTATGCAACATTTTTTTACACAACAACTTCTACACATTTACTAGAAAGTTTGAGTATGCTAATCTGAGAAATAAGTTGAATAAAATTTGTATATGCCTCAGTTATGGAAAATAGAATTTCTGTTGAAGTTATTCCAAAAGAGGCAATCACAATTATGAGATTATTAGAAGAAAACCATAACATTTTTTATGTCAACTAATACTAAAGAACAGGATATTAATAATATGAGTAAACAATTTCTTTTCAATTAGATATATATTTGGTTAAATTCAGAATCAATTAACAAACCAATTAGTATCATCGTGGGACCAAATTTGCAAGTAATATCATAAAATTTATCTTTTCACCTCTAAAATACTGAATTAGTGAATCTATTATAAATTACTATTAATGGATTGAACCATTGCTACACCAGCCGGTAGGATTGCCGCTGCACACTTGCCAAAATGCCAGGATTAATTATGCATTAACAGAAAATGGTGTCAACAACTGCTTAATTGCTCGTGCAAGCAAGTTTTATCTGATGACGACACTATACCGTATATATGCAATTCCATCGTGTGCGGTCCTCCTGGAGTCGAAAATCAGCAAATAGTAGAAGTCCCGATTTCGCACTGCTACCTGGACCTCCTGGCGTTGAATCCTGAACTGGAAAACTGGATGGCGATGAGTTGAGTAGATGCTCTCTCGAACTCTGGCTGGCGTACTATTCCCCGGGTTCGTGCTGGGGATGTCAACTGGTACTGGAGCTGATGCCTCTCAGAGCTGTCGCTCAGGTCGCGTCGTCCTATAGTAGACCCTCGCCGAACTTTATAGATCGAACCATATTTTTCGGACTCGTTATTTCTTGCACAATTATTTTTCTTCCAATGTTCGCTTTATCAATAATTATTAAACTTAACTTTCTAACACATAGTTATTTCAAATTATTAAAATTCGACAAGTTTATAGCCGTAAACCTTGGGTAATTCCGGAGCCCTTCATGTTCCGCATCAAGGTAATTTTAGAATGAATTTTGTAAAGCTCCATTTTGCTAATAATTGTTATTAATAAATAAAATTACGTTTTTCCCGACTGGTATAACGTGATTTAAAGCGAACACAACACAGATTAAATTAACAAAACACTTTCCTTGGCATAGGCTTAATCTCACGTATAAATGTAACAATATTACACCCTACAGACCAGTACAACTGTCAACATAAACATACATGCTGAACTTATGAGAGACAATTCATACAAAAAAATTGTGAAATTTAATTTAAATTAAGGACATTAAAAGAATTATCATAACATTTGCAATATTGGAGTGTTACAGATTTGTTCGTCCAAATTTTTCTTCAGGTCCAACATGTTAATTTGGGGAAATTTTTTATCGCTATCAATGTAACACTTCGTATCTTATTTAAATTCTTTACGTTTTTATATTACGTATGAATTAACAAGAAAATCGCAATTACTAAAATAAACAATTTATATAATACTTAATGAATAAGAAAAAATATTAATGAGAATAGTATCATCAATCTAATTTTTTGTTTTTCATTGGCAATGTAAAGTTTTCTTTCAGTTCATCATCTCAGAGAAGACAAGGTGAATAAGTTTTCCCGTTTCTATAAAAAAAAAAATTTCACCAATCCTCAGATGGTAACACATCATTCGCTCCATGATGTTGCAGACTAATTTTTTTGTCACCTTTGTTGGTCGTCATGACGAACTGCAGGCATCACTTCCTTTGGTTGAGGTAGTTTGTCTACAACACTCACAAAGTCTGGACTTAACAGTTCAATTAAAAAAAAACTAATTATTCACCGCTTCTTTCTGCTATATATTGTTTTTAAAAAGATTTTACATGACTTCCATTATTTTCAAATGTTCGTTTTGCTGTTTAATCCACTTTGCTTGGTACCACTAAAACTTCTTTCTCTTGACATTAATACGTATTTATTTTTGTGTCCCTTGGCAGTAAACTATAAAATTGACAGTATTTTAGTCACTTTCAATGGACGCTTTATAGATCCTCGCCATTTGTTGATATATAGTTGGTAAATATACAACGCCAAAATCCCATCGACCAGTGCGAACTATAGTATCCTAATCTTTCTAGTATTTCAATAATAGTAACATTATAACAAATAACTATCAAAGCAACAGGATTATTAATAAAATCACATGAAACCCCTATTACAATGGTTTTCAAAAATTATATAAACACATCAGTTCTGAAATATTATTTCAGAAACATCACATCCTAGTACTTGTCACTAAACATGAGAAGCAAACACGACCCAATGAATGAAAAATTCTAATCATGGATATTGAAAGAAAAATTAAACTAGCCCTCAATAGGTTTTGTTTCAGAAGACCCTACAAAATGATGTATCCAATATGTTCATTCCACTATTTGAAAACGTCCTGATGAGAACGACGTGCCATAAAATAGTTTGTTCGTTGTAGCAGTTTTATTTGAAGGACTTTATCTTGAGGACACAAAAGTTATCTAGTGAGCATTATGAGCGATGGTTTCTTTCTTTTAATTACCACTTCGTCTTATTTAAATTAAAACTCGTCGGTGGTTTTTAAAATACTATTATGAACTCAGTTTTATTCTGCCTGCTTCTATGCTGATTGCATTCTGACGTCTGTCACAAGAATTTACACAAAAACACATTCTATCTTACGAAAATTATTCGGGCTTCGCACAACTCTTTGATCAGGAAACAATTTACTATAAAAACTTATGTAAACACAACGCAATGGATCATGGGCACCAAAATGTACCAGCCAATAAAAGCCGTGACGTGTATAAAATGTATTTTTCTTTAAAATATATAAACCTTGAGCAAAAACAATAACTATTCCAAACTGGAAAAATTTATAAAAAGTCTTAGTAAAATGAGGGCTCCTTTTTAACCGACCAGTACAAAACACGTTCACACCAAATGTAAACTGATTAGAGAAAATACAAATGCAGTACTGGAAGCTGAATTTAGGAATAAAGAATTTCAAATCGTTTAACTACCTTCACATGTTAATACTGAAATTCATTACTAACATTCACTAGAGTGCCGTGACCGCCTTCCAAAGACTTGTGAAAATTTAAAAACAGGTTCTGACAAACACTAATTAAAAACGTTTATTAAAGGCGGTTACCTGAATTTTATCACCATAATGCGCAAGCCAGTGTGGACTCATTCAACAAGACATCTCGTTTCTGGGCGACTAGCAAAATATGAATATCCAAAACTACTTTCAACAATATTCTAAGTGCAAGGCTACACACAACAGAAAACTGTACGGGCCTCACACAAATAGTAAGCTTAACCAAACAAGAATTTAAACACTGCAGACACAAATTGAATTTAGAATACAAGCTACATGCGCAACCCTAGAATTCCTTGGATAACCCACACTAAAACTTAAATCGAAACTCAATGCATTATTCGGCAAATCCACCTATGTTTCTCGCCGTCAGCCATAATAAAACTCAAATTGTCGTCAGCTACCAAGTTGCAGTGTGTAGCAACCTAACATTGTATGAAAATCCATCTAGGCCAGGAACAGAAATTAAAGCGAAGTTCTCGAATGGTTGTCGGCGTAGAAGTTGACGAGCCACCGACATGAGCAGAAGGCCAAAACTTCCAACTGTAGCAGTGAACAATGAAACAGAAGCTCGATGAGCATACGTGATAGGAAGGGATACATAATGGTGGGAAGGAAAAGGAAGCAGGTAGGTTGCCGAGACAGCCTAGAGGCGGAGCGGCCCAGCGCATGAAAGTCTTTATTGTGGGGAAGGCAGTCTGTACTGTGCAACCCCCCTTGCTAACAAAGTCTTATGCCCAATAATTTTCAGTACACAGTTCCACATCCACCATGGCATTAGAACATGAGAAAAGGGTTCACACAGTACAGTACATATGAAGTACACTCGAATAAAGTACAGTAGAACCCACACGATTCAGAGTTTTCAACAATCTTGAAACCCAGGAATCACAAAATTTTAGAGTAGCTTCGTCGAAGTCAGTCCAAACCTTACATGACATATTTCATAATATGTTGTTTGTCGTAATATGCCAGGAGATAGTCTAGTCCACAAAACAGATCAGCATCCAATCTTCCAATTCCACCGTGCTCTCCAATGCCTGGCGGAACCATAGAACTGGGCACACACATCAAGGGAACCCCCTTGATGTCTGTGCCCAGACGAAACTCAAATCCAGCAGACAGAGAGTACGGCTCTGCTCAACGCCTCGGACGTCTCGGACGGGAACAAAAAAAGGGGGAAAGATTGTGAGAAGGGGAAAATACAGAAAACTTCAAGGAAGTGATGGGAAAAGATGATGCAACAAGAGATAACAGAAATTAACAAATATTTTAACAATAATCAGTATAATGATCTGAGAAAGATAATCATTAATGAAACTACAACTTTATTTATGGCCGCAGAATGTACCTTTTCAGGTGACTGACATTAGCTTTTTTAAACTCACATGAAGTACCTGGTAAACTTAACAGCACAGTGTTTATACTAAAAAATTTTGCAATTTTAAATGACCAATGTATTTAAGAATAAACTTAGAGCCTATGTCTTTCCCACTGTCAGCAAGCACAAAATTTTTACACAAAACAAGATCACCTGCCGCAAAAGGAGGATCAATACCATCTTTATCTAAGTGCGCTGCAATTTCGAGCTTCGCGGCTCCCATGTTACGAGCAGCCTTGTGGAGAAGGCAATCTCGGAAAGGAATATCCAAGGTAGGCAGGATGGGAATGCTCCAAATATTGGAAAGGGGATGGGGCAAATGCCTGTTCAGAAACTGTAAGGAAGGGGTCGAACCTTTAGAATCATGAACTACTGAGTTGAAACCTACATTTATCAATTGTAAATCACTATCCCAAAGAGTATGATCACTATTACAGAATATAGGAAGGCGAGCTTTGACGTTTTTGTTGAAATGCTCCATCTGGTTACCATTTGGGAAATAGCAACTTGAAGTATATTACCTTACTGTCCTTTTAAAGCACATATCTTTAAAGAAAATGAATTGAAAGTAGTGAGCTTTGTCCCTCAATATTTCCACTGGAGCCCCGAAAAGTTTCCAGGTTTGTTCCTTTAAAGCCATTACTATGGTAGGTGCATTCAAGTTTCTTAAAGGTAGTAGAATAAAATTTTTTGTAAAAGTAGTGAGCAAAATTAACAAACAAAAATTCTCTTTTTTCGACCTAACCAACGAACCAAAGATGCCACTCGCACCTTGGAACCTAAACCTTCGTTTGGCCAAAATTCATTTAAAAGGCCTGTTTACAACGTTGGCATCCTTCACAGGTGCGTAAGTATTGAGCGACGTCCTGCGTCAATGTGGGCCAGGCAAAGGGCACGGAAATCTTTGAAACTGTTTTACTAACTCCCAAATGGCAACCATTAAGAGAGTCATGGAAATATTTGAGCAAAATAGGTCTTAATCTTTCCAGAACTACCAATTTTCTCGCACGACCCACTGTCCCTGTAAAATAGATAAGACCGTCCCTTTCCATATATGGACATGTGACAAAGGCTACAAGATCCCTTTTCAATTGTTGACACCAGGTATCAGCTGATTGACCATCACGAAGCCGGACGAAAAATTCCAGAAAACCTTAAATAAGTCCCAGAGAAGCTGGTTCTTCGGCAAGAATACCCTCGAAATCAGTCGGCTCGAACATGCAGGACAAGGCGTATGCTACAGGGTTTTCCGCAACTCGCATGTGACATACCTTAAACAGAAACCTAGATAGATGTAACACCCACCTACCAAGTTTTCCGAATTAGTGGGGGTGACCCAAGACCCAGATAAGGACTTGATAGTTGGCTTTCAAATCACAGTCATTGTGCTCGATGTATGAAGCAAATTTTTCCAGTCCAAAGAAACACACTAACGTTTCCTTTTCATAAATTTCAAGAGATCTTTCCAGTTCTGTTAGTGTTCTGCTCGCAAAGGCTAATGAGGCAATTTGACCCTCTACCCATTGCCCTAACACCGCGCCCAAAGGAACCGCAGAAGCGTCCACCTGGACCACGAAACACCGTTCAAACTCAGGTAAAATAAAAAAAACAGGCGGAGAGGTGAGCATTTGCTTCATAACATTAAAAGATCATGCCTGTTCCTGGCCCCAGACATATTGCATTCAATTTTCTAATGACCATTTAGGGGGGCCACTATCTCTGAATAACATTCGATAAATCGTTAATAGTACCACATAACCCGGGAAATTTCTGTACAACTCTTAGAGTATGCGGACCGGGAAAGTTGACAATAAGTGCAACCCTATCAGGGTCAAGCAAAAGCTTCCGTTTACTAATGATGTATGAAAGAAATTTCACCTTATTTGCGGCCAGGGTTACCTTTTCGGGGTTAACTGTCAACCCAACCTCCCTAAACCACCTCAAAACTGTACAAAAATGGTCCACGTGAGACTCCATGTCATCACTACATATAATTACATCATCTATGCATTTCAAGACAAATTTATATTTATATTCCGAGAGCAATGGTCTACAACTATTGAAAGGGCCTGTCTACCGAAGTTAGCAACCATTGGGATCCGATTAAACCATATAGATTCCAAGGGGTGCTAAATGTGGTGTATTTGCGACAAGACGGATTAAGCAAACGATCGATGAAAACTGTGGTTTAAATCCAAAACGGAATACATTTTAGCGCGTCCGAGATGTTGCAAGGTGCAATTTACTGTCGGAAGTGGGAAGCGGTCTTTATGAAAATTGCGATTTACAAAAGTGTGGTTATTTATCAATCTGTACTTGTCACTGTATTTCTTTTTGACAAGGAATACAAGACAGCAATAATCGGATGTCGATGGCACGATCATGCCAACTTTAACAACTTTTCAATTATTTCATGAAACGCCCTAAGTTTAGGATGGTAAAATATCGCACTTCCCTATTTGGGACAAAATAACATCACTGCATTCCTGTTGAATATGCTCTAAACTACCTTCAAAATTTCCCGACACATTCACAGATTTTTCTGAGGACAACTGATTTACCTGGACACACTCACCAGAATACAAATGTATTTAAATACTTGGCGCAAATCCGAAGGAAAGCGTAACATCCTCATGATTTATGGAAACACGATAGTGGCCTAAAAATTAAAATCATAAAATAATCTTATAGCTTAACACAGGCAAAATCCAGAAATCATAACTCCACGAAAAACTGCCCATTTGAAAGTGTAAATTGACTACCTGCGAGATCGACAACACATCGCCGTTAGCAATAAACAATCTCAGTTCCATCGCACGCTGAATACATGAATGGTAAATTACCTTGTTACTTAATAAGGATTTTACAAACCCCAACTAGTGACGCAATAAGTGAATTACTTATCGATTAGAGGAGGATACGAAATTCCACCACAAGCTACTTGAACAATACATGAAGACTACGGTTTATATCGAGAAAATGAGCAGCGACTGGAAACACAGCCGAGACAGGGCAATCCACCCTCAAATTGCCCTTGGCAATGCATTTGAAACACATTCTTTCCTGCCACGAGGTTCATGGCTCTTTACAATCCACACTTAAATGTCTACATTTGGAACAATTTATGTAGCATCGATTTAAAACACGCTCATTTTCTACCCACTTTGCTCCTACTGCTAGAAGTGGTAGGAGAATACACGGAATTAAATTCTGACACTGCACTTACACAACTCTGTAATTCGACCGCTAAAGTCCGGAATTTTTCCATACTTCGGGGTTCAAGCACAGTGCTCGAACAAGTGGAGTAAGATTTTCTAACACTACTCAAACTATTTACTCTCCGGTAAATTTAAACAAAGGCCCCTTTGGTGAGAAACTATAGAATCAATAATTCATTAGGATGTTGAAAACGATATATCGTTTCGCTCTCACACATGCGTTTTACACGCGATGGGAAAACATGGGTCAGCACTCTGCGGTGGAAATTTACAAAGCTACTATTTTCAGCAATTATTTCCTCCAAAATCAGCTGTAAGGCATGGCCTTGACATTTCACGGCCAACACACGCAACAAAGTTATGTCATCACACAGACTTTGGTCTATGACCTGGGCGACTACGATGAAAAAAAGCAACACCGTGCGAGGCGAGGCTAGGTTTAAATTGGGCACAGCTTGCAAAGCCTGAACAAATATCTTAGAAGAAAATGTATGCATGGAACTGGGACTCACTGAGACAACCTCCTCAGCGACATCACTCGTGTTCCGGTTGTGATCCCTCACATGTTGCACAGCCATTCTTTGTAATTATACCATAGTAGCTTCGAAGGGGAAAGGTGTCTAATTTATGGAGAGGAATGCGGAGAGATCTTCTTTATTAAGATGGTACAAAAACCCGATGCACTCAGCCATTATGAAAAAATACCAAAACCCAAATATTAGCAAATATAAGCAGAGTACTGCGCAGTTTTCTTGCGACGTCTAACACAAGAATATACACAAAGACAAATTCCATCTTAAACAATTTATTCGGGCTTAATACAAGTGTTTTATCATAAGACAGTTTACTGTAAAACTGATTTAAAAACAAGACAATGACGTCACGGGCACCAAAATGTACTGGCCAATCAAAGCCGTGACTTGTATAAAATTTATATTCCTTTAAAAGATGCAAAACCTCCACACTGGAAAATTTTTTAAAAATTCTTAGTGAAATGAGGACTCCTTTTTAACCAAGTAGTACTAAACACCATCACACTGAATGTAAACTGATTAGAGAAAATGCAATTGCAGTACTGAAAGCTGAATTTAGGAATAAGAAGTTCAAATTATTTAACTGCCCTTCACATGTTAATACTGGAATTCATTACTAACATTCACTAGAGCGCCGTGATTGCCCTCCAAAGACTAGTGAGATTTTAAAAGTGTGTTCTGACCAGTACAAATTAAAAACGTATATTAAAACCAATGAACCATCCTCGGCTCGAACCATTAAAAATTATTTCACAGAGGTAGGTTACCTCAATTGTATCACCATAATGCGCAAGCCGGTCCGGACCCATTCAACATTCCATCCCATTTCCAGGCGGCTTGTAAAATATGAATATTCAAAACTACTTTAAACAATATTCTAAGTGCAAGGCTACACACAACAGAAAACTCTACGGGTCACACACTACTAGTAACATGAACCAAACAAATATTTAAACACTGCGGGCACAAACTGGATTTAGAATACACGCTACATGGGCAACCCTAGATTTCCTTGACTAGTCCACACTCAAACTGAATTCAAAACTCAATGCATTATGCGGCCAACCCACCTATGTTTCTTGCCGTCTGCCATTGTGATAATCAAACTGTCGTGAGCTACGAAGTTGAAATGTGTAGCAACTTAACATTGCATGAAAATCCATCTGGGCCAGGAACAGAAATTAAAGCGAAGTTACTCAAATGCTTGCTGGCATAGAAGTGGATGAGCCACTGACATGAACAGAAGGCCCAAACTTCAAACTGTAGCCAGTGACCAATGAGAGGGAAGCCCGACGCGCATGCGTTTTAGGAAGGGATACATAGAGGATGGAAGGAAAGGGAAGAAGGTAGGTTGCCAATACAGCTCAGAGGCGGAGCGGCCGAGCTCAGCAAAGTCATTACTGTCTGAAGTGCACTCTATACTGCGCAACATGTTCTGGTAGAAAGGTAATTTTTTAGTCGGAATACTTATATATGTTACACTACGATATATATTTTTGTCTTGGGAATCTAATATAACATGCCGGAATACTTTATACCAAATTAACAATCATAAAGAGTGAAACATTTTATACGTGGTATTATTAGGGCACAATAAAATACAACTTTTGACGTGGAATAAATTTATAAGAAAATAATAAATATTCTAAAAAAAAAACCCTAAAAATTTCAAAAATTTACAAAATATATAAAATTTCCTAACAATCGCCAAAAATATAAAAAAACTGAAAATTTAAGAAAATATTACATTATATTCACACATTTCCCACCACCCTAAACATCAGCCCCCACCCTAACCAAGACATTTTCGGAACCATTTCACAGATTTTAACCAAATTCGCTACGTTAACATTGCATGAAAGGAGAATTGGATTTGGAAAGTGATTGATATTCATCCGCTACTTTAAGAAATAGTATTAATTGAAAAATAATTAATTTAAGTTATATATTGGGAAAGATTTAACTGATTAAAAATTAATTTAGTAAGATGACAGTGAGTGAAATAGGCATGGAATTTAGAAACCAATAATTTTACTGCCCGTCATTTTAGAAGATAGTGCAAACTGGAATAAAAAAGGCTCTAACTTTAAGTCCGCCGATTTTTTAAGATAGTGCCGAATGAAAAATAAAGATTCGATGTCATATCTCAGGATAAAATAATCAATTCTTACCAAATTTCGCAATCAATAATCATAAAGTAGGTTATATAAACGGAGTGAGTTTCACTATTATTAAAAAAAAAAAAAAAAAATAAAAGACTGCCATAAAAATTGATTAGACTACTATGCTATTTGTACGAAATCGTGTAACAAACCTAAATATAACATTATTTAGGTTTGAATAGGAATTATTCAATTGAATAGGAATAGGTTTAGGTAGGAATAATGAGTGCAGTCTCTGCTACTATCATCAAATGCGTCAACGAGATCTCTATAGTCCACAGATTTTAAGGTAGTCTACAAATAAATCTGGTTTGTTCATATCTCGGGAAACAATCAACCGATTCCAATCTAGGTTAGCAAACATATAGTATTGTGGTAGGTCATGTATATTGATATGCTGTGTTTTAAGAGGTCCAGACACTTATTTTAAAAATTACGGCCATAGCATAGCATGCTGTATCTACGAAACAATGTAAATAGTTTCAACTTAACTAAGTAAGCTGGCAGTATCTGTGCAAGCATTGAATCAAGTTTTATATAATTCATTTGTCACCCATTTTGTATGATAGCAGAAAATGAAAAATTAAGCTGTTTTTCCCTATATCGAAATACATTTATTTGATAACCACAAAATTCATGCGACCAGCTATACTTTTGTAGTCCCTATAAATGTATACGACTTAAGTAGATATTCATATAAATGTATACGACTTATTCATATAAATGTATACGACTGAAGTAGATATTCATATAAATGTATACGACTTAAGTTGTATTACTCAAATTGCATTGTATTCTGTTGTATTACTCAAAGAGTTTCAACCAAACTTAATATTTAGCAGTGAATATAAAAAACATATAATGTGCCAATACGTTACCGTCTTTTGTCTGTTAATGAAACTACGCCACATGAGAAAATGTAACTTTTATGCAAAAGAGCAATATGGGTTGGTGCAATCATCCAATTCCCACCAAATTTTGCACACTAGTAGTGGCACAGCAGTCCATGTTATAAGTGTATCTGGCTTGATTTGTAGTATGGCTGCAATATAAACAATTGCGATAAATTTCTCATTTCTATTAAAAATTTAACCAAATTAAATTGAACTTGGAATTAGGCATGTTTACAGAGATCACACTTTGCTACTTCTTGTAGGATACTGTGAGGCGATAAAATGCAACATTTATGCAATGTCTCTGGAACCAATAATCTAATTCACACAAAATTTTAGGCCTTGTAAACTTACACATTGTAATTGGGCCAGATATTTTTTAATGGTAAAATATAAATAATTTAGATAAGTTTTATATATATTAAGTAATTCGACTAATATTAGCCAAGCATCATACGCTGATAGTATTTAGTAGAAGCATTAGAGACGCCTATACTTAGCCTGTTTTTAAGCCTTTATGTACGATTGCGCCAAAAGAGATTAAGATTTCATGCTATTTCTCCAAAACCAATCAACCTATTTTCACCAAATTCACACACAAGTAGTGCTATGATAGGCAATGAAACTTACATGATTTAAGTGACGCGCACTTTTTTTCAAACTTTAGACTGATTGTTTGGACTTTTTCATAGACTTTCAATTTAGCTACTGTACAACCTAGCTTTACCGGACAGTTTCGTTGAACAAGGCCACAAGTTTTCTTTACTACCCAAAGTAAGGGATTTTTTTTAACATAACTTAATAACGCGCAACGAGAAGGAATGTTGCTGGTAAATAATCCCTTGTTGCACTTTATATTTTGTTCTGAATAAAGGAAAATAGTTGGCCTTGCCACTAATTTATTTGACAGCCACCTTTTAGTACAGTTACAACTGAAAATACCAAATATATTACGCTCGGTATCCAAAACAGTAGTGCGAAATAATACTCTATGTATTGCTTGATCCATGGAGAAATGAGTTATATGAACATACATAAATGGCAGACTTCGATTTGAACCCACAAACTTTATGGTATTCAGACGTCTACTGTTAGTCAAAGACATGCCAGTATATTGAAATGCATCATATACAGAAACGCATCTCTAAGAGCAATAAGTGCATGATAATTCCTGTCCTAATGGAACGGACTGAGTAATAAAGCCTAGTCAGCCCCTACATTATACGCGAGGTATTTAAATTAGACAGACTTCGGCTGCAAGTTAATAACGGCAAAAATTATGTATTCCAACGATTTGATATCTAAAGTGAATCCTAAGGGAGATGCACGTATTTCATGTTGGACCTGAGACACTAGTTTATAACAAACACTAGATAAAATTTCTAAGGTGGAATAATGAGTGTCTGGATAACGGAACTAAAAATTGTAAACATCACAACACCAGTCTGCAGCTGTCATCAAATTAATGCAGGGAAATAATTACGACTACTCCACTTATTTCGACTTAATTTAATTTATACTGTAGCATACTTGGGATTTAAAAGACGGATTATTAACCCATATGCCCCAATTAACCTTAAACATTATCCAGACACTTAGTTTATGATTTATGGAAGATGTAATAATGTAGAGTGCTTGAGATCTAACTTTGAAAATATGCACCGCCCTTAGCATTCAATTTACACCACATCGTACATACGTTGACACCTTCTCTTTTCGTGATTAGCCTGCAGCCGAAGGTAGTAGGTTTAATTGAGAAGTATACTGTATATTGAAGTTGAAGTTCTAGTTGGTGACTTGTGGAGAAAGATGAGTGGGGCAGACAAAAAGTGACTGACGGTTCTGTTCGCAGAGAGAGGCAGCCATTGTACAAGTTACGGACGCCCACCAAGTTGTTCCACGTGAGGCGCATGCCGCGGGACAACTACTCGCTCTTCCACGCGGTGGCGCAGCAGGTAGCGTGGGACATGCCACCTATCATCGCCGCCAACGCACTCAACTACTTGTCCACGATGAGCATGCGCGTGAACATCGGGCACTACACCGAATATCTCCAGGCTGGCATGTGGAGACAAGGCGAGAGGTATAGTGACCGCCTCAGCGATATTGGGGCCATGCAGACCTTCCTGGGGGAAATACGGGCGGGAGTGGTGGCCGCCGGCCTGGAGTGCCTCAAGCCACTCGCAAACGAGTTCATGGTCAACTTCTTCGTCTTCAATGAGCACGGACACCTGCGGCCCGTTTACTGCAACAGGATGCCCTTACGCATGTCCTGTTGGTTGCTGCAGACTCGAGGTGCGGACCAACAAGGCAACGAGTCCATCTTCTTCGACAGCATCGAGGCCATCAATATCCTCATACGCTGACCGGGAAGTCAACTCTGGGTGCAAAACTTTTATATATGAACCATTTATGTACTTAACTATAGAATAACATTGATATATCCATGTATTTACCTCCGCACAATACCTGCTCTATTAAACGTTCAATTACTCCAATGATATTACGTTGAGTTGGCGTAGCAAGGAGCTGGCATAAGATGACTACGCAATAGTAACCAATGCCTTTAGTACGCAGACTACTGTTGTGGAAACAAAACTCATATAAGCTGCTCAGGGTTAACTATGCATTTTCTGAAATAAAATAATTAAATAATTGCTGCCTGTACCTGCATATATTTTAACAGGCAAATTGACAGGAATGAGCCAACAAAGGTCGGTAACGATGAAAGGAAGGTTAAGATTAAACGCGGTTACTTCGCAATTTTTAAATCAAACTATTGAAAAATGACCCCGTGTATGATGTGCTTGGTTGTCTCCTAAATATATCGTGTGTTAAAAACGTTTTATATTTCTGTTAGCATAAACAATCTTATTTCTGGTTAAATGAAATATTTCCTTACATTTGATCTATAAATAATAAAAGTGCATTTTTTAATAATATGAAAAAAAAGATTGAACTAGGTGTGTTGGTAATACCTGGTAAGAAATAGTACTAATGCCAAATATTATTACAATGAGTGCTCACGTATACGGTGCGTTGTCCCATTGGTGTAATTTTCTTGTCTCGGCTAATCTTTGTTTTCATAAGTTGGTGGAATATTCTGGAAGTAAAACTTCAGCAGGGTTTCGGAAAAGTTGAAAATATTCGTGAAAAGACTATAGTTCCAATACTTAGCGTGGAATTAAACGTGTTTTGTAAACATTTGTGAGTTCTTAAGTAATTTTTCCTCCTCCCCCTGTTTTAATGCATTTGAATGAATCAATTGTCAAGTTGATAGAAATGTTTATTTTATACATGTTGGAAGAATACATAATGTGCAGGCGTTCCGAAAGTGCGTAGTTTACCATGAAAATCCTTTGTTAATTTTACTGATTTTTTGTTGCAAACTTTGTTGAAAAATTCTCAGACGACCAAATGGATTCTGAACATATCATTTATATTTACGCCTGACTCTTCTTTGATGTGATGTCATAGATTACATTGATATTGATAAATTTAAAAGGTAGAAAAAAATTCCAGAAATTTATATCTTAAGAAGTTTGAACACTGAAGGGAAAGCTATACATAGCAGAAACTCATTATTTAATATAATATTAATAACATAAATTATTGGCGTTTAAAATCATTTGTCACGCATTGTGTTTCAGTTTACTTCTCACAGAAGTACTTACATATGTATTTGAGAAATTTATCTGATCTTCTCAAAGGTCTAGGCAGTTAAACCATATATTTTGTCAAAGTTATCCAGCAGAAGGAATTTGTTCCATATTTCAAATGAAACATTGTTATTTTAATGATAAAATAACATTAAAATTTTGTTATACTACTTTTCAAAGCGGCGAACTATTATGACTGATATGTAGATAATTAAGTGAATATTTCATGTGCTTCGTTTCTTCAGCTATTTGTCTCCGACTAATTAAAGTTATGTCATTTTATGTTGTGTACCATGGGGCAGTTTTCCTGTAAAGGTAAGCGTTAATTCAGCTTTTTGTTGCTAAGTTATGGTGTCTAATCATTATTATTCAGGTAGCACTATTTTATTAAATGACCTAACTAAAGAAATATAAATGTATGCGTCAGCTTCAGTGTTTTTTTTTAATTAAATTGTTTCTTAAGTTGCTCTGTAGAAACAAAATAGTTATATATTTATAACTTTTTATATTTAATCATAATAATATTAATTAAAAAGTTGTCTTTCGTAGTAGGCCTACTATTTGTATATCAGATCCTACAGCAGTTGGTCAGAATATTGTCTAGATACATTCCTTGAGCTTCTTCGTAATGCCAACTCCCAAGACACCGGAAAATCTATGATATGAATTTAAAATTAAATTATCAGTCATCGTGTAGAGCAATGTCACACTCGTGAATAAGCCGTCACTAGATCCTGTCCAAAATATAAGTTCCCCAACAACCTGATAATTTGTCATACATGGCTAGTCTGCAGATGTTCTGTCCCACACATGGAAGTCGTATCCAGACACTGTCATAGTCTCGCAGTGACCACTTATATAGCATTTCACTCTCGCATTATCTGTGTCGTTAAGTTGTCGAAGTATAGGCTGTTCACTGCAAGGCAAGTATTTTTTAAATGAACATTTGGAAAATATCCCTACCTGATAAAACGACACACACTACCATACCCATTAGCATGCATGCTTCCACTTAAGTTGGCAGCGATTTAGCTATAGCTAGTATAAATTTTTAAGCTATGGTCAGTCAAGATTAAATTTATTTTCCTTATAAATCTATATTCGTAATGCATTAATTCCCTCACAGTTACAAATTAGGCCTACGGCAATGTAAGTTTTGCACATAACGGACGGATACGAAACAAGGAGAATAACTGATCTTAACAAAGGCTTAAAAAAGTGCTGACTTTACCTTCTAAAGCCAATACAGTATTAAGAAAAGAAATAAACTATGACTTTTTCTGCTTTACACAGTCATCCACAAAAATATAATCTGCATTTTCTACTATTTCGCACAGAAATTCCAATCTTTACATTGTAACAGTGATCAAAGTTGTTAACACGATTAGATACAAATAGCTCATTCAAGGTCTTAGATCGCGAATGTTGGAGCCACTCGCCGACTACTGTAGCCGGCAGACGTTTGTCAATGTCTGTGCTTGCTCGAGCAGGGTGAGCGAAGCAAAGGGGTAAGAGATGCGAGCGCAGGTATCTGCTATTCCACAAATATCAGCAGAAGTATGCATGGCAATGGAGAACGAAGGACGTGTGCAGAGGTACGGAAAAGTTATACTCCGTGTTACAAAATTGCACTTGCCCACGATGTAAATATATACGACCACATATCATAAAAACTATACAACTGAAATACTAGATATTTAGTTGTAACATTCGGTGCAATTTCGAGTGGATTCATTTATGCGAACGTTCTAACAAAGTGTAACGAAACAGTAATTGTAGGCCAATGAAGTTCTCTGAAAACATAGAAACGTTGTAAAGCTTTATTTGCTAAAATTCGCGAAAATTTGTGTTTTTACTCATAGTGGACTGTCCCGCGGTCTGTCGCATGATATAAATAAAGCCTATATATAGTTTTTAGAAAATAAGAAATAAAATAATACATATAAGAAAATGCCGTCACTGTGACATATTACACTATACAGCATAATTTTCACCTACTTCACCAATTCCATCCAATT
The DNA here is from genome assembly GCA_029891345.1 of Dryococelus australis. Classification (NCBI taxonomy): domain Eukaryota; kingdom Metazoa; phylum Arthropoda; class Insecta; order Phasmatodea; family Phasmatidae; genus Dryococelus; species Dryococelus australis. The sequence goes on along the minus strand of CM057002.1, from coordinate 89,876,419 downwards.
AAATTGCGTGTAAGCATTATTGCCATGTTTGACGGTACCTAGTTTAAGTGAAATTGTGGTCTGCATACGCATAGGTGTTCAAATTATAAAACCCAAGAAAATCATAGTAAATCTAAGGTCGTTTATGAATTATTTCTAGAATTACGAATTATGTGCAAAAGTAATGCCACATGTATATACGTTTCTCCAAATAATACTGGCTTCTGCAGCACGGTATAATCGCTGCAAAATTATTTCTGTGGCATTAATGATAAAATAATTTTTTTGTTCCAAATTAACAGTCCGTAATAAACGTTTGTACCAATATGAATTATACCAGTAAATGTTACTCCAAACGCCACTTTCATTAAAAGAAAATAATTCCTCGATTATGAAACAAAGAACGTACACATATGTACTCCTGTTTGGAAACCATCAAAATCTGAAACAGTAACAGTTTAAAAATGTATGCCTGCCAAATTACTAGACAAGCAGATTCGAAACTAATACTATTGTTAAATTGCTTTGTTGTGTTGAAGTTACCTAAGTTCACACGTGTTTGCTCAAGAAGTTGCAGGTTCGATTTTGGGTCGTAGCTAAATTTTTTTAGATATAATAGAAAACACAATCTTTCTATTACAGTTGTGGTGTATAATTTTATTTTCGAAAGCATATTATATATATTTTTACATTCGCTATTCACTTATGTGATTGAAATACAAGCTTAACTGTAATATTACCAATTTATATTTTGCAAGTCCACTTAGTAAGTTAATGTACTTATTACAAGAAAAAACAGATATTTATTTAGTAACTAGTATCTAGAGTTTTAGTTGTAACAGTACAAGAAAAAATTCAACTATATTTCCTGATTTACAGCACACATATTTTTAATTCCATGACAACTTTATAGTCGCAGTTTTCCTATTGGAAGTGACTTTTCCCATGAAAGGGTGACCCATAAGGACGGGCACAAATCACACCCCCTTGCGTTACTCGGGATTCACAACCGGAACTTCTCACTCTCAGCACTCAACCCCCACTGCGCCACAGAGAGCAGCAAATACGTTAACAATAACACTGTCAGTTGTAATACGGACTTATTTAAATTGAGCAAAAAGCAGCTTACTTCATTGGAGATAATTTGTAAGTTACAGCTTACGTAGTATATTAAGTGATTGTTCCACATTGTATGATTTTCTACCACGATGGTTGGGTTTCGCAAGCTTATATTTGCGCTAAATTAAATGTAGTTTATAGCGGGAAAAGTTTCGAATGTTGATTCTTAAAATATATATAGTTTACCTTTAAATTTATACATCACTCTTTTCCTTGGTATAACCATTTAAAAAAAGAAACTTTTTTTTTTGACATTTTTTCAGTTCTATTTTGTGTTATTGTACAGCATTGATTAATCTAAATATTCTTGTGTCATTTAATGTAATATTATTTTATTTATTATGAATGTTTTAAATTTATTATTCGTTACTACAATTTAATTTGGAGCCCGAAAACTAGATGTTTTATTGCGATTTATTTCGACAAGAGAGTAAGACGAGACACAATTAAAAAATTCTATACCATCAGAAAGATCGTGCCAGCCGCTATGAATATGCTACAAAATTACATTTCGCATTGTATAGATAGACGATAACTCTGTACGACTTTCTATTATTTGCATGAATTTTGAATTTTTCTAGAAGTAAACCTTCTGTGTTGTAAAATGTGTTCGAGTTGGCTTAATATAATACTAGTAATATGATTATGTAGATTGAGGATTATGTAGATTGAGGCATAAGTGACTGTGGAATTGGATTCGGATTCACCGGCCGTCATCTTGTTACGTCACAGTCATCATCTTGAATTTCATTGATATTGACCTGACTTTGAACCCATTAACTTCACCTTGACCCCGTTGACTTCTGATAAAAATTCTAAAAAATATATACGAAATAAGTCAAATCGTAAAAAAATAATTTAAAATTTATAAAATATTTATTGTTAAAAAATTTAACTTTTAAAAAATTAAAAAAATTAAAAAATTCATTTTAAAAAATTGATTAATAAAAATTATATTTGAAAAATTTTTTAATTAAAAAATATTATTAACCCCAGCGGCCATTTTTACCTTTTTCCTTCGACATCTCCCTTTTTTCTCTCAAAATTTTCCCCAAGAAATTTTTTTATTAAAAAATCATAAAAAATATGTTTATTTAAATGTCTTAAACCCCGGCGGCAATTTTTCCTTTTTCCCTCGGAATTTCCCCTCATTCCCTCAAAATTTCCCCTGAGAAATTTTTTTATTCAAAAATTGTATTTTAAAATTTCTTTATTAAAAAGTCTCTAAACCCGGCAACCATTTCCCCCCTTTTCCCTCGAAATTTCCCTTTATATCCTCAAAATTTCCTTTACAAATTTTATTAAAAAATACTTTAAACATTTTTATAAAAAAAAAAAACGTATGTATGTTATTGCCTCTCTCATATCTGTTTGTTCGACCACATTCGTTCGACTAAACCTAGCCATTTATATTGGATAATTACTCGCCCAATGTTTCCCATTGGCTAATTACTCACCTCTGTTCGATCCCCTCCACCCCCAACACTCCTAACTAGTCACATTCGTTCAATCCCTTACAATATATTTAATTGCATAATTACTCCACCAATGATTCTCATTGCCTTATTAGCCACTTTGCTTCATCTCCTCCACCTTCCCCCAATGCTCACATTGGCTAATTAGTCACTTGCTCCACCTCACCGATGATTCTCATTGGCTAATTAGTCGCTTCGCTCCATCCCCGCCAATCTATCCGATGGGCTTATTAGTCACTTTTAACTCGATTAAATGATTCTCATTGGCTAATTACTCACATCCGTCCCATCCCCGCCAATGTTTCTCATTGGCTAATTAGTTACATTGTTCGACTGTCGGTTCCCCTCCACCCACTCCAATGACTCTCATTGGCTAATTAATGTGTAGTTGGCAGCCTCCACCTCCGCCAATGTATTCTCATTGGCTAATTACTCACTTCGCTCGATCCAATGTCTCTCATTGGCTAATTAGTACGCCAATGCTTTCCATTGGCAGTTAACTCACTCTGTTTGACCCCCTCCACCACGTGACAACCCTCCCGATTGGCTGATTATCTCGGGTATCTTCGGAAGCCCTTGGTGCTGCCAATGTTTCTAATTTGCTAATTAGTCTGTCAGTGCTTACCATTGGTTAATTACTGTTTAGTCGGCGATCTTCCACCACCTCTGTTCCACCCCGCAAATGCTCCCGATTAGTTATTTACTCAGTTCGCTCGATCAAATGATTCTCCTTGGTTAATTAGTCGTATGCTCCATCCCCACCAATCTCTTCGATTGGCTTTAAAGGCGCATCTCGAGCGTCTCTGGGAAAAAGTAGCACCTCGCTATTTCGAGAGGAGAGCCCGATGCTCATTTCTGAACTTGTAAGTATCAAACGTCTGTTACGGTAGCCATGTCATCAAGTACAGAAGAAATCCTCAGCAACGCAGAAGAAACATGAGACGATATTCTTCAGTTCATCCATACGATATTGGCACGGGGAGCAACGTCGTCTACGGATAGGAACCCACGACCATCAGGAAACCCACTACCACCAGTCAACCCTCATCCATCCGTCAACTCGTACCAGCCACCAGGATATATTGTATTCTCACCCAGTTTTGCAGAGAGTCCCATCAGCTCCGACTTCGAAGACAGTGACATCGAAGAAGTGACCGTCATAGAATTTTCTCCATTCAGATCAGAAGACACAAGCAAGTACAGTGAACTGAACTGGGGGTACCGACGCGTCAGTTTTCGAGATGCTAGAGGCGTTCTGCAAATTCGTTTTTGCGACAGCACAATTCACTGGCTACGCAGCTATGATGACTTCAAAGGCTGTTGCATGCTGAACACACTAACGTGGGAATACAAAAACTGTTACGTGTAACTCTACGCTTCCCTCTTTGCTGGAGGAGTTGGTAAAACAAAATTGCTACGTTCACACAAGTAAGGCAAGAATGTACAAAAGCGTATTGTACTAACTGTTCCGAGAAAATAAAAACAATAAGCTGTATAAATGGCTGGAGAAATGCGATAAACGTAACCACGTCGTGAAAAGGCATCGATTTCCAAACTGGAGCTCCAACTGTACGCCGTATGCATGCAAAGTGCACCTAGTCTCGCGGCCGAGACCTTTCACCAAGTCTTCTCGCAAGGACGGTGCGCATCCAGGTGAAAAGTTTAATCCAGAGAAACAATACGCAAGTACATCTCTCCTACTGAACGGCGTAACTTATACGGACCAGCCGTCATCTACCGTGACCGTGGAGAGATGTGACTAAAATTTTAATTTCCTCCTCCTCGAAAGAAGAATAATCTATAGTAAGGTGTTTGAATAAACAGTGCTGTCCACAAACAAAGTTTCCTACAAACATTGGAAATATGAAAAAAGAAATTGCGGACGAGAAACGTACAACCAAGTATGACAGGGAAAATTGCGAAATTATTCACGAAATTTAAAAAAAATGACAAACTCTTTAATGTATGTTTGGAACGGTGTGATGGTGCTTGGCACAGTTTGGATGTTACAACACTGTCGAACCCATCACCCAGGTGATGAAAACCTCCCATTCCCCCCGTAATTATTGTGTTCAGATAAAGCATACTGTGTAAACAACATAATGCTGGACGTGATTATTAGTATGGAGGGCAAAGAAAAGTGTCTTAGGCATAAAGAAAATCATTATTATCTCATAATTTTTTTCAGTAAAATGTTTGTTAAATATTATCACTTTGTAATATTAATGTTTACCAAGTTTTTCAGTGAATATGTTTATCGTGTAAAATATAATTTTCTTTTCAAGTGGTTTGTGTGTAAATACAATGTAGATATTATATTATTTAAATTTTTCTCATGTACGATGTATGTATTAATATTATTTTCTTTCAATATTTTTTGTGTACAAGTATGATATATCTATACATACGATGTAAAATTAATATTTTTATGTTATAAGTGTGTGTGTGTGCAATATTTTGTTTATTCGTAGTAAAAATCGTGTTAAAAAATGGTAATGTATATCTGCCGCTGCTGCTGCATGCAAGTGATACAGAGAGAGGGTCGGCTGCCATCCTTGCATCGTGTGGCAGAATGAAGGTTGCCACATAAGCACTTCCTCTCTCCGTCAGCATTCTTGTTCCCCTTCCGTCTTCACACACTTGCGTGTGCTAGTTAACATAGGTCAGTTCCATCGTGCAGAGTGAAAATTTTTTTTTTATTGAACGCCACCTCTTTAAATGGCTATTTGTTGTAATAAGGAAAAAGAACCAAAAAAGTGCGGCAAATTTAAGAGTAATTTTCTTTTGTTTTTTAAGTTTGTAGGTAATAGGAACTGTTTAACAAAAATAACTGTTGCGTGTACTTGTCCCATTCTCCGAGGGAAAAGTAAGTGCAATGTAAAGAGATTATTCAATTAAAAAACTTCTTACGTTTCTGTTTACACATGGAATAAACAATAAAGTACTTAACACACACACAGTTATAAGATAAATAACAGGTAGTTGAATTGAGATTTAAAAACACAAACAAATAACACACTAAATAAAAAAATTTTATTAATGCATGTCTCTCTCTCTCTCGCTCTCTCTCTCTCTCTCTCTCTCTTCAAAATCGCATGCGTTTTACGTTCGTACAAATGTCTCAATTGTAATGGAGATTCTTGGTCGGTAGAAATAGTTTCACAAGTCGTTCCATGTTACATTTCACCTCTGTAGGAACACTCACGCAGTAAGACAGTTCTAGGTGCACATCGGCAACATTGTTACGTAACGCGAGTAATTTTGTATCAAAGTTATTTAAACACTGACGAACCTCATCACCATCGGGTGGAAAAGGGGGAGGGGGGGTGTGATAGCATCGAGAGGCAGCGGAGACCACATGTCCTCCCATATTTTGCCATTCGTAGGATCAATATCAGAGACTAGCGGATATCGTATCGGCACAGGCGAGTCCATCACTCTGCGAGTCTATGTTGGTATTGTTGTTGTTTGCACGTGTAAAACATTAATTTCGGTCACTCTATGTTCTCGCTGCGGTATGTTGACAGCTTCAAGCAGCAGTGAACCTTCATTGATGGTGTTGTCACATGTAACCAACTCACCCGACTGGAAGCCACGAAAGGGTGGCGACTGGGGACCCTGAAAGGACGCTGCTGCCTGGAAGGGTGCCGTCTGAGTGCTTCATAAGGACGTCTCCATCGCGATGCCGGACTCTGCTATAGATGCAGCGCTGGATACTACCGTGATCTCCGGTGGTGCAGTACCGCGCCGTTCTGAGATGAAGGTATCCGCCTTTTCGAACAACTCTCCCGCCGAAATTAGGAGGGCATCGTCACACTCAGACCAGAAATCGAGCAACGACATGGAGAAGATGGGTTCCAGCTAATGTCCATAGCTACAGTACAAGAAAAATCTTCAACACCGATACGATATCGAAATCACTTGTTGGCTGTAGGCAGCGGCCCCAAGAAAAAAATTTGTGCATCGGCTTACACGTGTCACACCAGGACACGGCATCATCATCCTTTGGCACCACGGCACCCCGTTTCTCCGTCAGACGCGCCTCGCACCATACACGGGGGTGCGGTTGCCAAGGGTACCTAGGCTCTATTTCGTACCAATTACAGCCTGTGCATAGTGCGTACCCTCTAAAACACGTCAAGCAATTTGTAATATTCACCAACATACCTTTCACCGCCCGATGCTGTACAACAATGGAGCACCAACGTCCAAACTAAAGCTTATAAGCGGGGGTCCGAACCCCGTCTTCCTTTAATGCTCCGCGTACTCTCAACACAGCCTGCCTCCCGTTCAGGATGTACTTGTTTGCTCGCGAATTAAAGAAGTTGACATACTAGTTCGTCTTTTTCATAACCGTTTACATATTGTTTACTATAAGGTATTAATATATTATCGACGAAATTCTGCAAATAACCAATAGAAGAAAAAGGGGTGCTGGGGGGAGGGGTTACAGGCAGGTAAATGGAGTGGGAGGTGTTCCCCGCCATAATAGCCACGTCGCATCTCTTACGAGAGAGGATACTGACGAAACCGCACATCGCGCATATGAGCGGAAATGCAGCTAGCCGCCAGGAAACACGTATTAATTCTAGTTGAAAGTTTTTTTTTTTTTTTGCGTCTGAAGCGCTAGTACGATATAGCATGGTTTTTCCGTGTTAACGACGTCTTCACGTCCCAAGGATTTCGCTTGGCGGCGGGCAAAACCGGGCAGGTGACCAGGCTCCAACTTCTGAAAGCTATTTCGATCACATTGTCTTTCATGGCGTAATTAAACAGCTTGACATGTTCGCGAGTGCTCGGGATCATGTGTGGAACGAATCATTGTATGGTGTTCAAAGTAAGAGAAACGGGCTTCGTGTTTTTGACTACTCCCAACACAGCATCTAAATGCGATGTGGATAGCATTATCACCAGCTTCTACCTCGCTCTTATTATTATTTTCTTATAATCTTTGGCAAATCCCAGAATCATGGAGAGCGGAACGCACACTTCGAACCTACCTTCGTCGTAAATGGGAACACTGTAGGCATCTTCGATTCCCCAGCCTGTCATCTTGGCTACGGGGAGATGGCTAGACGTGAGCGATAGGTAATTTTTTATCGAAGAGGTTATGCCCACATCACGTGACTGGTCGATCGCGACGCCATTAATCTCGAACATTACTCGCTCGAAAAGGTGCAGGAGTTCATTTCGTACCAACTTGGTGGTGGTCGGGTGGGCCCCGTCCGCCTTCGTTAGCCTGCCTCTTATGAACACAAAGGACTTGTTAGTCAGGGTGTAAATATCTTGTCGCTGTGTAGGCATTCTAATCTCCCTTCCGAGAGCGAAATGTCCGACAAGATACAGTTTGTAACAGTGGGTTTCGATTTTATCAAGTTTATCGGCGAATTCTAGGCGCTGATCCATCTCGAGAATTTCTTATGCCATGTCGATTTACTTTTAAACCGAAGTAGACAAGGAAAAACTTTGCGTTTTCAGGTGTTAGTGCAACGCTACCTAGCAGGAAACTGACCTCGGGTTCGATGTACCGCGGGTTTTTATAAGTTTTTGTCTTTCCAGTGAAATTCAGTCCGATCATTTCAGGTGTGATGTTAACGTAATTTCTTCGTTTCGGAAATTTATCAATTCCTCGTTTTGGTCAACGATCGAAACGGCAACTTCGTGGACGCTCTTTGCAACGATAGGAACGTAAATAAACGTTATCGGAGATTCTACGATTTTATATCCAGGACCTACGGTGGGAGCAAACTCGTAAATAGTACTGAACGGTTTCCCATTCATGTAACTGCAACATTCCAAGTTACAGTTTATCCGTATGACGTTGACTGGAAAGATGTTTACGGTCCGTGATTACTCGTGTTTCATTCCCGCTTCGTACACTCTGACATCGAATCCCAGCATGTGTCCGATGGTATCCTCTTCCATGAAATCTATATATGCAGTGAAAAACATTTCAACTTTCAGGATATTCGGATTCCCATGCAGTTCGAATGCAATGTCGCGCGGTAACGATTTCTTTATGAAGTATTTCATATCCTTCAGCTAGCACACTACGGTGGGAATGCTGATTTCATTCGCTTCTCCTGCCACGATGTACCGAAATGTGGAATTTACGTTTTCTTCTATGTTGGATATGGAGTTGTACGTTTGAAAGTCTACTAGCCTCACACACCATTCACTCTCAAGCTCCTACGGAGGATAAAAGCTAGCCCTCAGCTCGGACGTTTTACCACTCAGAATGATGGACACCGACATACTGTTGAGATCGGTATGGCTGGCAGAACCCTTTATATACCTCACGAATTATATCGATTTTTCCTCCCGAATTTATTCCTAAAAATCTCGATAGCTTAAAAATCACAGGCACAAGTGTCCACAGTTCCACGTGTTGGGCATCTGCTCCGTTTCGTAGTTGTAAGTTAGATAACTATTTTCAGGTACTCGCGCAGTTCGGGCGGAGGGTGCAAATTCCCAAAACTGTCGTGGTATATTGCTTGTTTGCAGTATTTAGCGTAAGTTACATAGTGCATGCCAGGCCTAGTTGTCATGTCCAGACTTATTACGGCAAATTTGTGTATCTTGGGTTTAGCGGGCAAAGCATCTCTCGTAAACACTAATCTAAAATTATTTATTTTCAATTTGCGTGCAAACAGTTCCAAATCGATGCTTGTCAGTGAACGTCTAAGCAGCATTACTTTGATTCCCTTCTTCGATTTTTTACCCTATTTTCTTCCCCCCGTCATTTGATACCCCTCCTCCTCATATTTCTCGATACGGGTGGCGAATAAAGAGCCTTTTGCCGTTTTCTTTGCCCAGGGCAATAGCTTCCATTATTCTGTTATAGCAGCATGTTTCCTCTACCTTTTTTCGATCGTTCGAAGCTCTCTTCACGCACTAACGATATTCGTGACTGCCCCGGCGATACCGGCCAGAGCACCGTATGCACGTATCAGTGCCGCCAGGAACCCTCCTACCTTACTCTTCTTCCCTTTCCTTTTGGTCCTTCGAGGGTTGTTCTGCGAAGACTTTTTGCTTGTACGTAATTTCACGCCTAGTTTCACCTTGACGTTCATGATGTTGTATAGAGAATCTGCCTAGTGTTCAGATCCTTGTTTGGGGGGGGGGGGGTAGAAATGTCGGGTTTTTGCTTGCAAATTAACCTCATCCAGCATGTTGATAACCGTGTCATTGCTCTAGCTTGGTTCGACAAACAATATGACATGGATGATTATCCCACTGCTAGATTTCACTGTCTTTACCTCACGCCGAATCGAATAAAACTGGCTTACAAATAATACATATTCTTCTTTCATACTTTTTTTTCATCCCGTAGCTCCATAACTCTATAGTTCCACAGCTCCATAGATCCATTGCTCCGAAGCTCCATAGCTCTATAGCTCCATCGCCCCATAGCCCCATAGTCCCATAGCTCCATCACCCCACCTTGCCACATCGCCTCATCGCCCCATCGCCCCATAGCTCCAAAGCCCCATCGCCCCACCGCCCAATCGCCCCATCGCCCCATCGCTCTATCGTCCCATATCCCCATCGCTCCATAGATCCATAGCTCCATAGCCCCATCGCCCTATCGTCCCATAGCTCCATGACTCCATAGATCCATCGCCGCATCGCCTCATCAATCTTTCTCAATCTTTCACAATCGTTCGGTTTGTGCCCTCCATACATATGCATAGAAACTACATTCGTTCACCAACAGTATGATACATGCATATATTAGTTTATATAGACAGTATTGAATATCAGCCATTTGTCGTATGGTGCATGCCCTATGCTAGCCTATGCTGGTTGAAATGGATGAATACGATCCTTTTATACATTTTCGTTTCAGTATCATTTTAGACATGAGTAGATATATAATGTGGTCACCAGCACAGCACCACTTTTTATCGAAAATCAAACAATTTTAATCCAAATTTCATAATTTTCAGGCAATTTTTTCAAGCTTCTAGAAATCTCACGTGACATCAGTTTTCAACCCTCAAAAACCAGTAAAAAAAACTTTTCATGCTATAAAAATAAGCAATTTTCATTGAAAAACAAGCAATTTTACCCCAAAATCAAGCAAATTTTCGCGTTTTCTAGTAATGACAATTTTGCAAGCGCGTAATCTAAAAAAAGCAGATTTAAGCCAAAATCGAGTAAATTTAAGCTTAAATCAAATGATCTTATAATTCTTTACAATTTATATTCGAAGCTCTGCTAATTTTTAAAAACTTCTATTTGCTCTAGATTTTCACCAATATCTCGAAGCTCATATGTATCGTCAATGTTATCTGAGATTGATATTTATAAGCTTTATAAATTTGAATGAAATTTGCGAACTACATTTTTAAGGTCTTCAGATGCATTGTCTAATCTATAGAAAGGTGGCTCACAAAGGCTACCTCCCTTAAATGTTATTCAGGCTGCAAGGGAAGACAGTCGACGTCATGTTTATTTAAAATATCGCCAAATTTGATCAAAATTCTTAAAAGTACTCTAGAGCATGTATAAATGTTCCATTTTTCATTTCTTTAAAGCCGCTATATTCTATAAAACTTCCTTCTCATTTATTAGTGTCAAGGCGCTTTTATCTAATATTTTCACATAGTTCTCTCCCAATGAAATTTTATGCTCACCATCTAGAATACAATGAATTTTTTTGACATTATTAGATTCATAAATTTCAAAATCTGTGTGCAGTAAACCATGTATTTTTTCTAGATCTTTTAGTCTGGTGAATTCACACACGAATTGTTTAATTATTGAGCAGAGTCTCTATATGTGTGTTATTTATAAAGAAACCAATTATTTAAAAAATATATATATTTTTTCATTCTCTTAATAATTAAATCTTCTTAATAAATAAAATGGGAACTATTCTCGAAAAGAAAAAAAAAACCATACCTAAGAACTGGAAAAAATTTGACGATTTTGTGTCACACAAACACACAAAAAATAAGCATATTAACACATGTAAAAAATGTACCACCGATTATGCCAGAAATATTTATGATTTAAGTAAAGAGAATGTATTATGCAAATGCGGAAAATAAGTTTCTAAAATATATCTCAAAATGCATAAACACAACAGCAAATAAATTCAACAGGAAGACATATGTAGTGTGTAATGAGAATAAAACTAGCGATTCATTTTATCCTCATAAAGCAACTATAGACAAACATACAACAAAATGTAAAAAAATATTTTAATAAGAAAATATAATGTGAATGTGGAAAATATGTTCGTATTATATATCTCAAAGAGCATAAAAAAATTAATCACACGATACAAAAGTAGATATTCTAAATGAAATGCAACATGATGATTACCCAACAAAAACGTGTACAGTATGTAAACAGGATAAATCAATAAAATTATTTTCTCTTCATAAAATTACTAAGGATAAACATACAACAATATGCAAAGAATGTTGTAATGAGATATATTATCACAGAATAAGTTAACTATTTTAAAAATTACTATAAATAATTGAAGCACTTTCCCCATTGCATTCCATTATTTCATTTTTTTTTTACATTTCTTAATTTATTTTTATATTTATAAATGCTTTTATTATTAAATAAAAGCAACAATAATGGCAACTAACAATCTTACAGCTTAGTTTGATGAGAAGATAGTGAGAGAATTAAGAATTATAGGTAGAGATAAAAAAAATAAATATCGGCATAATCTAAGGAAGATGATTTAATTAGACTTTGGTATAATCTAAGGAAAGATGATTTAATTACAGCTATGGTAAAATTTATTATATATGAACAAAGAGAAGGAAACTTTGTAAATATGCCATATTCAAATTACAATAGAAAATATATGAAAACTTAAAAAAATTCTTTAAAAAATATTTCCATTTTCTAATTATATATCTGTTAAAGCCCTGAAATAAAAGTAAGAGGATATCTGAATGGATAGCAGACAACAATTTTACAAATTTACCTTTATCAGATGCCAATGTCAATTAATTATATAAGCAAGATAAAAAGAATTTAAAAAATGTTTCCTTTCTCTACTAGTGTATTCACAATAAAGAGAAATAGGAGAAGCAATAGAAATTACAGAGTTATTAAAGCTTCTAAAGGTAGAATATCAACTTATAACATTGAGAATTCCTTTAATTTAGTGCAGCCTAATAAATCTTCTATGAAAACTATGGTTTTTGAGATAGTATGTGATCATCTTAGAACATTTAGAGAGCTGAAAATTAAAATTAAATTATATACCAATTGTCGCAAGCAGGAACATAATCAAGTGCAATTATTTACATTTCAGTCATTTAATCATAGGATATTAAATGAAGGAGAATATATAAATATTTATAAAATTATAAAAAAATATATAACTACACAATCATCTGAATTTCAAAAAAGAGGTTCAGGATGTACTTTATATATAGTAATTGGAATGCAATTAGCTAGAAATATGTGTAATCCTTTAAATGGGGCATAATATATTGATGTACCAAAATTTATTCAGATGAAACAAGCATTTATCAATGTGGGTAATTATGATAAATAGGTTTTCTTTGGTTAATAAAATCAAAATTGTATCCAGTAGATCCAGTACCCGCAAAAAGTTATTACATATAGAAGTGTGGATCTTAAAATTGATAAAGTAATGGATAATTATGAATATCCTATTAAAATTGATGATATACCATCAATAGAAAATCAAATTGATACATCTATAGATGTATTCTCTATTAAAGATAAGTCTAAGGTATAGCCACTAAAACTCACAAATAAAAAAAAGGATAATCATATAAAAATACTTTGTCAATAAATGATACAAATTCGCGTCATTATTGGAGAAAAGATTTATCTAGATTAGTTTCAGCATAAAGAAAAAATAATTAAAAATTAAACTCACATAAGTGGTATGTACCTTCAGTTTTTTTACTCAAGAGAAAGTATATAAACATACAGAAGACTGTCCTAAAAATTAATCAGTAAGCTTCACTTTAGCTTCGAAAGGAGGGCGAATATATTTAAAAAATCATAAACATACAATGAAGTTTCCTCTCACAATATATGAAGATTATGAATCAATTCTAAAGAAAATATCACCCAATAAACCAAAGCAAAGAGAGTTAAATAAATTTAACTCAATCAAAAAATATTCTGTTTTAACAGAGGATGATTTTGATAATGGCCTTTATAAGGGAATACTGAAATAAATATATAATCTTACTAATGATAAAATAAATACCATTGATTTGAAGTTGAATGACAAAATATATACTATGAAATACGAATTACATGAAGCATCTGGTTTTTGCTATTATATTGTATCTAGTTATGGTGATTATCGAGGTCCAAATGCACATAAAATATTTATACAATCAATAAAAATTGAATTAGAAGAATTTGGGAAATATATTCACAAAACCAATGCTTCCACTAAAAAAAAGGGAAAATTTTCACTGGAAATAAAAAAGATGCACTGTATGCGAATGTGGAAATATGGAGGAAAATAAAAAAGTATATCATCATGATCACATAAGTGGAAAATTCATTGATCTTGTATGCAATAACTTTAATCTACAATTAAAATTACCCAATTTTGTTCTAATTTATTTTCATACTTTAGCCGGGGATGATGCTTATTTATTAGAATATATTGAAAAAATATATATATATTTGCGAATAACGAAGAAAAGTTTATTACTTTTGGGAAAGCAACAAAAAATCTGAAGATGAGATTTATAGACACATTAAAATTTATGGCCAGTAGTTTAGACAAATAAGTATATAATTTAAGTAAAGATCAAATGAAACACACCAAAAGCATTTTCCAAAAGATCATGTTGATTTAGTTATAAGAAAGGGCTTTTATAAATATGGTTATGTGGATAGTTGGAAGAAATTCGAAGAAACTGAACTTCCACCAAAGAGTGAATTTTACAATATATGAAATGAATATGACCTAACAGACGCCGATTATGAGCATGCAAAACTTGTATGGAACCAATTTAATATTAAAATCTTGGCGAATATCATTATTTATATTTAAAAAGTGATATAATATTGTTAGTAGGTATATTTGAAAATGTTATAAATACATATATAAATGCATATGACCCTGCATGGTATTTTACAGCAGCAGGATTATTGTGGGAAGCAATGTTAACAATGACTGACCAACCACTAGATTTATTATGTAACTATTATTTGATTTTAATGATTGAAAAAAGGAATTAGATGTAGAATATCAGAATGTTGTAAGCGATATGTTAAAGCCAATAACAAATATTTAGAAGATTTTAATCCTTATCAAGAGTCCAGCTATTTATCATATCTAGATGGAAACAATCTTTATGGATGGGCGATGTCTCAATATTTACCATATGATGGTTTCGAATGGGTTTATTATACATAACCTGATTTAAATTACTGGAGTTAAACAATATTAGATTTCGAAGATGGTTATAATTATGATTATATATTAGAAGTTGATTTAGAGTTTTCACTAGAACTGCATAAATTACATAGATATAGTCCATTTCGCCCAGAAAATAAGGTAGTTCCAGGAACAAATCATTCTAAATAATTAACAACTTTAGATAATAAACAAAAATTTGTAATTCACCATCGTAATTTAAAACAGTGTTAAAATAATGGTTTAACACTTACTAAAATACATTGAATATTGACATCTGATCAGTCCGATTGGCTGGAAAAGTATAGATTGCCAAAAATGACTTAGAAATTTTTTTTACAAACTGATGAATAATTCTGTGTTCGGCAAAACTATGGAAAATATAAGAAACAGAGTAGATATGAAACAGAGTAGTGATGAAGAAATATGTGAAAACTTAGTAGCAAAGTCAAATTTCAAGAGCAGTACAATATTTAATGAGAATCTTGCAGCAATACATATGACTAAATTAAGTGTATAAGTTTAATAAGCCTATTTATGTGGGTATGTCAGTTTTGGACATATCGAAAGAGTTAATGTATGATTTTCATTATAGAGTGATGGAACCAAAATATGGAGATAACATTGAATTGTGCTATCAAGACACCAATTCTACATTTATAGCATAAAAACAGAAGATTTTTTCAAAGAAACGAAGTCGATGATAGAAAAATTTTAAACATGTGATTATTCAAATGGCAATATATATAACATGCCACAAATAAATAAGAAAGTTATAGGTAAGATGAAAAACTTATGTAACGGGAAAATAATGAAAGAATGTGTTGGTTTAAGAGAAAAATGTATGCATATAAAGTTGGGGATAAAGAAAACAAAAAATCGAATGGCATAAAGAAGAGTAGTTAAAAGAGAATAACATTTTATGACTACATGAATAGTTTGTTTGTTTAAAGAGCAAATAGAATATAGAACAATGGATCTGATAAGAAGTGAGAAATATGAAAAATATACCGTAGAAGTTAATAAAATTGCATTTAGTAATTCTGATGATAAAAGTATTATATAGGAAAATAAAATAGATACTTTGCCATATTGATATCAAAATTTATTATTTTATTTTATAACAATTTTGATTTCATTACTTGTTGATGTATAGCCAGTTCGTTAATAAATATTGCGTTTGATGTGCTTTTTAGATAGTACCATTTTAGTGCTATCTGAATTCTTATATAATATCTAGTATTTTTCTTTGCCATATGGATATAAAAATGTATAATTTTATTAATAGGAGTTAGTATGCAGTTTGCATATCAATCGTTTCTGAAGGAAAAGTTTTATATTTTTAAAATCTTTAATCTCTAAAACAATGTCAATATCAGCACCATCAAAATCAATCAGTTTACAATTTTCATCCCTAATTTCTAGAACAATGTCTTAAACAATTCATTATTGATTCTAAAAAAAAATTAGACATGTGGGCTCAAAACTAAGATAGTCTCTAAAGCCAAACATTATATTTTGGTGGAAAATTAGCTACTATATCAGTTTCTAAATTATAAGATTCGTCATACTTTATTAACATTCCATATGCCAAATTACAGTGAACATTTATTGTTTTAATTGGATTAAAATTTGGTAATTTTGTGCCTACAACAATTTTGTCTTTTTCAATAGTCAAATTATCTCAAAGCCAAGAATTCGGACAATCGATCCTCAAATCGATATTCTGTTTTTCATATTGCCTGCTGTCAATTCACTGTTTTTTGTTGAAAATGGAAAGATTGAATTTATAGCATATTTTAAAGATTCAACATCGTATTGGCCTCTAGGAATAATGATAACTTCATTCGTATCTGTGACAGCACTCAATTTTTCAAGTGTTATTGTATTATTGTCTATATTTGGCATTGAAAAATTCGAATGAAAACTAATAAATACAACTGATCTATCATTATGAAATATGTCATAGTGAAATTAATTCTTTAGTACAGAACTGTTGTTCGTTAACTTAAATATGTTATTCTCCATTTATTAAAATAAATTGTTAATTAAATGACAAATATTAAATTTGGGTAACAGTGTTTAAATTTCCGAAAAAAATACAAAAATAAAAGTAATCGTGAATTATTGCCTGATCGCATCAGAGCAAATATAATCGAGACCAGAAAATGTGGAAAAACCGACTTGATCAAATTGATTTATGAGACAGGATGGCAATAAATAAATATATATATATATATATGTGCATGTGTGTGTGTGTGTGTAAGGGGAGGTCTGGACCAATCCTTATTTTCATTGAAATTTCAAGGGTTTTGGCTCCAAAAGCAAGGTTTATGAGGCTAAATTTAGCCTCTAATAATTTTAAAACATGACCTCTCCAAAACAAGCAAAATTGTCAATTTTGCTAAAAATATGGTCTGAATTTGTGCCACTTAAATACATCAACACTTAAGCAAAAAACATGCAATTTTCTTGCTTTTCAAGCAATTTTTCGCATTTTTTACAATTGTCAATTTTGCAGGCAAGCAATCTAAATAAAGCCAATTAAGCTAAAAATCAAATAAAAAAACGAATTAATAGCATACAATTTAATACATGAATACAATATCATGCTTACTTTTTCAATTTTTCACTACTCTTAAGCCTTTGTATGCAACAAAAACTGGTTACTCATTTATAAATTTCAAATCATTTGCATTGGTTATCTTTGCATAGCGATCTGGTAAAGAAATTTTATACCATACGTCTTGAATACAATGAATTTTTTTTACCAAATTTAGATAAATAAATTTAAAAATCTGTGGCTTCACACCATTTATCAATTTCTAGATCTATTAGTTAAGTGAATTCATATGAATTGTTCGAATTGTTGAGTTCAGTCTTCGTTTTTGTGTTTATTTGAAAGGAAAAAAATATTTATGAATAATTATTGTTTCACTCTCTTAATAAATTAATTTTCTTAATAAATAAAATGGAAACTAATCTCGAAATGGAAAATATTACCATGTCTAAGGAATGGAAAAAAGTGGCGAAGGATTAAACATAGAAAGTTTTGCCTCACATAAACACACCAAAAATAAACATATTAGCACGTGTAAAAAATGTTCTGCGTATTTATGCCAAACATCAATGAGTTAAAAAAAGGGAAAGTACTATGCGAATGTGGAAAATATGTTTCTAAACTTTACCTCAAAATTAAATAAAAAAAGTAAATTGCTCAATACCAATGAAATTCGTCATGATTATTCAACTATGACATGTGTAGCATCAAATGAGAGAAATCTATCTATAAATTTTATCCTCATAAAGCAACTAAAGACAAATATACAGCAAAATGTAAAAAATGCCTAAATGAGAAAACACAGTGTGAATGTGGAAAATATATTTGTGTTATATATCTGAAAGATCATAAAAAATGGAGTCACACACTACAATAGTAGACATTGTAAATGAAATTCAACATTATTATTACCCAAGAAAAACATGTGCAGTATGTAAAGAGAATAAATCTATAAAATTATTTTCTCTTCATAAAAATACTAAGGATAAGCACACAACATTATACACAAAATCCAGTGGTTAGAAATACTATCACAGAGTAAATGAAACATTTTTAAAATTTATTATCAATAATTTAAGCACTTTATTCAATTATTTACATTATTTTTTACATTACATCGTTTATGTATTTTTAAAAGAAATATGGCTACGAATTACTCAGTAGCAGATATGAGCGAAAGGAGAGTGATCGAGTTCAGAATTATAGCTAGAGAATTAAGCATAAACTAATTAACTAAATTATGAAAAAATGATATTATTACAAGCATTATTACATAAATTTGTCAAGCAGGAGAAAATCTAAATTATTTAACTGTTGCAGAATTAAGAACTAAAACTAAAAGCTTTAACATAACAAATATAAATAACTTAACGAAAGCAGATTTAAGTAGAGTTTTTATTAGTGAGCAAAGAAAAACAAACTTTGCAAATTTGCATTTTCTTATTCCAATATCGATATATGAAAGATAGAAAGAAATTGAAAAAAATTATCTCCATTCTCTAATAATCGATTTGTAAAACAAGAGAAAAAGAATTAAAATAAATATTGCCAATTTATAATTATATATTTGTAAAACAAGAGAAAAAGGAAATAAAGGAACATTTAATATTATAATAATATATACGTAAAATTTAGAAATAAAATGCAGTGGGTGAAAGAAGGAATAAAAAAGAATATTTTTACAAAATTACCATTGGCTGATGCAAATATCAATTAATTATATCCCAAACATAAAAAAGAATTAAAAATATTTTCATTTTATAAAATTAATTTGTTAACAAAAGAAGTAGAAGAACCAGTAAAATCATTTAGTTAATAAAGCCTTTAGAACTGGGATATAAGCATATAACATTGAATATTCTATTAAGTTGATAGACTGTAATCAATTTTTTACGTTCTATAAAAACTAAAGTTTTTGATATAATATGCAAGAATCTTAGAACATTTTGAGGGTTGAAACCCAGCATCAATTTATATGAAAAATGTTGCAAACAATAAAATAATCAACTATAATTATTCATATTTAAATCACCCAACTATACAGTATTGAAAGAAGGATATATTAAAAGGATTTACAAATTCGTATACAAAGAAATGATTACACAGTCATCTGGATTTCAAAGAAGAGGTTCGGGATTCACTTTAGATAGAACAATTGGAATACAATTAGCAAATAAATAAGTATAATCCATTAAAAGAGTCATCATATATTCAACTACCAGAAGTGATTAATAATAAAAAAACATGTATTAATGTAAAGAATAATGATCAAAAATGATTTCTTTCGGCAATAAAATCTGTTGTGATTTATGTGATATATGTGATAAGTGCCTTCAATTCTTTTATTAGCAATTAAAATTAAATAATCATACAGAAAAGTGCTCTACAATTGAAGCAGTAAAAATTCAGTTACCTTCGAAAGGAGAGAAAATAAAATTTTAAAATGATATATCCTCACAATGAAGGTTCCTTTTGCAATTGTGTCAATTCTAAAAAAAAAAAAATATGTACACAGTTAAGCCAAATCCAAGCTACAAGCACATCGATTTAAATGAATCCAAAAAAACTGTGTTTTAACAGAATTTGTTACTGATAATGGCTTTTGTAAGGATACACTTAAAGAAAGATAAGATCTTACTAAAGATAAAATAAATAACATTGATTTAACGTTGAATGACGAATCATATACTATGAAATATCAATTGCACGAAACATCTGTTTTTTGCTATTATATTGTATCTGCTTATGATGATTATAAATCACCAGTACTTTATCCAGGTACAAATGATCAAAAAATTATTATACAATCAATTGAAAGAGAAGTAGATGATATTGGGGAAATTTATTCACAAATTGAATCATGTATCCACTAACAAAAGAAGAAAAATATTATTATTTAGTAAATAAAAAAAAGTATTGTATGCGAATGTGTATATAGAGAAGAGATAAAAAAAGTATTCCATCTTGATCACATAAGTCGAAAATTCATTAATCCTGCATGTAATAATTGTAATCTACAATTAAAATTGCCAAACTTTGTAATAACATGTTTTCATAATTTACCTGTGTATGATGCACATTTATGTATTAAAGTGTTAGGCTACGATAAAAGAATTATAGATCTACTTGTAACTAATGAAAAAAAGTTTATTAATTTTGGGAAAGGAGATAATTTTAAAAAAATTTATAGAAACATTTAAATATATGGCCAGTAGTTTAGCTAAATTATCATCGAATTTAAGTAAAGGTAAAATAAAACACACTCACATTTTCCTAAAGATAAAGTAGATTTATGTATTAGAAGGGTGGTTATCCATCCAATTATATGGATAGTTGGAAAAAATTTAACCAAACCAATCTTCCACCAAAATGTGAATGTTACAATAAATTGACTGAATCTGTCATAACTGACAATGATTATGAACACCCAAAATGTGTATGGAATAAATTTAATATTAATAATCTTGGCGAAGATCAAGATTTATATTTAAAAAGAAATATATTACTGTTAGCAGATATATTTGAAAACTTTAGATATACATGTATAAATGCATACGATTTAGATCCATTGTGGTATTTGTCAACACCATGATTATCTTGGGATGCAATGTTAAAAATGTTCAAACATCCACTAGATATGTTACAATTTTATGATATGATTTTAATGATAGAAAAAGGAATTATAGGTGGAATATCGCTATGTTGTATACAATATGTTAAAGTAAATAATAAATATTTAGATCATTTTGTCTGTTATCAAGAATCCAACTATTTAGCATATCTTGATGCTAACAATTTGTATGGTTCGGCAGTCTTACAATATTTACCGTATGGTGGTTCGAATGGGAGGATTATACAGCACTTCATTGTAACAATTAATATATATTAAATTTTGGATGATGGTTCTAATCATTGATATATATTTGAAGTTTATTTGGATTTCCTAAGAAACTACACTAATTACATAAATATCTACCTACTAATAGCAAACAAAGAAAAATATGAAAAATTAATACCAAAACCAAATTTTAAGAAACGGATCAATTTCATGAAAACCTTGAAGCTATACATATGAACAAAACAAATGTAAAATTTAATAAACCTCTTTATGTTGTCATGTCAATCCTAGACTTATCAAAAGAATTTATGTATGATTTCCATTATGAAGTAGGGAAACCAAAATAGGGCAATAAAATTGAATGATATTATCAATATATATATATGTTATATATATTTATGTTATATATATATAACATAAAAACAGAGGAATTTTATGAAGAAATAAAAACAATGATAGAACAATTTGATACAAGTGATTATCAATATAATATATATATAATATAACTCAAAACAAAAATAAAGTTTTAGGCAAAATTAAATACAAATCTAATGACAAAATAATGAAAATATTTGTTGGTTGAAGAGCAAAAATGTATGTATATAGAATTGACAATAAAGAAAACTAAAAATCTTTAATGGTGTATAGAGATGTATAGTCAATAAGAGAGTATCATTTTATGACTATAAGAATTGGCTTGTTTAATGAAAAAAATACAGTACAAAACAATTAATTTATTAAGAATCAAAAAGCATAAAATATATTCAGTAGAAGTTAGTAAAATAGCATTAAGTCCTAATGATGACAAGATAATTATAGTAGAAAATAAAATAGAAACAGTGCCATATGTTTATTGAAACAGAAAATCTTAAACATCTTTATTTTCTAAAACAATATCGATGCCAGCACCATTGAATTCATCAGTTTACCATTTTTATCCATAATTTCTAAAGCAATGTGAATAAACCAGTCATTAATTTGATAAAAAATTGGATATGCAGGCATATAGCTATATGTAATCTCTAAAACCAAACATAGTTTTTGGAGGAAAACTAGTAATTATGTCAGTTTTTAAATGATTAGATTTATCATATTTTATGAACAAACCATATGCTAAAATACAGTGGACATTTATTGTCTTAAAAACAATAAAATTAGGTTATTTTGTACCTACGGTAATTTTGTCTTTTCAATAGTTAAAATTTCTTTCAAAACCAAGAATATCAGAAAGTCATTCATGTAGTTTATTATCAAAGTAAAATTTAATATATATTCGGTTTTACACATTATCTACTGTTAATTCAATATTGTATGATTGCATTTATAGTTTCTTTTACAATTCAGTATGGTATTGGGCCCTGGGGATACTTATAAATTTGTTTTAATCAACGACAGCACTGAATTTTCAATGGTCATTATAGTATTATTGTCTATATCTGGACTCAAAAATTTTGTATGAAAACTAATTAATGAAATTGATTTTTCATTTTGGATGACATAATATTGAAGTTTTTCTTTAAAATAGAATTATTAATTGTTAATTTAAATACTTTATTACCCATTTATTACAAAAATCATCTTATTATATGAAGAACATTAAATGGGGTGTCTGTGTTAAAATAAATGAAGATAATACCAAAATAAAATAAAAAGTGATTTATTGTCTGATACTGAGGGCTACAATAGTACAATCAAGCAATGGTAGCAAAACTAATTTCAAGATAAATTTAATTTCATTGTAGGTTGGATAAGTTTTAATAAATTGTATGTTTGTTCAAAAAGTTTAAATCAACCACAAAATATTGAGTTACAAAATTATTTTAATATGTTATCCAAAAAGCTTAAAGTTAAAGAAAGAATTTATACCTTTTTTAAAATAATGCTAAGGAAATGACCGCTTTAGATCAATGTAAAAAATGTTCTCTAATTTTGTTTACACAGTCAAGACATAGTTCGCGATTATTTTACTAGAGGAAGACATAAAAATTTGGAGGTATTTTATTTAGCTCAAACTTATTCAAACGTACCAAAACAATTTATATGAGATAAAACAATATTTTATGCATATTTATACAAGATATAACTATTTTAAAGCACATTTATAATGATTTTGTTGGCAGAGACATGACTTATGAAAAATTTAAAGAAATTAGTTCAAAATGTTGAGACAAATATTATGGTTTTGTTACAATATATTTGAGTATAAAAATAAAGGAAGGAACGTATAGAAATAAAATTAAACATTTTGTTATGTTTAAAAACCTTTTGTATGCAAATGAACATATATAATAATTCTTGCTATCACAAATATAAATTTTACATAGTTCAAAAAAAGAGAATCAGACAGAATGTGTTATCAATTTTTATAATAAATATTGATATCTAGAGGATGATGCAAATCTGCTTTCAAAAATTGTTCCTGAAATATCGAAAATTTTTAAAGAATATTTCAAGAATATTATAACACTTCTTCAACTGATGGTAAACTCGATGAAGAAACACATAATTTAATCAATAAGCTAAAATGCGATGTTAAGGATGAAATACTCTCTTCTTATGCATCATCCACCAAGTGGAATAATAATATTTTAAAATAGCATTTTGTGCTTGCAGATAATTCAATTACAAAGTTATCAAAGAGGGTTTTAATTTTGCAAATGGAAAAATGTTTGAAATTTGCTTATGACAGAAATTCTCTGGATATACTTATTTCTTACAAACAAGGTCAACATAGATATCAGAGATTACATGGATTTTTCTTTTTACATTATTTCAGCTTGGTAATGCACTCACACATGCTTTTTTTTTCCAAATCAACTAAATCGGCCATGCAACAGGTCTTTAACATACAAATTTTCAAAATGTGATCACGTATCCGATTCTTAAGAATGATTTCTTTTATTTGCAAAACACAACATTCTAAGAATACTAAACTTCTATCGACCACCTTAACAAAATAATTTTTACAACATTGAACCAATTGATATATGCAAAGACGGACATGTAAAAACACTTATATTATGGATGATAAATTGTATATCTTTTACAATAAAAAAGTTTGGACCAAAATTTTGAATTAAAACAAAATAATCAATAAGCAAATTTTGATAAAAAAATATTTTAGTTTTACGAAGCGATTTCAATAATTTTTTTAAATATCAAAGACAATCAGGTGAGTTCATTCTGTTTGTAGATGTTGAAATTTATATGCTTATTTATCCTACTTATAAACTTATTAATGTATATGGGAAAGGATTTTCTTCAATTGGAATAAGTGTTGATTATAAAATTAATGCTGTTTTTAATTCATATACAGGTAAAATTTTTATCTTCTATGCAAAGTTGTATTATGCTGAAATAGACGAATGTAATTTCCAGATAAAAGAGAGTGGTCAAATTACAGACAAATTTCTTTATTTACTACATATTATAGAGTCTGCTTTTAGATATATAAATATCTTGTATTTTTTTTTACTAAAGAAATTGTTAGTGAATATAATGAATATACAAAGTAATTGACTAGAGTTGGTAAAAATAGCCATTATCACTTTGAATATTACACAGTTTTCTTTTCAACAATATACATTCTAAGGCATTTACTAAATTTTTGGCTGTTTAATCTTTAATTGGAATATCAAATGCATATTTTGAAAAAAAAAAAAAAAAAAAAAAAAAAAAACATCCATAATTGTCATAATACACTTGTAACCAATGTTTATATGTGATATACCTTATAATATTCCATTATCCATCTCTATAAGATCAATTTACCATAAATCATCAATACCATACAAAATTAATTTTCTTCTTGGAAATTTATTTCTTGCTGGTTTATATAATTCATTGATTATACCTTCTATTATATTTAGAATTTTTTTTTAAGAATGTGGATTTATTATAATTGCATCTAGAACATTTACTTTTCTGAACTAATCGTCCATTTTTTATATTTTAATTTTTATATTATTATTTTTGGTGACTTTCTTGCATTTAAAACACCAAGTGTTCTCTATTTAATAATAAATATATATATTTATAGTTAATCTTTATATATCACGAATACTCATATTTTAGTAAAAATTCCATCAACAAACTTATTAGATAATTTATTTTTGGAATTTTGAAACATAAAAACTCACCTATGTTAAAATCAAAAGGCTCACTATAATAAATTTTTGTAGTTCCCTTAACAACAGTCAGAGTATCATCACATAAATTATCAGGATTTTTTATTAACAGTACACTCCATCAAAAAAATAAAATTAATTTACATCATCATCTATGCGAAAAAATCATTATTTTAATTCCACTAGTCACGTAAATAAACTAAGTGAAATTTTTCTTCCTTAAATGTTTCAACTTTCGAGTTTAAATTTTGCAATTTAACATCTAATTCTTTATCGGAATATTCTTTGCTTTTTTCAACTTTCTTGTTAACAAGAGTATCACAACAATTGAAAACTGATTTGTTTAAATTTTGCAATTTATCACCTTTTAATTTATTGAAATATATCTAATTGGCAGTACCTTTTCCATCTACATGATCAGCCATATTATTAACTCTACGATTTTGAATAAAAAAATGGTCTGTTGTATAAAGAAACAATTTACTAAGTTGATCTTGTAAAGCAGAAACAATGATATTGTATTTTTATTCTACATGTGTTTTTAAATCAGAAACACTAGTATTGTATTTTGAATCTTCATCTGTTTTTAAAGCATAGTCAAAAACAATAGTATTATATTTTGAATCTTCCTTCTTTTTTAGTGCATGATTTACATTATTTATTCGTTTTATATAATCAGCAACAGTATTACTGAATTGTAAACGTATATCTTCTTTTAAAGCATAATCAGAAACAACAATTTTATATTTTGAATCGACATCCTTTTTTAATGTATAATCTGCTATAAGTATATCAAAAAATCCTTTATTGACCACGTCTTTATTATTTATAGGTACATCTATATTAACAATTCTACGTCCTATAAAAGAAACATAAGTTTTTGTATAATCAAAACAGTTAGATAGTTTACTTTGTAAAGAAGAAACACTGGAACTGCTTTGTGATTCTACATATGTTTTTAAAGCATAAGTGTAAGTGTTAAAAATTTTATTTAAAGTTTTGATTCATTATTTTTCCCATTTATCTGTCGTTTAATAACAAAGAAATTAAATTGTTTAACTTAGAACCATTCGAAAAAAGATGTAAAACACTTAAACATAGATGTCCACAACTGAATCAAAATACTGAATTCGATCATCATTGTAATAAATATTTCCCATTTGAAAAAGTTGAAATTTACCACAGCACCCTGAATTTTTAGCATTGTATTTGGTAATGCTTCAATCATATAAACATTTCTGAAATTTTTAAGATATAGTATTTTAACATATATTTAGTTTCGATATTAGATAGTGTGTATACAATAAAATTTTTTTGGCCTTCCTTTTTTTTAAAACTATGCCACTTCCTCCTTTATTTTCTATTTATTAATTGTGTCTCTCTTGTTCTTCTAATAATTTTTTATTTGGTCTAGTTTGTTCAACAGAATTATAAATTGCAGTAGCTCCTCCAAGTAAAGAACCAAGTGCACCTGGAGTTAAAATTGGTAAAAATCCGCCATGATATATTCCAATTCCAGTTTTTTTCTTTGGATATCTTTTTGAGTATTGGTATTGACAAAGTTAATAAGAAACCCTTACCTTCTCTTAAATTTTTTATTTTTCTCAAGTTGAACTTTTGTTAAAAATTTATCTGTACCCAAATCTCTCAATTGATTAATGGGTATGTCGAAAGTTAAGCCTTTTATTTTCATTTATAAGTAAAAAAAATATCGAATAAGTAAAAAATGTATTGAATTATTTAGACATATTTATGCCCCAACCTAATTTTTTTTTGTAAACATTGCTGAGGCAACAGCAGCAGAAGCAATTTTTTCTCCAATCGGAGTATTTTTACCTAACATTATTTCTTTAGCTTCTTTTTGTAAAATTTTATCAGTTTCATGTCTAGATTCTAAATTTTTATGGTCTCTATAAGAAATATTGTGATATTTGCAATCTTCATCTAATTTATTTATGCCTGTGTCGCCTCTTTCCAATCTTTCATTTATTTTTGTAAATTGACCAAAATAACTATAGCTGGGCAAATTCATTTCGGACAAATTTATATTGTTTAGTGCCCAATTTATAATACCTTTACGATGATGTTAAGAAATGAACGTGGAATTATATTTAAAACTCTTATAAGCTTAGGAACTCCTTTCTGGTTATTAATACAAAATCATAAAATTTATTCTTTAACATATACAAAATGCTTACTTTTTCATTGTAAAAAATGCTATTACCAGAATTTTCTTCACCATTAATTACTAACAATCTGTCAATTAAACATATAACATCGCCCATCCAAACATATTCTTTTAGTAAATTGTTGTATTTTTTTTATTTTATACCTTCTCCAGGTCTAGGAGTTCTTGGATAAGTCATTCTTTTGGGTGTGTTTGGTGCTGATTTTGAATGTGAATTTTATAAATTTTTTTCATAAATTGGAATAATTATATTATTGTACTTCCAACCTCAACTCGAAGCTATCTCTTTATTAGGATTATATTTTTGGAATGCAGTATTGGTTAATAAAACAATTTCTGTGTAATTTTTACGGTCATTATCATTGTCAGTAGCTGCAAGTTCTTCATAGCTACTTTTTGTTAATAATTTAGAAAGTTCTTTTGTTAAAATTAATATTCTTTACCATTGACAAATGTTGTATCACCATCTATCTCTACTTGTATATCACAATTTTTTAATTTTGTCCCTCTTCTCATAAACAGAATTTTTTTTTATCTCAAGGAATATATTTTCCGAGTCTAATAGTTGAGTCTCCCAGTGGCATTATACCAAGATTTGGAGACATGTCTTTAGCAAATAAGTCTCTTTCTAATGATGTTTCTTTTGGTGTTTGTGGATCATTTAATTTTTACCACTGCAGGAACTAATGTATCTATTAAAATGTCATTTCATTTTTGTCACATACTTGTTCTACTTTTTTTAACCAAAATTGCATAGTTCATCAATAAAAAGGTGAATCTTTCTTCTTATTTCCTTCATCTTCCACTTCACGGTGTTTTTAAAAATAATTTTTGTATCTTTCATTGAGTAATTTAACTCGAGAAATGTTCTTCGAATCTTTCATATATATGTATATATATATATATATATATATATATATATATATATATATATATATATATATATATATATATATATATAGGGGGAACTTAAATGTTAAAAATAATTGAACTGAATTTGATATTCCTGTAGGAGATGGTTTATCTTTTGCAAATAATGCTTATGTTTATGAGCAACATAAATTACTCGAAAGAGATAAAGTTGAAGCTGCGGCAGAATATGTAAAAGAAGATAATGTCGATGTTTGTTCGAAATATTTCCTTTTCAGTTTTATAGAGTAGAAAATTCCAAACATGGAAATATTATTTAAGCTGTTGATAATCCAGACCAAGAATAAACAATAATGAATGCTTTATTAAGATTCCCAAGTGAACAAAATTATTTAGAATTTTCTGGTGTTGATAATAAATATCGAGTAAAATCTGTAAATAGTCATAAAACAAATGAAATAGTATATCCACTGAGATATTTGTTTGGTTTTATTCATAACAGCAATGAAATTTATTAGAAAGGCGAATATAAAATTCCTTTTTTTATAAATTAATCTGATAACAATTGTTTATTTGTTTATCAAACAAAGGATGCAGCTGGTGCGGTTCAGAAAAGATATTCTGACACAGGAAAAATTGTTATTCAAAAATTAGAAATAATGTGGCCTATTGTTGAATGCGAATCTAACACAACAATTGTAATTAAAGAAAAAATATGTAAACATCCTAAATTACCTATCAGTTTTTATTATTGTAAATTTTTGAAAAAGAAGTTCTTGCTGATTCAACTGTTTTTAACTTTGATATAAAAGATCACTTTAATAATTTACAATTTGACATACCCGATTGTGTAATTTAGGCTTTTAAACCAATCGAAAAAAATCATTCTGAACAGTATGTCAACTTTATATTATTTGACCATTACAACGTGAAAAATATTTATGTTAAAAAGACAGAAACGAAAGTTTTCCAAAAGAAAAATGGTCTCTGTGATATAATGTTCCTTGCTTATAGTGATTTTAGAAATTCAAAAACAAAACTGGATACTATATGTGGAAATAATGAACATTATTATAAACCAACTGTAAACTTCGAAGGCAGTATCAATTATTATTCATTTTTTGGGCGATGACTGTTGTATATTATTTATTGCTTATATACGAAAACAACTGTAGTTAAAGAAAAAACAAATATAAAAATTTGTGTAGATATTAATAAGGCTGTTGGAGCAAATACAATTTGCAATATTGTTCTACTTAGTAAATGGAATTTAACTTATAATTATTTGAAAGAGAAAATTACAGAAGATATACAAATTTTTGAAATTAATAAATGGATGAATCAACAAAATGTTTCGATATTTTTATATAATATTTTAGTCATATAATTGAGTGTATACATTTAAAAGTTTTACGAATTTTTAGAAATATAAATGAATTATTTGATAAAATAAAAAATCATAGTCATAAATCTAATTGATAATTTCTCATAGTAACACTTTTTACAAAACACATAAATTTTTTAATATTATAAATAGAACAAACTATAGGATTTTTAAGACTTTGGGATATTGGATATGAAATTATAAAAACAGCAACTTCCATTGATAAAGAATTGGATATTGTTCTTTTCAAAATGGTTTTAAAAATCAATAAAAATGATTTAAGATCAGGTGAATTTTCTAATTTTCAAGGTGATGTTTATAATTTGGATTCTTGTTATGTTTGGGATTATGGAATCAGTAATGGTTATGCTTAAGATTTTTCTTTATTTTTGTACTTTAAAAAGTTTTTTGGTGTTTTACTTTTGGTGAATAAAATTTTAAATTCTATCAATTCTATTTCCAGTCTCTCTTTTCATTTATGGCTTATTTTGCTTTTTTAGCTTCAATTTGGTTGATAAAGATAACTCGCTTGCAAAATTGACATTTCTAGAAAACGCGAAAATTTGCTTGATTTTAGAGTAAAATTGCTTGATTTACAATGAAAATTGTTTGTTTTTATAGTATGAAAAGTTCTGCACGCCATTTTGTGAAATATTGGAGAATTCGCTTGATTTTGGCTTCATTTTACTTGTTTTTTAGTGTTGAAAATTAGTGTCAAATGAGGTTTTTAGACACTAAAAACAGTTGGTTGAAAATTATTAAATTTTTGGTTTAAAACTGCTTAATTTTCGATGAAAATGGGCGCTGCGCTGGTACCCGCAATATATAGCTATTGAATTGGCAGAGCAAAGACGTAAAATGTCAATGATGCGTCTGCTGTGCCGCTTCTGCGGTAAATAGTTCAAAGCTTTGCGGAATTTACGGCGACATGAAATAACAACGCGCAGAATGAAAAGTTCAAGTGTGACTTTTGAATGTCAATTCTACCATTGACATTTCTCTAGGATTTATGCGTTAAAGAAACTTTCTAAAACTTGTAACACTGGTTCTCTGCAAGTACAATCGGCTCCGCCTGTCCTAGAAGATCGTAGTGGTAACATAAGGATCGCCAAGCAAGATGTTACTCTACCCATACGCATTCATGCTGAAGATGAAGCTATCTCCCACGAATCACAACATGGAAGCCTATTTCCGAATACTGTGCACTGCATCATCGCGAGACCATAGGGTTGTGGAAAGACATGTCCCCTACTGAGCCTGCTCGAGAAACCGAATGGGCTTCGGTTCGATAACGTACACATTTATTCGAATCACTCCAGAAGCAGAAATACCAATTGCTGACATGAGTACCACAAGCTGTTGAAAGTATGAAATATTTCCCCTGCTGTGATAACGAAGCCGTCGTGCCACCGAGCGAAGCTCTTCCAAACTCGATATTTGTCTTTGACGATATTGCCTGCGAAAACAAAACTTGCATTCAAAAATATTTTAGCATGGGACGGCATGCGTACGTGGACTGTGTGTACCTCGACCAGACTTATTCTCGCGTACACAAGCAACTGCTTCGCGATAATTCTTTATGTGTTTGTGCTGTTTCGCATGGACGACACTAATTTACGCTACGTTTACGAATAACAGGTCAATACGGACACTACATTTGCAGAATTCTAAATAATATGTGCCTTGTGCTGGAAAGAGGAATACGGATTTTTGACGATCGTAAAGGAATGTCCACTATATAATGAGAGGTACAAGCGTGGGTTCGTTCGATCAGTTTATCCTAAGAACGCAACGATGAGTCACGGAAGCATTTCCAAATATGGTGACATTGATCGTCACGATGACGACGAATGTGGCCAAAATAGCTTCGTTTCTGCACGTAGAGAAGACTTGTCTATTATGGGCCGAAAACTGGAAATTGTGAAGAACAAAGTGGTTGAAGATTTGCTAGCTGTTGACCAGAACATAGAGGGTGCGGAGGCTCGGATAATAGACTTGATCAACGTATCGTATGCGCAGATACAAGAAGAATTGAAGGAGCTACATCGCATTTTACTGTCAAACCTAGCTACGAAAATTGCTGTCACTAGGCTTTAACCAGAATGTTTTGGATACCTGTGTCGGGGCAACTCGATAAAGCAGTTTCGGGGGGAAAAAATCGTGAATGATTGACAGCAAACAAAGGCATTATATATACATATATACGTAACATTAATCACTATTTTACTTTCTCTGGTCTTAAGGCCAGCATCATCGAATATTTTCACATGACTCTAAAGGCTTAATTGTGGAGAGATTTCACGGCGAATGGAAACTGCAAGTGGTTGACACTACTCCCAAAACTTGTACGCGAGTATAATTCTAACGTTCATTCTACCACTCGCGTGAATCCTAAAGACATGAAAAACGACTCCCTGTTTCGGACTGTGTACTCTATTCCGAAGAGGAGGAACCCGCGCAAGCCCAAAGTTAAGATCGGCTACTTGGTGCAGATTTCGAAAAAAACGTGGAATTTTCCACAAAGTCTTCCGTCAAAACAGGTCTGCAGAGCTGTACAAGGTGGTGCGTATAATACATGCGTACCCACATGTGTTTTACCTCGAGAACCTACATGACGAACCCATCATTGGTGGATTTTACGCCAAAGAGATCTGGCCTGCACAGTTTCCAGACGTGTACTTGGTGGAGAATGTGCTGAAACGGCGTAAAGGCCTTGTGTACGTACGGTGGCTGGGTCACTCGAAGCGTGATTATTTCTAGGTCAACGAGAAGGATATTTTGTCGTAACACTCCTGCTACATCTAACATTTACTGTACAACTAACAATTCTTTGTTACTATAATAAATATTTGCATGTTTTACTGAACCTTTTTGCTTTCTTTCATGTATGTCCCCCCCCCCCGCCCCAATGCCTGCGGGCTGTTGTGTATGCGTTCGTGGGTATGAAAGATGTACTACCTGTATTGTACCAGAGTGGGTAGCAGGTATCGAACCTGGTCCTTCTGTATGACTTGGTGACGTGTATACGTTTTCATAGCTAAGTTTGTTCCGTCGGTATAATTTATCAAATTCATTGGGGTTGTTCCCTCGGGATTATATAGTGTCATACGTGTTTCTTCTTCCACCAGTACTGTAAAATATTTTTTCTTCGTTCTGTGTAATTTTTTCTTGCCGATACTGTACCATATTTTCTCTCGACAAACGTAAGCCTTGCATATTTCACGGCTAGGGGATGCGACATAATACATGCTAATTTAATATGCGTCCCGCTCGCTGTTGGAATGCTACATGCGTACTCAAGACATTAAGCGTGAAACCATTTTCATGCATTGATGGCCGGCATAAATACAGTTCCTCACGTGAAGTCTCCTTTGGATCACGGTTACCGCTCTGCCGGCCGGCCAACGCCCGGTCGACGAAGGATGCTGTAGAATGAAGCTACATTTCCGCTCAGGTGCAAAAGCGCCGACTTGCTAACTCCTTCTGGCCGGCAGGCTCGTTTGCCGGCGTCTTGACAGCAGATATAATTGCAGTGGCTTGGACCCTACACGCGTTCTTGCTTGGTTTTAAAAAAACCCCTACAATTACGTTCCTAAAACTTAGTATGTGTATATGATTGTGACGACTCGCGTCTGTCTCTCTTCTCCTATAAATTGTACCTTCCAGAGTCAGTATACATTTACGATGTAGCGACTTTTTAACACATACACACACACACACACACACAGATATATATATATATACCAGTCGTGTATTTTTTTACCACTAATACTAAACATTTTCTTTACCAGTCGCGTTTTTTAAACAAAACAATATTTACAATATGGTAGAGCTGGTAAAAAACATTTTCTTTGCCGGCAGTGTTTGTTTGAAACATCGAAATAAAACCATTGTTTTTAACTTACGTGAACAGGATGTAACATGAGATACACATTTTTTATACGCCTCCATTTATTTATTTACACACATTATATTACTGTTCTGTTCTACATATGTAACATACGAAGATTCATCTCCTCGTTAGTAATAAACACACTTTTTTCGGTTTCGAGGTCATTACATACACGTAATATTGTTTTATATGTACCACGGATTTTCACTCATCCAGAGCCTAATTGCTTGGGCATTCCACGGCTCACATCGTCCATTTTCACAGTCATGAATCCATGCTACATAAATCTCTTCCAGCTGCCTGAACGGAGGACATCGTGGTTGTTTGTGTCTGTAGAGGTCTATAATTTTCGTACCGGCAGGACACACACTGCGCATCGCCGACTCTTGACGACACACGTACACGGGTAATTGGGAATTATGGCTTCCTCCAAGACTTTGTGAATGTCACCGTACGGAATATTTCCATCGTTCCACCTAAGTCCGTGCATCTGTTGCTGTTGGCGGTATGCCTGTTGCGTGGTGTGGTCGGGGTACTTCCATTGGCATGGTGGTAAAAACGTAAACACTTGGGTTTGCTCGTCGTCGCTGTACGATATGCCAATCTGCTTGATGACGTACGAGTCCAGCGTGCGAAACCCTTGGATGTTGCAAAACATTTTTTTCTTCACAGACGCTATAAATATTTTACAAAAGTAATTTCACACTGTGTTCACTAAACCTTCTGGGCTAGCTTCCTCGTCGCTGGGTACTACTTGCCAGTAGAAGACTTGTACGAAGTCTACCACGGAGAAGATGGTCGCTGCCAGGGCGGCTCTGCGTGCCTTGCACCAACCCCTGCGGTGTGGCGTATCGGGAACTGAGGTGGTTGTGCAGCCCTTGAAACTCTCCTTGCACGGAAGGTAGTCCCGCATGTCTTTGTCCAGCTGTAGATAGGCTGGCAAATACTGAATACTGCCGAGATTTCGTACGGTGCGTACGTGAACAGGAACTCTTCGGCAGATACGGTAACTCGTCCCATTTGTGCAGGGCAATAAGTGATCGTACTCTTCCGAATGCCAAAATGGCAGAAAGGATTTCATGACCCTTTGGACAACATTCATGCGTTTATACGAGCTATGTGCAACTTTTTCCCGATGGCCCTCGGGGATGAGCCTTATGTAGCCAGCGGGGTGGATCAGAGGTGGTGGAGGATCACCGACTAAACAGTAATAAGCTAATGGGAAGCATTTGCAGACTAATTAGACAGTGAGAAACATTGAAGGGGATCGGACAGAGGTGAGTAATTGGTGGAACGGAGGTGGCGGAAGGGGTGGCACGAATGTGTCTAATTGGTGGGGTGGAACGGACGTGACAATTAGCCAATGAGAATCATTGGCGGAGGGTGGAGCAAAGCGACTAATTAGCCCATGGGAAGCTTTGGCGGAAGGTGGAGGAGATGAAGCAAAGCGACTAATTAGTCAATGAGAATCATTGGTGGAGTAATTGTGCACTCAAATATATTGTAAGGGATGGAACGAAAATGGCTAATTAGGAGCGGTGGGGGTGGAAGGGATCAAACAGAGGTGATTAATTGGCGAATGGGAAACACTGGTCGAGAAATTAGCTACTATCAATGGCTAGGGTTAGTCGAACGAACGTGATCGAATGGACGTGAGAGAGGCAGTAACATAATTAAGTTTTTTATATTAAATAAATATTTTTGATGATTTTTAATAAAATTTTTAAAGGAAATTGAAGGCCATAAAGGGAAATTTTGAGGGAAAAGGGGAAAGATGATCGTCGAGGTTAGATAATTTTTAATAAAGAAATGCTTAAATGATTTTTAGCACAAAAACTTTTTGGGGGAAATTTTGAGGGGAAAAAGGGAAATCTCATGGGAAAAGGGGAAAACGGCTGCCGGGGTTAAATACTTTTAAATAAAGAAAAATTTTTACTAAAATTTTATAAAAAAGAACTTGTGAAACGATTTTTTTATTATTAAATGTTTTTTTAAATAAAATTTTCAATTAATGTTTTTTTAATGATTTTAAATAACATTTTTTGTTACGATTTTTTTAATTTTTAGTATTTTTTTCGTTTTTGGTGTCAGAGGTTACCGGGGTCAAGGTCAAGGTCACTGGTGAAATGTCAATATCAAGGTAAATGACATCCAAGATGGTGGACGGTGACGTAACAATATGGCGGCCGGGCGAATCCGAATCAGATTCCCCAATCTCTTATGCCTCAACCTACGTAATCACACTTCTTATGCTGCCTCAAACCCCTCAATGTTTGCAAACTTCGTGAACAACTATTATCTGAGTAATGTATTCGCGTCGAGATATTTCTTACGCCGCACAGGGGGCTGGATCTTCTAATCATAGCGCAAAAAAAAAAACTTTTCCCCCAGAACTAAAATTTTTCCTGTTTTTCTACATGAAGTGATCGACTTTTGTGCAAAATATATTACAATTTGAATGTCTTGTATCCCCAGGATGACCACTCGAAAATGGCAGTTGTTGCTGTAACCGAAATAGCCGCAATTCTGTCTCAAGCATATGGCGTTACAAATGTGGTGTGTTTTTTCACCGTACTGGAAATTTGTTTACATATTTATAAACTGCATTGGAGGCACTTCTAAAGTTCACTATTCGAATGTCATACGTCCTTATAAAAAGAGTTTAGAGACTCCTAAACCTTTGATAATTATAAATGATTTTTCAATGTTTGAATAGGACTATAAGACAAAGACGAATTGTGTGCCAGACTGTAATTCACGCGTAGCTGTAACATAAGTCGCAACATTCACCTGCCTCCTCCTGCCATGCGATAATACAGAGCACGAAGTGTGTTAAAACCAGTAGCAGCAAGAGCGGACGGCCACTGTGCCCGTGCTCGCAAACTTACCTCAGAAACTTTTCTAGTACGACCAGTTTGCTAAGCTAGGTGAGGACGATATTGTACTTATGGTGAGTGAAAATCGTCAAACTGTTTCGTTTGTTTTACATCGCACATTAAGGGTGCCGCCTTGCTAGGTCGCCGTGCACTGTGCAGAGCTTCAGGAAAAACAGGATTATCCAAAAACCACTCCACATGCTTACAATGACGTCTGTTTACGAATAGCTTTCAAGAATCGTTACACACCCGAAAACGAATTTCCAGTTTCCATGGCCGTTACTTATGTGTAGGGCTTCTGATTTTTGCGAAAAGATTCCACGATTAGTTGTATTCCAAAACACTTTAGTTCAGTTCCAATTTTCTGATACGATGATATTAACCGCCACCCATCTCAAGTGTTGGGTTGCGAATCACTGACGTGTAGTGTTGAAATAACTTAATTATGATTGGACCAGTCGTGTGACAGCAGTGGTCTCGTTCAAACACGCGGCCAATAGCAAAAGAAAAGATGCAACAGTGCTCTCAGCCCATTGAAGTATAGTTTGCGTCTAAATCTTTTCACGAAAAATGTATGGCCCAAATTATGTGCATTCTGGGAGAGCGACACTAGCTAAAATATGCGTTTTTAAGGTTAGTTTCGACGTTATATCCCAGAGTTGTAAATGAGTAGAACTTGTCGGAACGAGGCGTGTAGACTTGTTCAAAAAGTACGTTAAAAGTTGGAAAAACAGCAATCGTGATCGAAAGAGATTTGTGCCAGCATACTAGTCACGGCCAGACACTCGAGTAATATATCCCGTACGTGAAATTGACAGTCCATAAGTTAGTGAAGCGAATGAAACTCGAACCCGCTTAACAAGACGTGGTCGCCCAAAGACATTGTTAAGCGAAGTATGTGAACGTACTGCTAAAAGACGTGTGAAGAGTGCAGCGGACAAGCTTACCACTCCTAACACTACCAGTGTTTTGACTACACGTTTGAGAAGGGAGAGAAACATCACGACGAGGCCCTAGCCAGAAGCCCCAGCCAGCATTTCACCGCTCCACGCCTACCTGGGTATGAATCATGTTTCTTAAATATATTACATATTTCTGTAATATTAGTAAGTATACTATTTTATTAGATTTATTAACTTTTCAGGCAAAGGAAAAAAACCGGGGCAAATTATAACGATCCTGATACTCGGCACCAAAAAGAAAAGGAGTTCAAAATTTAAAAAAGACTCATGTCTATTCAACTAGTTCGCCAAAAGCCAGGTATTTGATCCACAACAGACGGAAACACAGCTAGGAGATTTTCGCTGACCTAACCACAGAATCAAGAGCTACAAGTATCGACGAACAACTGATAAGAATGTTTAGTTTTATACTGGTTGCTTTATCTAGTGGGCATGACATTAATATTGGCCAGTTTGAAACATATTGTAGGGTCACCAAATCTCTGCACAAAGAAATTTACAGCTGGTACGAAATATCTCCAACTGTTCACTAGGTGGAACATGGTTCCTTAATAATACGTAGTGCTGTCACGCCAATTGGGTAGTTGTCTGAGGAGGACAGGAATCGTGAAATAAATACATTTGGAATTACCGGCAATATTTACCAGTAAATCCAGCAGAACACGGCATATCGGTGACTCATTTTGTAGGCTGCCACTCTCATCATATTCAATGATATATTTCGCTCGGAAGCTACCAAGAAAAAGTCTACACAATCTTCCAAAATAAATACGAAATGACGAATTTAATGATTTTCTCTGAGTAGTATGAAGGCGATATTGATGCTGAAAGCTGTCGAGACGACACATTTGATAAATCAGATATTATTTATGATATGTCTCTATAGTTGCTCAGCTGACCGTGTCTATATTTAAACTGAAGTATTTACCGAAACATAATTCCAGATGCTATAGGGGTTATAATTTATGTTTCCGTGAAATATGAATATTTCTGATTTAACCTATTCGTTATAAATGACTTTATGTGTAAATGTACCTACATACAGTATTTCAATTTGCAAGTGTTCCAAATATAAGGCAAGCATACGCTCTTGTTGTTTAGAAGCTTTAACTGCAACTCATATATGCAGTGACTATCACGTATGTTAAATATGTTTGTTAAATTAGTGAAGGAAGAAGTGATGCAGCATTGATGAAAATATTTTCCAATGACTAGAGTTACACCAGTGCTGGATTCTTAACATGTACGGTTTCTGAATAATGACGAGTGAATATAAATCATTTTCGTTTTTGTTGTTAACCCCCCCCCCCCCCCCCAAACCACAACCCCCCATTAATTTAACAATATAAGAAACCAAACTCAAGCATTTAATTCAAGTGTCAGACGATTTTTGCACCATGATTACAGAATGGAATGCAGCCCACTGTGCATCGCACCGTACATCTTCACATCAAATATTTATATTCCTCCCCCCTTCAACATTTCAAAAATCAAACCACCCGCGATTTCAATCTCCATCGTTGTTGTTTTCATTTAACGTGATTTTAATTAGATACTGTTGAATATTTTAAAAGGAAACTTGCACTCATTAACAGAATAAGCAATCGACTTCTGCCGAACAGCACAGCAGAAGGTAAAGAAATCATGGAACACATGCTGTCACCAGTGCACCACTATCTGTTGTCGCCAATAAATTGTCCTGAACCAAACTTGGTCCTAATTTGTACACAAGTGGCTAAACCAGTGCTAAAATACCAATAAAGTTTCATACAATAACCTTTCAAAATACTTTCACTTTATTTAAGAACACTGCTCAAATATAATATTACAGCGTGCTAGCATAATTGCTATATTAACATTTCAGAAATCACACACAAACAGTCCCTTAAAAGGGGATAAAATATAATGTGCATATTCAGGTACAAATTATAATGGTTTAGGCTTCTGCTCATAACCCTTAGTATAATATATCCCCTTGAATTCGTAAACCAATCAGCAAAAAATTGCAGTAAGTGAGGAAATATGTATTAGCACGCACATCGAGAAAAATATTTGGTAGAATCTAGAGGAATTTGATTGAAATAACCAAATATTTGGTAGAATCTAGAGGAATTTGATTGAAATAACCAAATATTTGGTAGAATCTAGAGGAATTTGATTGAAATAACCAAATATTTGGTAGAATCTAGAGGAATTTGATTGAAATAACCAAATATTTGGTAGAATCTAGAGGAATTTGATTGAAATAACCAAATAGTATATTTGTCTACCAGCAATCAACATCATTGCTTTGCGCAACAAAATTATTTGTATGATTAATATTATATTGCTGTAATAATAACCGATATACACTGCTGAATCAAGTCAGTTGACAGGTTTGGCAGAAACACAAATGTTGTTTCTTTTAACCAAATCATTCTTTTGAACTTCAACATGTCTGTGTTCGAACTACCAAGAAGCTGTTTGGCTTGACTAATAAGACAATTACTTTTAACCAAATCATTTTGTCGAACCAAATATATACCTGTTTTAAAACCAACGAGAATTTATTTGGCTTGGCTATTTAAATATCTCATTTTACCAAATCATTTAGTTAAACCAGAGATGCATTTATTCGACTCAATTATTAGTGTTACTTATTTTAACCACACTGTAAAAAAATCAAGATATAATTCCGTTACATGTAAGGGAAGCTAATTTCGTCTACTTGTGACGTAAAATTATCTGTCAAATAAGGAGTAAATTGCATTATAAGTAAGGAACTATTCCCTAATCGTACGGGAAAAGTGCCTGACAAAAGTGGGAGAAAATCCTATACATGTAAGGTGTTAACTTTATTGTAAAATAAAATTATATAAAAAATACGTGGGATATTAGCACATATAATTTTTATTTCCTATGTCCTCTAACCAATAGTAACAGATATTTTAACTCCAAAACCCGCGATACTTGCCGGAGGGAAGGCACGAACCATGGGCTTCTATCACGGTAGGCCGATGCGCAACCCATTACCTCACGACCACTACATAACATTTATAGAAGTGAATATTAGTGTGATAAACGATTGTTTCTTCTGGCCGTCTTCCCACTTAACTGTTACTCCTATTTGTTTCTGGGCGCTGTTATTTCGAAACACACCTCGGAAACGTAATAAAAGTAATTTTATTTCTTTAAATCAAGGTTATGTTTACAACAAGGGCAGTATAGCACGAACATTTTGAAACACCATGAAATGTTACTGGAATAAGTCCATATTGACAATAGGAACGCAAAAAATGGGAACAAAACTTCCACATACCTTCAAAAACAGGTGTAAATTTTTCAAATCCTCATGAAGTTACGAGCGTTCTTGTTTCTTCGTCTGCCATCTTGTACTCGTTCGTTACCAACCAAGCTCGTTGTTCAAACGGGCGTATCCAAATGGTTCAATTTACAATGTTAAAATAGTTTGGCAAATATATAGTTGATTTTAAATAAATCGTTTAGTACAAGCAATCGTGTGTAGGCATTTTAAAAACAAATATATGTTATCTGCAAAATTGTAATATATATATATATATGAATAGTTCAGCGTGCCATACATGAAAAATATGGTATAGTCAGCAAAACATTCGTTTGATTTGAAAAATACACCAACAAAATTATTTGTTCAAAACAAAAAAATCACTATATTTACTTTAACAATCGAGTGTTTGTTTGAACAATAATTGTTTGAAACAGCAAAATAAATGTCAACATTATTTTATTTGGTTGTTTAGACAATTCCTTTTTCTCAGTGCACTAGTAAAATTTCTATATTTTATGAGGGCTGGTTCATAGCATCACCAAGCATAAAAAAACTCCTTCGTAATATGGTTATATATTTACCGCATAAACACACTCGTAAATTTCTCATCAATTCATTGCCCAAGTAACGTGCGTGGACAGTCTTTTTCACTTACAGAAATCTCGTTCAGTTGTTAAACATGCGTTATCGCATGAACTCAGTCATAGAAAATTCCCGTGTCCCGGACAAGATCGCGACGAGGCAGGCCGCTGGCTCTCACACTGCGCCGTGACTTGACGTTTGATGTTAACATAGGCGAACTACCATGGACAGTCTCATACTAACAAAACATAAAATCGCTTAAAGCAATAAATATACCACCATGTAAACAATCCACTGCCTCGAAAATACAATGAAAAACACTGGTACTTAACGAAAGAGGGAAGTCACTGCTCCACGCCAATATTGTCAAGCAAAGCAGCTAATTTATTTATTTGTACTTTCGCCACTTCACTTTGAACACATTCATCTTGAATAATAGGGATATTTGAATTCATAATAGAGCATACTAAAGTTGAAAAACTGAAGGAAGCAGCGCACAGCCCCGTTTAGTGGCTTCTTACGCAACCACATAAGAGCAAAATAAAATTGAAAATAGACCAGCTCGGGGCGCTAACAAAAATCAAGAGTTGACCTAACAAAGCCCTCGGCAGAAAATTAAACGGGCTCGCATCCCAGCGAAAACTAAAAACTAAAAGCATCGGAAGTGAGCTGAAAAAAGATATTTATTAAAATCACACGCCTCGCATTATGCATTTTGCAAATGGGGTAACCACACATGCCTGGGAAAATTCAGTAAACCATAATCACTTTGTTGATATCTAAGGATTATCGAAACACAGTCGAAAGTGGCACAACTATGCACTGCAAAATGACAAGCACTACAGGCAATCGACACACTACTCAGCAATAAACTACGATAGTAGGAAAATGCCCATACTACTTTACACGCGATTCCAACTCACTACCGAAAATTTTACAACAAAGCACCTCTCTCACCGGTTTACACTAAAATGATCACCAAAGAGCAGATATTACTTTAAAATAAGCACCGGGACCCGATGCTAAAATGATGTCGCCTCCCATACTGGTGGTCGCTCTCATCAGCGTAGTATGACTATGAAGGTGACGACACGCCCTACCAGCAAACACTTCAAACTACCCCGAGGCTCAATGTGAAGTGAAGGTCTGCCTCCGCTATTACAATTTTAAAATTTAAAACGTGACGAAAGCAAGGAGAGAAAACAGGGAAAGGGGACAGAAAGGAAGAAAGAGGGGAATCGAGAACATTGCATGGAGAACGGCAAGGACGCTGCAATAGTTGCGGCAGCAAAACAAAACGACTGGCGCTAGTGTAGAGAAACTACTGCGGAACTTCGAGTTTATAGAGGGCGATCGCAACTTTAAAGGTTGCGGAAAATTAATGTCACATCGCTCAGCAGCAGCCAACTGTCGCAGTCCCAGTGTCCGGTTTTGAGCGAATTTTTTTATAACCGCGCGAATACTGACGGGCCACTGTCTTGCCGCTCAGCGGCAGTCTAGGTACTAGGAGGAGACTCGCGTGCACAGACGTCTGCGGTACTAGTAGGTTGTGTAACAGGTAGTGCCTGGAGCCGTCCGCCATAAAGGATTTGGTCATACCAGATTGATCAAAATTAACAGTTTTACCAAAAAATCAATTCACAATCAATTGACGTTTTTCCCCAAAAATAGTATTATACAAAATTTTTCAAAAATTATGGACAATATATCGTTGGAATCCTCAAACAAACAATGCGGCTTCGATGCTCCTCAATGCTGAGCCACATAGTATATTCGAGGCTTCCCACATCCAGCAAATCTGCCGGATCAGCAGCCATTGTTACAAATCCGTCCCCTTACCTCAAACCTCTCCCGTCCACCAAACCACTTTCATTACTAACTCAACAATC
This sequence comes from Dryococelus australis, assembly GCA_029891345.1. Classification (NCBI taxonomy): domain Eukaryota; kingdom Metazoa; phylum Arthropoda; class Insecta; order Phasmatodea; family Phasmatidae; genus Dryococelus; species Dryococelus australis. The sequence goes on along the minus strand of CM057002.1, from coordinate 89,832,995 downwards.
CCCAACTCTCTCCTTGCTGATCAACCCATTTCGAAAACCCCACATCCCTAACCTGCCTCCCGGTCTCCCACCTACCCCACTTCGACCGACAAAATCTCTTACCCCCACACATTCCCCCCCACAACACCCACGCCACCACCACTCCCCTTCCACGCTCAATAACCACTCACTCGCCATCACACAGCAGCACCATCCATTCACCAACAAACCCCCCCCTTCACAACTCTCCCCCCCATTCCCCACCTCAACCACCCGCAATCTCCAGCCTAAACACTCACTTACCATACTCACCCTCTTAACCCCCCTTCCTCAATTCCTCTTCTATACCTTACCCTCACTTAACCCAATACAACCTCCAACCTCCTTACAAGTCAAAACCTCACCCTCCAGCAATCTATCACACACCCCTAAACACCTTTCAAATCTCTCCCCTCCTCCAACCATCCCTTCCCAATTCCCTACACCCATCCTACCCTCTACTATTCCAATCGATAAATCATATAATTACTAAAAACATTTCTTTAAAGTTCGAAAACACTCAATTAATATCATATAGACATATGTGTAACATAAAAGTAATCTAGTCCCCTTTAGACTTAGTGGTCAGCCATATGTCTATATTTTATCTCAAATCTCCCAAAGAGAGTGGAAACTATCCAGTTTTAAAATTTAAGATTTTTTTTGTTTTCAAAAATACTTGTGTATACATTAAACCATTAGTTATCATTCGTAACATATCTGTAGAATTCCTATACACTTATCTAAATCATGTTTAACATTCAATTAAGAAAATTTACTACATTAGTAATTGAAATGTTCGTTTATCTGATACAAAAAATTATCTGTGGCAATAAATATGTATTTGGTGTCATAAAAACATTATAAGAGTATTTTAAAGGAAAAAAAAAAACAGAAAGTTTTGTCATCCCTCCTGAATAATTACCAGGGATACTTCACCTCACTAGAATCTAACGTAACGATTGAAGGGAAAATTATGTAAAAAGTAATTAACTAGAAATTAATACGTAAAATGGTGATATCAATCGCTAGGTCTTACATAGCCAAATAACACTGTTATCGAGAGAAAAACGAAATGTTATTTTTCTTACTTAACTCGTACAAGAAATATTGTTCCTTAACATATATTGTAAGGCTTACAGTCAAATAAACATTGTTCTTGTTCAGGAAGAGGGGAACGAATCTTCTTGAAGAAGTGGTTTATATGAGGCACTGGATTGGTTATAATAGGTAAATGATATGTGATTAAATTATCCTTAAACATTGCTGTGCAATGCATTTAGTAATTTAATATTTTCATTTCCAACTAAATTTTTTGTAAAATTCAGTTATGACTATTGAGAACGGCAGAGCTCTGGGCCAAGTGTGCAAGAGTGGCCTAGGTGGCTGTTTAAAAATTAGATGTTATGAAGTTTTTTCCTCCACCATCACCGAGATAATCAGCAGTGGTCAGTAAGCTACTCCGAGACAGCAGCAGCAGAACATTAAGGTTAGAATGTGTAACAGTCACTGCTGTGACAATTGTGATAAAGAGTGCACAAAGGTATATAATTCAATCTTAGCATTCGGAAGATCGAAATTGCTGCTAAGCCTCGACATTGAAGAACAGCTCTTACATAATATGTTTATGCATTTATCCCGGTTAAATTAAGAGGCGATGGAGATATAGTCTCGTATTTGCAGTGTGATGACTGTCCATATGGCACACGTGTCTTAAAAAACTATGCTAACAAACAACACTTCAGGCGAGACTGTGCAATGCAAAGAATGCAACAGATCCTTCAACATGTTAGCAATGCTACTGCTAACACTGTGACATATTCTGGAATTTATTAAGTGCATTCTAATGCTTCAACAGAATTGTTGGTAATATCAAGTAGTACATTTAAATGCCATAAAGATTCCCCCAGAGAGAATTTATGAATGACAAGAAGCGTGTGTAAAAAGTGCTATTAATTCCCTCAGAGAGAATATGTATAAAGAAGTGTGTGTGTGTGTGTGTGTGTGTGTGTGTATGTATGTAAACTCGCTAATTATTCTCTCAGGGTGATGCTTTAATTTTAAAAAAGTGTTAAAGATTCCTTCATGGAAAAATGTAAACATTACTATTCTTGTGACCATGTAATCCAAAGTATAAATTGGTGTGTTTAAATGGTTATGGCTTCATTATAGGTAAAACTGTTAACCATGTTCTGTTGCATGCAAGGATTCGAAAACAATTTCTATAATTCTTCTATTATAAAACAACTTGCATTATCTTATTTTAATGATTATTAAGACACTAAAGTCCTTAGTTTATAACCACCTCATCAATGGAATGACTAACTCCAGAAATTCAAAATATGTACCGTCATCAGACATACAAAGTCTATGACTTGAAATTGGAATCTGGCTTCATAGAATATGAAGACAGATTCCACTACCGCAATGATGAAGGAGGCCACAGTGGCTGAGTGGTTAGCCTGATCGCTTCCCACCAAGGTGATTCAGGTTCAATCCCCAGCCAGGTCACTCCAGATTTTCGCATGTGGGAATTGTGCTAGATTATGCTGTTTGTCGGCGGGATTTCTTGGGGATCTCCCATTTCTCCCCGACCTTTCATTTCTGTGTTGCTCCATACTCATCTCAATCACCCTCATCAGCTCTCAAGACCTTGATGTTAAGAGCTGTTAAAATCTCTTCACTCACTCAATAATGTAATTATTGAAGACTCTCCCATAACCAAGAAGTATAAAACAAGGGCAGTGAACAAATTGGTTGACAGTGAAGGAAAAGTCATTGGTGGTACAGAATAAATTAAGGATACATGGAAAAGACATATAGAAAAATTATTCTATGACAATCGACCAGATACTCCACAGATCAATTGTGAGGGAGGATCTAACATCCTGGTAGAAGAAGTTCAAGCTGCAATAAAAACAATGAAAGTTGGTAATGCCACTGTCCCAGACATATATAATGCAGAATTTTTAAAGCTTCTGAATGAAGATAATGTGAAATGGGTGACTGCATTGTTCAATGACATCTACAACTCTTGCAATATTGCTAGAGAGTGGCTCAAATCGGAATTTGTTGTATTGCCTAAAAAAACCTGAGCTAGGTTGTGTGGAGACTACAGAACGATAAGCCTCATGAACCATCTGTTGAAACTTTTTCTGAATATTATTAATCGACGGACATACAAGATATGTGAAGAACAAATATCTCCTACACAGTTTGGATTCAGGAATTCAGTGGGAATATCCAAGTACTATTTCAATGATACAGATATATAAATTGTGACATTAATGCCTGCTTTATGCGTTATTGTACTCGGAAATCAATGTTTTTTTCACACAAGTCAGTTTCAAACAACTCATTCATTCCAAGAGCAATAACTTTCCTTCTAGGATATTTTATTCGAGCAGGAGCATGTAATTCTCGAGCTAACATACCAAACGTCATTATTCAGTCAATTCTACAATAATATACAAAATTTTGTTTGTATGTGAATTATTTCCAGACTGTTTTGATGAGATAAGTTTTAATCTGTTCACTAACTCATTTGGATTGTTCCAATATACAGGATAAAATTGTTCGCCCACTTCATCTTTGTATATTCCATTTCCAACAATATTTCCTGATAAATGTTATTTCGGGTGAAAGTCATCTCCTAGATGATTACTTGCATTTGTGCGCTAACAAGATCCTTATATTTCTCCAGATCATTGTCACTGTATAATTTATGAAATGTTTAAAACAATAATTTAAAGAATCTTTCACTCTCATTAGTTACATAATCATCTACTTGAATTCAATTTTCAGGCAAAAAATGTGATAACTGAATCTCCCAGGAACCATATGTTGCCATGTCTATTTACATGAGATGTAGTGTATCGAGCAGGTGAAAAAAAATTATAATTTTAAATATATTTGTATTAATTCAGAAAGGTATTGCTTTTCTTCTTCTTTAAAGGATCATGTTACTTAATTTCCACTGGTTTATCGTGTGATGCATGTAAATGTATCCAATCTACTTTTTAAATATATTTGTATTAATTCAGAATGGTATTGCTTTTCTTCTTCTTTAAAGGATCATGTTACTTAATTTCCACTGGTTTATCGTGTGATGCATGTAAATGTATCCAATCTACTTTTTGAATATTTCTTCTTTTATAACATCCTGTTCCATTAATGCATGTTTTGCTTGCAAATATTTCTCCTTTTCAGCGGATATAAATTTATGTAATTCCGAATCAGAGTCAGACATTTCTTCGGTATTTCACTTCCACATTGTGTATTTATATAACTTTTCCAAATAGTTTTTTTAGGTGCAATAGTAATGCGACCAGATGCTGGAATGTTCGGAAGAGTATGTTTTGTAGATGCAACACTACTTCGACTACTCTGAGGTTTCAGTAATTTATCTAAAATATAATTTAATTTACTTCCAATTCGATTTATTAATTCATTAATAAGTTTTCATTTTGCTTTTTCATTGCTGTCTGGTAACTAAATAAGATGTTTTATCAATAAGTTCAACACTTATATATTTTGACATCTCTTCCATTCAAGTTTCAAGTTGCTCTGCACTACTAGTGTTAACCAAATAATTAATTCTACTTTTTAAATGATCTAAATGTTCATTTAAGTGTCTTTCAATATTCTATAATGCATCTAGTGTATTCGCTAAAATTTCCAAAATTAATATAATATATGTGTAATAATTTTGCATGACCTTCATTTAACTTTACTAATATCTTTTGTATTTCAGATGTTTGATATTTAAATACATCTAATGTAATAGTGTTTAAGTGTTCCACAAACATTTTATTCGCCACATCACTATCTTTCACTGCCATACCTATATTATGTGATATATGTACAATAAAATAACAATTCCCATTGCGATTTTTGGTTAACACATATTGCAAATGTCTATGTTTTTTACCACTGTGTTCAAACTTTGAAATACTCATTACTCTTCGTCTGGAAGTATAAAACTATCAAATCCACAATTATATTTGCTTTTATAAATGGAAAATGCAGGAATATCTATCAGAAAACCATACTTATAATTCCAACTGTAAAAACACATTTCTATAAACTTTGTAAATGACATATCGCTCATAATAGAGTTCATTCTAATATGTAGTATATTCAAACAATCACCATATATGCATTGTTATGCAAATTATGTTTTGCAATATGAGCATACCTTTGGAAAATTTAAAAGCAATAAACATACAAATGTCTACCAAAACTAAAATACTTTTGTATTTCACTATAAGGTTCACTCCAAACATCATAAAAAATTAATAATGGATTGGGTATTTCTTCATTTGGAGATATAATTTCGTCTTTAACTTATAAAGGGAAATATTGCATTCCTTCAGTTTACGATATGTTTGCTAAACGTTGATATTTTTTTAATGTATTGTTTTGGAAAACACATATGTTTTCAAACTTAAGTCCAGTTGGATGTTATAAAAGTGACATTTCATGTTAAGGAGGACTGTTTATTATACAACATATATTCGATGGTGAAAGAATTCCATGTTGCGGCATTTGTTCAATTATGTTTTCATTCTCAGATACAATTACCAGAAGATGTACACTTTATTTTACATCCTTTATCATCTTTTATATAGTGACGTAAAAATTATAAATGAGAGCCTATATATATATAGGATTGCATTCAGTCGGAAACAATGTCTAATACTAAATACATCAAGAAATACAGCAGAGTGTTAAAACATTCTTATTAAATTGCAATTTCAATAGCATTTAAAAAAATACAATAACTGTGATCCAGGAACAGAACTTTAAAAACATATAGCTCATAATAATAAATTAATAAAATATTGACTAAGGCCTGTAAAGAGCACTCAAAGAAATGATCTAAAACAGAGACATATTGAAGATAAGATTATTGCCGATAAAGAGTAAATATGAGGATGAACACATTAACGTCAACTGGTTAAATGCTTGTTGCTTGGATTGTAGACAAAGTAATGCGAACAAAAGTCAAAAGGGGTATGGGCATAAAACGAAAGACAAAACTAAAAACCAAGAAAGGTGGTCTGGTGCCATTCATTTACCCCGCACTATCAGACCTTGGAGCACTAATGGGTCAAACTTCGGCATTGAGTAGATCAGTTAAGTCAAGTGGGAAAGGAATGTATCTTCCTCCATACAAAATTGGCCAAAGAAATAAAAAAGTACAAACAAGGAAAGAAGCTCAGATGATAATTCTCCCTAATTATGCACTCACCAGTGAGGAGATTCTTGTATTTGTAAAGAAACTGAAGATTCCAGATTCACGAGGTGTGTATATGAGAAATGATTCATATAAAAAAAAAAACCATATGTTCACGAATGTATAATTATTATTTTTTTAGGTGCAAAACTAAATGAAAGAACACATTGGATTGCATTAAAAATCAATTATTGTGTTATGATGGTTTTGTTAATTTAATACCACCAATTTCAATCTGTAATTACTTTAAGAATATATAGTTCAAATATAATTACGAAACAGAACAATCACCAAATACATTCTCTTGTCAACATTTATGATTAAAATTCCTGAATAAAAATAATATATACATGTAGCATTAGTATCAAGTCAATTACGTTGATATTAAATGGAAACTCACTGCAATCGCATTCTGTTTATTTTCGAGCTTTGAAGTTAGATGATGACTGGCAAATAAGCTTATTAAATTAATAACTTACATTAGCATACGAAATATTGAAACTCATAATCAATCATTTACATTCAACATTGGCGATGAAAAATTTATGATTGTGCAACCAGTGGGAGCATACAAACTCGAAGACATAGAAACATTTATTAAAGCAGCATTACCTGAAAATTTGTATTTCGATTACATTGTAACCTACCATAATACACAATAATGTCTATATTAATTTCACAGAATATGATTCATTGCATCTATGTTAGGTTACGAACAGAATGTTTTCCTGCTTATCCATTACACAAATCGTCATAACAAGTTAATAAGCTGTTAGTCAATATACGTTGTGTTGATGTAAATATTGTAGGAGATTCGTATTTAAATAAAAAGAAAACCAACAAACACAGTACGTGAATTAACTTGTGCAGTGGCTCCAGGATAAAAAATAATTGAAAAACAGAGTACTATAATATTTCTTCCAGTAATAGTTAACAAGGATGACGAAATAGTTGTTACAATTGTCGACCAAAACAGCAAATTTATTAATTTTAGAAATGAAAAATTTACCATACCTTTACATTTAAAGAAAAGTAAACATATAAACACTTACATCGTGTGCAATACAAACATAATTGGCATTGCGTATCGTACTCAATATAGAAACAAAGTGCGCGGATCAATTAAATATAAGAACTATATATCCATGGAAACATATTTAAAAAGATGTAAATGTAATCATAAAGTGCTCACTTCAGTTAAGAACCCCATAGGTTAACACAGGGCAACTGGTGGTTGTTAAGAGAACTAGGATAGAACGTTAATCGAAATGGAATACATACTTAATATATAGCATTCTGTATGTTAAGAAGATGCTATCACCAATACTGAAATGCATGGGTATGACCCATTACAACCAGGACCACATACATTACTGTCAGAAATACGGATTCCTATACAGAACCACAACATTTATACTTTACCATCGAAATCAAGTCTACACTCCAGAGGAACAATTAAAAAGGCAGTCGATGCAACTAATCCAGTAACTACAGGAATTGTGAGAAATGAGATACTTCAAATGATTGACAGAATCGCATATCTGCTTAATGGTGTTGATATCGACCAAATTCAAGATGTTGACATTACTTCAATGATAAAAAATTATATCTCGCAAACTACAAATAATGTGTATACAGGGTTTATGGCTGTGTAGCACCATGCTAAAAACTACAAATTATAAATAAACCCAGGGGGGCAATATGTAGTTGTTATACCACTGAGTATGGTACCTGAATTCGCCGAAGACTATAGGTATGTGAAAGTAAATCCTAAACAAGAGTTTGTTTTTCTATCTGGTAATATGCACTTGACTGCTATAAATGATACAGCCAAATACGAGGAAGGTGTAACATGTTAGTTACGCAGAGCAGAATGTTTGATACCACATACACAGAGTAACACTTGTGAACGTGTTAAGTTTCTAAGGTGAATTGGAAAAGGGAAACACGTAGATCTTGCATTTATGATTTGGAGTCGGGAGACATTTCCTTCATTACCAGCATCTTAGAAATGCATAAGGAATTTAAATTCAAGCTTCTCAAATGAAAAACCTGTACATGTCATATGTTTCCAAACCAACCAACAAAACAATTTAAGAGTAGACAGGTCAGTGACCATTGAAACATGAAAAATACTTAACTTTATTGAAACAGCCAAGCCTATCGCTATATGGATTTCAATGCACATTTTGAAAATTATGAGTTTCTTATTTGTTACAATATGTACAAACAGTTCCAGGAAACATTCTATGGTAAAGAGAGTGTACTAATCTTAGAGTCCGAATCATTTAAGACCAGAGGGTCCTTATTTTAAATTATTTCAATTCAGTTAGCAAAAGGACAGCTCGAATTGAAAAAGTGCAAATACACCTATTTCGACAAATACACAGGCTTATGCATAAAAATACATGACATATTAGGGTCACATAATGAGCAAGATAAGTTAGTTAAAGTACTAATGAAAATACATGACATATTAGGGTCACATAATGTGCAAGATAAGTTAGTTAAAGTACTAATGTAAATCACTCACTTTTCAACAGTAGACGAGTCCAGATGTTCTGTAATATTCAAATTTCCCAAACCCATAATACATTCGTCATAATGGAATTGGCTATTACAGACATGGAAGACCACATAACAGTTTTCCATTTCAAAACACCCTTTGACTGGAAATATTTAAGTCTAAAGTATAAGGAAACCAACATATTGCTTACAAAGAATCACCATGGACTAGTTTGGGAGAGTGGGTGTATGGAGTGTAAGTATATAGAGGATATTTGCAAGAACTACCAAAAAAGCTGGGAGTTATTTGTATGTGGACGTGATCAAAACAGAATTCTTGCAAGTGTGTAGAATGGAAAAATAACAGATATACAGAAAGACTACAACTGCCTCTCCTTCAAAAAAATACGTCATATATATGGGTATAAATCACCCATTCTTTTCAGCAGGTTAAAATGCGAAAGTATTGTTGAAATGGTTGTTGATGACTGACTGGGGTGAAGGGGAGGAGGTTGGTCCATCCGAGTTTCCAATTGACAATGTAAGTCTAACACTTCAGTGGTTGGCACTTCCTGCGGTGAGGAAGGAACCTGAGGTATAAATACAGGGGCTACTCAGGATTCTACTACATTCTATAGTTGGTGTCGCAATGGAGAGGTTCAACCTGTCAGGAAAGTAAGAGAGTGTAATTTGTGGCTACAGAGAAGTGTGGTTCCGGGTTAACATCAATACGCCATGGCAAATCCAGCTCTGAAATGGGAAAGAACATTGGAATTTTTTAAAAACTTGTCAATAATATATGTATGAAGAATGGGAGATATGTGAAGATTATTATTCGGTGTTCAATATTTGACTTGGTAGTGAGTTACCATGTTCTCCAAACAAATTAAAGTGTGCTGCTCGAGTTGAAGAAATTACAAAGTATCCAAGTTATAAACAAATGAAGCAAAAACAAAGGAGAGAATTTTATGACAGTCCTACAATGTGGACGAAAACCTGTATTAAGAAGAACCACACTACTCAAATTTATGGATATAATCGACATCTTGATTCTCCATGTGAAATGTGGAACTGTAAAGTATTACAAAACTATGTGTGTGTGTGCAGTTTCTACTAGAAGACAGTGATTAATTAGTAATCCAGCTATATCTACTAATTAATATGTTGGTGGAGCGCACATAACTAATTTGTTGAATGCAAGTGAGTAATGCCAGACTACTTAAAGACACGGGGAAGATGACAGATATTCAGTTGCGATGGAGAGATTCTACCAAACAGTGAAGTGCACGAGTGTAGTGCCAGTATACATGAAAGTATGATTCCCAGTAAACGACAATATACAATTACAGATTCAATTGTGTAACAGACAAGAGGATTGGAGTTTCTCCTTAATTAGTCCGGCTTATACATGCGAGGTACTGGATGTTCGTGAGGGACGAACATATTGTGCTATATATAATATGCACCCTGCCACAATGAGAACGAACTAGCATGCAAGGCTCTAGGTGATCACATCACGAAACATATTTCATATAAGCAAATTAAATACATATAGCAAAGGGACTGTTACTCTACTCCTATAGTTTGGAATAAAAAAAATGTAACAAGGAATTCGTTAGTCACATATAATATGAAATTCCTCATTTTGTTTTGCCATGCAGATTGTCGGAATGTAGAGTGTTCCATAGCAAGATTTTGTTAAAGTAATATAAGATAGTGGTAGAATGCAAGTGTATATATAAAGGCAAGAGGACGATGGTGGAGCATCAGTCATTGTGAGTGCGTAAATGGTATGGACACCTACGAGATCATACAAGGAGGTTATGGAAGAGACTTCTTGAAATCTTATGGTGGTGTTTTACATGTTCAAGTTTGCAACGATATTGAACATTGGTGCTATACCATCGATTCAAACCTTGGCATCAGATTCGACTAGGGGTTAGCATGCAATGATGGTGATGTAAAGTATCTATGCCCTGATAGTGACTTGCCCTGCACATTCCAGGACTTGGTAGTAAGCAGTTATAACGAAGAGATAGAAGAAGAATGGGGAAATTGAGTAAACAGCGATCAACTCACTCGTCCAGACTGCGGAATCACCATTCACTGAAAAGAAACTTGAGATAGTGACATTCAGAACTTTATCTTTTAACAAGGATGTTTGTTATTTCTGTGTATCTGCAACAGTTATTCTTGTGAAGTGACTAATTCAGAATGAAGTTCCAGCCAGATCCTAAGTATTATTTTATTGAACGTGGTTTTTATTCTGTAAGGTATGAATTAACATGCTCAGATCTCACATATAATGAAATTTGTGAGTCTGATAATCATTTAGATTTTCATATTGGCATGGTGGCATGACAAAAAGCAATAAATCATGTATATTTGAATCAAGTGCAACTGATTGTGACAGTTCTAATGGTTAAGTAAATCAGTGTAGGCCATACATGACAGAGAAATACATAACTTTAAAACTGAGGGTGAACACATTGTTACAACTTATTGTAGTGAAAGTGAGAGTCTGAAACATGGTATTTTCAACTCATATCATACTGATCCATTGTAGTATTTCGAAGAATGTGATAAAGGTATACATATGCTTGTACTTGATAATAATGAGAGTGGATACTATTTAGTTACTGGTTATGTCTTGTCTAAATGTTATGTGCAAAGAAACGGGAAACTAGGCAAATTAAAATTCAACCCGTAGTAATTATTCACTTTAAAATTGTAGAAAAGGAAGGGGTCATTTGCTCACGCATACAAAAATTAAAGTGTAAAATTATTTTTAGCAAATTATTTAAAATACTATTTTGGTGATGTTGTTTGTGGAATAGCCTCAGTAGAGAGGTAGATCCCATGTTGTAAACATTATGTTCTTCCATTCTGAAAATATATATGTCAATGTCAAGCCAGGGAAGTCTAACATTTCCTACTCGTTTTTGGTCTAACAGACGTAAGGGAATTTACAGAGAGCTCTGATGAAGTTATCCACTTCAGAGTAATTTATTTCCATTGGGGAAGAAAAGAGTAACGATGTGAGTCAATGTTTCGACATGGCTGAGTGTCCGGTATTTTATATGACTGCAAGTAGTTGTATCTATGTGCCTCTATAGATTATGTCTACTCATTTTATTTGGAGCCATTTCCGGACGTATTTTACTGCACTCGCCTGAATGTAAGGATACGTGTACTCAAGCTATTAGTGAGAAATTAAAGCCAGGGTGTACGAAGCGCCTTCACCTTGAAACTAGTTTTCAAGGGCAGGATCTAGCAGCAATTTTAAGAAATTGCCTAAGATCTGTGGACAGTGAGTTGGCAAACATCCTATGATTTTGCAATAACCTTGGAATGTCTTAAAATTTTTTACTGGTTTCGCAAACACTCTATAATATGTTAAAAATTGTTCACTGATTTTGTAATCACTTTGTAATGGCTTAAAAATTGTTTACTGATTTTTCAAACACCCTATAATGTCAAAATGCTAAGTCAAAATTTATATGCATGTCAGTCTATGCGTAGTCAAAATGTTTGTTATTGAAGTGTTATGTACTCGCACAGTTTAATATTATATGTGTAATTGCCTAATTTTTGTTTAATATTTTAGGAATGTATGCCCACTGTAAATTATTTAATTGCCACAAGAATAATGAATACTCAATTTGTGTCTACTAATATAGACGAAATATATCTCGAAATGTGTGTAATATAAACTGTTTAATGACAAATGCTATATATTTTGGAATTGTCAAATGTGAAATATGATACCATTGGGTGCAATACAAACAGATTGTTTCAATGAAAGTGTGCGTCACTTGTAAATTTGTATAAAATAAATGGTTTGAAAATGAACTTCCTTGTATATATTTATCTGACACACCTTTTTCCAATTTCTTGAACCAAGTAAGAAAGTAATAAGACTTAAAATTAAAAAATGTGTGTTGTTAATTATTACTAATATACAGTATTCATTGAAATATGTTACACTAATATTACTAGACTCTATTTAAAGACTGATTGAAGGTACTTTTAATTTAAAGTGGAATTCAATGCTCATGTGACGAGTGAAATGGTTTACCAACATTAATTTTTATTTCCACTTAAAGTTTTTTTTTTACTCTCGTAGTAAAGGATCTTTATCTTTTGATCATGTAACATTAGATTTTAAAACTGTGGCTTTAACTCAATGTAATATGAAATGTATTTCACGAGATATTTCTTATCGCATTGTGACATATTTGCTTTGGAAAATTTAAACACCATCATTCTATATGATTTAAAATAGTTTATGACATTTGGTTTAACATTTAGAAAAAAACAGAACATTTATAGTGAAATAAAGCAATAATACAAAAAGGTCAATTTTGAGAATTGTCTTGTGTGTCTGGTTTTCAGTAATATTGAATACATTATATATAAAGTTAAGAAAACAATTTCTACCACAAAGTGTAATTTATTTTATAAAAACGTAACTTCTTACCAAGAATTAGGAAATGCATTTATTCCACAATCTAAGACTTCTGTTTGAAATGTATGTTGACTTCCAACCATTGAGGTTTGTTCTCCTAAGCTTGCCTGCAAAAACCACTCGGGAATACCTATGTGACGTGGTCTGGGCATCTTTGCGGGGATGAAAGGCAGCCAAATGTGAACGAAAACACACTCGAGTGCAATGGAGTTTGCATAGCTGCCAAGGCCTGCCGGTGCATTGCCGTGCTAGGAGCCATCAGCGGGATTCATTTAATAAACCTGAACATTATATAACATATTTGTTTCGGAATATTTCAATATACTACCCACAAAACTATTTTTAATAAATAATTTTTATTAGTGTTGCTTATCACCCTTAAGAGGGTGTCACTAGCAACACACATGCTAATAAATCAACGTTGCTAAACAACTGCCCACTGTTTACACTGAAATTGTTAAAAACATTTAAATTTATGACAAAATAAGGATTGGCACTGAAAAAAAAACAATGCAAATTTACAAACAGTTAGGAAAATACATAAAAAAGCGTACTTGTATGTTGATATTGCAATCAAAATTTTACCACTCTCTTGGATTTAGATTAAACTCCTCTTCGAAGGAGTTTGGGTGGTCACACCTTGCCAATAACTTGTGTGAAATGAAAATTACACTTATCTTCCACTTGTGAATACACAAACAAAGCACTTCCAAGAGTGTCTTCGCTAGAAGGTTTCCTAAGAAGAAACTGTGCTTCAAATGCAGGCTCATCTTTGGTAAGCATACCAATAAAGCACTGGCTGTGAAATTTTACGATCACCCAATCACCCACAGTCAAATCCTCTTCTGTAACTGGGCTTACATTAAAATATTGTTTTCCTTGGTAAATAACGTGCACGCTTCTAGGTTGTTGTTTAGAGGATGACGGGGCATCCGAGGAGATGAGGAGATAACTTATATCCTAACTTCTGTGTCTATTTCGCTAGGAGAGACATAATTTTCAATGTCATCACATGAGTTGGAGGAGTCGCTTTCAAAGTCTGCTCCCGACACACTACGTCCAGGCTTGATAGCAACTTTCTTGCCTTTCAACGTTGGCGTTGGCAAACTATTATAACACATAGACCGTAGCATTTCAAAGACAGAGTCCTCGAATATGGTGTTCTGTTGTACCGTTTGCCTTTAGGACCTCCTAATGTCCAAGAGTCATACATATTTTGTGCTTTATAAACTACGTACGTAGTTAGAACTGCTCCGTCACTAGCAACAGCGAACATTAATGATGTTGCCGACTTGCTAATATTCATGATTCTTTCTGGATATTTCATGCACCTCTTTGATGTGACATATTTCCTACCCGGGTCATCAGTCAAGATGGTTCCGTCATAATTGACAATATTGCGGGGATCAACATTGTCTGTTGATATTTTCAGTGATTTAAATATTTAATCGGAGTTTTATGCGATACACCTGGCCTGTTACGCTTGATGTTCTGACAGAGGCGTAAAGACCATTTTTCTTTATGTCGCTGTACAAAACTACGAGCAAAGTCTCTACCAGGCAGGTTTCCTTTAAATTTTTTCATTGTTCTTCGTGTTCTGTCCAAGTAATTCTTTACTATGATGCGCAAATCGTACAAGTCAAATGGATAACCCGACTATAAACACTGGACAAGTCTGTTAACAATTTTATTTTCTTCTTGTTGCGACAACACTGTCTGATCCCCTGCTGATCGCATTAGTTCGCTCTTTTCAATTTTTTTACAATGTCTATATAAAATTGTGTGTTTCAGACCATGTTTTTTTTACAGCTTTTGATAGCTTAAACATTTTCTAATATCTTTCGTGGCAGCATTTACAAAACTATTATCAATTTGTAATCTCCTTTTTGCATGAGGATCTGGTTTGTATACTTTACCCATAACTTTCAAATGTATAAGTCCAAACTGTAGTTCCTTTATGGCCTTACACAATATAAAATACATACCGATATAAATATAAACACAGGGACACAGGTAGATATCAATTGCAATTCCATCTTCACAACAATAATAAATGAACACATCTCGCTCCAAAGACGTGTTGCTAATCACCCCACATAAACACTCATGATTACCAACTTTAACATAAACAAAAATAAAAATATGTTCCAACCATAGAAAAACTGTAATGAATAGTTATTCATTTTGAGTAATGTCAACATAAGTGTAAGTGATTCTGAATATTCTATAATCTATTTAAAGTAGTTCTGCAAGTAAAGTTGTTTCCTGTTAAAAAATATACGAAAATGTCCATGAAATAAAATAATTGTTTACGTACCTGTAAACAAATACTTTTTAAGAATATATTGTTTTGGTATATTATTTGAAATCTAAATTAGGACACTCAATTTGTTTTCAAAATGACATATGTAAAATTATGTTTACACCATCAAATTAAATAACTTTCTAAACTTTTGTTGCTTGTCACCCTACAGTTGCTAGCCACCATATTTAATGGTACTTTTAAAATTAGATATTGCGAAATGTCAATTACATTTAATATTTTGAACTAGGAAAACGTAATCTTGCAACACTTAATACGTAAGCGATGCATACTTTACTCAAAACATGGCATATATAACATGCACATGTAGTTTAGATTTCAATTTATAATGAAATGGCCACTTAAACATGCCATTTACATTGTTTTTTTTCAACCATCTTAACACTTAAATAAAATTATGTCATGTGATTTTAATATTCACAGTGAAACAAAGCAATATTAAAACAGTTCAATTTTGAAATGTGTAAAGTTTCTAATATAAAAATGTAATGTTTGAACCAAAAGTTAAGAATCCATTTCTGACATAAACTGTACTTACATTATATTAAATTGAATTTTTGTCGAAACGATTGTACTTTATGACAAAATGAGACAATTGTACTTTAAAACTTATGCTTTATAGTGAAGTGTAGATTTTGAAATACTGCACTGTTCTATACCACATAATTTTCAAATTAACAACGAAAAATTTTCATAGAGAATAGTAATGAAATGTTTTTTTTTCTTAGGAAAATCTTGTAACATTTGTTTCATAACACCTAAATCAATTAGCAAGTTGAAACAAATGTGTAACGTCAGAACACGCAATTAGGAAATACTGTTTTATAACTCACTAGTTGTACCCTCACCCGCTTCCCTGGGCATTGATTTATTTTGAAAATTATTATTTTAATTTACAATTGTTCAAATTTACGTTTTAATAGTAATAGTGAAACATTTAAAATTCTTAGTAAACTAATAGAGTTATGGCAAAAATGGATTATTGTAATGTAGTGGCTAATTCAATTCTCTACAAAAAAAGTCTCTTGATTTTTTACATACATCTAATTATTTCGCCTTAATTGCAAGTTAAAAAAGCCCGCCATCACTTTACTCAGGTTTTATGGGGTTGATATATAGCTTGCTAAATTTCTAACCACTGAGTCACTGTGGCCCCACTTGAGAGTGGTATAACCAGTGTGCCACCATAGCCCCACTTGGAATCGCTCTAGCCGCTGAACCACTGCGACTCCACTTGATATATTTCTATCCACTGAGCAACTGAGACACTGAGGCCCTACTTGGGAATGCTCTAGCTCCTGAGTCACAATGGCCCCACTTGGAATCACTCTAGCTACTGGGCCTCTGCAGCCTTATTTAATATATTTCTATCCACTGAGATCCTGGGGCCCTACTTGATAATGCTCAGGCACCTGAGCCACTATGGCCCCACTTGGGATCGCTCTTGCCGCTGAACTACTACGGCCCCACTTGCGATTGCTCTAGCCTTTGGACCACTATGGCCCCACTTGCGATCGCTCTACCCAATGGGCTACTGTGGCTCTACTTGACATTACTCTACCCACTGAGCCTCTGTGACCCCATTTGATATCTGCCTATAGCCATATGAAGGAATGTAGTTTTCTAACAATGAAGGAATTATAACAATTGGCCCTGCAGTTTTGTTAGAGCATGCTTAGAAAGCAGCCAAGTAACTAATTTTTCACTTATTTTGAAATGTCTCAAGGATTTTTTTTAATTAAACATATCCCATGTCCATAGGGAAGAAAGTATCTTTCTAACTGTGAAATAATTATAAGAATCAGCTTAGTAGATTCAGAGATTACCTCTCACAACAAACTTTACCTCTTTATATAAAAGTATAGATATATATTAATTCAGATTTCGAACAAATTGAAATAGTGATGAAATTACATTAATGAGGAAATGTTTTGTCATTCTGCTAATTGCTCCAGTGAAAAATCTCTGTGATTTCTTGAAGAGTGATCAAGTTAGCTAGTAGTACAAATCTACGTGGAGATTGTGTTTTGAAACAACACTTGGATCCTGTGCTGGCAACGCTCAACCTGAGGCTCACAACTGTTGCATTTTCCCGTGTTATTCATTGTTCGCTGCCACGCCAGTTGAACAACGTTCATGCGTGCAGGGCATGGGAACGCAAACCGTTATGGTTACTATTGTGCTCCACAATACATCATACATAAGGTTTGCGGGGGTAGCTACTACGCTTATATTAACAGCCAAGCAAGTCGTGTAAGACACTGATTTAATCCGTGTTGTAACACAATAACTTACATACAATATTCCAGTTAATTCTGTGGCTAATTGACGCTTGGCACTACTGAATGATATTAAATTGATGTTTAATCAGCTAGCAATTACGCCTTCTTGACTCAAGCTAATAAGGTCAGTCCCCACCTGAATCTTGAGGCCGGAGGCTGTATCTGGCGTGTTCGTATCACGACGCGCGACACACCCAAGGCAGCGAGCTACTCGCCGGAAAAGGCCCCGAACCACTTTTCGCGCCGGCCTATATCCATCCTTTCTTTTACATTAGCCAAATAGCCTCCTTCCAGCTTCAGTGGTGGGGTGTGTGGTCGTGTTGCAGTCTTTTGATGCAATCCCTGGCATCTTGGATTTGTTTGAAGTCTAAGGTCGGTTTCATACCGCGATGTACATGACAATTTATTAAGGCCGTCTTCATGTTGCAGCAACCAAACGTTTCTCGCAATTACAGTTACGGTCAGTTAGGGAATAAAATAGTTCACTGACAAATATATTTAATTACATTTTTTTCTCTGCGCAATTTACTAATTAATTTCACTTAGAGGGATGACTGCGGAGAGGAGTGACCACGGCGACTATATAAACCCCCACACCAACCCCTTCCCTTTCATTTCATCACCAGACTTCATGGAGAGGACATCTCCACGCTGCTCCGGTGTCCGCCCGCGTGCGCTAGTCCGGGGAGCTCATTCAGTGTTTAGCTTACGCGCGGGATAGCCAGAGTTAACAGTCGCGCTCCAGACACCCCGCGGGCTGCTCTGCATGGATTGGAATTGGATATCAATTGCGCTCAGGCATCCGCGTTTGCAAAACCTGCTTCACTTTTGGGTTTACCACACATCAGCTCTTGAGTTTTTCCCCGGCAGTCCAACGTACAGACCGCCAGGGGTATATCGCACCACCGCAACAAGGATTGTCTCTTAATGTAAGTTAATAATAACTCTTTTAGTTTTTTAATAAAATTGTATATAAATAAATCAGTTTTTAGATTTTTCTTAAATTTTATGAGTATTTTAGAATGAATCTAGGATATGTTAAACGCAATTTCATTTCATTTTTATATAATTGTTTGTGTTTTAATCATGTCGTATTATATTTTGTCATGGTTTTTTAACACTTAAAATTTCTTGAGTGTTTTTTCAATTGTTCGTGACTAGATTTTTGGACATGATAGCTTTAGGTATTTTAATGGTAAATTAATGAAATATTTTTTATAAATTTAATTTATTTAATCTTGTTTACATGTCCGCTATTTTTTAACGGTTAAAACTCTTTGTCGAGCTGTTTAGGGATCCAAAAATATTTCGATGATATTTACTGTCCTTTTAAATTATGTATTATTGCTTGTGTATAAGCATTTCCTATTGGAATTTAAATGTTGTATCGGGAATTTATTTATTTATTATTGGTTATTACTGAGTGCTTTAAACATTTTAATTATTAGGAATGCTTGGACAGGGTAGTCGGTTTAGGCGTTCCTGGTATCACCTCTTAAGGGCAATATTAATTTATAGGTTGGTTTCTAGGTACAGGGGTAGGTATACACATTTAATTTGTTCTTATATGTGAATAATAATTTTTTTCAGGTATTCTATGTTGTAAATGCCTATAATTTATTATCGGTTTAAGATTGCAGTTCACACCCTAATTACCGGTGAGTAAGTGAAAGATCAAACTGAGGCGAAATGAGTTTCTCCCTTAGCAAAAGCAAGGCGTATATTCAGACTAGGAATTTAGTAGTAGTAGTAGGAGTAGTGGTAGTAGTAGTAGTAGCAGTATTAGTAGTAGTAGTAGTATTAGTAGTAGTAGTAGTATTAGTAGTAGTAGTAGTATTAGTATTAGTAGTAGAAATAGTAGTATTAGTAGTAGTATTAGTAGTAGTAGCAGTATTAGTATTAGTAGTAGTAGTAGTATTAGTAGTAGCAGTATTAGTAGTAGTAGCAGTATTAGTATTAGTAGTAGTATTAGAAGTAGCAGTATTAGTAGTAGTAGTAGCAGTATTAGTATTAGTAGTAGTAGTATCAGTAGTAGTAGTAGCAGTATTAGTAGTAGTAGCAGTATTAGTAGTAGTAGCAGTATTAGTAG
The DNA here is from genome assembly GCA_029891345.1 of Dryococelus australis. Lineage (NCBI taxonomy): Eukaryota > Metazoa > Arthropoda > Insecta > Phasmatodea > Phasmatidae > Dryococelus > Dryococelus australis. The sequence goes on along the minus strand of CM057002.1, from coordinate 89,813,072 downwards.
TAGCAGTAGCAGTATTAGTATTAGTAGCAGTAGTAGTATTAGTAGCAGTAGTAGTATTAGTAGTAGTAGTATTAGTAGTAGTAGTAGTAGTATTAGTAGTAGTAGCAGTATTAGTATTAGTAGCAGTATTAGTAGTAGTAGCAGTATTAGTAGTAGTAGTATTAGTAGTAGTAGCAGTATTAGTAGTAGTAGTAGTTGCAGTAGTAGTAGTATTAGTAGTAGTAGTAGCAGTATTAGTATTAGTAGTAGTAGCGGTATTAGTAGTAGTGTAAGTAGTAGTAGTATTAGTATTAGTAGTAGCAGTATTAGTATTAGTATTAGTAGTAGTAGTAGTAGTTGTAGTTGTAGTAGTCGTCGTTCTTCTAAGTCATACGATTCAGAGAGTTCTACTACTACTAGCGACACGAGCTGGTCGGAATCTGATTCTGCTTCCGACTCATCCTCGTCAGCGGAGAGTTTGTCGACCGAATTTGCAGATACGTTCTTTTGGATACTGCGATCGGTGGCCGTTTAATGGCCGCGAGAATAGCAAATGATAGGCCCAATACAGATGTGAATTTTTTAATTTTTTTTTTTTTTTTCAAAATTTGTTTGAGGCAACACCATGGCTTTTTAAAATTAGCATTTGCGTAGGGGTTAGGTTTTTGAAAATTACTGAGTAAAGCGCTACGGATACTTTCTACTTTTGGTTAAAACTACCCCTGTCGATACCTGTGGTATTGCAGGATACAAACATGTTTTGGAAAACAATCCTTTTCCATGAATGTGTACTCTGTATTAGACAAACATATAACAATTATTGACTAAACTTTTGATAATGCCCAGGAATGATTTGTTGTGCCGATGCGTATTTATCCTATATATCATGCCGCTATGTAAATGTGATGTAAATTCTCTCCAGTGGTAATACCACACATTCGCATTTTAACATGATGAAGAGTATGCCCCGATTGTTTCACACTCAATTAACTGACGACCATAACATAAAACATGTTTGCTAGCGATGTCTCCAATATATTATAAGTGAGGAGAAACTTACAAATCATTCAATTCTCTGTAAGCAAAACAAAGCTGAGGACAAAAACTGCTTGGAATTCACTTTTTATGGAAAACAGCAAACATTGGGTTTTGTTGCCTATTACGGCACTGGATATTATTGAAACCCATATCCACTTGTATATAGGTGGTTCGCGGTAAAATGAACACTTTTGAAAGCCCTACTAAATTTCGACTTTTATATTCATTATGTATCCTTCCGCCACATGTAAACAAATATTGCCATTTGACTGCCATGTGATTGCCACCTGTATAATTCAATATTTACATTCCGTCACAGGCCAAATGTTTCGAATCCTCAGTAACGAGCAATTACAACTAATTACGTAATAAATGCATTTCACATACAAGAAATGTGTACACCCAAGTACATATTCTATATTTTTTCTATTATATACTCTATATTACATATTTGCATACATACATAATATATGTGCATATGGTTATGTAAATTTTAATAAGAGAATTTTAAGTTGTTTTAATGTATATTTATAGTTTACCTTAATATACATATATATTATAAATACAAAAAAAAAAAACTTAAAATATAATAATAAACACATGCATGTTTGTATGTACATTTTTTTTCTGACACAGTTACACTGTGTGATTACCTATTTGAAATCTGCCCCCTGCCAAAAAAACTTTATTTACATTCTTTATGCTGTAAACTAAAGTGGTTACAGAAGGGCATAACAGGATTGTAAGTGGCACCGCTTATATTCTGAACGATAAAAATTTTAAAATAAAAAAACCAGGTTTAACGTTTTTTGTAAAGTGAAATACTGGTCAAGTAATGGCAACATTTACAAATTCTCTTGTAATCCAAATGGGTGCAACATTTCCATTCTTTCGAACCCCCATAGACCTCAAGAAATCAATTTTATAAGTGAAGCTCATGTAATGTCTTCGTTGTTTTTGTTCCTTCATTGCAACTACTGCAAAAAACTTAAATTGAAATATATTTTAATTATAATTAGAATACTTACAATTAATTGTATATGCTCACACAAAACTGTAAGGAAATTTTAATTATTAATGTAGTTAAATACATGATAGCAAACGACTGAAGATAGCTAATATAAATAACCAATTATAAAATTAATACTAAAATGCAAATTACTTTATCAACTGTAGAGTCACACACTTCTGAAAATAACACATTAATTTTCAACACAATTGCTAAGATGTAAAAACTATCATTACAATTATATGTTAACAATAAGGTTCCAAACACATGGGTATATTGCGAATAAAACATGTCGATACATACCACTTTCAATAATATTAGTTCACTTTTTTCGAAAAGCTGCTATTCTTCATGTCTAAATGCTAGAACCTAGTAATTTATGTGCTTTATTAAAATGATATTAGTCAGAAAACTCTCTATGAACCAGTGAACTCGCACTTCACAAAAATGATGTGCTCCATTTTTATCCTTTACATATAAATATTCTTAATGTTTGAGGCGTAGTTTCCAATTTTTAAATATATATTACAATTTCAACTAGATTACCTCCAGTATGATCGCTCGCTTTGTGCAAAATATTTAAAAGTGTATGTAACAAACATATTTTAAACAACAAAATAATGCACATAATTGCGAAACTAATACGTAAATATAAAATGCAAAATTAAATATTTTGTTCAAGATGTCTACAACAATAGCTGCTATTGAATGAGATGTAAACATGGTAAACATATGCTTCATTTGAATGATTGAAAATGTACTGTAACAGAATTTCACAAAATCCATTAAGTTACTCTTTCAGTTTTTGATTAGGGATTGCAATTTTTTAATCTATTACTTTCAGGGACCATGTGAACATGCCAGTTCGTATGTTAGAAATTCATTTCAATAATTTATTTTATGTAATTTGTATTGCATATGCGACCAAAATGATTTACCAAAAGGTTTAATTTAAACACAAAATATTACGATTAAACAAAACAGTTTACTTTTAAGGGATTTATTTGACTAAGATAAATACAGATCGCATTCCAAACAGTTACACCCATCTGATATTTCAATTTTACCATTTCCATTTTCTTACATTTTCTCTCATCAAACGCCACTTTAGCATGTAAAATCAGGGCTATATTATGAAATGGATGCACGGCGGCCGTATTGAATTGCCAGAAAAATGTGGTCCCCGTGGTCAATTTACAGTATGAATAGTGTCGCCAGTGGCCGCTGCGGCTTGCTCCAGAACGTGGTGCAGCGCTGGCGGCTGATGGTAGCCCGGGCTGGGCTGCTGCTGTAGGTTGTCCAGTAGCCCCCAAACCAGGGGTTGGCGATTCCATACGGGATATTCTCGCCCCGGTGGATGGCTGCTACGATGGGATGAGGGTTCCTTGCAGTCTTGATAGGTGCTGGGAATAAGTGTAGGGAGGGAGCTGAGAGGTGATGCCTCTCCAGTTGGCGGGCGACAAGAGCTCATTCCGGTGGATTGTGCTGCGAAGCGCAGTTATGATGGGGTTGCAACTCTGCTTAGTCTTGGAGTCAGTAGCTGCCGTTCTCTCTTTCCACCGAATACCATTCCTCTGAGTATACGGCATCAAGAAATATGAACTATTTCTGGCCTCAACACAGTGAAGTAGATGGCGAAGTCCCGAGCGGTGTGTAAGACCTAGGTCGTAGCTGAACAGGCAAGAGTCATACCCTGTGCTCCTTTGTCCGGTACTGTTAAGCGTTGTGGGTACAGAGCATTGGGTTACCTCAAGTTCTCCATCGACGATACTTGGGTGTGGTGTCCAAAAGGAGTCAGTCGTCCAGGACCAAACACTTACTCCCTCCGGCACAATTCAGTGTGGTGGACGGAGTATAGGCTGTTCTGGCTTGCTAGCCGCCTTAGGGAGGTGTTGATAATGGTTGAGACTCTACCATGCTATACCCCGGGGGCACACTAAGGGTGACTGTCGAATGGGCGTGTGGAGCAAAATTGGTAGTCTCCTCCTGCTTTACGCTAAATGACTCGTGGCTACATCGGGTAATCAAAGTCACTCAATAAAGTAATACTCTGCGGGAAGTGCAAACACATATATATTCCAGGTATAATATAAACGATGGGCAGCGCACTGACCTATATACTCCTTGTCCGTGAAAAGTTCGGGGGTGGCAAGCGCCGCCCCTCGAGATATCTGATGGAGTCGTCTGCTATTGATGCCTGCTGGTGATTTTCTGTTGAGGAGGCACGCGTCAGCTCTTATACTTCTGGTGCAATCTCTTGGTGCACCGTAGAACTACGCGACCTTGGGCAGTGGGCTAGAATGCTCAGCCAATAGTAAAATCTCATGTCGGGGAGATTTGGCGTGAGAGTGTCGAGCAAACAGTAAAAGCTGGGCGGGCATGTCTGTGATAATGTTCCTTATTGCAAGGGCTTATTCTGTAGGCTCGTGGCCAATTCTTAATACAGTTATAAAGTTTAGTGAAAGCACGTTTAGTTGAGGCAAAGTCGTGGTTGTAGTAAAATCAGACAAGACGTCATTCCTCAGAATAAGTTGTCACCTTCAATGCTGACGAAACTTCAAGAGTTTTGAAGTTGAGATGATGTGCCATGTAATTCTGCAAAATTGATGCAGTGTAGAGTTCACTATAATAATTTCATTCAACCAACACATATTGGCGTATCGAATTATAAGCTTCATGCAACATGTATTGGTAGGTAATTCAGAGCTCTGAAAGTCTGGATTGTTGACAATGCTGCTTAGTTTATTGTTAAATTAAATTTCAATCACTATGTAAATTTTTAGCAACCAATGGACAGATTTTTTTTGTTAAAATGAATTCATTGAACAGTGCAAAGCAATTATTTATGGTAGGCAATAACCTTTCAGGAATGTAGATACTATAATGCCAGGAAATATTTTAAAATGCACAAAACTTTTGTTGATATATCTCAGGAGGCAGTATTCTTGTTACATAACCATAACGAAGCTTAAAACAATATTACTATATTAATATTTAATATGTAACACTAATGCTTTTCTAGGTTAAACATTGAGTTTCTAATGTAATAGGCTTATTGAATACAGACTGGCATGACTTTATTACCTACTTAAGGAAATAAATTCCTTTGTTTCTGCTATTTGTATCACTGTGCTTTACAAACTTACAAGTCTTATATTTCTTAATGTCACTCTTGTTACTGTACGTAACTATACTCTAAAGTGTTCAAATGTGCCATTTTCATTTGTTCGATTATGTAAAAGGGGCAACTGCATTAATTCGCCATTGCAAATTCATCTTGTAAATACTCCATCTTTTAAATGAGCCTCGGCTCGTGGAGTCAAACTGCTGTAACCAAATAAATATATTTTGGCAATGATGTGTACATAAATTTTTATAGGACAATCACTGCCTAAAAATAACGGTACAATAGCATATTGAAAGGATGTCAACAAGAAGTAAACCTATGGTCTAGCACAGTTAACAATCCCAGCTCCTAGAAGATGGGATACCTTAAGTGCGGCATAAAACGGCGACCTGAAAACTATGTTAATAATAGTAAAACTTACGACAGTATTTGAACTTGGTATTAATAACCACACTTGAACAAAGTTCGAGGTTAGGCCTACATTACAAAACCACAATAAGTTTTACAAATCTTTAATTTTAATATTAATTATTGATGGCCGCATTTGTATTTTATCAAGGCAAATTTAAAAAAAAAAAGTGATGTATCTGGGCGTAAATCAATAATTAGGCCTACTGATAATTTTTTATATCAAACTAATGACATAATATGCACTTTAAATAATGCATATTGTTATGGTTCCATAAGGGGGCCATACAAAACAAGTGGGGAAACATAGACATATGGTAGTCACTTATTTACTTTGGTAATATATTTTCATGGTCTTTAAAATGTACAACATTTAGATCAAATTACACTCAGCACTGTACAATATGTTACTTTATGTTAAGACAGGGGAGTTAAATATAATAACTACTATTCACTTACTGATATTACATTTTGGCAAGCCACTTTATAATCAAATAAAGTCAATTATCTACATGAACTACCGAAACGTCTTCACCTGATTGCTGTTGCCAAAGACTGTTCATAATGTAGTCTCGGCTACGGCGGTTCTGGGCATACCCTTCGTCGCTTCATTATGCGTCTCCGTCATCTGGCTGGTGCATTTAGGCAAGCGCTAGAATTACGATATCCCACACCCATAACAATATGTCTATATTAACGTCGTGTTTCTGTTGCTATCCATTACATACATTATCGTTATTTAACCTTTACCATATTTTTAAGTGACGTTTAATCAGTTAAAGCATGTGCCATATGCATGCAGCCTTCTGCTCGTCTGTTCATTAAATTTTGCTCTATCTCAGTATTTTGAGTTTTTGGGCGAGGATTATATGTACCAACTGTTGGATAAATTAGATGAATTGACAAAGTGGGTTGCAGGAATATACAGTATGACTGTTCCAATGAAGACTATGACCGTAGCTGAAAAAGCTAGGTTAGCGGCTCAAACAAGTTGTCATATTTGTAAGAAAGATCTTGGCAAAATTTTTGTGTCTAAACGTTACAATTTGATGGGTGAAATCAGAGGTCGCGCACACAGTAAGAGTAATTTGAATTGCAGACTGCAGAAAAATCAACTTGTGCGCGTATTCAATAATCTGCATAGTTATGATGCCCACTTTCTCATATAGCCATTGGCTCCACGACTCATTGCTCAACCCGACGGAACCATTTTAATCGAAAATCTGAGTAATATTTCGGTTCTTGGAATGTACAAATTCCATTACCAAGCACATTACAAATTGGATGAACTAGCAAAGACGTACGCATGTTGTGTAATTGCATTTCATTGACTCTTTTCAGTTTATGAGCGCATCTCTGGAGACGTTAGCAGGAAACTTGTCACTTGCGCAGTTGAGATTCACCCGCTCACTGTTTCCAGATGACAGACAGTTTGAATTAGCACAAAGAAAGGGAACATTTTCTTATGACATTTTAAGTCATTAGAGAGTCTGATATGTATGTCACTCCCACCCAAGGATGCATTTCATAATTTAATGAAAGGTGAGGACATTAGCGACGAAGACTACACTCAAACCAAATCTGTATGGAATGCATTTAGTTGTCTAAATTTATTGCAGTAGCAATACATAATTTACATGTGGACATGTGTTTGTTGACAGACATTATTTAAAAATTTCAAGACTGCATCATTGGGAGTTATGGTCTTAACCCAGTCATATAAATCAAAGCTCCGTTCCAGTGATGGGATGCTATATTTTAAAAGACAGGTGCGCAGCTAGAGCTTTTGATGTACCCGGACATGAACCTTTTTGTAGTATGCGGGTTTAAGGGCGGTATTACCCAGATTTCCAGAGTGTGTGTGGAAGCCAACAATATTTATATGGGCGAAAAGTACGACCCCAATGTAGTAGACAAATAAATCTGTTATTTAGACATGAATAGGCTATACAGTCACACGAAGAAATTCGATCTTCCCATTGGCAATTCTGAGCGTATTGAGCCAGACGTGTTTTCGTCATGGGAATTCAGTAACACGGAAACTAATAGGGACACTTACGTTTTCGCAGAAGTTGATTTGTCATTTACTAATGGCATTCACGACGCCCTAGATGATCTGCTTCTTACTCCAGTGTCTAACATACCTCTAGACAGCAAAAAATAAAAAAATTACTTTTGACACTCGTGCTGCGGAAAAATTATGTTATACACAGAGAAACATTGCGGCGCTACCTGAAGTATGGAGCCAAACTCGATGCTGTTCATTGCAATCTGCACTTTGTACAGGGTGCATGGTTGACTCCATACAGCTTATTCACTATTAAGAAGCGTGCCCAGTCTACGAACGACTTCGAAAAATCGTTTTTCAAGCTAATGAATAATTCCATATATGAAAAAACTTTGTAAAATGTCCGCCCGGAAAAGGACATTGCAGTCGTTTCGCGGTATGACGCGATTTACGGGGCGGAAGAACTGATTGCATGACCCACCTTCAAGACAAGGCCAATCATCGATGATAATTCAGTCCTTATCGAGATGTCAAAGAGCTGTGTTATGTTTAACAAACCATTGTACAGCGGTGTTGCCGTTTTCGATACATCAAAACTGGTCCTTTATAATTTTCATTACAACTACATGTGCCAAATTTTTTCTCAGCCTGCTTTACATCTCCTGTACTGCGATACCGACAGCCTCCACTATTAAATTGATTCCCATGGTGTTTATATAGAAATTGCCCGAAATTTAAGATGCTGTTTGACACATCCAACTATGCACCTGATAATCCGCAAGGATTCCAAAAAGTGAACAAAGGAATAACATTTTGTGTGCCTGTACCCCAAACTTTACAGATACATTGTTTCGAATGAGCAGTAGGCACTTCATTGAACAAGATGGCGTGTGGACCTTGCCATAGGGTCAGTATCGAATCGTGACCTAACTATTATTCTTTCTCTTGCCTGGTAACCTGCCACACCAACGTCAGCATGCCAGCTGTACAGCAACAAATGTCTGCCAGAACATCACAAACATCGCCTTCACCATAACTGCCATAAGGGCGTATTCTCACTCTACTACAACATTCATAGCCCTCATCTACTGCCACACCAGCATGCCTGTCATCACTAACTGTCCTCAACAATTTCGCCCACATAAACTGTTGCGAGGGTGCAGCATTTTAGCAGAATTATCAGTCGTCAGAATCTAACCAAGAACCTGCCACACAGCGAGTCAACTTCTGTATCTATGCAGTCGATCTACCTGCAAGGCCGCCGTCCACCCACCTGCTTAACAGCCCAATGCATCCATTACATGGCTGTTTCAGAACTCCACAAATAAATGAACAAAATCAGTCACAGTTCCAACCTGCTTTATCATCGCAATCATCAACTCTGAGGAGGGCCTGTTAGAAATTGAGGGCCTCGAAAAAAAAGTGATACGCCGATTATGACAAGTGTGTGTTTTTCCCCAAATGTGCCACAGAAGAGTGTATGGAGAAGAAGAATGAGGTGTAATGTGTTTTTTGTACATATTTTTTTATGCAGTAGTGTTAAAAAGAGATACAGATCATAGCACATTTGTATATAATTTAAATATTGAAAATGATTTTCGAAAGAAGAGTGCATTTGTATATTATAAATGTGTAAATATTTTTGTTCGAAAAAGGATGCTCCACTTTATTATTATTGGTGTTGGTGTACATTGTGTGTATGATGGATTAACCAAACAAACGTAAGAAAGTAATAATAATATATAAGTATTTAATTGCAACTGCTGTGTTGTTATTTATTATTTTAATCCCAATGACACTGTTTCACACAGCGTACACATCAAATGCTTCTCTTTACTAGATGCTTGTAAGAATGCAAAGTGTAACAAATATTATGTTACATGAAAACAAATTTTTATTTTTAATATGCCAAACAGAAACTCTTTTTAAGAAGTTACAGAAACAACATTCTAAAATGTTTATGCAAGTAAGAAAGTTTGGGAATTCAACAGGGCTTACATATAATTAATCTTGGTTCACCCATAAAACCTTTTTACATACAAAATATTATTACCAGTGTATAATAAAATTATTGCATGGAACACAACAGGGCTAAAATATGCAATTTTCAACCACTCACCCGCAGCGTTTTTACAAATAAATACAGACAATGAATTTTTTTCCTATCGTACATGTTACTGCGAAATCTCAAAATGTATTAATAAAATGTTCATGCAAATGGAATACAAAACAATAATAAATGCAATGAATAAAAAACTAAGTTTTATACATGATAAAACATTTGTATTTAATAAGGAAACTGAATAATTAAAATGTAAAACGCCAACAAAGATTAAAACAATTTTAAGTTCAAATATATATTTACAAACAGAGGACATGTCTGGTAATACTTTTGTGAAATAAGATTTATTGATCTTAGAATAAATTACCTTACAACTATACACATAATTAAATAGTTCGGTTCATGCACATGTGTTAAAACATGTGTGTTGGAGCAGCTGAGACAGCGATACCTGGCAGGCATGAGTGGCCAGCCCACAGCAAGGCTAGAACATGCTGTGGTCGGTAGAACTCCAATGTGCAGAGAAAGGACTGGCTACTGATGGTGTGCATTGCCCTGCACAGTGCATGAGCAGTAAACTTTCTATACCGTGACTTATAATAAATTTTACATGTAATTTTAATATGTGCTAATATATGCTTACACAATGTGGAAAATAAACATTCTTAGAAATCAGAGTTTCCAAACACAATGTGGGAAAACACAATTGAATAGAATTTACTGAAAATTTACTATACTGAAAATTCATGCACTTAATTTCAAATAACAAGTGTTGGGATAGCTGAGCGGTGGTTTGGGTTCCAGTGATGGTTGGCCCTTAATGGAAGTTGGGCTGGGGGTATACCTATTGATATACATGATCTGAGTTCAGTCTGCAGTGAGGTCCAGCAAAGTGCAGCTGTGTAATCAGGGTCCACGTACTTGGGTGTAATTACGCTTAATACTTGTGCAATTGATTAATTATTGTCTATATACTTATTAATTGTACTTGTTCAATGCACAATTGCTCATTACTCATTGCGAGTTCTTATAATTACGATTTGCACAGTAGTTAAATCATAACAGCCGTTATTCATTTCCTATATTTGTAACTGTCATTTCTCTATTGCACAATTCCAACCTCAGCAGCCTATCGACCTCCGCCCAGTAAACACCTCTGGTGCTCATGACCCCTCCCCCCAGAGCCCAGCTTCATTCAGACACCAAAGAAACAACACCTATGCTGCAGCTCCTGACACCCTACCCCCTTCCACTAACCAACCATCACAGCTCATCCCTCATTAGACACCAACCAAGCAACACCTCTGAAGCTCTGATCACCAACTCTCCCCCCTGTCCGTGCAACCATCCTTACAGCCCATCCCTTCGTTGTACCGACCAGGCAACACCTATGCTACTCCCGACCCTCACAGCTCATCGTTCGCCAGACTACGAACAAGCAACATCTAAAATGTTCCTTATGTCATTATTGCTCCAACAACATAACACAGCATACCTCCAGGGGAAGGAGGAGTAGCTCTGCCTACCAGCAGGAAGGGATAACAGCTAATCACAGCAGACCTAGAAGGGGAAGGGGGAGGGCCACAGCTAATCACAACACTGCTCAGGGGAAGGGGTTGCAGCCAATAGGAACACACCTTGGTCAAAGTGGTTGTGGGTAAGCGGAAACAACATAACCTCTTTTTTTTAATGGCACATGGCCACTCTTGAACACTTGGTCGAGAACTTTGTCACTCTCACTACTACTATGAGGTTTCTTGGCTTCAGATTATATGCAATGCAGATATATGCGTTTCGCTTAATCGAAGCAATTCAGTAAGTAAATGACATCAGAGCACAGTATATGAAAAGGAATTGTACGGGTTCCGGCATAATTATAATAGGTCTACATTGTTTAGAAAGAGATATTTTAAAGGCATTTTACTGATTGAGTAATTCAAGTAGCACTCTTACGAGTAGAGGAAATTCGATTGTCACATTAAATGTTTATCGAGTACGCTATGAGCCATGGCCGTTTTTTATAATACTAAAATTAACTAAAATAATACTAAAACTAACTTCAATAGAAAACCAAAGTTAGCGATATTACTAATGAGCCTCATTTACTCTGCATACATGCAAATGATTTTGATGAAGTTCTTAAAATTGTAGAGTGTATGTATGAAATACCAGTGAAACAGTTACAAAGACACACGCGTCTTGCCTGGTACTCGAGCCCAGAACACCTACTATAGTAGGTAGCGTGCAACCCACTGCATTACAGAGGTACAAATTGCAGCATCAACTTAGGTTGTCATCAGTCTAAAGTTTTTGTAGACTGGCTTTACAAACTTAAAATATCTGCAGGAACTTCATTTTGAAAACAATGCCAATGTCACTTAAATCATGTAGATTTACATTTTCCACCGTAGCACTGATTGTGTGCACACTTCGGTGGAAAAAGTTTAATTCTTTCCCGGTATACGGTATAAAACTTTATTTTCCTTTTTGGCATTACTGCACAAAAATGCTTTAAGACCATGCTCTGTATAAACTTATCTGATGCGTCTAATTGGTACTGTCAGGGGAAAACATTTGGTTGAATGTTTGTCAAATTATTTAATAGGTATGACTTACACATCTATACAATTTATACAATAGTGCCAGACCTACTTAAAGTTTATAGAAACTTACTGTAGAGCTACTTGTGTATGGAATTTGGCAGAAATCGGTTTATTAGTCCCCGACATATGGCTTTAAAGTTCAATTTTCTCATGTGGGGCCATCCTTATTAATGGGAAACCAAACGGTTTTGTATTAGCACAATCTATGTACTAAATTAAAATATTTATATGGCCACCATTTTTTAAATAAGCGCTATATCCACATAAAAACACGTTCGTTTACGTGGCCTACAACAGTACTAATTGTTTCTCAAATTAGGCAGGAATCGACTGATTGTTTTCCGAGATATGACAAAACTTTATTTATTCATGTAGCAATATCTTACAAAAGATGAACTAAAAGTGTTGTGGTAGATACATTTCATTAATGTAGAAATACAGCCATCATACAAAATTAAGTTGTATTGTGAAAATAAGTGTGTAGCCCACTAAAAAAATATCAGTTTAAACAGCCTACTGAAATACTAATTGTCTGCCAAATTTGATAACAATCGGTTGATTGTTTTCCGACACACAACACAACATGATTTATTTGGGTGCCCCTATTCTTCAAAATGGAGGACAAAATAGGCTCTGGATAGACATATTTGGTAGTTGTATTAAATACTAGAATACAAAGTTAAGCTGAATTTTACTACATGGTTTCGTAGATATAGCATATTAATATAGAAAGTTTATATAACTACCTTTGGAAAATAAATGTCAGACACACTAACATGTCAGCTTACATGACCTACTGTGGTAAGAACCAGTGAATTTTTCCTCAATATATGACATAAAAACTTTATTTTACATGTGGCGCTATCTTAGAAAACAGCGGACAAAAGAGGTCATGTGTTTAAACATTTGATAAAGACAGATCACGATAAAATCAGCACTTTTGAAATCACCCTTGAATATATTTTAACGGGCTCACTGAGTGACATACGCCCAGTAAAGTTGGTAACGATGGAGTGAAAGTAGTCCCATATCTTAACGACGAATAAGTGACCATTAATAATGCCTTAAAGTATTTCTTTTCCCTTCCTTTTTTTTTTAATGCATCGAAATGTAAAAATTAGTAAATTTGTGAAATTTTTCCTTCGTAACAAATTTATATTTTCACTTGATCTACGTATTAACAAAGTGATGAGACCCAAAGTAACGTTAATTTTACATAAGGCGGAAGAATATACAACGTCCATACAAGTAGATCTCAATCAGCCCTTTCAAAAATGCTCATTTTACCGCGAACAACCTATACTCGTAGTAGATACATTCACGATACCAAAATTTGGTCAAAATTGGTCAAACAATATGGAAAACCTACCCTAAATATTTATATTACAGCAACTATGAAAATAAGAATATTATATATTTAAATTGCCAGTATTAAAATGGCCTACTATAGTGTTACTTATATGCCAAATTTTGTAGTAACCGGTTGAGTAGTTCCAGAGATATAGCATAAAAGCTTTATTCATTCAAGTTATACTATCGTCGGAAACAGCCGACTAATAATATTATTGCTTCCTAGATAAAATGTTTACAACATGCACTATCAATGCACCAAATTTGGTTGAAATCTGTTTGGTTGGTTTCCAGAAATAACATAATATTCTTAATTTTAATATATTCGCCATTTTGAAAATAAGTATCCGACGTGATCAAAACTAAAAAAATTGAATCTACTTATTAATTACTATGCGTGAACGGAGTAAGGGGAAATTCCGTTCACGGATTTAAAATAGATTAGGAGGAGAGGGGGTGGTATATATTCCAGACAGGCATTGTGCTGATAGCATGAGCTTTATTTCCGTCGGAAAGCAGGATCAAAAAGTAAAAACTTATTACAATGCAAACGAGCTGCCGTTGTGCTAATATAATTCTTGCCCATTTCCCATTTAATGTATAAAAGTTTGATATGTTAGTACAGGAATTGGTTATTAAGGGATGGTAATTTTCAAACAACTCCGTCTTTTGCCGTGAAAATATTGAAATATTTCTGATATTAAAATAGCCTGAGAGAGACATAACTTCACGGCCGCTTTATTTTTATTTAATTTATTTGAAAAGCCACCTTCAGATCCCAATCCTGAGTACTAGTGCTCAAGTGATGTAGGTGTTGTCAAGAGCTACACTTAAAGCATATATGACAAACGTACAGTATACATTAACTGTAGCATAATTTATACGTCAAGTATTACGTATAAGTATACATCACATATAGACGCATAACACATTCCACAGAACATAAAATATATAAATTTAGTATATAAAAAACAATAAAACATAAATTTTAAAACGTAGATAAAACTCTATACTTAGTGTTATTGCTGTGTCATCGAACACCAGCAAGTATTGCATTGTTCCACGAAGCAAAAATACAACAAAGAGTAATAGTGATAAGATACTTACGTATAATTTAAGGGGGAAAAGACAGCGTAAAACGCACCGAAACGTAGTTAATAATAGTAAAACACGAGGTAATTAGCGACAAAAGTACATGTTTTGTGAGCTAAAATAATTTCACCATTAGGTAAATCTGTTTTCTTACAGTAAATACACTGGCTTTATCCGTAAAACACGAGGTAATTAGTGACAAAAGTACATGTTTTGTGCGCTAAAATAATTTCAACATTAGGTAAATCTGTTTTCTTACAGTAAATACACTGGCTTAATCCGTAAAACGGCCATGTTTATTTTTAAGGTGGTGCCTGTATGACCAACGAGAAATTACCTTTATGTTTCATAAAAACTTTATGGTTTACACTATATAACAGGTATTTTTTCCCTTTTTGTTATTAAGACACGAAGATGTCTTTTTCAGATATAAATATTAAAAATGTTGCAATTGAAAATTGCTTCATTGCTTCTGTTTATGCCCGTTAGATAGGCCTATGTTTATATTATTTCTCTAATAAAAATCGTTATGTTTATTTAATCTGTAAAGGCTTAATCTTATTCTTAGATTTTAGGGATAATTTAAAAAAACGGGATTGCTAAAATGACATTAGTAATTAATACGCATACGGAAATAGATTTTTCGTGAAATGTGCCCACATAAGGCTTCAGGTTTTTGGAAATAGTGAGGTATCTGATGGCGTGAAAATATTTAAATTAAGCATAACGACAAGAGTATAAAATAAAAGTAGTTATTCGTGAGTAAAATTCTTTAATAAAATATTTGTTTCAAACCTGGGACAAGTAATTAGACTTACACGTATCGTATGTTTGGTTCCTTCATATGTTCAGCACTTTCACAGAAACATTTTAGCATTACAATAAAATTTTAGCATCAAATTAGGGTTTGCATACATATTTAGATTTTTCTAATAATTCAACACATATGTACACAACATTTTAAACAAAACCATTCATCGTCTGAACGCAGTAGCAATGGTAGTTAAAAGAATGAACAATGATTATCAAAATACCATACAATTCGCCACCTCCTAGGGTGCCCTAAAAATATTATAAATTGCATGTGTTTCATAAACGAACACCTCACAAAAGATCATGTAAAACTTCTTATATAATAGTAACTTGTATCACTCAATAGTTTCTAATACAAGAATGAGATGCGAGTAAAATACCATATTTATACATGAAAGTTCGCAATTTCATTCTTTTCGTAAAACACAAAATTGAAATATGATTTGACTTGATGAGAAGGTATCAAACATAAGGCATTAACACCTGTTGATAACCAACACAATATTTAACAAGTCCCCCTTCTGCGCAGGGGCGAGAACTTAGTTTCCCAGTTTAGAATATTTTCAAACCTTCTATAAACTTGTTAATGATTAGGGCTGCTACTGTTACAATATATCAAACAAACGAAATTGGCTGGTCAACTCTGACACCAGTAATTACCAAATCACTTAGCTGGTAAAATGAACAGCCTTTCGCAAACGATTCAATTGGTATTCAAGTTACGTCTCCATACTCCAATAAGTGAAAGGTTTCTGGAAGATTTATATGTAACAATAAATTTCGTCGAACACTATGTTGACAAACGCTTGCTTTACCAATAACTACCAAATGTATGTTTGGTCTTTAAAAGTGGTTGAAATAAAAACACTGAGCGCAATTAAATTCCCCAATCAAAAACAGATTGAAAAGTATCTGTCAGAATAAAACACGATAATTTTTTCGCAGCATTACCAACTGCTACCACTGGCAAACTCGGATTCACAATCATATTACTCTGAATGATACCAAACAAGCCTAGTTTTTTATGCACAGTTTCTTTACTACTTGTTATTTAGACGCAGTTTCTTTATTCTTGAAATTTCATGGAAACGATACTTTGCCAGCAAGTATTTATGAAAAATTAATTATAAAATAGCCTCGTATCAAACACCGAAACAGCACGATAGCACCACATTCATAACCTGGGACAGCAACATATTCAACTTAGCTGCACTGGCCCGGTTAAAATATTCCCAACATAACTAAACGATTTAAAACGGAACATTATAATTAGCTACGTGCCATCACAAGCAGTGAAGAGGGGCCAGGTGAGCTCAATATAGCCTTCACCATTGAATAAAGATATACCTAGACGTTAAACGTTGCATATTACCATACGGTCAAAATAAAAGAATAAACAGCACTTTATAACATACAGGAGAACTGTAGATTTATGTTCTATATAATATCTTATCACACGTGTTTACTGCAAAGGAATTGTGTAGCTCAGTGAGCTAGTGCGCAGGTCTGTCGCACGAATTTGTAGGTTTTAGAGTTCGAATCTTCGATGGACATGGTTTTTTTTGTATGCGAGACATTATGGATGTTTATAATTTATTTTATTGTTAGAAAATATTTATCACCAGAATATCTTTGTCTAAAAGTAATAATACCCAAGTACCAGCACAGTACAGTAGACGAGCAGGTTGTTTGCTAATCACATCGATTGGTTTCTAAAGTTAGTAATTGTATCTGTATAGCGTGAGTAATTCTAAAAGGCACACATGAAATCTTAAGTTTAATACTTTAACAGTTCTGTCTTCTTTTGGCCGTATAACCGTAAACTGTAAAAGTGTTTTTAATTACGGAGAGCACAAGATTGATTATTATGCTCATTAAAGATACACATTTAAAACAGTGGCGCACCCGAATGGAGGGGGGGGGGGGTGATATATTGGGACATATCCTCGCCCCCCCCCCCCAAATAATCAAAATTTAAATTAAATTTGAAAACAAAATGACAACTTTTATTATATGTTAATTCAAGGAATATGTGTCCTGCCTTGAACATTAAGAATGTTTATAGCATTGTGTACTCGTACGTTAAAATCTAAACCAATAGAGTCTTCAGGGGAAAAAAAAAATCTTCGTGTCTTTTGGATGCACCACAAAGCACCTACATATAACATTTAGTTGTATTTGTATTCCTCTCCCCTGCGAGTTGTTCGCTTGCCTTCTACAAGTTTCTATTAACTAGACCTTTAGATAACGCGTGGGTATGAACGGGTGCGTTCTTTCTTCCCTTCTGTTATAGAAACTTGTATGCCTTCTGTTGTACCTATGAGTATAACAGAAAGTAGCATAAATTGGGCATCGTGTAAGACCGGCTTAAACAACCCACGCCTCTCGCAGAATTTAGGCACCAGAAACTTCTTAAAAATCCTTTTTAAATATCGAAAGAAAACTGCTTTGAAAATATAATACGCTACATACATCTAGTATTATACTAACATATTACTGTTAACGTTGTTAAGTGGCAGGGGAATGCTGGCAAAAGAGAGAAAATATTCACGATAAACGAATAGAATATACACTTGCTGTATTAATTAATACTCCTTGTTAAGAATATGATCGTACATGTTATAAAAAAATATTTCGTTAGTATAGTATAATCGTGCAAACAAAATGTGTGGTCGTTAACGAAAAAAGTATTTATTCATTCAACAAAACATGGGACACACAGAACATTACTACGTTAGGTAACGTAAATTGTAATTATGTAAATATGGCACAAAGTTAACACACAAATCATTCCAATTTGACATAGTGTTCGTAAATTGTTGTCTATATACATTTGTAGGCTAGGAGACGTCAAACATTCCCGATTACACGAAAAAATTTTCACTCAGACAAGACATTTAATAATATTTATGTTATTCCTGGTAACAACTCGTACACTATGAACAGAGAAATGTATTGATTCAACCTGCACACCGTAATGTAGTGTAAGCTGCGACGTCTGAAGTAAAGCAGGATTTACAATAGAAATATTTAAGCATTATATTATGCGATAAGTTGTGTGCAGAAGAATGAAATGTGTGTTCTCTTATGTTTTGGTTCCCAGTGGAACGTTATCAAGTAGTGTGCGTTGGTGGGATTTCCTTAAGCATTGAAATAAATAGTTGTATTTTATATCTTTAGAAAAAAATGCTGAGGCTACGACCAATTAGTACGGAGCAGTCGGTGTTGTTGCCGGGAAACTGTTATTTACAGAAATGTAAGTATAAAACAATATGACAAAGGCATGTATGTGCACATGTTGACTATTATATTTGTTCATAAATAATAAGCTTCTCTAATAGCAAGTGTATGATTTGAAGTATGATCTGCTTCAATATGGCTGTTTTTACGAGGTGTTGTTAGGAGCAAAAGTAAACATGACAGACTTGCTGCCTGCTTAAATTCACTGGAATTAAGACTTAAAACATTATTGGAAAACTGCAAATACCTACTAAAGACGTATTTCTGTATGCATAATTCTAAATGCATTATATTTTGTATTGTAAACGTAGGCCGTGCAGGAAATGGCAGATTGTGTTGACAAAATGATCATGTGACCCGATATTTTATACAAGCATTGTGACGTATTTGGTAAATTGATATTTCGTATCTTGTACATAGCGGATGTTAGTGAAAATACAAAACGACAAAATCAGCGCCATGTTGGTTTTGACATTCAAAACACATGCGCGATTGCGTACTTGAAATGTTTTTTTTTTTTTAAACAAATAATTGTTCATAAAATACACAAGAAATTTTTTAAAAAGCAAGTAAGTGTTGTGGTTTGTTAATATATTTCGCAACTCATGTTTTGCTTTAAGTCTTTATCGGATATTATATTATTTTCTTCAATATTGATATATTCGCAGAATTCCAGGAATGATCGAAGAAATATTACGTCCATATTAAGCATTTAATTGATATAAAACATATTTTCACCTTTAATGTAAGAATGTATTACCACAAGTGCTAAACAAGTGATGTCGACAATGTCCGGATTGAAACGTACGAAATGAAAAATTACAAAATAACGACTCTGTCCTTTCGGACTCTGTCTTAGCTTGACTATTAGTGATTGGTAGCGAGTTATTGCATTCAACCGATGTTTAGTGCAGAAATAGTTATATTTTGTAATTTACCTAGCCTGAAGAAGAATATTGTGACTCTCTTTGTTATGTCTAATTTCTCATGTGTTCGTTAGTGTTAACACTGTTAATAAACACTTCAGGGTCAACGTTTTTCGCATTATTGTGAGTCCGAGGTTTCACTGTGCAATATACAATGGTGTGCTATGTAACACTCGTATAAATATAAACACACACAGCTGCCAACTTTTCATACACTATCCACTTATGCACATCATTATTGGAAAAGTGGATCTTACAGAGACGACAGTTGTATTGTCGCTTTAAAACAAACATCTGTTAGAGTTGAGCCTTAAACGTTGTCATTAATGCCCTTTTCTCGCAGTGTGCTAAAGGTTTTCTGCTTAATGAGATGCACGCTCATACAGCGTTCGCATTCGTCTACGTACGTAAATGTTTTACATATCTCGGGAAATGACATACGCATGTACACGGGGAAACGAATGTGTGTACGTCTCGCGTCCTTACAGCCCGTAAACTACTAATTTGAAAATCGATTTATATGCAGTTCATAAATGTTATTCCTAATATTTCTTTTTATACGCCTACGTTCCAGCGCATATTCAGTATGTGTTTTCCGTCAAAATGCTTGTTCATAATCTTATCAGCTGACTAGTTGCTGTAAAGGATGCAAATAAGTATGTCTATCAGAATGAACCACGTATCGAGCCGAGTGGCATATGCCTATATACATAAGTGTATTCCTAGATTCTGACACAGCCTTAATGACACTCGAATCGACATATTGAACATAGGGCTACAGATAATTTGTACGAGCAGTCACCTACGTAGTAGATCACAACCTAAATCTTTAACCATTGTATTTAGTTGTAGACCGTCGTGCGTCTATCATATATTTTCTCCAATATTGAACAATTATTACCTGTCCATTTCCTTTCAAATAAGAACGGAACGAAAAGTTTACTATGATATATGAAGTCATTCATGATTAATACAACGTTTGTAATTGTAAGTGCTAACAGTACTCGTATTTTATCATGAACACCTAAACTGTAGTAAAATAATAGATTATAATTAAAAACAACGACTGTTATATATTTGCGATAATTTATTTTCGCAGAGGTAAATAAAATCAAACAGTTTTTGATATCGCTGCAAATTTCCGCAAACACATAATCCTACGACAGAGACGAAACACATGCCATGGCCACCACTAGTAAATCATGTGTTGTGTATTCACAGCGGCAACGAATGCTGGTAACTCACATGTGACAGGCTCGCCACTGGCAGACCTTGAACGAACACGTGGGTGAGCCGAGGCCAGGGTTATAAAATACTTTTACTGGCTGCGGAATTGGCAACACCGCACGGATGACGTTGTCGAGAACACTTGCGCTCCTCTGACTCATTCGCGGAACTAACACATAAAACTGGTCAGACTTTTTCCTATCCCAAGGCCACTCTAGTGTATATTTCTACTCAATGCCTTCACTGCAATAAAAAGATTAAACATTTTACTACATAAAAAAATAAAATCGCTTTCCTTGAAATGCCGGGCCAAACTTACTGACCGTCAGGTACACAAACGAGCAATTCGTGGTCACAAGATTCTTATGATACATCATCCAAGCTAGCAAAGGCAATCGAAAGAGGCCACGACCCAAATTATTTTTAAGCCAAAATGCAATCTTGACCGCTGTCTGAAACATGTAATTTTGACAAAACCAGAGGTCGGTGCACCAAAATTTTGTGGCTTACCTCAAAATCCAGTTGAAAATTCATTATTTAGCAAACATCATGATTTACCGTTGAAGCGAGGTCGAAGGTTGACAAACTGCACCGATATCTAGAGTTCAACCAGAAACTCATCGTGTAGAGAATTCAAATTCGCCGAAGGCGATCTATGTTCCGTAAGCGGCCGTGCGTCGTGCAGTACATAAAGGCAGAGAACCTTAATAACGGAATAAAGTAGTGACCAAAGTGATTGACCAGCAGAAAGGACAAGAAAAACTGTGCACGTTCTTATATTCACGCGTAGATCCTAGTGACATAAAAGGGTGGGGAATTGCGGATAAGGCATAGACAGCAAGAAGCGACGGGGAACGAAAAGACACTGAGCACTCTAGGAGCGCCGGCGAAAAAATTCTTTACGAACGACAGTGGCATGAGCAGCTCAAATACCCAGCCCAAAAAAAAATCCCTTAATTCTAAACGCATACACCAAACACAGTCTCAGCACCAACACGTTTAAGCGAAGTTACTGAAAAACACAAATATCATCAGTCAATGAAGATCACAAGGTACAGGAAAACGGAACACAGTCACTAGAAGTTGATTGATTCTCAAACAGTTGTATTAATACCAAGAAAATAATATAAATTATACAATTCGTCATACAACAAACACAAAACGAATACAAATATTAACGGTCTCTTTACAAAATCATAGAAATTCAGTTCCCGGGAAGGGAGGTCGACCAGGTGAGCGCTACACTGAGCGCCATGGAATGTGTCTCTTCTAGAGGGAAGGACAAAGGCACGGGTATCCTCTTCTAACTAGGTGCAGACAAATACACCTCCAGTACCTCCCTGCAGTAGCGGCTGAAGACAGTGGCTCAGCTCGATTCGGGGTCGGAGGGAATGAAACTAAAAAGAAGGGAAATTCAGTTCCCGGGAAGGGAGGTCGACCAGGTGAGCGCTACACTGAGCGCCATGGAATGTGTCTCTTCTAGAGGGAAGGACAAAGGCACGGGTATCCTCTTCTAACTAGGTGCAGACAAATACACCTCCAGTACCTCCCTGCAGTAGCGGCTGAAGACAGTGGCTCAGCTCGATTCGGGGTCGGAGGGAATGAAACTCAAAAGAAGGGAAATTATATCCTACCAATAAACAAAAAAATACAAGGAAACAATAGCACTCACAAAAACCAATATTTGTAAAGTTCTATATATTTTTTAACTGGCTCACATGAGCCATGCGAAAAACCCTGGCAGAATTTACCCCAGTTAAACTGACCATATTCGGGCCCAAAAACTTTTCTATCATCTTAAAAGGACCGATAAATTTAGGTATAAATTTTCCGCCTATGTCCCTGCCCATGTCCGGAAGGGAATAATTCTTGCACAACGCCATTACCCCGATTTAGAAGGCACTGAGATCCTATATTTATCTAACCTAGCCTCCACCTCACACTTTGCTGCTTACAATCTGCAAAAAAACCTCATTTAGCAGACATTCTCAGTTGGCATCTTTGAGATAGTGGGATATAGGAGGTATTTTCCATGTATTTAACAAAGTGTGGCTTAAAGTCTCCCCAAAAAAAGAAGACAGGGAGAAGTAACTATGTATTCATGATGTGAACTATTAAATCCCAAATTTATAAAATCCAAATCTTTATCCCAGAATGTATGAGCTTGATTATAATATGCCGTTAAGCAACATTTAAAATTTTTTATTGAAGCACTCACTTTCGTTTCCTTTAGGAAAATAGGGACTAGATGTAAAATATTTAATTACCCAGTAAAAAAAAAACATATCTTTCAAAACAACTAATATCAAATATTTCGCATTGTCAGTTACTACCTCCACCGGTGCACTAAACAACTTCCAGACCTGATCGGATGAAGCCTTCATGATGGTCGAAGTCTTCATGTTCCTTAACGGGTGCCAAATCACAAACTGAGAAAGAGTATCCCACACTGAAAAAAAGCATATATGCCCTTATTTTTATCGCATTAATGTTCCAGAAACATCTAAATGTATAGTACTCCATGGCCTATTGGGAATTAGTAGTACCAGCTGAGTTATGTTAGTATTTTGTACTTGTTTACATATTTTATGTAGGTCGCAAGATCTTACAAATAATGATACGTCTTATTCTATACTAGGCCATGCCGAATGGCTCGAAATTTTGTGAAAGTTCTTACTCACTCCTAAATGACCACGAAAAATTGAGACATTTAAGTATGTTAACACCATCGGCCTATGAAGTTCAGGGACAACTAACGTGCCCGCTCGACAGTTTTATCCCGTATAATAAAACAAGCCCTTTTCATGTATATAATGTATCACCCTGCCTCCTTTAAGATCCAGTACTGATGCTGACAAAAATATCCTCATCTGCGCCTTACGAATATGATAAAAAATTCAAGAAAATCCTGTATAATAATTTAAGGCTGTTGGTGCATTAAAGCAGTATACATACATAATTTGTTTAATAGCTTGTTTCACAGCAGATTTTGCAAACTTTTTGGCTCTTCAAGACATAAATAACAACTCTTAGGACTTTCTTATGTTGTTAGATATTCTCTGTCGTCATGATTCTCGGAGCACTATTGGAAGAAAAGAAAGAATTTTTGTTTTCTTATCTGCAAACAGTGTTCCGAGAATATTGAAAGCAGTGAATATCTAACAACGCAAGAAGGTACTTAAAGTTGTTATTTATGTCTTAGCGAGTCAAAAGTTTTGAAAAATCTGCTGTAAAATAAGTTATCACAAAAATTACATAAATATACTGCATTCATGCACCAATGGACTTAACGAGGCTTCTGGGACCTAATTACCTTCCGTTTCAAATTCATCAGGATCGTACATACAAGAGAGGGCGTCAACTACATGATTCTCTACTCCTCTCACATTATGAACCGTAAAACTTTATCTATACAAGTAGATGTAAACAACTCTAAGCAAAAATCAAGTTAATTTACTACTTCTTTCAAAATGGTGTACAGGCTTTTGCTACCTTAAAATCAAGCAAATTTATTGATTTTCAAGCAAATTTTTCACTTTTTTTAGAAACGCCAATTTTGCAAGCCAGCAATCTAAATCAAGTAAATTTAGCTAAAAATCAAATGAAAAGATACAAATTAATATAATTTAAATATTATAAGAGAATTCAATATCATGTACAGATTTTCCATTTTACATTTATTTTAAACCTTTATACATTATAAAAGCTTGTTTATCATTTATTCATTTTAAAGTAATTTTATCATAAAACTGTACATATCGATCAGGTAATGTAATTTTATATTTACAATCTAGAATTCGAGTAAATTTTTTACCAAACTTAAATTCGTGAATTTGAAAATCCGCGACTTCATACAATTTATCAATATCTAGTTCCAGTAGTTTAATGCATTCAAACTAATTGTTCAACTTCGTGGGAAGTGATTCCATTTTTGTGTTATTTACAAAGAAAGTAATTATTACAGAAAATATATTTCATTCTCTCAATAAATTGATTTTCTTAATAAATACATTGGAAACTAATACCATATCTAAGCAATGTAAAAAGGGGCGAAGTGATAGACATAGAAAGTTTTCACATGCATAAATACACACAAGATAAGCATATTAACACTTGTAAAAATGTTGTGCTGAGTATTACAAAAATTAATATGAGTTAAAAACAGAGATATTACTATGCGAATGTAGAAAATATGTTTCTAAACTAGCTCTCAAAAAGTATAAAAATATTCAATCACACAATAAAAATGAAATTCAACATGATTATTCAACTAAGACATGTGTAGTACGTAGTGAGAATAAATCGATCGATTCGTTTTATCCTGATGAAGCAACTATACGACAAAATGTAAAAAAAAAAAATTGTAAATGAATATGCCAAAAATCATTATGAGTTAAAAAAATAGAAAGTACTATGCGAATGTGGAAAATATATTTATAATCTACAGCTCTAAAACCATAAATAGAGTAAATCACACACTACAATATTAGGTATTTTAAGTGAAATTCAACATAAAATTAACCAACAAAAACATGCAAAGTATGTAATGAGAATAAACCGATAAAATATTTTTCTTATAATAAATCTTGTAAGGACCTACATACAACTATATTTTAAAATGTTTTAGTGAATATCTTAAGAATTATCATATTAACAAGAAGTTAAATATGATTTCCCAACAATTGTAACACCTTTTCGATGCTATTCTACTATATTTATTATTCTCATATTTAATTTGTAAATAAAAATGTTTTGCCTTTAAATAACCAAATATGGGGGCTTCTAAGATAAATAGTGTGTTGCGCAGAATGACAGTTCGCAAGATGAGAGGTTTTAGTAAAAAATTTCAAATTTCAATAGTATTATAACCTAAGGTAAGCATATTTATTTCATTTATTGTACCAAGAAAAATAATTATCTAACAAAAACGAATTTTAGCAATTTACCCTTTCCATAAGTTAAAAATATGAATAAACAAGAGAAAAAGGAATTAAAAGAAACATTCCCATTTTCTATTAATTTTCTTTCGTACAGCCTAATAAAGAAGATAGTAAAGAATTAAAAGAACTAATCGCATTGTATAATAATATTTTCGCACAACCTAATAAAGAAGATAGAAACAAATTAAAAGGCATATTCCCATTTTCTACTAATGTATTCATTTCCAGAATAAATAGAGAAACCAATCATAATTACTTAGTTAATAAAGGTTTTAAAAGTAAAATAACATCATGTAATTGGGAATATACTTTTAATTTAGTACAGCCTATTCATTTTTGACTTTAATTAAAAAAATTAGTTATTTGAGAAAATACATGATCGTTTTTTTTCAATTTATAGGATTGAAAACCAGCATTAAATTATATATTAATTGTCGTAAGCAAGAAAATAATCAAGTTGAATTATTTACATTTCAATCAACAAATTATACAATGTTGAATGAGGGAGATATTAAAAGGATATATAAATGCTTAATAAAAGAAATAATTTAAAAAATTTCTGAATTCCATAAAAGTGGTTCGGGATTGACTTTAGATATAATAACGGGAATACAATTAGCTATAAAAAGTATAATTGATTAAATGCTGCATCATATATTGAATTACCTGAATTTGTTAAGAATAAGAAAGAATGCATAAATGATAAAAATGATGTTTAAAATGCATTCTTTGGGCTGTAATATCTGCATTATTCCCAGCTGGCAGCCATTCAGATAGAGTAACCAAATATAAATACGTGGGGCTTCATATCTATAAGTAATAGATAAATTTTAATATCCAATTAAAATTGATGATATACCAAAAATATATAAATTAAATTGATACAACTTTATATATGTATACTCTATTGAAGCTTAAGGTAAGAAATCCATGGTATATCCACTAAAACGTACGAAAAATAAAAAGATAAGCATATACATTTACTTTATTTTAAAAAAAAAATTGAAAACTCACACTATTTTTGGATAATATATATATCGAAATTGCTTGAAGAACCAAAAATAAATAAATAAATAAATGTAAAACTTATATATGCGATATATGCCTTTAATTCTTTTATTCTAGAGATAAATTAAATATGCACACAAAAGACTGTTCAAAAAATGAAGCAGTCAAAATTCCATTACCTTCGAAAGGAGAGCAAATGTTTTACAAAAATTATAAACATACAATTAAGGTTCATTTCACAATATATGCAAATTTTGAATGAATTCCAATGAAAATATTAACAACCAAACCCAATCAAAAATAAATTTATAAATTTGAACTAATCAAAAAATATCCAGTTTTATCAGAATATGATACTGATAATGGCATTTATAAAGAAATACTTAAAGAAAGATATAATCTTAATAATGAACAGATAAATAGCATTTATTTAGAATTGAATGACTAATCATATACTATGAAATATCAATTACACGAAGCATCTGGTTTTTGTTATTATATTGTATCTAGTTATGGTGATTATAAACCACCAGTTGTATATCGAGGTCCAAATACACATCAAATGTTTATACAATCAATAAAAAGGGAAGTAAAATAATATATAGCATATCAAAAAATTCACTTTATGGGAATGTGAATATAAAAATAACAATAAAAAAAGTTTGCCATCATGATCATATCACTGGAAAATTCATTAATCCAGTATGTAATAATTGTAATTTAAAATTAAAACTACCCAACTTTATACCAATTTATTTTCATAATTTAGCTGGATATAATGCTTATTTATTTATTAAAGAGCTAGGATATGATGATAAAATTTAGACTTAATAGCACATCATAAAGAAAAGTTTACACCTTTTGGGAAAAATATAGAAAAAAAAATGCATTTTAGACACAATTAAATTTATGGCTAACAGTTTAGATAAATTATCATCTAATTTAAATGAAGATAAAAGATTTCCCTCGACTTGCACTCACTGCATTTGTCTCGCCAAAAATCACTAGTTTACTGCTCACTGCACTAATTGAGACAAATTCATGGACCCACTTGGCCCAGCTTAATCTCCCTGACCCACATTATGCCAATCCTCAGCATGTTGATTTATTAATAGGTGCAGATCTCTACCCCTACATGTTGAAGGGCGGTACTGTAAGCCAAGGAAGAGATCCACCAGTGGCAGTAGACACAGTCTTTGGATGGATAGTCATGGAGAGGGTGCCTGCCTCTGCACTGTCGATGAACTGTGTTTCACTTCATGCATACTCACCTACATTAGACGAAGCAGTCCATCAATTTGTGGGAGATTGAGAAAGTTGCAGTGCCTGCAAGGCTGACCTCAGATGACCTGCAAGTTTTTGCTGCAACTTGCCAAAGGTATGAAGCAGGTCATTACAGTGTGGCCCTACCATTCAAGGAGCCCCAGCCTCACTTCAGAGAAACAAGCCTGCAAGCCGTTCATCGGTTCCATAACCTTGAATGAAAGCTAAATCGTGATCCTAGCCTTGGGGCTCCTTATGCATCGTTCTTGATGGATTATTTATCACAGGATCACATGTCCCCAATACCTACCTCACAGTTTAAGAGACCTGCATATTATATACCACACCATGGATTCCTGACGCCAGATAGCAGTGCCACAAAATTGTGTGCAGTATTTCACACCTCAGCAAGAGATACTGTCGGAGTGTCCCTACACAACATGTTGCTCACTGGTAAATGGCTACAATGGCATATCATGGACATTCTCCTCCACTTACATAGTCATACTGTTGCCTCCACAGCCGATAAAGGCAAATGTATCATCAGATCCAAGTTCACGAAGAGTTTTCAGATTACCAACATATTTACATGATCTTCAGACCAAGATCCAGTAGGTGACTTTCGACTCAATACTATAACATACAGTGTTTCATCCTCACCCTTTCTTGCAATTCGACCACTGCACCAACAGGCTGCTGACAAGAGGGAGCATTTTTCCTAATGCTGCTTCAGTGCTATTAACAGATTTTTATGTAGATAACCTTGTGTCAGGTGCATCGACAACACAAGCAGCCTTGTCATTACAGAAGGACTTAATTTATCTTTTAAGGGTGGGCAGATTCCACTTGCAGACGTTGGCCAGCAATGACCAGTCTTTACTCTCCAGGCTCTCTGCAGACATGGTCCAAGGTAATGAGGCATTATCGCTTGACAGTAATTGTGGTCTTCCGACAGTAAAAATATTAGGCCTCCAGTGGCAGGCTAAAGTCGACACCTCATACATGGTTCAGCCAACGTCTACCGTCTTTACCAAACAAAGTATATTATCAGACTAAGCCCAGATATTCCATCCTCTTGGGGTGATTGTCACCCATTGCTCTACTGGGTAAATACCACATACAACATCTGTGAATCCGCAATATTGACTAGGATGACCCACCCCCAGCAGACACATTATCCACTTGGAAACACTTTCAGAAGGAGCTTCCAGGTGTGGCAAGCATTGCTATTCTTAGACTGGTGCCTGTAAACCTGCAGAATGTATATCTTCAGATGCATGGGTTTTGCGACAGTTCGGAAAATGGAAACACAGCTGTTTTCTACCTGCGAATCACCTTACTGGATGGTCAAGTAACTGTTCATTTAATTATTGGCAAGTCGAAGGTGGCTCCCAACAAGCAAGTATCTCTACCTAGTCTAGAGCTATGTGGGGCTCTACTGTTTGCCCATACCATGCACAAAATACAAGATAACCTCAGTTCCCATGGTCATATCTCCGAACTTTTGCCTGGACTGATGCGATGACTGTTCTTCACTGGATCAACGGCTGACCACATGGCTGGAAAACATTTGTTCCTTATAGGATCAGCTAAATCCAGTATATTATTCCATCAAGACACTAGAATCATGTACCATTAGAAAACAACCCAGCTGACTGTGCTTCTCGTGATATCTTTCCCAGTGAGCTGACTGCACATCCATAGTGGTGGACAAGCCCACCATGGCTGTGTGAGTCGCCAGAACACTGGCCCCAGCCTTACCTGGAAGTAGTTACACTGACGAAGTGCTTGTAGAATAAAGGAATTTCAGCTGACACTTCACTGTTGCACAGATTCTCGTCTCTGAGCAAGTAAAACGTATCACTGCATACTATCTGCAATTTGTGCGAAGTCTGCATGTAAAGAAACCTATTGTTTTTTCCTCCTTACCCTGAGGAACTCAATGCTGCCTTGATGGTATGGATTAAGAATTCAATATCCGAATCCTTTGCCACAGATATAAGAGTACTGCAGGCAAGGCAGCCATACAGGGTCCCACTATCCAAATTGGCTCCCTTTGTGGATCCTTCTGGAATTGTTAGGGTGGGCATTTGTCTGATTTTCCATATGACCAGAGGCATCCAATATTACTACCAAAACACCATCATCTCATAGAGCTCTTGATCGACCATATTCATGAATACCTGTTACACTGTGGGCCAACGATCCTGCAGTAAGTTCTACAGCAATAATTTTGGATCATGGGTGCTCGCAACCCAATCGACATAGACTTAAGCAGTGTGTGATTTGCTTCAAGGTACATCCAAGCCCATAGGAGCCACCCATGGGCTTTCTCCCGGCTGACTATGTTCGGCAGGCAAAGTCATTTCTCAATGTGGGTGTTAATTATACAGGACCCTTCAAATTACATTATCATTGTTGAGGAACACACGAGTCCTTGATGCACATATGTGCTTATTTGTTTGTTTTACAACCAAAGCAATTCATCTTAAACTTGCATCTGTGGTCACCACTGAGGCCTTTCTGGTGGCCTTCCATTGTTTTATCTCATGTCGTGGTCAATGTTCCGACATCTATAGTGACTGTGGTACCATTTTGTTGCTACCAATCAATACTTGGTGGAATTGAGGACGTTAATGATTGACAAGGGCACGCAGGATATAATGGCACAGGAGCTGACCAAACACCAAGTGACATGGACAAATCTATTCTCGTATAGTGTGTAGGTTGAGAAACACTCATATATGAAGAACTGTAGAATGCTATGACAAAGGTGCAGGCAACCCTCAACTCTTGGCCACTGTGCGCTCTCTCCACCACTTTTCCAGGCCCAGAGTGGCAAAGGTGAAGATTCACCAGGGAGTCCTCAAGTGCCCCATGGACAAGTTGTGCCCGCTACCATCTCAATAAATCATAAAATGTTTTTTTTGTGGGCGGGATATTGAGACTGTAAATAACTGTAAATACCACTTTAAAGAGTTGTGAGGGCTTGAGTCCGAATAGTGACAGGAGTATAGTGTTTATATGAGACATTCAACACATGTTGTTTTTGAACTTGGTGTCTACAGAGCACAACGACTTCAGTTCTACAGGTGGCCGCTAGGAGCAGCCAGGCATCAGTACAAGATGGCGGCGGGTGTGGCTGGACATGTGGCATTCATTACAGTTTATCAAACCTTAAATGTGTAAGTTTCAAGTCAAAACAACAATTTAATGATTAATTTTACTTATAACAGAGAATGTCAAAATTTTAATAAATTGCATGTTTGTTCAAAAAGTTTGAATCAACCCAAATATAATCGGTTACATGATTACTTTGATGTGATATCCCAAACATTTAATGAAATATGGCTTATTTTTAAAATAATACTCAGGAAATTATTCCGCTGTACAAATGTGAAAATAATTCTTTAGTTAATTTTTGATGATGTTATTTTAGATGAACAAAATGTCGTCCATGAGCACTCTACTGGAGGTCGGTATAAAAATATTGATGTATTTTATCTTGCTCAAACTTATTCGAGAGTTCCCAAACAATAAGTACGAGACAATGCATATTTTCTATGTATATTTAGACAAGACGACACAAACCTCAAACATATATATTGCGATTTTGTTTGTGGTGATATGTCTTATGAAAAGTTAAAAAAAATTTGTTTAAAACCTTGGGACCAATATTATGGTTTTATTACAAAGATTCGAGTAGAAAATATAATAAGTAAAATATAAAAATAAAATTAAAGGATTTATTATTTTTAAAAAATTTTATGAACTTAAAACGTGTTTTAGGATAAACAAATTGCTGATATATTAGGGTATAAAGTTGCATATGATGCTATAAGAAAATATGTAGATGTGGAAGATAAAGTTAAATTAGAAGCAATTAGTAGACTCGGCAAAACACTGGGTCTAAAATATAATGAAAAATATACAATTTTTATCACAGAATTTAGTCTATATTTTATATAATTATATTCTTCCATTTTTCAGTTCCTTTATAAAAAAGAACTTTAATAAAAATACCTATTACAACTCGCAAAATTCACTTGCGCATAGTTTTGCATATAAAAATTGATTACATTGTAGACATAAATAACAACAAACTTATTTACAATGGTAAACAATTTTCTATGATTATTGATGATAATAATAGTCATTGGTTTTATGCTAATCAAATTGCTGGAATACTTAGGTATAAAAGATTCAGAAAAACTTTTAAAGGCCATATTCGTGGCAAATAATTAAAAACGTATAAAGAACTCAGTATTACCAAAACGGTACTACCTGAAGATATTCAAAAATTACTAAATTTGTTAATAAACGCGGTTTGTTTTAAACTTCTAACAACATCTAAAATGGAAATAGCTGAAAAATTCCAACATTGGTTGTATGAAGAATTTTTACCTTCAATTAGAAAACATGGTGAATATATGATTTAAGAAAATATAAAGCAATTATACAAAGGCCAAATAAAGCATTTAAAGAATAGAAATAATATTAAAGATGAATGTATAGAAAATTTAAGAGAGTCAGTTCATATACCATTAGATGGAATAGCTCACATAAATGAAGTATTCAGTGAAATGACCCCTCATATTGTACAAGAAACACAAGATCCAAATTTAAATCCAACATTGTTCTTTTTAAATTATTTTATAATCGTTTTAATATGATAAGTTCGTACTGAGAATTCAAAGGAAATATGTTGAATTACAATTGTATAGAATTGAAGACAGGCATCCAAGTTGGGAAGAATTATTGCAATTTGAGTATATTCCAAATTCCATAAATTTATATCAAAGAATGAAAGAAACATTGAATGTTCACATTGAGCGTTTTTGTAACTATTTGTATATAGTTGGAAATGATTATACACAGCAACAATTGATTAATTATATAAATGATCATCAAATTGAGTGAGAAGCTAATTTTAAATAAAATATAAAGCATTTTCATCAGAATCAGGGGTCGTTAAACACCGACACTTAGTGCTGGGTCTCGACTATAAATGATAGTGATAAAGCAATTTACAAACATATGTTTTATTAATACAAGAGTTCTGAGAATTATCAAAACCCAATCATTTTACATATATTTTGTCACCTTTAGTTTTAAGACTTTTTAAACCAAATATTAATTTGGATGGTCAGTTTTCATAATTTAACAATCATGAAAACTAACCATTATTTCTTCTCCTTTAGTGTCTTTTAATTTGTAAGTATGCACACCATAATTTAAAACTTTACAAATAGTAAACAGTTCTGTTGACCAGTAAGCAGTATAACCTTTCTCGAAAATTCTTTCAATTTTACTAACCGGACAACAACTCCGACTTTATATTTCGGTTTAGTAATTGTATAGACAAAATTTGTTTCCTTTAAATTCTTTTCACTGGTCTTATTAATTTCAGATGGTTTCATGCCAATGGTGCTATGCCTTGTCTTGTATTCTTTAACTAAATAATTCAAAGCTAATTTCTTCCACATTTTATTCTTCATTGTTCGATTAAATATTTCTACGCAACCAGCTTTTAATTCTATGAATGCAGAATAGTAATTGATGTTATATTTTTTTGAATAAGTTCACAAAATATTTTACTATGAAATTCAAAGCCATTGTTGCTTGGTAAATTTTTTGGTTTTCTTTGCTTCAATATAGGTTCTAACGCATATACTACATTTTTTGCTGTTTTCTATTTAATTGTTATAGCAAATGCACATATTGAAAAAGCATCAGTAATTCTCTTAATATATTTTTAACTATTATTTATATGCGATATGCTTTTTAAATTTCTGGTATAAATTTCTACAATATCAATTTGCCATAGATCATCTATTCCTTAAAAAGTTACTTTCAATATGGGGAAATTTCTTCTCACTGGCTTATATAATACATTAATTTTGCCTTCTATTACTTTGGGCAATTTTTTAAAATGATAATTTATTATAATTGCATATAGAACATTTACTTTTCTGAACTAATAGCCCATTTTTGTATTTTCAATTTTCACATTATTATTTTTAGTAACTTTCTTGCACTTCAAACACCAAGTATTCTCCATTATATATATATATATATATATATATATATAGTTCATCTTTATATTTCACGAATATTCCTATTGATGCCACTTTGACATCAGAATAATTAGATATTTTATATATTTTTATTTAAAAAGCTAAATGATCACCTTTGTTAACATCAAAAGGCTTACTGTGATATATTTATGCACTTCCCTTTAAAAAATTAATATCTTTTTGGATAAAATCAGATTAACAGTAAAACCATTCTATAAAGAGTGCAATCCATTAAAAAAGTAAATAATAATTTAAAATTATCTAAGTAGAAAATATTATTAGATTTATCCCATGCATGCAAATAAAATATTATTACATTTTTCTTCAGTGCTTTTTTCAACTTATTCCTTAACTTCTTCCTTAACAATTGTATCACAATAATTTACAACTGATTGATATAAATTTTGTAATTTAACATATGTTTCTTGATCAATAGCTTCTTTGCTATTTCAACTTGCAAAGCAACATGTTTATATCAAAAATTTAAAAAACTGTTTGGCTTAAATTTTGTCATTTATCATCGCAATATCTTTTATTGACCACATCTTTACCATCTACAGGATCAGCCAAACTATTAATTCTACAATTTTGAATAGAAACAGTTTCTGTTCTGTAAACAAAAACTTTACTTATTTGATCTCGTGAAGCAGAAACAGTGATATTGTATTTCGATTCCACACATGATTTTAGATCAGAAACACTAGTGTTGTATTTTGATTCGACATTGGTTTTTAATGCACAAACAGAAACAATAGTTTTATATTTCGAATCTACATCTTTTTTTAAAGTCTGTTTTGCATTATTTATTCGTTTTATATTATCAGTACTAGTATTACTGAACTGTAAATTTATATCTTCTTTTAGAGCATAGTCAGAAACAATAGTTTTATATTTTGAATATACATCCTGTTTTAATGCATAATTTGCTATATATTCTACGTCCTAGAAAAGATAGATACGATTTTGTAAAATCAAAGCAAGTGCTTAATTTACTTTGTAAAGCAGAAGCACTGGAATTGCATTGTGAATCTACATATGATTGTAATGCGTAAGTATTGGTGCTAAAAATTTTATTTAATGATTTGATTATTGGTTTCCCAAATACATCCATTACTTAATCAAATAGAAATTATATCATTAAACTAAAGTTCTCTCGAAAGAAGATACAAAACAATGAAACATAGATGTCCAAATAACTGAATTAAAATTCTAATTTCTGTCATTATTGTAATTAACATTTACGTTTTCAAAATAATTAGTTAAATTATTAGAAACATTTCCTCCAAATGAATCGAAATAGTAAACATAATTATTTTATTTAAAATAGCAAACCCAATGAGTACATAGATTTGTTGAAATATCGAAATGAACCACAGCACATTCATTTTTGAGCATTTAATTAGGTAATTCGTCAATGATTTGAGCATTTCTGAAATTTTTTTAATTTAATTTTTTTACGTATTCCGATATTAGATAGTGGGTATACATTCCAATTTCTTTAGGCCTTCTTCTTTTAATCTGCTTGCTGATCTATTTTCCATTGCCAAATTGTGTCTATGTTGTTATTCTAATTATTTATTATTTTATTAACTTGATCAACAGTACTGGCAATTCCACTACCTGCTCCTATTAAACCACTGAGTGCCCCCAAAGCAGCAAGTACAATGGGAATAATTCCTCTATGATGTAAACCACTTCCAGATTTTTCTTTTGCCAACTTTTCGACTATTGGTAATGATAAAGTTAAATTAAAAATTTTGCCTTCTTTCAAATATTTATTTTTCCTCGCAATTAGATAATTTGTTAAAAATTTGTCTATACCCAAATCTTTTAATTCCTCAGACGGAATATTGAAAGTCATATTTGTTATCTTCATTTATAATTAAAAACAAATATATAACCAAGAAAACATTTTAATGCCCCAATCTAATTTTCTTTTTGTAAACACAGATGAAGCAACAGCAGCAGAACAATTTTTTTCTCCAATTGGAGTATCTTTACATAACATAATTTCTTTAGTTTCTTTTTGTAGAATGTTATCAGCTTCATGCCTATATTATAAATCTTTATGATCTCGATATGCAGTATCTTTATATTTGCATGTTTCATTTAATTTATTTATTCCTCTGACGCCTCTTTCCAATATTTCATTTAATTATGTAATGGCACACAATTATTATAACCAGGCAAATGCATTTCGGGTAAATTGAAATTATTCAATGCCCAATTTATAATACCTTTTCCATGGTGTTCAGAATTCCAAAATGAATGCGGAATTACATTTAAAATGCTTATAAGATATGGAATTCCTTAATGGTTATTGGCAACAAAATTAGAAAATTTATTGTTTAACATATTCATATTGTTTACTTGTTCATTGAGATAATTTTTTTTATTTCCAGCATCTTCTTCGTCATGAATAACTAATTATCTATCAATTAAATTTCTAAAATCAACCATCCAAATATATTCTTTTGGCAAATTGTTGCATTTTTTTATACCTTCTCCATATCTAGGAGTTCTTGGAGAAATGATTTTTTCTGGCGTATCTGGTGTTAATTTTATTGCAAATTTTTATATATTTTCCATAAATTGGTTTGATTATATTTTTGTATTTCCAAATTCTATTCGAGTCCATTTAATTTTTTGATTATATTTTTGGAATGCAACAGTGCTATCTACAACAATTTTCGTGTAGTTTTCATATTATAAGTGAAATTATACTCAAGATATTCTTCTTTTTCTTTTGTCAACAAATTAGAAAGCCCTTCTGTTAATTTATATTATTTAATTTTAACAGATATTTTATCATCATCTATCTTCACTTTTGTATCCCTAATGTAAACATTATGCTCATATCCTGGTAAACCATATTGAGTATCAATAACATCTATTCTTTTTGAAATTTCTTTTCCGAGATTCATAGTAGATATAGGCTATAGGCGACAAATTTTCTAATGGTACAATACCCATTCGCTCTTCTACATTTGGAGATTTCGAGAATAGTTCTCCTTCAAATAATATTTCTTCTGGTGTAAGTAGATAATTAAAAAATTTTCTTATAGTGGAACTAATGTGTTTATAAAATTTTTATTTTATTCACTTATATGTTCTACTTTATTGCCAATATTTCGTAGTTCATCAATTAGTGGCAGCTCTTTCTTCTTGTTTTTTTTTTTCATACTATGCCTCATCGTGCTTTTTATTTTTTTAAATATATTTCAATGAGTAGTTTTACTCGAGAAATAGCCTCTGTTTATTTAATTTATATATATATTTTTTTACTTATAAATGAGTTATAAAATTATTGAGAGCTTTAAAAGACAAACTATTCCCCCGACTGAACAGACTAGGGGGAATTTTGAATGTTTACAATAACAGAATTGAGTTTTATATTCTTTAGGAGATGGTTTTTCTTTTCCAAACGATGCTTATGTTTTCGAGCAATATAGAATAGTAAAGAGAGATAAGGAAGGAGATGAGGCAAAATACGAAAATGAGATAACATTGATGTTTTTTCTAACTTTTTCCTTTTAATTTTCTACAGGAGAAATTTCAAAACATTGACAGGTTACTGAGGCTTCAGCAATGCTTTGTTAAGATCGGCAAATGAACAAAATTATATGACGATATCTTATGTTGTTAATGTGTATCGAGTAGAATCTGTACATAGTGATAGAACAAATGAAGTAATGTATCCACTAATATATTTGTTTGGTTTTATTCGTAATAACAGTGACATTTACTGGAAAGGTGGCTATAAAATTACTTTCATTCGTAATTCATTTGACAACTATTTATATGTTTATCCAAATAAAATAGCAAATGGTATACTTGATAGAGATTAAGCCGATCCAAGCAAATCTGTTTATAAAAAATTTTAAATTATATGGCCTGTTGTTGAATATGAAGCAAACGAAGCCATTGAAATTAAAGAAAAAATATACAAAGAACATAAACTGCCAATTAGCATTCATTACTGTCAATTTTTAGAAAAAGGAGTTCCTACTGCAGCAACTATCTTTAACTTTGATATAAAAGATCAGTTTAGTAATTTACAAATTGACATACCCGATTTTGTGATTGTAAGCATTCATACTAATAGAAAAATCAAGCTGATCAGAGTGTAAAAGCTTATATGATTAGTCACTGTAGTGTGAGAAATATTTAAGTTAAAAATGTAACAAATGAAAATTTTCCAAAAGAAAACTGTAATCTAGATATAGAAAGTGGCCTTTGCAATAAAATGTATCTTGCTTATAACGATTTTAGAAATTTGAAAACAAAACTGGTTACTTTATTTCGAAATAATGAACTTTCTCATAAACCAACTGTAAACACGCTTGGTGATATAAATGATTCATTTTGAGGGCAAACACCATTTTATGTCATTGATTTTTCATATAGAAAAGCAACAGTAGCTAAAGAAAAAAGAAATATAAAAATTTGTGTAATTTTTTTTAATGGAGGATGTAAACGATTTTACAGATACCAGAAATTGTTTCGATATTTTAATACAATATTTTAGACTAATAGTTCAGTGGTTGCATTTAAAAGTTCTACGGATTTTTGATCAAATAAAAAATAATTTTTAAAATTAAAATTTTCTCACATTTAAATAATTTTTTGTATTATAATTGGATCAAATTATAAAACTTTTAGAACTTTGGATATGAAATTATAAAAACAGCAACTTCCATTGATAAAGAATTGGACTTTGTTCATTTCAAAATTGTTTTAAAATCGATAAAAATGATCTAAGATCAGATGAATTTTGAAATTTTAAGACGATGTTTATGATTTGGTTTGCTGTGATGGCTGGGATTATGGAATCATTGATGGCTATGCTTCATATTTTTCTTTATTTTTTAGACTTTAAAAAATTTTATCGGTGTTTTACTTTTGTCGAATAACATCTACAAATGCTATCAATTATATATTTTTTATATTTTCTCATGATTTTTGCTTATTTTGCTTGTCTTTGACTTAAATATGCTTGGTTTAGATTGCTCGCTTGCAAAATTGGCATTTCTAAAAAAAAAAAAATTGAAAATTTGCTTGAAAATCAAGAAATTTGTTTGATTTTAAGGTAGCACACGCCTGCACGCAATTTTTGAAGAAGTAGTAAAATGGTTTGTTTTTCTGTTTAATTGTGTGGTAAATTTGCATTTTTTGATGATGAAAATTTGTCGTGTTCCAGGACCCGCCTTTTACATCGACTTATATATGCTAAGAACCTATCGTCCTAGCTTTCTTAGTCATTGAGGATGATTTAGTACCCAGCTGAGAGCCTTGTTGTCGATACATAGGTCACATTCCTCATGTTCGATATAGGAAGCAAACATTTCGATGCCAAATATACAGCAAAGGTTTTCCTTTTCGTACCTTCCTAACTTCCGTTTATATTCAATAAGACTCCAGCTAGAAAAGGAGACTGGAGCTAGCCCCTTCTCAGTGAACTGACTCACTATGGCTCTCAAAGCCAAGATAGGTGCGTCAACCTGTACTACAAACCACCATGTAAAATCAGGGATATATAAAACTGGCGGGGTGGTCAGCTTGTTTTGTGAGTCTACAGAAGCAGCCTCCTGCCCAGGACCCCAGTGAAAATCAATCCCTTTTGTCTTTAGAAGGTTAAGGGGCACTGCAATTTCGAAAAATGGTCGATAAATCTGGCATAATACCCCAGAATTCCTCATGATTTCTGAACACCCATTAAATTTTTTTGTCGAGGAAAATTCAGAATGGTTGCGACTCGATCGGGATAGATCAACAAACGGCCTTCAGTGAGGAGGTATCTTAAAAACCTGACCTTGTCCGAACTTAAGGTGGCATTGTCCAGATTGACGGTTAAACCAAGTTCGCGCATTTTTTCCAGCATCTGGTATAAATGAATCAAATGTGAATCTTGATCTTCACTATAAACGATTATATCATATATATCCAGTATGGAAAATACACGCGCCTTACCGAGATGTTGTAGCGCACAGTCAATGGTAGGAAATGGAAAAGGATATTTATGTATTTTTATTTAATAAAGAGTGATTTACTATCAATCGATGTATATATGTCTCTTTTATTAACTGTAAATCCAGGGGAACAGTAGTCTGAAGTCAATGGGACTATTACGCCCACATTCAAGAGTTTCATTATTATATTCCAAAAGGCTTTGAACATTCGTGGTGCCATGCTAGAACGTTAAGGGTGAAATGTTTATCACTCACCGGTATATCATCGGTCAGGGCAAATTTATATAGTAATACATTGTATCTCCCAAACCAGGAGGTTATGACGTCATTAAATTATACCTTATGATCACGTGATTTCGCCTGAAATTAATTAGCGGTACCGATTTCCTCTGACACGGGAACTAAGAAATCACCTGCCATATTAGCCTTAAGCC
Organism: Dryococelus australis; assembly: GCA_029891345.1. NCBI lineage: Eukaryota > Metazoa > Arthropoda > Insecta > Phasmatodea > Phasmatidae > Dryococelus > Dryococelus australis. The sequence continues at coordinate 89,772,499 of CM057002.1, read as the reverse complement.
CTACACTGATATTTGGCACTAACCCAAAACATGTGAAATCCTGATCTTAATACACGTATGCTCTTGTCCTACTAAAAAAATCGAGCCCAAGAATGAGATTATGTGATAAATCAACAAAAACCTATAATGAAATAGAGATTAACCAAAATATTTGTTTAACTATATTGCCGATAGCAACACAGAATTAATACTCTTTTACACTAGCATTAACACAACTCTGGGAAACAATTTTACTGTTCAAAAGAAAATCCAAAAAAGATTGCCTAATTGGGCAGTGTGTTTCTCCTGTATAATCTAAAGCAAGGAAATGTTGTGCACCACACGTAATCGTCACCATTCACTTAGAGGGAAAAGGAAACACGGGGATTTCGAATGGTTACGACCAGCTGACCCACATCGCATACTGGTCACTCGACGTTTCTTGATTTATTACAGGAGACACGTTATCCCCCCCCCCCTCCACCAACCTACACCTGAAACACAAACGTTCCCCTAAATTACGCCTTTGTTCTTCTCAGTCTCGGTCCACGTGGTTGCGGACGGAACAATTTCCTCAAACGTATTGAACGAACAGATTCACTCCCCCCCTCCTCCTCCTGATACAATTTGACCGGAAGTTATAACCACGTTGCAACCTACCTGACCCTCCGGCAGATAAGGCGCACGGAACTCCCGGGCTGCGAATAGACGACACTGTACGTTAACCGCAAGCCATCGGAAGTCGAACAGTGATGGCGGAATCACAACCAGTGTGCACAAACTTTCTACAGTCAGTGCCAAAGTATTCATAATTACATTCACTAGTTCAAGACCACTCAACTCCATGCATACGGCTTTGCAAAATTCACGTACTGAATATATGCACTCAAAAATAGTTTCTCCTGGACCCTGGAAACGAAAAACTTAATCTTGTTCAGACGTACGCCACACGCGAGCTGGGAAAAGTGTCTCAAGAACTCGTAGTTTAAAACCCTGTAGGGTTCCACCATCCGAACTTGCTAATCCTCATTTAAAAGTACCAAAATGAAACCCAGACACTCAATTGAAATCCTTCGTTATAGCTCGATTTGTGATACCAAATCTATACCGGCAATTTGCGTAACCACGATAAAAAAACCCGAAATGTGCTCCAGGTTCAGGGTCATTAAGGCAGGAGCTGACTTAAGGGAAGCGAATCAAAGGCTGTTTCCCACAGCTCTGAGACCATGGCGGCTTCCGGGACATCGCAATCAATGTCAGTTAACAAGCTCACCAGTTCCTCCTCATAAAGACAATATATCCGCCCGACCTTAGCAGCCGTGGCAGACATGCATATGAAACAACAAAAACAGAAAATTAGAACAGAGCAGAGAGGCACAGAAAATACTTGTCCCAAATATGTGACAAGTAATTAGACTTATCGTGAGTATTGCATTTTTTTTTATCTCTTTCACACAAAGGTATTAGGTAACATCAATATAGAGTTTGTATATTTATTTGGGTTTTCCATTTAATTCAACACACATATACATAAAATTTTAAGTAAACCCATTTATGATCTGAACGCAGTAGCAATGTGCATTTAACGGAATTAACAATGATAATCAAAATACCATACAATTCGCCACCTCCCAAGGTGCTCTAAATAAAAGTTATGAAATATATGTTTCTTAAAAACAAACACCTTATAAAATATTATATAAAACTCCTGATGTAATAGTGACATCTATAATTCAATAATTTTTAAGACAAGAATGCGATGCCAGTAACAGACTCTAATTATACATATGAAAGTTCGCAACATAATTCGTTGCGTAAAACATATAACCGAAATACTATTCGACTAGATGATACGTATCGAATATGTGGCACAAACACATCTTGGTTACAAACACAATATTAAACAAGTGTCCCTTCTGCACAGAGGCGAGAACCTTATTTCCCAGTTCAGAATATTTTCAACCTTTCTATAACATTTTATATGAGTAGGGCTGCGATTGTTACAATATATCTCACAAACTAAATTGGCTGGTTCAACTCTGACACCAGAAATTACCAAAACACTTAGCTAGTAAAATCAACAGCCTTTTTGTAAACTAATTATCGGGTATTCAAAGCACGTCTCCATACTCCAATAAGTGAAAGATTTCAGGGTATTTTAAATGCAAAAATAAATTTTGTCGATCACTATGTTGACGAACGCAAGCTTAACCAAAAGTTAAAAAATTTATTTCTGGGTCTTTAAAAGTGATTGATATGCAAACCATTAAAATCCCCAATCATAAACAGATTGCGAAATACTAAAATTTTTCAGAACAGAACACGTTAATTTCGTTCGCAGCATTACAAGCTATTACCATCGGCAAACTTGGATTCACAATCATATTACTCTCCGTAATACCAAACAAGACTGATTTGTATGCGCAGTTTTTAGACTACTTGTTATTTAAGCGCAGTTTCTCGACTACTTGATATTTCATTGAAACGAACCTTTGCCCGCATACATTTATGAAAAATTTATTATATAACAGTCTCGTAACAAACACAGAAACTGCATAATAACACCCCATTCAAACCTGGGACAGCAACATATTCAACTTAACTACACAGGCTCTTCCAAGACCCCGTTAAAATATTCCCACCATAACTAAACGATTTAAAACGGAGTATTAGAATTAGCTAGTGTTATATATCACCAGACTCGTATTTTCAAGGCGCATGCAATCGTGATTCATACCACCATTTGTCTTGTTTTTTCATGTTCAATCATTTCATGCTTTTCCTTGCTTTCTCTCTTATCTCTCTCAATCCATCTCTTTCTCTTGTCTCTCTCTCATTACTAATATTTCCTTTCTCATTCCATATCTTTCTCTCCTCTCTCTTGTATCTCTTTCTTTCACTCTTTGGTTTCTCTCTCATGTTACATCTCTTTCTCTCTTGTCTCTCGATCAGTCCATACATTTTCTCGGAGCCCTCCCATTTTTCATTCTTTCATTCTCTTCCCTTTCTCTCTTGTCCCTAACATTCTCTTTCTCTCTTTACTTTTTCCCATGTTCCCCTCATTCCATCTCTTTTCTCAGGTCTCTCTCAATACTTCTCTGCCTCTATTTTCTTTCTCTTTATTTTTTCCATCTCTTTCTCCTTCTCTCCTGTCTCTCTTTGTTCCTGGCATTATTTATAGCTTCCTTTTCTCTCTCACTCTCCATTCCATCAGTTTATCGCTTGTCTCTCTATCAGTCCATAGGTTTTCTCGGAGTCCTCCAATTTTTGTTGTTTCATTCTCTTTCCTTTCTCTCTTGTCTCTCACATTCACTGTCTCTCTTTCGTTTCCCTGTTGTCTCTCTCATTCATCCCACCAATTACTCACACTTGTTCGATTAGTCACATTTTCTTCACACCACGTCTACATAGTTCCCTCATCGCCTCCTAGAGTGCGCGAATGGTCGGTGTGTATATTTATTTACGAAATTTAAGATGTAATTTTCCAAACACGGGAAGGTATATAAAAAAATTATTTTAAATTACATTGTAGGCAGGAATTTGTAAAACATTTTCTAATGCTAAAATTTTAAAAATCAATTCAATCCATATTCTTTTAAAATATTAACTTTATTCAATATGTTTTTTACTTTAGTACGAAAATTAAGTCGCCTTGCCTTCAAACCACACACATGCTGACAAGTTTGCTAGGGCAGACGCACCAGCTGTGACATGCGCAAACAGTGACGTCATCAGCAGGCATCACTTGATGGGGAAGGGATGGGGACAGAATGTAAACTACTCCAAGACAAGTACTTGCAAACCTAAGCGATCACTCGTGCTGCTGTGAGGCCCTGGCAATCAGATTTCTATGAAAAAATACACGTTTAAATAATTAGAATATTGAAATTAATTTTATTTATCATTTGAAAAAAAATGCCAAAAAAATAATCTTTGAAAATACGGGAAATTATATTTTAAATATATTTGTAATGCACATTCAATTCGAAGAGCTTAAATGTTGTAAATTTCATATTTTCCCATTGAAGCTGGTAACATAAAAAAAAATTATATATTCACATGTTCGGATGGTATTCGAACCTGCTTCCTTTGGGTTAACATTAAGGCATGCTAACCACTGGAGCACCAGACCCTGACAGCAAGGTAGTAATAATATTATGTATTAAAAATATTTCGTTACTTCCTAAATCGCAATTACCTAAATCCACATAAAGTTCTTTATATTCATTTTAGTAGTATAGAAATGCCGATTCGAGCGCAGGCCCCAACCATCAGAAAACTAACAGCAAATTGAATCGTCAAGCTATCAGAAAACCATCAGAAAAAATTACCGTTGTTTTCCTGATCCAAAACATCAGCTGCCGATTCAAGCGTAGCCGCAAAAAAGTGACGGCAAAAGTTGCGTTAGAGTGCAGCCGCTAAAAGTGACTGCTAAAGTTGTGTTTGGGTGCATCCGCAAAAAGTGACTGCAAAAAAGTTGTGTTTGGGAGCAGTTGCAAAGAGTGAATAGTAAAAGTTGCGTTTGGGATGCATCCACAAAAAGTGACTACAAAAAGTTGCAAAGAGTGGCTCAAGATAACTGAATGCGTAAAAAATAAAATATTGTACATAATAAGGATAGACCAGTTTCTAAATTTATTGAACGGAGTCCAACAATTTAAGAAACTTTCCGAACTTACAATTGGGCAGACCTATCCCATAGACCATGCTGAAATATATGATATACGGTAGGGATACAAAGTGGTAATTACTTCTGGAAATTTTAAAGTAACCTTGCGGGACAGATATCTTCAGATTTTCAACGAAAAACTTTTAGATGATGTTAATCGTAGAGGTATAAATTTTGCATTTGATGGAATGGTGGATTGTGGGCGATATGAAGGCATTCTATTTCGTTTGACATAAGTGTCATAGATCTGCAAGTACTACCATTTTTACGTGTTTAAGGGCTCGCGAACCGTTAAACACTTCTCTAATCATAACACGCACAATTTGCATCTTCCCAAATGGTGTGATTGTACCAACGCGAACCGACAAAGTCAGACATGCGGAATGTAATGTTCGACTGCTTCTTCTCTTTGCCTCCCCAAACTTCGTGCTCGGAGCAACAGAACGTACAGGACGAACATCGTGTTATCGCGCAGTGCGAAGGCGAAAAGCTTCGTACGTCTGTGGCCAAACGTTCAATTCGTCCAAACTGAACGATTGCAAAAACGGTGGGCCACACGATACGTTACGCACTTGAGCTATGTTGTGGAGATAATTGGCAAGGTTGGCATCATCATCGATATGTGTGGAACAGATCGTAGCCAAAAGCATCAGCATCATATACGCGTTAACAACCATTTTGGGATTAGTTCCACACCGACGTCTAATCGCCATTATCAACTTTTGCTTAGTCGGTGCTGTGATTCTCGAAAAAGTTATTGTGTATGGGCGCGTTGATCATGACCTCGAAATTTGGCAATGGGTTTTCGTGGACGGGATACAGCTCTTTCTAGCCCATATCTACCATTCTCTTGTTGACAACGTAGTGTATGTACTGACGCAGATGCACATTCGATATGCCCATGAAGACTTCATTGTCGGCGTACTCCTTGTACGCCAAACTGATAAAGCCATCCTCCAGCGCGACGATTTATTTCGCAATTTTGGTTACGGTACGTGCAAGTACATCTTGTCTAATACACATGCAGACTGCAATCGTGTTGCATTTACTGATGTCGCTATTTTCCGCCATGTACAGCTTAAACAGACTTATCATGCCATCAGTATGCTGTGATTCGTCAACAATGGATCACGTGATTATTTACCCCATGCCTCGCATGACACCGTTCATCGGGCATGAGAGCAGCATCATGAAACTGGATAACAGTTTCATGCCCTCTGTAAATCCCGAAAACAGCGCGATGCTGGCGGAGATTCTCTCCTTGATCAATCGCTGAATGTAGCTGTACAGAGGCACGATCGAGAGAGCAATCACAGGCAGTGTGGTGGCGAACCAGAACGAACCAATCAATCCAGCGGCTCAAGAGATTTGAATGCATTAAATATAAAATATTGTATATAATAAATGAGTACAAAAAATATCAACCGACGTGAAATGAAAAAGGTTAAAGCAACTGGTAATGTTTGGAAAGAATATACGTTTAAGAAAGGCATCTTCTCGGAAAGAGAGAAGAAGAAATCTAAAGAGAAGTATGTCAAGTGTGAAACTTGTAAACACTTTTACGAACCATCTCTCATAAGAAGTCATCTTAAAAGCAGATTGCACAAAGGTCTTACACCAAAATGTAATAAATCACATGAACCAACAAATTCATGGGAAATTTTTAAAGTGCCACAACACTTAATATCAAAACAGAAGTTCCCACGAGAGAAACAAGTGAAATGTGAAACGTGTAGCCGCTATTACAAACCATCTCTCACAAGAAGACACTCGAGAAGTAAAATTCATAAGTACACAACCATATGCAGTGTACAAGAAATAGAAACAGCATTTCAAAGTAGGATCAAGACTTATGCTGTAAAAAATGTGAATGCATACAAAGACCCAAAGAATTTGCTAAACGATGTAAAATAAACTGTCACAAGACTAATTAGTAAGCATTCAGAATTATTCAAAGTGAACATGAAATTCTTCACTGAGTACAAAAGGGGAATTGGTGAGAATATTGAATATGTAGAAAGTTCCTTTAAAACAAACAACGAAATTATACTGAAATCGACTAATCTGGAAGAAAATTATACCAACAGCATATCGAAAATCATAGCTGAGATGGGGGCATACGAAGCAAATGGATCTCAGTGGGCACTCAAACAGAATATTTACACTAGAAGTGCGAATAAATAAATATGTATCATTTAAGGGCAGTTCTTATGTTGATCTCCCAAAAAAAAAAATCAAACTAAGCAGGCGGTAATTAATGTTAAGAACGATGATCAAAAATGTTTTTAGTGGTCTGTTCTATCTGCATTCCATCCAGCAAAAAAAGACCTCAAAGAGTGAATAAATACGAAGCTTACGAACATGAGTTTGATGATGCACTTAAGGGTTTGGAATTTCCAATGAAATTGGATAGCATACCAACCTTTGAGAAGAGAAGTGGAATTTCTATTAATGTATACGCATACGAAAAAGAATATGGCGGTAAGAAATATATAATCTGTCCATTAAAAATAACAAAAAATTTGACAGATAAACACATAAACCTACTGTATATCGAATACGAAAAGAACGATCACTACTGCTGGGTAAAAAGTCTTTCGAGACTTGTCGCATTACAAGTAACGAAAAATGGTCACAAAATATTTATATGTGATAGATATATGCAACATTTCTACTCTGTAAATAAGCTAAAAGATCACGAACAAGACTGTCGAGATCACGATGGTATTAGAGTTGAACTACCATCTAAAGGAAAAAATGACATATTAAAATTTCAAAACCAAAATCATTATTTGAGAGTTCCGTTTGTGATATATGCTGATTTTGAATGTTTGTTGACTAAAATCTAAACTTGCCAACCAAACCCCGACGAATGTTACACGAAACCATACCAAAAACACGAGTGTATTAGCTTCTGTTACTACGTAAAATACGAACATGGATACTATAACCCGCCAGTAACTTATGAAGGGACTGATGCATCTACTGTGTTCGTTAAAATGCTAATGGAAGAAGCAAAGTTTATTGGTGATATATACACAAATGAAAAACCAATGCTTCCACTAACTCAGAAAGAACAAATTGTTTATGATACAGCTACCCATTGTCATATATGTGAAAAGCCTTTGAATGGTGATTCTGTGAGAGATCATGATCATCTTACGGGGAATTTTAAGGGAGCTGCACACAGAGATTGTAACTTATCGTATAGAAATCCATGTTTTGTCCCAGTGTTTATACATAATCTATCTGGTTATGACACTCATTTATTCATAAGAGATCTTGGCATCGACGAAAATAAAATTGATCTAATTCTAAACAACGAAGAAAAATATATTTCTTTTATGAAACATGTATGTGAAAGTGTAAATCTTTTACTCATTTAATTTTATGGCTAGTAGTATCGATAAACTCTCTAGCAACCTTTCCAGAAGCCAATTCCGAGAAACATGTAAGCATTTTTCCAATGAACTTCTTGACTTTGTTACAAGAAAAGAGGTTTACCCATATGACTACATGGATAGTGCTGAAAAATTTTGTGAGTCATCGCTTCCATCCAAAGATGCATTTTACAACAAACTCAATTAATCGGCATTACAGACGAAGATTACGAATTTGCGAGAGAGGTGTGGGAAAATTCAACATAAAATCTCTGAGAGAGTACACAGAACTCTATAACAAATCTGATGTGTTGATATTGTCTGATATAATGGAAAATTTTAGAGATGTGTGTCTCAAAACATATAAGCTAGATCCAGCATGGCATTTCACAGCCCCAAGGTTAGCGTGGGATGCTATGCTCAAACACACTAAAATAGAACTAGAATTATTAACAGATTACGACATGATTTTGATGATAGAAAAAGGTGTTCGTGGTGGAATTTCACAATGTTGTAAGCGATATGGTAAAGCAAATAATAAATACATGAATGCTTATGACAGCACAAAGGAAATCTTTTATCTTACATATCTGGACGCCAATAACTTAAATGGATGGGCTATGAGTCAGTATTTACCCTATGGTGGGTTTAAGTGGGGTAATACAAATATAGATGTAACAAAAATAGAAGATGATGCTAGCAAAGGGTATATATTGGAAGTTGATTTGGAATGCCCACATTAACTACACAATCTCCACAAAGATCTGCCATTGGCACGAAAGAATAAAATTATGGAAGGTTCAGAAAACCCCAAACTCTTGACAAGTCTGGATGGTAAGGAAAAATATGTATTACACTATGTAAATCTTAAGCAATATATATCTCTCGGAATGAAGTTGAAAAAGATCCATAGAGTTCTGGAGTTTGATCAATTAGATTGGCTCAAGTCCTATATTGATCTAATCACAAATATGCGAACAAAGTCTACAAATGACTTTGAAAACGATTTATACAAGCCAATGACCAATTCCGTTTTTGGAAAAACAATGGAGAATATTAGAAACAGAGTGGATATAGAGTTGTGCACAAGTTCTAAGTAAATAAATAAACTAGTGGCTAAACCAAACTTTAAAGATAGGACTATATTTACTAACTCTTTGATAGCAGTTCATATGAATAAAACAAAAATTGCTTTAACAAACCCATTTATGTTGGAATGAGTATACTTGATCTATCGAAAGTTTTAATGTATGATTTTCACTATGATATAATGAAGCCAAAGTATGGGGAAAAAATTGAAGTGTGCTACCAAGATACTGATTAGTACATCTATTATATAAAAACACCAGACTTCTACAGTGACATGAAAGAAATAGTCGACCATATGGATTCTTCTGACTATAGAAAAGATAACCCATATGGTATACCGTTAGTTAACAAATAGATTATTGTTAAAATGAAAGATGAATGTAATGGAAAAATAATGGAAGAATTTATTGGTTTTAAATCGAAAATGTATGCAATAAATGTGGAGGGTGGTGTAAAGGAAAGAGCAAAGGGTGTGAAAAACGCTGTAGTCAGAAATGAGATTAGTTTTGGTGACTACAAAAAGTGTTTGTTTGGTAAAAAAGTATTGTACAAAAGTATGAATCTTATTAGAAGTAAGAAACATGAACTCTAAACGATTGAGATGAGAAAAAAAGCATTTAGTCTCGAAGATGATAAAAGATTTATTCTTAAAGATGGCATTAATACACTACCATGGGGACACTACAAAATTGCAGAAGAGTGACACTATCAAAGAGCAGTTGGCAAGCTCAAGTCGCCTTATCGCTGATATTGTTCGCGAGTCGTGTGTGAGCTTAAAGGAAATCATATGTATAATAAAATGCAATCGCTCATCGACATTGTAAACAGCAAGCTTATCTACAGTGGTAAAAAGGTGTATGTGGTTATCGACGAAGAAGACAATCCGTGGTTCAAGGCTAAAGACGTTGCGAACATACTCGAGTATGTGAATACAAAACAGGCAATCATAGACCATGTTAGAGACAAACATCGTAATAGATATGAAAATTTAAAGGGTCACAAATCGCGACCCTTGCAGAATGCACATCCACACGCCGTATTAATCAAAGAACCGGGCTTGTACGCTTTGATCATGAAGTTAATAACAATGTTATGTATCTTATACATATAATTTTACATAACAAATACGTAACATTGTTATGTAAACGAAATATAACAATATTACATAACAGATATGTAACAATTTATGTCTCGGATACAAAACCATGTGATTCGCCCTTGTCCCTTAAGGGCTCAGGCAGTTCAAGTCTTTCTCACTTGCCGAAACCCCCAAGTAACATTTGTAACATATCAAGGGACAAGCGGTACTCGTCTTTAACAAAAACCCCATGTGTCCCTTCATACCAATGAATTTATTGCAGAGAAATATATAAACTGTAAGGCTGTAGTATTTAGGCAAATAAGCATTCATATCTTTGTGCAATAATATTTAAATAGGATATGTCCATGATCAGCAACACTATGAATGGATAATTCCAGCTAGTAAAGTTTGATTTCTTTTATTTTTGATCACAGCATAAATGATTGATACACAGCTTTAAGTTCCTTCATAGACACTCTAGTCTTAATTTACGATAATAATTATATAAAACCATAACAAGTATAAACACATCTTGCACTGGTGCTCCAAAATTGCACATTAAGATAGGTATGAAAAATACTGTTTACACGCATTAAAAGGGTGGTCGCTGCTTTTGGAGAAACTTTCAGACGAAACAGCCCGCGGAATTTTTGATGAGAATGAAACTTAATATTTGTTTATAGAAGAACTCGTGTAAACCACCTCCAGGCATACACGAAAAACGACGGCCGTTCTGAAGAGCTGCGCTCCCATGCAGCGCAATTGTATTCAAACGGGGGTGTTTGCTGTCTAGTGTCGTCCACAAGCTGGCCAGTGTAGAGGAGAATATTTCCAACAAGCTGCCACTCTTATTCCAGAACATAAGTTACGTTCTTTAATTATAGTAATCCATTCACACAAACGTAAACTTTAGAAACGAGACGTGATGTACACAGCGATCTATTCAAAAGATAGACAGCAGCATAAACTGCCTCGGTCCAAAAGTCTTTGGGCAGCCCTGACTGTAATAATGGACATCTCGCTCGATCGAGAAGCACCCGATTTAGCCTCTCCGATTTACCATTCTGAGCAGGGGCAACTTATTTGATGCAGAATGCCTGAGGATTTAAAAAAAATTTGCGAAGATCATGATTACAATATTCCCCTCCATTGTCATATGCAAAATCTTAATTTTCCTGCCAACCTGGGTCTCAACGTGCCATTTAAAGTTTTTAAAGTGTTCAGAGACTTGGCCCTTCGATTTTAAAAAGTAAACAAACAATTTGTGGTTGAAGTCATCAAGAAAAGTCAAAATATATCTCGATCCAGCCAAAGACCCCACTAATATTGGACCAACCAGGTCGGAATGCATTAACTCTAACACATGACTGGTAATCGAATCACGTTTTGGGAAAGGTAAATGGTGGCTTTAGCCCAGCATGCATGTGTCACAAATGGTGGAACATTTTTCATGAGATGAAAAGTTAATATCATGGACTATACAATGCAACCTCTTCAAACTATCAAAATTTAGGTGAGCCATGCATCGATGCCACAGATTGATGTCATTGCATTGCATAGAGTATACTTTTTCGGTAAATGGAACGTCTATCTTAAATATACCGTCCACCAAAGTTGCAGTAGCAAACAGTTGATTTACTGAGTTGTAAACTCGACCTCCTGTGCTGTCAAACACAACAGTACTTCCTTTCAAAAGAATTCGTCCTACTGACAAGAAGTTTACTTCACTATCAGGTACATGGTAAATATCACTCACCTGAATGTCAGAGGTGTAGCCACAAATACTCACAGGAAGAACCATATTACCAGCAGTATCTGATAAAATGTTATTATTATTGGCGGCAGTAATTGTCAATGTAGGAGGAGCCTTTCTAGAATTTTCGAGACTTCTTGAGTCACTACATATATGAACTGAAGCACACGAGTCAATATACCAGTCAAAATTCACTTTAGAATGCAATTGCATCGAAAAAGTAGCTGCAAACATTGATTTCGTCCTGTTACTGGGTTTCTTTATGTTCTTTCTACTCATTACTTGGTCACAGTTCCGTGACTTGTGGCCATACCTGCTACACGCATAGCAGCGAGGTCCTTTTTGGTATGTTTTTCCAGAGATGCCGTCGTTATTGGAACTGTTACTATTCCTATGGGACGTTCCTTTGGAACTGGAAGTGTACAATGACGAATCGCCCTCGTCATATGGCGATTCGGATTTCACCGATGTAATATCCTGCAACAATTTCACCTTTATAGAATCTCCTCTTACCCAGATGTCCGAACTTTCAATACCCATAATCATCGGCTCATATTTACTAGGTGAACCAGCATCGCACTAAACTCTTTGCTCTCAATGTGTATTTTTATATTGGTTATTAATATAATGGAATTTATATATACTTTTATTACACATTTATACTTAAATAGTGATCACACATTTTATTTGGTTTTTATTTATCAGCTGAATTGTATATTAATATTTGCAATGTAATTTCTTTGTCGTGCAGCTGTGCTGAGGTACTGAAGCTCTTTGAAATTGTGTGTGTAGTTCCCATGGTCGTCGCTAGAGGCGCTCGGATAACGGCGTGTTTCTTGTGGTAGGTCGTGTATAAGGTCGCCAGCTGTTTAGCTTTGTGGAGGCACCAGGAGTGTGCTCGTGATGTCAGCTGTGTGTTTGCTGAGCGTGACCAGACGGAAGGCAACGGTGAAGTTTGCCTGTCGCGGAAAGAGGCTTCGGCAGTGTTAAATCTGTAGAGACCACCACAGAACAAGTGTGGTCAGGTAAACAGCTGTCTCTAAAACATCTTCAGACATTTGGATGCAAGGCATTTGTGTATGTTCCTGCTGAAAAAAAGATCGAAACTGAGCCCGGGGTCCGCAACTTGCATTTTTGTTGGGTACTGTTCGGGATCAAAATGTATAGACTATATGATCCAGCAAAACAGGTTATGTTTGTCAAGATATGTCACCTTTGCTGGAGACCAATGGGGCAGTTCCTTGTTGACTAAATCTAAACCGTAGGTGACTGGAGATTTTTTATGTAATCCATGATGAGCCTGTTGTAATTGGCGAATCCATTGCCGGTGATCCAGACACTGAACAATATATTGATGAGTCTGATGACGTTCCTGATGAGTCTGTTGGTGATCCTGATTTCTTGCCATCTCTGACTGCTAATGTGCCTCGTGGAGAGTCTACTGCTCCTAGACCTCTCATGGACCGTAAGCCTCCCTCTGTCTTACAGGATTTTGTTACCTATGCTGCTTTTATTGGTGACATGATGGATTCTGTAACTCATGAAGAGGCTTTGCATCATGCAGACAAGGATCTATGGGTCGCAGCCATGGACAGTGAATTAAAATTGCAACTGGACAACAAAACATGGGAATTGGTCGACCTCCCCACTATAAGGAAAGTACTGGATTGCAAATGGGTGTTCAGAACGAAGAAGGATGCCTCTGGAAAAATTGTTCAACACAGAGCTCGGCTTGTGGTTAAGGGATGTTCCCAAAGGAGGGGTATGTACTATGAAAAAACATTTTCTCCAGCTGTGCAGTATAGCTCAATTCGATTTCTTTTGGCCCTGGCTGCAGAGCACGACCTCGATATTGACCAAATTGATGCAGTGTCAGCGTTCCTACAAGGAGACCTGGACGAGGAAATTTACATGTGTCAGTCTCCAGGATATGACAACAAATCAAACCATATATGTCGACTAAAGAAAATCCTATATGGACTTAAGCAAGCCAGCAGAGTCTGGAATAATAAATTGGATTCCTGTGTGAAAAGTATTCGACTTCATCAATCAAGATTTGATTCATGCATATATTACAAAGTGGATGGTAGAACAATGCTATTTGTGGCTGTGTGGGTTGATAACTTTTTGATTTTTACAAATGATGGAAAGTTGACTCGATGTGTGAAATCACAACTTTCGAAGATGTTGAAAATGACTTATTTTGGCGAAGCAAAATTCGTCCTTGGATTCCAATTCACTGATGAACACAAAGAAAGGAAAATTCGTCTCAATCAGTAAGCTTACATCAAGTAAGTCCTCACGTGCTTTGATATGGATCAGTGTAAACCAATTTCGACCCCTATGAGTGCCAATAATAAATTTACAAAGTCTCAAGCGCCAAAATCATAAGAACAAGTAGCTAAAATGAGAAATGTTCCATACCAGGAAGCAATTGGCAGCCTGTTGTTTACTGCACTGGTTTCCAGACCCGACATAGCCTATGCGGTCAGTTGTTTGAGCAGATTTGATGGCAACCCGGGCATGGAACACTGGGCTGCTGTCATACGTGTTATCAGATACAAAAAAAGGACCTTTACAGTGGAAGCTAGAGTTTGATGGAAATGAGAAAGGAACCTTATCAGGAGTTTGTGATGCTGATTGGGCCAGCGACATTGATGAGCGAAGGTTCGTGACCGGCTACATATTTTTGAAGTGTAAAGCTCCTATCTCTAGATGCACGAAAAGACAACCAACTAATGCCCTCTCAAAAACAGAGGTTGAGTACATGTCCATGACTGCTGCAACTCAGGAAGCACTATAGTTGAGAAGACTATCTCAAGAACTAATTCCATCCACTGGCGAGACTCCTACAATCATATTTGTGGACAACCAAGGCACTCGAAATCTTGGGGCTTATTCAGTTACAACCAAACACATTGATGTTAGGCAGCACTTCTTCCATGAAAATGTTCTCATAATGCAAATTGATTTCAAATACGTGTCCACAAAATATATGGTTGCCGATTCCTTGACGAAGGCGCTCAACTGCGACAAATTCAAGAATTGTATTCATCATCAGGGACTCACTAAATAAGGAGGGTGTTGGAGTATTAGTTGAGTCAACACTGTTAGATTTACTTTCCGCCTTCCCTGTAGATGTCGCATCGGTTCTCTACATTGTAGTCTTGTGTGCAATGTCGTTGTTATTGTGTCTAATCTGTGTCATTCTGTATGTTAATAAACTGGCGTCAGTTCGTTCAATTCAACAAGTTGTGTATATACATCAACTACCTATGCGAGTACCATATAATTCCCTTTCCTTCACATATTATTGTAAGTTTAAAAAAGATTTTAAAAAAAGGTTTGGACACACACTTGAAAAGTATAGTGAAACAAATTACGTATGCAATAATGCTGTCCAATAGTCATAATCACAGCACAATTGTTTCATGCCATTCCTTCACCAAAGAGAATGCCAAGACTTATCGAAAGTGTCGTACCAATGTTCTATATCATTGTGGACATGAGTTTGTAGATTACAATCATATGGTTTTAAAAAAACTCTTGTGTATCCTATTTGCACGACTTCATATACGTATGTAGGGACAAAGATGCTAGCCATGGCTGCCAATTTAATTATGAGTGTTCTCCTTTATATAGTCTGGGTTGTTATCATTGCAGTGTTCTTGCTAATCCAAACTTGACAATTCCACATGCCACATGGAGTAGTTAATTCTTTGTCACTGATGTATGCAAAATATTTCTTGTTGTTACATTGTTCTGTCCAAACTGTAGTAAGAGAACAGCAACTACATTCCTTCTGCATGAAGTCTTGGGTTTTCTTGTAGGACATACATTTTGTGATGAGGGCACTTTGAGCCTCAAATTCTAGTTGACTGTTATTGCAAGGTAGGGTGCAAATCATACAAAGACAAGAACTTTACCCATAACAAACATAGAAAACTTTTAAATATAATCAGTCCTAATTATCAAGAAATGCCAATGTTCATCTCCCTTGCACATCTGTAGTGGGTTATCTTCATCTTCAATTCGAAGCCACACTCGCCTGTAACTTGGAGTAACACTGGCATAAGGAAGTGATGAGTCGAATCTCTCAATCGTAACAAAGCTCCGGTATACGGCTCTCTCTCTCTTTAGATAGTAAAATTTTCTTCCAATTTGAAATAGTATTAGTTCTTCAATGACAACTTGGTTAAATCAAATTTACAGACCTGAACATTGCTGCTCCAAATCTCACAGTCCCACATTCCACAAGTTGACCAATGATGGCAGCTACTGCCTTATATTTCCATGATGTGTTCCTTATTATTACATGTTTCAGTCAATAAGATAGGGCTGTCATAAAACTTTGCATTCATATATATTTTATTTGTCTAAACCCTGGTTCCTAGGTTATTTCTTCACTTCTATTTTTAAAATAAAGGTCCAAAGCATAACAGGGCAGTTTGCTGTCAGGCCGCATATTAAAAATCAGAGAGAATATTTTTTCATTACACAACACCTTTTCTGTATATGTGTTTCCTTCGAAACTTTTTGCAAAGTTCAAATGTTCATCTCCATTGCACATATGTATTTGGAAGTATATGTTCTTTAAATACTGGAACCATACTTACTTGTATCCTCTAGTTATATTGGAGTACGTCTTCCCTCGGTTGAATTTCTCTATTTTTTTTCAAAAATCTTATGCCTGTAGCAAACCATTTTTCGAAACTAATTTCTTTACATGTAGGTATGATAATGGTACAATAATATTTTCTTAAAGCTGTGCTTTTGCATTGTGAACAGAAAATTATTTTCTCACAGTGATTGGTATTATAGCTTGAATTAATACTCGAACAGTCATGATAAATTCTGATATTCATCACTTCATCATTGGTTAAACTTTTTAAAATTTGCTTCTGAATTTTTCCAAACATATATACTGGATAGTCTGTGAGGAGCACATCCTTTATATATTGGAAATTATCTTTTTTAAGCTATGACACCAGAATCCCATTTTAGGTCATGCATCTCATAAGTATGTTCCGGAAGCATCATTTTAACTTGAGGTTTTAAAGTATACCAAGTTCTGGGAGTATTAATACATAGTACTTTAGTGTCATTAGTGTTGGTTGCATAAAAATAGCAAGCTTCTTAATTACAAAGGAGTGGGCTAGGTAGTTTTCGAAACACTTGTGCATAGCATGTCATTTTTACACTATGTACATAAACTATCCACTCATATTATTTATAAAATTCCAGTGGTCGCCTCTAAATACACATCATCAACTCTTAATCGTCCATTACTACATCTAGGATAATTTTGGCTTCAATAAGATGTTCCAGCCTACATGACATACAGTCCCTCCGCATATGTTGATTATTTCCATCATTAGCAAAGGCAGGCATGCCATGAGGACAGTCTTCACATGGCAAGTACGACACAATATCATCGTCAACTTGTAAATGTTCACGAAAGAACAGATACATTAACTTCATTTTGTGTCTCGCAAAAGTAATAATAATCTCTTCCGGCAGCACCTACAATTGAGAACAGTCTAAACTCAATAAAGTTTTTGCCTTCCCATATGCTAGTATGGCATTGAATACTTCAACACATTCCTCATCACAATCACCACAACAGTGGCCATGATGTATTATACCTGGAGCGAACTGATGCAGAGAGAGATGAATTTCCCTGTAGATTCTGTGTTGTAGATCTAGATGATGCAGTGTAGTAAGCATCTGACATCGATCTCGATGTAGATGTCTGCCATTGTTCTTGGAGTGGAGGCCTAGTGTCATTCCCGATATAGACATCTGCCGACGTTATAAGATCTACTGCAAACACCGAAGTCTCACTAATGATAATGCAATGTACATGCATGCATGCACACGAAGTGAGTTTGGCAGTTGATGACATAAAGCAAAGCAAAAAATTATTTACTTCTCCTTATATAGTAAAAGAGTAAAAGGATTCAAAATGGCTGCCAATTTCCTTTAACTAAGTTTAAATTTGGAACTTTTTAGATAATAAGTTGCAATATAGTGCCATTTAACAGGTTCCAGCTTCGATAGCACTCATTTCAAGCTGTATTCGCGCTATTTCAGTTATATTACATTCAAAAAGTAGTATTGTTGTATAAAATAAATTTTAAAATGCCCTTTTATGCTAGATAGTATACTCGAAATTCTGGGCTGAGAATATTACGGAGAAATCTACATGAAAAATATGCACGGACATTTAAAACAGATTGAATATGTATGTTTTATCTGCTATGTGAATAAATATCCAAAAATCATGTAAAAATATTTCTTATAGTTAGTTGTAGTTTCCTAGACTAACTGTAATAAGTTTACTGGAAAACAGGTTAATGTTTATTGGATTAAATTAAAAATTTCTTGGAATTTTATCCGGAGATTATAATTCTTTTCTTGGAAGTAAAATTCACTTTAACTTCAGGGAAATCATTTCATCATTGGGACTTCGGCATCAAAATTTAATTTCTCTCGAAGTAATGTTATCCCTTGCATCTCAAAAAATTGTTGGAAGCTTCCTTTCTGAACAAGTCAACAGGCAAACGAAAGTGAAAGTTTGTGGGGCAGAAGGGAGAGGGGAACTAGCCAGGTAGGGCCAGTTCAAAATTCGCTGGTCCCCCTCGGACCAGTGTCTGGTAGTTGGAGACTCTCCGACGTGGTGCATAAAGACTCATTTGGGTTTGGGCTACCGGGAGTTGTCTAGCAGAGGCAGACAGTCTTCATTCCATAAACTACGTATTCTGGGGTGATGGTTGGAGAGGGTGGGGGAACTTAGCGCTAGGCAAGTTTTGCGAAGCACGGTGTTGGATCGATAGCGGGTGCAAGGAACCTGATGTCTCGGACATAGTTGCTTTCTGGGCTGGTCGGGAAAGGGGGTCGGGGAGAGTTCGCCAAAGGTGTGCAAACAGTCCTCGAGCAAATAAAAAACTTGGTCTGGTGTAGGGATGGGGGAGAGGGGTTTAGGCAGGCAGGAGTGATTTGACCAGCTTTCACTGACCAGCGCCATCTTAGTTTAATGCCAACCCTTGTCCTGGATACACGCATACATCACTCTCTCCTCTGAAGCATCTTTTTACTGGTCGCAGCATTCTGACAGGGTCCTGTGCAATGATCGAAGGGGCAGTCAGCGAACTTTGGTGAGCAGGCTTCACCTCTCGTTAAATGATAGTATCTGCTCCGGACTTCAGCAATTTTATTTCATGTAAACTTTTTTTGTTATAAGTTTTAATTTATCGGGGAAATATTTTTTTTTTCGTGTGTTAAGCCAATATTGTGTGTCTGATATTTTAAAATAATTTTATTTGCATTTATCTTGTAAAGCCCATTTCTGAGTTCAGTCTAAAAAAGGTTATATTATTTTCAAATCGTGTTTGTGTTACCAAGTGCCCTGGATTTCCCACACTTAACAGAAATATGTGTTAACATTATTCGACTCCACATAGTAATCCTATATTATTTTTTAACATAACATAGTATTGATTTCATCGTTTTTTGTTGGCAAAGTATCTGGACTCAAATCGTAATTATATTTTTGCATTAAGTACGTGCAATTTCCTTTTAAAGTTAATATTCGACATGAGCCGAACCTCGTGCTAATCTTCAATGGAAATTAATAGTGAATTATTCTTCTTTGTATGACAGGAACATTTATTCCCAGTGCTAAACCACTTTTCTGGATACATCATTAAAATAATTGTGTGTTCAACTCTCTTTTCGTTTAATTGCTATACTTTAAACATTTAAAATGTTTCCTCCATTTACGAGTTTTTCCGTAATTTTAACTCGGCCACACTTATTCGTCAACGTAAGTGGTATGCTCAACTCATTCCTACATCAGACACCACAATGAATGGACATGTTTTAAAATCATTTAAGGTAGGTATACAAATGAGAGGGAGGCGTATGTGTATGTATATTATGCTACTATGTCTGGTTAAAATTGAATTCTAAATGCGTGTTTGGAAATATTTAATTGTCAGTGTTGTAGTGTATTCAAATCAGTTCTTAGTAAGTTTGCGTATTTTCAATGTGTGCTTTATTCTATCTTCAAGTTATCAGAATAGGCAGTAAGCACATTTTCTAGAGAAATAGGTCCTTTAATTCATTTAATGAGTCTTATCGAGAGTTTTTGCCGTAATTTCAACTCAGTTGCCTGCCGACCACGCTCCATGTATCATTCCTTGACTGACATCCCAGCTGGACAGACGCTGGCCATGCTCCACGTATATAATTGTGCTTATAAGTCTCTGCAAATCTTATATAAGCGTAATTCATTCAGCAACCTCACAGCCGGACAGACGTCTTTTGGGAGATTTGCTTGTGCGATTTCATTAATTTAAAAAAACAGGATAGCTGGGTTCCATAATTCGTTTAGTGATAGTCATGTACTTGTGTTCATTTGCCGTTTAATTAATTTCGAAAAACAATCTAATCAGAAGGGCTATATTTCATTTCACATAAATATGTGCTCTAAATCATTCATTTTGCGGTCTCCTGAATCCAACAGATGTATATTAAAATCATTTAAGCTATGTGTACAACTCTGAGGCGTCAAGTAGTGTAATTCAATGGTTTTCAAAATCTTGTTATTGTGTTTAGGAAGACTGCCATTTAATTTACATATTCAAAGGGACAGTTTTGCTTCCTTGTAGATCGTTAATTAATTTGATACAGAATATTCACGTAGTTGTCATCGTTTAGTGAGTTAGAATTTGTCGACACCAGGAGGTAGTTGTGTTAGTTTGAAATTTGTATTTCCATAATTTTTTCTCGTGTGTAACCACCGGTTTAGTTGCATTCGGAAACAGTCGTCTTATATTTAATCATTTACAATTATGTTATTCGGTTTGTCATTACTACCATACACAATGTAAATCGTATCTTTCAGAGTCGCCCATCTCCCAACACCATATAGAAGCAATTCCCCTTCAAACCCAGAAAACACTTATGACAATCTTGCACAAAACTCAACACATATATACCCCTTGCCGAACACACCACGCCTCAGTACGGCCCAGAGCTCCAATGATGAGGATGTGAAAGAGCGGCTCCCCAACCTACAAAAAGAAAGAAAGAAAATAATAAATTTGTCCCTTAGCACACTTTTACACCAAACTACACACTTATCGCAAGACCGTTTTTGATTGATTAATTCAATTAAATTTATTGGATCAATCGATCAAAGTTTCATGCCATTTTATCATATGAGAATTAAAAATAATTCGATTGGATTAAGATCAGATTAAGGATTAATGGAAAAAATTTCGTCGGATTAAAATCGGACTAACAGTTTTTTACCGGATTAAGATCGGAGTAAGGATTAACCCTTTTGATATCAAAGGGTTAATCCGATTAATAAAAGCTGCGTCCCTTTGAATCTAGAAACGGCACACTCCTAATACTAAAGGATGATTTTTACATGTATACAATAATAAAATTTCAAATTTTTAACAAATCCAAAAAAAAATTCCCTACACATTGTGAGGGATTTAGGGATTTATTTGAGATTATTATTTAAAACCTCACGTGATTGTATCTCATTTGTTTGTGCATTAATTATAGTATAGGTGGTTTACGGTAAAATGAACACTTTTGAAAGCCCTGCTGAAGATATACTTGCATGCATGTTGTGTATTCTTCTGCCTTATGAAAAATTTACATTGCTATGGACCTCATCACTTTATTCATGCTGTGGTCAAGTGAAACTGTGAAATTATTAGGAAAGTAAATATTTAATATAAATTCTCATTTTTACACTTTGATGCATTAAAAAAAAACAGAATGCGAAAGAAATAACTTTAAGTTATCCCAAATGGGGTGACCTAACACTTTTTATTCGACGTTAATATATGGAACTACTTTCTATCCATCATTACCAACTTTAGTGGGCGAATATCACTCAGTGCGCTTGTTCAAATATATGCATGCAGGGGCAGTGACATTTTTCTAAGGTTCGTTTCTAAAGTGCTCACTTTTCCGTGAATAGCCTTTAGAAAATAAGAGTTTAGTAAGTTAGTGAGCTGTGGTGTGGTTCTGTGTCAGCCCTCTGACACGTGATTCTGTTACCAACTTAGCACACGTTGATAGGGTACCACTGGAACCAATCTACTTGAAAGGAGAAAATTAATTACTTTGAAAATATTTTATTAGAAATCCAAATAGAGCAATAATTTGTTTGTAATAATAATTTAAATTGCAAGTGAAACACTTTAAAGTGGAGTGAGATCCTTTGATTTAAGTTTAAGTAAACGCCAACTTTGTGAGTTTCGAACACAAGTAGGAATAAGTATGATAGCTTAATACCAGCATCCTTACATTATTTATTACAGAAAAAAAGTAAGATGAAAGATTGAAAATATTAAAAGCTGCTTGAAAATAAAACGATAATTGAAAATAAATAAAATAAAATATTGTTACTCCAGAAGTACTTCTCCTCACTTTTGTTAAAAGCCCCAATTTCACTATTCTCACAGCTCATTAAAATTAATGCAGACTTAAACTTCTTCAACTTAAAATGTCCAAAATCCTTGTTGATCTTTGCAGTACTTAAAAAATGTTTATTCATTTAGCTCAGTTCTCAAAATAGTTGCTCCGGCAATAGTTCAGTGTAATAAGCGGGACCTATATTTTACCACCCTCGCATAACTTAGTTCAGATTAATATGTGTCTTGCATAACACACTGCAAAATGTGGCAAAAGTATTCGTTTTTGCGGATCATTAACTTTTTCTCAATAGCTGAGTCCACAACCTTATACCTGGGTAAGCGTCATCTGCATGTAGCATTGGAAAGTCAAACCAATTGACATGGTGCCGGCGCTTCGCTCGACGGCGTCCCTGAAACCACTCCAATAAATAATGTAATTCCGGGGCGTCAATCTCTTCTTCACATGACTGGCCGCAAAACACTTCGCTGTACTTCTGGGACCCAAAAACCATTTTAAAATTAGGACGACGATGGGCATTTCTAAAAATCCCAGTGATATCTCTTCAGACCGCCATTCAAAAGGTCCCTCCCCAGAAGCATTCACTTCCTGCATATTCGTATCTAACCAGCCTAACATGGAGAATTACTTCCGGTATTAAATGAAAATTAAATAAACAAAAACATTGAATATCGTTAGGACTATGCGATAAAAGAAAGAATCATGCTCCAAAATATAAGAAATAATTACTGAAAACAAAAACAATATATCAGTTTAACTTAAAAATTTACGATAAGAAATATCATACATTATCAGAAACCATATAATAAACCAAAAACAAATTGACGTGTGGTTTACAATGTTATTATGTGATTTTACTATTAATTCAAATAAATCTAGGAGAGGTAAAAATAATTAGTACTCCTCAAAATATATCCAAATACACATAGGTTAGCGTCCAAACACATATACGTTGTTAATTAGGATACAAGAAAAAATATTCATACTCTCAATATTGAAGCTAAACGACATTAAATCGGCAAACCAAATTAAAAATATAACTCTCATTAATTATGAAAGCTGCAAGTTACACTTAATAGGAAAATATTTGGGGGGGGGGGGATGAAAACAACGGTAAATTTAAATCAGATGTGAAAAAATCCATTTCTACTTCAGTCTGCAGTCCCTCTCCACCTCTAAGTTTAATAACTAAAGAAATTTATATGACACACACGCAACAAGACCATGGCCGGAATAAGTCAAACATCTATGCAGTATACCATGTTGCAATTTGTACATGGACATTTATATTTGTATAAATTAATAAGTGGAATTAATTTAGTACTAAGTAAAACAATAAGTACATATCACGTTCAATGATTAATTTAATTTACAATAGAATTGTGAAAATAAAGTTTCGGCAACTCTTCAATATGAATGTATCAGTCTCGAGTTGGAAGGGAAGTTTCATATCTTTTGAAGCAAATATAAGCGAAAAATTAAAATTTGCAGTTACTGACTGGAGCACTGAACTTTCTGTGGTAACGTCAACAGCTGACGTAACAAACAGCATGGTGTCTGTAAGTTAGAACTAAGCGCTGGCAAATGCGCTGGCAAAACAAGCATTATAGTTGTTGCTATTGTACAACTACCAAAATGTCACCTTTGCATTTGAGATGAGCGTTATCAGTGTGCAAGATTTTTTCTTTTCCATTCCTCTAATTTTCTTATATTATATAATCATCCATTATTTTTCTGCACATTTAATGTTATTGCGAAGGCATTTAGAGGGACTCTAATGTCAGCTAACAGTTCCGTAGTGAAATGACGATCTTGTGTCTAATTAGAATCGAGTATTCAACTGATAAGACAGGGTTTCATGTTAAATTTTGGGTGTCCTCTATAGTTTGGTAATAAATTTGCTTTACATTTATATTCTAGATGTTATAAAATATTAGTGGTGAGAACTGGCAATTGAAGTGTAGATTACTATCGAAATGTTAAACTACAGTTTAAGTGTTATACTTAAATCAAGCTGTGAAGAGACAGAATTCTTTAGGTGGCAAACTACACTGATATTTCATATTACAGTCTGGTTTTCGGTGAATCAGAGGTAGTGCTTATTGTTCCTTAGTTGTGATCTAATGCACGATGATAAGTTTTTTATTTACCAAGTGCAAAGAATATATTTGTGTGAATTGTTTAGGAAATCAGGAATTGAAAACGGGAACAATTAATTTTGCAGTCAAATACATAATAAAGGCAAATTAAACAGCTATTACAAACATATATTTTTATTTATAAATTTCGGCACAGTTGCCTCACAATGGAGATAGTAGCTACAATAAATGCAGATGAACGACATATTTAGCATTTTTACCTTGAGCGGCGTTACATCTTTCTGATCAGAAAATTTGAAAATAAAATTAATTTTTTCTTCATATATTTTACATCGAATGATACTCATATATCAACAGAATTTGTACTTCAGTTTTCTTTTTAACGATAAAAGTTTATAATCTTTCGTTGTAATTCGTATTAAGGAATTTTATTTTTCGTCTGGTTTGAAACGATAAGTTCTATTGAACGTAACATGTGCACAGGTCAGTTAATTTATTGATCTCTACTTCATCCATCACTTCCGCCTATTGCCTATGAAATTTTATAATGTTTAGATAAAACATAGCATTAGTAACATTCCTTCTGTCCTGGAAAATTTGAATTGTAAAGCCGGCATTATGCTGAAATTTTCTGAAAATTGTACAAATTGAACAAAATGTAACACAGATCGAGCTGAGAATTGTAGTCTGTATACTTTCAGTTACTATGCATTAAATTGTTAAGTTCTAGAAAACTAATTGCGCAGTTAAGTATACGTATTAAGTTATCGTTAAGTTAAGTCATCGTATTAACAATGATAAGTTACACAAAATGTCAGTTGCTTGATATGGCGATTTTTAAAACATTGTTATAAAATTTAATGTGAGATTGAAAAAATAGGAATTTGTAAGTAGAAATGTTATCACATAATATACTCTTCTGATATGTTTTACACACCTTGATGGATAATTCAGTGTTATGTGATGTTTTAATGATTTTTCACGTAATTTAATTTCACTTTATAGTGAATGCACTTGCCAGACAAAGACGGGATACTAGTTCTTGTAAACGGTGAAGATTAAATATAATTTTTTTTCATCAATATACTGCAGTGCGGAAATGCTGTCGAGTGATTTAAAACTTTATGTTCGAGATCAGCAAAAAATTTTTAATGTAACTAGCGTTTGAAAAATCCTGTTTCCCCAAATCATAACAGAAAAAATCTCGAGTTACAGATATCCTGTATGGTTGATGTTGTAATGAATCACCAACTTGTGACATGAATTACGATGTAAATTCTTCTAGTCGGGAATGGTCCGCCCGAACTGCAAAATGGTGAAGATGATTGCAAAGTGTTTGATATACATGATTTCAATAGCATCTCTAAGTCGTTTTCGCTCTTTCTCTTACATAACACATCGCAATTCGCACTTGTCCGGAATTCAACGTTTAATAATTATAGCGTAATGCAATCACTACTTTTTAGCTATTTCAAGCTCGCCAAATAATGTTATTTTCATAATACACTACTTTTCAGCATTTTCAACCTGGCCAAATAAAGTTATTTTCAGAATTCTTCATCTGACTATATTATAATTGACTGTCCACAACACATACGGCCCTTACAGAGTTACACTAAATTTATAAATTAAATGACAATTAAAATACTATAATTACACTCAGAACAACGAATAAACGGCATTGTTCATTGTATTGTTCTTACAGAGGACACGTATATTTGAAGCCCATCGTGTCGCCTTTATCGCTCCTCTACTGCTGAACGCTTACCTTTACTTCCACAACATACACGGACGTCTGATATTCTGTTTCCTGCAAGGGTAACTTCTTCCACACCCCCAATTCAACCTTGTCGTCACCTTCTTCCCCTTATACCGCTCCGAACCCAAGCGACAAAAGAATTATTCCCAGCGACGGCAGGTAGGCAGAAGCCCCATAACTGCTACCTCATTTCGCCTCATGTGTCCCTGATACTAAGTATTCGTGGAAATGACGAGTTCGTAGAAGTGACCCCCCCCCCCCCCCCCAGCACTGCGTTACACAAGGCAGAAATAAAGAGACGCATGTGTTTTAAAAGATTTTCAAATGTGTCGCTATAGACACAGAGATCATCAATATACGTGCGCAGAAGGTCGTACAGATATGTCCCCAAATCTTGAAGTGAGACATGTGACGTAACTTGTGGTTCGCAGTTTACTCCCATGGTAACCTTTTCTACTGGTATTGTCCCCAAGGCGTGATAAAAGAGCCGAAATTTCCCGGGAGTCCGGATGTAATTCACATTGAAGAAAATCTGAATTAAGAAAAAAAAAACAGAGGATTATTTAGCATGGTCAACATGCTGAAAAACATATTAAATGGTAGATAATGAATATTAATCAACAGATGTATTTTTATTAATTTTATTGTAATCACAAGTAACACGAAATTCACCATGCACCTTCCTTGGTAACAACAAAGCAAAACTTGAATACATGTTAAGAGATGGATTAGAATATCCTCGTTTTGTAATTCCTGAATTATATTCCGAAAAGCTTTAATCTTTTCTTCAAAGAGGCAACACGATATGGTACCGACGAAACTTTCTTCTGATATTTTAACCGTAGCACAATAGGAGTTTTGTTATAATAACCTAATTTGGGTGTTAAATAATCAGCAAACTCTAATTGCAACTCAGACAAATCATGTTCCTGGTTACTACTCTGTTCACAAGTAGTCACTAGATGAAAGTCGAACCTTCTAGCTGTCACAACAACTGGGTGGTCTTGCAAAAAACCAGAGATGTACGATTTTTGGAAAAATACTAGCACGAGTTTACCCAGAAAATTTACTCCTAAAAGCAACTCGTGACTTACACCTAGTAAAATCCTAAAATCAATTTTCCAGGAAAAATGTTCAATTTTAAATTTAAATATTGCTACCCCCTGAGAACTAATCATGCCTCTATTGACAAGTGAAAACCCTATTACTTCTCTTTTGAAAACTCTGATAAGCCCTTTTGGCGTATTCTGTAATAAATAGTTACAAAAATGATTTATTTAGAGAACATATTGCCGTAAAATCTACCAACGTAGCTCTTATCCAAATCTGCTATTACTACGAGAACATACAATAACCCAAATTTTGTTCGTGGAAGATACTACCTACAGTGTGACTACCCATTACATTTTCCTTGTTCGGACAAATGTGCTTTATATCTCATTTTCGTTTTCAGGAAGCAAACCGTTTTGGACACTGTTGTGCCTCTTGTTACCGCCAATAACGGAAATAACAGAGGATTGCCAGTGCCCCAGTCCTGAAAGTTGTATTCGCCCTGGTTACTCGGTTATTTGGTTTTCATGCATTTGTAATGCAAACAGAGTGCTTTAACCTCAAAATTCTCCTTCAGGAAAATGTTTACTTATTTATAATTACATGACCTCATTACATATTGAGTGTGACGTCAATATATAAATACTGGATTACAAATAAACTTTCACCTGTCAAAATAGACTATACTAATGAAACATGATACAGAAGCAAATAAGGCAATCTGTCATGTTAATAATTTTCATTCACAAATAACAGCAATCTATTAGTTGCCAGTATATGGAATACTACATGTAGGCCATATGTAAGCTATCAAAATATTGATGATGTGAAATAGAGTATTCATTACAATATAAATACATGAACGAAAAACAAATCACTGTATAGTATGCTTGCCTCAACAGATATGTTTTCAATTTTATTTTCAATTTCGTAACATCAAAATGTCTTACATTTACAGGTAATATATAATAGGCGTAAATGTTATGTTTACTGTATGCTTTTTAAAAAATGTACAGTTGAAATAATTTGCATGCCATGTTCTGTGTGTGTGTATGCTTGCTAGTAAGTTAAGTGGGTAATAACGGAATGATGCTAATTGTACTGTATAGCTGCACATGTTTGAGCTAATATGTAATGAACCACTGCAGACACCAAATTGAACATGTCATTGCCAGCGATGCATGTGTTTTGACATGACGGATGTGAATAGGTTAAATAAAACTGCATGGCAAATGCATTTTGTTGCATAATGTTTGCGGTGACATATACCATGTTAATCAGGCAACAGTGAGCAGGATCGTAAAGGTAAATAAATATAAACTGATATAAATTTTATGTTGCACATTTAGTACCATAAGCAGAGTTAAAGTGCCCTGTAATTCAGAATAATTATTTGATCCTGGACTTTGAGGGAACTGTAATATTAGCGGTAAGTTAGTGCAGCCATGAATCCTACAATATCTTTTAATGAGAAATAGGGGTGGAATGGAATTTTATCTACATTTCTTGTTCAAATTACTGTGTTGTGTATATTCCAGTGCTTTATATATAAAGTAAACAACTATTATAATGGACTAAAAGGGGCTGAATGATGTCCATTTTAACAGAAGTCCGGTTTTTAACAAATAAGTTTGCTACACTACACTACAGTTAACAGTTGTTTAAAATAAGCTTGTGTGGTAATGTTCAGGAAGGGCGTGGAAGAGGAGTTTGGTCGGGTAGGGGAAATGAGAGAGCTCGCAATGCATGTTATAAATGTTTGTTTGATATTTATTATGCTTAGAAATATATAGGGAGAGTTCTGTGTATCTGCATAGTAATTTGTTATTAGGTAAGTGTAGCATAATAGGAAACAGTGTATGATGTTCAGGAAGGGCGTGGAAGAGGAGTTTGGTCGGGTAGGGGAAATGAGAGAGCTCGCAATGCATGTTATAAATGTTTGTTTGATATTTATTATGCTTAGAAATATATAGGGAGAGTTCTGTGTATCTGCATAGTAATTTGTTATTAGGTAAGTGTAGCATAATAGGAAACAGTGTATGATGTTCAGGAAGGGCGTGGAAGAGGAGTTTGGTCGGGTAGGGGAAATGAGAGAGCTCGCAATGCATGTTATAAATGTTTGTTTGATATTTATTATGCTTAGAAATATATAGGGAGAGTTCTGTGTATCTGCATAGTAATTTGTTATTAGGTAAGTGTAGCATAATAGGAAACAGTGTATGATGTTCAGGAAGGGCGTGGAAGAGGAGTTTGGTCGGGTAGGGGAAATGAGAGAGCTCGCAATGCATGTTATAAATGTTTGTTTGATATTTATTATGCTTAGAAATATATAGGGAGAGTTCTGTGTATCTGCATAGTAATTTGTTATTAGGTAAGTGTAGCATAATAGGAAACAGTGTATGATGTTCAGAAAGGGCGTGGAAGAGGAGTTTGGTCGGGTAGGGGAAATGAGAGAGCTCGCAACCGAGCAGTAGCCTAAGACCGGTTTCTTGTTGGTTTTTATTATTATTACTTGATGGTTTGGTCATGTTGTATTAAGTGATGATGTTTGTAGTGGGTGGTGTTTCGACCCCAAGTGCAAATCAGTTGATGTCAAAATGAATTGTTTCTGTACAATGTAAATAGAACATCATACTCGAGTCCATCTTCTTGTGTTAGACATTTGTCATATTATGTCTGTGACCACAGTAGTGATGTGTAGTGTTTATCAGTACATACGTCCCAATATGTCTGGCATGCAATTTTAAAATAAGCTTGTGTGGTAATCAGTAATATCTGCAATAAGGTGTCTAGTATTTATCACAGGTAGTTGAGTTGAATTGTGTAAATAAGGCAAAGGCATTTCTTACAAGTATTGACTTTTGTAACAGGTTGGGCACCTGTTAGAGTTTGTGCATTTTCCTGGACAGCCACAGCTTCAGGAAAATTACAGGTTGTTCTGCGTGAATGGCGGGTTTCCTGGTGTAAGTGGGTGCATTGATTGCACTCACATTGGCATTAGGAGCCCAAGTGGCCAGTTTGCAGAGCTGTACCGTAATAGGACAATATACATGTCTCCCAATGTTCAGGAATGTTTGTTGGGATGTGCACCATATGATTGTTTTATGTCAGCAATTGATGCACAGGATTGTATGTGTAATTTTTATTGGATACACAACTGTTAATACCATACAATTAATTCTAAATATGCAAATATTATAATGCTTCTGTTTGCCAGAATTAATTGATAATGTTTGGTAACATTGTTAAATTAAATTTGTAGGTTGTCTCAGGCCCTAACCTACAGATCCTGGACATCGTGACTATGTGATATGGCAGTACTCACGACTCAAGGATTTTCAACAAGAGCAGGGTGATGAACAGTTTCGAAAATCACTCTCTACCAGGAATAATGCTAGGAAACAATGGCTACCCTCAACTGCCATTTCTCTTCACTCCATTGTTGGTTCCAACAACAGCTGCAGAAAACCGGTACAACACAGCACATAAGAGGACAAGGAACAGTGCGAAGACGCTGTTGGCAGTATGGAAACGAAGGTTTGCATGCTTGGGCCATCGACTACGAACAAGCCTCCATAAAACCAGCAGGGTTATCGCTGCATGTGCTGTGTTACATAATATTGCAGTTACTCATGGTGAACCACTACCACCTCCTCCGGCTCACTAGGATCATTTCATGCCTCCTGTACCTGTGCAGAATGCTGCACCACGGAATAATCGTGGAGCTGAAGTTAAAGCTATTTTCATTCAGCGAAACTTCAACTGAGAACCCCTATTGTTTTGTATGCCACTTCCCCTGCCCCCTCATTCTGGTGCAGCTCCATACTCGCCTCAATCACCTTCATCGGCCCTCGAGATCTTGTAGTTAAGAACCACCCAAATCTCTTCAATCCAACTGTATATGCTCATTTTCTCACGTAAGCAAATTATGCTGTATTTTAAAAACAACTTGTGGAGTTGTTTTTATTATTCAACATTGTGTGCATATTTGTGACATGGTAATAGACCTCCTGGGGAACTCGCCATGTAAAAGAATGAGTAGAACATTTGCGTGCTGTACCTCCAGATGTTTACCACCATTGGTAGATCTCTAAGGTGACGTGGAAACTGGCACAGAATGGATAAACACTATCAGGTAAGTACTATCTTGTTTCTATTCTAGGATTGTGTATGTTGGGATATGTTTTCGAAGAACTGTTTTAGTAGGGCATAGTGTGTGAAAATCTTCGTCTTGTTATGTATGATACATATGGATATTGCTTTTTAAAACCTTCTATTTGTATACAGTAAACCCCCATTAAAACAGACCTATTAAGGCGGACGTTTATTAAAACGGATGCGTAGTTGTGTCAAGGTTGTGCGTTATGACTCACGTTACCCTCCAGCCAAGTGACATTATAATGTTGTCGTCAGTCAACGTGCATATAGTTATATTTCGATGAACTGTATCAGTTATGAATTCAGCATAGTTTTCTGTATTTAATATTATTTGTAGTTTGTAAACTTCATAAGCTTGTTTTTTTATTGATAGATATGCTTTTACCATATACAATAAACATGTTTCATATCAATTTCGATTCTTTCATAGATGTAAATACAACATTTAAAAACTTATTTGTTAAAAACCGGACTTCTGTTAAAATGGACATCATTCAGCCCCTTTTAGTCCATTATAATAGTTGTTTACTTTATATATAAAGCACTGGAATATACACAACACAGTAATTTGAAACAGCTGTTTACATCTGTGCTTAAAAACAGTTGGTTTAAAGTGGTATGTTCAAGATTCCTATATGCTATCTTGCAGATTACTGAAGAAGGTGCAGTGTTTCAGTGCTAGTGTCAGGTATTGTTTGTAATATACATGAACTCTTACACGACAGAACATTGTATGACAGCCACAGCATTTAAATACCACGTGGATATGGTAATGAATCTAAACTCTCATTTCTATTATTATATACAACATTCATATATGCTAGGGTAATATAAAACTGTGATATTGAAACCAACTTCTCTTACATCAATGCTGACAACCAATCATGCAATAAATAATCTTAGGTTACATTTTGAATGTGTTGTGCGTTACTGTTTTGTATTATTCAATACTATCATTCCATATTGTAGAGCCTCCCTTTGTAGACATAGGATTTGTTTTGTTTTATTGAAATTAAATTATTTCTCTGTAGTTTCTGAACAGTTATTGTATTCTCTTAATACCATATGAGGTTTATGGTACTTTGTCACTACAGCATGCATTGGTGCATTAAACATATGAATGGAATGTGAATTTTAAGCCTAACATATATACGATTTATATTGTGTGAGTTAATGGTAGTCATATTAGATGCATTGTACCGTATACAATTAAATATAGTGTGTGCAAACTGTTATACATTATTTAAAGAGGAGAAAATACATAATGGAACTACATGCGGTGCATCCATTAATTTCTCTACGATAATTATTTATATATTGAGGTATAGTTTGGGATACGTATTAGGCACAAATTAAAATTCTATGGAGGAGAATTTATGGGTGTGATATATCCCATGTGTAAGGTAAGTTAGAGCATCAATGCAATCAACAATGGAACAATAATGTAACACTAACAATTTGAAGTAAGCAGTAACTGATTTTATTATGCAATAGACAAGAACTAATGGAATGAATGAAGACATAAGGAACAAACAACATTAATACCCACATTTTAAACACATCTTTAGATTCAAATTGTTTAGTATTTTGTTTGGCATAAGTCCCTTACAATATATAAGAAAATTAATATTTATAGTTCCAGAATTGACTTCTTATAGCGGTGAGTTGTAGAGCATCATTATAGTTTTAAGACTAAATGAAAAGAAAAGTAATCTTCCGGGTTAGCAATGTGTAAGTTAGTTCTATGTTTAGGACCACTGGTTATATGTCCGAGGAAAATATATTGTGACAAATTTCATGAACATTGTATAGTTTATTTCTTTTCAAACTATTAATGAAGATACAAATAACACACAGTTCCGTTTTATGTAGGGATACGGCTTGGTGTCAGGCATAGACAGCGTCCAGGCATTGTTGGCATTGGAAGATTATAACACAAAAAAAATTGTAATTCAGGCCCTGTTTTGGGGCCTCTTCTTTGCTCGTTCATACACATTGACACATATGATGTGGCAGATAATTATTACAATTAATCTAAATTCACCTGCGCCTTAGTAAAAAGTATCTGCCCATCCTTAAAGCCGGAAGGAGAGTCCCTATATTAACTCGAAACTTCCAAAAATCAACTTATATCCGCAAATCGTAGATAAAATCCGTGATTACCACGACACTTTCAATAAAGATAAAGAGTTTAAAATAAAACCTCTTAGACCTATCTGCAATGATAAGTACAACAAACAAGAATAGCTGTGATTAATATTAACTACATGGAGCAATACGACTATGTATAATCACAATCTATGAGGTATTAGTATGCATGACACTGATTGTTATAAATGTAAACAAAACAAATGAAAACAATAATAATTATGCTTAAATGCCTGGGAGTTGGCCCAAATGTTTACAAACCAGACTCAAGGAAAATAAAGAAAAAGTAATGTACTGTAATGACATATGTGTCTCTTGTTCACATTTAAAATGTTTACATTCTTGTTTCTTTCCTTGTTATAACATTGTAGAATATTGTACTTAATGGACGAATATGATATAACTGAAATAAACAATTTCTACTGTAATATGTTATGTTATGTCACACCAGCTTGATGCTGGATTTACACTGGCGCAACGCAATGAATGCGACGCGACAGAAGTAATGCTTCACCCAATCACAGACGAGTATTTTGTGACGTCATTGCGACAGAAATCTCCGGCGCGACGGAATTTGCAGTTAATTATATTTTTTTAAAAATTTCTTTAAGTATAGTTTGTTGTAGGTACCACTATAGTGTTTTCTCTTGGGTGAAATGTCAAATTAATCGCCACATGTTTACCGCTTCTTAAAACTGTGATTTTAGGAAACGTGCACAGTGTTTATTTTACAGAAAGATTCTGCAAATAAATTATTCAATGCTATTTACGAACAAACGTGAAGTAAACTTGTAAGGATTTCAATAGTAAAACACGTGTTCAAAGAGTTGCATAATTTAGAAACAGTGCCTGAAAAAGGTGCACTTTCAACACACGTAGTGTGTAAATATTATTTGTTTATTTACCTGTAAGTATCGTGAATTCAACGAGTGTAAGGTTAACTTCGAAAAAAAGTGTGAGTGTGTAGGTATGGTTGTATCTGTACGAATTCGAACAGCGATGTATATACCACGTTTTGTTTTTTCACTGAAGTTAAAATTTTTGAAGTTATAATAATTCGAATGTTGTTTCCATACGTGTATACTCTTACACTGCTCCGGCAAAAGAATATGCAACTCAAAATTCCACTACCATCTCACGAAAGTCGTTAAACTAAAGCCCCTATACCCTCAGTTTCCTTTTCCCTCGAGATAAAATTAACAGAACCTATGCAAACGTAACTCAGCAAAAATCAAACAGGTTGGAATGCCAACCTAGCTATTATATCCCACAAAAATATGGTTAGGCCCATACTGTATTTCGAACTGGAATACTATAAAACATAAACATTCATGTGGTTGGTTGTGTTTCAATATTCTTAAATCATTCTCGTAAATACACAGAGGGCCTTCTGACCCATTTTTCGTATTTTCAGCCATTAGTGGTCAACATAGTAATTTTATTGTTGCGTCGCTTCTCAGTGTTTTCATTACAACTGCAATTTACAGTAACGTCACGCCTGTTGCATAGCGCCTATTGCGTCGCGCCAATGTAAATCCAGCATGACGCAGTTAATTTGATCATAACAGCATTTTCAATGTTATATGCAACCAAATGAAAATATTGTAACTTGAGAATTGTAAACTGAAAGTGTAGAAAAACACTTGCTGGAAATTCATAACCTTCTCACTATAAATTCCAATAAATTAATATAACATAACACAGCATAGAACAGTCCATATAGGTATTCTTCTTTGCAATTATGTACTATCACCAACTACCAACATAAATAATATGGCAGCCTTAATAAATATATTGAAATATAACTTTCAGGAACTGTTGTGTAACAATAAAAGAAGGAAGCATAACAGCAGCAGGGTATATGTGTAATTTGATTGGTTTAGTGTATTTAAAGTGACTGTATTCATATGTTTTATGTTCTAGATAGATTACACAAATACCTTCAGTTTAGGAAAAAGTAGAAAGAGTTTGTGAATGTGTTCGATACTAACAATTTTTAATTCTAGTTAGGTAGTCCTGAGAACCGATGAGGGTGAAGTGAGTTACATGTGATTAGGTTCCATGGACAACATATGATGGATATTAATATACGTTTTGATGCGGAAATAGGGTAAGTTGGTTATAACTCATTTTGTTTCGAATCTAGTATTTGTTTTTTATTGTTTTGATTGTGTGATTTTTCTAAAGTATTTTTATGACACCAGGGTTTGTGGACGATAAGTGATTAATTTAAAGGCGTTCGATTAGTGATTTTTTGGGTAACACTTGTTTCACGTGTAATTGTTCTGGTTATTTCGTTACAAGTTGTTTGCATGTACATATCTTAAATGTATGTTATTTAATATGCATGTGATTAGGTGATCCGTTAAGTTGTATAGAAGTTCTAAGTTATGCAGATAATTTTATAGATATATATTTTTTAAAACATATAGTTAGGAGTGTGTACCATACCAGGTTAACATATTTTTCTATAAATAATTAAATGAACAATAAACGCAAACGACTACATTTAATGGTTTCTGGAAAGTAATAGATATGCAGTAAAGAACCATTTTTCTTATATTAATGGTATTAGTAAAATAAAGTCTTATTTGCTCAGTAACAACGTGGCAAACTGATCTTATATATTACTTTTTTCGTTTGTGAAGATTTTTCTTTTTATCCTACTTTTTTGAATGAGAGTTGTTTGTAATTGTACGAATGTCCATCTGAGACCTTCCCTCCAACTAATCAATTTTTATTTATTCGAACAAATGGTAATTATGCATGTGTACCAAACGCGCTGTTATTAATGACTGTCCACGGTAAACTGAGCGGTTTTGTAATCAACCTTTGATAGTATATCACTGCACATAACTGCATGCAATACACACTGGTAAGCAGTTCTCACTTAAGATTGGAGTGATCAAAGAAAATATGCCTTTTCCGAATTTGCAGAATTTGTTGACACGTGACCCGATTTTGTATATAAAAGTGGTGACTATCTGGTAATTTATTATTTGGTATTTTGTGTGTAGCGGATATTAGCAAAATTACAAAATGACTAAATAAGTGTTTTGACAGTCAAAACACATAAGCGAATGTCGAATTAAACATTTCTTTAAACATGTATTTTGATCAAATATACTAGAATGTTTGAAAAAGCAAGCAAGTGTTGAGCTTTGTTAATATACTTTGCATGAAACAATTTTATGTAGTTATTGCTAAATTTATTATTTTCTTATTTGTTGACATATTAGCATTCCAGTGATTATTGTAGAAATATTACATCTGTCATAAGAACTAAATTCAGATAAAAAATATTTAACTGATATTGTAAATATGTGTTGCCGCGAGTGCTTAACAAGTGACTGTTGACAATGTCCGTAGTGAAACTTACGTAAAAACAAATTACAAAATAACGAATTTGTCATTTCGGACAAGGCAAAAGTTGTAAGTCTCAAAGGTTTATTGAGAGCCTATGTGTCTATGAGGCTACTGAAGTGTAGGTGGTTGGTTTTATGTGCAGAAAAACAGAAATTGCATTTTATAAATACTTTATCTTTACCAGGTATTCTACGATTTTTTGCTTTTATGGCACCTGAATAAAGTGAGAAGATCCATTGTAACGTGAATGTTACATACAACGGGAAGTTTGGAAACGAGAGTGAGACGATTATTCTGTTCGGAACTTTCGAAAGTGCTCAGTTCACTGTGAACAACATGTGTAGAATTTTCAAATATATAAACACATTTATTTAGAATATATTAAGATTTCACTTATTACAAAATGAATCAATTTCTATCAACTCTGTCTTGAGACACATTCATTCACAAGACATAAACAACTGACATTTGGTGGATTTCTGTGAGAAATAATTGCGGCGTTGTCACGTCTTGCCAACTTATGCTCAGTAATGCATTTAGTTTCACTACATGTTAGAACACAAACGTATTAGACATTATAAGAATTCGTTTATTCTCTGAAAATATACTTCTTTCTGTAAGATCGCCACTCTCAACATTACTCATCATTCAGTCAAATATATGTTTTATTACAAAATCAGTAATCATCTCTTGGTTTATAATGTGATTTTACCCTACTCTCAACGAACCAGAGAATTTTAAGATACAAAGACAAATCTGATCACACCTGAACACCATGATCATACTCAGGTTGTGGTGAGTGCACTCAAAATCGGTCATTATTCAGAATTATAGCTAAGGTTATCACCTGATCAACACAAATCATTCGATTTTCCTTGTGTCGTTAGTGTACATTCCGAAGGAAAGACAGGCTTATCAATTATATGTATCTTTGTGTGGGCGAGTGTATCTGAGTGGATGTACCACTAAAAATGTTTGAATACGAAAAACGAACTTCCCAACACCTACTTCACATAAAGAACTTAGTAAGAACTTATGACGTTTATAGTTTCCTACTATTACATGCACTTATTTAAAGAATGGTGGTTTTTATATTGGGGTGCTATTGCATATTCCAAGAACCAATTTTAAACAAAATTTTGTGGTTTGACAATTTATTTATATGGACAGGTGCGTTTTCATTGGTCCGCAATTCTGAACATAATAGTAAGTGGTGTTATAAAGCTTTACACCATATAACGAAAACATATCAATATTTTCCCATAAAATTTGGTAGGTAACTAATACTGTGGTGAGCCATGTTACTACATACGATTAAAAAAGAATAGGTAATTTTTCTAACATGGCGAATATTTAAATATTTATGTTAATTAGACATTAACACCATACCGTTCAGATCATTTCGTCCAAACGTATTGCGCTCAAATCACCAAATACAAACATCAGATATTCTAACGCATGGCTTCTTTTGTCCACCAGTTTGTAAAATAGCGCAACATGGAAAATAAATTTTCTGTGTTTTTTTTATATTGGCAAATATTCCATCGAGTGCTACCAACTTTGACAAATATTCCATCGAGTGCTACCAACTTTGGCAAATATTCCATCGAGTGCTACCAACTTTGGCAAACAACAAATATTAAGTCTTCATTGCAAACTAACATATTTTTAATAGGTATGTTTAAAATGTGTTTCAGTTGTGGGGAAGGGGGGGGGGGGGGGGCAATGTAAATTATTTTGATTTCAATGCTGTATATTTAAAACAATGTTACCAATAACAACCAAGCTTTTTATGCTAATGGTCATATAAGTATTTTGGTTAATGTAGTATTTGTACAATATCGTTTAAGTAATTTCGGACAAGCTTGGTATGCTGGAAATATCAACTACAATAATACGAAATGCTATTTTATAGCGTCTTTCGACCACCATTTTTGGATATTGCCACAAGAAATATAAGTTTAACAAACAAGAAATTCTATGGTACGCTGCGCAAATTAGTGTGTTTTAAGTATGTGAAACACTTATTTTCAAAATGGCGACCATATACCCAGTTTAGTAATTCAAAATCACAAAACAAGTTTCAACCATATGCTGTTAGGGGAATATAAAATCTCAAATATGTCATGTCAACTGTGATTTAAATGTATAAGAACCTATTTCTAATATAGTAACCTCATTAATGGTTTTAATTAATTATATATTTATATTATGCTATTTGACATATTTTCAGGAAACTTAGTATTTTGTGTCGTATCGCGGGAAACAATCAATCGACTCCCACCAATTTTTGCAAACATATGTTACCATGGTGTGCCACGTAAGCTGATGTGTTTTAAGTAAATCAAACAAATATTTTGGGAATTATGATAATATAAAGGAATATATGTTAATTAGTTATATAGGAAACGTTGTGTTCTTTCGTTAAGCTGGCGGGAAGGAACACAATGAAGGTGATAGGGTGAGCGGCATATATTTACATATATATGTGTGTATATATACACATAACTTTAATTTTAAAAGTTATGTTTTGCTTACACCCAGTTATTAAATATATGTAACTAGCAGATACATAGAGTTAAAATATTTTAACTTGTTTATAGTATAAAAGCATTTTGCTACATAAAACATGTTCCTATTATCAGAATAATTTTGTTGTTAGATGAAGGTTTGTGGTGCATATATCTTAAAAAGAGAAATCATATTTTGTTCATTGTTTAAAGTGAACAAGGTGATGAAATGTTTGAAGACGTTTATAAAAATTTCTCAGCATCCAAGCACACCTTGGTTTACTCTTAGAAAATGTAATTATCATGTGAAAATATTATGGAAGCAATAGTCCAAAGGAAAGTTTTAGAAGTAACAAAAAAAACCTAAAAGGTTTAGGCTTCGGAATTTGAATGTACAAAGAACCACTTAAACGACTGCTGAACACTTTACTCTGAGCTGAAGTACAAATGCCAGTGGCAGAACCCTCCTGCGGGTTCTAAGGAAGTTGTTATTGATATGCCGCTAAGAGGAAACCACTAACCACACTCACATTTCCTTAATGTTGTTTGGAGTAGTGAAACCATCTTCGTAACTGGGACTCTACAACAGTTGAAATACATCCTCGGAGTGATGAATGGCGCAACATTATTCGAGAA
The DNA here is from genome assembly GCA_029891345.1 of Dryococelus australis. NCBI lineage: Eukaryota > Metazoa > Arthropoda > Insecta > Phasmatodea > Phasmatidae > Dryococelus > Dryococelus australis. Next base: position 89,732,358 of record CM057002.1, on the reverse strand, counting down.
CCGGACAGACATGTGTCGACCTGGCGGATACTTGCTGACCAGTTATTACAAGAATTTGACTTGTCATCAGTGAAATGTGGTAACGGGTGTGCCAAAGCGAATGGCTGTTTCACTAAGTTTGGAATAAATGCAATAAATTAATAAATTGTTAAATAAACTGGGGATTATAACAAGACATTATAGATAACGCCATGCTTTTCACACTGCAGCTACAATTATGAATATTCTGTTACCTGTAACAGAACACTAAATCTTCTTTTCGTAAAGTAAGGTCCATTATGTAGTTATTTGATAACAGCTTAGTTGCCTATTAGTAGTATTAATTTTAGTTAGCACGATGTATTTTGGAACAAACAGCAGCGTTTTATGCAGGCCAGACTGATTGGAACTATCAAAAATATGTTAACAATTTACAATGAAAAAAAAAAGGATTTGAACAAATTAATCCAGCTGTGTACTAAAACTCCGTCAACTTTTAGACTCCCGGCGCCTTCTGAACCAACCGCGTTAGGCGTCTGATGACTTCTGACCACAAAGTATAGTGAAGAGTAACGTGATGTTGATATATAAATCTTGACTTGGACTCTAATCACAGACTAAGTGGATTAAAAAGACAAATGTAATATTTAGGAGCTACAACAGCACTTTTCTCTGGAATTGAACAATTTGAGTGCTGCACGAGAAAGGGGGAAGTTTTACATTTGTACAACATACCAGTATCGCAATATCTCTCTTTAGTCTCACCTTTGTATATGTTTTAAAGACAACGTGTTTTCCAACTGTATATCAAAAATCAAATCACCGCATATAAGGGCTAACAGAAACCATAATTCCTTGTATCATAATATCCGGAAAGGTCATCCAGGATTGTTAAATGCAAGTTGTAGATAACGAAGCAAATTCGAGGAGACCGCAGCACAGTATTCTACACCTGCATGTGCAACAAGTTGCATATCATGAAAGCGACTGGAATAGACGCATCACACTGCAAGTCAATGTCACACCAATTACTGGAATAGGAGAAGGGAATCTTAAGTACCTTTTAAACTACCCAATGTCTTTATACGCGCTTCGATAGGGTCGCCAAGAACACAAACAAACGTCGTATGTAATCATAAACTATAATACACGTGCTCTTCAAACCTCTGAATATTTCAGTTATGGTTTTTATTTGAGCCACAGTAGATCCATAAATACATTCACAATGAATACAAAACTCTGCAACAAAACTTGTTAAATAGTTGCTTTAAACTGTTGTGTAAAACAGAGTTTTATGGCTTGTTTCGGATTAACTTCTCATAACATTAAGAACCCAATTTATATTTTGATTTACTTTAATGTCCACGTACTTTCCAGCCGTATATATTATTTGGCGTGTTTGAACTAATGGTTAATATGGTGGTAAATATTTAACTAAATCGGATCCAAAAACAGTTTTTTTCCTTCTTTTGTTCTCGTTTACACAAGGGCGTAATCCTGAAGTTGGTGTTGCACGGGAGAAGCTCTACATAATGTCCAGTATCGCTGTCAAACAGACTGGCGCGAGCGGCGTGCAATGCAGCGTGCGACAGTCGACACGCCCTCTCAAGCCAGGCAGAGGTAACAGCGACATGAGCTGCGCGACAGTCGACACGCCCTCTCAAGCCAGGCAGGGGTAACACAGCGACATGAGCTGCGTGATTGCGTTAGATGACACACACGCTCCAACTGCACATTATTTCGCACGTGCAACGACCCGACACCAAACTCGGAGCGACAGCTTTCAGTCCAGGCTTCACAAACTGTAGGTTGGTCACGGTCAACCGACCACTATTGAAAGACCCACTCAAGATCTACTTCTATGCACGTTGTGTATTCTTACAAAATAATTTAAATTAACTTTGTCATGGGCCTGATCTTTTTATTGATGCACCGCTCAAGTAAAACTGTTAAATTACTACATAATTAAATAATTTGCAACATTTTTCGTTCTTGCACTTATATGCGTTCATAAAACCGAGAGAAATAGATATACTGTACATTAATTATTCCAAAATTATTATCTAAAATTTTATTTAGGGAATGTATCTCTCTGTGATTATGCACTTGACTGATCGTATGTCATTTTAATTTTTGTTTTTTTATTTTTAATGGCAAGCCCCCAAATCCCGCTACGCCAGCGTGAGCACCTTCACAGTTCTGTGAGCCCTCTGGCATGCATGTTAGTAGCTAAGATCGTTGGAGAATGGAATGCGTCTCAGGGCAAGCCCTACACGCCTTAGGTCTGGTTGAATGATTAAATTTGGGTGCATGCATCGTGGCTGACCAGGGTTGTCTGATGCCATGGCCGCAATTGTAGCCATGTGCACACCCCGAAAGAAGAAGGGTATGGATGGAAGGGCATAGCAAACCAGGCATAGCTGAGAGGGCAGGGAAAATATGTGCGACAGTCGCGGAGGATAAATGTAATTCCTTTTATTGGATTAGGGGTAGGTAAAGTAGGGTGTTTGTTAGTTCGCGAAGATAGACTTTGTGAGGTTAATGAGTGGTGATGTGAAATTTGTCGATCCGCTGCTGGAATGTATCCAAGGTCGTACCGCAGTAGTACGACCCTGGAAGCGGGGGACAGAACTGCGGCACCCACCCGCAGATGACAGTCATCTCTCTGGAAGCAGAAAAAATGTTAGTTTCCAGACATAAAACAGTAATTAGGAAGAGGAAGTGGTTGGTGGTGTAATTTAATTAAATGACCTACACCGTTATTTCGCTTGCAGCAATTATGTGGAAATGAATGTTACGTGTTGTTAGTGCTTGTGTGTGTTAGTGTAGGTGTGCTACTTCACAATCCCCACCAGCTGCTGCAGAGAGCACACTACGCCACAGCCTCCTCAGTTTTGCTGCTAAACTGACAAGAGGCCGCCTTGGAATCGGCAGTGGCGACGGACCATACATTCAAGTATCTGTCGGATGGAAGACGTGTCGCAGCGCATCTGTGTGTATGAGACAGAGTGTTTGCAATGTAATACGCAGGGCCAACGCCAGCCAAGGGCTATATGGAGTATGTTTTGCCGTTTTTCTGCTATCGCATATTGCTTCGCTTCAATTTATATGAGTGAGTGTGGGAATAATCACGCAGGGCTGATTATCTACTGGGATAATTAAGGGGTCGTAGTCCCCGAGGCCGTATGTTTTCGTATTTTCACTGTTGGCACAATCAGTGTAAAATTGTTGTGCTAATTAAACAAAGTGCTCATCCAGTTTCCTAATGATTAATTCGCGATGCGCGTATGCCAGTCTACGTAGCACAAGTTATTTGTTAGTAATTTGTTGTTTGGTAAGTTTTATTCTTTCCTTTTAAAGCACAACTTGGCGTTCGTGGTTTCCACTGCAATCGATCAGGCGAAGTTTTAAGTAACTAAATCATATTTGGTCTCTCCGATATGGCAGTCAGTATTAATTATGCCAAAATAAAAATAAACCAATTTAAAGGACAGAATTCTTTTGACTAAATATGTGACAGAACATTTTGTAAGTTGTAAAAAAATATTTCCCCCCCCCCCCCCTCATATTTATGTCGTAAACATAAATAATATATTTTCAGTTGGCACTTTATTTTGCACAAATTGTTATAATTAACATATAGATAATATTGTTAGTACAGTTATTAAATTTACAATGCATGTTATATCAATTCAATAATATTGCCTATGAAATAATTTGTAATGTCTTATGTTGTTTGCACTGCACGACAATCGTCCTGTAAACTCTGCAGTGTTGTAAGTGGAAAGCTCATACAAGGTTATCTTTGGTGTTTACGAATGTTTAGCTAAGGCGAGTTTCGAAATTTGATGACTCCGTCTTTATTGTCCTATTTTCTCAGCCGTTTATGTCTCGTATTAACGGCTGTTTTACATTTGGCCTTTTTCTACGCTCTTATGCTTTGAAATTAAGAATCGCCGCCTTTGTGTGGTCCACGACTTGATGTGAATGCGGTTCTCAAGTTAATAGATGTCGGATTGCTGGCCCTGAAACTGCTGAAAATGGAAATCTGATCAGGTGTAACCTCTTGCCCCGAGGCAACACGCCCCATTAAGGAGATTGGCTCGGCGTTCCTGCAAATTTCGCCAGCGGACCAGCGAAAACAAACAAATAGCTATGATTTTGCCGTAATAACCATGCATGTCGTAGCGATTACCTGGCATCGCTACACCGCCTAAGGTCGTGCGGCGTATAGCTGGTGGCCGAGTGCAGTGGTTTCGCAAACATGCCCTACTTGGCCCAGTTATAAAAAGGACCCACATGGCGCTGCCCCACTCTCCCACAGACGCACCATGTATTGAGACGATATACTTGTGAGTGAGATCGTAGGCTGAATACGAAGGAAGCAGATGACCCTAGGCCCCAGAGGATCTCTGGGGCCAACCTGTTCTACGAGATTTGGAGATCATAAACGTGTTTGCAGTAGGGAACTATTCTGGTACGAGTCATTACCCCTTTCACCCTTGTAAGAATAATTTCGGCAAGGTTACGGCATAGCTGCGATATATTTGTGAATCTTGTTAAACCGTTGTTTCAGTAAATCTTAATAACGTAATTGTAATCTACTTGTTCTGTAATGTAAAAATATACCTATTGTTGTGTAACGTAAATGTATTATGTTCTTATACTTAGAGTTTGTTTGTTATAGCAAATATATTTATTTTATAAATGACCCTTCTTATTTGGCCACCATCACGAGTACCCGCCGTGACACCCCTTATCTCCTTTGCCGTAATCTAGTGTTTGATGTTGTATCGAGTATAGAGTGTTGGATACCAGAGATAATTAGTATAAAGGAGGAAGGGAAGTGTTACACTGGTGGAGCCGATGTTATATTTCCACCTCTCTGCTGCCAAGCTCCACCTGGTCCCAGGCCATTTCATTATCGTGTCATTGAACATTATAATTTATATTTTTCAGACGTGCAATATCATTGAGAGTAAGCCGTCTTCCCCCGTATATATGGGGCACTCACCTACGCTAATTGTTGTTCTACTCTCACAGTAAGCCAGCATGGCGTAGGTCAGTTACCACGCGCGCAACTTAACGTTTGCATAGCAGCCTTGCCGAGCTATCTTTCTTACCCACCCATTTCCCTCAGAATGCTTCTATTCGTAGTTAGGATTTTGTAATTTTATTGCTTATAATGCATAGCGAATGTACTTCCAATTGTCTGCTTGATCCACTCCAGTTGTGTTGTGAGCTGTCGGAGTGGGTTCTCTCTTCTTTCCTCTAGTTTGTTTAATTTTAAGTTTATACAAATTTTCGCTAACGTGTTGCAATGAGCACACCACACACGTCCACAACACAATCGATTAGAGAATTAGTTCAGTCATTTACACATACCTCAGCCACACCTACACGAATATTAGACAGACACGAACAGTTGCTAACTCACTTAACCAATGTTAACACAGCACACATTACACCCATTGAACGAACTTCTTAACACCAATCAACACTTTACCAGCCTGGTGCAAGCTGTTATTATTTGCGTACATGCCCAGTCCACTCACTACAGTAAACGAATACACATCAAATCTCCATCCCTGCCACGTACACTGACAACACTGTATATACACCCAACATTCCACACCCCATGTCGTCATTTTACAACACCCACAACATATCCACACATTCTCTGGAGACAACCACCAAAGTATCGAGGAATTTTTAGACACATTTAACAACGCAAGTGAAGTTAACGGTTGGGCTGAAATTGACAAACATTCACAAACATCATCTAACATTTTATCTGGTAGGGGTTGCAAAGGGAACCTACGAAAACTTATATTACGCCGGAGCAGCTGAAATCACTTGGCAACAAATTGAGGATAAATTATTACACACATTCAGCAAACTTGAAACACAGAATAGATGCAAACACCTATTACACACCGCACGACAACAACACGGCGAAAGCGCACAGGTCCATATCGAGAACTTGACTTTTTATACGAAGAAATGTACACCACAATTGCCTGAACAAGAATTCTTGAACATCATTTGGAACTCTATTTTGCCAACACTTGCTGACAAGCTTATCCTTTTGGACAACACAACACTAGATGAGCTACTCCGCAACATTGAAAACATCGAGCGAGGCATGTACAGTTACCAACAAAACATTACACAACATATACCAAACCTACTACATGTTAACCCCCCCCCCCCCCCGAAGAAATTTCCAGTTTAAAGTGACATACAGACGCTCAAAAACACCAATTTACACCCCCCACGTCCTGTACAATACATCCAAGCACATACATATTCACCCCCACCCTCTCCTCACTCAGAAACACACACGTTCAACTCACGTACTGCCGCTCAACGGTAATTAACTGGCCACAGAACAGACAACACCACAGACACCCATCTCACCACGCACCCTATAACCAACACTACACACACCACCAGGCAGGCCCCTTCATAACAGAAAATGGACACATACGAAGATGCATTTCTGGGGTACCGTACAGGGAACATTACAGTGGAAAACATGTCTCCCCTCGCCCAGGAGCAGCAGGCTGGTGTTCGCGCCATGTGCAATGCATATTTTAATAAAAAGGTGCCCAGCTTAACGTATGCAGAAATCACCAGTTTTAACGCCAAGGGAATTCATTTCAAATCAAATCCCACCACACCCTGACTCGCTACACCAACCAATATTGTGCAACAGAACCAACCCCGGAAATCATATCCGCCATATATTTTGCAACAGCAAAGCCTCAGTATAATCATGTCAGATGGACCAAACTTCCTTGTAGGCAACCACTGTGTAAACAATTATCCACGCCGCAGTCTGTAAAGCGTTCACACAAAGCACCGACACATCAACCACCACGTTCAAAGCCCACCTGCAGCGACACGCACTAGCGCGGCGTCCCCCACTTCTACAAAATTCAGGTCGCGGTTGCCATACCTCCAGCACCCCGCATGCGAGAATGCAGCATTGCCACATCGCAGTAATCCCCTGCAGCGCAGCCAGCAGTTCACGGTCCCTGTAGCCACGCTAGCGATACTTGCACACTTTGCCGCTACATAGCACATAAGATTCGTCAGTGCTCCCTATTTTCCAATCAGAATTTTGCATTTTCAACGGACATTGGTGACCACTTTCGCCTGTTTAAGAATACATTTCAGCTGACACCATGTACCATCTTTCTGACTCACTCCACTCCCACTCCCGCTGTGGTGCGTGCTGACTGTTTTCTAAATAAGGACGCCGGGGACCGCAATGATGAGCGTTTGTTGGGAAACATGCTGAGTTGCCTAGAATTGGAACATGAAAACAAGTGCGTGCTACTCCCCTTTCACTATGAGAGCCAAACGTTACTAGTACTGCTACACCTTGCGTACTTGTCACTATTAAGGGCAAAGAATACTATGTGTTAGTCCACACATGATGTTCATGTAGCTGTGTAGCCAGCACCATCTTATCAGATCAGCCCCTTTCCCCTCTCAAGGCAAATATTACACTAGTTGCGGCCACATCGATTTTGCCCCCTCCTAAGTTTGAAACTACTATCTACTAAAATATTAACGGTCGTACTTATCCATATATATTTTTAGTCCTTGACGACCTCCAGCAAGATATCATTTTGGGTGTACGTTTTCTTAAGAAATACAGCATCATCTCTATTTTAAAGTACAATATTCTCTTCATCCATGCCCACGATGAGAATAGAATCACCGAAATTCTAATCGTTTCCGATAGCGCAGACACTCCCGACTACTCGTCCATTAACCATTGTTGTAATGCTATCGAGGCTTTTGAAAATCAACCCCCCCCCCCCCCGGGTCATTCAGTTAACGATAACCTTTCTCTTGGCCGGAAACGAGCCATTCAAGATATTACAGATCATTATAATGACAGTTTCACTAATTGTATACTAGAGCTTACAGAGGCACAATACTTTGAAATTAAGCTATACTTAGACACTGACAAACCCATTGCTACTCGTCCCTATCGAATCAGTCCCAAAGTGCATGACAACCTTTTACTTCAAATAAAAGATATGGTTAATGCTGGCACTATACAAGAAGCCGATTCCCTATATTCTGCCCCTAGTGTTGTCATTTCCAAAAAGAGCGGTGGCCTTCGATTTTTGACCGATTTTCGAAAACTCAATCAACATCTTACTAGGGTGCAATAGCTGCTGCCACAAACGGAGGACATTTTAAATGTGTTGCAACATTCCCCTTTCATCACTAGCCTTGACTTATTTTCTGGCTTCTATAGCATTCCCATTCACCGTCAGGATCATTAAAAATTGGTTTTTAACTTTGATAGGGTGTGATTAATCGAGTATCAAAGAATGCTACTGGTCCTCAGTACTTCGCCCCAATACTTTCAAATGTTCATCAACAAGTTTTAGGCCTCCTGAGATGGACTGCAGCGATTGCTTACATTGACTCCAATATCCATAAAGTCTTCCAAAGATTGTGCCAGTTCAATGTTAAGATCAATACCCAAAAGTGGTCATTCGTCCAACAAACAATTAAGGTTTTAGGCCACATCATAACGCCCCAGGGCATGCCCACAGACCCCGATAAGGTAGCTGCAATTGAAAATATGGCTCCCATACTAAACTTAAACAAATTCGCACCTTTCTGGGGATGAATTCTTACCTGCGAAGATATATATTCTGCATTAGGCATCCCTTGCACAACCATTGATTTATCTGACCAAGCATACTACTCATTTTTAGATTTGAAATGAGTAATTCTTCAGGTGCCATTACGACAAAATTTTAATGAGGGCCATGAGATCATTCTAGCATCCGATGTTAGCAACACTCTAAACACTGACATGTCGCAGCGTTCAATTCTATGAAATTTTCTATTCAAGAGGGGTACTGGAGCACCATGGAAAGGGAGCTATCGGCCATTAAATATTAATGCACAGATTTCGTCAGTACCTTTATGGGCGCAAATTTACAATTGAAACCGATCAAGCCAGTCCGCGATATCTACATTTCATGGCGGACCATAATGCACGCATTCAAAATATGACAATTGCCTTAAGCGAATTTGATTTTTAAATTAATATTGTGAAGGGTAAATTGAACACACTTCCCGATGCACTCAGCAGCGTCCCCACTGCCCTGCAGGTTGCTGAGCAATCTACCACAGTCTACAACACCCACTACATTGTCAAAGACGATATGATGACTTGTACTTAGCTTTTAAAGGCATTTGCCGAAGCCATTTTTCAAAACAATAACAAGGCATCTGAAATTAGTGCATCAGTGGCCAAATACATTAGACAACACTGGGACGATGTTAAAGACCACTTCATTTCCGCATGCAATCCCAGTGAGAGGAATAGAATCGCCTCCGCAGTAGCTACAGAAGACATTTTTCCTATTCATTTAATTATCAAAGTCATAACTACCCTCTACCAAGGAAACATTGAAGTTATTAGACAAAGGCATACTTCTACACTCGCCACAACATGCATTGACCCAGTCTTCAAATGTGCTATTCTTATTGACCTTTTTGATTGTATCATCCATTTTCTCCCCATTTATACGCATGCCCAGGAATATATTCAGATAGATGACGAATCAGTATTACATCTGTGCCCTCTCCCTTTTCCTACTCCTCCCTTCATTGGTGAATACGATAACGACCCCCATATTCATAAACTTAAAAGGCCTCATTACACCCTGAACAAGCCAAAACGAAATATTGTAGGTTGAGTTGTCGCTATGGTATGGCCACCATCTGCGAAATATTTTTTAATGTCCAGTCACACCAGGGGTCGTCTAAAATAGCACTTGTCCCTCAATTCTGCCTCATACATCATCCAGGCCCATCACGACGCCATATTTGGGTAAGAGTGTTTTGGTGTGCTCAAAACATTGCAGAAAATTAAACAATCTTACTTTTGGGACACAATGTTCACTAACATTCAAAAGTATGTTCAATCCTGCCCTGAATGCCAAAAGATTAAAGCCATCACCTCCCAATCATGGGCCAGTTAAACCCAATCCCACCGCAGCCGCTTTTGAAAAATTGGGCTCTAGATGCAAAAAAAGGCCTTTACCTGCCATGACCCATCACAATAAGTATGTTTTAGTAATGATGTAATACGCCACACGTTATGTCCGTGCAAAGCCAATTCAATCCATTGATGCAGCCACCTGTGCTGAATTCATAAAAGATGTTGTCTTGCAGTTTTCAAAAGAACTAATTAGCAACCTTCTCAAGTCCCTAGGCTTTCGAAAGCTCACTACTTCCACAAACAACCCCCGTTGCAATGGTTTAGTCGAAAATAATAATCGCTACATTGGGGAACAAATTACAGCCTGTGCGAGTGCGGACCAATTAAACTTGGATTTGTACATTCCATTCATTCAGTTCAACTACAATACAAGCTTAAATAGTTCGAAGAAGTTTGCGCCCTTCTGTTTGCTTTGAGGGGTTGAAGCCGTCCTCCCCACGCCAATAAATTTCAGAGCGGGGACATAATTGGTGCGAGAAATTTTAGCCTCTCGTGAAATAGCCAGAAACAATTAAATTCTGGCTCAAAGCCTTCTGAAAGCCCAGTTTTATATAACGCACAGGAAAAAACACCATACGTGTTAACGACTACCTTAGGGTGTGTAACCAAGGAAGACAATGCTCCAACCCATTGCTTTTGCGGCCCGTATAATGTCACGAATGTGTTAGGCTAATCCACTGTTCGAGTGCAGACAAACAAATCTGGTGTCCCTAAGTTTGATAATGTCTATACGCGGCATGCCAAGTTGGCGCACACCCGATTATGTTTTGTAATAATGTCGCTCTGTATTTTGTATCTTTCTGTGTCAGTGTCTAATATTTATGTAAAATGTGTTACAGATTCTCTTATTCCATCGTATGTCACGTGCTAACCTGTGGATGCTAATCAGCATGCGTGATGCAGCGAGTAACAGCCACAGCGTGCCTTCTCAGTCGCGTCCCTGCCTCTCCTACCGCCGTCGTCCTACTGTTCCACGGGCAGCACATGGTAGAGGGTATATCAGGTTCGCCACCTACTCTCCTCACTTCTCGCCACCACACAGCGTAGCGGCAATGCTCTTCCTACCGCCGGCCAAGGTTGGCTGCACTCCCTATGGGGGGAGCCACTCTGTGCAGGCCTCTGGCATTGCTGGGTAAACGGGGGGGGGGGGGGTGCAGGCCGCGCTACTTCCAGAGGGTGGGGTGCTATCTCTGCCCACATGGCCATAACGACCTTGTGTTTTTGTATTCTTCTAGCAGCAGCTGGACTTTCCACGCAACCTACCTTCCGTACCCACTCAAGGCTGTATTACGTCACTGTGGTGCCTGACGTAGTATACGAGACCAGCATCCCACTGGTATACATAATCCTGCTACAGTTTCCGTCGCCACCGGATGAGCTGGACCAATGCCTCCACATCGCCTGTGCCGATCACAACACGACGACATGTACAAATGGAAATTTTTTTAACAATTACATGAAGGGGATCGAAGCGGGAGTACTGAGAGATTATCACACCTACGTCATTACTCCTTTCCGTGCAAAGTGCAGTATCCAAGTCATAAGAGACATGAGGATTTGGTGCTAGAATTTTATGACAAATAAGCACCTCCTCGCTCTCCTACAAAATTACTTGAGCCTGACCAGCAAATCCGAGAACTCACAACCAATGTCTACATTACACACAAGGCATTGAATGTATGTTTTAGTATTGTTAATGATATTACCCACAAAGCTGAAACCAAAATCCATTCCTTATCTAAAGATATCAATGGCATTTCCACTGCAATTAAGTCCCAACAAACTGCATTTAGCGCGGCTCGCTCATTGGAAACACAAGTACATTTGCTTGTGTCAAGTGTTTTACACCTTGTCAACAGCCTAATCATCGAGCATTCTATCGAATCTTTCATCCACTCATGTCAACTCCACAAACTGCTGCTTGCAGCAGTTTGTGGAGAACTCAACTCACTCGCGACCTCGTGGAATTGCAAAAACAGTTGAATAAAATCAAACTTACACGCAGAATCACCACTGAGGAACTATTTAAGTACTATTCTTTCGAATTCAATGATTGTTCATTTTCAGAACCGCAGTTAGTGATTAAATTACAAGTGCCCCTAATTGACATACATTCTCTATGGCATATTTATAATGTCAAGTCTGTCCCGTATCACTTCAACAATCATTCCTGCATGCTACAACCGCCATCACAGTCATTGCAATCGACGACAATACAGAAACTGTTAAGGCAATTTTACCCTCCATCTACCCCTCCCAAGAAGTTGTATTCATCCCTCCAGATTCTCTCATCAGCGACAATGTCAAATGTGTGACCGCTGCCATTTTGTTGACTGATGTTAGTTCCTTGTTCAAATCATGCAAGTACCTTTGCACACTTGCCATCACCTTTACGTGCCCTAATATTTTCCCCCACCAGTTAATTTTAACCACCCCCCCCCCCAAACAAAATGGACACTTGTACGAACTCATTGCTAGACACAATTATCCCCACCCACCCCTTAGGAGATGTGGAGCTCCATGTCCTGTGTGGTTGCCAGGTTGCCACACCCGCCAGCATCATTATTCACACCGCAAATCTGTGTGATTTGCGGGTTCCTGTCATGCATCTCCATCAAATGGTCATTCTGGTACACTGGCTCTCCGAGGAGTCGTTTCACCTTCCCCAATGGTCCCTACTAGAGGGAATTCATTTCTACAACATATCAGCTGCTCTGAATGCTGACTGGCATGTCAACCATACCGGATTTACTATTTTGCAAGATGTTCTCCCCAGCACTACTAGTAGCACATTCACGTCCCCTAAGCTATTTTCCCTCATCGACCCTGCTCATTTTGACTACTTCATCCTTGTCTCACTGTTTTTTCTAGCCTGCATTGTGATAACTTTTTTAATCAAGTTAATGAAAATCTCTACCCTACATATGCACCTCAATACGCCCCAATGAGTTGTTTTACACATCTTGGTAAACTCCCGCCAGAATACTCCACTGTGTCTACCTGCCATATGATTTGTATTTACTCCTATTATTTTATTACTTTTATGGCAATCAAGTGAATTTAACTTCCTTTTTACATGATGTCCCAGCTGTTTTATAAAACATTACAACTTAGACCAGGTCTGGACTTATTGTCGATTTTTATGAGTCATTTAGCAAGCCTTATGGCAGGCTCACTTACCTTGCCTATGTGTTATTATGCCATACTACTGCTATTCAACTATATCTTGTCGTATTTTAGTATAGCTTCACATTATGCTTTGTGTGTGTACTGTTTCTATTTTTTTTATTCAACGATTTTATGGTGGATTTCCCATGTGGCCTAAGGAGCATCCACGATGTCAACAGAGAATTAAGAACTATTACATAATGTAGAGTGCTCCCATTCAGCTTTATTTGACACATTTCTACATTGTAAACAGGCTCTGTTATCCCCATTTGTACCCGCATTATTCAGATATGTTCAGTACACTCACCCCCCCCCCCCCTAGTAAGTCGTTGTTTTGTGTATATAGGTTAATTGATTATATTTGAATTTATATGAGCATTATATCACCTGCAGACTTTTGCTATACTTTAGGTCATTTTGAAGTTAAAGTGTTATGCCTCCTGGCATTGTCGTTAGTATAATGGTAATTGAGCTCATTCCTACCGTCTTGGATGTTGCAACACTTCAGCTTATCTATATTTGGCACGAGCTGCGTTTCTATGACTATAAATTTTTATGTTTTTGCAGTTCACACTGCAAAAACATAAATACTGCTCTTACCCCTTTTACAAGGAATCCAGTAGAATTGAAGTATTTTTGATAAGGATTGAGGTAGCCCTATTGATTAATATAAGATTTTCTTACCTTACCCTTCTCCATTAAAGGAAGTGACGTCGAATAATATTCCCCACTTAGGGTTGATATCCAATTCATATACCAGTGAACCAAGTTCTCTACATACTTTTTTTTTTTTTTGAGAGAGTCAGTTAGTATGTCTCCTGGTATTATAGGTGACATTACAGTAACTAAGCTTAGGCCTACACTTTTGTCTCTTACAAGACCTAACCTATGTATATAATTACACCAGCTGCATTAATGTGACTATGCATTAGAGTTATTGCAGTTCCAACTGCTTTTGCACTTTTCCAAGGATTTCTGTATGTGTAATATGTTTATTGTACGAACTGAGGTTGAACTATTATTTTATTACTTTCACCATACACTAATGGATATGAGTAGATTATTGCCCTTTACATAGGGCTTCTTTCAAGCTATTATCAGTGACCAAGGGTCTCTATTTATGTACATCTTGTTGAGAATTGAGATTTCGTGCATCCTGGCATTATGTGTGTTTGCAAGTACTTTTCCTTAGGCCTAGGGGTCTTTATTACTATTTACTTAGTATACCTCACAGTTACAGTACCTGTAATATTAATTAAATTGGCAATGCTTCAGCAGTTATGCACAGAATGTACATTCAGACTTTGCAATTCTATTCCTGCTTTGAGAGCGGTAGCAACTCTCTATATAGGACGTTTATTTAAGGATTTATTTCTTTTAAGGTCACGAGTGTCTACTCTTATTGACAGTTAGGGTCAATCGTTTTTACTCACTATCGAAGGAAAGTACAAACTTGTTCCTTATTGTGCTTGTCACTTAGGCCCAGGATTAAGTGCATATAATTATGCTTTTATACATTTAGCTACCTCATGGCCTTACCAGTAACACAAACAAACAAAAAAACACAAAAAAAAACAACAAAACAAAGAAACTAAAAAAACTAGTAACTATTTCTGTGCATTCCCAGCAAACACAACCTGTCCGCAAAGTGTCGGTAAATTATCGGCCCGGTGCCTGTACTGTTGGCAGCTGTCACTTCAAGGCCAGAAGAGAGCCATCTGACAACGGCGTGACATCTTTTTTGAGACAGTATGTTTGCCATTAGAAAGAAGGAAACGGCCCACTATATTTTTTTGGATAACAAATAGATATCACCTAAATTATGTCGGCATGATATCTAACAGCCAACATGTCGCCAATAGCAAAAATTATGTTCTGCCCCGATTTCGATATAGCATCTTATATTTTCGGTAAGCTGGCAGTCATATTTTTTATTCCGGCATGCTAACGTTTTCCAGATATGGCTCTTTATCACAGTAAAGATACAAATATGATGTCATTTCGCCGACAAATTTTTGGAAATGTGTTTAGATTAGACAAGATATAAGCAGGCTGTTAACAGCTTGACATCTTTTTTGAGACAGAATGTTAGCCGTTAGAAAAAAGGCAACAGCCCACTGTATTATTAGGATAACAGATGGATATCACTTTAATTATATCGGAATAATATCTCACAACCAACATGTCACCAATAGAAAAAATAATATTCGGGTCCAATTCCGATATAGCACCTTTATTTTTTAGGAAAGCTGGCTGTCATTTTATATATTCCGGCCCACTTACTTTTCTAACGAATCACATTTACTATACCCAGAGGAATGCGGTAAGGTTTATGACATTGATAAATGATAAGTGTCTAGTTTCATATGGAAAATAATAGAGGCTACTTTTCGACTGAAAATTAAATAGAAGCAATTGCTAACATTTACTGATTTATACTAGTTTATTTAGGCATTTTTACAGAAATTTATGAATTTTAAAGATTCGGTTTGGTGTGAGCACGATTCAAAACAAATTTATTTTCCAAAAACCAAACATTTATTATTTAAATGGATCCTGCAATGAAGATATAGAGGATTGTCCACCTAACGTGGACACTCCTACATTTCCGCAATGGTTGCTGAGCGAACAACTTTACATTGAATAGTTTTGGGAAAGTTGTAAATGTGCCGGTGAAGAAAATAGTACTTCAACATTTTTTTTTTACTTTGACTGCGTTGGTAAAATAAAGATTAATTAACTCCATAACGTTACTGCAAACTGGACTTTTAGATTGTATTATTTATTTCAGTAAAGATTTTATACGTTCAAAGCCCACTTTCCTTGGAATGATAGACATTTGCAACAGTACGAATGTCATCCGGGATATAAGACCCCCCTCCAAATGATTTATGCTTTGTCACCAAGAAACTGAAATTGTTTTCCTGCCAGTCACGGAAAATATAATACCATCCAGGGGGTGTAGAGGACGTAGAGGATTCGATAATATTTAATTTTCCTCAAAATAAAAGTGCAATTATTTGTATCAGTAATGGCTACCGATATTATCGTGGGAAAACGCAACATTGATTGAAGAGTAATTTGGAAAATTTATAACATTTTGACAAAAATTTTTCCATCAGTTGGCATACATTGCTCAATCTACAGCTAAACTTATGTATTTTTAATCCCTTTATTTATTCAACAAAGAAAATTTTCATAATTTTTTCATTATTATTATTTTTCAGTATTATTATCTAAAATTAGGATGTGAACTGCAAGTCTTCATTGCTTTAGGACGGCCACTACGAACGAAAAATTAATTTTATAACTTTGAATTTCCTCCAAAAAAATTCTAATTTTAGTGCTCTAAAATAAGATATTCTAATATTGACACCAAAATTCGCAAAATGGAAAATAATAAACAATAATACGTTTCTGCAATAGCAACATAGTGCTCTAGAATTGCTTCATATTTTTCACTGCCCCTGTTCCTGGAACTTCCAGTCAGCGATGTCTACATTATATAGCACGGATGCTCTGCCAGTATCACTATTCAGGTTCAGAATTGTGAGCTACTGTAAAAAACTATTTGTTATTCTGTGACATTGATAACAACAAAATGGAAAATCTTTCATAATTGAGAAGTTAATTTTCAACGATAATTTAAATATAATGGAGCTTTCAAAATATAAAATTGGACTTCAGGAATTTTTTTTATAGGTTATTATTCATAAATCTGAAATTAGTTGTGATCACGTATATACACATGAATATACACAACTCTTAAGAGTGTTTTGTCATAATACATTTTGAATGCTTTGAGAAGTAACTTTCGAATGATGCCTTGCCTAAATACTTTAAAAATTAATTTGTGTCGCTAAAATGATTTTCTTTTCGTGATTCGTATTGTTTCAATATATAAAAATCACTTTGTTGTATAAATTTATACTCTTTGAAAACAGCATAGATTCGAGATAAAAGACGTAAATAAAGAAAATCATTTTAGTCTTTCCGTGAGGTAATCGTGCAAATTGGAGAACATGTACCTCCGACTTCAAAACCTGATCTATAAATAAAGTCAGCTTCCCTGTCACCTTCCACGCCAGAAAAACTGTCCCACATTAAGTTCAGAAGAGGCATAAATAGAGTGAAAGTGGTTGCAGGATCAAAAAAGTTACGAAGTATCAAATACGATTATTAGAGATCATGTTTCATCGCACCATAGTGTTTATGCAGGGTTCAAATGAGTGATAATCTTTTTATTTCTGGCTTGAATATATTTGAGTTAATTTTCATCTCTTCACGATTCTGTTTTCACTGTTACTCTACGAAATGTCAGCCTTTATCACTTGTACTTAACTTGAACTATATTCAAAAGTCACAGTCCTCACATCACCTACTCACCCACGCCACCGAATACAATGCAAGCCAGTTTGACTGGTTATGAAAACATTAGTTTAGTACTTAATTACTCTCTACACTATTTACAACTAAGAAACTCCTTTAATACGACTTATGTTGTCAAAAGTCACAAATCGCGATGCATTTTACAGTGAATCAATAAACAATTTACTTTGTACATTTAATGGATAAAATTGTTGTCCTGATTTAGTTCGCTATGTTGTCTCGTACTTTTAATAACGAATACAAGTAAATCAATAAATTTGCGTTCATTGCTTTCTTTCCTGTAAAAATCAAGAGATCACATAAAGTCTACGTACATTTCATGATTAATGAATAATCATAAGCCACATTGATACTTCAAATTTATAAATCAAAATAAGGCATTTATCAAGTATTATAGAGCTATCAATAGACACACTGCAGCAGAAATGTTTGGTAATTTTGGAGCTTCGTGAATAGAGAATGAAATATGCACGAATTTCAGGACACTTTATTTAAAACCTATTATTAATTAAATCGAAAATCAAGTCGCTCGATCTAAAATTGAGTAAACTTTTAAAAAGATTGATGATTTTCACCATAGCCTTTTCATTTTATTTATGGTGTAAAATTGATTTTTTTTTTCAAATAAAACTGTTAATTTCCATTAATGAAATTACGTTGATTGTACGATGTAGGCACAAACATAAACATACAAATGCTGGTATTTTGTTTCCAACAAATAACCAACACATCACCAATGACGTCGATTGAAATAAGATTTTGTTCGTGGGCTAAATACACTGATTAGAAATAAGGCAGTTACAATTGTTGACATAATGTTCGTTACACAACTTTGGCACAAGGAATGCTTCATACAAAATGCCAACAGTTCTTTAAGAAGAGGTAACCAACACATGACTCACTAAATAAATTTAAATAACACATCATTGTATATTTAAAAACTTTAAACTTAAGTAAAAAATTCTTGCAAAATTGTTGTTAACATTTTCACACTCGGGGGATTTACTGAATACAATAAACTTTACAAAAGGAACACCGACAAGAATGTTATGAGACATTACCACTGTGCCTGTCAGTGGGCGGCAAAAGACAGATGAGCGAAGAAGAACGAAGACCCCAAGAAAACCTTCTTATCGAAATAACTTAGTGTTATTTACTAGTATCACACTTTAAAGTTGTTAATTTACAAATATTTTGAATTCGTACATTTTAGTAAATTGTTGCATATCTAGTTCTATACTTCCTAAACGGCACATTAAAAATCTTTACGAATTCTTCAGAATTTTCGTCATTAACCTAACAGTGCAAAATCTGGGCAGATCTACAAGTGCTCTAATTATTTTACTATCGAACAAGATCTACTAATACCCGAAACACCTGTCTGCGTGAAACGTTCCTACCAATTATCGCGTTGCAGCCTCACATGTGGGTCTCTCTGAACTCACTGTGGCAGCTTCACTACACGTTAAATAATAAAGCTGTGCACATACTGGGACTTCAAAGCTAGCGCCCCAGACGAGACTTCGCTCAAAGCTGTAGTGCCCCAAGATACGAAGACTATTACTGACATGAAGGTTCCACATCAGTACTATGATTTGGTATGTTCGGGGGCCAAGAGATTGGTGAGTAGGATTAGGATTCGATGGATCCGCCATCTTGTAACGTCACCCGATCGCCATCTTGGATGTCATTGACCTTTCAGCCCCAACCCAAGTAACATATGACCTTGACCTTGATAACATTATACTTTGAACACAAAAAAACACTAAAAAACCTTAAAATTTTTAAAAAATTCCAAAAATTCTAAAATAATTCCAAAAACATTTCTTACCAAAATTATTCAAACTTGTTAAGAACTATTAAAAAAATTATTAAAAGGATCCACAGAAGTGACCCATTTTTTCCAGAAATGCTGACAGGGATCAGCGACCCAGGTTTCAGGGATCAGCGACCCAGGGTCAGGCCCAGGTGACCAGGAGACATGGACCAGTTCCTATGATGTCTGACTTGACCTTTGACCCCAACATCAAGAAAATCCCAAAATATTGCCAAACAATTAATAAAACCAATTAAAATATTTTAAACAATTTTCATTCAAAATTTTATTAAAATTGTTTTAAAAATTCTAAAAATCGTTTCAAACTTTATTTTTATAACATTTTATTTAAAAATTTCATAATTAAAAAAACCTTTAATCCTGGCAGCCATTATTCCCTTTTTTCCTTCGAAATTTTCCTTTTTCTTTAAACACTTCCCTTACAAATTAAAAAATGAATCGTTTCCAATTTTTTAAATAAAAATCTTACATTTCCAGAGGTATCGACCCGCACCACCAATTACTCACCTCTGTTCGATTCCAGTAGACGACTGACTCCCTCGCCTTCACTGCCATCACATATACTCATTCCACGATCTTTATTTTTTCATTTGTCATTTCTTTACATCCTATTGGAGGCAGCCATCATTGTTTTTATGTTACTGGAGGCTACCATATTTGTTTATATGTTACTGCTGATTGACTCTCACATTCACTCGACTGCCATCTTTGTGCATATGTTACTGGAGATGGCCATATTTGATTTTTTCGTACATCATTTGTTTATATATTACTGGAGCTGCCATATTTGTTTCTTTCGTGCATCATTTGTTTACATATGTTACTGGAGGCTGCCATGTTGGGAGGCAGCCATCTTGCTAAGTGCAGTTCTCCATGTTTTTTTTATTGTCATTTGTTTTAAATTGTGTCTCTCACCTTTGTGCGACAACATGATTATGCCACATGATATAGACCTGTACTGAATGGTGACATTGACCATTCCTGAAAAGAACTTAAATTTATTTATTGTTTTTTATTCTTATATATAAATTAGTAAAATACATATATAAATTTTTATTAAAATACAGCATATATATTTTACATAAAATTTATTGTACACACAATAATATATACAAGTTTATTAGTCTTCTTCGACGTTCACCGCTCGATGACCGCCTCGGCGACCCAGGAATTGTAGTGGGCAGGGAAACCCCACCACTTGAAGCTGGCGATGACCAAGCGACTCATCGTATGTTGCCTGCTTCCGTAAGTTCTTCGATGATTGACACTATCTCGTTAGTGTGGCAGTAATTTCCAACACTTTGCAAAGCAAGCAGTAGCTGCAGCCTATCCACCAGCTCGTTCGGGTCGTCCCAGAATACGTAGTCAATGTTCTTACCGTCGCCTATCTTCTTCATACCTTCGCCGCTTTTCAGTGCTAAGTCACTGAAGAGGTCTTCTAGAATGTCGATTTTTATCGTGATCTTCATCCTTTTAAACACCTGTCTCAGGATCGTTGTCCTTCTAAAGTGCGTGTGTGAGTTCGAGCAAAGTCTTGTATTGCAGGACGTCGGATTCTGTAAACTCACTGGGCTCCTTGCGAAATAGAAGTTCGTATAGTCCGAGGGTACCACGGACCATGTAATTGCCAACTCGGATGCTCCAACCTGGTAGAAACTTTATTTCATCAGCACCGAGGAATAATTTATCATTATACATGTATACACCATATGTCGTATCATTAACACGAGATGTGAACGATCGTAAGTACCGTCGAGCCAAAGCATTAGATTTCAGGGCTCTCCTCCGTACTTTCTTCTTTTGTGGCAAATCCACGTCCGATCCATCGTCCTGATCTTACTGTACTTCATCATGCTATCGCTTCTTCAAAGGCTTAGCGGTATTGTCGATTTCAGAATTTACAATTACAGGTCCTCCATAGCTCTCCCTGAGTACATCGAGACGATGACAGGCTTAAAAATTTCTTCATTTATATGGTCGGGTGAAATTTTGGCTCTCTTGGTGAGCAAATAATTTGAGCGGACAGACTGAATCACCCGATGTAGTTCGCTAGCAATGTCCGCCATCATACTGAAGAAAAATTCTCACTGTCTCTCTCTTTTATAGGTTTAGTCGTGAGTCTCCACCAACATACTTTCGATCTTGCTCAGACGTTCGCTGTAATTTTGAATATCTGTTTTCGTGGCGAGATGGGAAATCGAGTTATAGAACGTATATGTCATATATTCTTCCAGGTTATTCAGATTCCCTTTATTTTGTGCAGATGCTAGATTCAATTTGTCAATAATTTGCCTTTGAACACTCGTCACGTGCTCGTCCATGGCCACCATATCGTGGACGATCTCTATTTTCACACGCCCCATCTTCGCTCCTAGCTCGGACAGGTAGTTTCGAAAGAATTCGTTTTGTTCACCCAACATTCCGCGCAGTTCCAAGATGATGTCATTACCAGTTTCGAGGACGAAATGTTTAGTAGCAGCATCCCCAGATTATTCGGGTTCACCAACATTTCGAATTATTCTTATACCAGCATCACAAGTTCCATCATCTCCTAGTACAAGACAACCAATATCTTTGTCTTTATGATGGCGTATCTTGAGGCTACTCTGCCCAAATTTCGATATGCTGTAACTCATTCCCGACGGCTGATGAACTTATCACTCCGTGCCTGTACCTCCCATTATATGGGGGCCAGCCCTTTACAATTGTCAAAAACCTGTGTTTGTCTTTCCAGCACAAAGCACATATATATTTGAAATCTAATAGTGTCATGTCCGTATTCACATGATAATTGTAAACATGCCACAAGTTCATGTCGTTCATGTGAAACAGCACCAACACATAGCATTATCGCAAAGCATTTTTTTTTGGTATGCGCGAATAAATCTGGCCGAGGTATACACAATCATGCATGACATCCCATGCTATAGTACTCTTGAATACAAGTTTGTTTCTCGCAGGCAATGTCTTCGAAGACGAATATCGAGTTTCCTAGTGCTTCGTTCGGGGGTAAGACAGCTTCATTATCACTGCATGGGAAATATCCCATGCATTCCATGGTCTGCAGTACTCGTGCCAATCATCGATATTTCGATTGCTGGAGCGATTTTGAGTAAAGGTTTACGTTCTCGAACCAGAGACCATTCTCTTCTTCCAGTAGGCCCAGTAGGACGCATGTTTTCCCACCATTTGATGGTTCCACGATGATGCACCTCACTGTATTCGGAAATAGGATTCCATGCCACGATTTGTGGGAGATGTCATCATCCTTTGCGTGAATGCATACGGGTAGTGTAACATCTTACTTGATAATATGTACATTACCACTGCAATAATAGGGGGTGGTGGTGGCGGTGGCGACAGCAGCAGTGGCGCTGGCAGCAGCGTTGGTGCTGGCAGTGGCGGCAGCTACAGCGTTGGTGCTGGCAGTGGCGGCGGCTGCAGCGGTGGTGCTGGTAGTGGTGGTGGCGGCGATGGTGGCGCTGGCAGCGGCGGTGGTGACGGAGGTGGTGGCAGCTGCAGCGTTGGTGCTGGCAGTGGCGGCGGCTGCAGCGGTGGTGCTGGCAGTGGTGGTGGCGGCGATGGTGGCGCTGGCAGCGGCGGTGATGACGGAGGTGGTGGCAGCTGCAGCGTTGGTGCTGGCAGTGGTGGTGGCGGCGATGGTGGCGGTGGCATCGGCGGTGGTAGTTGTAGTGGAGAACCAATGCTGCAAAATTTTTGAATTCATCTTTAAAGTATCGCGTCAATAAAACAGCTTCTGACAGAATTTGAACCAAAATGTCATAAACGAATATGTGATATACGTCCGTACTGTTCCAAGTCTAAAATGATACTGAAACAAATGTGTATAAAAGGAGCTGGTTTATACTTTTCTCACTCAGTTAACCATGATTTCTCGAAGAGGTAAGATAGCAGCTGGAAGCGGGGTCGTCGATATGCTGATCAACAATCTACTGTTTGAATTGTACATTCCTGGATTCAGGTTCAGCGGGCCCGGAACCAACATAGCTAAAAGGCTGCCACGCAACGAGACTGGCATAAACGGCCTGGGTGAGGCATGCAACAGCACAACATCACCTATTTCCATCTCAAGGATCTGCAAACAAGACACCGGGCAGACAAGAAAGTTGCACAGAAGGCAGGCGAAATAAGAAAATCATCAGATGCCAACTCAACGAAAAAATAGCAGAGTGGGGTGTTTCCAACTTGATGAATGCCAAAGTGAAGATGAGAATGAGTGATAAGAGCAAAAGAAAGGCACAAGTGAAAATAAAAGCTGTTACAAAAAGAAGAAAAGACAACCAAGTCAAAGAAAATATCTACCGGTGGATTTTTTCCATTGCTTTTGCCCGCACTCGCAGCTCTTGGAGGCCTAATCGGAGCCACGAATGGTATCGCCCGAGCCGTCAACACAGCATTGAACGAACGGAAGCGGTTGACCGAGGCAAAAAGAGAAATTGCAAGTATGGAAGCTATCGCCATGGGTAGTAAAAACGGGCAAGGCTTCTACCTAAGACCATACCCAGTAGGAGGCGGAAGTGTGCAAAAGCGACGCAGCATGAAGAAACAATAGTGAAATCTCTACCAAAACGAGCACTCATGAATGTGAATTTGGAACGGTTTGCATGCAAATTGAAAATACCTCATTTTCGCTGAGTGTTTATGAGAGATGATTTGCCCTCTAAACCCAAAAGAGAAGAATGCGTCATATTTAACCTGGATACGACAGCAGGTCCCGGCACACACTGGGTAGCCTACATAAATATGGGTAAACACACAGACTGTTATGATAGTTTTGGGAATTTGCGCCCTCCTTCTGAATTACACAAGTACCTGGAAAATTGTAATCTAACTTACATTTGCGTAACGGAGCAGTTGCCTAACACGTGGAACTGCGGACATTTGTGCCTTCACTTCCTGATTCGCTCATACAAGTAATTGCATAAGAAGGACTGTAAGGAAACCATCAGTCATGACTATAACGCTTACATTGATGGGTCGTAGCTCCGATCTGGGTGCAGTACATTTTCCGCCACTTCGACCTGGAAGGGGAATGGAGCATAGGCCTTGTCGATTTTTACACTTAAAATGCGATACCGAACATTGATGGAAAAAAAACTTCAAGCTGTACCTCGTAAAAAGGGGTAATCTTTCCATAAAGTTTCACTGCCCGTTGGTTCTTATGAAATAGACGATATTGCAAGGTACATTGAAGATTCGCTGCCCCCTGACACTAAATTCTAACTATGTGGGAATCCCAGTACCCTGAAAAGTGTTATCAGATGCAACGAAGATATCGACTTTACGAAACCGGATATCATCGGACCGATACTGGGGTTCGAGCCACGCATCTACGAAGTTGGTAAAATGCACGTGTCGTCGCAGCCTGTAAATATTTAGCCAGTCCATGTGATATGAATAACCTGTAATTTGGCGAGCGGCACATACCTCAGCGGTAGGCGAAGCAAAACACTGCACATATTTTCGCCTATGCCCCCCCCCCCCAATGTTATAAACTGGTCGTGGCACCTCAAAGCATCATTTACATTCCAGTCATCGTGAAGAGAGCACACGAGGTGATCGTGACAATTGCCGATCAGTACAGAGAGTTGGTGAACTTTTGAAACGAATAATTCACCCTACGCCTGCATTTGAGCAGATAGGTATGATATTTACGCTAACCAGAAGCTATAAAATAACATGTCATGCAAAACCTACCATCAGTACGTCACAGGTCCCCAAGGAGTTAACACGTGCAAAACCTACCATCAGTATGTCACAGGTCACGAAAGAGTTAACACGTGCTAGCGAGATTATCTTCTATAGTCTCGGCTATGAGGTCGATAGCCATGGAATATTCCCTAAACTACGAAGAGACAACCATTTTCGAAGACAGCATAACGAAGGTGGAACTTCGTGCATACCAGCTGTTCCTCATCGGGCTGTACATACTACCATCGGAGGTTCGGAAAGCAGTGCAACACCAAAATATCTGCACTCTTCCTTGCCAGTCTTTCCTGCGAATCAGGGGGACTCTGACGAAAGAAGATGGGACCAGTCCAGTATAGACAAAATAATTAGCAATTGAATTCTTCACCTGATCGATCGCATCGTTTATTGTCTCAACGGTGCTGAGGTGGACCAGTGGCGAGATGTGAGCATAACCTCAATGATCAAAATTACCTTTCGCTTATGCAGAATGAGCAGCCTGCAGCCAATACGGCAGACTGTGGAATCGAAGATGGCTACATTGTTCCCATTTATGCTAAAGGAAGGTTCGAAGTATGTGTTCCGCTCTCCATGCTATTAGGATTTGCAGAAGACTACAAATGAATTATCTTCAATTCGAAGTAGGAGCTGGTGGTAATGCTCACCAATACACATTTGGATACCATAGTGGTTACGGGAGAAAACCTGAAAGCAGTGAACCTGACCCTACAGTCTATCATATAGATGCTACCTCATGTGCAGTTGAGCACTGCAGAATGCCTACATATGTTGCAGAATGTGGATGATGGTAAAAACATTGCTGTGGCTTTCAGGTTGTGGAGTCTGGAGACATATTCTGGATTGCCAGCAAGCCAACTCATTAACTGGATGGTGAAGACTAGCTTTGCTTCTGAGAAACTGAAGTACATCACAATGTAAGAGTGAGCGGTTCGCAGTTCGACACATACCAAATAGAAAATGTCAAAATATTTTTCAATAGCGAAAGTTACCCGTACGTAGACATGAACACGAACTTTGTAAACAGCCAGTACCTGCTGGTATATCAGACGTACGCTCAATTACAAACTGCATATTATGGACGAACCCAATCTTCGATATTGAGCACTGATACATTCAAGAGTTTGGCCCCACTCATAGTATTCGATTTGAGTAAACAGGACGAGCGTATTACCTCCAATGTGATCAACTACAACATCAAATTCACTACACATGGACACATTCCTGCCAACACGTACGCATTTTGCCTGATACTTCACGACCGGCTTGTATCTTACAATTGCTGAGACAGAACCGTCAAAATACTGTCATGAGCCTAGCTGACTGTTTGCACACGATAACAGTTTACTTGTCTTCGAGCATCACCAGCTTCAAGTGGTGGGGTTTCCCTGCTCGCTACAGTTCCTGGGTCGCCGAGGCGGACATCAAACGGTTAATGTCGAAGTAGATTGATAAATTTGTATATTTTATTATGTGCACAATAAATTTAATAAACAAGATATTTTGTGTTTTATTTTAAACAAAATGCCTTTCCGCTATATATATAAGAATAAGAAATAATAAATAAATTTAAGTACTTTGCAGGAATGTTCAATGTCACCATTCGGTACAGGCCTATGTCGGGTGACAAAATTGGGTTGTCGCACAAAGGTGAGACACAAAATTTAAAATAAATGACAATTAAAAAACATGAAGGACTCCACCTAGCAAGATGGCTGCCTCCCAACATGGCAGCCTCCAGTAACATATGTAAACAAATTATACACGAAAGAAACAAATATGGCAGCCTCCAGTAACATATATAAGCAAATGATATACAAAAAAAAACAAATATGGCCACCTCCAGTAACATATACACACATATGGCAGTCTAGCAAAGGCGAGAGTCAATCTGCAGTAACATATAAACAAGGGTGGTAGCCTCAAGTAACATATAAACAAATATGGCTGCCTCCAATAGCATGTAAACCAATGACGAATGAAAAACAAAGATGGCGGAATGAGTATATGTGAGGGGAGTGGAGGCGAGGGAGTCAGTCATATGCTAGATTCTAACAGAGGTGAGTAATTGTTGGTGCGTGGGAAGACCTCTGTAAATGTAAGTTTTTTATTTTTTTTTGGGTCAAAGATCAAGGGTTAAGGTCAGAGGTCATAGGTACTGACCCCTGCCTCCTGGTCACATAGGTCGCTGATCCCTGGCACTTGGGTCACTGATCCCTGCCAGCATTTCTGAGGAAAAAAAAGGGCCATTTCTGAGGATCCTTTCAATAATTTCTTAATAAAATTTAATAATTTTTAGTAGTTTTAATAATAATTTTTTTTCGGAACGTTTCGACGATTTTTTTGGAATTTTTAAGGTTTTTAGTGTTTTTTCATGTCAAAGGTCCATAGGGTCAAGGTCAAGGTTATAGGTCACACCGGTCGGGGGTGAAAGTTGAATGATGGCGGTTGGGTGATGTCACAAGATGGTGGCTCCACCGAATCCCAATCCTTCTCCCCAATCCCTTGGCCCAAGCATACCAAATCGTACTTCTCACATCGATAGTTACATTTACGTGACAAATTCAACAATTGCACTATACTTGGTGAAATGAAAATTAACGTTCAAAGATGATCTGCTAGAGTAGAGTGTAGTTGCTCGGTCATGGGGACGACAGAATTGGTGATGAGAGTCGGGTTTCTGAGAGAGCAGTTTTCCCCGCCATGTTGAGGCATTTCATAGCCAGGTGAATCAGTTACACCCATCTCGAAGGAGTGGGAATTGTTGCCGTCTTCTAACAGAGAGTATATAAATTTTTTAAAGATGAAAATGTTGTTATAGTTACAGTTTTGAAACATTCTTATTAGGTAAAATTATGTCAGTCTACTGGAAGGCAGATATAATATTGAAAATTGAGCAAAAGACTGTACGAAATTCAAATTACATATTATCTTATAAATATTACAATGCTCTGGATAGAAACCATCAGATTAAATATGTAATAAAATCAGACTGTCAACAAGAAAAAAGGAAGAAGGAAATGTGAAATGCAGGAAATGAGGGAGGAGAAGACGTTCAGAGAAAATGCAATGCTATCTTCCAGCATTGAATAAGGGTGAACACTTTTGAAATCAACCTTAGGAAAAGGTCACTGCTCCTATCTGCATATATTTTAACGGGCGCACTGAATGACATGTGCCCAGTAAAGTTTGTAACGATGGAGAGAAAGTAGTTCCGTATTTTAACGTAAAATAAAAAGTTTTAAATAAACATTTATGATAGCTTAAGATTATTTATTTCGCTTTCTGTTGTTTAAATGCATCAAAGTGTAAAAATTATCACATTTGTAAAAATTTGCTATTGTAATAGTTTCACAGTTGACTTAATTGATGCATGAATAAAGTGATGAGGACCATGGCAATGTTAGCATTACATAAGGCGGAAGAATACACAACATGCATGCAATTATATCTTACACATGGCTTTCAAAACTGCTCAGTTTACTGTGAAAAGCAAATATGTTGCTTTAATCACAACTAGGGAAAGCATGTGATCTATTCTGTGTATTGTCACTGGGCTAGAACTGTTACCATGTCAAAAATTTGTTTATCATACAAAGACTGAATAAAATATTGCATTGTTATATGTAGGTAATAATGAAACGATGTGAAATTAACTCAACATTGAAGCGACTGCGGTCCCATTTAATATTTCTCTATCCACTTAGCCACTGCGGCCCCACATAACTAGTTATAGCCACTGAGCCACTAAGGCCCCACTTGGAATCTCTCTATCCACTGAGCCACTGAAGCCCCACTTGGAATGGCTCTATCCAATGAGCTACAAAGGCCCCATGCCTTTTATATTATATGTATATATATATATATATATATATATATATATATATATATATATATATATATATATATATATATATATATATATATATATATATATATTATATGTGTGTGTGTGTGTGTATATATATATATATATATATATATATATATATATATATACACACACACACACACACACACACACACTTGGCCACTGAGGCCCCACTTGATATGGTTCAACCACTTGGCCACTGTGGCTCCACTTAACATAGTTCTATCCACTGAGCCACTAAGGCCCCAATTAGAATCGCTCTATCCACTGAGCCACTGCGGCCCCACTTGGAATCTATCTATCCAATGAGCTACTAAGGCCCCATTTGATATATATCTATCCACTGAATCACTGCAGCACCACTTGAATTCGCTCTATCCACTGGGCCACTGCGGCACCACTTTGAATTGTTCTATCTACTATCCACTAAGGCCCCAATTGGAAATTAACTCAACATTGAAGTGAGACATTTACAGTAAACAAAAATGGTATTACATTACCTTCATATCTCTATACAATATTCTCTACACTACATTCACGGTTTCTTCGGCATTTTGGAATAGAACCTTTGAAAAATCACCCTAGTTGTATTATGTCAACCTGTTTTTCCAATAACTTGTATTCCACAAATATTTAACACTGTGATTAACTTTAGAGTCCTGTATTATTGAATAAATGAAATTTTACCTTAGTGTATTCCATAATTTGTAATATTTATTTCGTATTAAATATGAATTAACAACAGCAAGAGCAGCAACATGTTGGCAATGGCCGGTAAGAAATAGTTCACAGGTACAATATTTTTTAACCTCGTTTTTATGTATACTATTTGCAAGTAAAAGGTTGCCAATTGCTACAGTTAAAAATATCCATGCATATTCCCGTGTGTAGGCTGGTGTTTTTTTTTTTTGGTCCGGAATAAAGGTTCGATAAGCGAAGCAGAGCGTGTCTCTCTCGTTCTCTCTGTCACTCTTCTTTCTCACTCTGGAAGATCGTACCACCTATGTAAGAAAGGTATACATTTTGTTAATTCTAATTTCCGCACATTTCATACTAATTACAGCAACAATAATGATGTTTGAGATTGTAATTTACAACTGAAACGAGATTTTATTGTTTAAATACCTATTATATGTTATTTAGATGTAACGACATATTTTAGAAGCGATGGAGCGACACAGATCGTTGCGCGACACTTACAAATCCAGCAGGTTGGCAGACGTGGTGTGGAAAGGAGAATCTAGAATTTGATCACCGTTTCCAATATGGTGGGCGACGGGCTAATATACCCAGTGCATTACGACTGGCAGTGGTGTGGCGACATGCCAATGACACAGCATGTTCTAAACGATGCGTCAAGTTCGTACTCGTGTTTTTGAAACATCCTAGGGAAGTTACAATGTTGTGATAAATATGTTTCCACGGCATGACAGAGTTAATTAATATACTTATAAAGAGTGTTGTGATCGCTGCAGGTGCAAGGAAGGGCGTTGCCGCCATTTCCGTCTATGGTGACTGCATTGTAAATGTTACGCAGGCCTGGGGATTTCAAATATGTGCAACGTTTATAGGTTTTAACCATGAACTGACGTTATGACGAGGTTAATTATTTATATTCACGTCCATTTATCACAATGTTGTACCTTCGCGCTAGGTGTTTGAAACACAATTTTGTAACGAGCTTACATTTCTGTGATTTGAATGTCTGCCACATTCCCAAAGAAATGCTAGGCCTACCCAGATAAATTAAAATAAATAATAAAAAAACCTACAAACCATTAAGTACTAATGCATGTAAATATTAGCGGAATAAATGTTACGGTAGGCCTATGTGTTTGCATGTTCAACACTATATTTTATGTTTTTCAATGGTACGTAGTACAATAAATAAGCAATAAGAGTTGCATGCTTAAATTTACTATGTCGTTTCGTTGGACTGGTAGTCCCTTCATTTTATTTTTTATTCCTAACACATATTTATAACAACATGTTAAATACTATTGTTGTTTCCGCCATAGTTGTAACAAACACCGCCATGGCAAAATGTTAATGTATATTATGTGTAAAGTCCTATGTCGTGTGTAACAAATAGTTATAAAGCTGACCTAAATATTCTTATGGGCCTAAATAGTGAACATTCGTAGGAAATTGTTTCTGCAATATGACATAGTTCTTTGAACAGCTGTAAACAGCAACCAACGTACTTGGCAGTTATAAAAGTAAAAGTCACACGGCAGTGTTTATGTTACGTGTAGCGGAATGATGTATAAATTTGACAGGGCTTCAGAAAATGCTGAAGTTATCATGAATAAACTAGATATATTAATAGAAAACTTTTCATAGAAAAAATTAATTAAAAAATGAGTTTTTAGTACAAAAGTTAATGATTGCATACTCTATTCTTGCTGAAATTGGAACTTGACCTGTATTTTACCCCGAGGATTCGCTCTGCAAAATTTGAAGAACTTCTGTTGAATTTCAAGAGACTTAGAGTTATTAAAGGCGGACAGACACACACACAGACAGAGATCGTCTACTTATTTAATAGCAGATAAACTATTGTTTAATTCTGAATTTAACTTAGTATTTATTTCACTCCTCGCATAACTGATAACTGCGTGTATATTTTACAGTAAAAGTGCGGAGGCGGGTAAATATTTAGTTTTACCGGTGCATGTACATCGTTGTTGCCCGGTAAGAGCTTGGAATGTACTACGAAATGTTTAAATTTCGTACTTTTACCGAGATAAAATGTCAGGATGTAGCGGTGAGAGACGGTAAATATGGAAGTAATACTTATTCCCGCTTGCCTCCGTGGGGCAGGTTGAGGCAGACCTGCTTGAAGACCAGTCTCTGCTCGTGCTCCACTCGCTGGCGAGGCACAGTTTCTATCAGGTACCACTCGAGTGCACATGTCAATCTTTGAAGATCTTAAATTGTGATTTTTTCTTATCTTTGTACTTCAAAATGAGTGATGTCATGCGTAATAGATTATGCGAACTTTTACGTCAATCTGTGGAGAAGGAAAATTATTTTTATGGAACTAGAGAACAA
Source organism: Dryococelus australis (assembly GCA_029891345.1). Classification (NCBI taxonomy): domain Eukaryota; kingdom Metazoa; phylum Arthropoda; class Insecta; order Phasmatodea; family Phasmatidae; genus Dryococelus; species Dryococelus australis. The sequence goes on along the minus strand of CM057002.1, from coordinate 89,700,285 downwards.
TAACAATACTCTGTTAAGTGAAGCTAAAAATGTAAAAACTATGGCCACTAAAAAAAACCATTCACTACAGACGTTTGGACCAGTATGATCTCGGAGGGAAAGAAACTCATTGCACCAGTGCCTGATGAAAGATAAGGAATACTTTATTATGTCTCTTTTGATAAACTGTTTACCGTGATACATGAGATTTACATTGTAATGTTAGTGTACGGGAAGTGGTTAACAATCTGTCATTCGTTGGAGGCCATGGGTTCATAACGTCCAACTGTTTAAAATGGTATTGAACAAAAAAATGCTTATGCTAATCATATTTCATAGAATGCAATTTTAAATGCCATACCAGTCAACCTTGTTTCAAAAAGTACCATTTTGATACCATCAAAATAAACTCAATTATCAGGAATTAGAGTTCATATTTACTCTACTCTGCTTTTGGACTTAAAGAATATAAAGATTATAAAGATTATGTATGCAATACGGTACTATAGAGTAAAATACAGTGATTTATAACATTGCCAGTATTTTGTTTTAATATGGCCCAGTGTTTATTATAACCAAACACGAATGTAATAGTTTCTATATACTTTTATTTTATGTGGTAAATTTTTATTTCTTGAATAATATTTTCTTTCTCAGAAACATTTTCTTGTTAAATATAATTGGAACCTTGTCAGATCTGATCGTCAAATCCTGACATTTACCAACACTTTTTGGTATGAGTACGAAATTTAAATATTTCTTAGTTGATATAGATATTTTTTAACCGATCAACAACGGAAAATGTTAGGATATACCCTTAAAACCTCAAATTTCCCGGCCTTTGCACATTTGCAGTATCATATGCCTTCTTCCCATTTATAAAATGATTAAAATTAAATTTCATGCATTCTATAAGAATAATTTTGTAATCGTAAAAATATTTTCACTTGAAAAACCGAACAAAACAACAATCATTACTGATTAATAATTATTACAAAATACGAGTTTTGACTTAAATAATTATTAAATAAAATCAACTCAAGTATATGATTTAGTCAAGTCGGCATGTATAAATAAAAGTAGAACTATTTATGTGCCTAAAATTATGAAAATTTAGTCTTAGCCATAGAGATTAACATTAATTTAAATTTTAATTTATTTTAGTTATTTACACAAATTACTAAATTTTTGCGTTATTTCGAATTTAGATACAGAGTACGGGAGTTCTATGGTCGTGTTTTGTTTGGCGTATATAAACAAGCCTCAAAGTACGTCGAGCGCTATGATACGTTTTATACTTACCTCTCACGATTATTTAGTGACAGAAATGCAAATAACGGTATTTGAAATAGTCTGGATTACAGGGTCGCAAAAGGCATTATGGGCGATAAATAGGATTTCTCGTCATTTGCGCCGCTAGAAATATACATTCAAATTCTGTTGGTAGCACTGTACAAGTAAAGGTATAGGTTGTTCACGGTAAAGTGAGCACTTTTGACGCTTTTGTTACTTTTTTCTTTCGGCCATATTCTATCCTTTAACCACCTTGCTAAATATATTTTGCCGTGTAAGTAATGAGCAGAGTGTGTATACTCCACTGCACTCGGAAGTTAGCGTCTAGGGCTAAACTAAAAAAAATTTATTTACTATTACTCGAAATTAATAGCCTATATCAAAATACTCTAAATCTGTTCTGACTGATAACGATAAATCTTTAGTCAGAACACAGTTCGTGGTTTTCCTTTCCACCTATCATTATGTGTCAGATGAACTAGACTCACTCTACAGCACTATATCTACCAAAAACGTTTCCAAACACCCACAACAGAAAAATCTATTTGCGCTACCCTAAATGTACTATACTATTAACGTCTTAGCGTCATCACCTTCGGTTGCAGTGTTAAAAATAGAGGTCTCTATTACAAACTGGCCATGTATTTACATTGGGGATACCGACCTCCCGGGGCGTTGTTGTTTGGATGTTTTGGATTCGAATCCCAAGTAAGGCATGAGTTAGGTCGTAAGTTAGTTTGTAAGCCGTCCTCTAGTTCACCGTTATGGCATAAACTAAGTCACTTATACGTGGATTATATTAATATAATTAAAACATTCCTTTAAGTAGTTTCTGAATACCGGATATCATAAATTAATGTTTACTTTTTTAATGAGAATAACCGCGAAACTATTTAACACGATCTGGCGAGACTGCTTCTATTTGACGCTAAAAGGAAAACATTGGATAATAAACGTTACAAATGTTCGAAGTATAGTTCATCAGCAGCAAGTTAACGTCTGCAATATTGCAGAACAGAACGTGAAACAGTAGGTAAAGTTTCCATGAGAGTGAATTCAAAGGCGGTCACAATCGCATATCTTATGGGATAGTGTTCGTTGTTGCTTTACGCTGTGTTCTTCAAAGTTCCCCTGAAATAAATATCTGATGACAATAATTCAGAACTTCCTCGTCGGCATAACCACTTCGTAGCAAATTCTACATCAAGGCGTTAAAATAAGTGTTTATGGTAATATGGTTGTGCAACGCCCTGCTAGAAAAATTAATCGTCATCTGGACAGAGTTGATGAACTGCTGACACAATATTTTACTGAAACATGGTATGGCAACTTTCAAACGTCACCGTTCCGTCATACAATAATGGCCTTACTAGTCCTCTGATACACACACCGCACTACACTGTTAACACAGGAGTACTAACTGCTCACTCTACCACAATGTGAGCATTGTATAGTCCCAAGTGCACACAGCGCTGGCCTATAAGAGTTCCATTCCATTTAAAGTTTGCATCATTGGACCAACAATCACATCAGCAAAATATTCATAGTCATTGGACATGTTCAAAAACACCTTACGAAATTCCACAAGCCTCTCTGGGTAGTTTGTATTCATAGCTAGAAGTAACGCGTTAATGTAAGGCCTCCATTTATTTCATTTAAAATACGATGTTCGTGCTGTGATTTACTAACACCCACCTCATGAGCAGTTTGTCGTACGGACTTGGACTCCCTGTGGTAATGTATGCAACACATCCGCCGCACTACATCGGTGTATTAAAGTATTATTGGAAATAGGAGAACTAGATTGAGGTGCAGAGGTGATGGATGTCACAATCGGGTACTGAACCACATTCACGTGTTACAATGAAACGATCGCCCGAGAGTGCGGAACTGTGTGTCATTTAACTGAATGAGGGTGTGGTAGGATGTTCCAAATTCGTACGGCAGGCTGCGCATGAGTTGGGTACTGCCGCGTGACTTGGGTTCCAATAGTGAAAACCCTAATTTGGACATTCGGTATATAATACGCTTCGTGTATTTCGGTTGTATATTGTCTTCTTCGATTGTTTAGAGAGATCACGAACAAGGGGATAGATTACCGGCTCTGAAACGCCGTCAAGACATGTAATTATCATTGTGTTACCATTTTCTCGTCATCTTGTCTTTTCTGTTAGTTTATTATTTACTTATTTTTACTCTGGCAATTATTGTGATTCCAGTGTTATTCGTACTGTTTTGTGCCACTAGCGCTGGAATCGCCTTGGTAGCGATAGTGTTAACTTTAAGAACTTTCGTCTTCGTGCCTGGGTACAATCTCCTTGCCGACTTCGGTATACTTTGCTTTCTCTATTGTTCCCCTCCACTACCTGCGGCTTATTGCCTTTTGAATTTATTAAAGACCTTTCGCACTTGATCTCGCCATTCTTACTTTGGCAAGCTTTGTTTGTATATCAACAATTGGCCGTCTGCCATACTATCTGTCTGCGCTTTCGTTCATCTGGGTCATTGTGCGAACTTAGGTTCGTAGTGTATGAGGAAGCCACGATGATTGCAGATTGCTAAGAATTGCGAAATGTTTAACATGACAGCAACACCTGAAATGGGTAAGTCGTGGAGTGGAGCAACAGTTAGCTGACATTGGTAGGAATGTAATATGTTGGAATAGTTTGGGTGATTTTGTGGGCCTATTATTCTAAATTAAAGTTTGGTGTTTCGGTTTTAAGGAAAAATTAATGTTTGGCTGTAAACTTAATTTTGCCCAGTCTCCCAGGTTTTGTTTTGTTACTAAGTTGAATTTCCCGAGTTTAAGTTTTGCTTGTTACCACAATTTGCTGAAGGTTAAATTAATCCGCTTGTAATCAGAGGTAATGCAAGCTAGTTTGAAACTAGCTAATGGATCTTGCTTTACAAACTTAATGGTAGAGTTCATGGGGCTTGTATATAGGAAGCCGTTAGTATTGATTTTTTCCACGATAGTTGTTATAAAAGGTTCGTATGCGCACCTGTAATGCACCGTTTTAATGGGGAAGGTGTAGATTGCTTTGAGCTCTCACTTCCCCATGTTTTTAGTTATTAGTGTGGAAATTATCTGAAAAGACATATGGAAGTACGCTCAATGGGCCCTGGAGTTTGGATATTAAATTTGGCCTTGTGTGGTAAGTCTTCTGGTGGAGGCTTGGTAATCACAAGAGAAACACGCATCGCTGTTTGGTTGAAGTTGTTTGCACACGAGTCAAATAAATGGAGTCGGATTTGAATGGAACTCTTTGCATAGTGTTCTTAACAAATGTACTTATCTTATAATACTAAGTGTTGGAAAATTCAGAAAGGAAAAGATCTCCTTTTATCTTTTGATAAGGTTTGGTTTAAACCAGTTCAAAAACATATTTGGTAACAAATTTCTTGTTGATTGACTATAATTTTGAATCAGCCCATTCACTCTAATGTTCAGGTTATTGATCAATATTGAATGTGGCTTGAGTACGTGTTATGACTAACAATTCTGAACGAACAACTGGCTCGTTATCTAAACATTTTAGTAACCAGTTATTCTTTCAATACTGTGTTGTAAATCAATGTATTAATGGATGAAAGTAAAGAATCGATAATTTTAATTAGAGCCTCTAGTGGTAAAGAAAATTTTAAATTTTAGGTGCAGCACTTGTTGCAAGGAATTCCGCACTGGTTTTACAATGAATTGTATTGAACTAATTTGAGATTCAAAATATACTGTACGACATTTAATGTGAAGAAAAAATGTCAAATAAATATGTTCTACCCCGATTTGTATGTAATTCTTGTACAGTAGTGGTACAAGGAAACTGCGCTTGACTCTTCTCTCATTCTGTTTGTTTATATTTGTTTCATGTTCCAAGTTGGTTTCGAGATGTCCAACGATGTAGGTTTCATCTATTGCATCAAGAAAGAGGACCTGATTAATTTCCTCCAAGATATGGAGGAGATAGAGTGGACTTTACCAGGATAAATTTTCTGACCACTCCAGCATGTAAGAATCGGTATTTCGAGGAATGAACACCACGTTGAGCTAGTCCATTTTCATGTAGAGTAACCTATATAGACTGAGTACTTTCACTAGACCATTTTGTTGGTGTGACATCTTAGACATCTGTGTGTTTATATGAAAGAAATGAGGATTTCAAATGCAAATTATTAATGTTTTAAGCCTGAAACAACTGTTTGCCTAAGTCAGGAGTGTTGAAGAAATACATTAATTTTACATCTACAAGGAATTATTTTAATAAGAATGTACGTTTTCTTCCTATGACGATTTAAACATTGGGATTTCTGGCGCGAAATATGAATGCAATGTAATTGTGACAAGATGTCAAATTATAGTTCAATTAACAGAGATGATTCCAAATCCTTTTTTATGCGACATGTCTACGTATAAGCATAATTGGCCGTAATTTCCAAACTGTTTAAGAACTGTCAAATTGTCAAATTCATAACATAGGCGTCACCTATGACGGCGAGATGACTAGAAGGGCCAAGTAGACCCTATGTCTACTTATAAGCAAACTTGCCCGTAATTTCCAAATCATTTCCGATAAAATTGTCAAATTCCTAACATAGGCATCATCCACGACGACGAGAAGGGTAGAAGGGCCAAGTTGACCCTATGTCTACTTATAAGCATATATGGCTGTTATTTCAGAACTGTATAAGGTATAGTTGTCAAATTCATAACGAAGGCATCACCCATTTTGGCGAGGAGGATAGAAGAGCCAAGTAGACCTTATAGCTACTTGTAAGCATAGTTGACCATCATTTATTAACTGTTTGAGACACAACCACCAAATCATTGACATAGCCTTCACCCATGAAGACGAGAAGAGTAGAATACCCAAGCAGATCCTATATGTCTACTTATAAGCATAGTTGACCATAATATCCTAACTATGTCAGACAAACTTGTCAGATTCATAACATAGGCATCACGTCCAATGAGGAGAAGGGTCGCAGTGCTAAGTAGACCCTATATCTAATTATTATACATAGTTTGCTGTAATTTCCAAACCATTTAAGATGTACAGTTTCTACCAAAGGTTTAAGACCACCATCTCTTTTCACACAATGATTCTTTTGCCTTAAAGTTTTGATGCAAATAACATAGGCTATTTTTTATTGTTTAATGTAAAAATGACATGGTTTAGTTAAAATAACATTCAAATATTCCAACTTTTCATTAAGTTACGGTTTTGGAAATAAAAGTTACTAAGGTAAAACACAATACATTTTAAATTTAATGTAATACTATACATTAAATTTTACTTGCTGTAGATCATTAATTATTTTCCACGACTTGTATTACACTACAAGGTAAATATGGCATTAATTGTAGCATTAAGTTTATCGCGAAAGATACTTTTTGGCCGATTTATAAGTGTATATTATGGTAGAAAAAGTAAATATGTTCCTGCCTAAAGTTTAAGACCACCCAGTCAGAAACATGAGAATTTATTACTGTAGTAAAATTGGAGTGAATAGTTTTTTTAAACAACCGAGCTAGCAAGGTCGTTTGTGAAGCACGACATAGTAACCAATTTTCTCACTAGGTAGCACTGTTGTACCATTTCCTGGTGGCTTCGTTGTTACAGACATCAGTGCAGTGGAACTGTTTATGTTCGTGTTTACAGTTTGTCGCGACACATTCTTTTATAATGTGCAAATCAAATGTCTCAAGTAAGATAAAGTGGCAAGTAATTGTCATGTTCAAATGTAACAAGAGTCAAAGAGAAATAGCTAGTGTGTTGAATGTCAGTAAAACGTGTGTAGCGCAAACAATAGCCAAATACTGGGAGAGACATGAGATGCACGATCGACTTCGTAGTGGTCGACCGAAGGCAATGTCACTTAGGGACGTCGTGTTCTTGCAAGACTCGCCAAACAGAATCGGAATGCATCTGTGCCAGTACTGAGAAGATGGCTACAAGAGATAAGTGGTAACAAGGTGTCAGCAATTATGGTATCTCGTCGATTTCGAATGCAGAGACTGCATTCATACCTACATGGCAGTAAGAAAACAGCTACAATCTGCTGTGTCCAGGAAAAACATATGGATCTGGTGCCGCTTGAAGAGAAATTGGGGTATAGAGAGATGGGAAAAGGTGCTGTTCAGCGACGAGTGCTACTTCGAACTCTATTCACGCCGCCGTATTTGTGTTCGCCATACACCCACCAAGAAGTTTCTTCCTGAGTGCCTCTATTCGGCTGTGCAACAAGGAGGTGGTTCAATCATGGTGTGGGACTGAATATTCATGGAAAGGATATGCTTCATTCGGTTTACTGATGGTTCTATGGATTTTAAAGAATACATTGAAACAATGAAAGATACCATGCTTCCCTCTGCACACAAACTTCATTGAAGATATTATATGTTTCAGCAAGAAATTGCTTCTTGTCAACGGTACCACCTAACAATGCAGTGGTTCAAGGAGAATGATATCCCACATTTACAATGGCCAGCACGAAGTCTGGACTTAAACCCCATTTGAGAATGTCTGGAATTATATTGGAACCAAATTGGCAGCATCACTACCGAAAACATACACGAACTCAGAACCATGAATGCAACAATGTGGTCAGAAATTTCCATTGAATATTGCTATAATCTTATCTGCAGTATGCCTACAAGAATAAATATGTGTCTTTAAATTGCAGGATGTGTCATAGATTACTGAAAACATTTACAGAACTTATGCTATAAAAAGATACATAGTGAAATTACAGTGGTATGTATGTAGAAATTCTTCATAATAATAAGTTAATGTTTCTGACTGGGTGGCCTTAAACTATTGGTAGGAATGTATTTACTTTTTCTACAATAATATGCAATTGTAAATCGGCCAAAAAGTAATATTTCGCAGTTAGCTCATTGCTTAACTTAAGGCATAATTTCCTTGTAGTATAATACTGCCCTCATAAGTTAAAAAGCAGTAACTACATTGTTTAGAATTTTTTAGCTTATGTTATTTATCATTAAATAACACCTTTCGTATGACATAAAAAAGCCCTAAAACCAATGTACAGGGGAGTTATAGTGAATTTTATTTAGGCACTAGCTTCATTTCGAGGTGGTTTTTTATGAAATATGGCCCTATGTAACAAGTAATACTAAAAACGCCCTAACTCCATGAAGAGTTGCACTTAGAGCCTTTATTCTTCCAGGTGTACAAAATCACACCACAGGCTCAGGGAACTAGGGCTTTCTGTCATCAAAACAATCTGACAAACAGAGCGGTAACATGTAATTATTAAGTTGGCAACAAATAAAAATGCCATTGTTTCAGTTTTTTCACATTGTATGAGGATTGGTTAAGTCATTGTTTAATAGAGTGCAATATGTGGATGTTTTAATTGTTATAGTTTTCTTCTTCATCTATCAGTTAAATGTATCATCTACTATTAACTTACTTCAGGTAATTATATGTTATATTATGTTGTGTTACAGTTTATGTTATGATGGTAAACCTAGGGATATGAAACATAACAGCAAGACTAACCTGATCTCACTAACTTAAATATCTGTAGCATTTGTTGTACAAATACTATTTTAGAATCTGAAAATTCTTTATTATTTTATTGATAGGTTTGCAGTTTGACCAGTACCAACAACGTCCGGACATCAATATTTGTCAAGGGGAGCTTTGATGGTATCGTTAATAAATGAAAACCATCAATTCGATAATGCAATGTATGTAGAAAAATCGTGTTTAAATAAGTAACAGCAATCAATGTTGGATGTTTTTGGCATTAACTACAACACCCTCAACTAACCATGCTAACGAAGGGTATAAGAGCACACCAACATACACAATACTTCAGGTTTTTCGTCCTTCAAATGTACAGGAGCTGCATGAATGTGTTGAAAAAACCAAACAGAAAATATACCATGTGAATAAAATGTTAATATTGAACTGGATTTTGCTGAACACCCTTGTCATAAAAATCAGCCACTATCAAATCATATGGAACATTCAAAATATTGTGAAACTTTAAACAATAATGTACCTCAAGAAGAAGGAGAAGAAGGAGAAGAAGAAATTGGTATAACAAAGTAAGGAACAAAAATAATGAGGACGAAGTAATGTACTACCCCAAACGAAAAAAAAAACACAAAACAGGCTCAAAAAGTTGAAATAACACACCCCCCCCCCCCCAACTTGACCATTGTGGTGATAAATGTCGCTATAAATTCGGTCAAGTGTTTATAGACGAATGGAGACAGCAATTGAACTCAGAGTTTTAGAACACGGATTACAAAGAAAGGCGAAACTTTATCGTGCTGTGTCTACAAAACTTCCGATAAGAAGACGTCGGGGATAATCAGAAAAAATGAACAAATCATTTCGCTATTTCTGTAATGATAAAAAAGGTGAACATGTAAGGGTATGGAAGTGGTATTTTCTCACTACCCTAGGATTTTACAAAGAAAATAACTGGGTCATTTATGACACTTTAACATCTGTTGACAAAACGATGATGACTGGAATGACGTCATGTTCGACTGACAAAAGAGGAATGCGCCCTAATCCTAGAAAATTGTACAGGAGCAAAATTAAAAATCATTTATAGAGCTGTCGCCCAATTATTGCTCACTACAGAAGGGAGTACGCACCAAATCGGCGATACCTCCCAAATGATGTGAATATTCAAAGAATGTATGATGATTTTAAACGTGCTGAAAACTCGCGTGACTGTTCGTACGATTTGTATAGAAAGGTTGTTAATGAGCTGAACATATCATTTACGAAACTTGGACACAAAAAATGTAGCATGTGCTTCAAATTTAAGGAACATGACAAAGACCACAATCAGAATAATTTATCTCCAGACTGTGAGACCTGCATTTATTGGCATTGCAACATTGAAAATGCTGAAAAATCAAGAGTTGTATAAAGAACATGCTAAGCTGCAGTCTTTCACTGATACCATATAATTTTGTGCTGGTCTACAAAAGGTGATTGTGTTGCCTAGAATGGATACTTTCAAAGAAGTCGTGTTTACTCGAAGAATGGCAGTATTCAATTAAATTTTCGTACCTTTTGGCATCAAACCAAAGGCTAAAACTATTGCCGTCTTATGGTATGAGGCCATATGTGGAATAAAAGCATTTTATTTATTTTTCTCTCATTTTAGAGATGTGAAACATATATGTCTTGGCTTGACAACTGCTCAGGACAAAATAAAAGTTGGACTCTTTTTACCTTTTTTGTGTATCTTGTGAATTATTGCGAAGATACTGATTTAGACAAAATCGAAATTTTTTACTTTGAACCAGGCCATACTTTTATGGCAGCAGATTCCTTTCACCACCAGATTGAGCTCTCTATGAAGCACAGTGGAAAAGTTTACGATTTCCAGGATTTTGTTGAGGGTGTGGAAAAAGCCAACTCAGGGAAAGTAAACACAAAAGTACTTAGTGATAGGGACCTTTTCTCATGGAAAGACTGTACTTCGAAACAAAAACTTAGGTGTCGAGGTGAAGTGCATTACGTCAGGGACATTGTGAAACTAACTCCTGAACAAGGAAATACATATCTTTATATTCTACCAAATATAACGTACCTTGTTCAAAAGTGCTGAACTTCTTACAAGCAATGTCCATCAAGAACTTTCCTTTGCATGCGAAAATACACAAAGTACGGTGACCAAATACCACAAAGAAAAATTAAATAGTTGCAAAACTATGTCCCCTCATGCCATGTAGCCGCTGTGTATTTTGTTTAAGTCTCCCAGAGTCTGAACAGGCAGACTTACTAAATGATGACTACACACTGATTTGAGACAAGTTTCATGTAAGTAAATCAATTGTAAGTCAATTATGTGAGAATTATTTTCTATATTCTTTTTTCTCAATGGATTACAATGTTTAAAGACTATTCACGATAAAGTGAACACTTTTGAAATCAACCTAAGAAACAAGTCACTGCCCCGTGACTGTATATATTTAAACGGGCACACTGAGTGACATTCGCCCAGTAAAGTTGGTAACGATGGGTGGGAAATAGTTCCATATCTTAATGTGGAATAAAAAGTGTTAGGTCACTATTTGTGATAATGCAACTTATTTCTTTGTTTCTGTTTTTTTATGCATTGATGTATGAAAATGAAAAGATTTGTAAAATATTTTCTTTTGTAATAATTATAGAGTTTCGTTTGACCGACACATGAATAAAGTTATGAGGCCCATGGCAATGTTCATTTTATATCAGGCGGAAGAATACACAACTGACACACAAGTAGATATTAAGCAGGGCTTTCAAAAGTGCTTAGTTTATCGTGAACAGCCTATAACATATTTACTGGAACATTGAGTTATTATTGTTTAGGTGAAGATATAATATGCAAACATGATAGATTTGATCATTAAAGGCCCTAACTCCCATTAAGGTAGTTAGGGTGTTTGAGAATGTGCATTGTTTCAGATAAGTTTATAATAAAAAGCCATAAATCCATTTTTTCCTTTAAAAAAAAAGATAAAATGAAGTACAGCTATCCCCACCATAAAATTTTGTATATGAAAACAACTACTTTTAGACAATAAAGACATTAAAAAAAATATCATCACTCTAATGAAGGTGATACATTTTAATTTTCTTGTTTCCTGTAAATTTTTGTTATTTGGAGATCAGGCTTTTTAACTTATGAGGGAAGAATACATGTTGTATAAAATCATTAATTATACACAATATGTAGAATTTATTGTAGACTATTATATTAAATGAAAAATGTATTGCTCTTTCCTTATTTTCTTTGTTTTCAAAATCATAACTTAATGAATGTTGGAATATTTTAATGTTATTTGAATTAAAATATGTAATTTTACACGTTAATCAATAAAAAAAACATATTATTTGGATCAAAACTTTAAGGTCAAAACATAATTTTGGGGGAAAAAATGGTGGTCTTAAATTTTTGATATAAACTGTAGTTGTCAAATTCATTACATTGGCACCATTCACGACGACGAGAAGGGTAGAAGTGCCAAGTAGACCCCATGTCTACTTATAAGCATAGATGACTGTATTATCCAAACTATATAACATATAGTAGTCAAATTCATAACATAAGTATAATCCACAATGACGAGAAGGGTATAAGGGCCAAGTAGACCCTTTGTTTACTTATAAAGATAGATGGCAGTAATCTCTAAACTGTTTAAGATATAGTTGTCAAATTCATAACATAGAAATCACCCAATATGATGAGAAAGTTAGATGTGCTAAGTAGACCCTATGATTACTTATAAGCATAGTTTACAGTAATTTCCAAACAATTTAAGATGTACTCAAAATTCATAACATATACATCATCACCAATAGCAAAATTGGGTCACATTGCCAAGTATGTCCTAATTGCAGCATAGCGAGCTGCAATTTGCAAACCATTTGTGATACAACTAAAAAAGTGCAGGTGACATGAGGGGGTGATTATTCTGGTTACACTTGAGTTACCAGTTCGACACCTTGACCACACGGGCACCATTGCTTGGTAAGTTCTATGAGATGAAATAATGTATATGCATTCAATTGCCTATGCACACAACAGACATTGAGACGTTAGGAGGAGAAGAATTACTAACATGGGCCTACATGCACTCACTAAACTTGTCATTGTGAACTGGCGAGGTTGTTTCCTTCTTGACTTACCTAAGCAAATGACGTCCTCGACAGACATTGTACGGCTAGGAGAAAAATAAAGTTAATACTGTTATTAACCTATGCACTCGCCAGACATGTCATCGCGAAACATCGATGATATCCCTTATGGACTAGCCTAAGCCAATGATGTCCTCATCAGACAGTGTGCGGTGAGGAGAAACATGCATGAGCTCCCACCAGACATCGCGAATCATCGAGGTTTTTCCTTCTGGATTCATCTAAGCTAATGATGATGTCAACAGTGAAGAAGCTCACACCATCACCTAGCTATGGAAAGGGCTAGAATACACACACATTTTCCTTCCACCTAACATCTTGGTGAAGTCTCATGCACTGACATTCCACCTTAGTTTTCCCCAGGCGAGAAGCCGAGTATCATTCCCCATTAGTTGTCCCATTCCAACAGGGATTTATCGTTCTGAGATCTGTTCATCTAAGATTCTATCATCTCAGTGGTGAAGAGACTGTGAACATCCTGCTCTGTCATTCAGGCAGCAGGGTGTTCCCTGGCTGATCCCAGTCATATATTACGTCCCAGGGAAAGTGCAAGTCTCACGCTCCGTCATTCAACCCCGATGACAACAAATCTTGCTGCCCAATGCTAGGGGTTCTCCCAGTCTTGTTTATTTCCTAGCGAATGTGCACACCCTCTTGGCTCCCTACCATGAAGCCAGCCTTGATCCCTACCCCCAATGCTTGTCCCTCTCTCCCCGGATGCTCAAACCCGCCCAAGCTGCTACCACCTGCTGTTTTTCGTCCTAGCGAAATTCCCCACTCGCACGAATGTGCGAGCAACGAGTGCTGAGACAAAAAAAAAGAACAATTATTTTTAATGTGGAACCGATAATGGCAAAACATAAATGCAAAGGAAAAAAATAGTCATTAAGTATTTACCAACCAGCACAATCACGCACAAGCACAGGACGTGAATGTGTTTAACAATGCTAGACAAGACCAGGCCACCCTACATCTCCTTACAAACCGAAATAATCACTTGTAGCCATCACTAGCAGCGGCCAACCCGACGTTTGTTATGCGACAGGCAGCTGTCTCCGCCTCACTCATGTACCGAGCTTTCAATGCTCCGAACAGTCTATACATAATGTCGCAATTGCCCCCACCCTTTCTCCAGCTCTCTACAGCCAAAGACCGTGATAGTAGCACATTCGGACATGACTGACCTAGCCTGCACGCATGTACCAAGCCTTCATTGCTCACAATTACAGACAGCCATACTATATCTCGAGCCTGCACTCTTGTACCGACTCCATAATTACAGGTGGCCTGTCTCCAACATATAATCGGATACCGAGACGTAATTACAGGCAGTATGAACATCATGCTACACTCCAGTCCTCCATATCTCAAGACCATAGTAGTAGTAATAGTAGTAGTAGTAGCAGTAGTAGCACATTAGGACATGACCGGACACTCGTCGGACTCGTGGTTCATGTACCGAGCCTTCATTGAGAGGTGACATACGAGTCAAATGCATGTCCCTTTACGAGAGGAATACAGTGCCAGAACCATAAGCGAATATGAAACAACATACATTAGTCATGCAAGAGAGAGACGACACTGCTGGGGCAAATAGTACATTCACTTATTTCGAGTATGTACCATTTAGAATGCTCGAAGCATATTACCAAACGAATTACCCATGACGAGTGAGGAGCTGTAGCAACACACACACGCACACATCAACCATGTTTGTACCATGCCTTTAGAAGACGCAGAGGAGAGGTTTACCTTAACTGGTGTGGCTGTTTCAGAATACCTGCAGGTCACGAGCGTAGCTATCGATGCGAACTGAACGAAACACAGTCCACAATGATCGTCCTGCCTTTCCATGCATGGTATACATTACCGACCAAGAAAACAACTCAGCACTTGCAACTACTGTAATTACACAACCCTCGACAATACATACATTCAATATATAGGAAATAAATCATGTACCATGACGACGGTGGAGAGAGCGCACCAGCCTTTAAAATAAGGTATCGCAGGTTCAATTCTCGTAGAGAGTCGATTCATTTCACAGTAAAATTATTTTATTTTATCATTCAACATAATTATAAAGCAATTAATAATTACTTCATGATCTGTCAATGGCGACTCGTACAAATTTTCACTGTTGACGACGAAGAAAATAGTCTAAAGAGTATCATAAACAGTTACTTAGTAAACATTTTTGATGGGCAAGAGTAAGATGGAGGGATTTTTTTTATTGATGATGTTAGCTGTCATTCTGCAGCCAAAATATGTTAACCACAGCTACACAAGAAATCAAACTTGTATACAGGATGCAAGGTATCAATGTTTTTTATGGTGCTGAATAAATTTAATGATAACCTCACAAATGCTGTTACATGTTACTGTACAGTGGGTAAGATCCACAGGAGTAATGAAAGTAAAAAATTACATTAATCCAACATGTGTTTCATTTTATTGGAAAATATTACTAGTACTTAATTTACACACGCACACACACACACACACATGTATATATATATATATATATATATATATATATATATATATATATATATATATATATATATATATATATATATATATATATATATATATATATATATATGTGTGTGTGTGTGTGTGTGTGTGTATGATATACATACCTACATACGTGTATATGCTGATAAAGTATATTTTATAAGGTATATTTCACAGAAATGCACTACCTAAGAATAGAATATCAGGACACTGCTACATAGTAGGCTGATATAAATTTAATTGTTATAAAAAAAAAGTTAATGGATTAATTTTTGTCTGTCTGAAAGAATGAAGCCTATTTATTAATATGTGCAACTGTGAACCTCATTAACTATTGTTATTTCAAATAAAATTCAAATATGATACACAAGTTACAGCAGTTATTCAGATTGTAAAGTACGTTTAAATTACAAATAAATAAAGCTCTGGTAGCTCTCGAGATTTCATACTCCGTGATTGACAATGTGTAATTTTTGGTGACTCCAAATACACTCTGAAAATAAGTACATACTGAGGCCTAACATTGTGTGTATTAAGGCAATATGTGTGGACATATTATTTTTTATCTATTAGTATAGGCTGTTCACGGTAAAGTGAGCACTTTTGAGGCCCTAGTTACTTTTTCCTTTCAGCCGTATTTTATTATTTAACCAACTTTTCAAATAAATATTTCCATGTAAGTAGTAAACATAGGTTGTATTTTCCACCGCACTCGGAAGTTAACGTCTAAGGCTAAAATAAAATATATTTATCGACTGTTATTCCAAATGAGAGGGCTTTCAAAAGTGTCCACTTTAACGTTAATAGTCTATATATATATATATATATATATATATATATATATATATATATATATATGTATTCATTCCATAGCACTGAAGTTTTGTGAATGTGGCACATTTCCCTGCAACACTACAAGCAATTAACTGGTTGCATTAAGAAAATTTAAGGGGTATTTACACTAGCAATATTTTGTATGTATTATACAAGCATGATCCTTTATTTGTACATATGCTTAGTACAATAAACCTAAATTCTTAAAATAAATCGTTCTACACACTTAATCTTAATTTACTAACTTTATAGCCCTATGTTAATGTCTTCTTTACAAAACAGATGTACAATATTCCAGATTAACGAGATTTTAGTTTAACCGAATGACACCTGGTCTCTAGTGTATTCATATTAAGAATAGTACTGATTTTCTTGGCTTTCTGAACCAGCCTAACTACACCAAGATAACCAGCCTCACTACACCAAGATAACCAGCCTCACTACACCAAGATAACCAGCCTCACTACACCAAGATAACCAGTCTCACAACACCGAAAAAAACCTGCAGTTTTATATTATAAATGAAATTAATTCAACATGTTTTTAAACTTTAAAATTTATGAAGTCAACTTATCTGCAGATGCAGTAATTCAAAACTCCATAGATTGCAAAAACTGCTCTATAAATAGCAAGAAAGGAATTTTTTTAATGCTCTTTTTAATGACATTTAGCATATGATAAATTAATTTTTAAAATGATGCAAAACATTAAATTAATGATATTATTGTTTGGGAATGCACGTTCACACACATTATCTATATGTGCGAGAGGGGAAGAGAATGATTGGGAGAGAGGGCGAGAGAGGTATAGAGAGAGGAAGAGAGAGTGCGAGAAATAGGGAGAGAGAGAATAGATATGAGGGGGCAAGGGAGAGTGGGAAACTGAAAATGAGAGAGTACAATGAACCCAATGAACTCAATCAACTCCACAGAATATTGAAGCTGTTCGGAAAGGGCAATCAGAATGATGGTGAAGAGGAGGAAGGGGGAAACAAAGAGAAAGGAGGTGGAAGGGAAGAAACATAAAGGGGTTGGAGAGGACGAGGAGCAATGAGGGGAACTAGGGTAAATACAGGGAGATAGTGTGCACGTGTGTGTGTCTTTTATTGGTGCGGTTTGATTTAAACCAGTTCAGAAACATCTGTAGTAACCTAAATAACTTGTTGACTAACTATAATTTTGAATCAACCCTTTCACTCAAATGTTCGAGATATTAATCAATATTGAATGTGGCTTGAGTACATGTTATGACTAGACATTTTGAACCAAACAATTGACTCGTTATCTAAACCTTTCAGTGATCAATGATTATTTCACAATTGTGTTGTGAAACCCTTTGAAAGGGTTTGTAAATTAATGCATTAATGGATAAAAGAAACGAGACTATATTTTTAATCACAGCCTTTAGTGGTAACGAAATTTTTAAATTTTAGGTGCAGCATTTGTTGTAAGGAATGCCCCAGTGATTTTTCAATGAACTGTAATGAAAGAATTTTGAGATCCATAGTATATTGTATGACATTTAATGTGAAGAGAAAATGTTAAATAAATATGTTCTATCCCGATTAGTATGAAATTTTCGTAACGTAGTGGCACAGTTTAATTATTTATGTTTATATTCTGACAAGGAACACTTTTTGTTGACTTGTGTTTCACTGTTCATGAGTTTTTAGCTTTTATTGTTCAACTATGTCCACAGTAATGTGTACGTACGGGTTCTGGATACAAATTAGAATCACATTTCGATGGGGGATGGATGCAGCAGTGTGTAGCATGCGATAGTAGATTCGGAAGCAAGGCGGCAGGCTCTGCACTTCCTGCTCCTTCGGTTATTTATTCTGAATTCCTGATACAATAACACCCTACCCACCCCTCTACTGTGCTGTGATTAGTCACCTCCTCCCCTTTCCCCACCCCTTCTCCAACACATAACACTCCTTCCCAGCGAGATATGTTGTCATTAGTTCTAGACTTGACCGCTACACACCACTGCTATCATAATCGGCCGCCAGCCTAGTTGAAGAGTTGGATGCTAGATGGCACACAAGTTCGATTAACCGAATGCGTTGACTACCCGCATCGACTGCTAGATAGCACTAGTGTTGCTTGGCGTTGTCTTCTGCTGGTAGGAGCGCCGATGTCAGCTGTAAGATAAGAAACTTATCTATATATTATATGCAATGCTTTAATACACCATGGAAATCTTTGAAACATGGTGGAAGGTTTGCATCCCAATATATATTTTAATACTGTATTAAAAAATTCATATATATATATAAACTCGCAAATTCAAAACGGATTTGTTGAATATGTGTTACAAACAACGATTAGTTAAACCAATATTTTATATAAAAATGGTATATGTTCTAAAAGTTCTATTTATAACTTTAAAATTCTGGAACATACATGTATAAATCATAACTTTTAGGTGCTCATATTTTCAAGAAGAATTCCTTTATAGGAGCACAAACATCGATTTGGTAATGCTTAATTTTTTATTAAAAGTTATGTGTTAAAATTAAAAATATATTTTTTTTAGACTTTGCAAACAAACTTATCGAGTGACGTATCAAAAAAATTGTATTTTTTAGACAGATAAGAATATGTAGTCAGACAATATTTTTATGTGACTATTCCATCTCAATATTGAATTATTTAGACATAGGAGATTTTATTTTTTAATTTTTTATTTATTATGTAACCATTCCAAACGTAAAAAACAACACATTGCATGCTTTGCAACAGGTAATTTAGACCCTTAACCCTTTATGGCAATGTCAAATATGCGTTTCAGGCCATTTGTAATGTATTCATAATTTCCGACCATCGAAGCTATAATATTCAAATTCAACACAAAAGGCATCATACCCGATATCCAACACAATAGTAAGGTCACTTACGCCCTAAACCCTTTTTGGTAAGGTTAAATAAACATTTTGGCCCTTTTGTAAATGTAGTTTATTTTCTGAATCGTTAAACTATAGTGATCAAATTCATAACATAGACATTGTGCACGACATATGCCATAATAGTAAGGTAATATAGGCCCTAAACCTTTTCTGTTATGGTCAATTATATTTAAAGGCATTTAATAAGGATAGTTACTCATAATTTCCCAAGTTCCTGACAACAAACAACACCACCACAAAGGTCAAACACACCTAAAAACCTTTCATAAGCATAGTAACTCATAATTTCACATGCATTAAAGCTAGTCATCTAATTCATATCATACACATCACCCCGACCACCTTCATGAAGATAAGGGCAATAAGGTCACATAAGCATTAAGCCCTTTTATATTTAAACTATTTATGTAAGCACTCCGATCATCAAATACAATGCAACAGTTAGCTTAACCAAGGGCACATTTAAAGTATAGTATGTCTGCATCAGACCCATGCAAACTTGTAAGCATAGCCTTTGACCACTTAATCCTGAGTACTTAACCCTTTGAGTACTTAACCCCTTTGGCAACTTTACCCTTTGCGCACTTAACCATTTAAGCGTGTAACCCTTCAGTCACTTAACCCTTTGGGCACAATTAACCCTATAAAACTTAACAGTTTCAGCACTTAACCCTTTTAAAACTTAACATTATTTTATCTTCGAATTTAACAAATATTTATATATGGCTTGTATTCTTGCTAAAGCAATAAATGAAGAATTATATTTGGTTCACTAATTTCGATTCCCAGGTAAGACACTTAAAATGTTATGCAGTGAATGAGACAAATGAGGTACGGAAGGGGGAATTACATTCAGTTACGCCATCTCGCATATGGTCTCGTCGGAGAGAAAGTTAATGCCTCACAGCCATAAGCGTAGACGTCCCTATAGCTGTGCAGTAACATTCGCATTGACCTCTCAGCCAGCACTTCACAATCCACTAGGCATGGATGGGATAATGTGCCTGCACACACACACACCACACACACACACACACACACACACACACACACACACACACACACACACACAAACATCCAATTACCTGTATCCCTACACCCTGCAGGCTTACCAGGGATCTCAATTATCGTGCACCATGGCTACAACGAACCGTGAGTGGATTGACACGGAGCATGAGTCCTGAACACAGTATTTGAAATTTTGGTTAATTTTCCTAGCCTTCAAACTCTCGCATTTTTTAACCTTTAACATATTCTACACTTTATTCCTTTCTACAGTTTACACAGTCATACACTTTAATATTTTCTATATTCTCGTGAAACTTAACATCGTCTTAGAATTTAATGGTTTCTTGAAGTTTATCCTTTTCTTTAATGTAAGCTTTTCTTCTGTCATTTAATTTGAAATCAGTATTAACTTGTTTCTTTTTTATTTTATATATTTTAATTGGTTTGAAACTTTTTTGATATTTATGTGAGCATATTCAAGTGTTGCAAGGTAGGGTGCTTTGCTAGTGTAATTGGTAAAGACAGTTTGTGAAGCGCCCCTGGTATGTATTCAAGCCCCCTTCAAAGTAAAATTAATTATATGCATGTTTATTACATGGGAAATGTCACAGTATAACCATTAATGCGAAATTTGAATAATCGAAAGGTGAAGACTTGGTTTATTGGGGAAATGTATTAAATTATTAAATTCAAACACATACTCATATCTATACACAACAATCCACACAAACATGCACACATGCACACACTCACACAACTCTTTTTCATACCAAACCAGGAAATTGCAAAACCTCATACCATCAAATTTTACAAGCAAAACTTTATACTTGAAAATTATATCAACACATAATTCCACCCAAATGAACAAAGCATCCAAAAAATTATATTATGAAACCACTTCAAGCTATAATACTAAAACCATACCACCCATTTGCAAAACCCCTAGCATCAAACTTTTCAAGCAAAACTAAATACTTGAAAACAATATCAACATATCATACAACACGAATTAACACATTTTCATCATCTGTCATCCAATAAACATTATAACACATATTTAATTTAAAGTTAAATGATATACAAAAAATTAAAAAAAAAAAAAACCTTTTCAATAGTCCCTTTTTCTAATGTACTACATAACATAATTTAAAACAAGATTAAGGTCCAAATAAAACACTCGTATCACTCAAATAGTGCTATCTCATACTATATATAGCAATCAGAGCTTGAATATTTCATAAAAATCCATCAAGAATGTTTGTTAAGACCTACACTTTTAAACTGTTGGTTCGATCCTTCTAGATTACGTAAAACTTATTTGCATAACCGCTATTTACACTAATTAACCTTTTTTTCATCTCAGAAGAAGCATAAGTATTGTTTAAATGTAACTGTATTTGTCTACTTCAAAAAGCTTCGAAATTGAATCATATATTCTGATTTTGTAGAAACTTCAAACTAAATGTTGCCATTTACAAATTATACTATACTCTTTGTTTCATTTCCCAATGAGTTAAATATGCTTTTATGAATTATACTATACTCTTTGTTTCATTTCCCAATGAGGTAAATATGCTTATATGAATTATACTATACTCTTTGTTTCATTTCCCAATGAGGTAAATATGCTTATATGAATTATACTATACTCTTTGTTTCATTTCCCAATGAGGTAAATATGCTTATATGAATTATACTTTACTCTTTGTTTCATTTCCCAATGAGGTAAATATGCTTATATGAATTAACATGTGTTATATTTGTTTTAACCCACTCATCTTAAACATTAAATATTAAATTATTCTCTAAAATTAATGCATTTTTTATTTACCATTAAGTTAAAGACATTTTAATTTAATATAGTGTAATAACACATATGCTAAGTACTAATTATGTAAGAAACATCAGCTCACATAGTGCAAGTCAATGCATTACCTCACATACCCGATTATAACCAAAGACATTTTAATCTTTATAATTATTCTAGGGAGACTGTTTCGCGAATGGCTGACAAGTCCTCACAAACTTCCGAAAACACCATGTTTATTTGTTAGCTGTACAGCTTAACCTTTTGACTGATATAACACCTAAGAAATGTTTTTAAGCAACTTTTAGAAATTGTATCAACCATTATAGGTTAAGCTTACATCGGGAGAGTTAAATACACATGTTATCCATATACAAGAGTAAAATATGTATATTCGCACAACAAAAATACGTATTTAATGAGACTAATTACATATGAGTAGTGTATACGTAGTGATTCAAGAACCATACAGGGTACGTAGATATTTCTTTAATCGCATATCAAATTAACTAAATATATTATCGATGTAATGAATATCCAACTGCAAGTATTATGTGTGTAATGAGATGAAACGATCTACCTACCGGTCGATGAAAAACAACAAACAAGAAAGGAATTCAACTTTAGGTTTGAGAACATACTGATTGCGTCATGACAAGTAAAACTCACTTTTTAGCATTACTATTTACATATTGGAAAACAAACATTATTAAATTCACTCTAAGTACACATCTTGCCATAACCAAAACTAACATCCGACTAACATATTTTTGATAATAATATGACCAACATATATATATATATGCCATTTTTGCAACACACTACACAACAAACACTTAAACAATGTGCATTTCCATTAACTATCTCACTCTGTCTACAACTCCAGTACATCGTTCATCATCTCTCTATAACTGTCTAACAAAGCTCATCGACAGCAAAAAACTACCTATAATCAACCACACAGGCCTCCATCAGTCTAACATTATCTCTGGAACGAGAACAACGGTCTCGCAGAATAGATGTAGGTGAGTGCTTTATCTAGGAAAGTTACGCACTCAAAAAATGCATAACAGATATATGTAGTTAAAGTATATTGCAATAAAATCGATTTTTCATTAATTAATTTTTCTTAAACTTTCAGGTTTCGAACCCAAACTGCCATGACAAGATTAACCAGTGAGTATGGTTTAAATATTTAAAGCAGATATGTATAGGCATCTAAACAAACAGACATTCACATACAAAGTCCGTTAAAAATTATCCAAAAATTGGATTAGTATTCGAACTAAGTCCCATTTATCTCACTTTACGAGATCTATCCTTATTACAAAACATATATTTAAGCTTACCCGAAATTCCATGAAGCAAATTTAACACTATAACATTTCATGTTACCAATTCCAAATAGACTCACTGTAACACTATCGTTCATGAGAACATAACTTTCACACATCGAGATAGTCCATCTCAAAATATCAACTCCTGTTTTGCGAATTCATTGCTTACTGTAAGCTTTCTTCAAAAGAACACATATTGACTTATAGACATGTCATTATAAGATGTTGCCTATTCTACCTTAAATATCGATGTTACAGATAGGGTTTATATGCTATTCGTGTAATAGTACATAAAATATTGTGCTTTTAACACGCATTACTTGTAATTACACTCACACACAAACATACACACACATATACATGCACACAGAATAACACAAACTCATACACACAGAACCTAAAATATTCCAATTGGCAATCCCGCTCCACCCAAGACTTGCTCCTAATAAAACCGAATTGACCCACATTGACCCAAAATCACCTAAGACAACCTAAATGACCAAAATCGACTTCAAAACACACACATACACATCCCTGTACACAGACACACAACATACATACACAGCATGAAGTAAATACCTAAAACCTACATTGCTTTCTACCACTCTGATTTACCTAAACATTCCAACCATTTACACTTTTCGTGAATATAGTGGCATATCAGGGAAGAAAATGTCAAGTAAAAAAAAACATCCAAAGGATAATTAAACAGATGATAAGAGTTAAAATGCATCACTTTAAAAAAAAATTTGCAAAACTCATTAATAAAAACTATATCCATATACAGTTCACATACAAGAAATAAACTATTCCCATAAGGGAAAGTATACAATCCATGCAAATAGCACATTTACCGTTCGTGCTACAGAAAATAACTAACAAGAAATCCCAGTACAACAAATGAGAGTTAGATCTCATCCAACACACACACATACACAGCTCACAAAAAATTCAATTTTACAGATTTTCTTCGCTCAAAACTTGCTCCTTTTAACCCAAAAGAACACAGATCGACTCCAAAATGGGTCTTAATAACTCCAAACACAAACAGAATGAAGTAATTACCTAGAACCTACATCGTTTTATAACACTCTGGTTTACCTACACACCAAACATTTACACTTTTCGTGAACATAGTACAATACGAGGGAAGAAAATATAATTTGTAAAAACAATTTAAGGTCGATTAAATAGATTATAAAAGTAATTATGCATTACTTATTTTAAAAATGTATGCAAACCACTTGAATTAACTATATCCATATGTAGCTCACATACAAGAAATAAATAAAGTTTATATCTTAGTCGAATACCCTGCGAATACAAATACCTGTATTTGGGAAGGACAAAGGGTAGAACATTCTGCCAGCCCTTACCTATATACACACAACAATGATATTCTATTTTGTAGAGAACATTCTCTAAAATAAGTACTTAAGTTAGACTCATCTCATCTCCTTCAGAATATTGAAATATAAATTTAACATTAAAATTCCCATTACATTGTACATAACATTAAAATTCCCATTTCATGCATTTATTTATTTTTCAGACTTATATTTATAATAATTTATTTTGTTTTACATATCCCGTTATGTCAAATGTTTATTAAGAGAAACAGAGAGCTCACCATATGACAACTCCACACACACCCATCTTTACCATTCTAACCATCAATCCTTATAAATTTTTACCCAAGCTTTCTATCAATCCTTATAAATCTTTACCAATCCTTCCATCAATCTTTACCAATCATTACCAATCTTTCCATCAATCTTTTCCAGTCTTTACCAATTTTTCCATCACTCCTCACAAATGTTTCTAACAATCCTTTTCAATGTTTACCAATTATTCCATCAATCTTTAGCAATATTTACTATTTCAAGGGTTTGTAGATTCATTCTATACATACATATTACAAAAATGATTCACCTACTGTCTCCAAAAATTGTATACATATCGGTATAAAAAACATTTGTGTATGGATTCAACTATCCATGCATTTTATATTGTAGTCTTCTTTCTCGCACTCTTAACTTTTATAAGCAAATGCTTATAGCAAAACTTAAACGTTGGAAGGGTTACAGTGAATAAAAACAGTAGTCTCTCAAACACTTTCACTTTATTTCACACACTTATAAAAAAATACGTAGTATTATTTACATGTACTCAAACATATTCTCCATAAAAAAAATATATTTATGCTTTACTCGAATTGTATAGTACAAATCGTATTGTGAGCAGTCAAGGTATGCTTATTCGTGAATACAGCATTGTAGTTAACACATGTGTAGGTCTTGTAGTTAACAGGAAATGGACAGTTACTATCTTCGTGCTGTCTGGTGCTAGACCTAATCGTGAATGTCTTGTGGCAATACTTACACTCGATTCCCGATGAATGACAGGCATTACTTTTACACATCTGGGTATGTCTATACAGGTTGTCACTATGGGCAAACACAGCATCTCAATTATCACATTTGAATGTCATATATGCTGAACTTAACAAGCAATGACTATACTTATGACGATGTGCATTGTAACCAACTAAATGTATTTCCACAATAACAACACTGATGTCATAATGACTTTAGCGGCTCTTCGGAGGTCGTTGGCATCGCTGACGGTGTTACAAATGGCAGGTCTTTGGTCATCATCATATTATTGCAGAGTATGCGATCACAGTAGTAACATTGATAGTGTAATTCTTATACCAACTCTTCAGACATTCTTTACTGCCAGTGTTACAGATGGTAAGTCTTCAACCATTGATACCATCTTTAGCACATTTGTAGTAGATGATTCCACTCCTAATGATCTACCTTCCACCATGGTAGGTGGTGAAATAACTTTTGTTATTTACATGACGTATGCTTATATTTGCTTTTCACATCAGAACATTTGGTTTAAGTGTCACCTGCACTCACTCAGAGAAAGAGAACTCTATTATATAAATAATTATGTATATTCGTATCTTGTATATTTATATACCTTTGCATAATTATGTATATAATGGAGTAATTTTTCTCTGAGTGAGAGCGAATTGCAGATAAACCAATTGTTATGTTGTGAAAAGTGTGTATAAGCATGCATAATGTAAAAAAGTATGTTATTTCGCCACCTACCATAGCGGAAGGTGGATCATTGTGTGTGGAATCATCTACTACGAATGTGTACTCTGCTAAAGATGACATCAATGGTTGAATACTTACAATATGTAACACTGGCAGTAAGGATGTCTGCATAGTTGGTACAAGCAATATGCTATCAATATTACTACTGTATTTGCATATTCTACTGTAATATGAATATGACTAAAGACTTATCATTTATAACACTGTCAGTGATGTCAAGGACCTCCGAAGGTCACTAGAATAATTACGGCATCAGTGTTGTTTTGGAAATACATTTAGTGGAAGTTGTAATGCACATGGTCATTAACATTGTCATTGTTTGTTCAGTTCAGCATATATAGCATCCCAAAGTGATAATTGCGATGCTGTGTTTACCCATAGCGATAGCCTGTATATACATACCAAGATGTATAAAGGTAATGTCTGCTGTTCATCGGGAATCGAGTGCAAGTATTTCAACAAGACATTCACGACTAGGTCTAGCATGAGACAGCACAAATGTAGTAACTGTCCATTTGCTGTTAGCTACAAAACCTACAAATGTGTTAACTGCAATGATGTATAAGCTAATAAGCATAACTTGACTGCTTACAATACGATTTGTACTATACAATTCGAGTAAAGCATAAATACTTTTCTTGAATGGGGAATATATTTGAGTGTAAGAAAGCAATAAAAATTTTTTTGATAAGTATGTTAAAAAATATATCAAGTGTATGAAAGACTATTGTTTTATTAATGTTCTCCCTTCCAACTTTTAAGTGTTTCTATGATAATTCGCTTATGAAATTTAAGAAAATGAAAATTAAGACTTCAATATAAAAATGGATGGATATTTGAATGCATACATAAGCATTAATTCTACTGAAATATATAATTTTTTTGGAGACAGTAGGTGAATCTTTTTCTTATATGTATGGATAGATTGAGTTTGCAAACACTTGGATTAGTTTATATTGCTAAATATTAATGGAAAAATTGGTAGAGATTGGTAAGTATTTATGGAAAGATTGGCAAAGTTTGGTAAAGATTGATGGAAACATTGTTAAAGATTGGTAATGACTGATAGAAAGATTGGTAATGATTGAAGTATTGAAGTAAAGATTGATAGAAAGATTAGTATAAATTGATAAGGATTGATGGAAAGATTGTTAAAGATTGGTAAAGATTGATGGAAAGAATGGTAAAGGTTGGTGTGTGTGGATTGGTGATATTGTGATCTCAATGTTTCTCTAAATGAACCTATGCAAAAATATAATGTGTAAAATAAAAGAAATTATTCTAAATAAAGAATCTGAAAATAAATGAATGCCTCAAACAATTAAAATGTAATGTGAATTTTAAAGTTAAATTGTAAGTGAATATTGTGTAGGAGATGAAAGTCTATTATAGGTATTTAATACAGAATATTTTCTCTTATAAATGGAATATTATGTGTGTCTATATAAGCAAGGGCTGGCAGAATGTTCGAATCTATGTCCTCCCAAATACGGGTATTTATCTTCGCATGGTATCCTACTAAGAAATAAATATTGCTTATTTCCGGTACGTGAACTGTATATGGAAATAGCGTTTTTAAAGAGTTTTGCATAAATATTTTTTAGAGAGTATAGCATTATAACTCTTGCTATCTGTTTAATCATTCTACGATGGTTTTTCAATATATTTTCTTCTCTCGCATGTTATAAGATCACAAACAAGTGAAAATGTTTAATGTACTTAGGTAAACCAGAGAGTTAGAAAGCAATGTAGGTTTTAGTTATTTACTTCATTCTGTTTGTGTTTTGGAGTTATTAGGGCCCATTTTGGAGGCGATTTGGGTCCTTTTGGATTATTATTTGGGTTAATTTGGATCGTTTTAGAGTCATTTTGGATTGCTGAGTGAAGTAAGTCTGTAAAATGAATTATTTCATGGTCTGCGTGTCTGTTTGTGTTGGATGAGATCTAACTACGTTTTGTTGTACTGCGATACTTTGTTAGTCGTGTTATGAAGCGCGAACGGTAAAGTTGCTATTTGCATGGGTTGTATACTGTTCCTCGTGGGAATTGTTTATTTATTGTACGTGAACTGTATATGGATATAATGTTTTAGAGGTGTATTGCAATTTTTTTTAAGTAATGCATTATAACTCTAATGCTCTGTTTAATTATCCTGGGATTGTTTTTAAATATGATATTTTCTTCTCTCGTATGTTACTATGTTCACAAAAAGTGTAAATGGTTGGTGTTTCCGGTAAACCAGAGTGGTATAAAGCAATGTAGGTTTCAGGTATTTACTTAATTCTGTGTGTATTTGTGTGTAGATGTATACATGGGTGCATGGATGTGTGTGTTTTGGAAGAGATTTTGGTCATTTTGGTTCAATTTTGTATTGATAATCAGGTTATTTTAGGTCATTTTGGGTAAATTTGAGTCAGTTTGGTTCATTGGGAGCAAGTCTTGGGTGGAGCGAATTAGCCCATTGGAATAATTAAGGTTCTTTGAGTTGAAGTTTTTGTTATTCTGTGCTTATATGTGTGTGTATGTGTGCGTGTTTATATTTAAATAGCGAGTACCCGGCATGTGTTGCAATGCCACACAAAGAAAGAAAGTGTTTGTGTTTTAAATCTGTTTATTGCAGTGCTTTCGGATACACAATATTGTTTGTTTTTCCGTTTGGTGCGTACACGAATAAGTCAGAAGGTTTTCCGACGCTTGAGCAGGCCACATACAGCTGTCCATATGAAAAGTATGGATTTTCCAAATTTAGTCCACACACTTGTAGCGATTTGTAGTGCTTTGTCATTGCAAATGCGAGTCGCATCGGAAACTGCAAAAGGTTTGAACTCGAATGGCATATCTGTCGGAATCATTGGGATATGTGACAACTGTACATTTTCCCCTTTAAATTTTCCTTTTAAAATTGTAGCTTCTATGATATTGTTCATCATCTTTTTCACTGAAAGACTGGTACCGTTGCAAAGTCGTGATGGATTGATGTTTCGGAGAAGAATGATAGACACGCCAATTATCAATGTTAACACATGCGTGACATGCATGGCAAATCAAGTGAATTCAAGAATTCAGTTGGATGATTGCCAACTTCGTCTTGATTCATTACAGTATCGATGGACTTATACGTCGTCACTTCGCCTGGTATTTCGTTTTGAATGCTGAAATTGAAGGTATTGACGTCGTTGTTTTTGGTCGCTAATATAGCACATTCACTGAGGCACTTGTTAATAAAAGCAATATTATACAATGATGGTTTAGATTAAATGTCAAATAATAATCAAATCCCTGATCTGTTCCGTAGATTGTAGATTTGAAACGGAACAAATTGTCATATTTTTATTAGGTAAGTCATCTTCATTCATCATCTGTCTTTTGTAAGACAATAGCTAGAATAAACTCATTTGTTGAAACGACTCGCGCGCCACCTGTTGTAAAATGGTTTTTCCAACTCAGAAACCTTCGCGGGCGTGCGCACAACAGCATACCAAAGTTTCATCACAATCGGATGAATGGTACAGGAATGCATTCGGGATAAACAAAGAAACATTTATATATATATATATATATATATATATATATATATATTATATATATATATATATATATATATATATATGCGTATGTGTGTACATGTGTGTATGTGTGTGTGAATTAAAAGTTAACTTCTTAGATACTATTAAATGAATAGCATAAAATACCCCAATGTGAAAAATTAACATTTTAGGTAGTATATGAAACATCTCAGACTGGTATGTCTATTAGTTAATGTGTGTTCTTTAGAATAAATTTTTCAGCAAGTAATGAATTCGCAACACAGGAGATAATATTTTAAGATGGAGTATCTCGACATGTGAAAGTTATGTTCTTATGAACGATATTGTTGCAGTGAGTCTATTTGGAAATGGTAACATGAAATGAAATAGTGTGAAATTTGCTTCTAGGAATTTCGGATACGCTAATAGAGAGGTATGTTATGTATGCTGGATAGAGTTCATAAAGTGATATAAATTGTCCTTAGTTCGAATACAAATCAAATTTTTGGATCATTTTTAACCGAATTTGTATGTGAATTTCTGTTTGCTTACATGATTATACATATCTGCTAAAATTTAAACCATATCCATCGGTTAGGCTTGTCGTGGAAGTTTTGGTTCGAAACAAGACATTTAAAAAAATATTAATTTATGAAAATTGATTTTATTACTATATACTTTAACTACATATATCTGTTGTGCATTTTGTGATTGCGTTACTTTCCTTGATAAAGCACTTACCTGAATATTTTCCACGAGACAGTAGTTCTCCTTCCAGAGATGATGTCAGACTGATGGAGGCCTGTGTGAGTGTGTATAGGTTGTTCTTTGTTGTCAATGAGCTTTGACAGATTGATGTAGAGATGATGAATGCTGTACGAGAGTTGTACACAGAGTAGATAGTTAATGGAAAGGCATATTATAAGTGATTGTTGTGTAGTGTGTAACAAGATGCCATTTATAGAAGTTATGCATAATATCAAACATATGTTAGTCAGATGTTAGTTTTGGTAATGGTAGGCTGTGTACTTATAATGAATATAATTATGTTAGTTATTAAATATGTCAATAGTACTGGTAATACATTAGTTTGACTTACGATGAAGCAAGGAAAATGTTCTCAAACCTTTAGTTGTAAAACTTTCTTGTTTGTCGTTTTTCATCGGTCGGCGGGTAGATGGTTTCAATATGTTAGATACATTCTACCTTTAGTTGGATATTCATTCCATCGATAGTTTCATAAATTTTCTTGATACGTCATTAAAAATGTATCTACCTACCTAGTGTGGTTCTTGAATCACTATGTAAATACTACTGTTATGTAAACAATCTCGCTAAGTATGTGTTTTTATTATGTGAATATACATATAATTTACTCTTGATTATTGATAATGTGTGTATTCAACTCTCCCGATGTAAGCCTTACCTGTCATGAGCGATACCATTTTTAAAGTTTCCCAAAACTTGTTTTAGGGGTTTTATCAATCAAAAGGTTATGCTGTATAGATAATAGTTACACATTGTGTTCTTCGGAAGCTTGCGACAAATTGTCAGCTATTCGTAAAACAGTCATCCTAAAATAATTATAAAGATTAAAATGTCTTTTGTCATGATAGGATATTTTATATTATGCATTTACATGCATCATATAAGTTGATGTCCTTGTGTAATGAGTACTTAGCGTGTGTGTAGTTACACTATATTAAATAAGCTTGTCTTTAACTTAACGGTAGATAAAAATACTATTTATTTTAAAAAATAAATATTATTTAATGTTTAAGATGAACGGGTTTAAACTAATAACCCACATATTAATTCATATAAGCGTATTTACATTATTTAGAATTTATATAAAGGGTATGTTAGTATAACTGTAAATTGCTACGTTCAGATTGAAGTATTACCTAAATCAGTATGTGTGATTAAAGTTTGATACTTTTCGAAATAGATAATTATAGTTACATTTAAACAATACTTGTACTTCTTCTGAGATGAAAACAGGTTTAATTGTGTAAGTACTGGTTATGCAGGGTAAGATATAAGTAATCTAGAAGGATCTAACCAGCACTTAAAATAGTAGATCTTAACAATCATTCTTTGATGGATTTTTATGAAATAAACTACTTTTGATTGCTATATGTAGTACGGGATAAAAACAATTTGAATGAGACAAGCGTTTTATTTGGATCTTAATTTTGTTTTAAATTATGTTATGTAGTAAATTAGAAAAAGGGGCTATTGAAAAGGTTTTATTTTTATTTTTTGTATATCATTAAACTTTAAATTAAATATGTGTGATAATGTTTATTGGATGATAGATGATGGAGATTTGTTCATTTGTGTTGTTTGATATTTTGATATTGTGGTCAAGTATTTAGTTTTGCTTGTAAAGTTTGATGGTATGGGGTTTTACAAGTGAATGGTATGTTGTAAGTATTATAGTTTGATGGGTTTTTATAATATGATTGTGACTATTTTTGTAGGCTTTGTTCATTTGGATTTGTATAATGTCTTTATATAGTTTTAAAGTATTTAATTTTGCTTGTAAGGTTTGATGGTATAGGGTTTTTCAAGTTGGTAGTATGTTGTTAGTATTATAGTTTGAAGATTTTTCATAATATAATCGTGACTGATTTTGTATACTTAGTTCATTTGGGTTGATATATATATTGACATAGATTTCAGTTTTAAGTTTTGCTTGTAAAGTTTGATGATATGAGGTTTTGCAATAGCATGGTATGGTATCTGCAAATTTTATGTGTGAGTGTGTGCATGTAGTTGTGTGTCTGTGTGCATGGATGTGTGGATTGGTTTGTGTAAATATATGTGTGTGTTTGTTTCAAGTAAATGTTTTAGATATTTCCCCATTATGCTAAATTTACACCTTCGATTATTCGCATTTCCCATTAAATGTTTATTCCGTGACATTTGTTATGTAATAACACTGTATGTAATAAATTTTACCCTGAAGGGTTACATTGTAGGCCAGAGGAATGGTCGCTTCCTATGCACTATATGGATAAAGTTTTTTGGAATATATGCAACTGTGAGTCTTAAATAAGTGAGCTCCTGTGGATGCCGACACTGTGTGGCAAATGATAAACAGCAGCAATCACATACTCGTCTTTCCCATTGCCGATTCACATTACTTATAACACACATGATAATATTAGTGCCTTATATTAGCAATTTTAATGTTTCTGGTAATGACTGTCAGTTTTTACTCACCCTCATTTCTTAACTTCAATTGCAATTGTCGTTGGATCCAATATGTCATGGATCCAGTACGGGCCGTGATATTTGAAGTTGAGTGCCTGCTGTCTAGCATGGTTTTTCGTCCCTATTTTTAATTCATTGCTACGAAATTTTTTGTCAAAAATTTCATTTGTGTTTTTTGAGATTCGAGTAGGTTCATACAAGCCTGTTCCCAGGCTTGAGGGATTTGCTCACACCAGTCCACTGCATGCTGCGAAAACGTATGGGCGACGACATGACATGGCTGGATGGCTTCAACGCCGGATAATAGGAAAAACGGGTTGAATTTTGTACTCAAATTGTAGTAGAATTATAGTTGAAAACTATGTATTGGACGTATTAGTCCCAATGTGCCTGTTCTTCATAGGCACATGCTGCGAGTTGTTGATACAGAACGTTATTAACCTGTTCGGTCAGTCCATTACATGTTAGGTTATATGATGTCGTTTGCAATTTTTTTATTTGTGGGTTTTGTAATAACTCAGCGATAAGCTCATTGTTGAAGATTGTGCCCCGATCAGTTAAAATGGATTTGGGGCACCCATAATGTAGAATGACATCCTTTATAAAATTCGCACAAGTCTTAGCATCTATTGTTTTTACCAGTTTGGCTACAACATACCACATGAAAAACCATGCCATCGCAAAGATCCATTTATTTCCGGATGCTGCTGTTTGCAATGGTCCTTTGGCATCGAGGCCCCAAGAATGGAATAAGGGAGGGGCTTCGATTGGAGTCATAAGGCCTATGGGTTTCTGGTTACTGTGTTTGACCTTCTGTCAAGTAGAGCAATTTTTTAAATCGGTTTTAACGTCCTTAGCAATTGTGTCAGAATGATATTGGTTTTTAATTTTCTGTAACGTTTTAAACAGGTCGAAATGTCCTCCACCTTATAATGCGTCGTGGTGGGCAGTAATAATTTATGGTCGTAGTACAGTGGTGCTAAAGTTAAAGGTTTTTCCCCATTCGGGGTGACAACTTTATAGTATATTTCGCAGTTTCTGGTGACATCATACTGTCTTGCTAGTCATATATTTAGAATTCGTGTTTTGTGGATCCGTGAGGGCGGTTTTGAGTGGTGTGATGTGAGGTTCATTTGTGTATTCTGCTAAAAATGACGATGATTGTACTTGTGTAATGGGTGCTTTGAATAAGTGTGTGTCATATTCGACCTTGATATATTCCTGGTAGTGAATGTAGAAGGGGTGGTATTGTGGTTTGGAATGCTTTATAGAAATAACAATTTTGCAATTAAACAGGGGTCGATATAAATTGATTAAATTTTATTTTTGTGTCCTTCCATCTTGATTTTAATGTTTACTTGATATATTGGGGTCATGATTTTTGCAATTGCTTCTAGGGGTAAATAATCCTCATTTATGATTTTCTTTGCTACATGGGCTTTGTTCATTGTGGCCATATCTGGTTTGATTAGATTTTTTATCTCATGGCAATTATTGGTGATGTATTTAGCTCTATTTTGTTTGACTTTGTCGTCCTTGTGCGGATTTTGTAATAATGTTTCCGCGAGAGCTTTATAAAAGGAAATACATTTAGTGTATTATTTCTTTATGGGGTAATACTGATTCTCTACTTGAATACATGTTAACTCAGCCTTTTCCATTGTAGGAATTAGACTCATAGCATCCGCTAATGTGTTTAATTTCCTTTTAACTATCTTTGGTTCGAATTTGTACTCAGTTAGCATTATTGTAAATTTTTGAATTCGTATGTTGTGTTCGGCCATTGTCTTTAGATACGAAAGGCTGGTCTGTCTCAATTGTGAATTTTCGCCTGTGTAATTATTGTTTGAAGTATATAACAATGTATTTAATTGCCGACAGCTCACGTTCCATTGTTTACCATTTCTTCTCATTCAACGAGAGTTTCTTCGATGTAAATGTGATAATACGGCTGTTTTATTACCTGGTATTTATCTGCATAAGGACGGTGCCTATAGCTGTCTGAGATGCGTCGCAGGCTAGTATTGTTTGTCGGTTGTCCTGAAATTTTGCTAGTATGAGCGGGTATAGTAGGGCTGTTTTAAGATTTTCCTGGTATTCTGCTTTCCATTGGAATGGAGTTGACTCTTTAATTTGGTCTGTAAGGGATTCGGCTAGTTTGGCATAGTTCATTATATACCTTCTTAAGCATGGTGTTAATCCCAAAACTGTATGTAACTGTTTAGGATTCTTTGGGGGTGCCATCTGTTAGATTGCCTCGATTTTATTGGGGTCCGTGTGTATCCCTTCTGGTGTTATATAGTGTCCTAGTATTTTGATTTCTTGTTGTTCAAAGTGTAATTCCTTATCATTAATTTTAAAATTGTATTTGCATAATCTGTCCATTATTTATCTAATTTCCAAGTGTTCTGAAAAGGTTTTTCCTATAACAAATATGTCATCAATATATGCTATTGCTGTGTTCCAGTGTAGGGGCCCAAGCATGATGTCCACAAAATTTTGAAAAGAATATGTTCTTGTGGCTAACTCTATTGACATATGGGCGTACTCGATTAAGCCTACACCATCCACACTAAAAGCGAGTTTTTCTCTGTCTTGCTCCCTGACTGGAATAGCATAAAAACCGTTAAACAAATCTATAGAAGAAATATACTTGGAATTTTTCAGTGTATTGATTATGTCTTCAGTTCTGGGGATTGGGTATTGAACCTTTTTTAGAGGTTGATTAAGCAGCCTAAAGTCTGTTTCAAATCTTACATCTCCCTGGCATTTCTTTATTACTAGGATTAGCAGGTGTTAGGGGATTAGGAAGGAGTGATGGCGACTCCATAAAGCATCTGTTGGATCTGTTCGAGTACTTGCTCGTGTAGTTGTGGATTTATTCTGTAAGGTCTGGTATAAACAGGATTGTTAGTTGTTAATTCTAATTTAATTTCATAATCTTTCATTTCTGTTAGTTCAGTAATATTACTTGAACACGATCTTTGTATGTATCTGGTAATACTCATATTTGTTCTTTCATCTATGAGGACAATTTTTCATTTATGCTACCTGTAGGAATAGTATCCTTCAGATTGTCTAAAGATTCAATTTTGTTGATATAATTTCGATGATATTGCTTGTTTCACAATATAGTTGATTAGTGTTTATTGGTATTTCAGTTACTCTTTTGTTGTGATAAGAGTGTACATACATTGCATCTTTGGTGAGTACTGGCACTATGTCATATCTTTTAATAAAATCTACTCTTAATATTGTCATGTGTTAAATAGACACAATGTGAGGAGAGTTCATAGCCACATGTTTGGGTGTTCAAATTAAAACTGTAACACCTCTGATATATGTTACAATATTATGGCAAATCTCATTGGCTATAAAATAATATTTCTGAGATATGCAATACAAGACATGAATGTGTAATGTAATGATAAAATATTGTTGTATATGTGAATGAGTCTGATAGGTTATATTAATGATATGCCTCAGCTAACTCTATGCTACCATGCTAAAAAAATCAGTGTATTCATCCAAATTTCACTTCCTCCGTAGTTAGAAACAGTTGGATCATTAATTCTAATAAACTAACAGAGAAGACTTATTTCAAGTAAATCAATAGAAATGAATAAAATTACTTTGATTTTAATAATGATCAACCAAACCAATCTCAAACAATATAGCACCCTTGCAGAACTTCAGTTACGAAATATTATAGTATAGTAATTCTCAAAATTATAAGCAACACCACCCTGCACTTGCATTTCAAACCAATCTACCAACGTTTGACTTTACTAGTTCTGGTGTCATAAATACATTTACATTTGCTTGAGGAAAAATATGACTTAGCTGTGTCGATAGCGGAAAAATAACCGGAACTCTGCCGATGACGTGAATTCATCCTTCACTGGTGTAGAATCCAGGAACAGCTTTCCCGCTCACCATGGATAGCACATATCCGGGTGGTGCTCAGTGAACTCGTCCTCTGCAGGCCAGAACAGCGGAAGTGGGTGCAGAACCGGAACTTCGCCAGAATCTGCAGCCAGTAGCACTCTTCTCGAAGAATTGGCTCTCCGAACACCAGACACCGCGTCGTCCTTGGTGCGAAGTCAGGAATCCCGATGTCCTCCTTTACTGGACCGTCCTTCTTTCCGGGCTCATCGTACAACTTGTGTCGAATTTCTTCTTCTTTTAAACATATTGAGACTCAGCATTTCAATAGTGTGTCGATAATTATGTATCTCCGTCGTAAATATCATATTTTGAAAATCAAATATTTAATATTATCTTTATACTCACGACTAACTTCTTTCTAGCTGGCCTCTCACTGATTCCGAATTAGATTGAATAACTTTTCTGTTCTATCAGACTATTGTTACAAAAAAATATTACAAAATAAGACAGGCCGGCTGGTGTGGCCTGTCAAATTATGATTATGAGATCATATAAACTGAAGTGTTACAATATAATGTCTAATTTTAAATTATCAATTAATAGAAAGTCTTGATTGGAGTTGTACCCCACTATATATAAAATTTAAATTGGTTTTGTATTTAGGTAGGTTGATTTTTGTTGTAGCTCCCAGTAATGTAAACTGTTCTGTAACTGGATGCCGGTTAGGTTTGTTTGCAAGAGTTGTGGCTATACAGGAACATGAGTTTCCTGTGTCGAGCAACGTGTTATATGACCTGCCCGCGAGCTGGACAAGGATGCGCGGTGTTGTCGTTTGCACGTATCTTGCATGACATTCGTCCTTGCCAGTCAGCGGCGCTTGTATGTTAGTGCTTTTGAAAACCAATCTGTAACTTAATTTCTCCTTGTCATCATCACCACTGTTTACCGTGTTTGTATTATTGCTGGCATGTTGTATGTTGTTACTACTTGTTATCGGAATGCATATTTTTACATCTGCTAAGCCGAAATCTCTTTTGAAATTTTTTTATTTATCCTTTATATTTGTATTGAAACTCTGTGTTTGATCGGGAAAAGCGGGCATACCATGGCTCGATGACCCTGGCAAAAACACAAGGCGCACGTCGTGGCTGCTAGCGACCACTGTGGGATGAAGGCCACGCGTGCGCTGAAGTCACGATTGCGCTGACATGTGCATATACTGCGGGCCCGACCTCGGCTTGCCCCGTCGCTTCCATGCTGTCTGCCATCTCGGCTTTCAAGAGCGCCGTGTTATGGTGACGTGATGCAGTATCCTTGTGTATGGTGTCGGGATTCCCCCATTTGTTCCGTGAACTGCAATTTGGTTCGTTGAAGGTGTAGTTTCATAGGTATCGCGTTCGGCAGGCTTTTTCGTAATTTGAATTTTCTGTCCCTGAAAGTGTTGAAAATTTACTGGTTGTGAGTTGAGTTTGGCAATTTCCGCATATAACCACGTTGGTATTCTCTTACTAAAGAGCACCTCACATGCGTTAATGACACGTCTTACCTTTACTTCTGGTTCCACATTTTCCCTAGCATTACTATTTGCTGCTCTCGTCAATTTTTTTTCTAGTTAAGCGTGTATGGATTCCGAAATTTATTTTGGAGGGTCTGTTATCGCTGTGACCCGATTTTGTGCGTTTTCCCACTACGGCACTTAATGATCCTGCCTGTCTGTAATTGTGATTGTTTGTTTGGTGCACCTTACGACCTAATTTGGCTGCGGGCGTGGTGCTTACTGCCCCCTCGTGTAGCAGTTTTTTCGTTCGTCATATTTAGGTGTTGAATAGTACTTTGTTCTTGTTTGATTATGATTTTGGGTGTTTTTGTTTTCTGAGTGATATGCCCGGAATTTGTTCATTTTCTGAAAGTTCATGTTTTACTCCGGTCTTTTGTTGTTTTGTTGGCTGTTGTAAAACTTTGGTGGCATACGCACTATTATTTAACAATGATCACTGGTTGTTTGTTACGTTCGTATTTATTGTATTTTAATTACTGGGTAGTCTGCGCATGGTGTTGTCTTGGTTGATTTCTGTAGTTAAAGGGCTTTTGTTTCTGGAGGGTAAAGTTCACATTTTCCTCCTTCAATTTTACAATTTCTGCTCGTAATTAATCGGTTTTTGCAGTTCTATGTTTCCCTGTGATTGTTTGATTATACTGAAACAATCCTACCTCAACCCTTTGTTTGATTGTGAAGAGATCGTCAATGGTATAATTTTTTAGGCCTACAGTTTGGTCCACTATGGATGGGAGGAGTGATCGCCACACAATACTAATGAATTCTGTGGCTGTGACAGTGGGGGTTGTATTTTCACCTATAGAATGTTCTTTTACACACTTTCATGCAGTTTTTGTTTTGTTGTATATAAGAGGTTTCTAAAATATTCCTCGTTTGCTGGTGTTAGAAAAATTTTTCTAATTTTAGAAATGGTGCCGTTCCAAGTGGCTTGGCTCGCATGACTTTGCAGGTAATTTTCCAATGTGTGCTTGGCTGAACCTGTGCATAGCATTTCAGTCTACGTAATTTCTCCGTGCCATCCCAGATGTTATTTTCGGCGGCGCGCTTGTACTGCTCCAGGAATTATGACCATTTGTCCCTACCATCTCCCGAAAATGTATTCACTCCCATGGGATGTTGTACTATTATATTAATTGGTGGTGGGTTAGCCATGTTGTTTTCTTGTGTCTGTATTGAAGACAATAAAGGTGAATTCTGGTATGTGTGTTCGGTAGTGAGTTCGTTTATGTTTGTGGCGATTTTTAGTGGTGTGTCCTCTTGTTCTATATTATCATGTGAAGATGGAGGTGTGGATGGTAAAAGCCAGCTATGTGTGATTTTGCTAATGAGGCTACGTGTCAGTCGTGTTGATGTTATGTCAAATTTTTCTACTGTATCAGGATTCTCTGTTAGTAATTTTTCTGCCAACGCTATGAGTTGCTGGAATTTTTCTGTACGTGATGTGTTTTGCTTTTGGAATTTCTTTTGTGTTTCTGTTAAGTCAATAGTGGCGTGGTTTAAAATATTCGTAACTGTTTTAGCAAGAGAGGTGGTGGGTTTATCTGACATGTAATGTGTTTGTATATTGCCTCTGTAACATGTGTGATACAACACTCAAAATTAAATCAAGCTTTCTACAATATACTTTTTCTATATTTGCCACACTTGTGTGGAAATTTACAATTAGCAAAAGTTCAAATACGGCCAGAAGAGCAGATCCGTGTTTTAAGCATGCATTGATATATTTAAGGCCAATCACACACACACAATTCTACCGAATAATCTGGGCGACTGTCCGGCATGGCAGCTTTTTGCAATGCGGCAGTTCTTGCTCGCATGCTTTGGTGCAGCCGCGATATTCTGCTGACTTACACAACATGTAGTGTCGTGAATGAGTGCTTACAATTATTTTCAAACGTTTACTACATCGGATACGTTGCTCCAGTCTACTTGAGGGAATTTAAACCCTGAAGGCGTGTGGACGGCGCTACACGTTTTTACGAATATTTCTACTTTATTTATGCAATTTAATTTAATTTTGCTTTAAAGGGAGGGTGGGAGAACGAATCGCCTCAACCATTTGCTGCGACCTGTCCTGAGGATGAATCAGGACACACTCAAAGGATAAGCACTCTGATACAAAATACTACTCTTCATTAAAGGCTAATTAATTACATTCGTGCCTTAAAAAGGCGACTATGTCTCAAATATGGTTCTGAAGCAATGCAGTTACAAGCAGCAATTATAACTTGACAGTTACGTTTCACAAAGGGCGCTGAAGCTCTTCATCAAGCTCAAAGGTATCGTAACAATAATGAGGTGAATTATGATCAGAGGGAACTTAAAGCCGTCACAAGTCCCACGCCATAGAGTGCCTTAAGTCGCCCTACCAGGGATTTGATAATCGCCCCCTTTGCCGCCGCAGTCTCGCAGCTGCTCTCTCGATGGCGAGCTCGTCGGACATCGAAGGCGGACCGCGGGCTGCGGTCCTCTCGTATCGTTGTCCTCGGGTAGAGCCTCCGGCAGCGGCAGGCAAGATGGCGCCCAGAGCCACTATCGCTCTAAGCTTATAAAGTACCTTCCTGACCTCGCACCCGATCCCCGGTAAGTGTTATTTAAAACAATGCTCGGCTGGCCGAGGTCGCTCTGCACCTTGCCTGAGCGCGAAGCTGAGCAACCCTTGCAGGAGCCAGTCATAGCAATATGGAAGTAGATGGAAAAATTTGTGAACATCTTTTGTAAACTGGTTAGATGCTATTTTTATGCTAAACTGTAAACAATACGATAGGATAATACATAGCTGTATTTACTTCTGAAAGGGTACTTACCATATTTCAAAGGTAAATATTGGGTTTAGTGCCCTCATGTATATGACATATTTTGCTCCAAACTATCTAAGGAAAGAGCCCTGTGAGTGGCCCCTACTGCCCTTTCATCAGCCTGTATCGAACGTTAAGAGGACAGCCTACCTACATCGTTTTATTCCTTTCTTGTCCTCACTGCAAGAGCGCAATCGCCGCTGCCAGCAGGCCCCTGAACTGACGTGTAGTGTTCTCATAGTGCTGCGTGTACCGTGGGACATTCAGCGACGACCCTGTCATTTTATTTATCAAAAGTCTGTAGCAAATTTCAATAAAGGCTTCTATCTTAGCTTGGCTTGTTTCCGGCTGGTATGTTTTAAGATACGGAATTCTAAAAAAACAACGTATTTAACTCTAATGGAGGCCTCCAAAATAATATTTACAACATGCGTGTTAACATTCAGGTACCATTCCGTCCACGTCTGGGGTATGGCGCAATCATTTTTGTAAGCAAACTAAGTGGCTGGAGGGGGGGGGGGGTAGGTTTTGTAATTTCTTTAAAAAATTAAGTATTCCACACACTATGCAACGCAGTTGAAACCCAAGGCAGGTGGAACCCTTAGGTTGGCGCACAGTGCCACTAAAAGTATGAACGTCTTGCGAACGTGTGTTGAGTGTACTATACATCTTGCCTTTGGTAAAATTCTACCAAACTCATCAATTATTTACGATATATATATATTGTTTTAGAACAATATATATATATATTTTTTAGGACAATATATTTGTATTGTTTTAGAACAATATATATATTTTTTTTTTAGGAGAATATATTTGTATTGTTTTAGAACAATATATATATATTTTTTTAGGACAATATATTTGTATTGTTTTAGAACAATATATTTGCCTGTTAACTACTTTGTACTAAATTTCAAAGTCTCTGTCTGAAGCACAAGTGGGCGCAAAAATAAATGTAAAGCTCTTTTCATGGCATATTTCCAGGCATGGCAGACAGCAGTCATTACTAGGCCCTCGCACTCTTCCCGTTCGTTCGGCTTATTGGACAGTCTGTTACGGTATCTTATCGTGTTTAGAGTGTGAGCCAGCGTAGACTGAGGCATACCTGTGAACTCACTCTTTCTGCGGTAGTGCTGTACCAGACACCGCTACGGCCTATTCACGTTGATGTTCGTACGGAGCACATTAGATCAACTTTGCTTCCTAATGTGCAGTTATAGAGGATATTTTTTAATTGTACTGATAAACTTCAGCTGCAGGAAATTCAAGAAAAAAGAAGGTGAAAACTCACACACATCCTGCGGTCTAAAGTTAATCCTAAGGGCTCGACGTATCTTAGAACTTGGACCTCAAGCAATAGTTTATTGAAACTACTGAATATGAAACTGTGAGGGTCTGGATAATAAGTAAAGTAAACTGTCACATGCGGGTTAGTAATCAATCTTTTAAATTTGATATATGCTACAGCGTTTGAAGATTAAGTCGAAATAAGTGTAGAATCCGTGTTTACTTTCATAGAATAATTTCATGACAGCGACAGACTGCAGGTGATGTGGTATGTACAGATCTTCGTTTCGTTACACACTAACCATACACTCAAGATTCCAATTTTAAAATTTCTCCAATATTTGTAATAAAGTAGTGTTCCTGACCTAACTTCCAAAATGTGTACCAACCTTAGCATTCAATTTAGACCATAAGTCGTAAATATGTTTTACCTTTTTATCGTGATTAACGGGCAGCTGAAGTATCACTGTTAAATTTAGAATCATCCGGTAGATCACACAGAAGTGGATTAGCACTCTATTCAAAGCGACGTAAAGTTTAATTTTCCATGCTAGGAGTTGTGCCAACTTCAAAATATCTTATAGGTAGTGTAGTGTCAGCCAATTAGATTAAAAAACTATGTTATTATATTTATTCCAACACTCTAAAACGGAATCAGGGAATATCAACTTCGTGTTCTTAAAATATGTACATATCTAAGTTATACTAGTTTATGAGAATTTTTCTTTTCTTTTGTTTCCTAAATTAATTTTTATTTGTACACTCTAAATCAGAATCAGGAAGAAAT
Organism: Dryococelus australis; assembly: GCA_029891345.1. Classification (NCBI taxonomy): domain Eukaryota; kingdom Metazoa; phylum Arthropoda; class Insecta; order Phasmatodea; family Phasmatidae; genus Dryococelus; species Dryococelus australis. The sequence continues at coordinate 89,656,720 of CM057002.1, read as the reverse complement.
ATCTACGGATTGACAGGTTAATCTGCACCATCCTGAATCAGCAGAAAAAAAAGCTGCTACGATCTTAAGTTTAAAATAAATCCAATAATTCGAACTGTAGGAAACCATGTATTTATACATGGCTAATAAACGCTCAGCAGGAAAAACTGTTCATTTCGAAGTGAAATAAATAAATACAAATATTTTGTTGCGAACCAAAAATTTTAGGTATAAAAATTACTTTGGATGTCGTTAGAATTGGACCTCCGCCCAAAATGCAAAATTTACTTAAACCTTTATGCGTTGTCGTCCTACAAAATCCGCCACTATGACAACGAGGATATCGCTGTCATATTATGTATAAATACAGAAATATGACATAACTGACGTCAATTATTTATGTGATCAAAAATACATCGTGTTCTATAAATATGTGGATATTCTAAATTTTATTAGTTTTGCATCTATTATTTAGTAGGTAAATATAGTAATCTCAATTAACAAGTTTTCGCTGTCTTCTGGTATCCACCATTCTAGAACGCAACGAGATATTGCTGAATGAATGTGTTATTTCGAAGTGACTGACTGATAAGTAATAAATGTGAAAATTCAAACTGTTAGAACCAATTCCATATTTTACAGTTTTCTCATCATTTGATCAATCAACTTGCATAAAATAAAACATTTCCGGTTAAAATTAGTTTATTGGATTAAATCGTATCTCTATCGAATTTACAAAATTATACCTGATCGATCTGCTATTAAAACTAACACCGTTATTCTGCACTGTCCCTTTGCACTGTAAAATGGTGGATTAATAGTGAACGTCGATAACCTGGTAAAGTGAAACCACTGTATTTATCTTTAATAGCCCAGAATCTGAATTAAACTGTGATTGATATTCGAACCTTGCAAAGATATGTCACTTGCGCATAATATGTATATATTTCGACAGCATAAGGTATATTCACATCGCGAAACTTATATCCTTTTGACATTATATTTTGTGTTCACTAACCATGATGCGAGCGTCCATCAAACAGTGGTAAATCAGAGCAATGAGTAAGATTAATGACAATGAATGATGCAGCATGCTTTACTATTTAAATGGAGGTTTAATACCAGCCACATCCACAAACTTTGTGTTAAGACAATATTTTTGTTATAAATTCTACTTAATTTATTTCTCATAGAAATTCTCGGTGTTTTGTCCTACAGCCTATTAATTAACCAACAATAAATAACTTATTTGCTTGAAATAGCGGATTTCTTTAACTGAAGTATTATTAACATATTTTCTACACATTACGGATGGAGCAATTTTAACTTGTAATAAGTAAATATTTACTGAATGCGATTCCGTGTGTACAAACTGTTGCTTGGACCGTATGTTGTGTTGAGTGATGATTGAAACAACAATTCTAAGTTTTAATCTCGCCTGTGTGTGTTTGAATGATAGACAAATTGACGATTTGAAAAACTCAGAAATTTAAGAAAATATATGAATGAAAATATGCTTAAGTTAATTCGAGATATCTGGTTATTTGCTTTATACATGCCACCACTTATAATAGTCACATAAACACGAACCATTTTGAGATCCAACGTTGAGCCATATTTTGTTGCACTGTATTCAAACATATAGAAAAGACGTTATTTTAGTGTGAACAGATCTACTATTTTATAAAAAAAATTGACGCTTTTATAAGTTAAAGTTAATGTATTGAGCACCATGTTAATTACAATGGGAATCGTCCCTTAGGCCTTGCGGTGGTAACATAGGAAAATGCATTCGCTTGCATACGAAAAGCGATGACTGACCGAAGCCGAAGCTTCTGCTATTTAGTTGGTCGTCGTGGCTGCATTTAGAAGGTGAAGACTGCTGCTGTACCTCGCAACGTTGGCGGAAAATGTGAACATGCATAGTTAAAAGGAACACGTGCTATTCACAAGCATTACACGAAGGCTAGAATTCGAAGTTGTATATCCAAACATATAGTTTTCTTTTCGTTAGTAACTGTGTTTCTCTATGGAAAATATTCTGCTATACTTGGATAGGCCAATCAGGATTCGGGTACTCTGGTAATAAAAGTGTGATGGGTCGTGGTCAGGCATCTAAGACGCATAACAGTTGAAACCTTCCAATCGCTAAAGCAGTTCATATTGAAGTGTTTTAATGTAAGTAGATATGTCTGACCGGTTGTGGGGCAAGTATCAAGATATCGTATTTTTCAAATTCCTTTCCTGCGATGACGTCACAGGCTGAAATCGCAGTGACTGATGGGCTGAGGTGGTCATGTTATTCACAAAATTACTTGTTTCGCCCCAAAAATCACTTCCGATATTAATTATTTTAGCATAAAATCACTTTCTCATCCAGAAAATTTCCAAAACAAATGGAAATATTAAGACAGTGGAAACGAAGATCCTCAAATCAAGACTTTAAATTCCTTGGGCTATCAAGAGGATAAGAGTCTCTTAGCAGAATGAACCTCTTACATACACAGAGACGGAGAGGAGGATTCGCGACTCCGAACCAGGCACGGCAGACAGTGGAGGATCAGCGAACATGATCTCCTCCCCCGACCAACATCCTACAGCTACCATATCTACACTCCCCTACCTCCACCACTCCTCCCTTTCAACACACCCTTCTTCACAATAAAAATCTAAAAAAAAAACTGAAGAACATATAAAATCTACCTCGCATTCATCCCACCACCCTCACGAAAACCCTTTTCTCTCCCACCCCTGGTAGTTATTATAAAATGGAGAAAAATCACAAAAAAATTTAATAATTGATTTAAATAATTAAATAACATATAACATTAACCTCACACCCACAATACCCTTACCCCTTACTCCATGACAATTACTTTAGAGTTGAGAAAAGTCACAAAAATTCTCAAAAATCGAGTATCATACAACATTCGACCTACCTTCCCTAGCTAACCACCCAATCCCACCACAAAAAATAATCATTCGCCTTACATAACAAATTATCCTTCCACCCATACTAATTAACAGTACTTGCCATTTAGGCACTAAATAACTTATTTAAGACATATTATTTTCTAGTATTGTGTGATATACAGTTTATTGGTTATTTCTCCTTTTTTAGCATCTATCATCAGAAAACTCCCATGTAATCCGTCTTTCCAAACCTTTTTTGGCGAGAGTCACTCGTGTGTACCTATTTTTTTATGTCACTCTTTTTAAATAATAACTAAAACAAGATTTTCATATTTGATAAAATTAAGTTAGAATGGTATAAGGAAACTCATGTCATCGGAAAAAATTCTTTATATTATACATCGCCCTTTTACACGACAATCTCACCTCTCGATGTCCGCTTCAGCAATCCAGGTATCATAGTTGGTGAGGAAACCCCACCACTTGATATAGACCCATCCATTATGTCGTTTCAGCACCATCTTGACCAAATATACATCTGGAAGCTTAGTCAGCTGGATCTGCTCAGTGTAGAAACCTCCATGGATGAGGACGTTGATCTGATCTTCGAGATAGTATGTACTCAGAGCGTAGTTACGTATACCTTGCACACGAAACAGTTCGGGGCTCCAATTTGCTGTGAACCCTTTCTCGAGGATGCCTTTCTGTTGGGAGATGTGCACCAGGTCATCGATTTTGGCTTTAGCCTTTCATGGGTCCCTCTTCTTGTAGTTGGAGTACACTTTCCGAAGCAGGGAGTCGACCATGATATATTCGGGCTTCATGCAAATGATAGAATGAACTAAAATTTATACTCGCGAAAGAGTCGCAGCAATAAATTTAGCCACTTGTAGCTGCAATTCACAACATAAAGCCTTCCCAACTTGCCCTTCAGAAACTTGTTGAACTGCTTGACGATATATGCTTTGATATTGCTATATGTGAAAAATAATTATTTATTATGTTCCCTTATCAGAGCTTTGAAGTTTGCATTGCATTGCAGAATTCCTTGCCTGGTGGGTTTGTAGAATAGTCAGTACACATACTTTGCACAAGTTGTCAATCTTCACTGGCCTGGTTCATGCGAATTCGATATAGGCATCGATGACTGTCAACATGTATTTGTAGCCTTTTTTAACCAGAGAATTCGGTATCATCTCGAACAGGCTGGCTTAAAACAGATTATTCTTCATACAATTCATGACCTTGCAATGCCTGGTAGCAGCACCCAGTTCATGGTCTATTTCCAACTGACTCATCATACATAGCCTACCTCATTCAGTTCTTCGATGGTTGATCCAATCTCATTTGTGTGCGAATAATGTCTAACTGTTTGCGAAGTGTCCAGTCGGCATCTATCAATCAGTCCAATTCGAGTCATCCCAAAACACGTAGTCGACGTTATTGCCACCATCGATCTTCTTCAGATCTTTCCCACTTTTCAGTGTTAGGCCACTGAAGATGCATGGAAGAATGTCGCTTATTTTGTGAACTTCATTCTTATAATCACTTGTCTCAGAATCATTATCTTGATAAGTGAGTGTGTGAGTTCGTGTAATGTCTTGTATTCCTGCAGGTCAGATTATTTAAACCTTGACTTCTTGTAAAATAGGGGTTTGAAAAGCTCGGGGGTTACACACATCCTACTTGGATGACCCCACCTCATATAAACATTATTTCATTAACACTGAAGAGCAATTTACTATTATGCATGTATACACCATATGTCGAATCATTATTAGTATAGAATCATTCAACACTTTTAGATTCTCATCATATAGTGCAGATTCCACATTCAATCTGCTAGTAATTACCCTTTGTTCCCTCATTATATGCTTGTCCATGGGCATCATATTGTGAACGATCTCTGTCTTTTCATGATCCACGTTCAACATAAGCTCAATTAAGTAAGTGCAAAAGCATTTGTTCTGTTGGGACAACACAATTATTAATTCCGAGATAAGGCCATTACCAGTTTCGAGTACAAAATGCTTGAAGCAGCATCTTCCGAACATTCAGGTTCGCCAACATTTCGAATTATTTTTCTACTACATTGTTTTTTTTTTTTCACTTTTTTCTGGTACGAAGCATCCTCCTTGAGGCTATGCTGTCAGAAAATCGATCTGCAAAACTCATTGTTGATGTTCAACTATGAACTGATCGAAACCATTTCGGAACCTGCCATTATATAGATGCCAGGCTTTCACAATCACCAAATACCCATAGTTGTCTTTCGAGCACAAAAAAAATATGCTCTTTAAATCAGATAACATGATGTCCGTTTTATTGTGGTCGTTGTACACATGTTGCAAATTCGTATCGTCCATACAAAGCAGTATCAACAAATTCGCATTGTCATGAAGCAGTTAATTGGGTATGAGCGAATAAATCTGGCTGAGGTACATGCAGTCCACATTCATATACTGTCCCATGCAAAAGTATTCTTTAATGCAAGTGTGTTTCTCTCATACTATATCGTCAAAGATAAACTCCAAATTTGGCACTGATTCACTATGTGGTACGATGGCTTTGTTGGCTCTGCATAGGAAATATTTCACACCATCCACTGCCTGTAGAATATTAGCAAGGCTCTGGTATTTGGGTTGCTTGAGCTATTTGAAGTACACGTACACTTTCTCGAATCTAAGTCCATTTGATTCCTCGAACAAACTCAACAGCACGTATGTTTTTCTACCGTTTGAAGTACCAGATATTATGCAGAACACTGTATTCGGAAATAGGCTTCTTTGTCGTGATTCGTGGGAGATAGATTAATCTTCAGCAGTAATGTATATGGTTAGAGTAACATATTGTTTGAAAAAAAAGTATTATTACTATTACCTTGCAATGCATGCAGAGCTGATTGCGGAGATTATAATATAGTGTGCAGAGCGATTTCAGGGCGAAATGTGGTTGTGTGAGGAACTGATTGCAGAACAGGAAGTGCATGTGGTGGTTGTGGTTGCAGAGAACCAGTATTGCAATATTTTAAATGCCTGTTCATGATAACATTCCGAGTAAACTGATTTTGAAAATTTTGTACTGAAATGCCATACTTAAAGGTATTAATACCCCATGTATTTCCTTCATGTCGTTGCGAACAGCACAAAGCTCTAAATGCCTTATTGCATAAGCAACAAACTAAATGCCAAATTAGTAATTTGCATCTGTACTGTTCCAAGTCCACTATGAAACTAACACCAAAATATATTATAGGGAGAATTTATAAGTTCTTAGGTCAGTTCACAGCTATGTCACGAAGATGTAAGGCCATAAATAGGAAGCAGGATCGTCTATTCTCTGGTCAACAATCTATCATTGAAGCTACATATGCCTGGATACATATTTTGTGGACCAGGAATGAATATAACAAAGAGGCTGGCACACGACGACACAGGCATCAATGTACTAGACGAGGCTCCATGCATGCATGACATCGCCTACTCCCTGAACAAAGATATACAAGAATGGTACCAGGCAAATAAAATACTCGCACAAAAAGCCAACAAGATAACCAAATTGTCAGATGCTGGGTTAAAAAAAAACTATCAATGTGGTGTGTTTACCATGTGATGAAAGCCAAGATGAAGATGGGCATGAAGGCAAAGAGCAAGCAGAAGGTGCAAGTGAAACAAAAAGTGGTGACAAATGGGAGAAAAGTATGCATGGCCAAGAAAACATCTATTGGTGGACATATTTGTGCTTTTTCCTGCACTTGGGGGCTTAATCGAAGCCACATAGTTATCGTCCAAGAAGTTAACAAAGCTTTAAATGAACTGAAGCTGTTGTATAAGTCCCAAAACACAATGAGAATATCCAAGCTATCATCTTGGATAAACATATGACCAAAACGTCTACCTAAGGATACATCCAGTAGGAGGCAGAAGTGTGCAAAAGCTAGGTAAACGACTAGGCAACTAAACCTCTACCGAACAACCACTCACAAACATGAGTTTGCTGGTTGCATGCAAATTGAAGATATATAACTTTGGCGGAGTGTTCATGCGAGCTGCTTTTCCCTCTAAGTGGAAATATTGACTTAATAAAAGATGATTTCATCGGTTCCCAGCTGTTGTTCGAGCCACGCATATACGAAGCTTACAAAATACAGGAATTGAGTCGACCTGTAATGTGGACCTGTTAATTTAATACAAATAAACTGCAATATGGCAAGCAGCATGTATCTAAACGGTAGGCTGTGCAATATGTTGCACGTATTTTCGCCGGTAGCACCTCCAGATTTTAAACTGGTCGTGGCATCGCAAAGCAACATTTACGTTCCGATCGTCATGAGACAGCACATGAGGTGGTCATGACAATCTGGACCAGGACAGAGAGTTGGCGAACTTTCGAAGCAAAGAAATCAAACTACAATTGCATTTGAGTAAATGGGAATAAGTATTACAGCAACCAGAAGAAACACTACAAAGCACGACATCAAGGCAATTAACACATACTACCAATATTTTAATTCGCAGCCTTGGCTTCGAGGTCGATCGCTTTGGAATATTACATAAATGTCGACGAGCTGGTCGTGTTTGAAAACAGGGTTATGAAAGTTTAACTTCATGGGAACACTGATGAAAGAAGATGGATCCAACCAAGCATCAAAGAAAAGAATGAGTAATGGTATTCTCTGCCTTATCAGTAATACCAACGTATTTGACCAACAGTGTATAGGAGGACCAGAAGAGAGATGTCGGCATAAAGACCACAGTAAAAACCTACCTCTCACCTATGACAATCGAATTGTCTTCGGCCAAGAATCTAGGCGGGCAAAGAGAATGACTACAGTGTTCCTGTATGCCATAGAAAGCATTTTAAGATCTGCATTCCTCTAGCGATGTTCCTGGGATTTGTTGAGGACTACCAATGAATTATCATCATTTCGAAACAGAAAACAGTATTACTCCTAGCCAATACACACCCAGATGCCATTGTGGGTACTAGAGAAAACCGGGAGACAGTGGAACTAAAGCTAGTCTAACGGACCGTTGCTGCCTCGCGTTCACGTGCGTACTACAGAATGTATATCAAGATGCTGAATAATCTGAAAGATGACCTAAACATCAATGTGACTTTGAGATTGTGGAGTTTTGAGACCTACCCTGGACCGTCGGCAAGATACAGCATCAACTGGATGGTGATGTCCAGCTTTGCCACCAATAAAAAGAGGTTTATCATCATTGGGTTACAGGAAAGAAGACAACAAAATGTGGGAGTGAGCCATTCGCAGATAGAAACTTCACAAAGAAAAAATATCAAATATATTTGTATAAAGTAAGCTATCAATATATGGTCACGAACATGAACTTTAAGAATTGTCAGTACCGGCAGGTATATCATATGTATGCTCAGTTACAAAATGCATATTATGGTTGCAACCAATCCCCGATATTGAACCCAGATAGCTTTAAGAGTTTTGCCCTATCTCACTGTGTTAGATGTGAGTAAACAGGGTGAGTAAATCAGTTCGGATGACATCGACCGCAGGATATAGTACATTATGGATGGAAATATATCTCCACTCACATATGCTTTCTGCGGATACTTCACGACTGACATGCATTGTACAATATTCGAGACAAAGTCGTGAAGATACTTTCGTGAATGGATGTAAACTATATCTGTTTATTCGCTGTCGAGCATAGAAAGCAACAGGATGTACTCTAATCTGCGGGACTTCCATAGTCAAACTGCCTTAGTTCTCAAGGAGAGTGCAGTGTCCTTCGACGAAGATGGCCAAATGTGCATGCATTAATTCCGACAGCCCTATCTCTGTAAACTGTTGGATGAAAAAGGTATGAAGACGGTCGAATGGCTGACCAAGTACCAATACGGACTGGAGTGGAACAAAGACAAGATTCCACACGATTAATGGGAAATATGCTGCAACTTGCTGACGTGGTACGTTCAAGGCCTGAATTACATGGCATGGCCCAAACTGAAATAAATGGCTGAGTAACTTGTGGCACAAAACCAAGTTGAAATCGTCGATGTGCAGTTCGTGTACGGCTGTCCTCTGCACAAGCTGACGAAACTTTACGACGATCAATAGCAAAACATCTGTGACAGGTAAGAACTTGACTGGACATGTGAGTGGAGGAACGCACAGCTGAAGCGTAAATGGTGTGCCTCGTCCTTGGACGATGAATCTGTGTTATGACTAGACATGACCCCAAAGGTGTTTCCAAAGATTTTTTTTTTTAATAACCATGATCTGAGACTGGATATTTGTTTTTGTGATATGGCAATTATGCATTCACCTATACAATAAATTATGTGTGTAAAATCCTTTATGTGTTGTTATTTGGCACCCTAACTTGTTAGACTAACATTTCATTCCTTAAAGAAAACTTGAAAAAAAATCTACATATTTCTTATGCTACATAACATATTTATGTATTGGGTACTCATGTAGGGGGTAAACTGGCAGGGGTTCATAAAGATGGGCCTGGGGATGTAATCACACATTCCTTCAGTTTGGAACAAGCAATGCGATGCTAAGGTGCAGAGGGAATGGGGGTGAGTAGATTCATATAGCCAATCCATAGACAATGGGATGAGGGAGTGGCACTGCAGTGCCATCCATCATCTTGGAATTTCCTGTTCTTCCTCAAAATTTCCCCTTTCCTGTTAAAACACTCAAAATTTACTGGAATTTTTCTATAAATTTCCATTTTTCTTTCTCAAATTTTCCCAGATTTTCAAAAAAATTTTAAAGAAGGGCTTGCTCCTCAATGTGGCTGACCAATTCCTTAATGTGGTTGACGTATCCCAAAACTCAGCCACAATGAGGATTCTGAAGAGCCGACAAAATAAACTTAATTTAATATAATTTTTTTAAATTAAATTTAAATTTTGAAATTAAAAAATATTATGGACTAAGTATTGAGTGTTATGTATCACCGGACTCGTCTTTTCATGACGTATACAATCGTGACGTCATATAAATTATGTAACACAATGTCAGGATAACTATACTGGATCTAAGCTGTATACCTGTACCCCCTTCCATTTATAAACTGACTATCATCACCCCACCTCAACCACTACACAATCTCCTCACATCACTTAACCCCTCTCGACCTATCACCTCAGCATTCACTTCAACAAAGCCTTTTATTAGAAAAGTATCTAACAATTAAGGCGATATATATATATATATACCTCTGCTGCAAGCATCGTTGGAAAATATATTTAAACTATCAATACATTCACCACCCCTCCCCACAGGAAATGTCTCCTAAACACACGACAATGGTACCCCCCTCCCACGAACACCAAAACTTCACGAACAGTGTCTATCGGCCCCCTTCACCCTTCCCCCTACAAGCTGCCCAGCACCTCTTCCTACACTGCTCTCGCGGAACCGGCAGCTTGTTGTTCATGTCAAAAAAATCATAACACGATCAGAAATCTAGGATATGATGAATTTATAAATAATTTGAATTTTTATTTAAATTTATAGTGTTTATCATTTGAGAATTTTCCAATTCATGAAAAAAGTACAGTAAAATGTATCGAAAATGTATTTTTAAAGCAAAATTAGTCAATAAAATATAATTGTGTAAATTTCACACTTTCCCAAGACAGCTGATAATTTTTAAAGAATGATTATTTCTCTTAGAGGGATCATTATTCGAACCATCAACCTCTTGAATAGAAGTCGGGTATGCTAACAACTGATCGAGTTACACAATGGTAGGAAGGCTTTCTTAAAATATGCTGCTATAGCCACCAAACGAAGAAGCTGCATTTCCTCGTACAAATGTATTAATATATTAAACCTTTTGGTATATTTTTTCAATCAATGCATATATTGCTCTTGACCACATTTATTGCAGAACTTTTGTCACTTAAAATTTATCGTATTTTCAATTTGTAAACATTTTAAAGGCAAATGTATTAGAAAACTTTGTTATTTTCTGAATCAAATGTGCCTATGCTCAGACTGATTGTTTTTGTGTATTCTTTTTGTTAACTCCTAGGAGACATGCTCGTGAAATTGGGCTAAATTTGGTCAAAACTTGAAAAATGAAAAAGTAGCTGAAAGAGGGGTAGTTGAAAGCTTAGTGCTGTGTTTTTCGTACCCATATGAAATGCCTGGTTTGGTAATTGTGGGTTATTAAACTAACAGAAAAAATTGCGCCGAGCAATATGTGCATGCTTCAATGTTTGAACATTGTAATATAAGAAATATTTTTGTTAAAAATGGTAGAGATGAAATTTTGCAAAAGAAGATAGGAATCTAGATATTTAAAATGATCTATGTCTTAAAATGTTTCACATTTTTAATGATTTTAGAAATTCAGGATCAAAATTGGATACTATTAATAGAAATAATGAACTTTATTATAAGCCAACTACAAACTATCATGACGATATCAATTATTATTCATTTTGGGGATGAAGACATTTATGTGTTATTGACTGCCTCTATAGAAAAACAGCAGTGATTAAAGATAAAACAAGTATAGAAATTAGTGTTGATTATAAAAAGCTTTTGAGGCTGGTACAATTTGTAATGTTGTTTTTATTAGGTCACGAAAGTTATCTTATGATAATTTGGGAGAAAATATCACTGAAGATATATAAATTTATAATTTTATTAAATGGGCAATGTAAACTATTTTACAGAAACCAGAAATAGTTTCGATATTATAATACAAATTTTTATAGATTTGGTTCAGTTAATTTATAGAATAAATTTTTTTTTTTTAATCTAAGCGGATTTTTTTCTTTCTCTTGTGTTTCTATGTAAATTTTTTTTATAAGTTAGTAAAGAACTATTGCAGATATTGGCGCAGCACAATAATTTAACTAAAACAATACAAATTTTTTACTTTCAAGTAACAATTTTTCAATCTCTTATTCAAACCCCAAAATCAAGATTATTTGACCCAAATCATCATTCTCAATTACATGCACTTTTTTTTTTTTAAATACTTTGTTCACTCTTTGATCAGTGGTCCATTTTCAGGGTGAATGAGGCTAAATTTGTGTCAAAAAGTGTAAATATTTAATTTAAATTTAAAATCGAAATCAATTAGTCAAAGTTAACATCACAAGAAAAGTATAAAAATTCTTGGAATTTCATCAAAAAATTTGATGATTTAGTTTGAAAATGAGTCTTTAATGAAAAACACACAAAGATTGAAAAAACATTGAAAATTGATTTTGATTTTGACTTTAAATATGACTGATTTTGCATTGCAACTTGAAATATTTGACGGGGAATTAGAAATTTGTTTGAATTTAGCTTGAAATTAGTTAATTATTGAGTTGCGCCAAGATCTGCAATAGACACACATTCTCGAACCGAAGGCCGTTCTCTTTCTTCCAGTAGGCTCAGTAGGAAGCATGTTTTCCCGCAATTTGATGGTCCCGCAATGATGCACCTCACCGTACTCGGAAATAGGCTTCCATGTCGTGAATCGTGGGAGATAGCTTCATCTTAAGCATGAATGCATATGAGCTGAATAACATCTTGTTTGACTATATGTAAACTCTTTTCTTCTTCTTGGTCTATATGTCATATATTGGTCGAGGAAGAGGAGGAGAAGAAGGCGGAGGAGGTGGAGGAGGAGTAGGAAGGGTTATTTAGAGGTCATTTAGGGGTTATTTAGGGTCCATTAGTAATATTTTATGGTCTATGGTGTAGCTTGGCAAAGCAGATGGACTGGGTATAAGGTTATTTGCTAGCTTGAACTCTAAAGCTGGTAAGTAAAGTTGAGTAAGTGAGTGAAGAGAGTTGGGTGGCTCTTCACAGCGAGGTCTTGAGATTCGATGAGTGATTGAAGTGAATATGGAACGGTACCGGTAACCGGAATGAAGGGGCGTGGGAAATGGGAGATCACCAAGAAAACCCGCCGACCAATGGCGTCGTCCAGCACGATTCACACTTGCGAAAATCCTATGACCAGGCCAGGGTTTTAACCGGGTTCGCCTTGGTGGGAGGCGAGAGTGCTAATAGCTAAGCCAGTTAACTTGAGGTATGTTAGGTATTATTGGCAGGTAGAGTAGTACTGTAAAAGACGGGATAACAAAGAATATTTTTACAAATTTTCCTTTATCTGATACCGATATCAATAAGTATATAAAGTGGATAGAAAAGAATTAAAATAAATATTCCCTTATTCTGCTTATGTATTCATTATGAAAATAAATAGAGAAACAAATTAAATTACTTAGTAAATCAAGCTTTTAAAAGTAGGATATCAACATATAACTTTGAAAATACCTTTGATTTAGTACAGCCTATTAATTTCTTTACCCCAGTAAAAAATGAGGAATTTGTGAAAATACACGATTATCTTACAACATTTAGAGCAATGAAAACTGGCATTAAATTGTATATCAACTGTCTTAAGCAAAAAAAAAATTATCAAGTGAATTATTTACTTTTCAATCATCCAACTATACAATATTAATTGAAGGAGATAATAAAAGGATATATAAATTCATAATAAAATAAATAATTACACAATTTTCTGAGTTTCAAAGAAAAGGTTTGGGGGACTTTAGATAGAATAATTTTAATATAATTAGCTAGAAATAACTTAATCCATTAAATGGGGAAACATATATAGAACTACCGGAATTTATCAAGAATAAGAAAGTATGTATTAATGTAAAAAATTAAGATAAAAAATTTTTTCTTTGGGCAATAATATCTACATAATTTCCAGCAGACAAGAATTCGGATAGAGTATATATATATATATATATATATATATATATATATATATATATAAGAACGTTGGGCTTAATATTGACAATATATTACATAATTATGAATATTCAATCAAATTGTTGGTATACCGAAAATAGAAAATCAAACTGACACATCTATAAATCTATTGAAGATAAATCCACAGTATATCCATTAAAACTCACAAAGAATAAAAAGGATAAGTATTTAATTTATTTAATTACTAAATTACAGTGAACATTTATTGTTTTAAAGGTGGCAAAATTAGGTAATTTAGAACCTACAACTTTATCTTATTCAATGGTTATATTTCTTTTAAAACCAGGAATATAAGATAATCGATCATCAAATTTAATATCAAACTTAGATAAAAATATATTATATTTTTCACACTATCTGTGAATCATTTAATGTTGTTTGGTGAAACAGTTCAATTGACTTTAGTTTATTTCACAGAGTCTATATTGTATTGACTTCTAGGAATAGTTATAACTTCATTTTTATCAACTGTAGTTACAGTGTTATTGTCTATATTTGGTGTCAAAAGTTTTGTAGGAAAACTAATTAATGCAATCGATTTTTCACTATGGATGATATCATTGTGAAGTTTCTTCTTTAGTATAGAACTATTATTTGTTAATTTAAGTACTTTTTTTTCATTTATTATAATAATTATCTTATTAAATGAACAAAGTTAAATAGATTGTTGGTGTTTTAATTCATGAAGTTAATTCCAAAATTAAAAATTGAAGTGAATTATTGCCCAATAATATGAGGGTTATAATAGTAGGTCCAAGCAATGGTGGAAAAAAGAATTTGATAATAAATATTATGTATAATGTAGGATGGATACATTTTAACCAATTGTGTGTTTGTTCAAAAAGTATAAATCAACCAAAATATATTGAGTTATAAAATTATTTTAATATATCATACAAAAAGCTTAAAGTCAAAAACATGGCATACTTTTTTTTTAATAACGCTGAGGAAATGGTCCCTTTAGAAAAATGTGAAGGCAAATATCTAATTGTTTTTGATGATGTTATTTTATTAGACAATGAAGACATAGTTCACAATGATTTTACTAGACGAAGACATTAAATATTAGATGTATTTTATTTAACTCAAACTTATTCAAAAGTACCGAAACAATTGATAAGAGATAATAAAAAATTTTTGTGTATATTTACAGAAGATGATATATCATATGAAAAATTTAAAGAAATTTGTTTAAAATGTTGGGACAAATATTATAGCTTTATTACAATAGATTTGAGTAGAAAATTAAAAGAAACAAGGTATATAAATAAAATTACAGATTTTATTATTTTTAAATTTTTCTATATAAATGAATTCATATACAGTTGTTATCACTATCTCCAATATAAATTTTGCATTCTTCAAAAAAGAGAATCAGACAGAGTATGTTATCCATTTTTAAAATTAATATGATTGTCTAGAACGTGATGCAAATTTGGTTTCGAAAATTGATACCGAAAAGTTCGAAAGTTCTTTAAGAGTATTTCGAAAAATATTATAACACTTTTTTAACTGATGGTAAACTCGATGAAGAATCACTTAATTTAATCAATAAGCCCGGATGTGTTGTTAAGGATGAAATATTCTCTAGTTATACATCATCCCACAAATGGAACAAAATATTTTTAAATGGCATTTTGCACTTGCAAATAATTCAATTACAAAGTTAGTAAATGAGGCTATTACAATTTGGCAAAAGCATGCAAATTTTAAATTCTCTGGATATACTTATTTCTTATCAACAAGCTCAACATGGATATAAGATAATTCATGGATGTTGTCCTTATACATTATTTCAGCTTGGTAGAGCACTACCACATGCATTTTTTCCAAATCAACAAAGTTTTGAAATTCATATAAATTGGCAGGAATGTTGGTATAATTATGGAAAAAAACTATCCTGACAATAAAGTCAATTTACTGACTGTTTTGATCAACGAAATCGGCAATGCATTAAGTCTTCAACATACAAATGATCAAAATGTGATCATGTATCCGACTCTAAACAATGATTTCTTTGATTTTCAACCAGACAACATTCTGAGCATACATAAACTTTTAAAGACCAGCTCAACAAAATTTATTTATGCAAAGGTGGGCATGTAATAACATTTTTAATTATTGATAAAAATGTTTCA
Organism: Dryococelus australis; assembly: GCA_029891345.1. Lineage (NCBI taxonomy): Eukaryota > Metazoa > Arthropoda > Insecta > Phasmatodea > Phasmatidae > Dryococelus > Dryococelus australis. The sequence goes on along the minus strand of CM057002.1, from coordinate 89,640,898 downwards.
ATTTTTACCAAGTGATTTCAATAATTTTTTTATATATCAAAGGCCATCAGGTGAGTTAGTTCTGTTTGCAGATGGTGAAATTTTTATGGATAATTACCCTACTTATAAACTTATTAATGGATATCCGATAGGTTTTCTTCTATTGGAATAGGCAATGAATATAAAATAATTGCTGATTTGAATTCATATTCGGAAAACTTTTATCTTTTGTGAAAAGTTGTATTATTGTGAAATTGATTAATGTCATTTCCAGATGAAAGAGAATGGCCCAATTACTTAGAAATTTCCTCATTTACCAAATGCAATAGACTCAACTTTTATAGATATACAAATGGTTTACTGTATTTCTTTAGCAACTAAACTTTCATGGAGTATAACGAATTTAGAAACAAATTGACTAGAGTTGGTAAAATTACCATTTCTATGTTTGGTATAAAGTGTGAATCTTATAATAGAATATTAAATCAAATTAAATATATCATTTATGACTTAGAAAATGTAAACCAATAATTATAAAGAATTGGTTAAATCAATTTTTCAATTTCTTTAATAAAAAGAATATATATATAAACAGTTTTCCCTGCATACAAAATGGCCTAATCACTAAGAAACAACTGGAGAACCTAAAACTAAAGATAACATTATTAATAATACAGAATTGTTTACCAACTCATGTTTTAATATTTTTGAATTTATTAAGAATAATAAATATGATATAAGCTTAGGTAGTTGGTTAAAATTTTTGGTACCTGTTGTTCGAAGAGAAAAATGTATTGATTATAAATTAAATTTTATCTTCTATTTATTATGGAATAGCAGCCGCGAGGAAGCCGACGTCTGAAAAATTTACTTAAATTAAATGCAATTTATTCGATTCTATTAAATATTATAGTCTTGAATATACATAAATAAAACACAAGGATGAGCTTGCCTTAAAATATGAATATATACAAAACGAAATAAAAACGTCAATGTCAAACAATTTATCTAAAAATACTTGGATGCTACTTTCTGTACATAATATTGAAAAATTAATTCAATCTTTATGAATGAAAGTAGCATATGAAATAAGAGAATACTATATCATGCTCGAAGAAATGTTTGATGGACATTATATATTTGTTAATAGATACAATGAGATGTAAAAATACCAGTAGATAAAAATGATAGAAATTGAAGTTAATTATTGAAAAAATTAAATTAAATTGATAGAAAATTAATTTCATCATTTAGATAATACATTTCAAATGGCTGTAGAACTATTAACTCATAGAAATTACGAATTTAGAGAAATTAAACATCATGTTGTACCACAAACACAAAATCGAAATTTAAATACAACTTTCGTTCTTTCAAAATTATGATGGTGCTTGTGAATACAATTATAATGTTATTAGAACTCAAACAAAAAATCTTCAAATATCTTTGTGTAGAGTTAAAAATTTGCATCCAAATTGAATACAAAAATTGAGATTTGATAATAACTGAAATTGTATCAATTTATATCGAAAATTGAAAGAAACATTACTGGCTAACATTGAGTGGTATCATAATTATTAAATGGCATTGATACTCTTTATCAAAATCAGTAAGAATCTAATTTACAAAACATCTGTTTTATTAATCCAAGAGTCACGAGAATTATGAAAACCCAACAATTTTACAGTAGTTATTTTATCTTTCATTTTTAAGCCTTTTCAACCAAATATTAATTTGGATAGTTATTTTTTATAATTTAATATTCATAAAAACTACCCATTATTTATTCTCCTTTAGTGTCTTTCAGCTTGTAAGTTGGTGTATCATATTTTAAATCTTTACAAATAAAAAACAATTATGTTGACCAATTAGCAGTATAACTCTTCCCAGAAATTTTCTTTTAATTTGCTTACACAAATGACATCACCAACTTCGTATTTCGGTTTAGTAACTGTGCCTACAAAATTTGTTTGCATTCAATTTTTTTTGTTGGTCTTATTAACTTCATTTGGTTTCATACCAATAGTTCTGTGTTTTATGTTGTTGTATTCTTTGAATAAATTGTCGAATATATTTATCCATTATTAAATGACTTTTAAAGCAAATTTCTTCCACATTATATCCCTCATTGATAGAATAAATATTTCTGCAATACTGGCTTTTAGGTCACTGAATGTAGAATAATGATTGATATTATATTTTTATATTAGTTCTTTAAATATTCTATTATAAAATTCTATGCCATTATCGCTTTGTGAATTATTTCTGTTTCCTTTTAACTGATATAGATTCTAAAGCAATTGCTACTATATTGGCTGTTTTTTCTTTAATATTTACAGCAAATGCAAACTTTGAAAATACATCGCTAATTGTCCAAATATATTTGTAACCATTGTTAACATGCGATATGCCATTTAAATTTCCAGTATTTAGCTCAACAATATCAACTTGCCATACATCATAAATTGCATATGAAATTACTTTACTAATTGGAAAATATCTTCTTGCTGGTTTATATAATTCATTGATTATTTCTTGTCTTACTTCAGGTGATTTTTTTATGTTTGTTTTATTAGAATTACGAATAGAACACTCACTTTTCTGAACTAATATATTTGGTGACTTTCTTGCACTTCAAACACTAAGTGTGCTACATTTAATAGTAAAAAAAATATATGTAGTTCATCTTCATATTTCACGAATATTCCTATTGATGTCACTGTGTCATCAGTATGGTCGAATATTCTATTATTATTTATTTTAAAAATCTATTTATCACCTGTGTTAACATCAAAAGGGTTCCTGAGATATATTTTTCTACCATTACAAGAACAACCGATTCGCCATCGTTACAAAAGTTGTAATTTAAGGCAATTATTTTATAAACAGTACAGCCCATCAATGGAGTAAAGGAATTTACATCTTCAGCTATGCAAAAAATATTAATTTTTTTAACCCACTTTGCAGGTAAATAAAATATACGAGATTTTTCTTCAACTTCTGTGTTAACAAGTGTAACACAATAATTCAAAACTGATTAATTTTAATTTGGAAATTTAACATAGAATTCTTTGTCAGAATCTTCTTTGCTATTTTCAACTTTTGAGTTAATAAGTGTATAAAAATAACTCACAAATGATTGGTTTATATTTTGTAATTTAATATAAAATTATTTATCAATAGCTTCTTTGCTTTTTTTCGGCTTTTGTGTTAACAAGTGAATCACAGTAATTCAAAACCAATTGGATAAGATTTTGGAATTTATCAGCTATTTATTTATCGAAATATGTTTTATCGACAGCATCTTTCCCATCTACAGGATCAGCCATATGATTAATTCTATGACTTTGAATTGAAACATAGTCTGTTGTATAAAAAATGTTTTACTGAGTTGATCTCGTAAAGCAGAAACAATAATATTGCATTTTGATTCTACATATGTTTTAAAAACAGAAACAACAGAATTGTATTTTGAATCTACATTGGTTTTTAAACCGTAGTCAGAAACAATAGTTTTGTGTTTAGGATCGACATACTTTTTTAAAGCATAATCTGCTATATACATATTACTGACAGCTTCTATATTATTTATAGGTTCTCCTATATTAACAATTCTATGTCCTAGAAAAGAAACACAAGATTTTGTAAAATCAAAACAAGTGGTTAGTTTACTTTGTAAAGTGGAAACACTCGAATTGCATTTTGAATCTACATATATATTTAAATCTTTAGTAATATTGTTAATGTCTTCATTTAAAGATTTCATTAATGGTTTTCCAAATATCTCTGTAATTTAATAACGTTGAAATTATATCATTTAACTTAAATTCTCAAGCTAAAAGACATATAAGAATTAAACATTAATGTCCACAAATAACTGAATCAAAATTCTTAATCCTGTCATCATTGTAATAAACATTTGTGTTTTTGAAATAATGAGTTAAATTAGTAGGAATATTACCTCCAAATGAATCGAAATAGTTAACATTGTTGTTTTCTTTAAAATAGCAAACCCAATTAGTACCAAGATTTGTTGAAATATCAATATTTACCACAGCACATTAATTTTTGAGCATATTTTTAGGTAGTTCATCAGTCATATAAACATTTCGGAAATTTTTTATATTTAATATTTTTACTATCGATTTTATATAATGGGTATATATTGAATTTTTTTGGCCTTTCTCATCTTTTAGCAACTACACCACATCCTACTTTATTTTCCATTGCCAAATTGTGTCTTTCTTCTTCCAATTTTTTTTTTTTTTTTTTTTAGTAAGCTGCAAATAAATTTGTAAAAATCCTCCATGATATAAACCTTTGCGAGTTTTTTCTTTCCTGATTCTCCTCATTCAAATTTTTCATTTAGTTTTGTAAATGGTCCCCAATAATTATAACCAGGCAAATGCATTTCGCATAAATTTAAATTGTTTAGTGCCTTATTTAAAATACCCTTGCCATGTTGTTTAGAACTCCAAAATGAATGTGGAATTACATTTAAAACTCTTATTAGAAAAGGAATTCCTTTTGTATTACTAAACACAAAATCAGAACATTTATTGTTCAACGTATTAATTATGTTTAGTATCATTGTAATAATTTTTATTTCCAACATTTTCTTCACGAAAAATAACTAACAGCCTGTCAATTAATTTTCTAACACCATCCATCCAAACATTTTCTTTTGGCAAACTATTGTATTTCTTTATACCTTCTCCAAATTTAAAATCATTTTTAAAATCCGCAAATCCATCTAAGCTTGGTGCTGATTGAGGTTGTATATAGTTATTATAATTTGAACTAATTATATTATTCCACTTCCAACCAATACTTGAACTTGGATTATTCCTTTTCTCTTTGGGAACATAATTTTCAAATACACCATTGGTTGCTAAAACAATTTCTGAATAATTTTCAAGGTCATTAGTAGTGTATTTAACCTCAATATCTGATAGGGTTTTTTTGTTAACAAATTACAAAGTCCTGGTGTTAAATTATATTTTTTATCCTTAACAAATAGCATATCTTTATTTAACGTTACTTTTGTATCACCAATGTAAAAATTTTCCCGAACTACACATAAAACTTATTTTACATTAATACCATTAATGCTTTTTGCAATTTCTATTCCAAGATTTATAGTAGAAACACCTGCTATAGGTGGCAAATATTTAATGGAGTAGAACCGAAATTAGGTGATTTCGGAAATAATTCTCTTTCAAATCACGTTTCTTCCGAAGTTGGGGGATAATATAAATTTTTTGCTGCAACAGGAACGAATGTGTTTATTAAATTCTTGTTTTCTTCACTTACTCCTAATACTCTTTTGCCAATAATTCGTAATTCATCAGTCAATGGCAGCTCTTTTTTCCTAATTCTTTCATATTACACTTCATGGTGGTTTTTATAATCTTGGAACCTCTCGATGAGTAATTTAACTCGAGAAATGTTCTTCGAATCTCTCATTTATATAATTTTTTTTTTGTAAATGGGTTATAAAATTATTGAGAGTTTTGTGAGGCAAACCTTTCCCTTAACTGATTAAACAAAGGGGAATTTAAATGTTTAAAATGATATAATTGAATTTGATATTCCTATACGAGATGGCTTTTCTTTCCCTAATGATGCTTAAGTTTTTGAGCAATTTCAGTTACTAAAGAGAGACAAGGTTGAAGATGAAGCAAAATATAAAAAAGGAGACGTTATTGATGTTTGTTATAACTTCTTTCCATTTAAGTTTTCTAGAGTAGAAATTTCGAATATGGACGAAACTTATAATTTTCAGCTTCCCAGTTTAAGCTACTTTTTAATTTCTAAGTTTTGCTCAATTGTACCAATTTTTGCCAAAATTTTTCTGTCATTGGTTTAACTTCTAATTTTTGTTTTCCATCCGTGTAGATAATACTTCCAACATTTGTAGAAAGGTTATTATTATTTTAGTTTTCTGTTAAGAACTACAATCCAAATATGTCATTGGTTGGTATAGTTTTATTTCCTAGCAACTCTATAATAGAATATTTGGTTGCAGACATTTTGTTTTCAGCTTCCATTTAAGAGCACACAATTTTATATACGCTACAAAAAAGTACCAGAAGCGATTTTGGGAATAATTAATAAAATATGGCAAAAATTAGAAAATAAAAAGTAGCTGAAACTGGTTAGCTGAAAGTATAATGTAGGGCTTTCAGTACCTATATGATTTAGATTGCCTGCTTGTAAAATTGACATATCTAACAAGTGTGAAAAATTGCTTGAAATTTGAGAAATTTGCGTGTTTTTTGTTTAAATTTTTTTTTTTTTTTTGAGTGGCGTAAATTGATATGGTATTTTTTGACGAAATTAAAATATTTCTTGATTTTGGCTTAAACTGGCATGATTTTCGAGGAAAATGCTTGTTTTTTTTTTTTAAGCGTAAGTTCTTAAATTTTAAACCATGATTTTGGAGCAAAAAACCTTGATTTTGGCCTCAAACTGTGTGATTTTTGATGAAAAAATATAGGTAAGCCAGAACCCGCATTATATATCTACTCACCTCTTAAGGAAGATGTCAAGAAAGGAAGATTGGTTGTGAAGATGTCCAATTGCTGGGATCTACGAGTAAGTCGTCTGTCATGTTGCAGTTTCTTACGAATGATATACGTGTCTGTTTGACCAAACACCGTACCACATGGCCCATTAATCCACTTCCTGGGAGCAGCCCGTTCTTAAAAGTGGATGGACCGTCGTGGGAACCCCGCGTCCAAGGTCGAGAAGCGAGGGAGCAATACGGGTGACACTAACACTCACTTCTAGCGCCTCATCGCTCCTACGCGCAAAGCGTGCAGTGTTTCCGCTGTAACGCTGAACTGTGCAAATTAGATATGTAACATAGGGGTTTTATTACATGCGATGAAAGACAACTGATTAAACTACGCCCGTATCTTTGTACTTTTACGCTTAATGAAACTGTATAGGCAAGCTTTAACAATGCTATATTTGACCATTTTAACGAATTTTTTGCATCCAAGAATACACTTAATATGAAAAAGTAAAAAAAAAAAAAAAAATGGGCACATATAATTGTTTTTTACCTTTTCTGACAAACATCGTATTTGCAGAACATTTATTTACCAAGATACGCATATTCGCGCAAACAAAAATTTCACAAAAAATGCAGGGGTCCATCTCACTCTTAAGGTGGCCGCCTGGTTGAAGGAGTTTTGCACGTTCGAGGACTAAAAACGTAGGAGCAATAGGGGCGACCGAGACATGCGCAGCAACTCTCTCATCGCCTCTACGCGCAAAGCACTGAACTGGAGTGCTGTCTTGCTGTCGATAACGCGCCTCTATGGGACTTTCAGAGAAGATTTTACTATTTCCTGACGTAATAATAAAATTAAATGTTTGATGCAAGTCCGTATTCCTTTTTTAACCTTTTTTTACCAGGTTGTTCATACCTAAAAATGACCGCGAAAACACCCGTTTGAGCTACATATTTTCGCTACCAAGAAAACATGTTTTAGAGAGAAATGGAGGAACTGAAAAACGTATACAGAAGCGTAACGTTTCTTAAATGCTATTCGTAAGCATATCTCACTCAGACACGTTGGACGGTTATTTAATAAAACGTTTACTGCTGGAGCTCTGCAAGCCGTACGGCGGCCGACCCAGGCGACCTGCCACCTTAACAAGACATCTTAATAATATTATAAAGGCGAAAATTTGTATGTTTGTTTGTTAGGCCTGCTCAATCACATCGTAACTGCTCGATGAATTTGAATGAAGTTTGGTACAGTGATAGATTATATTCTGGATTCACCCATAGAGTAATTTTCATCCCGGAAAAACGAACAGTTTCTTAGGGAATATATAAAATATTCCAGCAACCATTAAGATACAGCACTTGGCCATTATAATTAAGGTTTATTTTTGTATGCGGGTGAAGCAGCGGGTGACAGCTAGTGGATCATATATTTTTAAAACCATGTCTCTGGGCAGACAGACGACATGTTATGAAATCTGAGAATCAGTTTTATTTGTTTTCTTACCGCTACTGGGATGCAGTTCAAGTGGTTTATTTGCCAAAAACCGAAATTGACGGGAGCCCATTTCGTTTAAATCTCCCGTATTTATAACAAGCAGAGGCCAATAGTATTCCATAATAACAACCATGGAGGCTGCGGGATTCGTTCGCGAAACGGGAGAGAAGCGAAGTAATGACACCTCTACAATAGTTCCGGCCGCTCGCAACAAAGCAGATATTGAAAATAAACCGAAATGAGACACGAGTTACTTGGCACAAGTAACACGGTAACCAATCACATCCACTCACTTCAAGCAGTGATTGTCACATTTTAGAAAAGGAGAATAAATATAACACTAAGGGTCAAAATTTTAAATTGGAGATATAGTTATATTCCTAACTGGCTGACTACATGTGCTTTGTCGATACACTATGAAACTTTTTTTTTTATGATGCAAAAAAGGTTATTAATATTTTGAACAAAACATTGACTGTTAGAAATCAGATCCTGTTATAACAACACTTAGCAAAACCAAAAATATATTATATTAGCCAGCAAAACTGAATTTTATTGTTCTCATAATAGGTATTAGACGATGTCGAAACCCCACAGTCACATTTGCTAACTTTAAAAAAGCTTATGACTCTGTCGACAGACAAACATTGTTTAACAGCATAGAATTTGGAGTCGATAGAAAGACCAGAGCCATCATCCAGGAAACATTATCAGGATAAACCTCAAACTCCTTTGAAATTCACACAGGAGTCCACCAAGGTGATGGCCTATCGTTATTTTTGTTCAACATCGTCTTGGAGAAAATATTGGAAAGTAAAAAGGAAAGAGAATCACCGTGAAATGCTTGGCTTTTGCAGATGACTTGGCTATATTAACAAAAAACAAAGAAGAAGCCAAACTCGCACTAGTGAAACTGCATGAAATTTCCTATAAAACCGGACTCCAAATTTTATATAGAAAGACTCAATACATGGACACCAATTCAAAAGGAAAACTCCCACTAAAACACAGTAAGGAAAAATATTTCAACTCACTCACTTCAAGTACTTGGGAAGAAACCATCCAACCCATAGGACTGGACACAATCTCCAACACAGAACGAATAGTCAAACTACAAAAGGCGTACAAAATTGCATGGAATCACTATAACAAAATAGCAGTATCTCGTAATGGTAAACTACGACATTACAACACAGTTGTTTTACCAGAAACCTTATATGCGACAGAAACCACAGTAATCAGGGAAATGACTAAAATTTATGACATTGAGAAACATGAACGAAATATCCTTAAGAAAATCCATGGAGTGGTCTTCCGAGACGGAACTTGGGTCAGATGACCTACAAAATAATTATACGAAAACACAGACACCGTCACAGATAAGTTTAGGAAAAGACGCCTATAGTTCTACGGACACTTATGCAGGATGGGTGAAGACAGACTCACGAAGAAAATTTCCAATATCGTTAATGCAAGTAAATTAAAGACAAATTGGATGAAAGAAACACAAGAAGACCTGGAACGACCGAAAATCTCAGAAGAAGAAATGAAGGACAGGAAAAAATTCAGAAATATACTTAGAAACACAAAAATTGAACAAGAACTTAAAAAAGAAATTATAGGGAGAAGATGGACAGAGGAAAGGAAGGAAAAACATAGCGAATTAATAAAGAGGTTTTGGGAAGAAAGAATAAGAGAAAAGGAAGTGAAGCAGTGATTATTTCAAGTTCACACGCTCTCCTAGAGGGTAATAATCGGAAATAATAATAATATATACTCACTTAGGCTGTTCGTGGTAATAAGAGCATTTAAGAAAACCCGGCTTAAAATCTACTTGTATGTGAAATTAACACTGCCATTTGTCTAAAGACTGTTTACGATAAAGTGAGCACTTTTGAAATCAATCTCTGAAAAAATGTCACTGGGGCAGTAACATTTTTGCATATATTTTAACGGGAAAACTGACTGGTATGCACCCAGATAAGTTGGCAATGATGGAGAGAAAGTAGTTCTATATCTTAACACTGAATTAAAAGCGCTAGGAAAAGATTCGAGTAAACTGAAATGATTTGTTTCACTTTCTGTATTTTTAACGCACATAAGTGTACGAAGGAAGAACACTGTAAAATAATTACTTTTATTATAATTCCATCGTTTTACTTACCCTAAGCACAGATAATGTAACCAGGCCGTTGGCAATGTTCATTTTACAAATGGCGGAAGAATACGGCTTGTGCATACAAGTATATCTTTAGCAGGGCTTTCAAAAGTGCTCACTTTACAGTGAACAGCCTATACTTACTTTCTTCATGCACAAATCAAGCGAAAGTGTGATATTATAAGGCATGTAAATATTTTACAAATTTGCCCTAATTCAAACACTTGTACGCATTAAAGAAACAGAAAGCAAAATAAATTATTTCACTTTTCACAAATGTTTACCTAACACTTTTTATTCAACATTAAGACATGGAATTACTCCGTCGCTACCAACATTTCTTGGCACTTGTCAGTAAGCACTCCCCTTAAAAATGTATGCAAATGGGGGCAGTAACGTTTCTCAAAGGTTGATTTCAAAAGTATCCAAATAAACGCGAACAATATACACACATATATATTTCATTTCAGTTATTCAAAAAACATATTTAAGATCTATAATTAATCACGGAAATATTTATTCTTCAAATGTGCACACAGTTACTTCATACATAAATCTCAATCCATGAGCATTGTACCTGAAAACAAAGAGTTCTGTGGATATAATCTAGCACTGGATTACTATTTTCCACTTCAGCTTTCAAATTTAAGCAGTGTTAAAAATGTTAAAAGTAAGAACCACATAACAGAAACCTGTAATGTAGTACTAAACGTTAAACGTTTTCGATTCGCAGTTTTTCTACGCTGAAGGAGCAAAGACGGTCCTGATGATGTGGAATGGGTGGAAGTGAGAAAGTGAAGGGGTAAGATTGTCTGAGCGGGAAATAATGACACCTGTTTCTGCTTGAATATGAACCAATTATTTTTTGAACCTGCTGGGACTTGCCGTTTCAAAATACGACGAATGCTGTTTGGATATCTGTAGGAGTAAGAAATTGATAGGCCTACATTTTTTTCTCAAGGTATGATATTAAGAGTTATGTAACGAGTAGGTAGAAACATTTATTAAAAGCAGTCATCCTGAGAAACTACTAGATATGTGATAAAAATGGAACTGACTGGAAAGCCTATTCGCAGTATCTTTGTAGTTTTTGAATCAAACCTTTGAGAAATCACCCCACTTATGACGCGTCCAGTATCACAGGGATTTTGTACTTCTGTTAACATAATGGACCGTATTTTTCGTTACATTTAACCGTTACTTATTCATTATTTTTAAATTTTAATATTTAATTTTCAATTACTGCGATTAAAATAGGGAGAAAATAAGGTGTGTTGGTAATGCTTAGTAAGAAATAGTTCTCATGGAAAATATCATTAAACTGAATGCGCACAGATGAAGTGCACTGTCCCTTTTGTGTAATTTTCTACAATTTCTTAAGTTTTGTTTACATGAGGCGGAACACCGTTCTTCGACTTAATAGATCCCGGATACTCCTTGGTATAGATACCGGCAAAAGCAGTGGGTTCAACGACGTGTAGTAATAGAAGTTCCCAGTTCGCGGTCATTAAGCCTGGTTCACAAGTACGCCGATCACTCCGAAAGGATAGAGCGAAAAACTAGAACAGCCAATCAGAAGACGTCCTCGGTTTTATTGATTTGTAATTAAATATGTTCTGGTTGTGCTAGTAGAAGAGTGATTATGGTTGATATTTGATTCGTGTGATACGTATTTGTAATTTAAAGTGTGCGTGGTAGGAGTTTCGTGTAATTTTTTGTGTTATTTGTTATAAATTATATTTCTAAGAAACAGAGCGGGGTAGTAAACTGATGCTTTATTAATATTTTGAACGTGTGGTTCCTAGTTCCCCCTTGGTGCGAGATTCAATCTGTGTTTGTGATTGTAATTCACAGTAAACCATATTCATGTTTCTTTGCGTTTAGTTTCTTTTCAATCAAATATGTCGTCTTTCAATAGAAATTGTGAATTTGATAGTAATTTGATGTTTTGGTTTAAATTCAATCCTATACTTCGTTATTTTAAAACTTTTATTTCCAATTACGCCGTTACACATACCTAAAGTTTCTGATTGGCTGGTATAGGTCTACGCTCTGTCTGTTTCGGCATGATTGGCGTATATGTGAACCAGACATTATTACGAGGACTCTCTTGGCCTCCGGGCTGGAGCTACACATGTTGGTTTCTCTAAAAAGTCTCCCCGTGTCCATCTTTGATTTTTCTTACAAATATTAGTAATGAAAATTTATGATCAGACAAAAATCTAATATAAACATGACATAGCGGATTACTCTACGATTTTTTTTGTACCGTTTCAATTATACCTGTATTTTTCCGTATGGAATCGAAATTATTAAAAGATTAATTAATGTTATGTTGCTGTTACAAATGGGAAATTAATTATGTAAGAAAAATAAGATGCATTTCGAAATAACTCTGAAGATGTTACCTATGACTTGAGTAGCTTTAATATTGGCTACGAATTTATAATTGGTTACGAAAATTTAATAATGCAGGAAAATATCTAAATCCAAGATGGCAATGACTTCCCCCCCCCCCCCTCCTTGAGATCTACTTTCATGCTATTCCTCTGCCTTATACAAACAAAGCTTAACCAATTCTAAATAATTACACCAAACTGACAACGCATTGCATAAATATAATTACAGTGTACAAAATTGTATCTAATTCAGCCGAATGGTATGGTAGATAAAGGAAATAAACCTGAAATATTTGTGTTATCGCTGTTTTGAAAATATGGGCTTCGATAATTACGATAGCATATTTTAACATAACCTAATATACTCGTATTACTGACCTGCCAAATTTGAGTAGTTTTCTAGTTATGATGTAAAATCTTTATTATTCATGTATTATTCTTCCAAATCGGCGAACGAATAAAAATTTCCATTTCTACATCAGTGCCTACATAATGCACTGTCGACACACCAAATTTGATTTAAATCGTTTGAAAGGTTCCCGAGATATGACATAGCTCCCTAAAATTTTTAATGTCCATCATTTTGGAAGTAAGCGCCCGGCAAGTTCTTAAACTAAAAAAAGTCATATGTCCTTACTAAGCTATATCTGTGTATTGATTTGAGTGAAATTTTGTTCACACGTTGAACAGTTCTTAGAGGACACACTGATAGAGAGGAAAGTGGTCTTACAAGCCTGTCTTTCCTCTTGAATGTATGCTAAAAAAAAAAGACTTGTGTCCCACAACATATTTTGAAAAAAAAAATCATAATACTTATACATGCAGTAATTTTTCAAATGTTTGATTCAAATGTGTGAAGGCACCGCGAGTAGACGATATCGTACAAATGCCTCCTCCAGTTTCTGGTTCCAACTTATTTTAACCAGTTCAGACCCAGTGTGGTCAATTATGTACGTTTCACACGTGTAGGTACCTACTGTATTGGTCTGTACTGCACACAGCGAAGCTCGATGATCAATGCTCTTACCTGCGGGTAAATGATTCGTAAACCGTCTCACTGGTCTAGATCATAATTGTCGACTTAAGTACAGCACGCATAATTTTTTTTATTTGTGACACTTTAAACCGTAAATTAAAGTAGGTGTGAAAGGGTTCAAGGACTCTGAAGATGGCTACTGCACGGTACAGCGAAAGTATGTTAGCGAAACCAACAAGACGCTGCTTCAGCCCGTAATCAACTGACATGTGAGATGGACTTCACACTAATATGCAGAGACCTGCTAATTCGCGTTATTATTTGTAAACATGTTAAACTTCAAACACATGTACTTTGGCAATAAGTTTGCCATTGGACCATATTTCTATTTGACGTAGCCTGGGAAACTCTGCGCCAGTAAATGAACACTTAACAATTGTGGTCCAACCACGTGCAGTTCAGTCATAAAAGCAGTGACCCCATCTACGTAGTAGCCAATGGGGAACCAACGCCGGCTCGAGTAAATACAGCACTATGAATTTCAGCCTGATGTAAAATAATAACGCGAATTTGGCGGGTCACTACTAATATGTTACGCAAGCCGGTGTCTACTAATCATTGGCCCCTGAGTGCCAGAGCGCGAGGCTATTGTTACACCGATATTTTGCAGAGCGTTTATTGTTGGCCCAAGAATCCTCCTGGCGGTGTCAAACATTTGTCGATAAACTGCAATACTAAAACAAACGTACAAGAGTTTATAAAGGCTGTTCACGATAAAGTGAGTACTTTAGAAATAAAACTCAGAAAAAAGTTACTGCCCCTGTATGCCCATATTTTAATAGGCGCACTGAGTGGCATTCACCCAGTAAATTTGGTATCGATGGATGGAAAGTATTTCCATATCTTAACGTTGAATAAAATGTGTTAGGTAACCCTTTGTGATAACTTACAATTAATTCTTTCACTTTCCCTTACTTTAATGCATCGAAGTGTAAAAATTAGCAGATTTGTAAAGTATTTACATACTTAATAATTTCACAGTCTCATTTGACCGACGAGTATGAATAAAGTGATGAGTCCCACAGTACTGTTAATTTTACTAAATGTGGAGGAATACACAACGCGTATACAAGTAGATCTTAAGCAAGACTTTCAAAAGTGCTCATTTTACTGTGAACAGCGTATATAATACTGTTTGTTCGTAAATGAAACAGCCAAATTCTTCAAGTCTGTGAGGGACCGCGGTGGCTAAGTGGCTAGAACACTCGCCTCACACTAAGGAGAACCAAGTTCTAATCTCGGCGGGGCCGCTCCCGGATTTTCACACGCGAGGATAGTGTTTACTCCTATATTACCCGTTTCCTCTCGCCTATGCATTCCATCGCTGCTCCATTCTTCACTCTGCCCTTATCAGCTCTCAAGACCACGCTGTTAAGAGCCGTCGACACCACTCCACTCCAGTGTCAATTTTGTCAGCCACGTATACATTTGGGCACTGCGATGGTTTTAACGAGTGATATGCCAATACATATGTGTCCATCAAGGAACATTGAAATCAAGAGAGATATTAATATGCCACAATTAGGCTGATTGTTCTCAGATCTGTATCAAACCAAAATGACCAAAATTCAGGAACTTCAAAATAAAAATTCAATTTAATTTTAATAAGGTGTTGGAAATCTGGAATACATTTAAGAATTCCTTGCCAGTATTACTGAATATCAGTTTCTCGGCATGCACGTTAGAATAAAGTCGTTGCATAACAACTTGTTCAGTCTGTACAATTTATTCTGTAACCATGAAATTTGACAAATAGGTACATCGACGGACGATGTAAAAACTGCTTATGTTTCTTGCGAAAATGCATGCAAATATGTCGTGTGAGGCAATGTCCTCGCTCTCTGTGTCGCTTGTTACAAGAGACATTAAAACTTCAAGTGGTACCCGACATAGTATTACGTCACCTTAATTTGGCTGAGTTTTATAGAGTCTGACTTAAAATTACGACATCCGCGATCTTTGATATGATTATTTTCAACACAATATTTCACCAGCATCACTCAAAGCGCAAAGTACTCAAATTAACAGGATGGAATGTATATTATTCTATGTATATAAGAACGCTTGATTGGCACGTCTTCAACTCGGAATAAGTTCCTCAAATAGCTGGAAAATAATTATGGTTTTGACGTGAATACATCTTTAAATTTGCAACCATAGTGGGAGGCAAACTAGAAAATCCGTTGATAACAAATCGGGGGATACAGTTTGACATTGCAGCTCCGAATCTATCGTCTAAATTCAAAATTCAATTACACCACTCGATTGCCAAAGGATCAAGAATATGTTACGCTGAGTGAGTACTGCAAAGCATCGCGCGCGGGTGGTTCACGATTGTCAGGAGGGGGGGGGGGGGGTGGGGTGGTAAATTTTTTGAGTTCGTTTCACCGCATCTCATAACTTCTCATAGTATAACTTTTGGCTAGGAGAAGCTACAACGCTCGTTTAAGTTTCAATCGACAGTTCTCGTCAATATCGATCTATTGCGTGTGTGAAAACATTTGTGTGGTGGGGTAATGGTGAAATTGTATGCACTTAATCTAAAAAATTAAGAAAACTTAAAACAATTTCTGCATATACTCGTCAAAAAGTCAAGTCGAAATACATAAATCGTATATGATTGGAAAGCGCATCTCAAAAGCAATCCAGTGATACCCATAAAACTCCATATGATCGGTTGAAGCGATGCCGGGAACGTAAAAAAACATCAAGGCGTCCGCTGGCGTCAACGTAGACATATTCAAGCAAAACACACGGCCTTGTCCCCAACACAGCCAAACCCAATTTTTTTTCAGTATAGCAAGCGTGTCCTTTGATGTGTGGACAAATTAGTATGGTTTTAAATGGGAATATACTGACCAAGGTAAGTGATGGTCAGGTAGTCGTGAAAATAGGCAATTTAGCACACTCAAGGTGTTAAGAATAGCGAGTGACGCATTAAAAAGACAATTCCTATCAGAAGTAAGTATTGAACGAAAAGCGTCCCGAGAAGACGTATGAGAGAGCTGTACGAACAACTGACGTAGTTTGAGAGATACATAAATAATAGGACTGCGTGAGAGGGAGGGTTGAATAGCCGTCACATTGTCATATTGTGTTGGGAACAATGGACGTGTGAAGGCACTCACGCACGTCTGACAGGTTATCGACGACCGCGACAGACCACCAGGAGGAGGGACAGACCATTCTATAGGTAAGCACAATGGAAGCAATGACTTTCCTGTCAGACATCCATTGAAATGTGGAAGCCTTACGAGAGCATATTATCTCCACCATAAGTTTTTGCAGACCTTTAGCACTGACAAATCATTGATAGCGACGTTTTCTAGGTGTTCTGTTATTAATATCTTAACGTAATCGCGTTCGTTTGCTATGATCCCAACAGACAGCAATGATAGACCACTTTCTACTAGTTAAATATCATCTTTAGCGACTAATCACGCTTTTCTTTGGGAGTTAGTGACCAACATGCTGAATACTAGAAGATCTCAGTTGAACGTTACAATCCCTGTATCACTTTACAGCGGCACACGTCGAACTGTACTGGAACGGGTAGTCGTCACGTATGATCCTTCATGGTTCTCATAATGATATGTAGGTCATCTATGTTGAAGATATCCTGGCAACCTGTTGGCTACATTTCCTTACTGAGCGCCCAGGAGCCAGTTTCCAGCTAGATAACACACTCTCACAAGCAGCTATAGTTTCCGAAGTGACTTAACCCGGTCACCTTATATGTCACCCATCGAACATTTGTACGATCAGATGGAATGCCAGCTTCTCCCATGTCGAAATGTTCGTGATTATGTGCAAAATTTTCAACGGAGGTGCACTTACGAAGCAGGGTAAAATAAAGGGTTTTTTCATTACATGACTCTTAATATCGATGCATGTATCTACGTACAATATGTTCCGATGAGGAGCTAACTATGTCCGTCTTTTGTGCTGTACGTGGGTGGGGCATTGTTCTGAAGCAGCGGTACTGTAATATCACTTATTTGTCTCTACCACTACACTGATAAAATTTCGTTCTAACCAACAGTTCTTAAGAACACAGTTTTTATGACTGTGGACATTTTGTTCTGGTTTTTGTAACTGAAGAGTGAATGTAAGTGATTGTAGATAGTAACAAAATACTGCGATTAGGATTTCAAATTTAATTGCATTTAACGATAATTTGCGCTCACCCATTAAAATAGAATATGTTAATAGCACGGATTAACATTTTATGCTCATGCAAATTGAAAATAAATCAGGAAATTGATTTTATTTAATTCATTTTATTAAGACCTCCGTCTCTCATCAACTGGGAAACGCCACAGGCAATTTGCTACTTCATAGAACCAGGATACCATATTGCTGCATATTTTGTTCGCGTGATTATTTCTGTTCTAATTACATAGTTGTATTGAAGATAATTTTGCCCTTTGTTTATCCGTTTTGTAACACTTATACCCAGGGGATAGCGGGATAGCAGATGATTGCGCGCTGGCGGCGAACGAAGTGGAACAATTAGAGACGTGGTAATTTAGCGCGTTCATTCGGCTGTGCGCTGAACCTCATAGCAATATCCACACACTCAAGCGACCTGCGTTTGTTCATTTGTTGCGGCCACAATGAACAGCATTTTTTTTTGTTCGACTTTTAGGTGATTTCTCTCGCTCTGTTTCCAGCTGTTTATTACTCGCACGTAATCATCACGGGCGAGTAATTAAAAATTACTACGATCCAATCATGAAACCAACACAGATGTACGTACATGATATCGAAGAGAGTGTAGTAAACAGCATAAAGAATGTATGCCACGAGAAAGAAGACATGGCAATGAAGAGCTGTGACTGGACAATCGATTCGGTAAATCATATACAGCTGAAAACGAGATGATACTGTCCACTCAACACATAGGCAATATATTGCTATTTTTGTCTTTGTTATGGATTACGAACACGTGAACGTATCCACAGTTCATGATATTACAAAGTGTATATATGCAAGGAGCCTACCTAAGTGAGAAGCTTATGGATTAATGAAAATATCCCCAGTTCATGATATTACAAACAGTATATATGTAAGGAGCCTAACTAAGTGAGAAGCTTATGGATCAATGAAAATATCCCCAGTTCATGATATTACAAACAGTATATACGTAAGGAGCCTAACTAAGTGAGAAGCTTATGGATCAATGAAAATATCCCCAGTTCATGATATTACAAACAGTATATATGTAAGGAGCCTAACTAAGTGAGAAGCTTATGGATCAATGAAAATATCCCAAGTTCATGATATTACAAACAGTATATACGTAAGGAGCCTAACTAAGTAAGCTTATGGATCGCTTATGTTTACATCATTAAGGGACTTACAGTGTTGAGAATTTTATATCTGGGTTTCTGCAACTTTCATTATCGGCATGATTGTCAACTCCATTCTTGTTTCCGGTCCCTTCCGACATGACGACAGCCGAACCATCTGAACCTGCTAGTGTATCATCTACAGAACTTTCAGTGGCTATTCGGTGTCACTTTTGCTGCAAGGCCTTTGCTTTCAAGCTTACTGCACGACAACACGAAATTTATAAGTGCCGGAATAGTTGGTTTTATGTTTAAGGAAGGATTTGTATAAGAGTATAGAAGACACTTGGATATTCCATGAGTTTTTTTTTTTTTTTAGTATCGGCAATATATTTTAATAAATGTTAATCCCAAAGATGTTTTTTATTCTTACTAGCCCTATATCGTAACCAGTTTGTTATAAGCTGTTTTTATTGGAAAAATTACGATGATGCAAATATATAAGCTAATCACTATGGTTAAAATAGTTCAGTGCTGTACTGCATTATATCAAGCGAAAAAATAGTCCATTGTAGAGTGCGGAATCATATGGCCATCACTACTACATTCCGATGCAAACAGATATAAAAAAAATAATGAAAAGGAAACTAGTCATAAGCACTTACCAACCAACACATATTACAGATACATCGAGCATTTTACGAGGTGTTAGATGGTGCT
This sequence comes from Dryococelus australis, assembly GCA_029891345.1. Taxonomy (NCBI): domain Eukaryota; kingdom Metazoa; phylum Arthropoda; class Insecta; order Phasmatodea; family Phasmatidae; genus Dryococelus; species Dryococelus australis. The sequence continues at coordinate 89,621,297 of CM057002.1, read as the reverse complement.
AATAAATACCACGCAGCCCTGACTAATACGAAAGAATAACAAAAGACTTCCTTACAAACCGAGAGAAACGAAGCTGACAAATTCAGAATACAACTAACACTAGCAGCAGTAGATGTCTAACTCGGCCTTCATTGCGCGATTGCCTTCATCGTGAGAATCTGTAAGGCAGCCCGAGCGTACGACTGGTAGCGCAGGCACCTTTCAGGTTTCGACTAGACGAAGGGATGGCACACAGAACACTAGCTGAGAGAGAGACGTGTCAGAGCTCCAGGGTGATAGAACAGCCTAACCATACATGTGATTTTTCATTACAAGAGGAATTCAATCAAACAGTATAGGCGAACTGTTTATTCCGTTGTAAAAACATGTAATTTACAGTGCTAGAACTATAAGCACATACAAAACAACATACATTAAAACCATTAGTTGCACAAGTTGCTACATGCTGATGTAAACAGTTATAAAAGCAAGTAGTTATAGACTTTTAACAAACCATTTATATACAAGCATCGTGTGTTATGTTAGACGAAAAAAGTATTATTGTGAAGTGTGGGAACAATAAGGTCAACGCTGCTACACAATGATACAAACAGATATTAAAAAGTTATATGCACGTACCAGTCATTGGAATCGCATATTACACATTCACAGGATACTGTGCGCTTTGTTAAAATATACTAGACAAGGTCAGACCATCCTGGTCAATACAACATAATAGTAAACACCTTTCATACGAATCGAGTGAAACGAAACCGTCAATTCAAACATCACTTGAAGCACTAACACCATCCTGTCCAGCATTGAGCGATCAACTAATATGTAAGACATCCCTATAAAATAAAATAGTACATATACTTATTTTGAATATGCATCACTTATAGTGCTATAACTGTAAGCACATACGAAACAGGATACATTTAAACAATTATCTTCGCAAGAATGACATCGTCGCTACACGCTGAGGCAAACAGATGAATAAAATAATCATATAACTTAATAGTTATTTGTATTTAACAACCTCCACAAGCATTGAAACCGCACGGTACATTAGTCTAAAAAAATACTTTTTATGAAGCTGAGAAGCAGTGACGCGGTAAGTATTGCTGAGCACTGAAGTAAACAAATACCAATTCAAAATGTAAAGGAAAATTGTTATAAGCACTTGCCAACGACCGCATTTACATATTAAATACATGCGTCGGGTACTGTACGCTGTGTTAGAAGATGCCAGACAATAACAGACCATCCTGATCAGTACAATGCCTTCTGCACGAACTGAGTGAAACGAAACCGTCAAATTCAGCTAACACTCACATCACTTTGCAGCAGAACGCGTCCGACCCGGCAGACGTCGTGCGATCAACTAGCCCAGGGTACCGGCTAGCGATCGGAGAACTGTGGATGTCTCTCCAAGTAGAAGATTCCAGACAAGAACAGACCATCCTGGTCAGTACAATGCCTTCTGCACGAACTGAGTGAAACGAAACCGTCAAATTCAGCTAACACTCACATCACTTTGCAGCAGAACGCGTCCGACCCGGCTGACGTCGTGCGATCAACTAGCCCAGGGTACCGGCTAGCGATCGGAGAACTGTGGATGTCTCTCCAAGTAGAAGATTCCAGACAAGAACAGACCATCCTGGTCAGTACAATGCCTTCTGCACGAACTGAGTGAAACGAAACCGTCAAATTCAGCTAACACTCACATCACTTTGCAGCAGAACGCGTCCGACCCGGCTGACGTCGTGCGATCAACTAGCCCAGGGTACCGGCTAGCGATCGGAGAACTGTGGATGTCTCTCCAAGTAGAAGATTCCAGACAAGAACAGACCATCCTGGTCAGTACAATGCCTTCTGCACGAACTGAGTGAAACGAAACCGTCAAATTCAGCTAACACTCACATCACTTTGCAGCAGAACGCGTCCGACCCGGCTGACGTCGTGCGATCAACTAGCCCAGGGTACCGGCTAGCGATCGGAGAACTGTGGATGTCTCTCCAAGTCGAAGGTATGGTACAAATAATAGGCGAGAGAGATGTGTCAGGCTCCAGGGTGGTAGACCGGATGAGTCACACAAGCACTTCCCTTCACGATAGGAATACAGCACGAGGTAACAATTTGTTTCGTTTAAACATTATCTATACATGTGCTTATTTGAATATATATCACAACAAAGGTATTTATATTTTGAAATGGAGTATCTCGATGCGAGAAAATTATGTTGCAGTGAGTCTATTTGTAAATGGTAACCTGAAAATCAAACAGTGTGAAATTTGCTTCCTGGAAATCCGGGTAAGCTAATAGACATTTTTTGGATGCAGGATAGATTTCGTAAAATGAATTCCAATCCGAGTTTTGGATAATTTTTGACGAAATTTTAAAGTTAATTTCTACATTTTTACATACTTATTGCTATTAATATTTAAACCATATTCATCGGTTAGGCTTGTCGTGGGTGCTTGGGTTCGAAACCAGAAATTATAAAATAAATATTAATTTTCTATCAAGTTAAAAAGAATCCCAGTGATTTTTCGCAGTACTCATGCATGCCTGATATAAAGATTTAAGTGAATACTAAAATGTAAATACGGTGTAGGGTTTTGAGTTCGAGATCCGAAAATATAAAAAATATTGGTTTTTAAAAATAGATTTTAAACCGAATATACTTTAAGTACATGTATATGTTATGCCGTTTGTGATTGTGTATCCTTTCTAGATAGAGCACTCACATGCATCTTTTCAAGTAGACTGTTGTTCTCCTTGCATGGATAACGTTAGACTGATGGAGACATGTGTAGGTGTGTATATGAAGGTCTTATTTTATTGATGGCCTGTGATAGTTTGCTATAGAGGCACGATGCATGCTGCATGGGAGTTGTATACAGAATTATTTGGATTTGGAAAGGTATATTGTTTAAGCGTATGTTGTGCATTGTGTTACAACATGGTATGTATATAAATTATGCATAATATCAATCATATGTTAGTCGTAAGTTAGTTTTGGTAATGGTAAGATGTGTACATAGAGTGAATTTAATTATGTTAGTTATTCAATATTTGAATAGTAGTACTTAAAAGTGGTTTTCACTTGCTATGAAGCAATGACTACATTCTCAAACCTATAGTTGTATTCCTTTCTTGTTTGTTGTTTTTCATAGGTCGATGGGTATTTGTTTTCAGCTCATTGCATACGTAATACTTGCAGTTGGATATTTATTACGACAATACTTCAATTGATATGCGATTTAGAAAATATTTACCTGTCCTGTATGGTTCTTGAATTGTTATGTATATACTACTTATGTGAAATTAGTCTCACTAAATATTCATTTTTGTTACGCGAATATACATATTTTATTCTTGATGATTGATGAAGAGAGTGCCCAACTCTCCCGATGTAAGCATAAACTATCATGATCGATACAATTCTTTAAAGTTTCTCAAAACGTTGTTTAAATGTTTTATTAATCAAAAGGTTAACCTGTATTAATAACAATTAAACATGGTGTTCTTCAGAATCTTGCGAGAACTTGTCAGCCATTCACAAAACAGTCTTTCTAGAATAATTATAAAGATTAAAATGCCTTTGGTCATGTGTTATGAGATACATCGACATGAACTATGAAATGTTGATTTCGTTTATCTGAATTCGCGAGCTGGTTAATTTGGCAACAGGATATGTCTTGAGTTGGTGAATGCATAATGCGTAATTAGGTATGTGTGTATGATGTTTGTTGCATAATGAGTACTTAGCATGGGTGTTATTACACTATATTAAATTAGCATGCCTTTAACTCAATGATGGTTAAAAAAACAATAATTTTAAACAACTTTTTACATTTAATGTTTAAGATGAGTGGGTTTAAGTTAAACAATGTCGCAAATAGTAATTCATACGCGCACATTTACCTGGTTGGGATTTTAAGCAAAAAATTGGTTGTATAAGTATAATTGGGCTCGTTTAGGTTGAGTAGTGACTAAATCAGTATCTAGTATGCTTTAACTTTGACGATTTTTGAAGTAGTTAAATATAGTTACATTTAAACAACACTTAAGATACTTTTGAGATGAAATCAAATTTTATTGTATAAATACTTGTTATGCAGATAATATATAAGTAAACTAGAAGAACCGAACGAACAGTAAAAAAAAGAAAAAAAAACTGATCTTAACAAATATTCTTTGATTGTGGAATTTTTATGAAATAACAAGTTTTTATTGTTATGCGTAGAATGGAATAACAATATTTGAGTGAGATGAGTTTTTCATTTGGATTTTAATTTGGTTTTAAAATATGTTATGCTGTGAATTAGAAAAAGGAAACTTGAAAAGGCTTTTTTCTTTTCGTATACCATTATATGTTTAATTAAATATTCGAGCTAATGTGTATTGGAAAACAGATGATGGAGATTTGTTCATTTATGTTGTATGATATTTTAATTTAGATTTGATTGTAACGTTTGATGCTAGGGATATAGCAAGTGGATGGTATGATATTAATGTTATAGTTTGAAATGTTTTCATAACATGATCATGTTTGTTTTTGTATGCGTTGTTTATTTGAGTTGTATTATATGTTAATATTGTTTTCAAGTATTTAGTTTTGCTTATAAAGTTTGATGATATGGGGTTTTGTAACTGCCTGGTATGGTATGTGCACAATGAGTTGTGTGATTGTGTGTCTAAATGAGTGTGTGCTGAGTGTGTATGTATGTGTGTATGCATGGGTGTGCATGGGAGTACTTGGGTGTGTGTGAGGGATTGTGTGTTATACTGTGTGTGTGTTTGTGTGTGTGCATGGGTGTGTGTGAGGGATTTTGTGTTATACTGTGTGTGTGTGTTTGTGTGTGTGCATGGGTGCATGTTTTGCTATTACATGAAGAAATGGTTTGTCAGAGTTATTCTTTGAAATATTCTGTCTGTGGGTGTTGGTGTATCTTGAAGCTGCGTACAAGATTGTTTTTCTTGTAAGGGTTTGTTAATTTGACTGGAATAAAGCAGGAAGTATTCTCGCTTGAAAATATCCTATGGACAACATGTTTACTATAAGGCTTCAGTCGTGAGCTATCGTTCCTCGAAAGCATAGATATGTCTCTCTATGTATAATGTGCATTCTTGTGTATATAGTTAATGCTAGCATGGTGCAAGTGTAATACTTTCCACTCGTTATTATAATACTTCTTCCATGTTCTGGAACGAATGAAATGTTATATGACACTTGAAGTCTGGCTGTCTTGCTGAGAGGACATATTACTTTGGTGATTGTTTAGTTGTTAATTATTCATGCGTAGATGTGCACACCTAGTAAATATTCATTGCATGATTATGCAAGTATGGAATTACATGATTATATCAGTTACACGATTACGTCATTACCCGAATACATCATATATATGCATTCCCCTCGACTTATTTGCATCTTCAACAGTTGACATTGAACATGTAACAAGTAAGTTGAGCAGTTGACACCGATCAGGTAATGCGATGTAGAGTGAGCGTAAGTGAATGCATAAGGATGCAATTCCATGATTTTTTTTTTATATATTAAGTGAGTCGCCTGGGAATCGATCTCAGTGATCTAAAAATAGCATTACAAAATTACAATAAGAAGGCAAGCAAAGCAAAAATTAATGTTTCTCGAATTCTAAATTAGAATAATATTAAATGACCTGACCAAGAATTGAACTCGGTAATCCAAAACTAGCATTACATTAATTGCTCTAAGCAGGAATACAAAGCAAAAATTAATTTTTGTTAACTTCGGAAACGAAATAATATTAAGTGTTCTGACCGATACTCCAACTCGATAATACAAAATAACATTACACTAGTTATCTCAAGCAGGTACCCAACCTTCCAAAACTGGTAAAGAAGTTCGTTTGGCAAATTTATTTGTTACCTGCAACTAAACGTTTCTCCAAGTGTAGGTTACCATCAGGCGTTCATTGGCGAAAAGCGTCCCGCCATTTTTCTAGCCAGTGACGTAATTTTTCTAGCGTGTGCGGCTGAAGTTGTGAAATGAGCGGTAGCTACGCCTCTGTATAAGCTGTTCACCGTAGAGCGAGCAGTTTTTAAATAAACCTTTAAAAAATGTCACCGTCCCCCACTTCCATCTATATTTTAAAGATTACACTGACTGGCATGCCCCCCGTAAAGTTGGTTACGATGAATGAAACGTATTAGATATGCATTTGTGGATACCGAAATTATTTATATTTCTTTCCGTTTTTTAATGCACATTAGTGCAAGAGTTTGCATATTTCTAATTCATTTACTTTTCCAAATAATTTCACAGTTTCGCCTGACCAACGCATGAATAAAGTGTTGAGGCCCATGGCAATGTTAATTTTATGTATGGCGGAAGAATGCACAATGTGCATACAAATAGACCATAAGCAGGGCTTTCGAAATGTCCAATCGACCGTGAACTGCGTATAATGGCAGTCATAATGTCTTGCCTCAGCAACTTGTCGCACAGTCTTAGGTGAATAAACGATTTTCAACTTATACTGCAGCAGCACGCGAACTTTGTGCTATTTTCCGGCATGATTATGTACTTCGCACTCACTTGTGTACTCGATCCGAAATAACTTTCATATTATTTACGTCCTTCATGAGCAAAATTTTTCCTTCTATTTGGACCGTACGTTATTCAGTCGCTTGGTTGTTTAATGTTAATTGTTATAACAGCGTTATTCGCGGCGGTTTAACATAAACTGTTTCCAATTGCTTACAGTGACTAGTAAATTATACAAATTATAAAGTCTACTGTATCACCAAATAACAAATATTATTCTCGTTATTTGGCACAGTACTTCTTTTAAACTTTCAAATCTTACATCGGTATTTAGTCAAGGGCAGTCACTAATAAAACAGCATTTGTAAATCAGAGCTTGTACATATACGAGTATCCGAGAATACGATTCATTTCCAGGAGAAATAAAATAACTATTATTTACAGCCACTTATTCTGAATTTTATCTAATTAAATAAATTCGCAAATAAAAACAAAATTGTAAAACTGGGTAAAAAATCACGGTTTTAGATCGTTCGTGCGCACTACCGTAAGGGAAATAAAAAAGTACAGAGTGGCATATCTAGTTCAATCCACTGGCTATAGTTACCTGCAATAATGTTGTAAAGTTACGGTTCTAAATTGCGATAAAGTTGGCTACCCGGGAATGTATATTGGAGCCTTGGAATGTTCCGTTACAATTCTTCCTTATGACCAGACGTGGCATTAATTCGTTTAAATTATTTACTAGGGATTCCACTTATGGGCGTTGCAACAGAAGGAATATTGGGTCTAACGAGTACTTATTTACATGAAAGTAACTTATAGAATTGATCCTATGAGAGTGGTGACTAATGATCTAGCAGAAACAGCAATCAGTAAGGCCGAGTACTCACTGGCGTACATCTGTCGGCATACAGAAATACACCTGTATGGAAACTGTATGCATACTATTTGCATACTGTTGGCCGACTGTATGCTGGCTGTATCTGCAGACAGGCAGCAAATAGTCGGCTGGCAAAAATATATGCGAAAATTTGTTTCCCGCTTGGCATAGAAAACACATACAGCTGTATCTTGTTGGGGACGCGGGTCTCAAGAATTTCCCACGACTGACCATCGGAAGAGACAGTTACATAGAAGCTTCCAGCCGTAAAGGGCGTAGCTTTGAATTCGTTCCAGAGCGACTACTTAGTGCAAGATACAAAGTTACTAACTGAGGACTTCCATCAACTGCCAATTTTGTGTGATGCGTCACTGAATGAATACAAGGACAAAAAACAAAAGTGCGATGTATTTACGGAACTCAGCTGCAAATTCAAAATCTCACCTGCAGAAACTGAGAAGGAAATACAATCGATAAAAACCCAAGTTGGTTAAAATGAAGAGAAGTGGTGCGTCGCTCAATAAAGCTATATCGTTTGTATACGAGGCACTACTGTTCCTTCTACAAACGGGAGCTGTGTCCAGAAGGAGTAGGTGTAAAGATACGCCAGTCGCCGGGGATATGGCGGAGAACCCTGCAGATGACACTGAAGATAATACTGCATGCAAATGATGGTACAAAGGATGCAAGTGAATATCCGCCTGGAAATGTACACAACATGAACACTTTTGTGCTAAACGTGATTACATACTTGTCGCATAAGTACTCAGCCACAATAAGAGTCATGACATTTCAGAGCACATATTAAGTTATAATATTTTGCTAATGGTTATTCCAAGTTACGTGCTGTTTACGGTTTATCGCTGGTATACGCAAATTGGTTCCTGCGCCTCTGGCGTCCACACTCTACACTATGAGCAAATGATTACAGAAACTCTTTGGCAAGAAGTTATTTGTGATATAAATTCTTAAGGATTAATTATTTTGAAAGCAACCTTGTTTTTAAGTAATTTCCCATATTCACTTACATTTCAACGTAAACATTGTTTGCAGTAATGGACAACAATATTTACAATGCACTACAAAAAAGAAAGTACTCTATCTTGGTGTCATTAAAAGTTTAGGCTCTGAAATATTTGCAAATGAAATCAGTTTATATAAACACATAGCTATATATGTATACACACATTATCACAGCGTCACCTGATAAGCGAATGAATACTAGTAGTTAGGTCGAAGATGATGTGGTGGAACGATACGGAAAGAGCTTAAAAACCTATCAGGCTTTTCAAAAATACTTACGGCAAAACTGTCTTAAATGATCATGTTCTTGTGACCATTTAAATGGACCATATCCACTGCCGAAAATAAACCTAAGATAATTTGAAAGAAATTTTTGAGAGAGCTTCTGCAGTTAGCATCCCCCAATATGCATCAACAGTGCTGAGGACTTAGTTGTAGACTAACATACTAAATTTCTGGCAGCAATTCACGGATCAAGTCATAGAATTTAATTTCATGTTGTATAATTCTTGGCATGACGGTACATTTTTATTGCAGATTCCTACATTCCGCTCAGGAAAGAAACCACCTTTAATAACATTTCCACTTCTTTACAACATTTGTATATTTGAGTTTGATGGCTTATTAAATATATGTCTTGGTGTAAGAAACAGTGACCACGATCTTTTCAGCCACAAAAACCTATTTCCGTTACTCATTTTGGTAGAATATAATATTTATACATTTGTTTGTTTCAATTTTTAATCGTATGTATGTATGATTAGTAGTATGTATTAGTCGTAGTATGTATGATTACACTGGCATTGAGTTTGTATGCTGAATACATAAGCGCAAATACCTGCGAAGGCGACCACGTTCATCAGCCATGTTCCACGGCTAGATGCACGATAGGTGAGGACGCGTTACTGGTTTGTAAAACATACACCTGTCTGCATACGCATGTTCGTAGTCATTTAACTGCAGACATCTGTATGCAGTCAGATGAATGATAGTGAGTATTAGGCCTAAGCGGTGGCATTACTTATTCCAGGTTGCACCATCTTCCCCGATCCGAGTTCGAATGATCCTAGTTCCGAACCAGGCTCCAGTTTGGTCTTGGTTCCAATGTGAAAGTGTTTCACCAACAAAATGTTATGATTCTGGATCTCCGGTTTGTCGATCTTGGTTCCAAAGTGTGAGGTCGAGATTAAGTATGAGATGAATTTTGCTATTGGTTCGTAATATATGACGTCATGGAAGTAGGCATATTTTTCACTATAGATAGAACTAGATGTGCGATGTTTTATGTGTTTTAAGTTAATTAATGTTGTACGAATTTTACTCGATAATATTTAAGTGCGTATAATGTTGTTTTAATTTCCCAAGAAAACAATCTAACGTAGTACTATCTGTTGGCTTATTTTCAAACTACATTATTCGACGGAGGCTCTGATCTCCAGCCCAGGGCTGAACTCGAATGGTGCAACCGTGTATTAAAGAAAGACTATGGATGTTTGTGCTATTTTCGTATCTCATGCAGCACCGACGATAATATTCCTTAAACCGTATCGTGCCGTACACACACGAATATACTCAGGAAAATACGTTATGGTGTTAATCGGAAAGAGCTGTTTAGTCGTGTGCAAGCACGCGCTAATCCCGGAGTCGTTAAGACAGGGTGCGATTACGCAAATTGGTGAAAATTGCGTCCCGCTACTTTCCCCTCCAGAATGTTAATATGAGCGCCGCGAGGGAAATAAGTTCCTGCGCTAAGCCCCGCCTGTAATGATCTCCTGCTGCAAGATTGCGCAGTGGCTTCTCGTCGCTGAATACACCGCTAATCCTGTGTGCCGGTTTCGCCGCTGGGCTCGCTCGAGTGTGTTCAAACTCCCATCTCACATCGCAAGGTGTCGACGAGAAGAACAAGCGGAGCGGTTTTAACTAAGATGCCGCATTTCACTTTACTAAGGACTGTTCACGGTAAAGTGAGCAATTTGTAAATCAACTTTTGAAAACAATCACAGTTCACAACTGCATGTATATTATAGTAAAGACTGTTCATGGTACACGGAGAAATTTTGAAAGTACTCCTTAATATTTACTTGTGTACATATTGTTTATTCTTCCGCGAAATGCGAAATTAACATTGCGGGTTGCCCGGTGACTTTATTCATGCGTCGGTCAAGTGAATCTGTGAAATTATCACAAAAGTTAATCACAAAATTGTTCCTTTCTTACACTTATTTACATAAAAAAGCAAAGTAAAATACAGTTTCAGTATTCACAAATGATTACCTTACACTTTTAATTCAACGTTTAAGCACTGAAATAATTTTCCTCGGTCGTTACAAACTTTACATGGTGCATTATAAGTCAGTGTGCCGTTCAAATATACGCAGTTAGGAGAAGTGACATTTTTCAGAGGTTCGTATCAAAAGAGCTAACTTCGCTATGTGTATCAGATTTCATGGGTGTCAGTAAATTTCAGTATTAGAAAATACGTGCGATTATTACAGAGTTGCCACATTTATGCGAATATTGGAAGTTTACCCTTTGATGTCTCCACACATTTGAAGTCTTTCCAGAAATGCTATAAATGAGTCGTATAAATATATCATTACAGGAAATACAGTTTTACTCGTACACACAACTCCCCGAACGCGTTCATGCCACTTTCTGGGATATAAAATCCATACTGTAAATTTCCGTGAATGTGTAACAAATTTTATTCATCGAATTTGTTTGTGCTATAGGGTGATGTGGGGTAAGAGTCCGTATGAGGCAAGAGTCCTATGACGTCGTAGTTCTCATAGTAGCCATCACATACCATCTGACAATAGCCGTTAGGTACATTAACGTTTATATAGGGAATTATCGAAATTCTTTCCACGCACAAAACACGGCAGTTTGCCCTCTGCTGCCATTAATGTGAGTGTGGTCTCAACTTTCTGCTTGGAGGGATGTTTGATGTAATTTAATTGTTTCATAGAAGCGCCTGAAGAAATGCAACGAATCATTGTTGTCGAAGAATATGTGCATTTATGTAACAGGTATGATTTTTGTTTGTGTTCATATGAATATGAATGTGTGATTTTAATCATGTAGATGTGAAATATAGTTGGCAAATTACATGTTTCCGGTTTGTTGGGGAAAGTTTTCCAGGGCAAGAATCCGCACAAACGATTATCCGTAGACTTCTCTTGACCTGCATTGTCAAATATTTTTAAAACATTTTAAACTTTTTTTAATATGCTCAGAACTTATACAGTTTTATTGTATTCCAGAAATTTAAGTTAGATACATATATTATTTTAAGTAAATTCAAATACCGTGGTTTACAGAAGGAAATATATATGTTTGTTTAATCAAAATTATCAGACTAGAAGTAGTATGTTGACATAAGTAATTAAACAGTTATATAATTAATGTCAGCACGTCGGAGTGGATTCAAAACGAAATTTCCGATTATTAATTTTTTTCGACTGGCTTATCAAAATGCAGCTACGATTGGAAAGACAGCCAAAAGCTTTAAGGCATGTGGTATACTGCCAATGTATCCCAATATGTTTTCCGAAGTTGATTTCCTTCCATCTGAAATTACTGACAGGCCTCTTCCAAACAATAATGGCAATCAACTGTCTCCTGTTGGGTTGACATTACTTATCGTTCCGGTTATGTCCACTGAGAGTGGCCATGATGATGTTTGTAAAGCGTTTGCTATAGGTAGCTATACTTACGTCTCCTCCAATGTTTGTCTTAGGAATGTGTCCACTCTTGTAAAACTTTCTGTTTACGTTACAAATAATCAGGTGTTTCCTAAAAACTAGTCATGCCCAAAATAGGCGCAGAAATCCAAAATGGTCTCAAATACTTGCATCGTTCCCATATGCTAAAATACCGTCATTACAAAGTGGAACATAAAATAGGCCTAACCCAAAGTAAACGGCCGTAATAACAAAATTACTAAGCATGAAGAACAAAGGCGTTAAAGCAAAACGAAAATCGTCGGCCTTAGATGACAATAAAGGCATTGAAAGCTCTGGTGAGGAGCACTGTTTCTAGTGGATGAGGTGCAATGTACGAAGATCCTCCATCTGTGGACGGGATTATGTGCAGTGACTGCAGATCGTTGTGGGAGGAACCCTGCACTGGTTACTTGGGAAAGAGTAATTTCAAATGTAATAGATGCCAATAGGAATCTTACCCCACTGTAATTGGATTCTTGTCCCACATGTGGGGCATGTTTCCTAATATACAGTTATGTGTTTTATTTGTGTTGTAAGTTTTCAGATACTAAATAAAATGTAATTTGCTGTAAATAATCATACACAATGCATTGTCGTAGCGTATACATTAGTTTTATGTAAAATACATCATTGCAACAGACATAATCGACTACTGTTTTCTTAAGTGCTGGCTCTTGCCCCACATTATCCTAAGATGATACTTTTATAATGTGATAAAATTATACCAGGAAAACCACGTATGTTTTGTTTAGGACCCCAGAGAAATTTTCATTTTTACGTTGACTGAGCTATAGTCAGCATATTTCTCAAAGTTTCCAAACCAAATAAGAACAACTTAATGCATGCTCATTATGGTCAAATGAGCGCAATTGAATTCAATATTGGAAAATATAACTTTATATTAACTATACACAGAGCGTTCAAGCCTGCACCCTACATAGCCTGCACGCTCCCAGATAAGTCGGGAGCTAATTAACCACAATAGTTCCAAATTTGACGTTGTACTGCAGCTACAATGTTTGGATTCATAACCAATCGAGTTGATGTTTTTTTTTTTAATTTTTTTAACATTAAAAACCAAATTGATATTTTATAAACATATTAAGGCTACTTAAAATTTCACATTTTCATTTAACAGACGCATTAATATACTTATTGCGCCCATGGAAATGCAAATATTTCATAAGTCTCAAACAAACAAAATAAATATATAGTACATTAATCGGGAGTCACTTTGTGGCAAAGATGTTTTTCACAGTTATTCAAATTTTCGTCCGTTCCACGGAGGTTGTTTTAAATGTTCAGTGGTTAAATTTGCACAACGGAATATCTGAAAGACCCCATTGAAAGGGTATTAAAGTAGTGTTAGTAGTAGGTAAATGTTGGTTGACGAAAAGGGGATGGGGGATAGGATCCACTGAACTGAAGGTCGCCATGTTGTAATATCACTGTCCACCATCTCGGAAGCAATTGACCTTTGACGTTGGACCTTTGGACATTGACCTTTGACTTTGACTCCGGTGACCTATGACCCCAAAATCACAAAAAAATTAAGAAATAAAATTAAAAATTTAAAAATTTTATTTTAAAATGATTCTTAAAAGTTATTTGAAAAATTTAAAATAGCATATTACTAAAAATGTATTTTTAATTTATTTAAAAAATGATTTGAATTTATTAAAATATCATTTAAAATAATTAAAAAATGTTACTCCCCTCGTGGCCATCTTGGATCAATGGATCTTAACCTCGACCTTTGACCATTGATCTTTGACCCCTCTGACCTTTGACCCCTTTGGCGATTAACCCCAAACATCCAAAAAAAATCCAAGAAACTAGCGAAAAATTTATAAAGTAAATACGAAAAAAATGTATTATTAAAATAGTTTAAAAACGACAATTAAAAATTATTCAGAAAATCATTTAAAACTATAAAAACTTTATAAAAATTTATTAATAAAAATGTATAAATGTAACTTACATTTCCAGAGATCGACCCAGCACCACGCCCGGTAGAAGACCGACTCCCTCACACACCCCCTTCTCACAAATACTCATTCTATGATATACCGCCATGTTGGAGTTTAAGTTCGTCAGTTGTTTCGAAGGCGGCCATATTAGTCGGATGTCTCCGAAATGCGTTCGGCCCCACCATCTTGGAAACCAGTAACCAACGACCGTTGATATTTGACCTTGATCTTTAACTTTAACCTTGAAAATCGCAAACAATTAAAAATAATAGTAAAAGTCCCAAAAAAATTCATAATAATCCTAAAAAATCCCAAAAACTACAAAGTACCAAAAAAATCACTTTTAAATATTATTATAAACTTTAATTAACAAAAATGAATTTCTAACGCTCCGCATTCACTTCCCTCACACACACAACTAAATTTTTGACAGGCCTCCACCACCCATGTCCAAACCCAGTCAGCAAACATATTACATTACTGACCACCACCACCATATTGATTGCAGCCTACCTCGACCTTGATTTCACACCCTCGAATGACCTTGACAACTAAAAATCGAGAAAAGTGACATAAAAGTCAGCAACCATACGACATTAAAGACTACTACCATCATATGTGATGCAGGTAACCCCTAAATTGTCCCCACTACCTTGAATGACAAAAAAATTCGAGAAACAATGCATAATAGTCAAAAACCATATGGCATTACAAAATACCACCACCGTATTGGAAGTCAGAAACCTCAACTTTAAATCCACGACCTTGCATGAACTTGAAAACAACTCGAGAAAAAAATACATAGACGTCAACAAGTATATGACATTACAGACTATCATATTGTATGCAGACTACTTCAACCAATACCTGTTACCTTGAATGACCTTAAAAACAAAAACTCGACGAAAAAATCATAAAAGGCAATGAGCATGTTATGTTACTGACAACTGTGTTATTTTCTCGATTTCACTGCCCAGCTAGATGTCGACACTTATATTTATTGACAAAACCTGTAATTTTCCATCCTATTTAAAAAACGTGTTTTTTTCCAATCACCGGTATAGCTACATGCATCATGAGGGACTTTAACTTCATGCTTAATTTACTAAATATATTACATATATATTTTTTACTAAAAACCTTAAGGCAGATAGAAGCATAAACACATAAAAAAAATAAAGAAAACGAATTATTCTATAAAAATTACTAATTATTATTTTGTAATTAAAACATCAAACTTCAGAAGAAAGCAGTTAATCACATCGTCTGATATAACTCCTATCCTTAAATTTTCTAATGATCGAAACCATCGCTTTCATTTTCGAGTAATCCCCACAATTTTGAAGTTCAAACATATATCTAAGTCTGTCTACAAGTTTATTCGTGTCTTTGGGAAATAAGTAGTCAGTATAACCGGCGTATTATGTCTTCTTTGCATCACATGTTGAAGGAAACTCGTTGGGGAAATGTTTTGAAAAGTCCAGAGAATCATCATTATCTTCAACAATATCACTGTTGTCAAAGACATCATTAACGCTGTCTTCATGATTGTCTTCATTCCCTGCTTCGCCCTCAATTTCAAGTTTACTTCTCTTTGTAGCAGCAGTTCTATAATCACTAGTATTTACAGCTGATGGTCGTTTAATTTGAAGTTCATTGTCTTCACGAGAACATCTTACAAGTGTACGTTTCTCGTAAACCGACTCAATCATTCCATCTTTAGCATTAACTGTCTTGTCATATCGTCTGAGGAAACAGTACCCATCGATGTAGCAGGAGGTATTTATAGTATAACTTGCTGGCTCCCAGTAGAGAAACCCTCTCGGCAGTCAGCGATTAACTGATCGAACCCATGCCTGTACCTTCCCTGTACATCCGTAAAAAGTTAATATTTCTCTTTCCAGCACAAGGAACACATTTATTTGAAATCTGATATCATCACGTTCGTATTAACATGTTCGTCGTAAACGTGACGTAATTTTATATCGCCCATGCGAAACAGCACCAACTAGCATTATCATGGAACATCTGTTTGGGAATGCGCGAATAAGTCTGGGCGAAGTACATGCACTCCACTTGCATGTGTTGTCTCATGCTAAAGTATTATTGAATGCAAGTCTGATTCTCGCTGGCAATGTCATCGAAGACAAATGTCGTGTTTGACAGTGCTTCACTCGGAGGTACGACGGCTTCATTATCGCTGCATGGGAAATAACCAAAACCTTCCATGGCCTGCAGTGTCCGTGCCAATCGCTGGTATTTCGGTTGCTGGAGCGATTTTGAATAACGTACATTTGTCGAACTGGAGGCCACACCGTTCTTCCAGTAGGCTCTGTAGGACGCGTGCCTTGCTGCAGCCCGATGGTCTCACGATAATACACATCACTGTATTCGGAAATAGACTTCCATGTCGCGATTCGTGGAAAATATCTTCATCGTCAGCATTAATGTGTATGGGTAAAGTAACATCTTTTTGATAATATGTCGTTACCACTGCTCTCTTGTGGTGAGTGCTGAATGTGTGGTGCTAATTTTGGTGCATGTGGTACTGATTGTGGTGCATTTGGTGCTGATTGTGGGGCATGTGGTGCTAAATGTGGTGCATGTGGGGCTGATTGTGTTGTCTCCAGTGCTGATTGTGGTGCGTGGATGCTGATTGTGGTGTGTGTGGTGCTGATTGCGATGCATGTGGTGCTGATTGTGGTGCATGCAGGGTTGATTGCAGTGCATGCGGTACTGATTGCAGTGCATACGGTACTGATTGCATTGCATAGGGTGCTGAGTACAGTGTGTACGGAGTTGATTGTTGTGTGTGCGGTGCTGATTCTGGTGTGTGCAGTGCTGATTGTGGTGCATGCGGTGCTGATTAGAGTGCGCATGGGGCTGATTGTGGTGCATGTGGGGCTGATTTCAGTTGCAGAGAACCAGTGCTACATGATTTAGAATGTCTCTTCAAAATATCACTCCATGTAAACGGTCTCTGGCAGAAATCGCACTGAAATGACATTCTTGAAGTTTTAATGATGCAGGTCGTTATTTAATGTCGTCGCATGCTGCGCACAGCTATAAATGCTTTACTGCTTTAATTAAATGCAAGTACCTGAATTTTAGAATCACTCCCCCATATTTAATAAGTTCTAAATTTTTCAGTCCTGTTTTCTTCTGAATTTCTTTTTCTTTCCGTGGCTTCATCTGTTGCTTTCAATATTGATGATTTTATAATTTCCCATTCTTTGTTGACATCATTACATGTTGGATTTTGAAATAAGTACTGTTGTGATCGGTTTTGGTATAGGTATCTTATTCCTTCATCTTGTAACATATAAATCTTCTAAACTTCTTGATCATTTTGTACATTTTTGTTCGAACTTTTCCTCCATTTAGAAAGAATTCTTATTTTTGAGATGATAGGGTAATTATTTGAATACACATCGCTATATCTATGAACTCAGGTGTCTACTACATTGGGTCATTATTTTTATTGACCATCACATAGTCAATAATATATTTATTGTTCTCTCGCTGTCTATGTAAACTTATGAATATCCTTTTTCTCAAAAAACGCATCGGTAATTTTTAATTTATTGTATGATGTGAATTTTGTCAATAAGTTACCATTTTTATTTAACATGGATTCGCGTCTATTTCCCATTACTTCTGTAATTGGCGTGTTTCCTACCCGAGCATTAAGGTCACGGGCTACTATTAGGAAATCACTTTTACAGATTTTATCTGCCTTTATTTGAAGCTTTTCATAAAGTTTGAACAATAGAACAATACGGCGACTAAGTTAGTTTCCTCTCTCAACTGTAAATCTAAGTCTGTAATGTAATAAGTTTATTGACTTTTGTATATTTTTTCTCGAAATATTGTTTTCATGGTCATTCGATATTATTGGGTGTCCAGTTCTTGTTTTTAAAGTCATTCAAGGGCATGGGGTGAAATTCGAGGTCACTGGCTTCCAATATGATGGTGGTAAAATGTCCTATATTTGTTAACTTTTAAGTTTTTTTTTTCTTGATGTCAATCAAGGTAATTTGGCCAAGGTTGAGGTTACCTGTATCTAATATGGTGTTAGTAGTATTTAATAGCATATGCTTGCAGACATTTATGTCTTTTTATCGAGTTTTTTGTTTTCAAGGTCATTCGAGGTTTATGGGGTTAAGGTCGAGGTAGTCTGAATCTAATATAGTGGTGGTGGTCAGTGATGTAATATGCTTGCAGACTGGGTATGGGCACGGGGGTTTGAGGCCTGCCCAAAAATTGGCTTTGTGAGGATGGTGAGGAGGAAACCATAGGAATTTAATTTTTAAAAATAAATTATAAAATAAATTTTAATACTACATTTGTTGGTAATGTTTGGAAATTTTTTGGAATTCATAAGATTTTTTTTCCACTTTTTGGATTTTTAGGTTTTGGGATTTTTTGGTATTTTCAAGGTTAAATGTCAAGGTCAAGGTAAAAGGTCAACGGTCGATGGTTTATGGCTTCCAAGATGGTGCGGTCGAACGCAGGTGAGAAACATCCGACTAATATGGCCGCCTTCGAAACAACTGAACAAAAAATCCAACTTGACAGTACACAATAGAATTATTATTGAATAGTGGGTAGGTCTGAGTGAACCAGTCGTCTGCTGGTCGTGGTATCTTATTTTTTAAATACATGTTTAGTAATTCATTTGTAGAAATTTTTAAATAATTTTTTAACATTTTAAATTAAATTTGTTGTAATAAATTTATTTATATATTTTTTAGAGTTTTGGGGCTTTGTGGTCTAAGGTCACAGGGTTAAAGATCATGGTGAAGGGTCAAAGGTTGAGGTCTAGATCACATGGATCGAAGATAGTCGCTGGGGGACTACAATTTTAAAATTGTTTTTTAATAATTTTTAATCATTTAAAAAATATTTAACTAAATACACAGGATAATTTTGTTAAAAAATTTAAAAATATTATTTAATAGTAAATTGTCTTATAAATTTGTTATAATATTTTCGGAATTTTGTCGGAATTTTTGGGTTTTTGGTGTTAGAGGTCACCGGGAGCCAATGATCGATTGCTTCCAATATGGTGGGTGGTGACGTAATAACATGGCGGCCTCCGGCTCCGAGGCTCCGATGCCCCATCCCTTTACGCGACAACCTGTATTTCCCTACTACTAGTGTTTTATGTGTCACAAAATCACCCCACATGTGTCACACAGTCACCCCCGCTTACGGTATATCATAAGTAAGGCTTTCAAATTGCTTAAGTTACAGTGAACCGCTTGTAAAAACGAACTGCGTAAGCCTTTATTGTCACTTACGACGTAGTTTCACAATATCACAACTCTTTTATATTGATTTATAGTCTTCTTACAACGAGCCTGCGAATTAACGTGCGTTGTGCCGTCAAATATTACAGTATGCATACGAATGAAGTTATCACAGATTTTTCCACGTTTTGGAAGCTATAGTTTACTTGCCGGACACGCAGTGCTCTGTACCTGCTTCCGTAAACACTGAACGCCGTTATATTGAGGTGTGAGCACCAACTACACATAATGTCTCTCTTTCTCCTTATAAGGGTGAATTCACAAGAAGGGGTATGGCAGGGGACAGTGGGCACCACTCACTCCCGTGATTTGGAGAGTCCACTGCAATCAGTAAATCTTGCCATCTTCCACTCGTCTGTATACGAGGATTGTAAACTAATTACCGGCAACACTGCCGAGGAAAGATACAAAGTCATACCATTCCTAATACTACGGGGGTGAAACAGCAGCTTACATTGTGAACCCCAGCTGCATACACCTGCAGGGATGTGGAACGTCGTACGCCAATCAGCGCCTTGTAACCTACTCATCAGCGTAGCGAATTAGAGAATTGTTACCGCCACATTAAAAGAACCGCGGCCTGCAACATTTTGTAGGACGACGATCGTGAATAGAATGATGGTTGGCTCAGGGAAAAAGCATGGACTTACGTATAGTCTCTGCGGTGCAAATGTCGACATTTCCTGCGAGAAAATCGGAACTACATCTTGCACGACAACATCTGTTTTCATGTCGTAGATTAAATAACTAATGTTCTGCGTAGGTGGCATTGCGAGTAACTGCAGCATCCTGCATGTTCCCCTGATCTGATTTGATTTGTTTTCATACGGTCGTAAGAACCCCTAAGTCTCATTAGTGCTCTGAGCATTAGAGCTTTCTATCACTATGGAAAACATATACTACCTCGCTGAAGGCATCTGACTGTTTCTTTACATCTGGCTAAAGTTGCAGGAGTTCCTTGGTGACCACATAGAGCGGAATTTCGCATATGATTTCAATAAACTCGTTGTATTACAACTTTTTTGACACAATTTCATTTACAATCCTCGTACAGCAACTCTAAGTGATCTCTTATATGTAACGTCTTTCGATTCCAACGTTTACGATAACTTTTCTTCTCAAGCATGAAGCTACAGTAAACAGATATTTATAAAACTAATTTGCTGTGTATATTCAACTTTACCTAGGATTAAAACAATTGCTTTGGGGTAATCAATATTCTGTAGAAGTTCACAACAGCATCGTGGGCACACGAGTAATTTATAATGTCAATTCATCTACTTGGTTAAAGAATGAATAATTCTTTTGTTGTTAACTAAAACAACGACTTGCTAACGATAAAATATATCTAAGCGAATTTGAACAAAATTATTTCCAGGGCACTGCCAAAGAAACAGTGTGGCATTCAGCACTGTAGCCGAACTTCATTCGCCACCCGTCCATGGGCTGGGGCACACTAGATGATAGTCATATTTCCAGGGCACTGCCAAAGAAACAGTGTGGCATTCAGCACTGTAGCCGAACTTCATTCGCCACCCGTCCATGGGCTGGGGCACACTAGATGATAGTCATATTTCCAGGGCACTGCCAAAGAAACAGTGTGGCATTCAGCACTGTAGCCGAACTTCATTCGCCACCCGTCCATGGGCTGGGGCACACTAGATGATAGTCATATTTCCAGGGCACTGCCAAAGAAACAGTGTGGCATTCAGCACTGTAGCCGAACTTCATTCGCCACCCGTCCATGGGCTGGGGCACACTAGATGATAGTCACATTTCCAGGGCACTGCCAAAGAAACAGTGTGGCATTCAGCACTGTAGCCGAACTTCATTCGCCACCCGTCCATGGGCTGGGGCACACTAGATGATAGTCACATTTCCAGGGCACTGCCAAAGAAACAGTGTGGCATTCAGCACTGTAGCCGAACTTCATTCGCCACCCGTCCATGGGCTGGGGCACACTAGATGATAGTCATATTTCCAGGGCACTGCCAAAGAAACAGTGTGGCATTCAGCACTGTAGCCGAACTTCATTCGCCACCCGTCCATGGGCTGGGGCACACTAGATGATAGTCATATTGAAAGGGAGTGTTCCACTTCACGCAACAGTTAATCAAACTTTAGCAGTGTTTCCGCAATATCACGCGGCCAGCCAACTCCTCAGCAAGCTAATGCGAAATACCGTGACTATTCGTGTCTGTGTACGCGTATATTATGTCACAAGTAATAATGAGGAAATTTACCTGATGCGTGTGAGAATTTCCAGCATGAAGAACCATTTTAGATTCCCCATGGGGTCGAACTTTTATTTTCGCATAGGGTAAACGTGGCGGATGTTGTCCTAGGTTGGTGGAACTCTTGGGATGCAAGTTATGCACGACTCAGCTGTATGCGGACAGTTACGTGGAGAGCCTTCCAGGAGAGCAATGTGTTTTGTGACATAGCTGCTCGCGGCCGGGGAAAAAAACGGTCCGGTACGATTGTTCGGCTGTCCGAGTTACATGGTACGACTTACTTCATAACTTATACGTCAGGATTTAAGTCGCATGTTAACACTTTCAGGCATTTTGATCTATATGTTGGTCATTACGCAGGAAGTGTACTTACTGATGTTATCTTTAAGATAGCAGAAAACATCATCCAATAAAAAAGTACCTCACATGTGAGAGATAGCACTCGCTTTTAAAACTGCATTCCCCAGTCTCATAAACAGCTGGTGCCATTAACAACAAAGATTAATAAGTTTATATTTATTCTGATACATGACATAGGGTTGTACTGATATTTGAACAGTTTAATACAAGACACTTATTCGTTGCACCGCCTGACTAATATATTTATCTCAGCCTGAATGAGTTCAGGTACATCATCTGAGGGACAAGCACGGGAGGCATTACACACTATTGAAATGCATTTTATCTAACAACAGCGCTGAATAAATTTTCGTAAAGTACGCTTGGAGGAACGAGTGATGTAACAGTATTTTCTGAATCGACTACCAATCGCATTTCTGTGGAGTGTAAATGAAATAGCAAAATCGTTTTAAAATTTATACAGTTACAAATTGAAAAACATAGCACAATAAAATAACTGACTCAGCAATATTCTTTGTGGTGGGGCTTTATGGAGAGGATTACACATGTTTATCACCACTGGAAAATTTAAATAAATATTTACAAGAAGGTTGCCATTATGATATTAAATGCGAACATTTTTCTACGAACGATAAATATTGATGGTGGCAAATTTGCTTAAAAAATGTTTGTCATATTGTTAATGATACAAGTTGCCATGATATCTAAGTGAACAAATAAAGCCAAATTCACATTTTCTGAAACAACAAATTAAAGACTGGCTGACAAATGCAATTTAACGTTCTCCGCAGCAATGATAAAGACGAATTTAATTATTTAAAATATGCACCACTAACCAAAACAATTAAAAAGGAAGAATAATTTAAAGACTGGTAATTACTTAATTTTCCTGCCAAAAAAAACATGTGTCTATAAATATGATTGAGTTGGCATGAGCGTATATTAGAAATGGAGTCCGCGAGGAAAGTCTTCATCCCAAAATTCAGGAAAATAAATTGTCATGAGTTGTTTGCTACTGACGTTTTGGTCAAACGGGAACGACATTGCTAACATACGAAGAAGATTGAAGGGTAATATGCGAGGAGTGGTGTTATAAAGGACAATAAAAAAAAGCAATAAAAGTTGGATAATTAACCGAAGAAGACTCTACAAGTGACAAAAACTTTGAATTGAAGTAGGTGAAATAATTTCTTTTCCGACTTACACTCATACCATTTAAAGATTAATTTGGCTTCTTTTTTCTGTGTAGGTTATACTCGGAAAATTAAATTTCACGAACAAGTAGGTTGTAATTTTACATTTTTGTATGTGTAAATGTAAAAAACGACAGTTTGTAATTTTACACAAATGTCAATAGGTACATAAAATAACCCACGTTTCTGTTCAAAATAAGCATATATATTAAAAGTTACATGAGTGTTAAATAACACACGCCAAACTATGTATAGTAATTGAACAAAATAATGAATTATTCAAATAACATCACCGTATTAACACTTATTGACGTTCGAATAGTACAGGTTCCAATGTGAAATTATACAAACCCCATACATGTGTAAATTTATAACAACAAAATAAGTGAAATGACAAAGAGAATGATCTAATTTAGGCGTAAATGTGTTTGGTAATTTTACATATTAGTAATAATGTAAATAATTGTACAAATCTGAATTTTCAGTATTGCTGTAAAATACAGTTTTTTTTTAATTAATAAGAAAAAATCAAATATTTAATGCAAATTTACACTTTCGTATAAAATAAGATGTAAACACAACAGCCAGTCAGTTAGGACATCGGTGATATTCTGAGAGTTTACACCAAACGTATGTAGTACATGCAGTGTATGTGTTATTCTAAATCAGACGTATAAAATAATTATGACAAAAGAAAAATCTAAAGAAAGTATTGGTTTA
The DNA here is from genome assembly GCA_029891345.1 of Dryococelus australis. Taxonomy (NCBI): domain Eukaryota; kingdom Metazoa; phylum Arthropoda; class Insecta; order Phasmatodea; family Phasmatidae; genus Dryococelus; species Dryococelus australis. The sequence goes on along the minus strand of CM057002.1, from coordinate 89,597,360 downwards.
CATTCTTTGAATTTTCCTTTTGTATAATCTCAGTGAAAATTATCACACAATAATGTAACTGTAATACTAATTTCCTATTCTCACAGATAATGTATGTAGAAATTAACTGTTTTAATAACATAATCATCTTAAAATTGAATATCAATCCTGTAGCATTTGAATAGGTCCCCAAACGCATCTCTTTAAGTTAACGACTGTGGAAAGACAAAGTTAAGTTACTTCACGACTCTAAAAATTCCGTCTTTAGTACGTGAATAATCCAGAGGAACAATTGTGGAAGAGAAACAAAATGTGTTTCGTGAACCACTGACGAAATGAGGAATCATAATAAACCGTCCACCGTAGTTATAAAAATTATGATTCTTTTTTATCATGAATTCTTTATAGTTCGGTAGTTGCGATCGGTGGGCAATGACGAAAGTTCGTGAGTTCGAATCAGAATAACTGCGTGAAATGTTCATAAACAGAAGTTATCCCGAAGGTTTGGAATAATTAATGCCACAGTGTTGAGAAAGGAGTTTATGTTATAATCTGTGCATATATATTTTCGAAATATTTATTTCAACAATCCTTTGTACAATTACGGAATGTTATGTTAGTCCACAATATTGTCAAGCTTTTTTTTACATGTTCATGAAAAGCAAATACTGACATGGACTGTGTAGTGTATTTGTGACAACATTTTGTGTGAACTCACTCCTACTACTTACACGTTATATTACCCAATATATTATGCTAATTATACACCCATTTTTAATTGCTGCTAATCACATTCAAAGTAAAAGAATTTTTTTTTCAGTGACTCATTTTATAATTCTAAAAAATTAACATTGTATTTTTATATTGTCCTTTGTCTTCAGAAATTGTAGTAGGCATATTAATTATTTACTTTCTCCCGATCTGCACTTAAAATTATAGAAGATAAGTAAGCTGTTAAGTGCAATCTCGGCACCTGAATATTTAAGCTACGCCATAACCTGAGCTCGATATAATCACCTCCGCGGTGATTTTATATTTACGCTCGTCTCATCAAAGTTTGTAAACCAGTTACAACACAGACAGTTACTTAAGAAATCAGTATTCTAATTCAGTGACCACGAGGAATACGGAAAATACAGTGCTAGTCATTCTATCTCCGATTGTTTATGTTTACCGATTTTCAAATGTAGTTACATGATGAATGCGTTAAGAAATAAAATATCCGAGTGGCACTGCTACTTGTTCAGAATGATCTGGAATGTCGGAATACGATACAGACTCTCTCCCGTCTTGGCACCCCTTCGATGTTGCATGCCGTAATTGTTCTATCTTCACCTCACTTCAATTCCGTCGGAGGTAAAGACCTCGGTTTTCTATTATTACCTGTATTTTCGCTTTTGTAGCTATGTATATGGTAGGTACTTTGAAAACTGTATCACAGTTTATTACGGCTTGAAGGACTCTCAATCGATAACATAGCTGCAAAGTAACAAAGCCTCTGTTGTGTGTTAAAAAGTCAGGCTATAACTGATTACTCCCTACAAAAAGCACTGGAACCTGCGGTGCAAGTTTCGGAACCTGCGAAATTTCCCTGTCCCTTGGCAAAAAGCCAGGGAAAAAAACTATACAAGACTTAAAATCTAAACGTAATGCGGTCCATAGGTAACTGCTAATAATTTACGCAGAATTCAAAAACATGACGTTCGTAATAATCGGTGAAACTCCAATTCCTTGCTTTTTACTCTTGCTTCCCGCCTCTGAAGTGCAGCCACGCTACCCCTGAACACATTCTTCCCGCAAAAGCTGTTACGTTTACAAGTCTACAACGGCCTGTTTTTAGCAGTATTATAACGTGGTTTACTTGCACGCAACTTGAATTCTGACATTTAGCTAAGGCTTTCTCTCATGAGGGTAGAAAATAATGAACTCATGGGGTTCCCTGTCCCCACATGGGGTTGTAAGGATTCACACTGGACTAACAATCGTCACCATGGTCACTTTAATAATATTTATTATGGAGTTTTTTGTGTAGTGTAACTTTCGTATAATTTATTAAAATAGCAGAACAGTTCAGATAGTATATTTTCTTTCACTTAAAGGTAGGACGTATTTTAAAGTATGCATTTGGTATGAGACGAGTGTCAGACGGCTGTTCAGGCAAATAAAATAATATCCTACATCAAAACTTAAAAAAAAATGAATACATCTGAACTTAAGGCTTGATTACCAAAGCCTCATTCGCTCTCTAATGAGTATGAGCGTAGAAAACCAGAAATTATTGAGGTGGGGGGGAGGGGGGAAGTCTTATTTTAAGATCAACCCCCAATAAAAAGTTATGCTTCTTCATTCTTGCGAGTTGCTCTTTTCCATATGTTCTTCTGTGAGTGCGAGCCGTCTGTTATCCTGCACAAGAGGCATGACGTCAGCTGCAAGGTAAGATCTCAGTGGCTACAGCTGCAACCAAATCAATACTGCAGAGGGGGATGACGGGGCGATTAGGCGAAATGTGTACATAACATTAGCCAATCAGGTGAGATACGATCTAGCTAAAACACTTTAAAACCCAAATAATGTGTATGTTGAGGCAATTGTTAATAATATATAACTTACTGCAATTATAAATTTTGTGAACTTTTCTGAAGAAAGTAAGTTTTTATGCCTTATCTCGTGATGTAACGTTGACGAAGGTAAATCAGATTTAAATCATCAGTAGAGACCTACGATATTCGCGTTATTATTTAGGGACATGTTAATCTTGAAACCCATGTATCTTTACAATACGTTTGTCATTGGACCATACTTTATGTGACACAACCTGAATGACTCTGCGCCAATAAAGGAACGTTTCACGATTGTGTGCCCCAATCACGTGTAGTTCAGTCGGAGAGGGATTTTTCTCCACATCTATGCAGCAGGCAATGGAGAAACGACGCCGGCCCTAGTGCATACAGTGCTGTAAATTTCAGCATTATGCCAAATAATAAAGCGAATTTTGCATGTCTCTAATCATCAGGTAACACCGTTTTTCAACTGCAACATTGTAAAGGTGGGTAAACACTTGAGCAATTCACTCCGAACGAACAGAACAAGCCGTACAGCCCGAACGTGCACGAACAATATTCCGTCTGAACACGCCGAGCATTCGCACAGTTCGCAGGTGCTAGTCTCGTTGCCGCTATAGCGAACAGGACAAGCACGTCAGTCATATGGATTTGATGGTGGCAGCAGGTGCATTATTTGTGCTGTGTAAATTAAGTGAAAATAGGAAAATGAGACAGAGGAAAATGTGGGTGAGGCGGCTGTAGTGTAGTCGACAAAATACTATACTATTAAAGGGTTTGCACAAAGGACATTTTTGAAATTTTACACTAATGTCGTCTCGAGACTTTGAACGTCTAGTTATCCTTGTCGGCCATACAGTTGGGAGGAAGCACACAAAGTTCCGCAATGCAATACCAGTAAAAGATCGTTCGACACTTACGTTACATTTCCTAGTAACTCGGGACTCATTTACAAGCATGCAGTACCTGTTAAATATATCCAAACAATGTGTTAGTGGTATTGTTATGGAAACATGTGTGGCATCAAACGAAGCACTCAAACATAATGTTAAGGTAAGCATAATTTATTCATGACTGTAGTATATCTGAGCCACTAAGTAAGCAAAGGATTAGCATAGTATTTTAATTTTATTGGTTAAGGAAGATACGATAACAATGTGATTGGCCTGACTATACTGTTTCACAAAATATAAATTATGTTTGTAACCTATAGGACCTTGCTATTGTAAACACTTTGCTTCACTGCAACACGGCATCATTAAGGAAAAGTTAATAATACCAAAATTATATCATATAGCTTGCTGATGGTTCTACATTGTGTAATTCTGCAAATCAAACAAAATACCTCTACACCTTAGAACTGTGCTTGAATTATTCCTTGTTGAAACAGCACTATCTCAGTAATATTTAATTGTGATTAATCCACAAAGCTCAATTCTCTCCGTTGGCCCCGTTTTATTGCATTTGAGGTTGTGGCTCATGGCCAGTGGGAGAAGCTATTGCATATGTCAATGCATGTGCCGCAGAAGTTGATGAGTAAACAGAAGAGGGTCGATGTTGTGTAGGCATATGCTGGTCGACTTGAAAAAACATTGTGTGGGGATAGTGTAGAATTGGAATATGAACCTTGTGAATTTGTTATTGCATTATGTGCAGTAATATATCCCGAACTTTGAGAAAATGTGAGATGGAAGGTAATGGAACACTGCATGATGGCACTATGTCAAAGTCACTCATGTCTGCTTGAAAGAGGATGTCATTGATTTTGTGTTGAACAATAGCCTTCGCCCTATTTGTGTATTCCGATAGTCTACTGGCCACATATTGGCAATACACATCATAGTCATTTGGTTCTCGTTGTCTGTTTGCAATGGCAGGTTTTAATACATCAAGGGCCTTGGTAAAGCGTGGGTCGCCTGCTGTTTGTGGTTGCAAACGCTTTAATTCCTTTGCTGATTTGTAATTCGTGGTGTCCCTCGCAAATACATCGTGCGTCACACGAGTCTCCTTTTGCATGATAGGCTCCTCACCTAGTACTTCTGCGTCTTCAATAACTGCTGTTGTGTTGTTCGATCTGGTTAGCTGCATTATCCTCTGGCTGTGATTGTATCTCGCGTTCTGGAGGAATTATATCATCCTGTAAATATAACAAATTTCATAGTGCGCACGTTTTATTTTTACAAACTGTTTCAGTCATGTAAAGGAGTGAGAGGTTTGGGCAGCTCTGCACAGCGACGTCCTGAGAGAGGGTAAGGATGAACAAGGTGATGTGGAGCAGCACCGGAATAAAACGACGAGGTAAACCGGATACCCATGAGAAAACCGGCCTACTAGCAGCATCGTCCGGCACGAATCTCACATGCGAAATACTGAGATCGACATGCCGGGAATATCTTGTTCATCTTGTTGAGAGGCGAACATCCTAATCGCTGCGCCAACCTTTTTTCGATGAACAAGCACATACTAATTTAGAAAGTCATATTTGCAGCTTGAACTGAAGTGAAATCCTTCAAATTCAAAGCAAGTGTATGCGTTAAATACAAAACAATACAACTAATGTTGCCATTAACACCTTCTTCTGTGCCAACTTATCATGGTATCATTGGCGCGTAGTACCATTTGCCAACTAAAAACACTCAACTAATGCGTTACTTGCGTTGTGACGCAATGTGCGTATTTAAATTGTAGGCGTGCTGTGAATAAATGGTAGCTGTGTCGATAAGAAGGTAATTTCAGCTCAAGAGTAGGTATTGTGTGCGCGTGTAGGTGTACATTCGGATTTATTTGTCGTATCTTTCTCAGCCATCTTGTAACTATATTATTCAAAATAAATTGCCGCATTTAGGCTAGATGCAGATATTTTGGGCTCGCAACTACGCTGAAAACAAGATGGTTTGGGCGCATGGCCGTATACAGGAAAAGGGGGCAAGGAGTTTGGGGTTTTAAGTTCCAACCCGCCCCCCCCCCCTTCAGTAGCCTAATATATAAGGTTATTAATACAATTACATTAGCACTAATTTGTTATAAATAATTGTAATAATGTAGATTAACGCAATAAAACTCAATACAAACGCCAACTTTAAAGGTGTACAAGGAAGGAAATTGTGTAAGCATTGTTAGCCATATTTCCAAAGTGTCATGTCCAACCCATCCCTCCTCCCCAAAATTGTCTGGATATGGCCATGTTTCGCCGCATATCCTTTACAAAGTGCACACATAGCCAGCCATTTTCATTAAAGCATGGATACAAGTACATCAACCCGTACCCTTATCTACCCACTTTCTAATACTACAAAACAAACGAACATCACAACAAATCTTAAACAATCTGAAAACTCTTAGAACATTTAACATTAACATCGCACTCATCCCACCACCCTAACCATGGAACCCCACCCTTACCAACCCACCTTATAATACTACAAAAAAAAGAAAATTCAGAAGATTTGAGATAAAGTATGACAAAAATCGTAACTTCAGCATATCCATCATGTCATCATTGCCATCAGACACCAACCATAACATACAAGGTGGTAACCCTCCTATATACCAACATATCATACCATCTGAATATATCAACGAACCAGAACAGTGCATAACCATTTCTACCAAAACATACAGTACAAACCATTTAATTCGCCCTATCTCAAGTATACCCGTCATGATATTAACAATACAGGCCATATCAACCACTAAAACTCACAGATTACCTACCAACTGTGAAAATCCTATGGCATCATATTGACTTTGAACCAATATAGCTGCTCTAATAAGACATTGTGCAGACACCGACCAGCCAATCAACTAACTGCCAATTGATTACAGGTGGCCAATCACATGCGGGTATTGTAACAGCGCATGAGTATGTCAGTTTGTTTGAGGTGCTGGTCACGGTGCTTATTGCGGTGTTATTTATTGTATTGTGGTGCTGATTACAGTACTGATTGTGGTGCTAATTGAGGTCCTTTGGTGCTAATTGTGGTGTTGATTGTGGTGCTGTGGTGCTGATTGATGAGCTGTGTTGTAGAGTGTAATGCAGCGGTGCTAATATCACTTTGCTAATTGTGGTGCTGATTGTGGTGCAACAGTGCTGATTGTGGCGTTGCGGTACTGATTCCTGTGCTAATTGAAGTGCTGTTTGTGAAGGCGGAGTTGATTGCGGAGGTGGATCTGATTTCGGAGCTAATTGCAGAGCTGATTGCGGAGCTGATTGCCGTGCTGATTGTGTTGAGTGTGGTGCTGTTTGCGGTGCTAAGTGCAGTGTGTGTAGGTGGCAAGTTAAAATTAATTTACTTTATTTTAAAATAAAATTTTATAGTCCTACATCCAAATGCTGAAAGGCGAACATTTTATTTAATAATATCGTTTTAAAAAAAAAAGGTAATTTATCAGGTCTCTCGGTATACTTCATCGCTCCTATGCAAAATGTGTTTACATTTTGCAATATAACAGTGCCCAGCAGCACGACAGGCCACCATCAAACTTCCCAACATATCGTCTTCACAAGAAAAGGACTCTTCGTTCGAACCACCCTCTCATGCCAGCATGCATATTTTGAACATAGGCGAAAACTCGATCACTGAATCGACACTGGAATCAAACAGTTAGCGATGATGCAGGTTCACGGCTTCATAATCGTCCAGGACAAAAAGGCAGGCCTACCTAAACAAAATATTCTTCGCAGAATGCGAGCACTCTGTGAAAACCCAAATAATAGTATGACCCGCAAGAAATTACGCAGGTCATAATATACATGATAGGGCTTTACATATGCTTATTATATATACTAATTTAAGTATGTATTTATAAGTATGTAAATATAAAATTGTTTTAATTTATGTTTAGTTTTATGTACATGTAAATCTGTAAATACAAAATTAATTTTAATTTAATTTTGTATATAGTTATGTTTATATGTCTGTCAATATAATATTATTTTCAATTTATTTACTTACAATTGGATACACACATACAAATATGCATTTGTAAATAAATATAACATTATTTCAAATTTTCTTACACATAATTATATATAAATATGCATAGGTATATTTAAATATGAGAATATAAAATTAGTTTATAAATCTATATAGAGCACAACAATGCACTATTGTACCTAGAAAATCGGAATATAAAAAAATGAAAATGTTTATATATGAATATGAACACTTCTCGTTACAAAAAATGAGCGATTTCGTATAACTGAAAAAATGCCTGTTCCCTTCGAATATGATTTGCAGGCTGCCCACTCCCAAGTCACAGGCGCTTGCCGTGGTGTGGGCAAGGCTAACTGCTGCAGGGACACATGGCTTTGGAGGAAAAAGCACATAACGCACGAATAATAGTTCTATGAGCTCAAATATATCCGAATGTATTCCAACACATCATATGTTATGCAGTTAAAGAAAATAAGTGGTAAAAAGGTTCGAAATTATGATTTAAAGTAATTTATAAATTTAAACAGACCACACTGGACCCCTGGAAAAAACTACTTCCAAATCGTGCATAATTTTAAATATGAAAGAAAGTGTTACGTTTTAAATCCTCTTGCCAACACAGGCGAGATCTTTGAAAACATTAAGTGATAATCATTAAAACCTTGAATAATTTATTATATGGAATAATGTTTTCATAGAGGCCACTATGAAATGTTTCGGAATAGATGGACAGTATTCTAGACTTCACAGTTCAATGAATACTCGATCAACTACTGTATATTTGCTGCATGTTTCGTCAGTAAGTGGCCAATATTACTCCAAAACATACAGCACGAGATCCCAAACGTCTTTCGTCGCAAGTTTCATTTTTACTTCGCACATTCCTGAATGAGCCAAGTTAACTGTAATCCAATGAAAAGCTAGATTATATATATAAGTGTGTATAGTTTAGCTTGTCCTCAAAATAACCCACTAAGTTTTCCTAGTCCATGTATTGATACTAAGGAAATTTGCCTAAAAAATTTTGTTCCGTTCCTAAAGTAAAAGCCTATTTACATGCACCGTGATGATTGCCCAACATGTCTGAACCAAATTTAGATTCCAGGAAATAATTATTTATTATAAAAGTGTTATGCAACGTTATAGCTACAGTATTATTTGCGGAAGTGATTACAGTCTCTTGAAAGATCAATGGTGATTTTAAAATATTAAAAAAATTTACCTTTGAAAACATAATAACATATAGAATACATGCAGCGAGCTACTAGATATGATTCGAAGGTAAATATTCGCATTAAATAAATGTCATAAATATTACATTAACCATTCACTTTAAAGTGAACACTTCTTGATGCCTGTCACATTTATTATGTGGACGTATGCAGCCAAATATCAATAAAGATTACGTATTAAGTCGTAACTCAGTTTTTATTTTCCACTATACACGAACTGAAGTATAAATAATATGGCCTGCATGTTTCAAGTGTGCATTATAGCACCATTACGAAAAGAGTAAAGAGCTCACTTTGGCGCAAACAGCCTATACTACCGTTACATCTAAGCTAGACAGTTTCAACTTGAAATGTTTTTTTGTCACGTTGTGGTTTCTCACCCAACTGCCTCCATTAGCGATTCGTTCTAGTATGGTAAGTTACACAAATCAAAACACTTGGTGGCTGGCAGACGCTTCACTTACCAGTCACCTAACTGATTGGTGGATATAGTTGTAAGTTTTCTTTCTAGCAATTCGCCTCTCAATGTTTCACTCCATGTTATGAGAATACTAGCCACTATGGCCTACACAACTACAATTTGTTCAATACTATGTCACGTTGTGATCACAACCGTGATTTGCCAACATTCTGTATATATTTTCATAAATCGTTGTCTGTGCCACAATTACAAAAAAGCCAAATATTACCCAATTTGAAACTTGCATTATCTTTGACTCTCTTTTACACAAAACATTCACACATATCAATATTTACTAAATAAATGCTTCTTTTAAGAATTACCTTCCTTGCGGGATAAGAAATTGCAGTTTCTAAGTTTCAAGTCCTAATTGGTTTACCAAAAACCGAAAGTTTAACCGTCGAAAGACTGTATTCAGTAACTGTAAGAAATAGACAAAGATATAGAGAATTGCATTTTCTTTATAACACATCTACCAACATCTGACTTAGAAGTCCCCGCACTTTGGTCTCATACATACCAAAACCAGAGAGGTCATAGTGACGCAAATTGTTGGGGAAGTGGAGGTAGGTTTTAAAGATTATTCATATGACATGCAGTCAAAGTAAACGTTACTGATCCAGAGTATCAAAATGTCATACAGGAAGGTCCAACTCCCCAGCTGTTTCACTACGGATTTTCGCCTGTGGGAATCGTGCCGGACGATGCCGTTGGTCGGCGAGTTTTCTCGGGGATATCCCGTTTCACCCACCCTTTCATTCCAGTCCTGCTCCATACGCATCTGAATCACCCTCATCGGCTCTCAAGGACTCGATGTTAAGAACCGTTCAAACATCTTCACTCAGGAACGTCTGACCTGATTCACTCAAGCTTCATTTCACAGTGGTTGTTTAGTAATATGTAATGATTTATCACAGATTAGTCATACTTTCTAACCCTTTCGTCTCTGTTTATTAGGTTTGGTAGTGCACGTGAGAAAAGGAATAAATTCAGAATAACATTTTAATTTGTAATGTTGTGAGTAGTATATCAATATGACTTTTGCGCAACAGGATAGCTGATAGGAGCGTAGAAATGGCCCGTCGCCATGTTGGATTTCTGCTTTATTTTTCTTTTTTCTTCGAATTTTTTATTTTTTCTCACAAAATTGCCTGATTTCCCTACTAACATAGTTTTTTGGTAAAATGTCCCTTTTTGGTCTAAACATATTCCTGTTTTTCCAAGGCAGATCCCACAGTGGCTGAGCGATTAGCACGACCGCCTCCCACCAAGGCGAACCGACTTCAATAACCGGCCGGGTCACCGGATATTCGTAAGGGAAATCTTGCCGAATGATGCTGTTGGTGGGTGTGTTTTCTCGGAGATCTCCCAATTCCCCCGCCCCATCATTCCAGCGTCGCTCCATATTCACTTTAATCACCCTTATCGGCTTTTAAGACCAAGCTCTTAAGAGCTGCTCAAATCTCTTCAGTCTCTCACACAGGCGGATCAGTGACCCTGAGTCAGAGCAGGAAGACGGATCAGTGATCCAACGTCAGGGATCGGCGACCCAGGTGAACGGAATCAGAGACCCCGGAGTCAGGACAGCAGGATTCAGGACTTTTGACATTGACATTCGACACTTTAGAGTTTTCTCTCAAACTATCGCGTTTTTAGATAAAAAAAATGACTAGCTGTTACCCAAAAATCTGTTGTTTTTACCAAAAATCACATAAAATTTTCCAATTTTGCCCAACTACTAAAAAGGGCTTCCCCAGAAAAATCCTTCATGGGTTTCTGTACACTCTGTTGGGTCCCCGGACTTCCTGCTCAGTCATTCCGATAACATGACCACCATCTTAGATCCTAGTGACTACCTTGACCTTGAAAATGAAATAATGTAAAAAAAAAATTAGAAAAATTCAAAAAAATCCTTAACAATACCGATCTACCAATCACCTTCTAATAATATAAAACCAAGAAAAATCACAAAAATTGTTTTTAAAAATCTTAAGCTCTAAGAACATGTCACGTTTACATCATTCTGACCACAGCATCCTAAACTCACCACAAACCCTCCCCCAAACCCCCTCAATTTCTTTCCGACCAGCTATCTAATAAGATTAAACAAAAAAAATCACAACAAATGTCAAACAATCTAATAACTCTAACAACAAGTAACATTACGTCATACTCAACCCACCATACTAAACACCAACCCCTGCCCTTACCTACCCACCTTCTAATACTATGTAACAAATGAAAATTACAAAAAAATTGGAAAAAATCTCAAAACTCTAAGAACATTTAAAATTAACATCACACCCGTCCCACCACCCTAAAAATCTAACCCCAGTCTTACCAACCCACCTTCTAATAGTACAAAAAAAAAACTAAATATTTCACAAATTGTGAAAAAGTATTTAAAAAATACCTGGTGACAACCCTCATGCAAGCTAAACCATCTGAATATATCAACGAACCACCACACCACATTGCCATACCAACCAAATTACGCAGCACAAAATGTATCATTCGTCCTAACCCAAGTATACCCCAGACATGATATTAACAATACAAGACATATCAACCACTAAACCTCTCAGAGAACCTCCCAACTGCTTATAATATATGAGTGTGCAAGCCCTATGGCACCTACTTGACTTTGAACCAATCTTACTGGAACTTTAACACATTGTGCAGATATCGAACATCCAATCATCGATCTGCCATGTGATTGCAGGTGGTCAACCACATGCAGGTTTCGGAACATCACATGAGTAAGTCAATCTTTTTGTGGTGCAGGTTGTGGATCTTATTTTGGTGTTAATTGTGGTGTTGTGGTGGTGATTATGGTGCTGATTGCGGTGCTGCGGTACTGATTGAGGTAATGATTGTGGAGGCCGAGTTGATTGCGGAATCGTAGCTAATTTCGGAGCTGACGGAAGACCTTATTGGGATGCTGATTGTGGTCAGTGCGATACTGTTTGCGGTGCTAAGTGCAGTTTGTGTAGGTCGTCAGATTAAAAAAATTTATTGTATTGTTAAATAAAATTATATATTCTAACATCCAAATCCTGAAAGTAGAGAATTTTGTTTAATAATCTCGTTTTAAAGGAAGTCATATCCAGAACCTTCTGTTTAATCATAGCTCCTGCGTTAACTGTATTTGCATTTTGCAATTAAAGTGCCTAACAGCACCACTGGCCACCACAAAACTTTCCAATTAATCGTCGTTACGGAAAAGGACTCTTCATTCGGACCACCCTCTCATGCCAACATGCATTTTTTGAACATAGACAAAAGCTCGAACACAGAACCGACACTAGCGTCAACCAGTTAGCGATGATGGAGGTTCGCGGATCTGTGATTGTCCAGGTTAAAAAGGCAAGTCTGGGTATTCAAATATTTTTCTCGGAATAGGAGCACTCTTAGAAAACCCAAATAATCGTTTGCCCTGGAAGAAAAATGCAGGTCATATTATATATGATAAGGCTATCCATAATGTAATTATATATAGTTATATAAATATGTAGAGCTATATAAGTATGAGAATATAAAATTATTTATTTTACTTTATGTTTATATTTATGTAAATATATGTTATTATAAAATTAATTTCGATTTAATAAATTTGATATATATATAAATATGTGAATATAAAATAATTTATTTACACAAATATATAAATATGCAGTTGTAATAAACATAACATTCTTTCAAATTTTCTTATACATTACTATGTATATGAACAGGCATATTTAAATATTTGAGTTTAAAATTAATTTATAAATCTGTATAGATTGCAGGTATTAATTGTACGTATGAATATAGGTCTAAAAATAATTTAAATGTTTATATATAAGTATGTACACTTCTCGACACAAAAAACGAGAGATATCCTGAAACTGAAAATATTTCTCGGTCACCATCGGGTAAGATATGCAGGCTGCCCCCTCCCAAGTCACAGGCGCTTGCCGCGGAGTGGGCGTGGCTAACTGCTGCAGGGACACATAGTTTTGGAGGAAAAAGCATACATGACACGAATAATAGTTCTATGAGCTCAGTTTTGTCCGAATATTTCCAACACATTATATGTTATGCAGTTAAAGTAAATAGGTTGTGAAAACTTTCGGAATTATGAGCTAGCCTGTAAAGGAACAGAGAATGAAAGAGCAAATGTAAATTTGAAAAGACCACACTGGATACCTAAAAGAAAAAACTAATTCCAAGTCTTGCATTATTGTAACTATGAAAGGAAGTGTTACGTTTTAAATCCTCTTGACAACACAGGCGAGATCTTTGAAAACATTAAGTGTTAATCAATAGGAACCTTTAATAATACATTATTTGGAATACTGTTTTCATAGAGACCATTATGAAATGCTTCGGATCAATGGCCAGTAGTCTAGAATTCACAGTTCAATGAATACTCGATCAACTAATGTATATACACTGTATGTTTCGTCAATAAGTAAACAATATTACTTCAAAACATACAGCACGAGATACCAAATATATTTCCTCGCAAGTTTCGTATTTACTTTGCACAATCCTGAATGAGTCTAGTTAACTGTAGTCCAATGCAAAGATAGATTACGTCTATAAGTGTGTAAAGTTTAACTTGTCCTCAAAATAATCCGCGCAGTTTTCCTGTTTCATGTAATGATACTGCGGAAATTTGCCTATACAATTTTGTTCCGTTCATAAAGTAAAAGCCTATTTGCATGCACCGTGATGATTACCCGACATGTCTTAACCAAATGTGGACTACAGGAAATAATTATTGATTATTGATGTGTTATAAGACGAAATAGCTACAGTATTATCTGCAAGAGATCAGTATTATCTTGAAAGATCTACAGTAATTTAAAAATACTTAAAATTTTCTCCTTTAAAAACATAATAACATAAACAGAATACATGCAGCGAGATACTAGAAATGTTTCGAAGTAAAATATTGGCACTAAATAAATGTCATAATTATTACATTAACCATTCGCATTAATGTAAGCACTTTTTAATGCCTGTTGCATTTAATGCCAGGACGAATATAGCCAAATGTCATTAAAGATGACGTATTAAGTTGTAACTCATTGTTTTGTTTTCTTCATTATTCACGAACTGAAGTATAAATAAAACGGCTGGCATGTTTCATGTGCGTGATATAGCACCATTACGAAAAGAGTAAAGAGATCAATTTATCGCGAACAGCCTATAGTACCGTTACATCTAAGCTGGACAGTTTTAACTTAACGTGTTTTTTCATGATGTGGTTTCTCTACCAACTGCCTCCATTGGCTATTCGTTCTTGTAATTGTAAGTAAGCCAGTTTGTAACACTTGGTGACTGGCAGACGCTAAACTTACCAGACACCTAACTGATTGGTGAATACAGGTGTAAGTTTTCTTTCTAGCAATTCGCCTCTCAATGTTTCACGCAATGTTATGCGAATGCTAGCCACTTTGATATACACAACTACCATTTGTTTAGTAATATGTCACAATGTGATCACAAACGTGATTTACGAAATTTCTATATATACTTTTTATAAATCGTTGTCTGTCCCACAACTATATAATAAGCAAAATATACCCAATTTGATACTTGCGTTATCTTGGCCTATCTTACATACAACAAATTTATACATATAAACATTTACTAATGAATGTTTATTTTAATAATTACATTCCTTACGGGATAAGGTATTGCATTTTCTAAGTTTCAAGTCCTAATTGGTTTACCAAAAACCGAAAGTTTAACCGTCGAAAGACTGTATTCAGTAACTGTAAGAAATAGACAAAGATATAGAGAATTGCATTTTCTTTATAACACATCTACCAACATCTGACTTAGAAGTCCCCGCACTTTGGTCTCATACATACCAAAACCAGAGAGGTCATAGTGACGCAAATTGTTGGGGAAGTGGAGGTAGGTTTTAAAGATTATTCATATGACATGCAGTCAAAGTAAACGTTACTGATCCAGAGTATCAAAATGTCATACAGGAAGGTCCAACTCCCCAGCTGTTTCACTACGGATTTTCGCCTGTGGGAATCGTGCCGGACGATGCCGTTGGTCGGCGAGTTTTCTCGGGGATATCCCGTTTCACCCACCCTTTCATTCCAGTCCTGCTCCATACGCATCTGAATCACCCTCATCGGCTCTCAAGGACTCGATGTTAAGAACCGTTCAAACATCTTCACTCAGGAACGTCTGACCTGATTCACTCAAGCTTCATTTCACAGTGGTTGTTTAGTAATATGTAATGATTTATCACAGATTAGTCATACTTTCTAACCCTTTCGTCTCTGTTTATTAGGTTTGGTAGTGCACGTGAGAAAAGGAATAAATTCAGAATAACATTTTAATTTGTAATGTTGTGAGTAGTATATCAATATGACTTTTGCGCAACAGGATAGCTGATAGGAGCGTAGAAATGGCCCGTCGCCATGTTGGATTTCTGCTTTATTTTTCTTTTTTCTTCGAATTTTTTATTTTTTCTCACAAAATTGCCTGATTTCCCTACTAACATAGTTTTTTGGTAAAATGTCCCTTTTTGGTCTAAACATATTCCTGTTTTTCCAAGGCAGATCCCACAGTGGCTGAGCGATTAGCACGACCGCCTCCCACCAAGGCGAACCGACTTCAATAACCGGCCGGGTCACCGGATATTCGTAAGGGAAATCTTGCCGAATGATGCTGTTGGTGGGTGTGTTTTCTCGGAGATCTCCCAATTCCCCCGCCCCATCATTCCAGCGTCGCTCCATATTCACTTTAATCACCCTTATCGGCTTTTAAGACCAAGCTCTTAAGAGCTGCTCAAATCTCTTCAGTCTCTCACACAGGCGGATCAGTGACCCTGAGTCAGAGCAGGAAGACGGATCAGTGATCCAACGTCAGGGATCGGCGACCCAGGTGAACGGAATCAGAGACCCCGGAGTCAGGACAGCAGGATTCAGGACTTTTGACATTGACATTCGACACTTTAGAGTTTTCTCTCAAACTATCGCGTTTTTAGATAAAAAAAATGACTAGCTGTTACCCAAAAATCTGTTGTTTTTACCAAAAATCACATAAAATTTTCCAATTTTGCCCAACTACTAAAAAGGGCTTCCCCAGAAAAATCCTTCATGGGTTTCTGTACACTCTGTTGGGTCCCCGGACTTCCTGCTCAGTCATTCCGATAACATGACCACCATCTTAGATCCTAGTGACTACCTTGACCTTGAAAATGAAATAATGTAAAAAAAAAATTAGAAAAATTCAAAAAAATCCTTAACAATACCGATCTACCAATCACCTTCTAATAATATAAAACCAAGAAAAATCACAAAAATTGTTTTTAAAAATCTTAAGCTCTAAGAACATGTCACGTTTACATCATTCTGACCACAGCATCCTAAACTCACCACAAACCCTCCCCCAAACCCCCTCAATTTCTTTCCGACCAGCTATCTAATAAGATTAAACAAAAAAAATCACAACAAATGTCAAACAATCTAATAACTCTAACAACAAGTAACATTACGTCATACTCAACCCACCATACTAAACACCAACCCCTGCCCTTACCTACCCACCTTCTAATACTATGTAACAAATGAAAATTACAAAAAAATTGGAAAAAATCTCAAAACTCTAAGAACATTTAAAATTAACATCACACCCGTCCCACCACCCTAAAAATCTAACCCCAGTCTTACCAACCCACCTTCTAATAGTACAAAAAAAAAACTAAATATTTCACAAATTGTGAAAAAGTATTTAAAAAATACCTGGTGACAACCCTCATGCAAGCTAAACCATCTGAATATATCAACGAACCACCACACCACATTGCCATACCAACCAAATTACGCAGCACAAAATGTATCATTCGTCCTAACCCAAGTATACCCCAGACATGATATTAACAATACAAGACATATCAACCACTAAACCTCTCAGAGAACCTCCCAACTGCTTATAATATATGAGTGTGCAAGCCCTATGGCACCTACTTGACTTTGAACCAATCTTACTGGAACTTTAACACATTGTGCAGATATCGAACATCCAATCATCGATCTGCCATGTGATTGCAGGTGGTCAACCACATGCAGGTTTCGGAACATCACATGAGTAAGTCAATCTTTTTGTGGTGCAGGTTGTGGATCTTATTTTGGTGTTAATTGTGGTGTTGTGGTGGTGATTATGGTGCTGATTGCGGTGCTGCGGTACTGATTGAGGTAATGATTGTGGAGGCCGAGTTGATTGCGGAATCGTAGCTAATTTCGGAGCTGACGGAAGACCTTATTGGGATGCTGATTGTGGTCAGTGCGATACTGTTTGCGGTGCTAAGTGCAGTTTGTGTAGGTCGTCAGATTAAAAAAATTTATTGTATTGTTAAATAAAATTATATATTCTAACATCCAAATCCTGAAAGTAGAGAATTTTGTTTAATAATCTCGTTTTAAAGGAAGTCATATCCAGAACCTTCTGTTTAATCATAGCTCCTGCGTTAACTGTATTTGCATTTTGCAATTAAAGTGCCTAACAGCACCACTGGCCACCACAAAACTTTCCAATTAATCGTCGTTACGGAAAAGGACTCTTCATTCGGACCACCCTCTCATGCCAACATGCATTTTTTGAACATAGACAAAAGCTCGAACACAGAACCGACACTAGCGTCAACCAGTTAGCGATGATGGAGGTTCGCGGATCTGTGATTGTCCAGGTTAAAAAGGCAAGTCTGGGTATTCAAAATATTTTTCTCGGAATAGGAGCACTCTTAGAAAACCCAAATAATCGTTTGCCCTGGAAGAAAAATGCAGGTCATATTATATATGATAAGGCTATCCATAATGTAATTATATATAGTTATATAAATATGTAGAGCTATATAAGTATGAGAATATAAAATTATTTATTTTACTTTATGTTTATATTTATGTAAATATATGTTATTATAAAATTAATTTCGATTTAATAAATTTGATATATATATAAATATGTGAATATAAAATAATTTATTTACACAAATATATAAATATGCAGTTGTAATAAACATAACATTCTTTCAAATTTTCTTATACATTACTATGTATATGAACAGGCATA
Source organism: Dryococelus australis (assembly GCA_029891345.1). Lineage (NCBI taxonomy): Eukaryota > Metazoa > Arthropoda > Insecta > Phasmatodea > Phasmatidae > Dryococelus > Dryococelus australis. Next base: position 89,579,107 of record CM057002.1, on the reverse strand, counting down.
TTTAAATATTTGAGTTTAAAATTAATTTATAAATCTGTATAGATTGCAGGTATTAATTGTACGTATGAATATAGGTCTAAAAATAATTTAAATGTTTATATATAAGTATGTACACTTCTCGACACAAAAAACGAGAGATATCCTGAAACTGAAAATATTTCTCGGTCACCATCGGGTAAGATATGCAGGCTGCCCCCTCCCAAGTCACAGGCGCTTGCCGCGGAGTGGGCGTGGCTAACTGCTGCAGGGACACATAGTTTTGGAGGAAAAAGCATACATGACACGAATAATAGTTCTATGAGCTCAGTTTTGTCCGAATATTTCCAACACATTATATGTTATGCAGTTAAAGTAAATAGGTTGTGAAAACTTTCGGAATTATGAGCTAGCCTGTAAAGGAACAGAGAATGAAAGAGCAAATGTAAATTTGAAAAGACCACACTGGATACCTAAAAGAAAAAACTAATTCCAAGTCTTGCATTATTGTAACTATGAAAGGAAGTGTTACGTTTTAAATCCTCTTGACAACACAGGCGAGATCTTTGAAAACATTAAGTGTTAATCAATAGGAACCTTTAATAATACATTATTTGGAATACTGTTTTCATAGAGACCATTATGAAATGCTTCGGATCAATGGCCAGTAGTCTAGAATTCACAGTTCAATGAATACTCGATCAACTAATGTATATACACTGTATGTTTCGTCAATAAGTAAACAATATTACTTCAAAACATACAGCACGAGATACCAAATATATTTCCTCGCAAGTTTCGTATTTACTTTGCACAATCCTGAATGAGTCTAGTTAACTGTAGTCCAATGCAAAGATAGATTACGTCTATAAGTGTGTAAAGTTTAACTTGTCCTCAAAATAATCCGCGCAGTTTTCCTGTTTCATGTAATGATACTGCGGAAATTTGCCTATACAATTTTGTTCCGTTCATAAAGTAAAAGCCTATTTGCATGCACCGTGATGATTACCCGACATGTCTTAACCAAATGTGGACTACAGGAAATAATTATTGATTATTGATGTGTTATAAGACGAAATAGCTACAGTATTATCTGCAAGAGATCAGTATTATCTTGAAAGATCTACAGTAATTTAAAAATACTTAAAATTTTCTCCTTTAAAAACATAATAACATAAACAGAATACATGCAGCGAGATACTAGAAATGTTTCGAAGTAAAATATTGGCACTAAATAAATGTCATAATTATTACATTAACCATTCGCATTAATGTAAGCACTTTTTAATGCCTGTTGCATTTAATGCCAGGACGAATATAGCCAAATGTCATTAAAGATGACGTATTAAGTTGTAACTCATTGTTTTGTTTTCTTCATTATTCACGAACTGAAGTATAAATAAAACGGCTGGCATGTTTCATGTGCGTGATATAGCACCATTACGAAAAGAGTAAAGAGATCAATTTATCGCGAACAGCCTATAGTACCGTTACATCTAAGCTGGACAGTTTTAACTTAACGTGTTTTTTCATGATGTGGTTTCTCTACCAACTGCCTCCATTGGCTATTCGTTCTTGTAATTGTAAGTAAGCCAGTTTGTAACACTTGGTGACTGGCAGACGCTAAACTTACCAGACACCTAACTGATTGGTGAATACAGGTGTAAGTTTTCTTTCTAGCAATTCGCCTCTCAATGTTTCACGCAATGTTATGCGAATGCTAGCCACTTTGATATACACAACTACCATTTGTTTAGTAATATGTCACAATGTGATCACAAACGTGATTTACGAAATTTCTATATATACTTTTTATAAATCGTTGTCTGTCCCACAACTATATAATAAGCAAAATATACCCAATTTGATACTTGCGTTATCTTGGCCTATCTTACATACAACAAATTTATACATATAAACATTTACTAATGAATGTTTATTTTAATAATTACATTCCTTACGGGATAAGGTATTGCATTTTCTAAGTTTCAAGTCCTAATTGGTTTACCAAAAACCGAAAGTTTAACCGTCGAAAGACTGTATTCAGTAACTGTAAGAAATAGACAAAGATATAGAGAATTGCATTTTCTTTATAACACATCTACCAACATCTGACTTAGAAGTCCCCGCACTTTGGTCTCATACATACCAAAACCAGAGAGGTTATAGTGACGCAAATGGTTGGGGAAGTGGAGGTAGGTTTTAAAGATTATTCATATGACATGCAGTCAAAGTAAACGTTACTGATCCAGAGTACCAAAATGTCATACAGGAAGGTCCAACTCCCCAGCCGTTTCACTACGGATTTTCGCCTGTGGGAATCGTGCCGGACGATGCCGTTGGTTGGTGGATTTTCTCGGGGGTATCCCGTTTCACCCACCCTTTCATTCCAGTGCTGCTCCATACGCACCTCAATCACCCTCATCGGCTCTCGAGACCTCGATGTTAAGAGGCGTTCAAATCTCTTCACTCAGGAACGTCCATCGTGTTCCACTCAAGAGTCATTTCGCAGTGGTTGTTTAGCAATATTTATTGATTTATCACAAATGAGTCATACTTTTTAACCCTTTCGTCTCCGTTTGTTAGGTTTGGTAGTGCATGTCAAAAAAGGAATTAATTCACAATAATTATTTAATTTGTAATGTTGTGAGTAGTAAATAACTATTACTTTTGCGCAAAGGGTTGGGGGATATGAACGGAGAAATGGCCCGCCGCCATGTTGGAAATTACCGTTTTATCTTCCCCCACCCCCTCCCCACCGCCAAATTTTCTTTTTGTCGCACAAAATTGACCGAATTTCCCTATTAATTTTGCTTTTTTCAATAACATATCCCTTTTTCGCCTAAAAATATTCCCGTTTTTCCCAGGCGGAGCCCACGTTGTCGAACGATAAGCACTTTCGCCTCCCATCATGGAGAACCGATTTCAATCCCCGGCCGGGTCACCGGATATTTGAAAGTGGGAATCGTGCCAAACTATGTCGTTGGTCTGCGGGTTTTCTCGGGGATCTCCCGTTTCCTGCGCCCCATAATTCCGGCAGCGCTCCATATTCACTTTAATCATCAGCATCGGCTGTTAAGACCTCACTGTTAAGAGCCGCCCAAATCTCTTCAGTCATTCACCCAGGCGGATCAGTGACTCTGAGTCAGAGCAGGGAGCCTGATCAGTTACTTAGGGTTAGGAATCGGCGACCCAGGTAACCGGGATCAGAGACTCCATGGTCGGGACAGCAGTATTCGGGACTTTTAAGCTTAAACATTGATTTTTCACACAAAAATTAAAAAAAAAAAAGAGTTAAATTATTGATGAAATCCCAAAATTATCTAGAAATTCCAAAAAAAAATTCGAAAAATTTAAAAAAAGTATTAAAAAAATTATTAAATAATAAGTTTAGAAATTGGACTTAAATATATCATTAGAAATTTATTTGAACATTATTAATAGAAATTGTTAAAATTGCAAAAAAAAGTATAATTAAATGTTTGTTTAAAATTGTTTTAAAGTTTATAAAATAACATGATTGAATAATTATTAAAATTCGTTTAAAAATGTATTTTAAAATGAACTTTCCTGAGGTCACCCCTCTCCCATACCCATTCCACCATCTTAGCAGGAGCAAACGGCGACCATCTTGGAAGGGGTCCACCAGCTTGCTAGGTGACCGCCATTTTGGGAGGCGACCAGCATATTGGTAGACATCACTTCCATCATATTGGATGCAGGTAATGGTGACCTCAGACAAATGACCTTAAACGACCTGGAAACAAAAACTTGAGAGAAATACATATAAGTGATTAAGCTTAGTACATTACTAACTACTACCACAATATTAAATGCAGTTGACCTTGACATTGACCCCATAACCTTGAATGACCATAAAAATAAAAACTTGAGAAAAAATACTTATAACTAGAAGTCAGCAAAGTACAATAGATTAATGACTACCATCTCAATTTTGGATGCAAGACTACCTTGACCCCATGACCTAGAATAACCTTGAAAACTAAAACTCGAGAAAAAATTACATAAATGTCAGCAAGCATAATACCTGACAGACTACAACCGCCACAATAGACGCACACTACCTTGACCTTGACCTAATGACCTGAACGACTTTTAAAACATTAACTGGATATTATAATGGTGTATCCGGAATGAAATTTGATTACGATTTTGCAGAACTGAAAAGTGAAAAATCCGCTCATGTGAAAATTTATTCTGAGAAATATTTCACTTCATATCCCTTCGGACTTGAATAGCAACAGCTATATCAGGACACGGAACTTAACTGGAGTATGCGAAAGGCATTCCACAGGACTGAAATTCGTAAAGTAATATAATTTCGATTCAAGTCCGGACTTAAATTAAATAATATTCCCCCAATAGTCCGAACTGAAATTAAATATTCTGTGCTTTTATAATAAATCCGAAGACTATAAAATTGAAATGATTTTACAGAAAACCCCACTTTCCGGAATTGTATTCATTAGGTGGTTTCATTTCGGTATAAGTCCGAACTGATAATAGACAATAAGTCTCAAATTTTCCGAACTGAAAATAAATGTTATGTGGGGATGTATGTAATAATAGCACTATATCTGAACTGATGTTGCTGAAAAAAAAAATGCTTTACGAACTGTAATTCGCTAAGTGGCTTCATTTAGGTTATATCCCGAACTGAAACTAGACAATAACTTCCAAATTTCCGAATTGACAATATATTGATCTTCTGATGGTGATGCCAGTAACTTTGCATATTCCCCATTATTGTTACATATGCAACTTTTCACGTCTGATTGTCTCTCAGATTTCTTCGTGTAAGTACAACATTCATATCCGCAAACAGTGTTTTAAGCATCATACCGATTATCCTCGAAAATCAGGACTCACTTGGAGACAGTGCCTTGCAGTTCACAAAACGAAGTGTAAGGGTATTTGAGAATAACGGCAACAACCCTGGAGTGTCTGTAAATGTGTACTCGTTGAATGCAAGGGCAAGTATGGTATCAATACATGTGTTGAAGAACAAGAAACCTTAACATATTATTCTTATGATGGTTAAGTATGGAACTACTGATATTTGACATTATTTGTAATATATTTAATCTTTTCATGTCTGGTGTGAGATTGCAGCTTCGTCCATGGTTTGTAGTATCTTATATCTCAACTGCTGACCTACGTTACCTTGTAACCCGACAGTGAAAGCTGCTAATAACCTGTTTTTAGCCTCCTGGTTCAAAATTTCCTGTTTTTCAGGCTCATCTAAATGCTGAACTGTTTTCGCACATAATTTACGACACCTATCTGCAAATGTCTGCACATCCTCACTATGTTTCTGCCTAACATTGTGGAGCATGTAATAATGAAATTTAATCGGCTGATTTTCCTTGCATCTGTTGTTCAACTCATATTTCAACATTTTAAATGTTATGTTCCCTCTTAATCTAGGACATGTCGCAACAAAACGCGACGCTAAACCTTTCAATTTCATTATTGCTAATTTTACTTTGCCCTTATCTGAAAGATTTCCTAGGCTTGCTGCGCTTTCTATGCTTTCTAGGAACCTTTTTCGCCAGTCCATTTTTCTACTAATGAAATAACCGCCAAATCTTTAACTTGAGCTGGCACTTGAGAGCTTGTGCTGGTATTGCGTGGGCTAGTTGACGACGTCTTTCGTCCTCCATGTCAACCAGAAAATTAGCGTAGCTAATTGTTTGGTTATGAATGAGCTGATATGTTTTCTTTTTGAGAAGTTTTCAGGATAGTTCCTAATAATCAGGCGTAATTTGTGTGGAACTGAAGTAGAAATTGTATTTGATATTGTTTGGCTTGTTCCACGTTATCACACTTTGAACCTCTCAGACGGGAGGTATTAAGAAGTGTTGTGTGCCAGGCTGTGTCGATAGAATATCTACAAGACATCGTTTTCCTGTCTATGAGTAAAATGTGTTTAACATTTGGTTACAGAGTATTCAGAACATTCATTTAAACGTTTTACATCCCCAAGATGTGTACAAATACAAAGTTACTTGTTATCGGCACTTCAGCGAGATATGCAAGATACCCTGCTCCAAAAAAAAACTAAAAGTTTACATCTTTCCAACTCTGTGTTTACCTGGTAAGTTTTTTAAATATTTTTTTCATTTTCTCTCATTAACCTTTAGCCCTACTTTCGTAGTTCTCTAAGAAGGTGTGTTTGAATTATTATAGATATTAATGCTGAGATCCTGTATGAATTTCGGCAGCAATACTATGTCAGAAGGACGTTATGAAACATGTACATTATTGCATGTAGAATGTAGAGAAAGCAACAAAGAGAATGTTAAAGTATGGAGTTCGAGCCTCTAATAAAATATCACTCTAATAAACAGCATCTGTAGCTGGATCACACCTCTTGGCAAGTTTAACACTGTTACTTTTGTAAGTGCCTACTAAGGGACTCATCTGGCGAGTGTTTGTGTGTATCTGTAACGTATAAAATTGAAGTGCTAAGTGCAACTCTAGCTGTCACATTTAATGTGACCTCACCTTATGTGCATGGCACTGAATTGCTGAGCAATTTTTACATTGTGCTGCGTATACCAGTTGGGCAGAAATCTGTGAAGGTATGATTTTGTGGGTGGATAGTGAGAAGCAAGGTTTAGTGCAGGACTCTCATTTATTGTCGAACAACTTATAGCTGACCAGTATATTTTGAGATACAGTACTGTGAGAAAAAGGTTTATCTAGGCTGGAGTGTTTCGAAAAGCCTTTTATATTGTGTAAGATGTCTTGAAAGCACTCAACAAGTCTGATCGAAGTGTATGTTCTTTTGAGGAACAGAAAGTTGGGCGTGAGTTTAATAGTTTCATAAAAAGAAAGGTTAATTGCAAACACATGCAACATAGTTCAAGCCCCACACAGATGACCGACTTACGTGATTTCTTTACACTAGGGCCGAAGCCTTTGGTTACAGAATTCTTTTTTAGTGGATCATTGAATTCTGACAGCGGTGTAATTTGACTTATACTATAATTTGACGTGTCCAATATCTTTGCACGGCTGTGTATTGAAAAAAAAGATATTAAGGACGCCATAAAACAAACAAACAAGGGTTCTGCTAGGACCTAACATAGGGAACCATCCTAGCATATGCTTGAAATTATTTTGGAAAACAAAAATCATGATAGCCAGGCTTAGAATCAAGCTCTTGACTTTCCATATGTGAGTCGAGTCGTGTACCACTTAGCCATCTCGCAAAGTACCCAACGTAATGTAGTTTCCATTGTATCCAGCGACAATTAAATATTTCAGTGTCCTTTGTCGCATAAATTGCACATTTAAGCAAACTTCATTTCACTCAATAAAATCATATGGTATTACGAACAATTAAATTACGTCACCACAACAGACCACAAGATAACTTCACATCCACCCCAACACAACCTACTCGTATGTTTGCTTATACACAGTTGATGTTTTTACCTGGCAGTCAATAGATGAATCGCTAGTAATGTTCACTTGTTTCTCCGCCTTCGATTTCCATTACTTCTGTCAGCAGCCATGCCTTATTGCATAATGTTATGGTGACGAATAAATGTAATTGGTAAACAAGCACTTTAAAAATGGAAAATTTTAACATGTTCTGATAAGGCATATTAAACATTGCCTACCTCGTTTCCTGGCGATAAAAGTGATGATATATTCAGGTATGTTACTCGTTGTACCATGTGAGTCCCTCTTATACTGTTTGTCCCATAACTGCACAATTTGCTTAAAACATAACAGTTGCATATAAATTTGTAATTGTTGTAAATTAATTGTTAGGTAAGCTACCTAGCTATATGAAGTAACAGTTATCATAAAGTCCATTTGTAGTCAGGAAGTCTAAGTGATGTGGCTTAACCAATTTTAGTAGGACAGTTTGTAAGCATTAATATTGTGTAGTCTTAGAGCCTGAATGTGAGGTCCCCCTGCAATGGAATACCTTGATACGTAATTTCTGCTGCTTCTTCTATTGCTATTATATGTTGTTCAAGATTTGTAGGTTAGCTCCTAATTGTGATTACAATAGGCCAATGCATTGTTACAAATTTGATAATTTGTGTATTTCCGTTTTAGGATTCAGTGATAATACATCCCGAGAATACTCATTCCAGTTTCCGGAATGGCAGTTCAGAGATCCTGCAGAGTGTAAGTTTGTTGTGTGTTGTCATAAAACATTTTGATATGCCTAAGTTAATATTGCTTAGATCCAAGTTAAAGAATGTAGGCTATAGGTCATTTTCTATAATTGCTTGCCTAAATAAGTGATCTGATAAGTAGTACGCTATGCAGCTGGAGGTGCAGTCCAAATGTTCTCCTCACTACCTTGTTTAATTGAACCTGTACGCACACGAGTATTACTTTATGCTGACCAGATATCTGCATATTTTAAACTCAGCACCCCAACCTAACAAATAAACTTCTCTGCGAAGGATGAATCACTATTGAACTCATCCGCTCAACAGTACACATGGTACTGATAAAAAAATGCATGTATTTTTGGTTCAGCGCCCAAACATAACTGACCCATGCAAAGGATGAATCACTTTATTTTTTAACACAAGCTAACAAACAATATTTGTGACTTACAAATCAGTTTCCCGTGAATGAAAGTTTAATTGTATGCTTGTGCAACATAGTACAACATCAAACAAAATCTTATTTTATCATGACATTTATATGAAAAATGCCACAAATCATTAATGTAACTTATATAAATATTTTCATGGATGTACCTGTTGTGAACTAACATTTGCTCGTAATGAATACCAAAAATTAAAAAAAAGTTTTGTAGTATTAAAAGGTTATTAAATAGCTTTTCTTCCAAGAAACACCTACATGTGGCATTCATTACTTCAAACTGCTCCATTTGGTACTGTAAATTATAACTAAGCAATATATGAATGTATGGGTTGATGTAGGTTACTAGTGTCCACAATCTGCATTTTTTCCGGAGACATCAGCAAAAATAGGTGTCACTCGTCGATAATATATGTAAAAATAATATACGGTATTCATGATAAAATAAGCACTTTCAAAAGCCCTGCTTAATATCTACTTATATGCACGCCGTGTAGTCCTCCGCCTTATGTAAAAATAACATTGTCACGGGCCTCATATCTTTATTCATGATTCTGTCGACTGAAAATATAAAATTATTATAAAAATAAAGATTTTACAAATCTACTCATTTTTACACACTGGTGCATTAAAAGAAACCTGAAGGCGAAAGATATAATTTAAGTAGTCACAGTTGGTAACCTAACATTTTTTTTTCGACTATAAGATATGGAATCACTTCTCCTCCATCTTTACCAACTTTACTACACGAATGTCACTTAGTTCGTTTGTTGACATATTATTTAGATAGGAACAAGGACTTCTTGCTAACATTGATTTCAAAAGTGCTCACTTTATCGTGAACAGCATTTAACAAAGTTATGTTAAAGTCAATTTCCAATATTCCACAAAAAATTCATAAAAGTACCTATTGATAGAGTTACTGTTAAAGATTGTTTAGGGCGGTAGATTCAGTGCTTAAGTAGAGTGGGAAGATCCTTCATTCAAACCAAGTATAATGGGAAAAGCTTAAAAAATGAATGTAACATCCTTTCAATATTTTAATTTATATCTGCACTATCCATTGACTGTCGACAAAAAGAAAATTATCTTCGGCTGGTTTAGTAAGACAATAGTAACTACTCGCCTCCCACCAACGTGAACTGGGCTTGATTCCGTGGTGTTCACCCAGATTTTCGCTTGTCGGATTCGTGGTTGGCGTTGCCGCTGGTCAACTGATTTTCTATGAGATTTCACATTTCTCCCACTCTTGCATTTCGGTGCTGCTCCATACTGACCCCGTTTTACCCTCATTGACTCAAAACCTCAATAGTAATTGCTGCCAATATCTCTCCACTCATTCATTGAAAATAAGTAGGTATTTAATATCCTTCAAATGTGTAAATAAACACCTTAAGTCATATAAAGAAGGTTTTATAAGTAAATAAAAAATTAAACATAAACAAATTATGCAAACAAATATTCACATGAATTGTAAATGTAATTTGTAGTTCACTATTACTGTTTTTAAATGTGTAAATACTGACTATCAGCAGCAGAACCAGTTGATGGCCCTTGGTAAAATGCGTTTTAATAACATAATAGTAAATAGGTGCTCGTGTCACATTTGAAGTAAAGTGTCAGTTTAAAATTTGTGAATATACAATCTGTTTGCTCTACATTTAATGATGTTTTGGCTGTAAGTTTTTCCAGCAATGGGGTAAAAAATGCATCTGGACCTATCAACTACTATCCTGAAACTACCAGTAGACTTAAAACCTTCAGTACTCCTGCTGCAGCTATTGCTCCTGCAGCTGGCAGTGCTCCTGCAGCTGCAAGTACTCCTGCAGATGCCAGTACTCGTGAAGCTGCCAGTGCTCCTGCTGCTGCCACTACTCCTGTAGATGCCAGTGCCCCTGTAGCTGCCAGTGCCCCTGCTGCTGCCAGTACTCCTGCAGATGACAGTGCTCCTGCAGCTACCAGTACTCCTGCAGATGCCAGTGCTCCTGCAGATAACAGTACTCCCGCAGATGACAATACTCTTGCAGCTAACCAGTGCTCCTGCAGATGCCAGTGCTCCTGCAGCTACCAGTACTCCTGCAGATGCCAGTACTCTTGCAGCTACCAGTACTCCTGAAGATGCCAGTACTCTTGCAGATGCCAGTGCTCCTGCAGATGCCAGTGCTCCTGCAGATGCCAGTGCTCCTGCAGCTACCAGTACTCCTGCAGATGCCAGTACTCTTGCATCTGCCAGTGCTCTTGCAAATGCCAGTGCTCCTGCAGCTGCCAGTGCTCCTGCAGCTACCAGTACTCCTGCAGATGCCAGTACTCTTGCAGCTGCCAGTGCTCCTGCAGCTGCCAGTGCTGCTGCAGATGCCAGTGCTCCTGCAGCTACCAGTACTCCTGCAGATGCCAGTACTCTTGCAGATGCCAGTGCTCCTGCAGATGCCAGTACTCCTGTAGCTGCCAGTGCTCCTGCAGATGCCAGTACTCCTGCAGATGCCAGTGCTCCTGCAGATGCCAGTTCTCCTGTAGCTGACAGTGATCTTGCAGATGCCAGTACTCCTGTAGCTGCCAGTGCTCCTGCAGATGCCAGTACTCCTGTAGCTGCCAGTGCTCCTGCACATGCCAGTACTCCTGCTGCTGCCAGTACTCCTGCTGCTGCCAGTACTCCTGTAGCTGCAAGTGCTCCTGCAGCTACCAGTACTCCTGCACATGCCAGTACTCCTGCAGCTGCCAGTACTCCTGTATCTACCAGTGCTCCTGCAGATGCCTGTACTCCTGCATATGCCAGTACTCTTGCAGCTGCCAGTACTCCTGCAGCTGCCTGTACTCCTGCAGATGCCAGTACTCCTGTAGCTGCCAGTGCTCCTGCTGCTGCGAGTACTCCTGCAGAAGTCAGTGCTCCTGCAGCTACCAGTACTCCTGTAGCTGCCAGTACTCCGGCTGATGTCAGTGCTCCAGCAGATGTTAGTACTCCTGCAGCTGCCAGTGCTCCTGCAGCTGCCAGTGCTCCTGCAGATGCCAGTACTCCTGCAGCTGCCAATGCTCCTGCAGATGCCAGTACTCTTGCAGATGCCAGTACTCCTGCAGCTGCCAGTACTCCTGCAGATGTCAGTGCTCCTGCACATGGCAGTACTCCTGCAGATGTCAGTGCTCCAGCAGATGTTAGTACTCCTGTGGCTGCCAGTGCTCCTGCAGCTGCCAGTGCTCCTGCAGATGCCAGTACTCCTGTAGCTGCCAGTGCTCCTGCAGATGCCAGTACTCCTGCAGATGCCAGTACTCCTGCAGATGCCAGTGCTCCTGCAGATGCCAGTACTCCTGCAGATGTCAGTGCTCCAGCAGATGTTAATACTCCTGCAGCTGCCAGTACTCTTGCAGCTGTTAGTAGTTCTGAAAGAACAAGTGCCACCAGAGGTAATGTGAAGAGACTTCTAAAATCTGTCAACATATCATTTCAGAACTAACTTACGCCGAAAGCAAGCTTCTTGTACATGGCTGCTTTAAAACTCAAGCGGCAGGCTAGACTCTTGAGGAACAAAAACTGCTCCTTTAGCTTGAAAATGGCTGAAGAGACCTACAAATCAGAAATGTCTGAATTGATTGCTGAGAATGTAGACCACTATTCCATGTTAATTGATTTTGTCTCAGAAAAAAAATAAAAATGTCAAACCACAAGGGCGTAGATTTACTCTGGACGTTAAAATTTTGGCATTATTCATTTAAAAACAAAGTGGCATAGCTTATCGTTTGTTGGCCAATGTATCCTCTCTCCCAAGCAGGCAGACTATTATGAAATTGCTGCAGATGTTTCCATTCAGCTCTGGTTTAAATCAGCAGTTCTTTCATAACCTGAATCACAGTGTTTCAAAACTTCCCAATTTGATAGATACTGCTGTTTGCTATTTGACGATGTGGCTATTCAGTCCAGTCTTCATTACAGTTTAAATGATGACAAAATAATTGGCTGGTAGGATTACCGCAACAATAACAGAATTCCATCAGTTGCTGACCACGTGCTTGTTTTTATGGTACATGGTATACGAAACAAGTGGAAACAGCCAATAGTATTTATGTTTTGTCAGAAAGTAACTGAAACAAATTTTTTAGCTGCTGCCATAAAACAGGTTATCAGAAGTGTTAGTGCAATTTGGCTAAATGTCATAGCTACTGTTTGTGATCAGGGTGCCAATAATCAAGCTGCTGTAAATTGTCTATTGAAAGAAACTAGACAGCAATGTCTAAAAGATAACATAGAAAATAGAACTTGTGGTTTTATTGTAGATGGGCAGATAATCATTCCTATTTTTGATTCTCCACATTTGTTGAAATGTATCCGCAACAATCTGTTGACAAAAAATGTTACATTTAAATGGAAATGTGTAGAAAAAACTGCATCCTGGGCTCATGATGTACAATTTTACAATTGGATGAAGGTGACGAAGACTTGCGGATGTGCCATAAACTAAGTGACGAGCATGTTATTCCTGAGAAGATTAGGAAGACGAAAGTTAACAAGTGTGCCTATGTATTCAGTCAAAGAGTATCGGCTTTAATGAGGATGTTGACACAAGATGGTTAGTACGAACCAGAGTTACCGTGGACACTGCAGATTTTTTGTTGTTAATGGACAAATTATTTGACTCTGTTAATTGTTGTTCTCTAAAAGCTCGAGATGGTAAGTACCTCTGATGTGATTTGAAGTCTAAGTCACCACATACAGCTTTTTGAGACGAAATGATTCAGGTGTTTAGGACCATAAAATTGATTGATATTCAGGGAAAGTTTCGGTTCCTCCATCTGTAAAGAACTGAATTCGCACACTTGAAAGCCTTAACTGTATTTGGAAGAAATTCCAGCAGGAGGAATGGAAATTTCTTTGTCCCAGGAGATATAATCAAGAGCCTTTGGAAAATTTCTTTTGTTCCATAAGGAGTAAGGGATGTCGCAATGTCAACCGAACATGTGATTCATTCATTTCATCTTTCATGAGTCTCATCATAAATAATTTCATGTAAAGCCACTCTGTTGGGATTAATTGTGAGTATACACCAGGAGATTCTTTTGATACACTACGAAATGTTGCCACCAATGTTCCAGAGCCAGGCGCATTGAATATTCCGTCCACAAGTAATTCTGTAAATGAAAGCCCTTGTGAAGCTATTTATAAACACTTGCAGAAGAAACATGTTACAGGCAAACAGTATTCTCTTTCCAAAGGTGTGAAAAAATATTTGAGTGGTTATTTGGCTCGCAAACTCTTACTGGAAACCAAGTACTGTAAAACATGCCGTGAAATTTTATTGCCCATGGCCGAATCACCTGAACATGTAGAGAACATTGTAATATCAAGTCGAGCATATTCTCCTAAGGCGCTATGTTACCCCAGTACTATGTTCAGTAAAATATTTAATAGCATTTCTGAAATTTTAGCATCACTTTTGCCTGTGTGCTGTCATCATGATAAAGGAGGGAAAGAAATTGGTACAGAAATTTATTGCCATGTTGACATGACATTCATGAAGTGTAAAGAACATGATTTGAAAAATCTGTTTGCTCGTCTCCCAGTCAGGTTTCTAATCCATGCCTGGTGCAATAATGTGAACAAAATTTTAAGTGGTAAGAATGTATATCATGATCATTCCTCTCCAAATTTCCTGCAGGACCCCATTAAAAAACAAGCTTTCCAGAAGTTTTTGAAAAGAACACATAGGAAGAAATAGAAGTCACAGAAAGCAGAGCTACAACATTAAAAGGTAAATCCATTAAACATTCATGGCTATTCACTTCAGCTTGTTGGCTATTTTTTCATTTAAATATTTTGTTGTACACTCTGAATGTTAATTTGTGAAGCTTACATTCCAGTACCATTTGAAGATCAAGATATGCCATGGTGTTGCCAAATGAATTGGTAAAGTAGCAGTCACAGTATCAATCCAGTAGGTATTTCCTGCATGTATTTTCTATCAATATTCAGTTGTACATGTTTTTGTTATGACGTGGGTATCTAAAGATTACATTGTGTGTATGTAATTATCATGGTGGAAACTAAGATGGGCTGGTTTTGGCAACACTTATATTTTCATCCATAAAATACAGTTTACTATTGCGATGAGCTATATATGTAGTCAGATATCAGTAGTTCCAGCAAGCAGTCTTGTAAATGAAATCGAATGTTGTGTTGCTGAGAGATTAACAGTGCATGGCATGTGTAAATAGTACTTATTTATGGATCAGAGGGTCACTGCTTTAATTCCTGCAGTTCTTCGGTCACAATGAAATCACTGCATGCTATTTCAGGGGCATGCGCGTAGAGACGATACTGCTTTTCATACGCCAATTGGCATGTATATGTTTGATGGAAATAATTGAAGTCTGACAATAATATTCTGTGATCAGTAGCATTATGTTGTATCCTAAAAAACTAATTTAATAAGTTTCAAATGAAAACTTGGTCACCAAGTCCTCCTTCGTTCTATAATGGGTGTGGGCATAGAAAATGATTTGACGTGGTAAAAAGTTAATGTTTCTACGATAGACCTCCCCTAGAAAATTATGCTTATTTGCGCACCGTTACTGTGGTAATAAGCATGGAAGATCATATAAATGTTTCAAAGCTACTTAATGAATTAAAGAAGTTTTATGAATCTATGTACGTCATTCAAGAAAGAGTCCTAACACAAGTTTCAAAATCAACAGTAAAAAATTGTGGCAGAGGGTAAATTAAATACTAAAACCAATTTGGCCCTTTACATGTAGAGATAAAAAATCGACACCAGACATTATTTGAAGTAGACGATTCTACATGTGGTCCTGTTACGAGTGTAATACACGAGTTTTGTATGGAAAAAAACTTATAGTCTTGTTTTTTTTATTGCGTATGTTCATGTACGTCTATTTCGTGGGATGTCAAAATTTTTTCTGCAGATTTTACTAATAATTTCATCATTGACACTATCAAATGGTTCCTACAGTCTCAAAAGTGAGGGAAAGATATGGCTGTTAGGGAAAGTCAGGGATGGTTGCTTATTTTCCTAAGAAATAACAATTCAAGGAAACATTTAATTTTGTGAATTTGAGAGTTAATAATATTTGGTGTCTAGCTTTTATAGGTATAAATATGTTTAACTATTCTGTATACATTACCCTTGAAATCAGTTCAGTAAAGCCACCAGTAAAAAAAAAAAAAGGAAAAGAAGTTTTCACAAGCATAGGGGAATGAAGATGTAAAGTTGAGACAGAATTTGCCAGTTTTTTAAATATGTAATAATGTTTTAGTTGAATTAAATGTTGTATGCATTTGAATTTTATTAACAGATTTAGGTACTGGTGTGCAATTTAAATTACCTTTTTCATCACTACACTAACCAGGGCCATTAAAATATAATATTCATGCTTTCAAACTTTTTAGAAGACTGAAACGAGATGACATTCCTTGCCTCAAAAGCTAGCAGCGGCCTTTTACTTTAAGAACAGGCTACATATAGTAGTTACTAGGGCCATTTGAAATGCTGATAATAAACAGATACAAATGGAGTATTCTGCAATGAGGAACGAATGGTCTAACGTGATTTTCACGGAGATTTGATTGGCTTTAGTAACACGCAGGACAGATAGGCACTCAAGATGACTGTCCGACTCAGTGCAAGGACGTAGCTATCATGTTACACACTTGATCAGAATGCAGTATGCTCAGAGTATCTTTCAAAATATTGCTTGCCATCGGTCACACATTCTGTGCGGTGTCAGCTCCACCATGGTATTCTACATTTAGTCGAATACACCTGGTATGGTTGTCACAAGGAAGGGATTTAGAATTATAAAAAAAGAGCTTTACTTTCATAGACTAGCAAATCTACAAGTGCGATTTTTTATTAATACACATTTGGCTTACTACAGTAAAAATCTTTTGTCTGTATTATGGTATGTTTGTCATTATTATGTTTGTTTTTTGTAGATACATGTATTGTATTTATTATTTACTACTTTTTCTGTCAATTTTACTAAATAATTGTTTATTATTCTACATTGTTTGAATCTATTTTCATGGTCGTAGTAAATCAAATGAAGTGGTTACAAAAAGTGTTTTTTTTTTTGCAAAAGATATAATATAAACCAGACTAGTGCTTATTTTCTTGGAAAGACAATAAAATAATCAAATTAGTTGTGGCACATGGTATTAAACATAAGTTATAACATTTTTATTCAAATAAATAATTTACGGTGGTGTCTAATTTAAATAAATAATTTATCATTATTTCATGAATTAATGTGCATGTAGATGAAGTTTTTCTTTGTCATATTTGTATGGGCATTTTTTATTGGCTTAGGTATTAAAACGTATCAAGCATTTCATGTTTTACATCATAGTAACATTTCTATTAATTTCTATTGTATTTTATAATGTATATCGTTTTTTACTTTTACATTAGAGGTGTGGTAAGGTTGGTTGTAGGGGAGGAGAAGGGGACTGTAATGTGCGCAATACAAAAAACTTCAGTGTTTTGTGTAAATGTGAACCAAAAACATTAATATTCTTGTCAGGGAAGTTCCAGCTAATGGTAAGGGAAATAACTCTTACTAAAAGGAAAAAAAAAAAAAAACTGTCAAATAATCGATTGAAATCATCAGTCAATATCACAAATATTTGAAGTACTCGAAGTCTAAATCAGTAATGAATGACTACTATGTTTGTTTTAGAAGTAATGATTATCACAGGAATCATATCATTTTTGTGTGTTTAAGAGAACGATTCATTAAAGTCAAATTAACCACATATTATTTCTGACTAGACATTGTGTAACTTCTCGTCAATGTTGCTCAGTTTTTATTACTTATTATGCTGATGATATCAAATTTACCTAATTGTACAACTAATGTCGTTTTGTAAATTTGTGTGATGATAATGCAGCTCTTGGCCAAGTCTTGAGAGTCGATTTTGTTCTCAATAAAGTTCATTTGCTTGAAATTTCTTCATTGGTTTTCAGTTATTTAAATTACATTTTAAAGACTACTCTTTTGAAAGGTCCACAATTTCATACGTCAGTTTTACTTGTGTGCATGTGATTGTTATCTAGACCATGTGCACTGCCAATTGTGTAGTCTATGGTTCAAAATTATTTCTAATAGCTACAATGACTTACAAAATGTATGGCATTATCGCAAGGTCTTTGGATTTTTAGGATGTGGATTATATTCTGCAAGTACGAAGGATTACGCTTTACGTTTTGTTATGACAGTCACGTTTGGAAAATATTCAGCACTCCTAGATTAACAGCTACTTGTAGAGAGTATTGAGGATCCCTTAATACCATAAAATATATATCTTCCTTATTTAGCTAGGCAATGGCAAATCAACAGCTTTATAAAATAATGACAAAATAATAGGCTACAAAAATTGTGTTGTATTAAGATTTATTTATTAACAACACTGAATAACCAATGCTACTTCAGAAGACATAATCAAAATCCTTAGCAGCTCCAACATATTAAAATAATTGTATTGTGAAAAGAATAGATTTTCATGAGCCTGGGTGCATTTTCATCAGTGTTTGGTAGCCTACTATGCAGAATTTCCTTCACTTATTTATTAATCTTGAAAATTTTTATTTCATTTGTCACTGAATTAACACTCTGATGTAAGGTATTTTGTGATTGCAACAGAATCCTCTCACTCCAAAAATGTTAAGTTGCAATACTGCTGCAAAAACCTTGGATGTTATTTGCTTCCATTAAGGTGGTTACCTAATTGAAAATAAATATGTAATTATTGGAAAACTAGTTTAGAAACCTGCAATTTTCATTTCTGTAGACTATTCAGCAATAAAACGATGGATCACTGCTGGAATTTCTATATAAAAATTAGCATGATGAAAGGTCTGCACACAAGTACAGAGCCAAGGTTGTGATGATGGAGCACTTGATTTCCAGCTTCACCTTTATCATGCCCCTGCTTTTCTTGCATTTCAAAATCAGGAAATTGCTCCAAGTAGGTGCACTGTCAGTCATCATGCTACAATTGTTTTTATAGAGAAAATGCACATTTTGGAACTCTTCGTTAGTATTTGTGTGTGTACCGAGGACAAAAGTTTTGATGGTAAGGTATTCTTCATAATATGCACCATCTCCAACAGTGGTATAACAGCTGGCGGGAAGGTAGAGGGGTTGCAGGGTGTACATTGCCCCTTCCCAACTTTTCCTAAAAGTTTCCAGGAAAAGGTTAAATGTGTGCCCGAATATCTTTGTTCGCTGAAACACATTAGATTCATGAGTAAAATCTCCCATTCCTGACATCGCATAGATTTTCCAAATTTAATACAATACATAATTTGATCATAATTTTACAATAAGTTTAAGTTATGTCGTAACGATAGGTAGAAAATTGTGATATGTTTCTGATATGTAGCATTAGCATGTCTAACTGCGTATATTTTATTCACTTATAATGTTATTTAAGCACCAATTGTAACAAATTGACATTTGTAACAGTAGAAAAAATGTATTACAGATGACTAAAAGCTTACTTTCATGCTTTACCCGTTCCGCCTCCTCTCCCCCTACACATTATTTTTGTAAGGAGGTGCCAAAAGACTTGCCCCTCCTGAATCACATATGTTGTTTCGTCACAGATATCAAAGAATGTATGCCAAAGAATGTGAGTATATTCTAAAATTTGTAGTGATTTTGATATTAATGTTGGTGGTGTGCAGTAGCAAATACCTTGCATATCACAATAGACTTATTAATTTTTTCTTATGTATGTGTGCATTTCTTGCGCATGTACTTCACTTCAATCAAGCTATGCGTGATGGGTCATGTCAATATAATGTTTCTCCCTAATATTTGAGATCGTTGAGCTGGTGTTTGTAAATACTCTACTCTATTGTAAGAGAGAATATATGTCAGTATTTGGAAGATTAACAGCTGCATTTTTGGGACTTAGAGTATGTCTTTTCTACAAGTTACGCTGTACTGCATATTTCTTTTTATTTGTTTTATGGCGAGTTTTAAGTGCCCCTAAAAAGTAGTACGTTTGGTAGGGTAACACTTTTTTGGGAGTTTGGAAAGAATTGGCTAGGGCCTGATTTTCAGGACCTATCCCAGTATTAGCGTGGAGTGATTTCTGGAAAACCAAAATCAGGGTTTCTGGGTGGAGTCAGGTTTTGAAGAGGGGATTTTGAGTTGATTTATATTAGGGGCTAAATCAACACTTATCCTGCTTTATTTTCACCCTTGCTTGTCGTACTTCTTAATGTATTATTTGACTAGCAGCCCGGCATCGCTTCGCTCAGTTTTTGTGGAGTTATTAAAATATATACCTATATATTTGCGACTACTCGTGACTACTTGCGACTACTTGCAACTACCTGCAACTACCTGTGATTTAACTCCAAAACTAGCAAAGCATCTGTCGTTAGTATCATACACTAGGCCGTATCTGAATTCACATATCAAGGGCTCTTAACTACCTTCGTGTCCTAGAAAAGTGCATCTAGGGCAGAACGTCAAATAGCCACTGTCCGAATTCACGACTATGGCATGAATGCGTCCTATAATATCCTCTTAAGCGAATGGCACGAGCAATGTGCCCTAAGCTAGTCCATCATGCGATTTTCGACAGGAAACTGTTTGTATTATTTACATTCCTCTACATCTACAGGATATATGCTCAGTTGTACGAGAACTGCCGAACTGTTGAACGAAATGGTAACTACGATACATGCTTTTGTAATTATTCAGATTGTATTTCATTCTGAAATATCAATTTTGGGTGTTTTTGAATGTATCGGGCTTCAATACCGTTTTAATATATGGTGATAGTTTCTTCCTGCCTACAGTTCCCGACATCCAGACATTTGGTTAAGTTAATCTTGAAATTTACGACGTTTATAATGTACCAATTAATTGACTAGCGGCATGTGACTACTGTATATTTCATTATTTTTATTACTATTCACAATGTATACATTTTTGCTATCACGGAAATAGTGTTATTAATTTCAAATGGCTGAATAATTCACTTTGTTGACATGTATATAATATAGGTTATGTCAACAAGGGAGTCAGAATTCTGAGATGCACACTCCTTCACGAAGCTTATATATCGGAAGGGCGCGAAGAAGAAGTGGACAAGAGCGCAAGGCGGTGTATTCAGACAGAGCCTACGTTTGTACCGTCAGCCGAATGTTTGGTAACCTCTGTCAGAAAGTGAGGTTTTGGTGCAGTTTCCAGGCGTTCACTCTGCACCAAAACGTTATTTAACCACACCGAGGTTGCCGAAATCAAACATTCGGCTGATGGTATAAACGTGATGATAGATCTTATATCTATTTATATTTACATGGTTTTTGAAACACATTTACACTGAAGGACTACTTTCGCATGCGCAGCCCATTAGTTCAGTGTACACCCTTCTGAGCGTTGTTGGACTAGTCACGCTTACACTATGATCAGTTTGCATTCTATCTCATATATGTATCTCTTTTCTATGGTCAGTTCGTGAGGTTATCCGTGACGGGCTAGGTGTATATAACGCTGGCAGCTAGCTTACTAAAACAAAGTCATTATAGCAAGAAATGGTTGTGTGGATTACAACACACCTCGTCCGATTCATGCTGCCAAGAACTTTTGCATGGAAAACCTAGCTGCCTACCAGTATGGTGGATTAAAACGTTTATTGGCGAGCGTCTGTTCGAAGTTCGTAACTTGGCAGACCCGCCATTATTCGCGAGTGCACAGTGTTTCATCAACTCGTTAAATAAAGTTTTGTGTTTATGCGAGTGATTTAAGTGTGTGTAAACGTGTGTTAATTATTACGTGCGTAAACGGGTGCACTGTGTTCTTGAAATTTCCCATTTCAAGATTCTTATGGGCACAAGTACCGTAGGCTTGGGTAGCCTTCCTTTCTGCGCACAACACGTCATTTTCAGTGGACATTCGTTGACTTCGAATGTTCTCAGTCACACGTACACAATGGACAAACTTAATTCGGCTCCGTTGCAAAAATTTCCCAGTCTCTACCTGGCTTAAACATAGCCTTACGTGAGAGAAACGTAATGATATCTCTATTGTTTATTTTCAACTGAGTTAAATACACAAGCTCGCCATTTTTACTTCAACTGAGTGCTACAAGATGAAAATAGAAGATTTTTCTGCAACTTCACCGGGACAACAACGACGATGGAATTAACACGAAGTCTAGGCGAATATCACAACACTACTCAACAATTAACATAATATTTACGACATCAAATCTGCATTCAATTCATAGGAAAATAATATGTACAAGTATACAACCATGTGAATTCCCGATCAGGGTTCGCTTCAAACATCACTGAAAGGGAAACAACATAGAATCACGTCTTTGCCAGATTAAAAATAAAAATCAAACGAGTCGTTTAAAAAAGTGCGATATTTCATGAAGAGAATCAAACCTTGTAAAACGGTAAACACCTCTGTCGTAACAAAATAAATATCAGCCCAAAATATACAACTTGTTGGAATCACTAATACAGGAAAATTCTACCTTTCACTTCGCTTATACAATGGGAATCTTTACGCAGTAAGTACTTGTAGATCAACCAAGGGTGTTCATGTGTATGGGTTAGGAACATGTGTAAACAATGTATGGGGTTAGATGTGCTTCCTGTTAGGCGTTTAAATATGCGTAGGCTTAAATTGTTATTACTTCTTGTGTACCAACAACACTCATCCTAGGCGACTTATACCTAAAACACAAACATTATTCTTTGAGGCGTAGGTTATCATAACATAACTTCTAGTAGTAAAGATGGCACATGTATCTTTCATCTGAGGCAAATAACAATCAATTTGTGTGGCGTCACTGGCTAGCGGAATCCACATCGCTGAAACTTCAGTGATGGGGTCATAATAAATTTCATAATAATAATTATACTCGTGCTCCCAAATAGAAATAAACAGACACAGGGAATCTCATGAACCCGAAAATAAATGTCATATTCTCCCCCCTCGTGTGGGCGAAACTCACGTCGTCCAGATATTTCACTTCGGAATATTTGGCTTTTCGTACGCCCTTAGCGCGGAGAAATTAAATCTGCCTATGACTTAGCCTGTAGCTGGGTCCCTTAATTCGTAACAATTCTTGTTGACTATACTAGATACCACACATGACCCTTCAAATAATGGTAGCAACTTCTTAGTAATGTGTTCCCAGTACTTGCTGACATTTAACGCGCTCATTAAAAGTAGTTGTCTAACAGGAACATTTCGTATTTTTTAAAGTTTCTTCTTGCGGCTTCTTCTCTCGGCTGCTAGAATAAGTTCTTCCTCGCGAAGTCTAGTAATGCTTTTTTATCTTCCTCGGAAGACGTGTTTCTTTCTTCTCTATGTAGTAGGTAGGCTCGTAGGGTCGTACACTATAGACGCTGTGCTACTAGTCAATATTTGGGTGCGTCTTGATAATTAGGCTGCCTTCTCTATGTATTCCACCAATTGTTTTCAGGTGGTTTTGTGAAGATCATTGGCGCTCGTGGGTCGAGTGGCTGCTGATTCTCAAAATAATTGCGATTTGATGCAGTTGAACAATTGCCGTTTTCATTACGTACATTGTAATTACTGGCGTGTGATTGACTGTACTGGATAGAACGTACGTTTCTATTTCCGTTTGAGTTATCATGTCGCAATTGTTGTGATTCGCGTCCATTTAATTCGTCACGTGACCGGTCGTCTGGAGGGTGCATCACGAATTCCGGAGGGGAAGGGGAGGTTTGTTTACTACCTCGTGGTTCCCTATCATCTCGTTCGTATTCCCGCCGGCGTTCGTCATTAAGGTCATTCCTCTCGTCTCTCCTTCCGCGCCAGTTTCC
Source organism: Dryococelus australis (assembly GCA_029891345.1). Lineage (NCBI taxonomy): Eukaryota > Metazoa > Arthropoda > Insecta > Phasmatodea > Phasmatidae > Dryococelus > Dryococelus australis. Next base: position 89,555,702 of record CM057002.1, on the reverse strand, counting down.
CCATCCTGAATAGTACTTCCTCTCTCTGTAAGTTTGTCGCCCTCGCTGAAAATAACTTTGCCGGGGTCTTGATATGGGGATGAGTACCTCCACTCGTACTGTCTTACTTGAGGGCCTTGGTTCTGTCGAAAATTAGGCGGGCGGTAAGGAGCTCGTTCCGGGTCATTATAGAGAGGCGGTGGTTTGTCTGCTAATTCAGTGCGCTCGTGCTCTCTACTAAATTGCGATCTATGGAATCTCTCAATTCGATCAAATTCCAGGATTCATCGCTGATTGGTGGTGTAAGGTGACGTGATTTATCACACACCTACGACAGGTGCGCCTCTAGTGTCTCACCTCGTCCTGGCACAAATCTTTCAGGGTGTAGCTGCGCCCTTAAATTCCCCTGTATCTGACGACAACAGAACTGCTGGAGAAACCTTATTTCTGAAATCGGTATACGTGTTCACCGTACTCTTGGTGACCTCCCACTTGAGAGATATGTTTAGGCAGCGCAAAGTTTCACCGTCAGTCAAGCCAAACAGCTTCGCATATTCTTCCAGATTCAATAAGTAATTGACTGGATTCTCGTCTACTTTTGCCTCAAATTTCGGTATCTGCTCAGCCCACAGTTTAGACGGCTGATGCATCATGGTTGTTGTTGTTCTGTCCTGCGACTGTGTTACTGACATTCGCTGGTAGTACCGCGATAGTTGACGTGATTGTGTTCGGTGGAGTTGTGTCAGCAGATGCATTCACTACTCGGTGCGCGGTGCTATCTATTTGTACGTTGTTTAGTTGGTGTATTGCTTGGCTTAGCTTGTCCACTTCGATTTTCACTTCATTCACATGCGCAGTTACCTTGACTATTCGCTAGTGCTGTATCTTTTCTAACTGGTAGTTTTCTTTCCACATGCTGGTTGAACGACTCTATGAGAGTGTTGACCACTTCAACTACCTGGCACAAATAAGTTTCGCCTACCGGTCTTCCCTTTAATAGCTGCATCTGCAGTATTTTGAGCAATGCTTTCGTTCGCGATTTCAATTTTAATTTGCGTGGTAGTTACTACTTCTTCAACTTGTCTTATGTCCTCTTATAGCCTACCCACTCGTTGATTGACCATGTTGCAGAGTTCCTCTTGTCCTCTTCGCAACTCACCTATTTCCCTCTTCGTATATTCCTGGGCGATGGATAACTCATGTGTTAGGTCTTGTTTTAAGGCCTTTATAGCCTCAGTTTGTGAGATTATGTCGTGTTTCACAGCCTGCAGAGCCTCGGTAGACGTACCAGCCCTTCATTAAAATACATTACGGGCGACCTAACCTCAACTGCGGGTGTGGGAGTAAGGCTACCATATCTGTAACGCCAGTAATCTCTACTGGGTGGCTACCTTCGCCTCTCGTGTTGGTGTTTAAGTTCTCTACCGTGACTCTTACGTCAGTAATATCCCCCATTGTTAAATACTGTCGTATTTGGTACTTGCTAGGTTTTGTATTACGTAGATAGCATAGTGTTCGGTTCGACCTCCTCATCAACTTACACAAAATGGGTTTTACTGAAATTAGAATGAAAAACGGCGACTGAACTCACCAGTTTCACTATGGCCACCACAATAGAAATGCCGAAAATTATATACTGCTCGGAGTAACAGCATTTGTGTGGTAATAATATTGCAGAGATAGATGTGTGTGATGAATTTAAGTGCCAGACCAGCACCAAGGTGTAACACACGTGTAAACGCGAACACAAACGTAGTTGAACCAATCAAACTTACAGGCAGTTTGCTCACCACACTGTAGATGACTCAGGAAGTTCTAGGCGAACAATTGTTACTACACCTGAAATATGTGCTACCGTGCCAGCTACGTACTACTCGACTTTCTCTGAATACTGAATAATACTCTCAAAAGACTATTTATTAAGATACAACTGATTTTATTTAGAAACTAATCGACACAATATATGGCAGTGAAAATTACTTTAGTTAAAATATTTACCAAGGCAGACTGGAAAAATAATTTTAAAAAAATGTTCTTGGCTATGATGTTTCACACAATATTCAACCTTGCCTGCCATGTTATCAGAAATTAAGTACTTATATAGCGTCTTTCTTTAATGATTGTCTCTGAAAAATGAAACATATCTTCCAGTATCACGTATAATTACTATGGGAACGAAATAAAAGGTTTTTTTCTTTTACAAAAAATTATGTACATAGGCTTTGCTCACACCCATATTGGGGAGCTGACTCTGTAGTGGGGAATGTGGGTTTAAAGAAATAGCAATTTTGTATCCTACTAGAATACTAATATGGCGTATGGGTGACGCCGATCATTAGCAACGTCAATCTTCAAAGAATAACATTATAACCAATTATATTGTAGTGCCAACTCAAGACCTGGAGAACTCATGAACAATCAGCTGCTCTGGCTGGTCATCAGGTGGTCATCTCGCAGTCTTCCCTGATTATGGGTCAACAAACCCCTTGTACACGATACTACAGTCCATTACGGTACCACATCGAAACTCGCCGGTATCGAACTAAATGCTAAACAATTTGTTAAGGCAGTGCTCCCAGGCCTCTTCCGTTCTTCTCTAACACGATCCGCTGATTCATGGTGGGCTGGAGCTTGTAAAGCTAATGCGGACTGGTCCTACTTATAAAAATAATTACTTAATCCTACTGTGAAAGACACATCGCATTTACAGTCCTGGCGTGATTTTCTTCCTACTTAAAAAAAAAAAAAAAAAAAAAAAAAACGTGACGCTAAAAACTGTAGCCTATAGCTAGCCGGCTACTTCACTTCTGATAAAGTTCAGTCGCTGACCCTAGCAATCAAGCACAAATCAACAACGATTGTCCTAAGCAACCTCTCCCAAAAGATCTTCACATAACCTATGACAAACATAGCACAATAAAATAATAAAAATATTGGAAAGAGTGCTATATTCGAATCAAATACATTACGTCTCTTGTGTTGTGGCAAAAATAAATAAACCTGTAAGCATTACAACAGAAAAATATTAAGAGTGAAAATAATTGTGTGGCACAATTATTGGTAAACATGCATAAACAAATCAATAATCATATGTGGGGGCAAAAAATCATGAAAATTAGACATTTCTGTGCGCATAAAAAAGGTTCCGAAATCAGTCGTTACAGCAGTTTTCCTTGTGGCCCCCTCTATGTCCAGAGAACGCAACAAGGCAGCTATCCAAAAGCCCTAAGTTGCCCTGAAGTGAGTGGTGCAGAGAAATAGCAAAGAGGCACTAATACAAAGCTGAACTATAGCAATGGACCTGAACTGTGCTTTGAAAATATTCAATCCGTTGGTATTTTACAAAACTTCCACTTTCTATTTCGCAGTATGACCTTAATTCAATTACTAAAATTATGGTGAAAAATTTTTACTGCAGAAAATATTGAACCCTTTATTTGACTTATCATCGGTTTTCAAATACAAAATTCATGTATTTTATCTCTGAGTACTATTCAGACTTCACCACAAGCTGAAAAGCCAAAGTAACCATCTTTAAATAACAGTAATCAGAAAACAGTGTTAGATATGCGTTTATTAAATTTTGCACACTGGCGACATCTTCCAAAAGTATGTAATGTACTGAACATGTAATATAGTGAACTGGAAAAATGACAGTAATCACTAACAAGGTGGAATAAAAGTTCATTTCTATAAATTCTACACACAGATATTTAAGTGATACTGGCATATTGTGACAAGTTTTGAGAAAAAAATTATACACACACACACACACACACACACACACACACTTAGGAGAAACTTTATCGTGGGCCATAACTTAAAAGTCAGCAAACAACTATTATATTTATTGATTATACAAGTAATATTTTCATTTCTTGGCCATGTACAACATGCTGAAGGCCATAAAATAGCATTATCTGCAAACAAACAAATACAGTAATATATGGGTTATACGAGCTACAGATGAAACTGTATATATTCATTTCTTGGCCATAGCCACAATGCTAAATGCCATTGGTTGAAAAACAAACAAAATATTCGAATTCACTAATAATTTAGTGTTACACAAGCAAATATTTAATACTGGGTAATTCCTTACTTGGCCATAGTCATAAATAAAAAAAGAACAATTTTCATATCAATTTATAACTGATCCTTAAAATTTTCCATTACAATCTTGGATCTTAAACCTTTTTAAAATCTTTAACAGGGGCATATTTGCATTAACTGTCATTTGAAACCTTATTCTCCATAACAATATTGATAGTGGCTTAAAAGGAGAAAGGTGGCAAAATATATTCTTAAAGCCATCATCTTAAAACTTCATAAAATTACAACAGATATTTTCATTATTTTCTCCAAAATCTCTTAACATTTTCTAAGAATATTCTTTCCTGAATATTGAAAGCACCATTGCTATCTCCACAAGACTCCTACTAGTACCTCCCATCTGGTCCAACCTGATCCTCATGATTGAAAAGTTTAAAGTTCAAATATGCAATAAATGTTCTCAAAGTACTTAATTGACGAGGCCGTATGATCACCGTGGAGGAACCATCTCTCTCAAGTGGCTCTCCTGGGCCAGTATTTATACAAAAGTCACCAAAATTTTAATACATTGGGCTCGGCCAATAAAAACTGTCTCTTCCATGCGCGTCCAATAACCACCACCAGCACACAAAATCTTCATGGTGAGGTGAATTCAGGGGGCGCTTCCAATGAACGGCGATTTCGTCCCACCGTGCCTCCTAGAATCTTGGTTGCACACAGAATCGCAGAGCGCCTGGGAGTCGGCCGCTCGCAAAGCACTGACACACCTCGCGCCAAACCCCAGGAAGGCCTTGGCTAGAGAGCGCATGTACCAGCTGGCATCATGTGGTGACCAAATTACGCTACTCAGTCGGCCTTGGACGCCTGCCATGCGTCGAACCCACATTGCTTCAGGCAATGACCGCACCAGCCGCACGTCCGGGCAACAAATATATATAAAATTAATTTAAATTTCTACTTTAAAATATATACATATGTCTTCAAGCATATTTAATTAACATTTTATATTGATATTGTAAGTACCTGCGCATTTTCATCAGGGACGAAAAATTATTTTGGTTTCTCAGAGTGCTCCCATTCTGCAAAGATTAATTTTGAATATGAAAGCATGCCTTTTTGACCTCGACGATCATGGAGCCGTGAATCTACTTCATCGCTAACTGGTTGTCGCTAGTATCGATTCAGCGATCGAGTTTTCGCTTATGTTCTAAAAATGTATATAGGCATGAGAGGGCAGTCCGAACGAAGAGTACTTTTCACGTGACGGCGATCAATTCGGAAGCGTGGTGGTGGCCTGTCGTGCTGCTGGGCACTTTTATTGCAAAGCGTAATTACAGTTTATGCAGGAAGCAGTGAATACACAGAGGGACCGCGATATGACTCTTTTTAAAAAACAAGATTATTAAATAATATTTTCGCCTTTCAGGATTTGGAGGTAGGTCTATACAATTTTATATTAAAATAGAGTGAATTTATTTAAACTTGCTATTTACAAATACACTGCACTTACCACTGCAAACAGTACCGCACTCACCGCAATCAGCACTGCAATCAGCTCCAGCTCTACAGTCAATTCAACCTCTGCAATCAGCACCTCAATCAACACCACAGCACCTCAATCAACACCACAGCACCACAATCAGCACCACAGCATCACAATCAGCACCAGAGCACCGCAAATCAGCACTACAGCACCACAGTTAGCACCACAGCACCGCCATCAGCACCACATCAACTCAATTAGCACCATAATAAGCACCCCAATCAACACCACAGCACTGTAATTAGCACCACATCAATGCAATTAACGCTGCGTTCAGTACCGTAGCACCACAATTATAACCACATGTGGGTCATTCAAGGTTCATTTTGGAGACAATGTGAGTCAATTCGGTGTCAGAGACTGTCTTACTCATGCAATGTTTCAATACCTGCATGTTATTGGCCACCTGCAATCACATGGCAGCTCGGTGATTGACTGGTCGGTGTCTGCACAATGTATTAATGGTGTAGTTAAATTGGTTTAAAGTCATTATGACGCCATAGGGCTTGCACACTCGTATATTATAAGCAGTTGGGAGGTAAGCTGAGAGGTTTAGTATTGGATATGGCCTGTATTGTTAACAGCATGACTGAGGTATGCTTGAGTTACGGCGAATGATATGGTTTGGGTTGTATGTTTTGGTTGGTATGGTTATCTGCTGTGGTGGTTCGTTTTTATATTCAGATGATATAGTATGTTGGTATGCAGGAGGGTTGTCACCTTTTATTTATGGTTGGTGTCTGATGGCAATGATGACATGACGGACATGGTGGAGTTACAATTTTTGTTATACTTTTTCTCAATTTTTGTGATTTTCCTTTATTTTGTAGTACTGGAATGTGGGTAGTTAAGGGTAGGGATGATGTTTAGGGTGTTGGGATGAGTGTGAGGTTAATGTGATATGTTTTCTAAATTATTGTGATTTTTTGTGTTCATTTTGTTTCAAATGTCTGAGTTGTGGTGGTCAGCATTTTTATTTTGTATTATTGGTGAATTATATAAGGTGGTTGGTTTGTTGGGTGGTCTGATATTTGTCTGGTGTCTGTTGGTAATGGTGATATGACAGACATGCTGGAGTTATGAATTTTAGTATAATTTTCTCGATTTTTGTGGATTATATTTTGTTTTGTAGTATTAGAAGGTAGGTAGGAAAAAAAAAAGGAGGGGTGATGTTTGGGGTCAGTTTAAGGTTAACAAAACAGGTTCTTAGAGCTTCTAGATTTTTTTAATTTGTTTGCAATTTTTCGTTGTTTTGAAGTATTAGAAGGTGGATTGGTAAGGGCGTGGGTTGATATTTAGGGCGGCGGGATGAGTGTGAGGTTAACATGATACGATTTTTTTTTTTTCCGGGTTTTTGGAATTTTAAAGGATTTTTCAATTTTTTTAAATTATAATGGATTATTGCATTTTCAAGGTCAAGGTTAAAGTCACCTGAATCCAAAATTGCGGTCGTGTGATCGGAATGACCGAGCGGGAATTTCAGGAATCCAACATGGTGGACAGCACCCCGTGAATGATTTTTCTGGGGAGCCCTTTTTTATGTGATTTTTGGGTAAAATGAAGTGATTTTTTTTAGATAAAACAAGTAATTTTTGGATAAGAATACGTGATTTTGAGAGAAAAGTTCTAAACTTGCGGAATCCAAAATGACGGTCAGATCCACCTATCCACATCCTTAAATCCTATGCCAGAACACACTATGCTCTACTAGTATGGATGAAAAAAAGCCGCCATTATTTGCCATAAATGAATAATTTATACTCTTAATACGTCAAGACTTGGCACTACTTTGTGTCTCGTTGCCAACTGAAAGGGGGCGTTTAGTGCCAGTGTGCGTGCGAGCATACACATACGCATTTGACGGGCAGTGGTTTTTTTTTTTTTTCAAACATTGATTTCTGTAGTGTTTATCAATCTAAGAAATTACTTGTCAAATTACCATATCAATGTATACGATTAGCGAGAAGGTGCGAATGGTAAATTATTTCCCCATTCATCCATGGTACCGTTCCTACATTCTCTTACGAAACAGACAAATGCGTAGGGAAGTCCCCACTCTTGTATAGTAACGACGTTCAACATCCTTGTAACTGCAGTCTGACCACTTCAGCTGTAGTTCGAGGGATGAACACCATGTCGCGCTAGTCCATTTTCGAGGCATGTGCGTGGGGAATGTAGGCAGCGTTGCGACATTGACATGTACCTCCTCACTCATGCTCCATCTCTGTTACACCCAGTCTCTACTCCCGAAAAATTAGAATGTGGTCTGTATGTTTGCTATATGCACAAGCTAGGACATACGAGATGGCGTAACTCCAAGTTCCTAACGGAATTCGTATGTATCCGTTTACAAAAATATTACAAGTTCTGTAAAACATATGAATCAACAAAATGAAACATAATGCACGCATAAGTAACGGGAAACGTTGCATATTACCCAGACGGTCATAATAAAAGAATGAACAGCACTTTATAAAACACGCGATAACTGTGGATTGATGTTTTGTATAATATCTTATCACACGTCTGCAGTGTAAGTGGTCTGTGTAGCTCAGTGAGTTAGTGCGCAGGTTTGTGGCACATAATTGTAGGTTTTCGAGTTCGAATCTCCAATGGATATCGATTTCTTTTTAAGTGACACATTATGGCTGTTTATAACTTATTGTATTGTTAGAAAATGTTTACCACCAGAATATCTTTGTCTAAAAGTAATAATACCAGCACAGTACAGTCTACGAGCAGTGGTTGTTTGCTAATCACATCGATTGTTTGCTAAATTAGATAATTTGATCTGTACAGCGTGAGTAATGCTAAAAGGCACACATGAAAGTCTTAACTTTAATACTGTAACAGTTCTGTCTTCTTTTGGCCGTAATACCGTAAAAGCGCGTTTAATTACCGTGAGTACAAGATTGATTATTATGCTCATTAAAGATACGCATTTAAAAACAGTGACGTAGTAGTGAAAAAAAGGGGGGGGGGGTGATATATTGTGACATTTTCCCCCCAACCAAAATGAAGATAAAATTGAACATAAAATTACAAGTTTTATTTTATTTTAAATCAACGAATATGTGATCTTCCTTGAACATGAAGAATGTTTATAGCATTTTGTAGTTCCATACATGTACATGAACCTATTGATTATAAATAATTATGTAACTATAAATGTGTAATAATAAAGGTTTTGTATTTTGTTAAAACTGTAAATTTGAAATCTCTCCCCCCCTTTTTTTTTTTTGGTTAACTCTTAGCTACGTTTTTATTTCAATGTGTACATGAGTGGCGTAAATGTCCGTCATACATACATGTGCATACAGTACCTGGTTTTCCATTAATAAGCAGTGCCGTTACTCATATCATTTTGCAAACATTAGTAGTGCTTGTACGTTAAAACCTAAACCAATGCAGTTTTCAAGGGAAAAAAGAAACAATTGTCGTTCATTGTGGATGCACCATAAAGCACCTACATATAAAATTTGGTTGCATTTGTACCCATGTCCCTTGCGAGATGGTTTGCCTGCCATTTAAATGTTTCTATTAGCACTTTAGGTAACGTGTGGGTATGAACGGATGCGTTCTTTCTTCTCTTCTGCTATAGAAACTTGTATGCCTTCTACTGTGCCAATGAGTATAACACAAAGTAGCAGAAATTTGGCATCGTTTAAGGCCGGCTTAAACGTATCACGCCTCTCGCAGAAATTAAGCACCAGAAACTTTTAAATCATTTTTGAATATCCGCAGAAAAACGGTTTTGAAAATATGATACACTTCATTCTGCTAGTATTATACTACCATATTACAATTGACGTTGTTGAGTGGCAGGGAAATGCTAGTAAAAAAGGAGAAAATACCCACAATAAAATAATCGAAGCCACACTTGCTGTACGAATGAACACTCCTTGTTATGAAGATGATCGTACATGTTATAAAACATATTTCATTAGTATAATATGATCGTGCAAACAAAATGAGTGGTCGTTAACGAAAAACAACATGGGGCACACAGAACATAACTACTTTTAGGAAAAGTAAATTATAATTATGTAAATATGTCACAAAGCTAACACACAAGAATGCCCTGTTACAAATCATTCTAATTTTTACATAGTGGTCGTAAACTGTTGTCATTATACATTTGTAGGATAGGAGACAGCAAATATTCCAGAATACGCGGAAAACTTTTGACTCAGTCATAATATTGAATAATATTTCTGTTATTTTTGGTACCAACTGTATACTAATATCACCGCAATGTATTGATTCTACTGCGTTTGAACACACCTGCACATCGTACAGCAGCATAAGCTGCGACGTCTGAAGTAAAGCTTGGTTTACAATATAAATATTTAAGCTTTATATTATGCGTTAAGATGTGTGCAGAAGAAACTAATTTTGTTCTCTTATGTTTTGGTTCCCAGTGGAACTTATCAGGTCGTGTGCGTTGGTGGATTTCCTTAATCATTGAAAGAAATAGTTGTATTTTACATCTTTAGAAAAAAATTGAGGTTAGGATCATTCAGTAGCCGGTGTTGTTGGCGGTAAACTGTAATTTACAGTAACGTAAGTATAAAACAATATGACAAAGGCGTGCGTGTGCACATGTTGGCTATTATTTTTGTTTTCAAATAATAAGTTTCTCTGATAGCAAATGCCAGCTTTTGAAGTATGGTCTGCTTCAATATTGTTGTTTTATACGAGGTCATGTTAGGAACAAAAGTAAACATGACAGGTTTGCTGCCTGTTTCCATTTGCTGGAATTAAGAATTAAAGCTTTAATGGAAAGCTGCTAATTCAAAAGACGTGATTCTGTATAATAAATAAGCGCCTACTGCATAATTTTAAATGCATTAATTTTTCTACTGTAAACGTAAGTCGTATCCGAAATGGCAGATTGTATTGCCAAAATGATCACGTAACCCGGTATTTTATACAAACATTGTGACGTATTTGGTAAATTGACATTTCGTATCTTGTATATAGCGGATATTAGCAAAAATACAAAATGACAAAATCAGCGCCATGCGGGTTTTGACATTCAAAACACATGCGCGAATGCGTACTTGAAAACGTCTTTGAAAACAAATAACTGTTCACAAAATACGCTAGACATGTTTTTAAAAGCAAGTGTTGTGCTATGTTTATATATTTCGCAGCACATGTTTTATTTTAAGTCGTTATTGGATATTATATTATTTTCTTGTTTATTAATATATTCGCAGCATTCCAGTGATGAATGCACAAATATAACGTCCAGTGAAGCATTTAATTGATATAAAACTAATTTTCACGGTTAATGTAAGAATGTGTTGCCACGAGTGCTAAACAAGTGACTGTCGACAATGTCCGGATTGAAAACTACGAAATGACAAATTACAAAATAACGAATTTGTCTTTTCGGACTCGGCCTTAGCTTGACTATTATTGATTGGCACCGAGTCATTGCATTCAACCGATGTTTAGTGCAGAAATAGTTATAATTTGTAATTTACCTAGCCTGAAGAAGAATATTGTGACTCTCTTTGTTATGTCTAATTCTCATGTGTTCGTTAGTGTTAACACTGTTAATAAACACTTCAGTGTCAACGTTTTTCGCATTATTGTGAGTCCGAGGTTTCACTGAGCAATATACAATGGTGTGCTGTGTAACACTCGTATATATATATATATATATATATATATATATATATATATATATATATATATATATATATATATAAACACACACAGCTGCCGACTTTTCATACAATATCCACTTATGCACATAATTATTGAAAAAGTGGATCTTACAGAGACTACAGTTGTATTGTCGCTCTAAAATAAACATATGTAAATTTGAACCTTAAACGGTATCGTTAATGTCCTTTTCCCGCAGTGTGAAAAAGGTTTTCTGCTTAATGAGATGCACGCTCATACAGCGTTCGCATTCGTCTACGTACATAAATGTTTTACATATCTCGGGAAATGACATACGCATGTACACGGGGAAACGAATGTGTGTACGTCTCGCGTCCTCACAGCCCGTAAACTACTAATTTGAAAATCGATTTATATGTAGTTCATAAATGTTATTCCTAATATTTATTTTTATACGCCTACGTTCCAGCGCATATTCAATATGTGTTTTCCGTCAAAATACTTGTTCAGAATCTTATCAACTAACTAGTTGCTGTAAGGGATGCAAATAAGTATGCCTGTCAGAATGTATCACTTATCGAGCCGATTGGATTATGCCTATATACATAAATAAATTCCTAGGGTAGTATACACAGCCTTAATGACACTTGAATCGACACATTGAACGTACTTATCCTTTGTACGAACAGTCACCTTTATAGTAGGTTGCAACCCCGAACTGTAAACATTGCGTTCAATTATAGACCGTTGTGCGTCTAAAATACATTTCTCCACTATTAAATAATTATTTACTGTCCATTTCATTTCACATAAGATCGGAATGAAAAGTTTTCTATGATGTATGACTACATTCATGATTAACATGAAGTTTGTGATTGTAAGAGCTAACAGTACTCGTGTTTTGTCATGAACACCGAAACTATTGTAAATTAATATATTATAATTAAAAACAATGACCGTTGTATGTTTATGATAATTCATATTTGCAGAAGTTAATAAATGTTGTGGCCGCCACTAGTAAATCATGAGTTGGGTATTCACAGCGGCAACGAATGCTGGTAACTCACATGTGACAGGCTAGCCTTTGGCATAACTTGAACGAACACGTGGATGAACCGAGGCCAGGGTTATAACATACTTTTACCTGCTGCGGAATTGGCAACACCACGCGGATGACGTCGTCGAGAACACTAGCGCTCCTCTGGCTCATTCTCGGAACTAACACATAAAACTGGTCAGACTTTTTCCTATCCGTTGGCCACTCCAGTGTTTATCTTTACTCAGTGGTATTATTTACATGCAATTTACTGGTTAAGAAATTCCATTTGAGTTTAGGAAGTTTACCAGAATTAGTTTTTACTATGCACTTTGCCACGAACATGTAGAAATCGTACTGTGTATTGTGTTCCGCTGTGTGACTGTATACGCTGTCTCCCCTCAGCGTAGCGCAACGTTTTTGCTTCAGGATACATAGTGCCTCAAACATACATTTAGTAACATACATTTAGTGCGATTTTTTTATTGTACCAACAATATCTAGAATTGCATTTTTGAAATACAGCAGTCACTTGTACAACGTTTCCTTTAAACGATGTTTAGGGGTTTCATCTCTGTTCTTTTGTCACTTATATGCTTTCTTTAAGTGTCAACACATTAGGGATCACATTACCAATTAAAGGTATCATTGCATTGCACATTTTCGTTTATTAAAAATCATTTACACGGCCTTCACCTTCATGAATACCTCAAATTTAACTATTTCTTTGTAAGGAACGTGGATAACTGAAGGTATTCCTTGAACCTTCATTTAAAATCAAATTAAGCAGTTGGTACAAAGTTACCCTCATGATACAAAGTTACTTCAAATGACTGTACGTTAATTTAAAACACGCTTCTAAAATTATTACCAGTTTTGAAAAATCTCTACTTTCATCAAAACACAACACGAATTTATAATAACTGAATTGACAGCATTTGTTCTAAACAAGTTACTGTACAGATATTGTTGTACCAACAATATCATTGATTTATCTAAAGATGCGCAATGAAACAAGACACACATTTGGACAAAGACTAATTTAATTACGTACTTAAACATTTTACACTGCATCCACTTATGCGGAACATTTAATGACAAACACTTACATATTTTCTTTAAGTCGAAAGATGAAAACAGGGTACTCACTAAAATTTATATATAGACATTATTTACAAACATTATCCACAAGGGTTCGACCTTCGCCTCTCATACAGAACAGACTTAACTTTTTTCCGTCTGCAAACTGCGAACACGTGTGTTGTTACAAAGATTCATAATAATGATGCACATGTGTTCTAAAAGAAAAACTTCAAATTAATGTCGACTAATAAATTCCAATTAATGGGGAAATAATGTAAAACATTTGAGCATAATAATAACGAACTGTTGCATTAATAAAAATAACATTTTTATATCGCAAATTTACCCAAGACTTTTGGGATAAGATATTCACGTGGGCAATATATGTGTGACTTATCACAACCAAGTTAGAGCGCCGGACATAATAGCCAGCTCCTTACAACATATGTAAATATGTAAATATTTTATTAAATATTAACTCTTATGATATTTCGCCCCAGTTATTTTCACCCCGATTTACGTGATAAAAATGGCTGGAATCAGATTTTCGTAGATTTGTGTGGTTGAGATTTCCTTCTGTCTCGTTACAAGGTTTTGTTCCCTTTACTGCGAAAATGAATCTTAATATTTTGTAGTATGCAAAAGCAATTTGACGATGAATTTTCATTTTCAACCGAGCCAATCCACCACCTCAAAAGGTTTTTTTTTTTTTCTCTAAATTGTTGAGAAATTTGAAGTATTTTCTTTTTGATTTGGAAGGTCTAACCTAAAATAGAATTTTATTAGAGCTGAATGAATTTATTGGTAAGAACTAAAAGAAAATATTACAAAAATTTCCCATTTTAATATGTTACCACTATAGTTTTACAATTAAAATGTCGTTTTTATATTCCGGTAAGATATCACTCTTTCGAGCTAAATGCAGCGAAAAAAGGTTACAGTATACTACTGCATTTCGTAATCCAAACTCAAAAATTCTCTTTACGAACAAATCAAACGAACAGATAAAATTTCACAAACCAAGTATTTACTAAATAATTTTCTCAATATTGCCAATTGTTGAGTTTTATGGATAATTCCGCAAAAGCTACCTCAAAATTGCGTTACTAGTTTGTATGCTCATGCTATTATGTGCAGATGATCTACTGCTGTGTGTTCGTGGCTTCCGGATATCACGAAAGGCTTTCACGGTGGAGTTTTGGAGTTCATATAATGGAGACTTGATGTTTCGTTGTTATTAAGGCGTACTCTAATATTCAAGAAGTTCTTTTTTCTTAACCTATATGTGGTCAAAAAAAAGGTGTGTATGAAAACAGAATGTCTGTTTTGACGTGAATAGTTCTTTAAATATGCAACCATAGTGAGAGGGAATCCAGAAAATCCGATGATAAATCCGGGGGATAGAGTTTGGCATCGCAGCTCCGAATCTATCGTCTACAATCAAAATTAAATTACACCACTCGATTACCAAAGGATCAAAGAATACATTACGTCGAGTGAGGACTGCGAAGCTACGCTTTTTGAGAAAAAGGGGGGGGGGGGAAGGGAGGTGGTACAATTTTGAGTTAGTTTCGCCGCGTCTCATAACTTCCGCGTAGTATTACTTTTGAATAGGAGAAGCTACGACGCTCCTTTAAGTTTCAATCGACATATCTTGTCAAGGTCAATAGATTGCGTGTAAAAAAAAATATGTGGCGTGGTTATGGTGGAATTATATGAGTTTAATATAACAAATTAAGAAAACTGAACACAATGTCGGCCTATGATCTTCAAAAAGCCAAGTCGACATACAGACATCGTATACGGTTGGAAGTAGCATCTCAAAAGTAATCCAGTTATATGTATAAAGCCCCATATGATCGAGTGATGCGGTGCCGTAAAAATAAAAAATCATCAAGGCGTGCGAGTGTATTAACGTAGACGTATTCACGCAAAACAAATGGCCGTGTCCCCAACACAGCCAAACACCATTTTTTCTTACAAGAATCCGTCTATTTTCGTTACGTTAAAGTAAACCGTGAACTCATCTAACCTGAAAAACTAACGTGAATTCTGTACAATAATTCTGTCGGTTTTTTTTTTCTGTAATTCTGTTGGTCATGATTGCACTGTACCCGCCTAAAATACGCTATGTTCACTTTTAGCTCCCAACCAATTAACTGAAGAGTTGATTGTGTTCAATGTAAAATACAATATAATTGAGCATGTAATGGGGCACACTATCCGGCATGTTCAATGTGCAACTTTTCCAAACAAATTATTGTGTTACATATTTTTATTAGTTGTATTTTTATAACAGAGCTATACATAAAATACATGCAATGTTACGACTCCCACAAAACTTACTTATTTTAACCTTGCCAGAGGGATCAAAGAGTTAAATATGTCACAATGTTATATGTAGTAAATAAGTTAATTTGGTTATACAATCTACATAATACTATTAACCAAATATTAAATAATAGGTACAAAACATTTACTGACTAACATATTAAGAGGAAATTGGGTTTGAACTCTTGACCACTTGGTGAAATACAAGCTTGTTGATAAATAAGCTTTAATACTTCTGGCACATGCTGTTTATGTTAAAAGACAGTTTTTCTTAGTGACGGTGTTTGATGACAATGTTTAGAGTGTTAATGTAATGTATTTATGAATGACTATCTTTGTACCATACAATGCTACAGCTAAATACATGGTGAACAGTTTACATTAAGTTAACTCCTTCATTCGCAATTCTTAATTCCACAGTATAAGTAAATGAAGCTGAAAACAAACTTAAACAAAGAGTAGAGTAACTACCAATCAGCAGAATGAGTTCAATAATACGGCATTTGGTTTTAAGGCAAAAGTTACTATGTAAAGTTTTCCGACAAGAATGTACGTCTTAAGGAGGCATGATTGACGGTTAGAATATCGTGCACTGTAATTATCTCAGTTCTGAAGAGAGAGACTCGAACAATCAACATTGTTCATCGCTTTTTCGCTAATGTATTATATGAAAACTACGATGTGAAGTAGTTAAGTCATGATCGCGGCCTTCACTAAAAACACGCGCTTTCGCTAAGTTGCCTCACATTACTGTACACTCCGTACACTGTGCATGTGGGGTTTGCCTTTATTTTTTCTGCACAATTCTATCCCCTCCCTGACGTCATATTTTCCTATCTGACTAGACTTACATGTTCTGTATGTATTTCCCGAGAAAAGTACCTCAGTCAGTTAGTAACCGCCTTTGTTTGAGAAAACTTTACTACTGGACTATACCTCATGCAACTTGCGCATTCTAGTATTCTGTCTGCAATGCCTGCTCACAATTCTCTAAACTCACTACCATTTCAAAAATAAATGGGCATCTCTGTGGTCTTAGACTGTAACAAAACACAACGCAAAAGCATAGGAATACTGCCGACTAATATATTTTTTTAATAATTGAGTTACATAAAAAACAAATTGCTCACATTTAAAGCATAGTGATGCATTACACGTGTTTGCAGTTTACAATCAGTAAGATAAATCATTCCGTTACAAATTTTTGTAAACATTTGACTAAAAAGAACACTTCTTCCTTTTTGACATCCCTGCCTCATTCACTTAATAATTAAAATCCAGGAAACCAAACAGCAAATTTATCAGAATAGTTAACAGAGAACCACCACATGGTAACTTATTCTGGAATGTAGCCACATTCCTTCGTGTTTACAATCATGGAAAAATGTTTGCGTAGCTTTTCCTTTAAAATAAAAATCCTGTCAGCGTTTTCGTGCTCCACTGTCAATATTTCACTCTTGAAGAACGACAAACGTGTGTTTATATTGCCATGGCATGTTTCACATTTGAGGTAAAACACTGCTATGGTAAGATGGCACGGGCGGCAAAATGATAGTTACTTTCCTGGAGCCACTACAGAAACCAACCTTCAACCCACTTCAGTTACAAAAATGCGCAGCACATACGCGTTGTCTGACTACCTAGTTAATTTATTTTACTCTACTGCTTCCTTCGCTATGCAAACTGCCAATGTTTTCGCAAGTTTCTCTTGTGTCACTCGTCACTCAGAGTTCACGTAATATAATAAAGTACACAGCTTGTCTATCTCTGTATGACTTAAGTGAGTCGTATATAAATAAAATATTTACTCCGCAATCCACGAAATAGAAAGTTGCATATTAAAACAGTATTTCTTATCACACTGCAACATCGGTTAAACCATGTTTATATTTCGGATAAACAACTCGTATGCTGTCCATAAATACGAAATTCCCTTAATTAAAACTATGTGTTCCATGCTTCTTAATTGCATGTTAACCTTCAATTTATGTTGGCAACTGTATTGAAAAGTCACTTTTCTGTAGATGGGATAAGGATAACACAGCACTATAAACCTGCAAATTGATACCTTTAACGTAACCGAAATCTGCGTGACTGGTTTTATTCAGAAAGGCATAGGAATGATGACTAAATTTAATTTTTGTGCTGTGTTAAACATCTCACTTGCTTTCAAATTTTCCAAGAATGGTTTACTGGAAAGCATATTCAGTGTAATTCAGTGTGTCCCAGGCAATTATGAATTCTTCACTAATTGAGTAGGTCACCCAGTTTTCAAGACGATATTGTGCCAGTATTTCACAAAGGTGATCACTGCCAATGAGTTGTACGTCCCAACTAGCATTCACGCTTGTTCCGATGGGGATTGCCCACGAAGCGTCCGTTATTAATTGATTTAAATATCAAATCTTCTGTAAATAAAAACTAATGTAATGTGCTGTGCAGAAGGAACGGCTGAATCATGACTCCAGCAACTTCAGAGAAGACATCTCTCCAGCGATGAAACTGAGCTGGCAATGGCCACGTTCTGGAACTCGGGTGCAACCGAGGTGAGTTATAGGCTGTTCACATTAAACTGAGCACTTTCGAAAGCCCTGCTTGGAAACTACTTTTCTAATTACATTGTATACATCCACCATGTGTCAATTTAACATGGCCATCAGCCTGATAACTTTATTTATACGGCGGTAATGGTGAACTGCGAAATTATAGGAAAAGTAAACGTATTACAAATTTACTAACTTTATAAAAAAATTAATAAAAACAGGAAGGCAAAGCAAAGCAATCATGTCAGTATCCACAAATGTTTACCAAACACGTCTTATTCAACGTAAAGCAATCGAACCACTTTCTCTCTGACGTTACCAACTTAACTGAGCTCATGCCAGACTTCGTGCCCGTTAAAATATATGCAGATAGGTGTAGTGACAGTTTTCAAAGGTTGATTTCAAATGTTCTCAGTTTACTGTGAACAACCTTTAAGTAGTGTGCGGTCGGCTGGAGGACCATCGACGTGCTCACTACGTCGAGACGACAACTAGGCATCTCCCTCGGTAGCATATCACCGCTGCAGGTTGGCAGCCCGGCAGCAAGGGAGCGTCGTCCTGGTGCGCCGCCCCAGGGTCCCGGGAGACGCGAGTCTCAGGACGACAGCACTGCTGCCAACATCGCACACACCAGCAGTGCGCACGAGTAGCTCAGGCGTGTACCTCCGCCATGCTGCATCGCGGCCGGGTGCTCCCCTGCAACCATCGCATTATATTAGACACTCTTTCATTATATATTATATACATACATATATATTTAGTCCATTCACAGTTACTTCAAACTTTTCTGAAGCCATGCTTAAGTTATACTTCCATAATATATTTCCGCCCCGTCTATATTTTTACACCAAAAGGACACCCACCGCATTCGTGCGCATTGAGTGTAATAATATTTTGCATAACAATTATGTATTACTAGGCATTACCAACACAACTATTTTCTCACTATTTTTAATTATATAAATTAAAAATAAAATATTGTAATTTATTAATGAAATATAGGTCACGGTTAAATTTATTATAAAAATTATATTTATATTAACACACGTATAGAAAGCTTGTGCTACGTGACATACTTAGGAAACAACAAAACACGCAATGCATGGGGAGACTTTTCAAAGGTATGATTAATAAAGTGTAACGAGACCGCGAATAGACTATAATACCCATTAAATAACATTTACACGTTGAAATAGTATTATTTACTAACATTTGTTTTGTTAAATTGTTGTTTGCGGAAATATCTCAATAAATAAATGTTCTGGAATACCACTTGTAACCAGAAAAGGTAAAAACCAACTATCAAATACCGCATAATATTAAGTGTATTAAAAAAAAAGAAAACAAATCGTCAAACGTTGAAAACAAATCGCATATTTTAGAGCTTACGTAACCATAAGTCTGTACTTATATAGGTGGGCTTTCATCACAAGTAATGACGTTCCACTGACAGAGATATACGTAATTTGCACATTACATCACAACGACGGGAACAACGCAAACCAGTTCAGCGACTTTCGCGTAGGAGCGAAGAGGCTCTAGGGGCATGTGTTTATTATCGCACGTAAGGGCCCCTCGCTTCTGCGACTTGAACTCGCAAATCTGCTTCATGTACACAGGAGCCCAAGTAAGAAATTTTAAATACCTTAATGCCACGTCAGGTCATAATGAGTCACTGCGACAGGCCCTCCCGAGGTCGCGATGTGCATTTCCGGTCAGCTTAATTACTCGTAAATTTTATATATAGTAATAGGATAGTGTTACAAGTTGCTGGTATGCATAGCTTTCCTGGCCCGGTCTCGCTCGCACGAGCTAAGGCGTGTGTCAATTCCATACTGGAGAACTGAGAAGTTCACGGACATTTACAAGGGAGCGTCACTGCCGCGATAAGTCTATTAGGACTCGTATCGCCTTGAGTCATTAAAGGGATTGAATATCTTGTGTTATCGT
Source organism: Dryococelus australis (assembly GCA_029891345.1). NCBI lineage: Eukaryota > Metazoa > Arthropoda > Insecta > Phasmatodea > Phasmatidae > Dryococelus > Dryococelus australis. The sequence goes on along the minus strand of CM057002.1, from coordinate 89,535,547 downwards.
TGCAAGAATGTTCTGCTCATCACCCTCACTTCTCTCAGCGTGTCTCGCGGTGCAGTGAACGCTCTAGATCCGGCCATAGAAATTCTTTGAGCCGCGATGGGCCTCCAAGACGACATTCCGGAGTTCGGAGGATTGCACTGTGCGAAGACAGCAGTGACGAACCAACAATGCGACGAACTGGTGAAGCGACGAATGGCGGCGATAGTGACTGACCAGCGAATGTAAGGTTTGCGGACTGCAAGCATTGATAGAGTGGATAGCAAAATATAGATTGAATATATGTAAATAATGAGTGTGAATTAAACGACTGTAACCAATATAGATACAGTGATAAGGACTTTAATAAAAAAAATTTATAGATATTGCGCTTAATGTAAATATCAAGATTAAAAGGGAAGATAGATAGTTAATAGTTGTAAGTAATCGATGTGTAAATATTTACACTATTATAAACGAATTAAAATCAAGTTTAGTTCTTATATTTATTTTAAGACCGCCGTTATACATGTGCGCAGATACGCCGCTGGCGTCTTGTGACACAGAAATGCGACGGAGATATTCAGTTATGAATTATGTTGGGCAATATGCAAGTGATTGGTGATATGGAAACAAATGAAATAGCTTCAGTCTTAAAATTGAGAGTGTCTTGTACAACCATCGCGGAGGATGTTAACTAGAAAAAAATGTCTGCAGGTTTGGATGCTCTGCGAGCATTAATCGAGGAGCAGCAGCCAAGTGAGCACAAGTCCAAATAGTTCGAGGGGAAATAAAAAAAGAAAAGTTAGTATAGTAAATAGCGAGTTAACAGCTGTGAGCGAATTAGTAGATATAAAAGTACGCACAGTTAAAATTGTAGAAAAAATAGATGATATTAGCGAATTTGTGAATCGTGAAATGACAGTGTTGATAAAAAATTGCACAGCATAATAGAAAAAATTTACAATGTAAGAGAAAGAATGGGCAGTGTCGAAGGTGAAACGAGAAAGTACATGAGTGCTGTGAAGAAGGAATGGCACGAATTTCTTCAGCAACAAAGATACACTACCACCACACATGCAACTGAGAAAAGGAAGGAAGCAGTGCAAATCGTAACCACAGCAGCAACCTCAGAGGATAGTCAGCAGCTCTGCGGCATTGGTTTCGCACATCCAGGTGTGAGAAAGGCTGTCTTAATTTAGCCAACCCTCTACGATGGCCGGACTTCTTGGCTGGAGAACCAACATCAGTTTGAAGTAGTTGCCACAGTGAATGAGGTTTACTACCCCGCGGCTGTACCGAGAGGCGCCGCACTGAGCATACTACAATCTCTGCCAGAGCGACAGCAAATGGAGTACCCCACACTGGTGACGGCCTTGGAGTTACGTTTCGGTGACCGTTACCTGCGAGATTCCCACCATGTCCAACTACGAATTCTCATCCAGCAATCAGGCAAACCACTAAAGCAGCTATGGCAAGACATCATGCAGTTGTCCTACCTTTCCCTGGAAGAATGCCCCGAGGAGGCACGCGGCATCATCACAATCGACTTCTTCATCGATGCGATCGCCGGCACAGAGGTACGGCAAGCGGTACGTCTGGCTGCATTCCAGAACATGCAGGGCACCCTGCCCCGAGCACTAGTGGTGGAGTCGGCAAGACAGGAGGCCACACCCCGACGTCCGGTATAGACATTAATGTCGAATAACGAAGATGGAAATTGCATCAATAAAACACTGAAGGAGATTCAAACGACCATGAAAAACATCGTTTCCAGGACCCACGTACAGAGCTTCATGGCTCCCCCCCCCCCCCCCTTAGACTGAGCCTACAACAGCAGCAGTAACAAAAGCAGTGGGAAAAGAAGGGGTGAGAGGAAAGTGAGAATACAAAGCGTTCGGAAAACTTGTCAACACCGACCTTGGAGAACGAAGGTCCATGACTGCTAGGGAAAACGCCACAATTTTGATATAGGTGCGTTCGGTGAAACAGGATTTGGAAGCGAAATTGGCGGGTAGATACCTGAATAATGTTCCTTGCCACATGGTTGTAGACATTGTGCTGACCATATTAGTAATGCAGTCAGACACCCAAGTGCCTTTCCCTCAACGATTGCCCGACGACAGTATGGAAAATTGCTATTTTACTAGAATAATAGGTCAGACCATACCAGTTAGAGGTAAGAAAAGAACATGAACTGTAAGCTTGGTGACAGCCTAGTGCATGATATCTACATAACATAAATAGAGGATGAGTGTATTTTGGGGCTTTATCTCCTACATATGCTGGGTTGCTGTGTCGGTTCTCGACTTGTTATGCTATGGGTAGGTTGTACCTACTTGGTGGTGTCAACATGGCAGAACTTGTTCTCGCCATTGAGATGCTTAATAGTCTGTTATCAACACACTTTCCTATCCACTTTTAGTGAAAGTGTCATTTCAGGCAGATGTCAAGGAATATTGTTCAGAATTTTGGGTCTAACTGAGCCAGTGGAGGAAGTTAGTCTCCTGCCAGGCAGCACCATAGTAGCAAGAACTTCTTGGTATTTACAAATTCTGACAGTGTACCAGTTAGCATAATTAATTTGTCCTCTATCAGAAGTGGTGGAGGAAGTGCTAGTAAGAAAAAGAGAAAATCTTAACTAGCGACAGGAGAAAGCTCGCTCTCTCTCTCTCTCTCTCTCTCTCTCTCTCTCTCTCTCTCTGAATTACTGTACACAAATAGGGATTAGGGATTCCTTCTCGTGTTGAAAAACTGACATTGGAACGACTAATGTGACCCGCCACCAAATTGATACAGGAGATACAGGACCATCAATCAGTAACAAAGACAACTGCCACTAGCTTCGCAAGATGTAGTTGAGGGAATTCTGAAGGAAATGAAGGAGTTAGATAGATCCATCACTTGGTCCATAGTCTTTCCCCATTGTAATTATTAAAATGAAAGAAAGCTCTATGGTGGTTTGTGAGGATTATTACCAGCTTAAATATGTGAAAAAGAATTATTTTTATCTACTTACAAGGACAGACGGCACACTGAACAGCCTAGTAAGCTCACAATAGTTTTATACACCGTATATGAAGAGTGGGTATTGACAGCGAGAGATGGCCCCGAAGGACCACGAGAAGACTGCATTTGATGTCCAAGCGAAAGGAACCTGTCATTTTATAGTTATGCATTTTGAGCTGTGTAATGCCCCTGCCACTTTAGATTGCTTGATGCAAAGTAAGTGAAGATATTTGGGCAGCTCCCAACAGTGTGGTTTTGGGAACCACTTGATGGAAACATTTCTCCCTTTAGCTACCTGTCCTGTTTACCTAGATGACGTCATTGTGACAGGACAGACATTTGAAAAGCACCTATCCCACGTCTGTATTCCAGGAAGTGGGTACAGCCAACATAAAATTAGTTCCTAAGAAAGGCCACCATTCAAAACGAAAATAAATTTCTTGGTTCATGAATTGTCTGCCAATGGAATCGATACAGAACATGAGAAAAATAAAGAAATTAGATGTAAGCCGACACAAACTGACAAAAACTAAGTAAGGAGTATTCTGGGACCTGGATTCGTAATGATCGCCCAGCCACTGCATGTATTGACCGAGGCAAAATTGAAAGTGCGAAGCTGCTTTTATTAAGCTAAAGGAAACTTTGATAACTTCTCCAGTCCTGTTGTTCACAATAAGAAAGGGAAAATTTATTTAGGGTTCCGAGCTATTATCTCTGATTTAGGCTGGGAAGGAAAGACCACCAGATTACTCCTGTAAGGTATGAGAAATTACTGTGTTACATAAAGGTAGCTTCAGGCACAGGTGAATACAATTTTATACTTCACTACCTTAATGGTCGACACTTTATTCTAAGAACCGACTGTGCTTCATTATGCTGGCTACTTAATTTCAAGAACGCCGAATGTCAAACAGCTGGGTGGATACAGCATCATCAAGAATACGACTTTTAAAATAGCAGAGATTTGGACGCCTTTACAACAATGCAAGTACACTTTCTAGAAGACCATGTGAACACCGGGAAGAAAAGTCTTGAGTTGATGATACACAGGGGAAAGAATCAATTTCTGTATCTTGTGTTGGGTACCCTAAATGGAGCGTTTAGTGTATTAGGAAAGATCAGATATAATATCCCACCTTGAATCCATTACTAAAGTAGACGGAACCTCTCTGTCGGCCAAAATAGGAAGACATATCCAACTTGAACAGAGCAGTCAAAACATACTGGGCAAAATGGTAATCTATGGTACTGAATAATGGGGTGCTTTAAATGGATTGAATCACTAATGATTATAAATACAAATACTTACTGTTGGTCCTTCCAAAATGTAGCATCCATGATATAGTAAAGAAACTGCATAACACTGCAGCCGGTGGTCATATGTTTTAATAGGACCGTCGACAGAGTTCGACTTATATTCTACTGGTTTCATTACTGAGAATATATTGACAAGTAGTGCCGAATATGCGACACCTGCACAGCAAGGAAGGTATCAAGGATTAAGGGACAGAGTCACCCCCAAAAATACATTGTTGGAGCCATATTCGTTAAGGTGGCAGTATATATTATTGTCCTCTTGCCTGTCCCAGAGAGAGGTAATCATTTCTTGCTGGTGGCCCAAGATTACTTTACTAAGTGGCCTGAAGTTATTCCCCTCCCAAACCAAGAAACACATTCTGTGGCCGACGCACTCGCTGAGCATCTCTTCTTGAGGTTTTGAGTGTCAGTAGAATTACATTCACACCAGGGAAGAAATTTTGAAGCTTCTGTTTTACAGAATGGAACAAAAGATTCTAGGCATGAAAAATACTAGGACTACAGCATTATACCCTCAGTCGAATAGAATGGTTGGGAGACTTTACCGCATTCTTGAGAATGATCTGTCGACTTGGCAGAAAACCGAAAGGGCTCGTATTAAAACATACCATTGTTTTTCCTTGCTTACCGTTCGGAAATTCTCCAGTCTACAATGGTAGCGCTATCAAGGGTGCTGTTTTGAAGAGAGCGACGCCCCCTTAGTAACCTGAAGCACATGACTATGCAAGCGATTTACATACCAGACTAGTTCATTTGTATTATTTTTCTCGACCGCACGTTAGATTAAATAGTGACAGAATGAAGATCCAGTAAGATTGGAGAATGTCGAGCAAGGCATTTCAAGAAGGGCAACAGTTGTCGCTGTAAAATCTACAAAGGTTAAAAATGTGGTACCTAAATCTACAAAAATTTCGTGAATGCCATTACCGCATCCTTAGAATATCAATGATGTTGTATATGGATTTGTCAGAGGATTTAGGCGGTATCGTAGTTTGTCTACATTGACCGAATGGCACTCGATGGTTGTCTACATTGACCGACTGGCACTCGATGGTTGTCTACATTGACCGACTGGCACTCGATGGTTGTCTACATTGACCGACTGGCACTCGATGGTTGTCTACATTGACCGACTGGCACTCGATGGTTGTCTACATTGACCGACTGGCACGCGATGGTTGTCTACATTGACCGACTGGCTCTCGATGGTTGTCTACATTGACCGACTGGCACTCGATGGTTGTCTACATTGACCGACTGGCACTCGATGGTTGTCTACATTGACCGACTGGCACGCGATGGTTGTCTACATTGACCGACTGGCTCTCGATGGTTGTCTACATTGACCGACTGGCACTCGATGGTTGTCTACATTGACCGACTGGCACTCGATGAAGGCCCTGATGTTGTAGAGTCTATTCGGCACGAAGGCGACTTTTAACAATATTCTTACACGCGATATAATCTAATGGATAAAATTTTAGATTTGACTTTGAACATTTTTCTTCTAAGGAAACGGTGCCGGAAAGCCTAAAAATTATTTTTTAAACCTTTGGCAAAGTCAATTTTTAGCCCCTTTTAATATTTTAACATGGCAAAACTAAAAAAGATTTGGTTGCAGATTTTTTTTTACATTTCCTTAAAAGTAGCGGTATTACCAGAAAATATATTTTTTGAGGTACGCGTATACGTTGGAACACCGATATTAAATTCAATACAATAATTTTCTATGGCGTCACGCTAAAGATGTGGTCACAAAAAAATGCAATAATTTGTATTCGTTTGAAATGCCGTTCAAGTTGCATACATTTCACGCCAGTGCTCTTCTATTGAATAGGAAAATTTTCCTTGCATATATTTGGCCCATGGCATGCCGAAATCTAAATTTTAGCGTTTTTGGGGCGGATAAATAAAATTAACAAACCTATTTACAGAAAATGTTACAATGGTAGCTGAAATGTCGTGTTTCTATTGATTTTACTGTATGTTTTACCAATTTTATTTTCCGAAAAAAAATCTTTTAACTGTCATTATTTTAAGCAAATATTATGAATTAGGAAATTCTTCAAGGCGTCATTTTAAAGATTTCTCTAACTATTTCATGGTATATTGTTGCAGTTTGGTTTATCTATTTGCTGTTCTTTAGATTACATAAGTTGATAGTTTTAAAAATATTAAATTTATGAATTTGTGCTTGGTGTTGAGCATAAAATATGCATTATAAAATTGAATATGTGAGGAAATATTATTTTGTGTAACGTCTATAAATTAAATGGTTTTCCGTTCAATTATAAAATAATCAACTGTCTTTTGATCAGCGCCCTTATTTATAAGCTCTTTCTTGTAATGCAAAAGTCATCGCTACTCATAACTACATATACTTCAGTACACTCTGGCACGCTGGCTCCAAACTAAGTTGGCAGTAAATTAATAAAATACTTCTTGAAAGCTCAACATATTACGAGTGTCATGTTTAAGTCTATGGCCGTTGAAGATAATTATTTACAACCCTTATAATATTAATTAGCATATTATAGTCCATGGTTATTTACAACCTTTCTGAAGCAGTGCTAAGGTTCTACTTTCAGAATATTCCTCCACCTCATGCAAACAAAGCTTAACTGAGTCTAGACAATTATACCACATGGAGGACGCACCCCATTTGTGAGCGCTCCGTACAATACTATTTTGCATGAAAGCCATTTCTTACTTGGCAATACCAACATATATATTTCATCTTTGTTTTAATGTTTATTATTTATGAACATCTGCTAAATTACGGATAAAATGTAAGTAAAGATTCTATTTACGCAAAATAAGGTAACATAATGTTGACACAAATTAAAAGCACTGCGATACATGGCATATTTAGGAAATAGTTGGGGTGATTTTTCGGAGGTTTGATTCAAGAAGCGCGAAGAAACTGCGAATAGCCTATAGTAGTTATTTAGTTTTATATAGTAACTAGGGGACCTACCCCATGACCTTTTTTTTGTATTGTCACAGGGCTAGAACAGTTACCATGTTAAAAAATTTGGTCATCATACAAATTCTGAAAAAAATATTGCATAGACATATGTAGATAATAATGAAATGATGTGAAATTAACTCAACTTTGAAGAGACTGCAGTACCATTTTATATTTCTCTATCCACTTGGCCACTGCGGCCCTACTTAACATAATTCTATCCACTGAGCCACTAAGGCCCCATTTGATATAGTTCTATCCACTGAGCCACTGCAGCACCACTTGGAATCTCTCTATCCACTGAGCCACTGCAGCCCCACTTGGAATCTCTCTATCCAATGAACTACTAAGTGTGTGTGTGTATATATATATATATTATATATATTTATACACTTAGCCACTGCAGCCCCACTTAATATAGTTATATCCACAAAGCTCCTGCGACCCCAATTAATATAGTTCTATCCACTGAGCAACTATATATATATATATATATATCCACTTGGCCACGGTGGCCCCACTTGATATAGTTCTATGCACTAAGCAACTGCGGCCCCACTTAACATTTTTCTATCCACTGAGCCACTAAGGCCCCACTTAGAATCTCTCTATTCACTGAGCCTCTGTTGCCCCACTTAACTGATCCAACATTGAAGCAAGGCATTTAATGCAAACATAAATTATATTCCATTAACTTCATATCTCTATGCAATAAAATCAATGCATTATTACAAAACTTTTCATAAGGAAAAAGGAATTAAAATATTAGTTTTTAGCGTAAAAGGTAATGATTGCGTAATCTGATCTTGCTGAAATACGAGCTTGAACTGTATTTTACCCTGAGAATTCGCTCTGCAAAATTTGAAGAATTTCTGTTAAGTTTCAAGGGACTTAGATGTATTAAAGACTGACAGACAGACAGAGATCGTCTACTTATTATATTGCATACTTTTATTTACTACTAGCAGGCCAGTGCTACTTCGTTAGCATGATATTTAGGACTTTGAATCAACCTAACTACTTCGCGTGGGAAGGAAAGGAGGACAGCCCATAGAAGAAAAAGTAGAAATGAAGGATTTTTTTTAAATATTTTTTTTTACTATGCAGTAATCCTAAGAAAACCTTAATCCAGTACCTACTTACATCCCTCATATATCATATCGCTCTAGCCACTGCGGCCCCATTTGATTTATATCTATCCTCTCAGTCACTACGGCCCCACTTGATATAGTTCTATCCATTAAACCACTGCGGCCCCACTTGGAATAACTCTACCCACTGGGCCACTGCGACATTTTGGAAGGGAAGGAGGACAGACCATAGACAAAAGAGAATAAATTATTGAACTTTTTTAACAATGCTTTTTTTATGCAGTAATATAAATCCTGATAAATGTTTAATCCAGTACCTATGTACATCCCTGATCATCATTTTTTTTCCGGAATCGTTTGAGATATCTCGATGAAACAAAGACTAAGTTGGTCATGGGGGTTTTTATCTATAGACTGTATAAATTTGATGTGAATACATTTAGTGGTTTTTGAGTTAAATCCAGTCGGACAGACAGACAGACAGACATGAAAAAAATAGCATTAGATATGGTTTAGTTATCAATTATACAATATGAAAACTAATTAAAAGTTGAAAGATCGAAAATCACAGATAGACACTTCTATTTTATTTAGTAGAATACATAAATGAAAATAATTATATTTTCTTTTCAATTATACTATTTCAGAATAGAACATTTATAAATATTACTTACAAAATGAGGGCTAATAAATCGCAAATATGACGTATAAATTACAAATAATTTTTCGTGGCAGTCACGCCCATTCCACCATCTTCTGTTTTTCAGGAAAGGCAATAACATAACTAATAATAAAAACTGTCATATAGTTATACTATAGTTTAAACACTCAATAAAATACAAAATATGTTGTTTCGTTGTAAATAATTTTACCTTGGCAAGGGAAAAACAGCGGTTTATTATAATAAATGCAAAAATTGTAATGAAAAACTATATATAAACTTCATTTTAATGGCGAAAACCTCTTTTAGTGATAGTTTTATGTCGTGAGTCGGACCGTTATTCGTCATCTAACTTCACAACTAGCACTGTTTTTAGGTGGAATTCAGAAATAATATGAACAAGAAAAGGATGTACACCAAAATGTGATGTTTCTGATTTGTGTCATACAAATGTTTTCTTCATTTTATTGAAAGGAACCAACATAATTTGATATATATTATAAGCTGAAAAAATGCAAACAGTCTGTTTTCTGTAAATTTTCCCGATTTCTTTTTATATTGACTTTACCCCACGTTCATAATCTAGTTACAATATTAAATGGCATTTTGAATTAATTGAAACTATTTCTAGTGACATCAGAGCTCCTAACATTATGGAAATTCAAAACATATTATTCTATTTACCAAGTAAATAAAGATCATCTACCTTCAAGTTACTTTTGCCAAAAGTTACTTTTGAAAAATGATTTGAATGTCGTTTTTATATTAATTAAATGTTTTCTAGGATGTATACTTTTATTTCTATGGACTGTTTAGTGTTATTATAATTGCTATTTTAAGTACACAATTGCTGTATGAAACTAAAATATGTCTTGCCATCCCACTTCAAGTAATATCTTGTATTCATTTACGCACTCATTTCAAAAATATCGCTGACATTGATACCGATTTACTACATGATATACTAGGTGACAGTGGTACTGCTACGAAATCATATTGTGTAGTTTAAAAATGTATAATAACACAGATTCATATAGGCACATCACGATACTGAGAGAATAATTACACACTAGTTCTTGTTACAAGGTAACTAATACACGAAATACATAAAGGTCATCGTATTTGTTGACAGATTATTGCTCCAACACACTCATCCATTATGGCGTTATACTATGAGCGGGTGAATTTTGAACAATATCTAGCACGGGGTTCTCATCCGATAAGTTAGGTGCCTCAAATTACGTACGATGAAAACCTTCTAATAATAATTATTAACACGATATCAGAATGGTTGAAATGTGAGCAGAAGCACACATTTTCGTGATTCCATTAACTCTAAACAAATTCTTACGAAGTTTTCTGTACGACACAGAAACCTATTTCTACTTAAAGCAGTTTTTTTTATATCAGCAGAGTATTATTTTAAATCAAAGAGAAGGGTACACAAACATAGGTTTGCAGTTAATAAATAATTTCTTTGTAAGTTTTGGTTTTATGGCAACATTGCATTGTTTTATAATAAAGAAATAAACATTCCATGAGCTGGTTTCTTTCGCAGTAAAGAAATATTACTCCGCACCAAAGGTAACGGTTTAGCTATAATGAAGGTTTCCTGTCAGTCATTGTAGTTTTCTGTACGTTAATGTTGTCCCAACACTAACATTCATAAACCAATACATTCTGCTGTTACGAAACTTCTACAGTCCTAATGCAAACGCTTAATATCATTTTGAATAGCAGCGAGTCTCCAAATCACTAACCTCAAATCCTCCCAAGAGGAGGCGTATTCAGACTCGTGTCACTACTTGCACAATCTACCTGTGTGCAATACGGCAAAGTGGTCGTTTTGGTGAAGGCCGCTAGGCTGATAACACGGGGGTGCGATTTCGGGTATTGAACCAGTAATAGTTTTTTTTTGTGAATATTATTTTGGAAGCTCGGTTACTTCTTTCTTATTTACTAATCACGTCAAGATTTTATTTGCGCACAATGTCCATTATTTTTAATATATAAATTTAAAACTTTCCGACTTCGCCAGTAGTCACTTAAGCTGAGGGCGCTCGGGCGGAAACAAACTAGGTTTAAATCTCAATCAGACATTTACCTTTACTCTATATTAATCGACACTTTTGAGCGTAAGTGGAACTTAACAATTATTTAGTTACAGCAACCAAATCTTACAGCTTGGGACAACCGAACAGAAACAATATAATTTGGTTTCAACAACAAAATATTTCGTTGCTCCTATAAAACCAATAATTGGATTACGTCAAATGAAATTAGTTTGATTCAACAAAAGGTTTTTGTCAGTTTACAATAGGAAGCTATGTAAATGTAGTTTGGTTTGTTTCGTGCACGTGAGAGTGGTTACCCTTGAGCACGTGAACGAGGATGGTCCTGGGGTTGGCGTTCGACGGGCTGCAAGTGTACTTCCCCGAGTCAGCGGTGTCCGCCTTCTGGATCAGCAGGTAGCTGGTAGTGATGTCGCCCTTCTCTGTGATCACACTCACCCCTCCCGGGGAGAGTCGTAGTTGATCTCCTGCCAAACACCACATCACCCCCCAATCTTTACCTACGTTAACACAATATCTCACATCATTTAATACAGAACTATTTTGTGCCCTAACGTGTTCGACTGCTGCTCACCAAAAAATTCATTAATTTATTATTCGTAAGATTATTTACAAGTGTTCTTTCCCCAAACAAAAAATTTTTTAGACCGCATTGTTGTTTTTTTACTAATGATATGTCAAAATAACAATTGAAGTTTTTTCTGGAAGTACAAATAATAAAAGTTAACTCTCTTACCGAAATACGATACTTCACATTGCAATAAGATACAGTAAGATACTTCACAAAATATTTAAAATTACGTATTTTCGCAATTTCGAAAAAAAGTTCAAATATTAAAATTCACATTTTTGCACGATTTTAATTTATCGTAAGTAATAGTTTTTTTTTCTCGTACAGTACATTTTGCTCACTACGCTTTAAAATGTTTTATTACTTGACTTTTCAGACACTCATGCTATATAGTGGGTATGCATTTATCATACCGATATTGGAATATAAACAAAACTAATTTTTCACCCAATCAAGAGAATAATGAATGTTCCCATATGCTCGTTTTATTACTGAGCTAGGAAACAACAGATGTCTTCCAAACTACCGATGTGGTTGTCAAGTTTTCTGTCACAGAGATTGTGCGACTCCAATGGCCATATTTGATTTGAGCATCCCAAGATAAAAAATTGTCATTTTGACATACTGTGATGCAAAAACTATGCGGTTTAATTTTTTTATACGCGGAAAGAGTGGCTACAAGTTTACCAGTTTTTTGTGCAAACATAAAATAAGGAATTTCTTGGTGGCCAAAGCCTTTAAATGGGAGAGTTAGATGACCAATTGAAATTATATATATATATATATATATATATATATATATATATATATCCACTAATTCACATTTGAAATTAATTACTGAAAAAGTGACATTGCCAGATAAAAGTATATTACTCAGATGTATTTGAGAGAAAATAACGAGTTTTTCCACTACTGTCGCTCCGTTGTCATCGGTAGAAGGTTTTAAATAATAAATTTGTCTTTATTGCTCATGGTAAACAAATAATGGTACACCATTATTATTACCATTACTCACTCATCTGACTGATAAACTATGCCTTGTCATGAAATAAATTTCAATAATGAATACTGAATAAAATTGGTCAATCAAAACTGGTAACACCACAATGCTATGTTATCTCTATTCCATAAGCATATGCATGTCTATACTATGCACACAAAAGTTTTTTAATATTGAATTGCATAATCTCTGATTGATTGTTATGCGTTTTAAACCAGATTATGTGGAGAAAAGCTCTTTTCCCTTCCTGGCTATGATAAGGGACTGGAAATATCATGAACAGATTTCAAAATAGACTGAAATGCGAGCACCTAGAAATTTAGGTCAAGTTTGTTATTGGCCCACATTTTATTAGACTATTCTTTGAGAGTTCTGGGTCAGAAACTAAACTTCTAAAAGAAACAACAGAAACCCGTGCTCCTTGTTCCAGCTTAGAATTAGCAACTCGCTGAAGCCGCAGTCAGTGAAGAAGAGCTGATGTTATCGCATAGGTAGAACTTTGGAGTACAGCTTGCAGGTCAACGAAACGCACGAATTTTCCCTGCTCTAACAATGAGTCAGTACAGAGATGTAGGCTACCCCTAGTAATTTTCCCTGCTCTAACAATGAGTCAGTACAGAGATGTAGGCTACCCCTAGTAACTTTCTCGCAGTTATTATTTCACATTGGAAAAGTCACCATTATTAGGTCATTCCGCCCCAGGAATGTCAGCAAGACGGTGACAGTAGCGCATTCTAGGTGACCATAATAATGGCGCGTTATTTTACATTGCCTTTAGTAGTGTAGTGCCGAGCCAGATCCATCTGAAAGGTTCAAAGGACCTGTAGCTGAAATTGAACGCACATCCGTCGTGCGAGAGGTAACATAACTACTCACCATTCGCGGTTTCTTCACACTTTTTCAATCAAGCATTCGAAAAATCGCTGCATGTAAGCGGGGTTTTATGATTTTGTAGAAATGCATTTATCATAAGCGTTTTATTATTGTATCAACATAAAAATCTTTATTTTGCTTAAATTAAAATTTAGTGTATATTTTATTTATAACTCATAATATTTCATTTATTATTAATATGAAAAAAGTGAGAAATAGAGGTGTTGGTAATACCTTGTACGACGTAAGTCATATACAAAATGTATTACACTAAGTGCGCACGAATGTTGTCCCTTTGGTGAAATTCGATCAAGCTTTGTTTGCACTAGGCGGAGGAATATCCTGGAAGCAGAATATTAGAAGGGCTTCAGTAAAGTGTGAAATAGCCTACAATGTTAAACCGCGTGTTGCCATTTAACGGGAAAACATTTGCACGGTAAAATATAATTGGCCGTTTGCCACTGTGGCTAGACCAAATGATTAAATAATATGATTTTATATATATTTTAACCTTACAAAATTTCAGCAATGTAACCAAATAAATATGTCTAATTTTGTGTCCTTGACATCTGTGCAGTCACGGCATATCCGTTCAGTTAATTCTTAGTATTCGAGACAGCAATCAATCACATGCAAATTTAATGTCCAAAAGAGTATCAAAAGTATTTAAATACATGTTTTACAAATACGTGTGTGTATGTATTTTAGTGAAAAATAAGCTTTTTAGCTAACAATATTACAAAATTTGTTATATTCATTTAATTTAAATGCATATAGATCAATAAATTATATTATCTGTAATGAGCCAACTCGTTAAGATTAATACTTATAATTTGAAGATGCCGTTTTAGGGAAGACCGTATTTAAAATAACGGATCTACCTGAAACGTAACATACAAAGTTGTAACTGATGTCATACCAGTTATATCGTAGGGAAGAGAGAGAGAGAAGTATTATTTTTTTGACACCGGATTATACACTGAACTAAGTTTACGCTAAATTTTGAAAATAATGAAGATTCACATATACGCGTTTTATTACTGAGCTAGGAAACAATAAATGTCTTCAAAACAATCGTCGTGGTACTCAACATTTTCGCCACAGAGTTTCGTACAACTCTAATGACCATTTGAATTTTTTTGTTCTTTCAGTTTCCTAGACATGAAACATAGGCAAGTTCACGGCACTTGGTTGAGTAGAGAATCGCTGACGTCGCACGCCCCCTAGAACTCTGAGCCAACGATCAAATATTTGGAATTCGAGTGGCCAATCACACTGTCGTAAAGTCGTAAATCTTCGAAGTGTATTCTACCATCAGGCTAGATTCCACGTTCGCATACTTCTTCAAAACAGGAGAGTTTATAATACAATCTGAAACCTATGATTTCCGTATCTTTTTTATGTATTCCAAAGACTTTGGAGTCATGTTTGATGGTAAAGCATGGAGCGAAACAAGAAGAACTCTAAATTAGTGCAATTTTTCTAACGAAATATCCTTATATTCTTTTTAATTTTACAAATACGTTGCAAACATTAAAACTATTATTATTACCTCCTATAATTTCCTTTACCGTCTATAAGACTCTAAAATGCCTAATTATTATTATGGCTTGCTTACCAAATGAAAAGCAAAATAAAGAATTCCAAACCTTTTTTGGGAAAGAGTTCTTAAATATATGAATAGTCGAAAATTTTGTGAAACAATTCCCTATAATTACGTTTCAATACAGACAAACATTATATGTTACTTGCGCGCAATGTATTTGAAATATCATGGATGGCTCGTAGTCAATAAATAATAAATACGTCTTTAAGTGACATTTAATTCAGTACGCCAGGAAAGAAGGAATCGTTCAAATATAGCAGCTAACAGACGCATTATTTTGTCTCGAGGATTTGGAAAAATATGATACATATTTTTATTTCCAAACCAATCTGAGAAAATGCTGGGTACTATTCTTTTAAATTATGAATTATGTATGCCCTTTATAGAGCCACTGTTGAAAATAAATATTCATCCAATACTCCTATATAATTTTGAACTAAATTCTTCCATTGATGAAATTTTAATTTCATACGCATATATTCGGATTTTCACATTTTTGCTGTGCAAGTGACCTTTAGGAGGATATGAAATATTGAAATAAGAAAGGGAATTTAAAAAACACAGTGTACGCCTTTGTCCGAGTATTGCAAAAGATATTATTTAAATGAAGCGTTTATTACTGATGATGAGTGACTAGTATATAAATCAAATTAGATCGCCAGTTGGCGGTAGTGCATAAACTTATTCTGTTCCTCAATATCGTCTTTTTTTCTATAAAAATATCTTGAATTTAAAAAATATATATATGTAAAAAGTTCAGGAAGCACAAACATAAATCTTGCATGGATGAAATGAGAGAGAATTTGTGATCAGTCAGTGCGACAGGCCTGAGGGAGATGTGCGAATTCAGACACGGCCATGCTTCAGTTAGGGGCCACTTGAAGCGTAGCCTTGTTTCGCAACTAAGACGAATGCTTCAGTTAGGGGCCACTTGAAGCGTAGCCTTGTTTCCCAACTAAGATGAATGCTTCAGTTAGGGGACACTTGAAGCGTAGCCTTGTTTCACAACTAAGATGAATGCTTCAGTTAGGGGACACTTGAAGCGTAGCATAGTTTCGCAATTAAGATAAATGCTTCAGTTAGGGGCCACTTCAAAAATAGCCTTGTTTCGCAATTAGGATAAATGCACGGTTTACGGCCTTCCAAGGCCCGCTCAATCGACTCTTCATTCGCGCACTCGGACGTGCCAGGCGGTGAATTATATATCGGATGACATTTTTCCGACCTCCGCCCTTCCTCCCGGGGACACAAGTTTCCTCGCTCATTGCCTCCCCATTTTCCCTTCCGCACACTTTGTATGTATATAATTTTGGCAGGCAGATCTTTCTCTCACTCGCTGCGATAACTCGCTCGCGACAGCGCTAGTCAACATCACGCACCACATTTATCGAGCTTCCAGCGCCCCCCCCCCCTTTTTTTTCCCACCTGTTACAACCATTTTCCTGGAATTTTCCCTCTCTTGTTACCATCAGTTCTTTGCTTGCCTCTAACCTCGTCTCCTCATTCGACCCGTTCTCTCCATTTTAGTCCTTATCGTAAATCAAAATCTAATGCCTGTAGGGGCGGTTGGAATATGAATTGCCATCGGAGGGGGCGGAAACTTGTCGGCAATATTTTACAGCCATGCTAAAAATAAAAAAAAAAAAACAATACGAAAATGGAGCAAAAAGGGAGGAAAGGGGGGGGGGGGAAAGGAAACGTAACTACCATGCAATCGGCTTAATGACCAGCCTCAATACCAAACGTGAAATATATCTGAACGAGAAATGGGATGAAACTAATTTTGTGATGAAGACATACGGGAATGGAAAGAGAAACGCGCACGTGAAAGAAGCACTGGAAATGGTTAGCAGGAAACGAAGATAGCGGGGAATATGATTTACTGTGCGTGTGGAAATTTCGCTGTCCGAATATTTCTAGTGAGCGCTTACCTGGTGCATGTGTTACCAAGCATTTGTTTTTTGCTTCCTTTATTCAGCAAAGACTATAAATTATATTAATGATTTTACATGCACAATCAAGAAGCGAAAGGAACGTAGACATTCTTGCAAATAGCAAACAAATCTGGGAATGTTATAGCTAAGCTGTCCTCGCTTGCTCGATACGCATGAATTAAATGAGAAATTTTACAACTGTTGAAAGAGCGTAAAAAAGTAGGTCAGTACGTTTCCGACTCATTTTGAAGGCCATTTCAACTAATGCTTGGCAACATGAGCATAGCGGCTATAAAGTCAGATTGCCAACCGACAAGCAAAAACTTACCTGTCGTAATCCGTACGAGGAGAAATGAGCTCCGTGATAACGCTAGCAATGCTATAGAAATGGACATTGACATTATTTTTTAGCCGCTTAAGCGTGTTCAGAGCACCTGTTCAAGAACTAATGTGTGCATCATTTACATGTAATACGTGAATATCTAGTAATTCAGGATGATTTAAAATATGTTTTCGTCTGTCACATTAATTTTACCATATGCCTTAAAAGGAAAATGGTTATAATATAAGAGTGCTTTTATTTTTCAGACTTTAACTGATGTCACTGGAAATGAATCTTTTAAACAGATCATGTAGTTAAGATAAAATTTAATTCTGAACTTTGCGATGATATATACTTAGTTTTCCATTAATACTCGCCATATTACTACCCTAACAAAGGACATCTTTATACATGCGTAACAGCGTTCGACCAAAATATAATACCTTACGGTTTAATTGCTTAGTAAAAATAAAACCCGTTTATCTGGGAAGTATGTAATCAAGTATAAACTGCACAACTTTAAATTATAAAGTACACTCATATTGGAGTGACAATGCAACACTTGACACCTCTGTACTCTTCATCAATCTACTAAAATTTAAAATTTGTGTTTCAAATACTCTCCAATTTATATTATAATGCATCGTTAGAGCGCTTCGAACTGGATTACAGAAATAAACACTCATAACAATCGGAGCGAGCTGAATCTCATGTACAAAAAGAGAGAGAAACCTCAAACCTTGTCTATTTTCTGGGAAAATGTTTTGGATTATGAATTTCATTGCATTAAATGTACGCACACGTAACCAAAGACAATCGGATCTTGAAGGTGAATTCACCTATAACGACTATGGAAATTACACAGAAATTGTTTTATCAGCGAGTGCTGGATTCTTAGAATATAATCCAAAAAAAGCCAATAAACTCGAATAGAAGTTGGAAGTATGTAAATATAATTAAACCAATTTATAATAATTATATGAGAGCATCAAAATCAGCACCAAACACACCAGAAAGAGCGAATTTTACGTATTCTCCTAGATCTAGAGAAGGTATAAAAAATACAATAATTTTCCGACAGAATATGATTGGATGGACAATGTTAGAAAATTAATTGAAGTATTATTAGTTATTGACGGTGAAGGTAATGCTGAAAATAAAATGTTTTACAATGAAAAGTAAACATTATGAATATGCTAAACCATAAATTTTCTGATTTTGTTATTAATGCTATGAAAGGAATTCCATATCTAATACGAGTTTTGAATGTTTTTCCTCACTAATTATGGAATTCTGAACACCATGGCAAAGGCATTACAAACTGGACATTAAACAATTTAAATTTTCCCGAAATACATTTGCCATGTTGTAATTATTGTGGGCCATTTACCAAATTAAATGAAAGATTAGAAAGAGGAGATGCAGGAGTGAATAAACTAAATGAAGTTTGTAAATTTCACGATATTGCATATAGAGACCACAAAGATTTAGAATCTAGGCATGAAGATGATAAAATTTTACGAAAAGATGCAGAAGAAATCATGCTAAATAAAGATATTCCAATTGGAGACAAAACTACTTCTGCTGATGTTATCTCGGCAATGTTTACAAAAAGAAAATTAGGTTAGGGAATTTAAATGTTTTATTGAATATATATGTACATATTATTTTACTTGTATAAATGAAGATAAAAAGCTTAACTTTCGACATGCCCATTG
This sequence comes from Dryococelus australis, assembly GCA_029891345.1. Taxonomy (NCBI): domain Eukaryota; kingdom Metazoa; phylum Arthropoda; class Insecta; order Phasmatodea; family Phasmatidae; genus Dryococelus; species Dryococelus australis. Next base: position 89,516,429 of record CM057002.1, on the reverse strand, counting down.
TTCAATTAAGAGATTTGGGTATAGATAAAATTTTAATAAAAGATCAACTAAAGCAAAAAAATTAAAAATTAAAAGAAGGTAGTTTTCTGGCTAACCTGCGCATTGCCAATACTTAGGAAAATAATAAAAGAAAAAACTAGCAATGGTTTATATCATGGCGGAATTATCCCTCTCATAGTTGCTTCTTTAACTGAAAAAAAAAATAATAATTATACGAACAAAAAGACATAATTTAGCAATGGAAAATATAGCTGGAAGTGGTGTAGTTGCGAAAAAAAAAAAAAATTAGCTCCTTTATATAACAACGATATTGAATACATGCAAAAAAAATTATACAAAATTTTCAGAAATGTTTTTATGATTGACCAACAACTAAAAAATGGGCTCAAAAATGTGTCTGCTGTGGTTAATTTTGATATTTAGACTAATCCTGGCACTCATTGTGTTTGCTATTATAAAGAAAATAATACTGTTCATTATTTTCATTCATTTGGTGGCAATATTCCTAATAATTAAATTAATTATTTCAAAAACAATAATGATGATAGAATTCAGAATTTTGATTCAATTATCTGTGGACATTTATGTTTAATTGTTTAGCACCCCCTTTCGAGAGAGTTTAAGTTCAGCGATATAATTACTATGTTATTAAATGACCGATATATTCGGGAAACCATTACTACAATCTTTAGATAAAAACTTTGATAATGTTGCTGAAGATTAAAAAAAAATATGTATATTCAAAATGCAATTCAAGTGTTTCTTCTTTACAAAGTAAATTGAGCACTTGTTTTGATTTTACGAATTCGTATGTCTCATTTTTTTCGGCGAAGAATTAACATAGGCGAACATGTTGATAAAACATATGCGATTAATAAAATATGTTTTGATATAAATATATATATATATATATATATATATATATAGACACACATATACATGTTTTCTTATAGCTTTATCAGTGTCTTTATATTCTAAAATTTCAGCAACATATTTTCCTCTATATTAAGGCCCACTGTTAACATCTAAAACAACAGATCTATTTTTTTCATGAAAAATTAAATTATTTAAATCAAATAATGTAAGTGATTCATTGTCTTTTTTTTTTTTTTAGGTTCTCTAGTTGATTTATATCTTAACTAGCGACCCGCTACGGCTTCGCACGGGTGCAATTAAGATAAAAAAAAACTGCTTAACCCGGCGTTAATTAGGTTGGGTAAACTCTCCTAAAGCATTAAAAAAGCACGTTATAATTTAATAATTAATTAAATAATTTATAATTTAAAGTTTTTGCTATTTTTATTTGATATTTTTACTTTTTTATAATTTTTCATATTAATATACATTATATTACAATGCAATTTATCTGAGATAGAAGTATTTAATATGTTATTGGCTAAGACAGTCTCTGTAGACAATGTTTGACGTCCTGTTATTGTTTGGTAGCAAAATGTACTGTTTCTCGGGACTTCCAACTCGTGATAAACCAACATATAGTTGGCCATGGGAAAAACACTCTTTTCGTAGGTCGATTCCAACCAAAGAGAAAGTTTGACCCTGGGACTTATTAATAGTAATCGCGAATGATGTTTTTACGGGAAATTGCAACCGTTTGAAAGATATTGGCAAATCCGTGGGAATCATGGGAATCCTCAGGATGTTTGCCAGCTGGCCGGCTGCTGGACCGGTGAGGATGGTCGCGACAATCAAATTTTCTTTCAAGTCTTTAATGAGCAATCTTGTGCCATTACACATGTTAGGAGGGCTTATATTCCTTAAAAACCATGATAGGAGTACCGACTTTTAATGATAGTTCGTGAGGTGGCAAGCCAGAAGGATTAAGCGAATTTAGAAAATCTTGAGGAAAGTGGACGACATCGTCAACATTGGTGACTGTGTCAATCGACTTATAGGTTTTGACTTGGCCGGGAACTCTTTGTATAATGAGATTGTTGATTTCATTGACAGTGTCGTTCCTAGGCGATACTATTGTCCTGGAACACAACCAGTGAAAGTCTCTTTCTAGTAAATTTTCGAGGCCCGGATATACTGCTTCTATAAGATCCTGCAGACTGTGGACTATCTGACCTAATGTCTCATTTAAAATGATTTCAGCAGAATTAGTGCCCAAATTTAGAAAAGGAAAAACTCCTTCTCCAAGTCTGAGCAATTGTTGTGGGAAATCTTTATGCGTGTCTCCACCAAGATAGGCTCTCATATTCGTTCGCAAATTTATGTGTTGAATAGAACTCCATAAGGGCGATGATTTAACACATGCTTTGATGTAATCTGCTCGCGTCCCTTTTGTAACTACAGGGAGTGTCTGCCGAAAATCCCCAGCAAACACAAAAGTAACTCCCCCCATAATGGCAGTAGAGCTTCTAAAGTTGGTGCCGTATTCAGCACACATGACGTTTTATTTTCCGAATCTGTCCGTCCTGCAAAGCCGTAGTACATTATTTTGTTCCATCATCAATAGTTTTCGCAGCGCACGCAATGTCAGGAATTTTATAGGTCATATATTTACACTTTGGGTTACATTATTGGAGTTTTAGTACGGATCCCTATTGATTTTTAAAATAAAATATAGCCTATGGCACTCAGTGATAACGTAACATTCTACTGGTGAAAGAATTTTTAAAATCGGATGAGTAGTTTCGAAGATTACCTACTACATCCAAACACACAAACACACAAAGCTACAAACACTACCTCTTTATAATATTAGTATAAATAATAAAAGGTGGGAGGAATTTTTGATCCCAACTATAACCTAAAGAAGTTTTTATATTTTATTAATGAAATGTGGTATCCATTTTGGATACCACTTATTCTTAGAAAGAAAAGGTTTATATTTTATTGTACCTCTTAAGGGAGGAACTCGAAGTTCCCCCCTCCCCTTAAATTTTCAAAGACAAATGTTATATTTTATTAATGAGAGGTGGTATGTGTTTTGGATACCCCCTATTTTATATTTTAGAGATATTAAGGGGCCACTAAAACGGGGATGCCCTTTGCGTTTTCTTATAAAATAACAAAAATTTTAACTTCTTTAATCTCCAAAACAACAATGATGTCAGAACCATCGAAATCAATTAAATTAACATTTTCGTCTGTAATTTCTAAGACAATGTTATTATATCCCTCATTATTAATTTAATGGAAAAATGGATATGGGGGCTCATAAATTATATAATCTATGAAATCAAACATAGTTTTTGGTGGAAAACTAGTAATTATATTAGTCTACATATGGTTAGATTCATCATATTTTTTTAACATGCCATAAGCCAAATTACAATGAATATTTATTGTAATCAATAGTTAATTTAGTTTCAAAACCAAGAATATCAGGGGAAGGATCATCAAGTTCAATATCGAGCTTGGTTTTCATTGTCATTATATTTTTCATATTGTCTGTTATTATTTGAATGTTATATTTGAAAATGTTTCATATTTGAAAATGGTTCAATTCATAGTTTCTTTTAATGATTCAACATCATATTGGCCTCTGGGAATATTTATAACTGTATTTTATCAACAACAGGACTCATTTTTTCAATTGTAGTTATAGTATTTTTCTCCACATTTGGAATTAAAAATTTTGTATATAAAATAATTAATGCTATCGATTTATCTTTATGAATTATATCATAGTGAAATGTCTTCTTAAGAATTGAACTATTGTTTGTTAACTTGAAAACTTTATTACTATCAATTTATTACCAAAATTATTGTAACTAAATGAAAAATGTTGACTTCACTGTTGGTGTTTTCATTTCTGATGAAACTCCCAAGTATAAAAAAAAAGATGATTTATTGCCTAATAATATTCGCGGGTTGATAGTAGGGCCCAGCAATGGCGGCATGACAAATTTATTCATTAATTTTGTTTATAAGACAGAATGACTAAATTTTAATAAACTCCATATTTGCTCTAAAAGTTTGAATCAACCAAAATATATTCAATTACAAGATGATTTTGAAGTGATATCCAAAAAATGTGAAGAAAAGATGACTTACTAGATCACTACTTCACTTGATCAATGTGAAAATGAATCTCTAGTAATTTTTGATGATGCAATATTGGATAAGCAAAATGTAGTCCGGAAACATTTTACTAGAGGTCGGCATTAAAATATTGATGTTTTTATCTTGTGCAGACATATTTCAGAGTACCCAAGCAATTAGTACGAGATAATACAAATTTACTGTGTATATTTCGAGTAGAAAAATGGACAGTGGTAAATATAGAACTAAAATTAAAAATTTTATCTTTTAACTCTCTCTTATGAATTCAATATTTGTGTAGTTGCGCAGCATTTAGTTTTACAAATTAGCTTATCTTCTTCATTTATTCAACTGCAGCACACCCTTGTTCAGAACTAAACTTCAGCACACTCTATTAGTGAAAAAAAAAAGCTTATTTACACTCTGGTTTGCAACTGAACTGCGGCAAACTCTGGCCTCAGTGGTGCAAGTATTCCACATTGGTGAGCTCTGTCTGCAACAGGAAACATGTTATCTACCGTGCTGATATCTGTGGCGCTGCTCTCGAGAAGTGCTACCGCAAATATGTGGGCCTACAGATCTGTTAGAATATGATATAAAATTTGTGGATAAGGATTATGTCACCAGACATCTACAAAGGTTAGCTCCACCTAAAAGGAAAATTTTAAGGCAACGGGTTTAGGAATTATTAGATAAAGGTGTGATTGAGTTCTCCCTTATACAGTATGTAAGTGCAGCCATTTTGGTTCCAAACACTAACAATTAATATATAATGGTCATTGACTACCGGAAAATTAACAAGAAAATTGAAATAGTTTGTCCCACTTTCTGACCTTCATTCGGCCTTCAGTTGGTTTGCCAAAGCAAAATTTATCACCACTATTTTTTCCATGATGAGAAATTTAAGTATGTATACAACTATCTGGATTACCTCGTAATATATTCTGAGTCTTTTTAAAAACACTTAGCTCAAATGAATGAAGTTCTATCGCGTTTGCAAAAGCAGGTTTAACGGTTTACCCTAATAAGGTAAAGTTGGCTGTTCAGGAAATTTCCTTGATCCTGAGCGGACTAGGTGTTAAAGGGATTTTCTGCAGCCTTGGGATATTTATTGGAATGGTGCAGTTTTATGGAAAATTTATCCCTAAACTTGCTGAGAAGGCTGCACCACTAAACATTTTACTTATCAAATGTGCGCAATTTGTATACGGAGAGAAACAACAAAAAGATTTTGACTTCCTTAAAAATTACATTATGAACCCTCCAATTATTCGGATGCTGGACATATCCAAGGAATTTATACTGGAGACTGATGCTCCGAGCTCCGTTATAAGAGCTGTATTGTGTCAAGAATATGATTGCATTAGACAACCTATTTCATTTGCATCCTGTACTCTTAAAGCCCACGAGAGAAAATAACCTATTTATGAATTGAAATGTATTGCAGTTGTGTTTGGTGTTAAAAAAATTCCTACATTATTTAGAACATGCAGAATTCATCCTGGAGATTGATAATCAGGCATTGTCGTGTCTTTAGGCCCACCCATGAAAACTGGACATAATTGGCTGTTGGATCGTTACAATATCATCTTTGAAATTTAGTGTACAACTTATTAAAGGATCACAAAATGTAGTAGCTGATGCTCTCTCCCATGTTTGATGACTCTAAAACTAGTAATGAACTTCCAGTTCTTCCAAATTTCAATGTTTGGCAGAGTTTCCTTTGGCATTTACTGATATCAAAGAGCATCAAGAATAAGATGATGAACTGAATGAAATCATTACAAATCTGGTGTTGAACAAAAACCATACTTTCTGTCCAAATGTCTTTAGTGCTGTAAATCTCGTGATAATGTAAAATGTGGTGTGCTGCCCACTCATCTTAAACCCATGGTTTTTTATTATTTCCATTCATCGCTGCTTGGTGCTCATTTAGGTACATACAAAAACTATTCAGGCTATTCGTAAATATTCTATTTCAAAAGTGATGGATGCTGAAATTGCAGAATATGTTAAATATTGTAAACTGTGTACTTTGAGCAATCATGCTCAAAACACACATCTAGAACTCCTCTCCTCAAATGTTGCTGAAAATCCTATGCAAGATTTTTTATTGGTTATGTTGGCCCATATCCGTGAAATAAGTTTGGCAATAATATGTTATTAGTTTGTATTGATGCATTTTCCAAATTTTTATGGCTGATTCCTATGAGAAAGGCTGATCCTGGACCAAATGTTCGTGCTTTGCAGGCCCGTATGATTCAAAATTTTGGTGTGCCCATATCAATTGTGTCAGATAATGGTTCCCAATTTACTTGAAGTATTTTCCGTGATATGTTTCTCTTATGGCAATCTCCATATTACTTTGTCTCCAACCCACCTTCGCATGCAAAACGTTTATAGTGAAACATCTGTTCGGTTCGTATAGCATTTCATGCGACGAAACATTCGAATTGGGATAAGAATATTCCTTGGTTACAGATGGTTAATATTTTGCCAAGCATGAGTCCCATAAGACAAGCCCTCCACATATTGTTTTCACTTACATGCACAATAATCATTTGTTCAATTTGTGGCATTTAAATTATTTGTTTCCAGATGATCCCAAGGACATCCGTCACATTGAATTTATTATCCATTTCTTGGTGATGACTTAGTTTTTGTAAAGCTCGCCCTGTCAGCTGGGCAGTGAACAACAGAATGGCTAAACTTTCTTTCTGCTGGACTTGTCCTTTCCAGATCGAACATTTTTAACCCCAGTCACTGCTAGTCTTGCTGATCTCAGCTCTGAAAAATATGTTACAAGAGTTCACGTCTCTCATATAGGTGTTCTACAAGTCTAGTTGATACAGACCCTGTCTGTAGGTTGCTTTTTGTAAAATTTTCTTGTTTGTTTGGCTGGCCAACCACTATTCTTCTTGACTTTCACTTGGTTTAGAACGTTCGAGTCTTTTTGAGGTCAGTTTCTGTTGCGCACTATAAAAATATTTAAAAAAACCTATAGTACTAAGTTAGTTTAGTGCTGAGTACAAGTTTGTTTGGCACAGAGAAAAAAAATTGTGTACATATTAAATCTTGTTTTGGGTTGCTTTGTAATATAATTTTCCAGCATTGGAATTAAAATTTGTACTTCATTTTAAATTGGGGACAATATTAGTATTTTTGGGTTCCTTTTTTTATTCCATGTGTAGCAAATTACCAATTTTGTCTTTGGGGTTGTTTTGTGTTGTGTGAGTAGCTTAGAAACTACTCCATGGTAATATTTTCCTTTGGGGTACCGTTTTTCCTGATGAAATTTAATTTTTTTCTATACTCTCTGTGAGAATACCATGTTGTTGGTTTTAGTATTGTTTTTCCATTGAGGCATTGTTTCCTTCCCTGCGTCGCAGTTTTGGCTGTCGCAATCGTCGCCCTCTCTTCAGTCACCATCACACTTTTGGATACAGGTGTAGTTTTTGAACGTGAATTTGATGTATTATTTTCAGATGGTATTTATTCCGTAGTGTTAAATTTGGATGTAATTTCCCTAGAGGAAGAGTATGCTGAACTTGAGATATGATCCATACTGTTGTGTCACTGTGAGAAAACAAGAACAGGCATCCTAGAGGGAACTCTTCATTCGAACAGAATTTTGATTTGACAGCGGTGCAGTTGAAAAATAGTTATGTTGCATTCAAGTCAGCAGGACAAAACCTTGACATCTTTGTTCCCATCCATGGCAAAGCATGCATTAATTGGCCTTCGAGGGAGAATTCTAAAAACTCTATTTTGCACCTTAAATAGCGATGATCTGACTGGTTTTAGAAAAACGCCTACATTTTTGCAGAACAGTCAGGATGATATTTCGATCAATGTGGCAAACCAAATAATTCTAATCAAGAACCTGGAATATAGGAAAATTAAGAATACTGGGTACATCAAAAGGTTGAGTCAATTGTATCTTGATCGCTACAACACTTTGTATCGTATTCTCTCGTTTGGAGTTCATGATGCCCATGATTTAATGATTATTGTTATCTATAGAGTCTATTTGTATATAATGTTACATAGAGTGAGCTAAGCCCTTACCAATGGTAGATTATAAATTTTTGACCTCCGACTTGATATTCAAACAAGTGTACATGACAAACTGAGTACAACTTTGTTAAGTGCTGATTCCTTTCTTAATATTTTGAAACACGTCAACCAGCTCATTACCCTGCCACTTTACATTAGAACACCGCTTGTGCATGAAAATTTGTATATGTTTTATGGTTTAAGTAATATTAAGGCAATTACAATTCTTCTCTCAATGGTGTTATTAGCGTTCCCTTGGGTAATAAGGATAATTTGTTTGAGAAATATCATGTTTTCCCAATCCCCTTTTGGTTATCTAAATTTAAAGAAATATGTATTACTTAATGTGCCAGAATTTCTGATATTTAGTTAGGACCCCAAACATTTTACTACTGTCAACCACAATTCCCTCATTAACTGCATTATTCATGGTATCACCTTTATCTTGGGTATTTACCGTTTTTGAAACCCATGTAGACAACTAAGAATTTAAAATGTTTCCTGCAAAGTAATGCTTTGAATTTTGTGATAAATCTGCTCTAATTTGAAATTCCTTTTTTGAGTAAAACTAGTTCTCATTGACTATTTGCTTCAAATGCCGCAATTGATGTGTTACCCTTTTGTGCAGCTCTACCACAGAAAACTTTTTTAACCTTGCTTTATTAGGTACGGGTTTAATTAATAATGCATCTTATTGTGCCATTACGAGCCCTTTTTTACAACTTTTGGTTCCGTCAACTCAGCACTAGAGTATAACCTATCTCCGCCTGTCATCCGTGTTCCTAAACTAGTTGCTATACTATCTCGTGTCAATTATTCTACTTTTCCTAACTTCTCCAAGATTGACTGCCTTGTTAAGGAATTAGATACTCTGTTGGGTACTCACTCACATAAAATTTAAATATTGTAACAAGGCAAGTTATCGTCCGTCTGCCCAAAATGTTCTTGTGCCGGAAGAGTGTGTAACGGTTCCTTTACTTACTGCATCTAACCCTACTATTGGTGCTTTTTTAAATCTTCTTTTCATGTTAAAGGGTAGTTTTTCATCATTTAGTGTGTGTTGTGTGTGTGTCAGGTCTCAGAATACCATGACCCCGTTTAGGGATGAAGTTTATGCTACTTATTGGCACTCATTAATTTGTTAACTGTGCTTATAATTTGATATTCCTTTTCTGGGAATATTTTTCTTTTTCTATTACAGCAAAACCGTTTGTGTTCTTTTCCAGCACCAAAATTGTGCACTTCTTTTTGTTGTAAAGCAAGGTAAAACATTTTTTTCACTGTTACAGTAATTAATTAAATTATGTTTACGTACAATTCAGTAACATTCTGTGATTTCGCTAATGTCGCATATTTAAAATTTATTGGTGACCAATTGTACTGTTATTTCTTAAACGATTATCTTAACACAGCGAAATTTTTTCATTATTACTGTTGTCAGATGATATATTAAATGTTAAAATAGTTGCAAAAATGTATTATTTCATATTTATTTGTAGTTATAATAACTGAATTTGTTTACCGTTCATACAACAAACACAGTATTAATAATAATGAAAACATATTTTTAATAATATACTTCAGGTATAAATGTAAAATACCCCATATCGACTGTGTCAGTCACTTTCTGAAACGAACCATACCAGTGATGCTTTCCGAGCGCGCCTGCTTGCAATTTCTTCATCTGATGGCGTGACAAGAGCAAATATTTTATGATTCGGCTTGTTCTTTCATAATTCTGTAATAACACATATTTTGCCCAATAATGAGGCCTTGAGACCATTTTGCACAACCTTCGTGCAAAGACATGGCAACGCCCTTTTGGATGCCGACTTAAAATTTCTTCATGGCAAAAGTTCCAGTCGGCGCAGGAACATCCTAAGATTGGCTACTTTCCAACTTCATGCAACCTTAGGACATAAATTGTTTAATTAAATTAACTAAATTAACCATCGTCATTGATAAACTGTTATTTATTTGGTAACTTTCTAATTGCAGTGTAAATAAAATTACTGTCAAGGCCACGAAGTGATATGTTAATGTAACTTAAGAGTGCAAGAAGTTTCAAGTCAAAAGTTTAAATTTGTCGTGAAAATCACGATGTGCGGTGTATCATAAAATAGAGTCTTTTAAATTTCAGAAAGTATCTTAAAAAAACCAAAAGGAAAAAGAAACGAGAGCAGATTTCTCATACTTTTATATTATTAACTGTTATTTTTATTGTATTTATAAAAAAATAGCACAATTTTTATAGAAAGAGTTGGGAGTTTAAAATAAACATTTTTGTCACCAGAGTTTAATTTCAACATTCATTTACAAGTAATTCATGACACTTGCTATACCATCTTTAAATACATAAACTACTTTTGTGGTATACATAATTAATTTTGGACCGCATGTGTAATGGGTGTTCGGCTGTGAACTTTGGTTCGGCCCTCAGTGTTTGTCATGATGTTTCGAGGTCACGTTCTGTACAACTAGACCGCCGGAGCTTCCTATTTGTGGCATGTTTGGAGTTGTGTGCACTGCTGTTTTTCTAGCATTTGAGTGGAGTTAGCCCCAGCACCTCTACACATGAATATATATTTAAATAGTTATTTTACTGAAGTCTTGAGTACTCGCCTGTGTTTTGTGGTCCATTTACTAAATACGTAAAGTTGGAAAATTGTTCGGTTAGCAGCAAATACGCTTTTTAGGGTCTATTTTTACTTCAATGACGTAACATTTTATTTTATTTCCTTTCATATAGTTGTGGGGAACACGTACAGCGTGCAATTTTGGCAGAATTCGCGGCTTCTTTACTGCAATTTAATATCTAACGATCATCATTCAAATCACATTTCCGAACAGATGAATACCAGCACGGAAGATTTCAGTATTCGAATTCAATCAGCGAGTGTAAAATCTTGATTCATGCAAGTGTTCGAATATAAAATAATCGATTCTCTGAAATAATCGATTATAACAATCGCTTGTCTTTCTCTCCGTTTGGCATAAGCAAATGCAGACAGCGAGAACACGGTGAGAAAGAAGGGGAGGCAGGAAAGGGATGCCGGAATTTCGGGCTCACGATGACTCATTTTCCCACTGCCGAAGCAAGAGAGGCGATGCAGCTCATAAAGCCCGCATTCCTGGCACCGCGCAGGCCAGGAATTTTAATAGAAGCCCGGCCACGGACTAATATCGAGGGTGTGTTGCGGGTCGTCTACGGGGTCACAGTTTCGAGCACGAAAAGGAGAGGAAAGCCAGGTCTCCCTTCCCTTACCCCTTGTGACAAGCGACACCGGCATGAGGCGCACACAAAGCAAGGCGGCTGGCTAGTGGCGCCCGCGGAATACTTTCGCACCGACAATAAACTGCGGCCTCTCGCTCATAATTACTCCGAGCATTTCTGCCGACCCAAACTACTGGCTGCTCTCCTCATACTGCGCTTTTATTTCCTCTGGAGTCCGCAGGTAAATGGCGAAGCCTTCCAAATATTTACCCATCACCCGCTATGCTTAAAGGATACTTCTTAAATTTAGCATCAAATACACATTACTTACTCAATAAAACACAGTATGCCATGAAACCCATCCTTTAACAAATACGCATTTCGCTTAGAGCGATTATCGCGTGTCTGAAAGGTAAAAACACCCAGGAAAGCAAAATCTTGTTCGTGGTTTGTTTAAAAATTTTAAATCACCTTTAGAAAAAAAAAAACTATTTCCTTAACTGCTTATACCTTGACCGATACACTGACTCGTGTGCCCCATCGTTCTAATTGGCAGTGATGTAGGCGAAAATACAAGATTTAGTGTTGTATTGAAAGAACAAACTTTGTATACAGAGACGCTGAATTTTTAAATAGAGTTTATGTTTGTTTCATGCGCATAACAGGAGAGATAAACATGTAATTAACGTATTTACATTTCAAACAGTTTTGCAGTTTAAGTTGTTTAACATGTGAATAAAGAGATCCTACACGGCAATGTTGGCATTACAAACATACGGGAGGTGCAAAACGGGAATAAACACAGACAGTAAGAGGGCCCATAGAAAGTATTCATATAACTTAGATCAACTTATTCAAAGAGTATTTACTGTGAAGCAGGCAATAACTAGGAACACAGGAACGACGACTCTGCCACGTGCAACCTGACCCAGTAATTCACGCCGCGGAAAGCTGATGTGATGTCAATTAGCGCTAGGTAGTTAGTTGATTAAAATTAAATCCTCACAGGAACTACTATATAGGCCATTCGAACCCACGCGAAATCTGCCACAGCATGATCTATTGAATAAGATAAAACAACATCGTATCTGATTAAATAAAATAATATTTTGGATATCCTGTGTAGTCGTGTCTTCCTGTTTATATATATATATATATATACTATGTTAAAAGTTTATGCAATAATATTTAAATTTTTTGTTATTTTTCCCGACATTTCTAGCATATATATATATATATGCTAGAAATGTCGGGAAAAATAACAAAAAATTTAAATATTATTGCATAAACTTTTAACATAGTATTTCTAAAAACCTTAATTATAACTTCAGTTACAAAAATTTAACGTCAGTTATTTCCATAACTACAGTCCACTGTTAATTAAGACCTTAAAAAAACTTTTAAAAAGTATTTTTCTTACATGTATATTTTTTATTGACACGTTGATTAGCAATCTCCCGGGAAAGTTAGCAGCTACGAACTAAAAATTTCCCATATTAATGTCGTAATTAATGTGTGAAATGTAAAATTGTGGGAAACAAATCTATTTCATTAAGATAGGTTTTGTTTGTGTACGTACGTTTATGTATGTACTTGTGCGTTGATAAAGTAATTAAGCCAATGGCGAATTTAATATTACTTATGAAGAGTTGAGAGATTTGGGCGGATCTTAACAAGGAGTTCTTGAGAGCCGATGAGGGTGAAATAAGCTGTTAATGGAGAAGCGCCGTAATGCAAGGGCGGGGGGAATTGGAGATCCCCAAGAAAACCCGCTTAAGGTGGACAGTAAATCAACTGGGTAGAATATTTTATGCATGGCTTTCGAAAATGGTATATTAATAAGATAAATTCTATAATACACAACATTAACCAGTAATCCAGGTCGGTGTTATTTTAATTACTTCACACCCTGTTCACTTTATAGCATACGCAGATAGTGACGGGATTTGCCAGAAGTTTTACTTAAAAAATTGCATAACTAAAAGTCAATTACCATATTACTGGCAATCAAACTTGCAATACAAAGAAAACGCATCTGAAGGACCTCTCATTGGAGGGATGCGTAGAGCAGGGTAGGACAATAACACGAGTAATTCGTCTGAGTGGTGAAGTACGTATGCCAATAGTGACACTGGTAGGCGGTGTATAAGTGGAGGTCGGAAAGCCGCTAGTGATAGTGGCATTATATTTCCCAGCCGTTCGTGTGCATAGACGGACAGAGCATACCGCTTGAAAAAACACAACAATCATACTAATAGGTTTCAGCCTTTGACGACGGGAGACAAGTGCCCTATCGGGATTATGGATTATCCAAACGTGAAAATTGTTCTCGCGTTGTAAGAAATGCAAGCACAGTGGAGCTGATATTGGATTAGTGGGTTGAGGATGAACGGGCTGAGCTACACGGAGGAAGTCAACTGCTGCGTCACACCTACGAGCGCGAGGACAGACATTCGGTAGGCATTGCGATTACGATCTCGTTCAGCAACATCAAAACCATCACTCACGATTCACAATTACAATATTCGCTCACGAAGCTGGATACTAGCCTGGAAGTTTCATATGGGGAAAATACATTCCACTGTAGACGGAAATGTACGTTCTCACTACGAATTTAGAAGTATATCGAGCTGTAAATATCACCACACTCATCTTTAAAAGTAATAACATACTGCACGCAATGTAAGCTTTCACGCATGTAGTCATAGTATGTGCTAGGATTGTACATTATGCAGGGTGCCGACTCGGTGTTAGTAGGACGAGGCAACATTAACACTTCATCTTCCTCGCAGTCTTCAGAAAATGTTTCGTCACCATTGTATCCTTTATGATAATTTTCATACACTTCGACGCAAGCATACCTAATCATTCATCCCTAGATTTATAACCATCCTTCTCGAAAACGATTCCTTGCAGACGCATCTAATTCTTCGGCTATCTTACTAAACTTCATTATGAATAAATATACCTGGATTCCGATAATTCCCCACGGAAAAAAAATATTTTGTGGATTGGTCACCCTGCCAAAATATTTTGTCTGTGCTACAAATTAATTTTGTACGGGCCACAGAAGTTTAGTGGTGACAAGTAGATAGTTTAGTGTTCACCACAAAAAATTAGGCCTATTTGGCAAGAAGAATTCTTATAAAAACATTTGTGGTGGTAACAAACAATTTTTTTTCAGCGCTCGATTATTGAAAATAATTTGTTCGCATGCGAGTTGTTCCCTGCCTCCCTCGGTATTAGAACTAATTTTAGAAAGTCCACGATTTCGTTCGGATTGTCCCAGAAAACAGAGGTCTTCATCTTTGAACAGGCAGCTGCCTAATTTATCGCTCAGTTAAGCCAGATTCTGGCCGTATTTGTCTTCTAGACGGTTATATGCATTCGTTCGTAATACCAATTCCTTATATCGATCCATATCGGTCTCGGAATATCCACTAGGAAACTTCTTCAATAATAACTCAAACAGTCCTTCCCTCGCATTTAACACCATCTCACCTACTTGGGTTTTATATTCCGCGAAAACGTAATTACGGAATCTCCAAGTAACCAGACATTGCCTTGTCTGTATACATTCAAGGTCGTATCGCGAGAAGGCGAACTAACTTTTAAAGCTAGATAATTTACGTGTTAATTGAGAAAGTCTGGCAACTACGGGTTTCTTTGTTTCGTTTTTAAAGGACGAGGTTCTCAATGAATTCGGGTGTTTTTTCATAACTTATTGGCGCGTTCAACCTACTTGTAGCAGGCTTACACAGTTGTTTGTGTAAAATATCGCGACCCATGTATGCACGCTTAGCTTGTAATTACTTTTCCTTCACTGTAGAAATGACTTGATTTAAACTCTGAAGTGGCCTCAGACATTTTTGGATTTTTGCACATACACGCTGGGTATATACCTGTTGAGATGGTTTTCCAGGTGAAACAGCAGCTCTACTAGGCGGAACCTTAGGGCGACTAGGCGGAATGGAACAGTCATGCAGGTATTTTCTAATTCATCAACTTTACTAATAAGAGTAACAAATTGAGTTTTAAACCAACTTCGCAAATCATGAACTACAACAATCAACAGTCATTTCAATTCCTCACTTTGTGTTTGTAGTTCCGTGTGCGTAACTGAACCCAATGTTTTATCAATAACATCAACACTTATATATTGTTACAACTCTTCCATTCTTTCTAAGTTGCGACGTAATAAGTGTGTGGTGTGTGTGTGTGTGTGTGTGTGTGTGTGTGTGTGTGTGTGTGTGTGTGTGTGTGTGTGTGTGTGTGTGTGTGTGTGTGTGTGTGTGTGTGTGTGTGTGTGTGTGTGTGTGTGTGTGTGTGTGTGTGTGTGTGTGTGTGTGTGTGTGTGTGTGTGTGTGTGTGTGTGTGTGTGTGTGTGTGTGTGTGTGTGTGTGTGTGTGTGTGTGTGTGTGTGTGGTGTGTGTGTGTGTGTGTGGTGTGTGTGTGTGTGTGTGTGTGTGTGTGTGTGTGTGTGTGTGTGTGTGTGTGTGGTGTGTGTGTGTGTGTGTGTGTGTGTGTGTGTGTGTGTGTGTGTGGTGTGTGTGTGTGTGTGTGTGTGTGTGTGTGTGTGTGTGTGTGTGTGTAGCATTGCGTTAAAATCGTTAATTTATCTAATTGTTCATGTAATGAATGTTCAATTTTCTGCAGTGCAGTCAGAGTATAAGGTAGAATTTCAGAATACTCCTAATAAATTTTACAGTTCCTTCACTTAACTTTAATAAATGCTCTTGTACGTCAGCCGTTTTAGACTTCAAAATGTCTAAAGTAACACTGTATATTCTCCACTAATCACTTATTTGTCGTATTACTATATTTGATTGGTGCACCGATATTTCGTAATATATGTCCGTTCACATCACAGTTTTCATCGCCAATGCGGCTTAACGCGAGTGTCATATTCCATTACGTCCAAACGTTCACGTACTCATTATTCTTCGTCGGGTAGTAGGAAACTGTCTATGCCAGACTTATAACTACCCTTATATAGGGGTAGTACAAGGATAATTACAAGGAAACCATACTTTTCTTTCCAGCAAAGGAAACACATTACTTTAAAATTTGTAAATATCATATTACCTAATATATGATCGTTATAAATGTGTTGTAGATTTAAATTGTCCACACAGAAAACAATAATCGCATTTTTTAATTGTCGCGCATACTGTGTTTGGGCATGCGGAAGTAACTTTGTGATAGATAAAAACAGTTAAGTTAGAGTGTCTACCCAGACTAAAGTACTTTTGAATTTCGCCTTGCAGATCACTTTAGACGTTGTCAAAGGTAAAGACGGAATTGGGCAATACTTCTTTTGGACATATAATTTACTCCTTACTATTGAAAGGGAAGAAGTGCACGCCATCAATTGATGATAAAATAGATGCTAAATGCTTATACTCTTCTTGCTGTAAAGTTTTAGAAAACAAATACATGTTTTTAAACCTTATTCCATTCGGATGTTCCAACAGCGACATAGTAAAACATGTCTTCCCGCAAAACGGCGGACCGCTTATTATGCACCGAATAATTTAAGGTTATAGTAACCCATGATTCTGTTCAATTACGGTTTCATATTTTTGTGCATTTGTGGTAAGTTGCACACTTTGCTTAATAATATTCATTGTCAATACTTACGTAAAAAGTATATAAACATATACATACTACATATATTTACATTCAGTTGTATTTAATGCCCCGTGCGAAACGCATCAAAAGAGGTAGTGGAGACTTAGACACATTGATAAAAAAACTACCACTGGGATTATATTTACCTTAATATAACTACTGCAGACCAGGTACGAAACTCGCAAAAAGATTGGCATACAAGACCAAGTATTCTGTGGTAGACAAAGATAGGAATATTATTGACGAATCGTTTGAAAGTGAAAAGGAGGGCCTGGTCATACCTATACGCATTATCTCCTGTGCGTCATGAGCATCATGTAAACATGTTAGCCATTCGTGCTAGTGGTAATCCACTTGCATTTTCTAATGATTATAAGTATGTCACGACTGCTTCACAGTCAGCTGAGTAAATGTAGTAATAAAAGATTTGTTTGCGATCACTGTCTCCAATGCTTTATAAGTGAGGAAAAAATTGTATACCATAATGTATTATGCCAACAACACGATCCTGTGAGGTGTACTGTCCCAATTGCGAAAGAAAAGTATATTTTATTTAAGAATTTTGCCAATCAGTGAAGAATGGGTTTTGTCGCTTACTGCAATACTAAAGAATTATCTGAAATCCATGCCCACTTAATAACCACATAATGATGGCAGCACAAAACCATCAATAAGCATGTACTATATGTAGCATTCTGCTCGTTTGTGCTTAAAATTCTAGTTTAACACCGTACCACAGGTTTGTGGGTGAAGACTGGATGTACACGATGGTTGATAAATTAATTGAATTTCAGAGTGGGTTGCAGACATATGCAGTATAACTGTTCCAATGAAGCTATTAACCATAGCCGAGAGAACTAGACTTATGGCTCAAACAAGTTGCGACATTTTTAATTAACTGCTTGGCGAATATCTTGTTATCGGCCATGATCATTTCACGGGTTCAGTGCATGGCTACGCACATAGTGAATTTCATTTATCATTCACACTGAAAAAGAACAAACTTGTAGCTGTATTCCATAATCTGCCGAATTACGATGCCCATTTTCTTATGAAACCATTGACTGAGAGACATATCACACAACCCGATGGAACCATGGAAATCGAACATGCACGTAAAACCAAAGTGATTGGAATGACCTTGGAAAACTCTAAATGCATCAGGAAAATTATTCTATGTGGGGAAAATTTCAAGTGTGTGAAATTGAACTCACTAATCCATTAAACTGAATGAGATCATCTCTGGAGACATTGGAAGGTAATTTGTCTTCTGCAAGGTTGAGTATCGTCTGCTCACAATTCGACTTGGGTCAAAGGAAGGGAGTGTTTCCTTAAGGCTTTTTTGTCGGTATAGAGTCTTAAATGTACCTCCCACCCAAGGATGCATTTCATAATATAATGAAAGGCGGTGGCATTAGTGATACAGACTATGCTCATCATACTCAATCCACATGGAATGCGTTCGATCCTCAAAATTTACTGGATTACCAATTCAATATTTACGTGCGTATACGTTTTTTGGCTGATGTATTTCAAAATTTCAGGACCATATATTTGGCAGGATATGGTCTGGACCATGCCATGTAAATCACAGCTCATTCTCTCTCATGGGATGTTTTATTACTTAAGACAGGTATGTAGTTGGAGTTGTTTATAGTTGCAGATATGTATCTTTTTATAGAAGGCGAGACCAGGGGTGGTATTACCCAGGTATCTAAAAGACACGCGAAAGTCAATCATATTTACATGGGAGGAAAGTTCGATCCCAGTGTGGCAGACGATTATATTTGTGACAATTATTCTATGTATGAAAAAGTCAGTCTATGGAAAGACTACAGATTGTCTGCAGGGAAAGGGAAATACTTGTCGTATCGCGGTACGTCACTATTTATGGGCGGCAGAACTAATTGGGCGACCTACATTCAAGTCACATCAAATCCTCGATGAAAATTTAGTTCCTTATCGAAATGGAAATGATCTCTGTTACTTTCAACAAGCCTTTATAGACTGATGTTGCCAATCTAGACTTGTCTAAGTTATACCTCTACGATTTCCATAAAAAAATACATGACATATATACTCAAGAGTCTTTCCATTGTATCTCATATATTGCGGTATGGATTTCCTGATTTATGAAGTTCATGG
This sequence comes from Dryococelus australis, assembly GCA_029891345.1. Classification (NCBI taxonomy): domain Eukaryota; kingdom Metazoa; phylum Arthropoda; class Insecta; order Phasmatodea; family Phasmatidae; genus Dryococelus; species Dryococelus australis. The sequence goes on along the minus strand of CM057002.1, from coordinate 89,497,372 downwards.
TTCTGACATTTAAAAGACTATTTCCCCTGATTTGACTAAAAGATTTGATACTTCTAACTATGTTCCAGATAATCCGCAAAAGTTCCCATTGGTGAACAAAGTTATTACAGGAGTTATGGAGGATGAATGAGGTGGTCGTATCATCACACACTTTGTAGTCCTATGCCCTAAACTTTATTAATTCATTGTTTTGAATTAAGAGTGTGTGAGTAAAGCAAATGGGGTAAAATCTAATGTGTTGCAAATAAAAACCTCCTCTATGGGGATTATGTGGATTGCCTCAATAAAAATTCACAGGTTATGAGGACCCAATTTCACTTCCATTCTCGTGGTCATGAGGTATTCACAGAACATGTAACAAAAGTGGCGTCGTCGAATAGTAACGACTGGATAACGCGACAGCATTACCTTGGGGGATATTATAACGTAACAAAATAAATTTATTCCCTCCTTACCAACCACCAGACAAACCATCTGTCGACCCCTCTAGCAGTCAAACGGCACCACTGGTCAACTGCTAGTTACATCAGCTTCAACGATCACCTCTACCAGCCATACCATCATAACTAGCAGTGAACCATCTCTACCGGTCAATCTCCAACAACGAAAATTGCTTCAACCATCATCTCTACCTGTCAATCGCCACCTACATCTACCACCTCAGTCAGTGAACCAGTACCAACTGTTTCTTTTACATCTGCTGTGTGGGTCCATCCACCAACACCAATATAACTTCAATGCTATCTTCCAAAGGTACCACACCGAGACCAGTTGTTTTTGGTTTGTCACCAGCGAGGATTGGTCCACCAATGCTGAAGACGAATTGTATATTGAAGAAATGTATGTAACAAAAATTGATATAAGCGATTCTATTGAAAAGGGCAATGGTTATTAAACAGTGTTTAAAATATATCGTGTTTTCATTTCATATTTAACGTTACCTCAACTTAAACTGGGTGGCTTACACAATTCTTAACTATCAATAACTCGACCGCAGAGTTTTTCCATATATGCTAAGAGATGAAAATAAATACTGTATGTAGAGTAATTAATGATAATAATGGTAGTGCAATATCAATGCTCTTCATACAACATAAAATAATTAATATAATATGTACCACTAATGCAAGCAACTGTCTGTAATTAGCCAATGGGAAAACATTGGAGGGGTTATGACCCTTTGATCAGCTCAGTCGCGAGCCAGCACTTCTAGGGACCGGATGTATGTATGACTATGATGTTCCGTAGTTATGCAAGTGTATATAGAGCTGGTGATTACATAATGGGTATTTATGCATTCTCTCAATGTGCGATTATGGTTACACAAAGGTATATATGCATACATGCATGATTATGAAATAATCTATTTGCATAATGCAGCTGCATTCCTACACCCCTCCCCTCTGCGATCAGCCGACCAGCAGTCACTGAGTGCATCAATTGCTCTCCACCAGCACCAGTCGGCCTAGTGACATCGACGAGGTAGCTCATGTGAATGCAACTGCAATCCCCCCCCCCCTCCCCAAACACTACTCTACTGTGACCTGGCAGTTGATGTAGCAACACCGACGAGGGGACACCTCAGTATCTCTTTGTGGTTGCGCAAGTAAATGCAACTATATTTCCCGAAAATTACTCTGTATGGGCATCGAATCCAGTATACCCAAAATTTAAAAATATCTCAAGCAAGAATACAAAAACTAACACAAATCCTAAATTACCCAAGATATATTAAGTGTCCTGTTTGGAAATCTAACACAGTACTCACAAAAACTTCCCATATCCAAAAACAAAAGATTGCCCTCGCCGGGAATCAAATTCAAAACCCAACATTCCCTAATCCAAAATAAAAATAATAAAATGCCCTCACCAGCAATCGAACTCAAAATTCAAAATTTCTAAATTGCACTCACCGGGAATCGAATCAGAAATGCATTGCACCTGAAGTGCATGTGCTAAACACTGTAACCAGAAGTGCATGTGCGAAAATGCACTTGTGCCACTCTTGCATCGGAAGTGCATGTGCAAAAATGCACTTTCAGTGTCACGCGTGTCAAGGTCATTCATGTGCAAAAAATTTACTTTTCAAGGTAGTGCAAAGGTCACAGGGTCAGGGTCTATCTCGGAATCTCTGGCTGGTTCTACTATTAGCATTGTGTATTTGTTGAGAAATTTTTAATACTTGTTTGTGATTGTTTGAGAATAACTTTAGTACAATTTCGAAAATACAAATTGTAATATCATAGAGATTTTAAAGAAACGATATCATAGCTAAGGTTCAATGCACTAAAATTGAACTGAAAATTGCCATATGGCATTATTGGATACCTACAACTCAGAAATTTCATCATGGAATCTATTGGTGTTGACGATTTGTTATGTAATGGAGAATAGTTAATGAAATCGAATTTATCGCCCCCACGCCTCTCGCAAGGTACCTTGGTACAAACCTGCAATAACTTATAGCTACTAATACTTACAGGCCTGTAAAGTCTAAGGCCACACACGATAAGAATAGGAGGGGAACTCAAATAGATCCTTGGTTGTACCCTGTGCGATCCAACACACCCGGTAACGAGAAAATACTTCCGTAAATAATGTCCCTACTTTCATTTACGTATGTGCAAATTTGTTTAAACAAGTTTCCCTGAAATTGGCAGAACAGTATGGTGTATTTAGCAAATTGCTATAAAAGAAATTTGTTTTGGAGCAATTTTGAAAATAAAAAAGTGACACATTTCTTGAATTCCTTATTTCATAATTAGGAGACACTAATTTATTGGAGTATGAAATAAAATAATTTTGACAAGGAATAAGTCACAAGCCATTCTATGGGCTAGCGCCCCCTGAACCGTGTATAGTAACGAAACAGTAAACAGTATGAGGAGTTGTTAGCTAAAGATATTTTTGAACTATCCACTTCGAAGTATGCCAGTCCTACTATTTAAGCTCTTAACCCCAATAGAAAACATGCGCCGAATTTACCATGGAGTTACCACAGAGTTGAAAAATAATATTACATTTAGCGGTCTTGCGTCAGTTTCAATTATTTTTTCTTTTATGATAAATATTTGTTAACTATTATAAATGTTAGTGAGTTTGAGAGCCAAGAAATTCCATATTTGTATTAGGCGACCTGAAATAATAAATGTTGGATCATGCAAATACAGAAAAAAAATACTTTCCACTTCATGAGTGCAAATTATTTTAATTAATTTTTTTAATGCTTAGATTTTAAGTATAGACTATTCACGGTAATGTGAGCACTAGTTACTTTTTCATTTCAGCCATTTGTTATCCATTGAACAAAACTTTAAAAAAAAAAAAAAACCATTACCATGAAACTAATAAACATAGTGTATATATGTGGCTGCTCATAGAATATAATGTATATGGCTACAATAAAATACATTTATTAACTATTATTCCAAATGAGAGGGCTTTCTAAAGTGCGTACTTTACAGTGAATACCCTATAGTACCCTAGTAGTAGGTCATGGTAGGTGGATCCCTGGATAGGCCTCGGTGCTCTGGCCGCCATGTTGTACTCCGCGAGTTGTAATTTTTCTCTCAAAATCACTTGTTTTTAACGAAAAATCACTTTATAAAACAATTATTTTACCCAAGAACTTTTTTTCCCTTAAAAATTTCCCGTTTTGCCCAGCTGCAAAAAATAAATCCCTCCAAAACTTTAGGGGGCTCTGGCCGCCATTTTCGATTCCGCCGGTTTTTAATTTTTCTTTCCGAATCGTTTGTTTTACCGGAAAATCACTTGTTTTTACCCAAAAATTATTTCGATAATCGATTATTTTACCCAAAAATCACTTTTTACGTTAAAAAAAATTCCCATTTTGCCCATCAACAAAAAAAGACTCCCTCAAAATAAAATCCCTTCAGGGGGCATAGGCCACCACCTTGAATTTGCAGTTTCTCTCTTAAAATCGGCCTTTTTCACTAAAAAAGTCCAGTGTTTTTCCTAAAAAGCAGCCTTTCCCTAAAAATTTACTTCTTTCCCTACAAAAATACCAAAAATCATTTAAACAAATTAAAAAATTTATTTAAAAATTTTCGAAAATTCTAAAAAAATCTGACAATATTGATAAATATTTATCTTAAAAAATTAAATTTCCTGAGTTTACCACAACCTCCAATGTTTCACATTGGTAAATTAGTCGGCAGACCTCCACTCCCTAGCCTATTCTCGTTCTATCATTTTTTTTCGTTTGACATTGTTTATACATTACTGTTATCTGTCTCTCAACTTCGTTCGACTACCACATTGGATTTAATCTGTTTTAAACACCTAGATGATGCTAATTACTTACTTTCGTTCGACTTCCTCCAGGTGGCAGCCATATTTGTTTATATTTTTTTAGAATAGGTTGCACTAATTAGCCGTATTCGCTCCATATCCTCCATATTAGTTTATATTTTCAACACTTACATAGTATTGATTATGCCGCCTGCTATCGGCCTGCAGTTAATACTGACATTGACTATTCCTGCAAAGTACGTAAACTGTTATAATTCGATTTTCATTTTACTCTTAAATACAAGTATTTTTCATTAAAAATAATTTTATATTTAATCAGAGTTTTTACATAAAAAAAACATTCAAATACATTTTCATAGGCTATTTATTTAGTATGCAGTCAATAGACAGCATATTTATAATTTTAATAAGTGAGTTCATATAGTTCTCTAATATATAAGACTGTTGCATGCATGGTAAGCATCAGCTTCTTGCCAAGCATCGCACAATTCTCTGGATAACAGTTATCTCCATCAGTTCTCGATTGGTCCTCCACCTCATCATAGCCGCAATACAGATCTTGTATTTCTATAACAGTTGGCACCACGACTTCTGCCTCGTCAATTGTGGGACCACCTTCAAAAACAGGTATGTCATCTACAGCTCTAGGAATGCACACAGCTGGGCGGTGTCGATAGGTAGGTGCCGGTTTATTTACCGCGCTGGAGACAGAAACATCCATAGTGTGTACCATCACAAGTGTCTGGCGCCAACGCTGTACTCAGCGACGTCTGGTCATCTGGCTGGCAGCATTCTTTTTGGGTCCGAGATGATGTGAAGGTTCGTGCCTCGCCTGGGATTTGGTCGGTGGTACAGGGCAGCTGTGTCTGCGGCATCATGTGGAACACGAGGTCCGGCCGATCGTCCCGTGCAGTCTAATTAAAACTGCGTTCGTTCGTAAACGACTGGATAATGCGCGAATCGCCAATGCTGCATGCCGCTACCATCGCAGGACCCGGTGTAGGTGCGCAGATATCCACCTTCTGCGATGAAACTGTATTAAATGCTGCTGTAGTCAGGCCTGGCATTTAAGTAAATGTTCGTAGGACAGAATGGAGACATCTAAGCGACGACTGAATGACCACGACGATTGTTCCTGCTTATACATAATACGAATTATGAACTGGTGTGCCACCACACGAAAACTAAATATTTTCTTACTTAAGGGAGATTTTGTGTCTAGTCATGGGCAGCAGATTCAGAGCTCAAGGACGGGGCACACAATTTGCGTAGCAGCTGATTGTTCTTCAGTGCGCAGGTCCAGAAAGGTTCTGACCTGTCGCAGTCTTGTCGGTGCTGGTCGTCGTAAAGTTTTGCCAGCTTGCTCAGCGAAGCACCGCCTTACACACACTGCACATCGATAAACTCTACTTCGATTTTACACGAGTCACTAAGCCATTTTTTCTACTCGGAGCCCCATCACATAAACCAGAATCACAAGTTCCATTTTTTCTTGGTACGAGAAAACCTCCATCGTCTTATTTGTCAAGCCGCAGATTTAGGCTACTTTGCCTGCTGTACTTTGATATGCTGTAACTCTTTCTCAACAGACGGCAATGAACTGGGGTCAATCATTAACAATCGTCAAAAAAGTATATTTCTGTTTTCAGCACAAGGCACACAGGCACTTCAAATCTGATAGTGCCATGTCCGTATAGATATGATAGTGCCATGTCCGTATAGATATGATAGTGCCATGTCCGTATAGATATGATAGTCGTAAATGTGGCGTAAATTCATATTTTCCATGCGATACAGCACCATCACATTAGTAATATCGCGAAGCATCTGTTTGGGTATGTGCGAATAAATCTGGCCGATATACTGCAGTCCACGTACACATGTTGTCCCATTCTAAAATACTTCTGTGTACAAGTCTGTTTCTCGCAGGCAATGTCATAGAAGACAAATATTGAGTTTGACAGTGCTTAGCTTGGCGGCACAGCTTCTTTATCACTGCATGGGAAATATCCCAAGCCTAGCACAACCTGCAGTACTCGTGCTGATCGCCCGTATTTGGTTGTTGGAGCGATTTGGAGTACAGGTTACACATTCTCGAATCGAAGGCTGTTCTCTTCATAGTGATGCACCTCACTGTAATTGGAAATAGGCTCCCATGTTGCGATTTGTGGAAAATATCTTCATCTTTATCATGAATGAGTATAGGTACAGTAACATGTTTTTTAATAATACATATCTTACAACTACAATCTTCTGGGTCGATGGATTGATAGATCGATTTATTTATAGATGGTTGGATTGATGGATCGATGGATAAGTGAATCGACGGAGCTGATCACAGTTGCAGAGAACCAGTGCTGGAAATGTTTCTTTAAAGCATCGCTCCGAGAGAACTGTCTTTGGCAGTGTTTGCACTGAAAGGTCATTTTGGAATATATGATACGTCCGCACTGTTCCAGGTCTAGAAAGATACTGAAACGAAAATCTATAAAAGGAGTGCATTTATACATTTAAAAAATAGTATATATCCTGGTCCCTCTGTATATTTAATCATTACCTGGGTAAAATGTATTTATACTTTGCAATAAAAGTACCTAGAACTACAGCAGTCTCCCACTACGCTTCACCATTGGTCGACTCACGACATGAACTTTGTACTTAACAATTCAGCACCACAGCAGGCAACTCACCAATCCACCCAATCTTTCCATTAATCTTTCGCATTTAGCACCGCAATATTTCAATCTTTCCATGTATGCAGTCAAATATCCACTAATTTTTATACATAAAATATTTAAATAAATATTCTGTATATAGATATGTACATAAGTAGTCAAGTGCTTACAGCGCCACTTTAAAGTTGTGAGGAATAAATAACACGACACATAAAAATGAAGAATAAACAATTACTTTGCTAACACAATTTCAGAAGAAAGCAGGATATCGCATAATCTGATATAACCCAGGTCCTTAAGTTTTTTAATTGTTTCTATATTCAAAACCACCTGTTCCATATTCGAGAAATCCCCACATTTAAGAAAGTCAAACAAATATGCGAGTCTATCAACATATTCATTCGGGTCTTCCCGAAATACATAGTATTCTCAGCATCTTCCACCTTCTTCACACCAATTGTCGAAGGAAACTCGGTAAAACGTGTGCGAATGTCGAGGGAATCATCATTGTCTTCAACACTATCACTGTCTTCATGTTGATCATCAATGCTGTCTTCGTGATCGTCTTCACGTAATATTTTGTATTCTATATTAAATTGACTTTTCTTTGCAGGAGGTGTATACTCATCAATAGTTAAGAGCTGATGGTCGTTTATTTTGAAGTTCGTCAACTTCACGCGCACGCCTTGCAAGTCTATATTTTGCGCAAACTTACTCTACTGACCACTGTAAGTCACTCATTCCGACTTCACCATTAATTGTCTCGTCATAATCGTCTGCGGAAACAGTACCCATCGATGTAGCAGGAAGTAATACCGACATCACTTACTGGCTTCCAATAGACGATTACTTGCAAATCTCTGTATGTTCTTTTAATGTATCGCCTTACACAAACTGCATGCTTCATCGCCCGAAAATGACTCTTCGTACTCTCATGCCGACGAGCATTTTGACCAAAGTTGAAAACTCTATCGCATAATAGGCAGTGTCGACAACCAGTAAGCAATTATATGCAGGTTGCAGCTCCATGTTAGTTGAGTTCAAAGGCAGGCCTTCGTATTCGAAAATAATCTTCGCTGTATAGCGAGAGAATGCTTCCAAATCGATGGTAACTTCCCAATGTCTGAAAAACCACTAAGATATCAGCATGCATCACAGCTCAATATATACTTCCTCCCATCACTCGGAAAAAACGCCGTCCGATATTTTCTAAAATCAAGAGAAAATTACTATCGTTTTAATAGTTTCATGCTTCGAACTCGGATCCCTACTTCATACCTAACAGTTACAGATTGCTTAAAAGTTTGTACAAGTTGTGCACTAATACTGAACAGTGCACGAACTATGCTAATAAGATTACAAAAACTTCATTATTATTGAGTAGCGAAAAACTTACCTTACCCCGATACCCATATCAGATAGCTACAACCATCGTTTCGCCTTTATCAAAAGTTCCTTAATCAGTCTCTGAATTATTTATGTCAGATAGAAAATTAATATTCTTTATATTTTTAGGTCTCGAACTGAGGTTCTTACACCATACCACGCCTTTAGAGATTGCTTATATCTTGTTATCAGATTCACATGATTACTAAACAGTGAGAAATTAAAGAATGAACATCCCTGAAAGGGCTTAAGAAACTCGGGTCATTAATTGGTTACAGCCATCTTATATCACTCTGGTTCCTATATCTGATGCCTATAACTTCCGTTTCACCTTTATTATTCATTCCTATAACAGTGTATGCAATTTTTTTTTTAAGTCTAAAAGTAAACTTATATTTTTATGTTTTCTGTTTTCGAACTGGAGGCAATATTTGGCGTAGGGCCTCCAGTGGATATTGCTTAAATGTATAAAAGAACATAATTAGTCAAGAAATCACTTACAAAGTTTGTTTTAAAACGACCCAATGCGCAGGTCGGTATCCGAACTGGGGTCCCTAAATCACGGTTATACTTTGTTCAAAAATTTGTTTGACACCATGTATTTATTCAAAATTTATTCCAGCGATTTTTAATAAAGTGAGACTGGGAAGTCAGCACTGTTCAATCTCAATTATTATCAAACGTATAAACTTTTTTCCTTCAACATGCATGAGTGCGTGCATAAACCAAAATTTTTGCACAGAAAAACATGATTACATATGTTGCATTTTAATACGTAATTCATTGCACCGCAAGCGTTTTTAAGCCAGCCAAGGCCTAGTTGTACGACGTGACCCTCTGTGCAGCGGCTGGCTGATATTACACGCGCTCAGCACTGTACCACTCTAGCCGTAGCCAGAGTACTATACTCGGCCTTGCCTTCGTGATAAGCCATGCGAGAGTGTCTGGCCGCAGTCGGCACTGCTGTAAGCTCCTCTCTGCTCGCGTTATAAAAAAAAGTTCTAGGTAACTCTCTGTACTGTAGAGAAATGGTTGTGCGTAGATCCGGAAATCGCAGGGTTGAATACCGTATTTTTTTTCATTGAATATTTTTTTCAGAAAGGAAAAATAGTATTAATATTCACATATTTTTTACATGGTCCTGCCTGGGATACATTATTGCATTTTATTCCTGCCTGTGCTTAACCACAATATTAGGGGATTGGAGATACGCTATCAGACACCGTGCATGTGCAGATGCGGGAAAATCATTTGAAAGTACCCACTCATACAGTTATCTGACACCGTGCAGAACAAGCCTGTCAAATGCTCTTGCCATACACGCAAGGGATGGAGGTCTTAATTTTAAAAAATATTTAATTATAATTCCCTAATTTTATTTACAATAACTACAGCAAAATTCTCTCAACTCAACATCTCACAATAAATTGATATCACTTACTGTTCACAATGAATGACTCTTATTAATAGAATTTATACTTATCACAAAGAAATCAATGAAATTAAATAAGTAAAGACCAGTCCCAATAAACAGTGTATCAACCTACTCACTATTTTATAAATTATGCATCCATATTTGACAGTTCGGATATTAACAAGAAAATCCGTATTACACTTCCATTCAGTCCCACCTGAGTTCAGTCCACGTCCCGCCAGTCGCAATATTCTAAATTCCTCCAAGCGCCCTCACGCACAGGAGGCTTCACTCGTCAGTTTCACACCCTTTCGTCCATTCAAGCCGACCAGTGGATTGCGGCAGTAAATATAGTGTCTTAGGCCGTCACCTAGAAACTTCCCCAGCTCGCGCGAAGCGCCGAGGAGGGCCAAGGTGCCAGCTAGTCTCACCAGAACGTTCTTACATCGTCGCCAAAGCCATCGGAACCTCCAGCAGGGGAGAGGGGCCGTGACGCAAGTAAAGCGCCCAGCAGTGCGACAGCCCGACGGCCGCTGTCCATTATTCATGGCTTTCACAGAAAGGGTGGTCAGGAGGCAATGAGCGTGCGAACGGGAAGGGGGGGGGAGGTGGGTCCACCGCCACAGCGCCGGGCAGCCTTCCGGCGCCAGGTGCAGTGTGTAGCAATAGTAAAGCATTATGTTTTATGACGTGCTATGTTTCATAATGGTCTACCAAAAATATTGTCTATTTTTATTTTCAATGAATATATTAAGCTCTGACAAAATACCAAATTTTTGTTCAATTCGATGAATGGTTTCTGAGATATATCAGCATCCTCGATTTTAAAATGCCGCTATTTTAAACGTTAGCCCCTAGAGTGGACGAAAACATTTCTGCTCCCTATATTTCTATTAGCAGTTTACAATCTGTCAGTTTTGATAACAGTATTTTGCTAACATGTCACACTTGATGATTTTTAAAGTGTACACACATGATAGGATTGTTCATTAACATTTCCAACAGTAAAGAATTATTGAACTTGAGTACAGTAAAGTAAGTACATATTAAAAATATCCATGTAAATATTTCGTTGGAATACTGTGTTTGGCAAATTAGCTATACATGTAATACTAGCGACCCGCCCCGGCTTCGCAAGGGTAAAATTAAGATAAAAAAAACTGCTTAACCCAGCGTTAATTAGGTTGGGTAAACTCTCCTAAAGCATTTTAAAAAAGCATGATAGGAGTACCGACTTCATATATTTACACTTTGGGTTACATTATTGGAGTTTTCGTAGAGATCCCTATTGATGTTTAAAATAAAATATAGCATATGACACTCAGCGATAACGTAGCATTCTACTGGTGAAAGAATTTTTAAAATCGGATGAGTAGTTTCGAAGATTACCTCCTACATCCAAACACACAAACACACAAAGTTACAAACACTACCTCTTTATATATTAGTATAAAAGTATAGATGCGTATTTACTTTTCAAAGAAGCTATTGGGAAAAAAATTTTTTTTCTTTTCCTGACTTTTACAATGTTTTTTCCCTCACCAATATCTGAATATCATTAAATATTGTTTCACCTAAACCATAATCAGATACCTGTCGAACTCGCACATGTGTCGTTATAAGGAAGTAGTATTTACTATTTGTGAAAAGTTTCGCAGTGATGCTGTGTACAGTGGGTAATTTCATTTTCCTAAATGTATTTTAGGGTATGAGTTAAAATATTTATGTACGTCGTAACAGCCATAGCGCCGAAAGTTTGTGTGTCTAAGATGCGAAAACATTTTCATATTCCCATGTCTATAATTCTGTCTTCGTAACTGTGAAAAATAAACTTCCCAATTGTTTACCTGATGGTAATTCAAATAACCAAACAAGATTATATTTTAAAGACCGCAGCCATATATTAGTTTAGATCATTTTAAAAGTTGTGGTCACAAATAAAAGCGGAATCAAAAACTTGGCGATAATGGCTGTGTAAGAGCAACAACCAATGAGGTGGAAATACATTTAAAGTTGCGTCTTACCATTTAAATGACATATTAGTCGTCAGTGCAAGGTTTCTGATGTCAGACGAAGCAAAGTGTGGAAACCACCCTGACTGATGTAAGAGTGTTGTTTGTCAACACCTAATATTTCGACACTAATTTGCTTCTCTCAAATAGGAACTACCGGTTTGATCACCTGTTTTATTTGCACGAAATATTCCCATAAATCAAGTAGGACTAATTATAAATAGGCTCGTGGATGTTTGATATCAACATTTTACTTTTCATACTTCATTATATTATTGTCTATATGAAACACCTCCGCTCAGGGGCATATTAAGAGGGGAGAGACACATGAGGAACGTGTAAGGCAAAACTTCCATTGTTTAACTCTTCTTCAGCCAACCTACCAATAATATATGTTTTTTTTTTTTTACAGAAAGTATGAAACAATTCCGTATTATTGCAAAATACACATAAATAGGCTTAATTGTCACTAGAGGATAGGTCAATCAATAGGTGAAATAATGAAAATTGCGTGCATCCTCCTTCAGTAAGTTGAGAATACGCCACTGCGTCCACTGTAGTAAACAAAGGGACGGAACGGGCTATAGAGAGCTGTTTTATACTTCTGGTCCACTAGACAAAAACTCCGCGATACAGTAATGATGTAACATTTACTACCCTTGTCCGACACCTTCATCTGCAAGACACTCACCTCAGAGTTGTGAGTCCAGTAGATGGCTGGAGGAGGTTCCGGGATGTTTCTCACCACGCAAGTCAAATTTATGGTGCTGCCTTTGAAGATATACATGTCCGGCTCCCCTATGATATCCGTCAATGGCTCTGGAACATAAAACAGAAATCGGACTCTTTTATAACCAATGATCAGTAGTTCGAGGAATGTACAAGGCTTCTCATCATCGAACATTCAACTCCCTGCACTAGGGAAGTGAGTCATGAAGAAGAGTGGTTCGTAGCAAAACTTAGATTGGGGAGAGTTCAGACAAAACTGTAATAGACATAGTACTTCCCGGGTAAGGGTCAAGATCTTAAAGGTAGATAATAGGGCACACATCACATAAAAGGGCACGAGGTGGATGGGGATAACGGATGGCGGGGTTGGCAGAAACTGAGGCGAAACAGCTCCCAGCTCTGTGTGAAAGCGAATCCATCAGTGCGAGAGTTCCTTTGCTGTGATTCCTCTTGCGGTCTCCCGCGAATCCTGTTTCGGGTTCCAGGACTTCCTGCCGGGAAGGATCAGAAGAAGATGTGCACAGTTGAACCCAGAAATGTCAGACAATACCTCTGTCTCTTCACAGACGGATATCGCCTCACTCCCTCCTACGACCTACAGTCAGTAAGTTCAGAGGCACGGGAAAATTTGTACGTTTTCCGCGATCGCCACTTCAAAATTCACAGTTCTAAAAAGGAAATTTTAAGGAGTTTAAAACGGATTTTTAAAACACTTGCTGACACACAAGCGAGGAATTTACTTGTCTTGAAACGATGAAATTTTCTTATTCATGAAATTGAATTCTATAAATTACTGTGTCTATCGATTAATCCCAGTTATATAACGGAAGAAAGAATATTATTCTAATATCGCAGTCCTAAAATTAATTTTTTCTGTATTGGAAAATAATGGGCGCAAATCTTAACAAATTAATCCAAACACTAATTTTATAGTAAGATTAAGCGTTTTACAGCAAATGTGACTCCTAGTATCGTTCTCAATTCCATGCGGTTGTTGGAAACTGCATTATATATTAGGGGCTCTGCCGAGTTCCACGAAAATTGGTAACACTGAGCGATATTTGACATGAAAAGTATCGTAATGTTTCACCTCAAAAGTGTATCGAATCCAGCTGTGCTACACGCACATACTGGACCATATTCTCAAGCCGCGATACTTAGTTATTTGTCTTTCGTGGAGTTCTACCTTATCAACCACCATTCATTTCCTCGTGTAAACTCATTCCATTTTAACTTTTCGTCATCTTCCGACAAATGTAATTGTTATAATTTGTACCGATTTTACAATTTCAACTTAACATTGTGTCATGTCAATCGCGCAGAATAGATAGGAGGTGGGGAATATCATATGGCGGTTACACTAATATAATTTTATGTTGTTTTTACTAAAACAATAGAAACTGGCCAAATGTCTTTCTTTTTATGCACAGCTCTATACTAAAACATACATTTTAATATATTGGCACACAGCGCTTATTTCCTGCGTATTTAATACTGTTAAAAGCATAGGCACACAGAAAACAATGAGCTACTGATATAACAAATGAACCTACTACTCTCTCCATGGGTGTAAATAAATTTAATGGCGTTCTTGAAAGCTACAGTACACATCAAAATTTAAGGACCATCGAAGATGTAAATGTAAACTTAAGCTTTATATGATAAAGGATTTATATAAATAACAAAAATAAGAAACACTGTAGAATCATTTGATAGTACTTTAAAAATTCTTTACTGAAACTTAGTTATCACTAAAAAATTCTTGTTTTAATATATTATTTTCACATGTGCATTCTGCACCTGAATTCAAAAAAATTATTGTGTTCGATATAGATTTCTTAGAAATACCAAAATTGGGCTGCAAACTCTCGATGTGTTAAGTTGCACTTACTCAGTCCAATAATTTGCCACTTTATGTTCGGTATTAAACTTTTTTCCCCCATTTTATACGCAACAATGGCACGAAACTTCCCCTGCAGCTGTATGTCTCAACATAAATGGCAATAATCGTCTAATTTATAATTCAATGGCGGAAAGAGCGCAAACTAACACTGTAAATTCTATACCGCTTTTTCAACTGGTAGGAAACACATGTAGTTTTCAATTTTTGGCAAAATCGCAGCTAACTTTGTTTACAGTGTGATTTTAACTAACGAAAATAAAAAACTTGTTTGCAATTTTGCTATGGCACTCGTTTGTTTTTCACTTTTAAGTGTATTTATAGAGAGAATATATTATATATATATGTATATAACTAAAATAGCTGTAAGATTATTCTGTCTATATAATTATTTACATAAAAATGTGTACTATAGTTCCGGATTTAGGTAGTCATTAAAAAAATCATAACTTGTAACCTATTGAACAGATATAAACAATTCTACCATGCAAATATGTGTTTTAACAGTACCAATGATAGAAAATTGCATAATATAGATTGCGCCAAAAATTTTAAAGCAGGAAAGTATTATAATAAATTGTTTATGGCCTGAAACGTTTGACGGATGGTACTGTATGATAGTAGGTAGGATTTAAAGTCTTGTTGATAGCAATGTCATAAGAGATGTAACCAGAAACATATGCAAAAATTACAAATGCACACGTGCCTTACCCGGGACTCGAACAGAGAAAAATCTGTACAATAAGTTAGCTTGCATCCAACTGCATTACTTATAGGTAGGATTCAGAGCATCGACTTCACATTGTATTAGCAATATATTTTGAATGAGAATAAGTGTCTGAGCCACTTTAAACACGTACGTTTACATTACCTGCCGTAGTGCATCGGTGTGAACAATTTTGTTGATATCAGTTAATTTGTTCCTAAGATATTGCATAAAAATTTAATTTCTTCATGTGACGGTATCTTACAAAATTGTAGACAAAAGAAAAGATATCTTAGGATATATGATGCTTGTAATAGTTATATTTTTGATACAACGCGTTGTCGAAATTGGTCAAATGTTATGGAATACATACCAAATAAACCTGAAATATTTGTACGGTTGTCATTGTAAAAACAAGTATCGGAATCATTCAACATATCCCAATTTACGTTGACTGTCATAGCGCTACTTGTCTGCCCATTTTAATCAGAATCTAACTTTTTCTCCCGAGATATGACATAACATTTTATATTTTAATGTGACTATATTTTACGAAATGACGCACAAAAGAGAGTTTGTGGAGACAAATTTGATCAATTTAATATAAGCTGTAGTAGTAGGGCCTTGCTGGTCCTACTTCACTTTTGATTAATCGGATTATACTTTTTATATAAAATTGATTTATCACATTAATCTGATATTAATCCGATGCAAAAAAATCCGGTAATCTTAACCCGATGATTTTAATGGTATAAAATTAGATTGATTGATCCAGTTAGTTCAGTAAAATTAATCAATTAATTTTTCTTTTCTTTTTTTTCAATTTTCGAATTTTGTATGAATTGAAACGCATGGTACATCCTCACCCTTGGTGCTCTGGTGTTATATTGAGGTGTGATGTGTAGGGGAAGAAGTGTATGTGTGTGTATATATATATATATATATATATATATATATATATATATATATATATATATATATGGGGGTGTGGGTGTTCAGGTTGGTGCAAGAGTGTGCAAAGGGACTTTATTTATGGAGAGCGTCATGGTAAGTCCTCACACTCGGAGATCTGGCATTGTACTGGGAATTGATGTGTAGGGGAAGGGGAGTATATATGTATTGTGTAATATTAATGTTTTTATGTTATTGAGTATTTCGTCTGGCAGTCGACTGAGCGATAAGACACGTGCAGCGATATCTGATTATAGACTGAGGTTATGGTGTACTTAATGAATTAATCAGGTATATACAATTAACATCAGTTTCCTAACCCGTCCTGTGTAATATTAATGCCAAACAAGAGAGACTCGTGGACACACAGAAGATATTAAGAATGATGGTTGGCCAAATACACAATGACTGTTTCAAAATCCAATTAATAGTAATGCAAGTATGTGACTACCCTGGTGCTGTAATGAAATCAAGCAACGAACTATTTCCCCACAGAGTCCAGCTATACTGGTGTTAAAAAGAATGCGACGAGTTAATAGAATTCAAACACATTCCAATGTATAAATTACACAATTTGAATTACACAGATATGTTACACACGACATAAGTACAAGTTACATAACACAAGACAACTCAATTAAAATGAATTGAACGGAATATGTCGCACACGACAAAAATATAACGAATGGACCTTAAAAAATATATTACCGAAATTTATTTCAAACAGCGGAATAAACAAACACAACTACGTGACTATCCTGGTGTCATAAATAAATCAAAAAACAAGTGTTAACTGCCTAAATTAATTACCGGACCTATCTCAATGTCAATGACTGGGTCAGCTACCTAGGTGTACTAAAGAAATCAAGTATCGAATTATATCTATAACGAATTCAAAACACATAGCAATATATAAATTAAACCATACTAGACACACAAGCACCTCTCCCTCATCGCCTCTGAGTTCTATACTGTGTAGAATATAAACATACGTTAAATTAATTACACATCCATTTGGCTGGGGTTGGTGAAGACACGAGTCTACTATGGCATTTGCAGTGACTTATAAGATGTGTGTAGGGAACAACCACACACTGTGTCTGCTTTAGGCAGCTGTCGACAGTAAAATAACTAAAACTTTCCGGCTTACGAATTCACCAGTTTGTATTTTTACTATAAGCTATTAATAACATTAGAGACAGAAAAAATAAAGATTTCCAAATTGAAGAGAATGTTGCATTCTGTATTAGACACACAATGAAATCAAAAACATAGTGTACATCAAGTAACATGATTAGAATATAATTTAAAAAAAAATGGAAGCAAACATATATAACGAAAAACTTGCCACAGTGCCACATTTAAATTCTTAATACACAATGTTTCACTTGACATTATGTAATGTAGTTTACCACTGCGAATAAATTTCCCAATCGTGAGTCTCAGTATAATTATGACGTAAATTAAAAATGGGAAGCTCTCAAAATCACTATGAAATTGGACAGTTTGAATTACACTTACTCGAAGAAAAAAATTATCAAATTATTTAAAATAAATTATAAGTTACGTTTAAGCAGACTTGAATATAAATGCACGAAATTTTTTTCAACTATGTTCAATGAAATTGATTAATAAATATCTACCACTTAAATAGTTCCACTTAACAAAAAATGTTTCAAATGATAAATTTAAACAAAGACAAATATTTACCGCCTTCCAAGTATGAAATTATTAATTCACCAATTTACGTTTCTACAAACGCAGTTTATTGATCCGAATAATCTTAACAAAACTTCCATCGAAAACCTATCGCAGTGCATGCACATTCAAACTTACTAATGAAGTGATACAAACTAATTAAATTTTAACTAAACACAATAGCATACTGTGCATACACAGACATCACCCACATCCTCCTAGGCTCTCAAATCTAAAAGGGAATGTTTCAATGGAATTTAATAAAAGGGAATCAAAAATGGTTAGCAAAAAACTTACCAGAATACCACATTTTAAATTATTAATAAACAATTTCAATTCCTTGGGTAATATTAATTTTTTTTCTAAATAATTAACTTACTTGCATTAAAAACAACACATCCACAAACACACTTTCCTAACGTGAGAATAAATTATTTTTTTAACACAAATTCAGTTAAGTCTTGGGAGACCACCTTCGGAAATTCAACACATTTCTTCACAAAACAGTTGTTGAAATCCTACAAATACTCGTACAGCTACCTCAGAAATGCACTTGACATGATACACTTATAAAAAGAAAAAACTATAACATTTGTATATGACATGCGTAAATAATAAATTGTAGCACCCATTGCAAAAATGGTAGAAAGGATAAATCCGCGACAATATTGCAAAAATTA
Organism: Dryococelus australis; assembly: GCA_029891345.1. Classification (NCBI taxonomy): domain Eukaryota; kingdom Metazoa; phylum Arthropoda; class Insecta; order Phasmatodea; family Phasmatidae; genus Dryococelus; species Dryococelus australis. Next base: position 89,478,949 of record CM057002.1, on the reverse strand, counting down.
TTGCTATGAAGACTGTGTAGGTATCAATCTGTGGCATGCGAGATGTCAGACGAAACTAAAAATGGCTTCTCTCTGGACAGCAAGGGTGGTTGGAAGATACCATTTCACTCCTCCCTCCCTCCAGACCCTAACCTGAAGCTTTTGTTTGTCCACCACGAGCCCTGCCTGCCTACCTCCCTCCCCAGAGACTAGGATCTTGAACTCTACCGGAGTAACGACCCTTTGCTGTAGCCTCCAACCCCAGTCATTTGCTTGTTTTAAAGCTTGTGCTGGCAGCAATTAGAAATTTCAAATTTCCCACTGAAAAATTATTTCTTCACCAGATATAATTGTGTTCAAAATGAATTTTAATCCAGTAACTTAGAAGAAATTTTCAGTTTAAAGTTTATCCTATTTTTCAGTAAACTTTATAATTTCAAGTTTAAAGTATTTCCAGTAATTTCAATGATTTAAAAAATTCCACAGAAATCCAGAAAACTACAACAAAAAATAATTTCATACAAGACAAATACAAGAGATATTTTCTCTAAAGAAATCTTACACGAGTCAAAAGATTTTTAAAAATATATTTTAAGTATTGAAATATGACTGTTTTGAAAACATGTATCATTAGATTTAGGCAATACACATGTAAATGGTTTTAACTATGGAAAATACACATATTCAAATATTTATACATAGCAGAGAAAATATATATTTTTGCATATTTTGCATGTAGAGTTCTCTCAAATTTATGATATAACTCAAGTTCCCATACAAGATTTATGGTTACACCATGGTTAAGGAAATTCATAACAAAATCTCGTTGAAATTAATCCTTTTATGTTAAGTAATAATTTTTTCCAATTTTATTATAAGATTTTTCTTTGCATTTCTGCTATGCATTTTAATAAATCACAATTTAATGTTGTCAAGAGTTGATTAAATAAACATGTTTCTCTTCTGCGAACAAGGAAGTGGGCTGAGCGTTGCCTCTATGTGAGAAACTTGAATTTCTCGTGCGAGGCAACCAACACCCTGCTAACTGATACCTGATGATAATGGCTAAGAAGTACAAAGCTTGTGTTGTTTGTCATCAATGCCAGTGAGAACAATTTTACACTTACCAACATTTTTCCAAGTTCTCTGCAGGAATATTAAATGTTCGATTTTTAAAATAATTTCATAAACAATCACGTTTATACATAATATAAATGAATTTCTTTGTGATGAAACTATCACTTCATCGTTCACAAATACTCATCATTCCAACTGCTTCATCATTCACAGTCATACAAAGTTTAACATTGTTAACATATTATACAATAAAATGATGTTAGGAATTAAAAACTATTCATTAAAAAAAGATGTATAATTTATATTAACATTGAAATATTTCTATTTCCAAATGCTACAGAAACATATTGTTATGAAGGTTTTTTTTTTAAGATGCATAAAATCCATCTTAAAAACCACTTGTTTTAAAGAAATTTCTTAAAAATTTATTTGTTTATCAAAATAAATTATAAAATCACATACAAAGAAAAAAGACTATGTAAACATCCTGTTACAACTGAAAATCCTTAAAAACGTCGCATCATCTTACGACATGACATACATTAAACCTTTTCACCATTTTACATCAGAAATAAAACTAAAAAAATGTAACATCAGATCATCCTATGACATGAAAATCATAAAAAAACTTTTCATTAAGTTACTACAGAAAATCATTTAAAAACTTTGAAAAATTTTCGCCATTTTACATCAGAATGATTAAAAACTTTGAAACTGTAAAAACATCACATAATCTTACGACATGAAAATCGTTAAAAATCTTTCGAAACTTTCAAAACTTTTCACCATTTTACATCAGAAATCATTAAAAACTTTAAAATTGTAAAAATGTCACATCCTCTTATGACGAAAATCATTAAAAACTGCTCACCACGTTATGACTGAAAATCATTAAAAAAATTTGAAATATTTTCACCATTTTAAATCATTAATCATTAAAAACTTCAAATCTCTAAAAACATGAAATCATCTTATGACATGAAAATCATTAAAAAAACTTTTCATCATGTATGACTGGAAATCATTAAAAACTTTAAGAATTGTTTATCATGTTACGTCAGAAATCATCTAATCCTGAAAAATATAAAAGCATGTTATATAAGAAAAAAAATCATTAAATCATAGTACATCTGAAAAAACCTCAAAACTTTATATTTGCAACGAGAAACAACATCACTATAATTGTCGCTAAGAGGCAAGACTAAAACTCTATTTACATCTCTTTAGAGGACCAACAGATGGTGGTGGTGGAGATGCAGGTGATATCAGTGACAAGATAGGACTATATCGTATTTGTTCAGGTCAAGCCATAAACGAAGGAAGAGGTGAGGAAATTAAATTTTGATGTGTTGATTCCCGCGATATCAGTTCGTGAGAAGGTAGGGTTAGAGCAGGTGAAGAACAAAAATGAAAATTTAAATATTCTTCCAAGTCAATAAATAAATCCTTATTATTAACATCTAACCACACATCATAAGGGGACAAGCATTAAATTTAAGGGTTTGCAACATCATCTTTTTTGCTTCTGTAGACATAGTTCGCCTGATATTGGGAGTGCTAGATCTATAGGTTGTTGTGAAAAGGATGACGACGAGCCTGTTGAAGACGACATCGAGTTTGTTGAAGACAATGTCGAGAATGATGAAGATGGTGTCGAGCATGTTGAAAACGGCATCGAGACTGAAGGCGGCATAGAAGCTGGAACCGACGTGAGAACTGGAGGGTGTGTCGAGACTATAGGCTGCGTAGGAGCTGGAACCAACGGGACGGATGGAGGCGGCCTAAGAGCTGGAGGTGGTGCGAGAGTTGGAGGAGGTGTGAGAGCTGGAGTTGGCGTGAGAGCTGGAGGTGGCATGAGAGCTGGAAGTGGTTTCAGAGCAGGAGGTGGCATCGAGACTAAAGGTGACGTAGAAGCTGGAACCGACGTGAGAGCTGGAACTGACGTGAGAGCTGGAGGTGGCATAGAAGCTGGAACCGACTTGAGAGCTGGAGGTGGCATCGAGACTAAAGGCGACGTAGAAGCTGGAACCGATGTGAGAGCTGGAGGTGGCGTAGAAGCTGGAACCGACTTGAGAGATGGAGACGGTGCGAGAGCTGGAGGCAGCGTGAGAGCTCGAGGCGGCCTAAGAGCTGGAGGTGGTGCGAGAGTTGGTGAGGTGTGAGAGCTGGAGTTGGCGTGAGAGCTGGAGGTGGCATGAGAGCTGGAAGTGGTTTCAGAGCAGGAGGTGGCATCGAGACTAAAGGTGACGTAGAAGCTGGAACCGACGTGAGAGCTGGAACTGACGTGAGAGCTGGAGGTGGCATAGAAGCTGGAACCGACTTGAGAGCTGGAGGTGGCATCGAGACTAAAGGCGACGTAGAAGCTGGAACCGATGTGAGAGCTGGAGGTGGCGTAGAAGCTGGAACCGACTTGAGAGATGGAGACGGTGCGAGAGCTGGAGGTGGCATTGAGACTAAAGGCGACGTAGAAGCTTGAACCGACGTGAGACCTGGAACCGCGACGTGAGAGCTGGAGGTGGCGTAGAATCTGTAACCGTCTTGAGAGCTGGAGGCGGCATCAGAGCTGGAGGTGGCATTGAGACTAAAGGCTACGTAGAAGCTGGAACCGACGTGAGAGCTGGAGGTGGCGTAGAATCTGGAACAGACTTGAGAGCTGGAGGCGGCATGACGGCTGGAGGCGGCATGACGGCTGGAGGCGGCATGACGGCTGGAGGCGGCGTCGAGGCTGGAGGTGGAATCGAGACAAAAGGCGACGTAGAAGCTGGAACCGACTTGAGAGTTGGAGGCGACATGAGATCTGGAGGCGGCGTGAGAGCTGGTTGCAGCATGAGAGCTGGAGGCGACGTCAGAGCTGGAGGTAGCATCGAGATTTAAGGCGACGTAGAAGCTGGAACCGACTTGAGAGCTGGAGGCGGTGCAAGAGCTAGAGGCGGCATCAGAGCTGAAGGTGGCATCGAGACTAAAGGCGATGTAGAAGCTGGAACTGACGTGAGAGCTGGAACCGACTTGAGAGCTGGAGGCGGCATGAGAGCTGGAGGCAGTGTCGAGATTGGAGGCGGCGTTGGCACTAAGGAGGGCATTGAAGGCACCGTTGAAGTTGCTTCGGTGGGAATGTTCTCCGCCTCCAAAGAATCCAATAAATTTGTAATAAAAGGTCTGGAGCATCAATGTTGTCATTAAAATTATCCCAGTTAAAATTAATGAAATCATTTTCCAGAGCTTGACAAGATAAGCCAAGAAAATTATCTTCGTAGAAATGTGCCATCGCAATGCAAACCGCACAGACGAACGAGTGGAAACAGTGAAAGTGGGTGTAGAGGCTCAACCCCTATTGAAAAAAATTTTAAATTCCCAGGTAAACGTTCAGGAAGCGGCACTCATCCCCACCAACCAGAAAGTCAGAAAGCCAAACACCCCTTCCCTCCCCGTATCCATGCCTTTCAAACAACTTAAACCCTTCACCCCATTCTCTCAGATAAACATCTCTACTAGCTTCATCCTGGAGGAAATGAAAACCATTTGATTTAATAATAATAGAAATTATTGTCAATTTCAAATAAAGCCATGTATAATTTATATTTTATTGATTTACGGAAAAATAAAGTAGTAGTATAATTCATAAAAAAATATCTTGCATGGTTTGCGATATTCCAGCTGTAGGGATTTCTAAGAATAATAATTTTCTAAGGAATTAAGGTTATTTATCTTTTTTCAAAGTTTTTAATTACTTATTTGCTGTTTAATAACATAGATTATTACTTTTTGTAATATTAGGTCATCGCCTCAATATATCTCTAAACCGTAAACTTAACACAAATTTATCTTTACTTATAATCTTATCGACTTCAATAAACATGTTACGAAGTAATTTAAGTAAATATGTTCCCATTCTCTTAATATGTACTTAAAAGTATTATTTGCACTAAAATTTACAAATATCTTCCATTAATATATATCAGCATGTTTTCACTGCAGTTAAAATTCTAGCAGTATTTGTGTAATCAAATAAAACTCTACTGATTTTTCGGGAATCTGTAATAGATTTTAACTCTTTCTCGTTTGTTACTACGTATTAAAAAGATGGAATATGCAAAAAACTAAGACATTTTTACAATTATTTTTTGTAATGTTAGTGGGTATGTAGAATAAACCGTCTTTAATAATCTATACTATATTTTCAACTAAACCTGCGTATTTTTTATATAGTGTAAGTGCTACATTTGATGGATTTAATTTTAAGTGTTTTCTAATGTAATGCATTAAAACCTTTATACTATGCTGCGGGTTGTTAAGACTGTATTGCAGGGTAGAAAGTGTTTATATTTAATTAATGAAAAAAATACATTGCTATAGAGTTTGCGATCAGACAGGAAGACGTTTTTGCCTTATAATGGTCAACAGTTAAGTCGTTGACCTGACCACTCGCAGGGTGTCCCAGGGCTACTGGTGGTCTGCTTCATGAAAAAATATGGTAGATACATCTCCAGAGTACTGTGAAGCTAAAGTGTTTCCGGCGAGGGTCGTTGGACTCAGGCATGCACCTTCTGAGATCCCGGTTTTGTAGTTGGTAACCCTGTAAAGTCGTTGAAGTTAAACATGAACATTTTGTGAGTCTGGCCAAGGGGTGGTAACATTGTTAAGGTCGTAGACCTCTAAATGTAATGGTTTTTGCACGCCTTGAGACATTTACAAATGCCCTAAGTTTACCAATTCGAGTCAAGTATCAAAGTCATTCAGCTGACAATGTTTCATGGGAAATATTCCTCGCAATTAATTTAGGTTGAAGCATATGTCTTTTTTTATGGAAATCAAACACCTCGTAGCTCACTGCAACATACATATCTAGAAAAATTTATTAACCAATGATAATATTATTCCTTTCTTAGGAAAACCAATTTTCATTTCATAGTTTTTAAGAGGTGAGGTTAAATAAACGTACTAAAGGAATTCATTATAAAACATGTTTATTGACAAATTGTTTAGAATGTATAAACAAGTACAGGTTGGTCCAAAAAAGTTGACAAATAATTTTTAACACAATTGTTGGTTTTTCAAAACATACACAAGTATACACAGGATGTTACAAAACTATAAACACATGTTACAAACAAACACAACTTTCAAATCATAGCAACAGTAAGTACACGCTGTTACACACATTATTTCTTTCCGAAACAAGCTCTAAATGATTTACTCCAGTGTGCAAATAACTTGCGGATATTCCATTTATATTTTGATTTCTGTATACACGAGCATGTTATTTCGTTATCTTGAGGATTCATCTTTACCAAATATTGTTTTACATAAAACCAAATACTTATTATATTAAATTTCATTTGTAAGACCACAATATCCTCTTATCCCAAATACTGCCTACTCGTATAATATCTACGGGTAACTCAGGAGGAGAATCATCATCATGTATTTCACCCCAGGTAGTCGTCAATAACCATGTTGGCATTAATTTAGAGTTTTCCTCTGCAGAGAAGAATAATGATTTATATCCATATGTTTTACATAATTGTTTGACGATGGATAATTGTAATCTTTTTGAAGATCTGTTACTTTCCTATTCCATACACTTTCTAAAATACGTTTTTGTTCGACTCCACCTACATGTATTTCACAATTATTTAAGTATTTCTTGCAAATATATTCTATATTCTCATAGTCCATACATCCACTCTCCCATTTTAAACTGTGCTGGTGTTTGGTAACCCATCTATTCGTTTTCTTATATTTGGGAGTTAGATATTTCCAGTCGAACAGTGATTTGAAGCTGAAAACAGTTGTGTCTTTTTCCATATCAATAAAAGCTAATTCTTATTGATAAATTTATCTGGAGATTGAAATCCCTGCACATTGCTCAACATCTCGTCGCAATTGTGGTTCATCTTCTACTGACTCAAGTCATTATCTTCACCAGCTTATCTCTTACATCATAACTTGCTAGTCCATTGTGAACTATCAAAGTAAAAGCTTGCATATTTCCTGGAATGGGTGTATATGCAATTATTTCAATTCGTGAATCAATGATATTATTTCTGACGGCAACATTTTGTTAGCTTACATCAAATACAAATAATACTCCTCTAGTTTTAAATGCTTCTGGTTCTAGTATTAGTGAACTGATTTTGTTATAATATGGTTCCTGAAACTTTGAGTACATATCGTAGCAAATAAGGAATTCCCCATTACCAAAGTTTGTATTAAAATCAACATAGGGATAAGCTTGACTGTTTAGATATAGTTTAATATTTTTCATAACACAATTATCGAATAATAATTCATCTGCTTTTAAATTGTTTTGTCGGTTTATTTGAAAACAAATGACAACGTATCTCAGCTTTTTGGATGAAAAATTTGATTTCACACTCCACAGTATTTTTTGTGATGTTGGTAAAGTTTGAAAAACCTCCAAACCCCACGATCTGAAAGAAATATCTAGATTATTCCCTTGCTCGATATGTTTTAAAAACTTTACACATTCACGCGTATTGATTTCAATATGTGGAATCAACTATTCCACACGGTTTAATTCAAATATTATACCTTCCTCGTTATTAGCCGTATTGTATATGGCATTCAAATGCGTAGTACCGAATAGAATAATTAATCCTTGTTTAGCTTTTAATTTAACATGTTTATAGTCTTCAGTGAAACCAAGTACCATACTTAATGGTATAACGAGGTCGTATTTTCCGCCTGGGTTTATTTGTAGTGAATGATCACCAGCACTGCTCCACCCAGCCATAAGCCCTGTGTAAAGATCGTTTACAGTTTGTGATACATTATTATATATTATGGAAGTAACTCCAACATCTCTTGTTTGATCTATTTCAACACTATTGAGCAGATATGTAATTCTATCTATTAAATGAAGTATTCCCTTTCTTACTATTTTTGTATTTACTGGATTACTTGCATCGGCTGTCTTTTTAATTGTTCCCCTAAACCTTAAACATTATTTCGACGGTAACATGTAAATATCGTGAATTTGTATTGAAATCCTTATTTCAGATGGAAATGTGTACGGACCTGCTCGGAACGGTTCATATACATGTATTTCCGTATGGTGATTGCATCTTCATAGCTAATTGGTTCTTCAACATTAAGTGTGTCTTCCATTTCGATTAACCGTATATATCCTTAACCCTTTAAAAACAATTTGTTGCCTGGTGTCAACTTCACGGGTAACTTATTTGAAGAGAGCAATTTATTCTTGCATTTACGGATTTTTATATTTGCTTTCTTTGGAACATGTTCCTTAGTGATATACTTCTTAAAAGAACCGCCTACTTTATGTCCGTATTGACTGTTATACACAATACCCATTATGATTTCAATATGCATGGAATGCAATTGTTTATATTGTTTTTTAATGTAAACGAACGGCGATCTCTTAATTTCTTAAATTAATTAGTTTTTCGTCTTGATCGACAATTCTAACAACTATTTCATCAACACGATTCACTATTAATGGAATATATATCAACGTATTCAGTTTTTCAATCGTTTTATATCCTGGAACTGAATTTATGTAGTGTAGTTCTCAGTTTCCCATCCAAATATCAACCACCTACAACATTAACATTTATACGACATGCATTTACCGACAATACATTAACCTGTTTTTGATTATTCATGCAATTCATTAGTGTGATACACTCTCTGTACGTAGCGTAACATATTTGCAATTGAATTGTCTTCTGTGAAATTGATATCGACATTACTGTATATCGCACTAGTTAACGTATTTGGATTTCCACGTAATTGGAACTATACATCTGTAGGTAATGCCGCTTTAATGGACATTGCTAAGTCATCCAACTCATAAGGTCCTATCGGTATCCCAATATTGTAGGTTTTTTCCACCAATATTGACCGTAAATGATTGGTTGTGCATATAAATGTTTGGTATGCTGTTGTAAGTAACGAATTTTATTAGACATTATTGCCATTCTCCATCTAACTCCAATGCTGGGAAATATACTGCCCGCAATTGCGACGAATTTCCACTTAATATCAACGTAATTGACATATTATTAATATGTTTTACTATTGCACTTACTTATATACCCTAATTATAGTCAAAAAATATAGACATAAATATCTACAACTGATTGTAATTGGTAATTGTTCTGTTTTGTAATTGTATCTCAAATGCATGTTTTTTAATAATGAGATATATCAATAGGATGATGTAAATCACTGAAACTGTTGTAATACAATGAGAGATTTAAGTTTATAATTAATGCGACCCAATACGTTCCTTCATTTCGTATCAAATCTAAATTAACTATCATAAATTCATAAAGGTTTGGTTTCTTTGGTAAATCATCTCTCATATACACACCTCAGAAATAGGGAATATCCAGTTTCCTTACATATACGAGAATGTCTTTGTTGGTATGTGTACATTTTGGAATACTATTGAGGACTTTCTGCGTTTTTTCCCACATTTAGAATTTTTTCGTCCTTGTCCGATTCTATATGGTTTCAAATACAATCATTTACCACTTGATTTAACCACGCTACTGATTGCCGATACTCCTCCGAGGAGCGATCCAATTGCTGTTAATGCTGGAAAAAGGAAACGAATTAACCCTCCTTTCTTGGTTTTTCGTTTTGTCTTGTGTTTGACACCCAGGCCTCTTTTCACCTTTTCTCGTATTACTTTATCCACAACCAAAGCACCGAGCTTTTCACCTGTTGATGTGAATGGACTCTTTCTTATATTTGCTGCTTCATCGGCTAGAATCGTATCTGCTATGTGTCTTTGTTTCAAATTGTTTATTCGATTGTAAACTATGTCATGTGCTTTACTAGCGTTATCTAAATAGTTTATTCCTTGAGTGTTCTGTGCCACGAATTTTATAGCTTAGTTCCGTGTCCGCAATAATTGTATTTCGGTAAATTCAATTCAAATAGTTTTTTATTAATCAGTATATTAAATACACCACATCGTTTTTTGATATATTTAGTATGAGGCATTATATTCAACTGATGGTGAACCTATATATAGATCCGCATTTATAGTTTTATGTTAGTATGTTATGTAATACTATGTATAAATGAAGGTTATAATACCAAATTTACATCTTCCGGTAATTGTAAATATAAAAGAAAACGTAATTGAACAGAAACATGGACATCTTTTACCTCCAAATATATCTTGTATAATAAGTGGTCCTTCTTCATGAGGAAAAACTTGAGTTCTTATGTTGCTTATGGAACATCCAAATGGTATTAAGTTTGAGAAGGTATATGTGTTTTCTAAAGCAATACAACAACAGAAATATCAACGATTAGCAACCATTTTGTTGTTAATTGAAGGAATGCGATATTTCCCTTTTACTAATAAAGAAGATATTGTGCCTCCGAATGAAGTATTACCCAATTCCATATTTGTAGTTGACGATTTTTGGTGCGAACCACAGGGTGAAATACAATAATATTTTAGTTTTGGTAGACATTCAAACGTTAATTGTTTTTATCTATGGCAAAGTTATGCACGTATTCCAAAATATAATTTATGTGATAATACAAATATGATAAATTGTGTTTAAAATTAACAGTATGAATCTACAACATATTTAAAATGATCAAGTTTTGAGTGATATGACATTTACAAAGTTTAAATATATGTGTTTCTGGTGTTTCTAAAACAAGGATGGTTTTCTGGTGATTATAGCAATGCTTCCTCTATATGAAGGTATTTGGCAATTTTTTACTTCCAGAGCACGAATAATGAGTATTTCAAAGTTTGGATGTAGCGGTGTAAAACACAATCATTACAATAACTGTTTAGCAAAAATCGCGATGGGAATGGTGATTTTAATGACCATATATTACGTAATGTGAGTATGGCTGTGACAGATACTAATGAGGTAAATAAACGTTACGTGGAAGACTTGTACACCATTACGCTAAACGAATTTAAATTGCAAATTATCGATATGCAAGAGAAATTTATAAAGTTAACATTTTTGAATGATTATGTTAATAAAAATACGAGTGTAATTGCAAATATTTTAACCAATATTCAGAATGATTTACAGAGTAATGAATTTAGAATAGAAGAGCGTTCAAATGGGTTTATTAAAGACTTCAATGATATGGCAAATATAAAATTTAGAACACAACTTGCAGAAATGGAAGATAATCTAAGTGTTGAAATTAATTAAGTGGTAACTGATACTATTGCAAAACAACTTGAAACACAAATGGAAGAAATTATGCAATTTATACGTGAAGAATTGATTAATAAATTATTTCGTTTAGTTATGCAAAGAGATCTGAGAAAACAAAATTATGATTTAGAAACACGAATAAATCATTTTATTAATGATTTAAGAGCAAAAACTGTAACTAAATTAGACGCGGTTTTAAGTAAAGTCGATCGGATTGAAAAAGCGCAAACTATTCGATCTAGTGTAGCAGTTAGTCGACCAACTGCAGCAGTTAGAAAATCAACGACTGCTTCGGAAATACATAATGTTATATCTGCTGTAAAAGAGAAATATTTACATGCCAAACGAGCCCGTATATAAGGGGATGTTTTAAACGAAGGAGTGTTTAAGCCGGTTACAAGTAGAATTGATACATTACATTCTGTGTTAAATACACCTAATGAAACACCGTTGGAAATTAAATCGGAAGAAGAACACTTAAAGAAGAAGAAAAAGGAAACCCTTTTCCATTTGACACAAAGTTATTTAGTTCTAAAACATTCTTCACTTATGCGCGATACGATATTTGGTGTCTATCGATGTGGAAATACATGTTTCCTGGGAGATTCAGTAATTACGTTTTTACCTGAGAATAGAGTTAAAATAGGTGATTATGTAACTGATGTGATTAAAGGATTGTTGGAATAATTATTTAAAAACTATCCAAACTTATATTCCGACACCGATTTGTAGAAATATAAAGAATTTGTTCATCGTACGAATGCGAATAATCGTTTAGAAGATGAAATCCCCGAAACCTCATTTATTTAGTGATATTGCTGGAAGTGAAATGTATAAAGATGAAGTTCGCGATCGGTTTTGTCCTGTATGTTGGAACAATCCTAACAAGTTGGTCGATAGATAAAATTTTCTCATCGCTTCGAGAGAGTCGCGGAATAATTCACATGCGAACGAAATTTTTTATTTTATTGAAGAGCTGACAGAAGACGGTTATATTAGTAATGAAGATCAGCAAGATAGCTCAATAACTTCATGCCCCTGCAAGGATAAGGTTTCCTAGCCCTTTATAAGGGAAAATGTAAAAATTAGATTTATACATTAATACAATTTGCACTAAATTACATCAGATAATATAAAAGTGTTAAAATTATTACAAACATTTTTAAAAAATATTTTAATATTTCAATTTTTATAAAAAAAAGGTGGTCATATAAGTAACCACCATCCATTTAGTTAAGTATACAAATAGTGGTTAATTTTCTGACCACCTACAGTAATGCAGTCAAATTATCAAAACAAGAATAAAAATTCTAAGACTTTACTTGCAAAAAGTAGTTGACAACACACAATGCACTAATATAAATGTAATTGCTTATTCACTGTCCAATGCAATTTTCATTTTTCTTCTATATTTCACACACTTTACGTAACACACTGAAAGCAAATTATAAGAATATTAGCATATTACATGTGTAATTGCAGTACATTCTGCATGGCTTTTTTAGCCATTGCATTGTAGTAAACTGAAATGTCCACACAGTTACCACCACATATTTTGATTTTGTAGATATACACTGAAAAACAATATTTTGTTCTACCCCCCCCCCCCCCCCCCACCCCTCCTCCAAAACAATTCCTATCGCCTTCCAATTTGCTATTCAATTTCTCACCGTCTATTGTCCATTAATATGTGCAAAACAATCTCTACACAGAACAACTTGACACAAATTATAGATACGAGAACTTCGTTTGGGTTTGTTCTTAGTACTGCAGTGGGCACATATTGGCATTGTCCCCTTCACTGGTACATGAACACAAACATTTGTGAGGTGAGCTTTAGTTTCCCCAAATAATTAGGTTTGAACAAACTTATATTTATTGAAAACCACAGGAGAAATCTTCAAAGATATCTTTTTCTTTTTTACTGCAGAAACCACCAATAAGCTCGTCTGCAAGCGCACTCCGAAAAGACCACTGAGACATTGGTTTCGCTTTCGTACTACTGATCTATGCTGTTTATATTTACAAAACATAAAAATTAACAATTGATGCGTCTAGTAAATAATGGATTTTCATGAAACAGAATATGCTTGCATGAGTTGATCACAAACCTGTCTACTCCTCCCATGTACGTCTTATTATCACTTATAGGTGTTGGGCATGTTACTGTCTGTCTGTTTCCATACTTGATTCCTCTCTCTTTCCACATAGTGATGGAAATTTCCCCACACACAGCGTAATCAGAATCCCCAAATTTAGGTCATTGCCAGTTTTGAGAAAATTCTTAGGGAATTGTTTCCTCTTTTGCATGATTGTCACACAACCAAACAATACCTTTTGCAGAAGTGCCCTAAGCAGTGTGATGGAGCTGAAAAATCTGTCAAAAATAAGTAGTAGCCAAGAAGTTCAAAGGATTTGGCTAGGAATAAAACTGTCCTTCCACCAAGACTCCCTTCAATTAACTTTAAAGACCTTCCTTCGTATATCTAAAAAATTATCATGTATCCCAAAACTGCACATGTCCCGAACCCATACCTTCCATCCTCTCTTTATTGGTTTCGTGGGAAGATATTGTAGTATGCTAGACCTTCCTTTGAACCCTATCATACTTTCATCAATTGATAAATAATGGCTTGTGTTAAAAGACTTCTTGAGTGTTTGATTCAAGTGCTGAATGAGGGGTCTAATTTTGTAAAGTCTATCAAAAATTAGGTTGTCTTTGTTTGGCACACAGGATTTGTCATTCAGATGGATGCATATGATTATTTTCAAAAGTCTTTTCAGCGACATTATTTTAGCAATTCTGGGAACATGAAATTGTGATCACCTAACCAATACAGTCTGAGGCTGGGAAGACCATGAAATCCCATAATGATAAGAATTCCAAAAACAGCTTTCAATTCATCAAAAGTCAGGTCCAGTGGTTTGTCCTACCTATGAGGCATACAAATCTGATTGGCCAACAATGTACAACATAAATACTATAGTCATGAACTGCAGAAATATATGTAGTGGAAATGTTATATCAATATCAGTGTTGGGACTAAATGGTTAACAAAATGTCTTCAGAGAATGTTTTTGAAAAGCAAATATTTCTAGAAAAGTTAGGTTGGCCTAGATTTGTAACCACTTTCTCAGAAATTATTTCCTCGTCCTGGGAATCAGTCGAATCAGTTTCACTGGCGAAAATCAAGCTCCTATGTGAAATGTCTGGAGGTTGATAACCGGGGTCTGCATCCGTGTCATCATTGTCCAAATCCATTGTGTAGTGTAAGTTAGTTTTCTCTAAAGATTCGGGGCTCATGGACGTCTGGGACGTACTGGGGATTGCTTCTGGTTCTTGTGTATCATTGCCAGAAAGAGTTTTCGGTGAAAGTGAGGGAGCTTTTGTTTTGTAATGCTGGTTCCTTGGCGTCACATTTATTTCTGACTGTACATGAGGAGACAATGTTTATTTAGGGTAAATAATGCTGTCATCCGCATCTGAATCTCACACAAAACTTTCTGAAATAGTGCAAGTTACTATAGTATGAACATGTTATATGTTTTTGGATAACATAATAGAGAGTATTGGTGGACTTGTGACTTGTTATCTGTACCAAGGTTTGCCTATGGATAGTGGTATTACTGTAAACAGGCACTGCTTTTACATGTAAATAAAGATTCAACTCACTAACACACACCAAATGCGTTATACATGTATTGAGAGATGGTGGTTTATAAAATAACCACCTCTAAAAATAAGACAGTTCATTGAATGACATTCAAGATTTTTCAAGCACTTCAATGGAAACTGGTTTTGTTTGCCTAAGGAGAACATATATTGTTTGATATGAAACACTACGAAGAAAGGAAACAAACGAAATAAACATATACAAAATTTAGTTATTAAACACGATACTATAAAAATTTATTACCACTCACAATTCTTTCATCCTATAAAATATGTTTCTTGACGAAAACAAAGGTCACAAACTTCATCCTGGACGCCAAACACAATAAATATTATACCTGCTTAGTGGCAACTCTTTGTCTGTGATGAGCTGGCACAAAACTGGTATGAAGCTTATAACACAGGAAAAAAACAGGCTAATTCGACTGCTGTGAACATTTGGTGGTTAGTAATGTAACCACCAAATAGAAAACATTTCCTCACAACTGCTACCAACAATTCTAAGAGAAGGTGGTTAGTGTAATAACCACCAACCATCTATGCACTGCTGTGGGTGACACAAGATTCATCATGCATTTATGAAACAGGATATAGTCGATTCTAAAGTAGATGGTTACTTTTATGACCATTAAAATATAAATATCTAGAAGAAGAGTTATAGCACATGGTTTAAATGATCTTTTTCAAGGCGATTTGTGTGAGATGACATTACTTTCGAAATACAAAAAGGGTTACAAATATATTTTAACTGTAATAGATGATTATTTAAAATATCGTTGGGGTATACATGTCAAAAACAAGACTGGGAATCAGGTCAACGATGCAATGAAGATCGTTTTGAAAGAAAGAATACCCAAATTTGTTCCAAACTGACAAAGGATCCGAGTTTTTTAATGCAAATTTCCATAAACTAAAGGCTGATTATGGTATAAATCATTACGTAGCATATTTGGACCTTAATGCCAGTGAGGCAGAACAATTAAACGAATTGATCAAACAGTTAACATGCAAGCATTGAACGTCCAAGGGAACTTATAATTGGGTGAACAATTTGCCAGAAATATTTAAATTTTATAATTCGAAGTACCATGGAACTATTAAGATGGTGCCCAAAAAGGTTACTGATAATAGATTGATGAAAACTGTACATAAAAATGTGAAAGTATTTGACAAGAGAAAACAAAAGTTTAAAAATTGGCGAATATATACGAATCTCAAAGCAGAAAGCCAATTTTGAGAAAAAAATTTCGGTGAATTGGTCTTACGAAGTATTTAAAATTATTTCAGTTAGACATTCGTATTCCAGAGTGTATTACCTCGAAACCTACGATGGACAGCATATAAAAGACAGATTTCAGGAACACGAATTGCAAAAAGTTAGTTCTCCAAATGCATATTTGGTCGATCAAATCATTAAAAGGAAAAAATATATGTATTTGGTTCAATGGAAAGGTTTCTCAAAAGCTCACGACTCGTGGGTGAAGAATAAATATCTTAAAAGACTGTAATACTATCTTTGTAAAATTATGATACTTAATTAGAAAACTTAAACATATTTTTGTGTTATTTCATTTAATAAACTTACAGATATCGATTGTGCAATCAATCCGCTTCTTGATTGGATTACCATTTCTTTGGATCAGTATTTGAGCGGTAATCCGCTAAGTATAATTCCTTTTAATATTATATTTATTGGAAAATTGTTTAAGTCTAGAAAAAAATGTTATATGATTATTCATATTCAGGGGATAAATATATTGTTTTCCAAGGTTATTTATTTATAAAGTTATATTTTTTCCAGAAAAAAGTCTTTGCGGGCGAGGCAGCAAAGTTTTTCCAAATGGTCTACATGACAGAGGACAGGGGTTATTGCTCCTTTGACAACATTGAGATTCAGGGTTGAAGAGGTCGGTGAAGAGAACGAGCGAGATAGGACGAAAGCTACCTGGGTATTAATTAAACGGCACTTTCGGGCCAATTTCTCTTGACCACTCAGGAGGTCGGGTATCCTACACTCGTTTTATGGTTACGGTGATAGAAGGAGGTGTACTTTCATATCCTTTGTGCCATTTTTTTAGATAGTTGCTACAATGAATTATTTAGGCATGTTAATAAATTAATTATATAGATTTTTCAATTTTTTTTTTGTTTTTAATTTTTCCCAGGGAATTCAAATTGCTTATTAATAATTTAAAACATGTCATTAGGGTAAGTTTACGCTATCTGTATTTGTTTCTGGTTTTTTAACATTTAATTTGAACATTCCCTTTTAGATTTGAGAGTGGAGAAGGATGTGGGTTATGTCCATGTATATATAGTACGCGTTTGTGTTCAGTTAATATTAAATTCGTTTGTATCACTTCGGTAGTAAGTTAAAACGTGTACGCACTGTGATAGGTTTTCGATGGAAATATTGTTAAGATTACTCAGACCGATAAACTGCGTTTGTAGATAGATCATTTGTGTGTTCATAATTTCATACTTGGAATGCGGTAAATCATTGTTCATGGTAAAAATTTTCATTTGAAACATTTCATGTCAAGTGGAGCTATTTAAGTGACATATCTTTATTTATTTAATTTCTTTGTACATAGTTGAAAAAAGTTTCTTGTGTTTGGATTCGATTATGTTTAAATGTGATATGAATTTATTTTTGATAATTTTATCGTATTTTCTTCGAGGAAGTTTCATTCAAATCGTTACTTTACATCGTGATTATGTGATATTCCCTATATATATACAGAGACTCACAATAGGGAAATTTATTCACAGCAGTAAACTACGTTACATAATGCAAGTGAAACATTGTGTATTAAGAACTTAAATGTGGCATTGAGACAAGTTTTTCGTTATCTATGTTTGCTTCAATTTTTTTTTTTCAATCATTTTACGTTGATGTACGCTATGTTTTTGACTTTTCTGTAGTTATAATTTAGAAGGTGACGTTCTCTTCAATTTGGAAATCTTTATTTTTTCCATCTCTAGTATTATCAATAGTTTACAATAAAAATATAAACCAGTGAATTCGTAAAAAGGAAAGATTTAGTTATTTTAATTTCGACTGCCACCTGAAGCAGATGTATTCGCTGGCTGTTCCTTACACACAGCATATAAGTTGCCACAAATGCTATACTAGACTCATTCCTTCACCAACCTCACAGCTGAGTGGACGTATTTTAAATTAATTTAACGTACGTGTATATTCTACACAGTATAGAACTCAGAGGCGATGAGGGAGGGGTGCTTGTGTGTCTAGAACAATTTAATTTATATATTGCTATGTGTTTTGAATTCGTTGTAGACATAATTCGTTACTTGATTTCTTTAGTAGATCAGGATAGCTGAACCAGTCATTGATATGGAAATAAGTTCGGTAATTAATTTAGTGAATTAATGCTTGTTTCTTGATTTCTTAATGACACCAGGATAGTCACGTACATGCATTCGTTTTAATTAGATATTTAAACAGTCGTTATGTATTTGCCCATCAATCGATCTTAATATCTTCTGTTTGTCCACGAGCCTCTCTTGTTTGGCATTACTGTCACACACGATGGGTTAGGAAACTGACGTTAATAGTATTCATCACTATTCTTCTAATTATTTAATTAAATGCGCCATAACCTCAGTCTGTAATAAGATATCGCTGCACGTTTCCTATCCCTTAGTTGACAGCCAGACGAAATACACAATAACATAAAAATAATAATATTACACAATACATATTATTATTACTGTTCCCTGTTCCCCAACACATCACACCTCAGTACAACCCCGTACCTCCGAGGGTAATAACATACCATTCCACTCCACACCCCCCCCCCCCAAAAAAAATAAATAAAATAAACTCCTTAACACTCTCTTGCACCAAACTATACACTTATCAACTAACGAAAAATTCAGAAATTAAGAAATTTATTAATTCAATTAAATTAATTGTATGTATCAATCTAATTTCCATACCATTAAATTTATCGCATTAAGATAAGCGGTTTAAAAAATTCAATTTAAGATCGGATTAATCCGATCAATCAATTTGAAATCAAATTGATAAATCGATTAATCAAAAGTGAAGTAGGAGAGGCACGTCCCTACTACTTACTGTCAGCTTCCAGATCTGATTATGTGGTTTGGGAAATATAACATACTACGATAAAAATAGCTATATACTCAAATAGGTCAATTGGTACCTCAGATATGAAATTAAAAATTCTAAAACATGTTGCGCTATCTTACAAAATGGCGAACAAATTGATTCCCTGTTAACGTGGTTTTTTATAACTAATTTGTGTCCTTCCTGTACATGTCATACATTTTGTAATCTTCAAAAAACTCTACGTTTAAGAGGAAAGACACACTGATGTTCTTGCAAACTCTATGTCCTTAATAAATATTACACTGTGCACTAATTCAAAAGGTTTACGAGATATGTACGTACTAAAAAGTAGAAGAGTAATAATACAGACAGACATTGGCACAAAGGTAATCTCAAAAGCCTATTTTTTCCGAATAAAACCAAGTATCAACTGTACAATCAAACATTTTAATAACATTTCACGAAATGTTAAGGTTTATTAGAGTCATAAAGACACTCTTCAAACGATCAAGAACAAAAATATTACTACGGAAATTGCATTGAATAGCACATGCAGCAGGTTAAACAGAATTATACATGAAAAGAGCCCATTATTTTGTTCCCGGCCATATACACTGTACGTCAAAGCTAACAAGGTTTCCTCAAACCGAAGCAAACATTAATAGTTGAAATTACATAATTATGCATAGATTGACGTTATGTCAGTTATTCGGCTCATCTTTCTTCTTATAATACCAGATAAATGTAATATCTTCATAATTAAAGAAAAACACTTTTCGTTTAATAACAGTTGCGGTAAATGGCAAATTCAGTAAACGTTCTTTGACCCTCTCAAGGCTGCACGTTTGCTCAAATTTACTTGTATCACTTCCTGCATGTAGCGGAAAATAGAAGTATAACTAGCTTTGTTGTATGATAATATAGAGAGTTTATTATATCTTTGATATTAAGTTGTTATTCTTATTAGCACACACATAATGAAAAAAAAAACTTTGTGTACTATATTTTTGAATTTTTTTTTACCTCGTCATTTAACATTTTTGGGTCACACAATTTAAATATACGTTAGTAATTTGCAAAAAGACACGAGGATTGAAATACGTTGTTTTAATTATTTTGAAAGTTCCTTGGCAAGTTGAAATTTAAAGGACCGCAACATCGGATAAAATATACAAATAAAGGCTTTGCTTTAATAATTGTAATATGCTAACTCTTTTCATGTTTATGACGTTTTTAACTCGTGTACATTCCTTTTGATAGTATAACCGACATTTTTTTTGGAGCCATGTAATTTTATTATCACATCAGCAGTAAAGATTGACTTTGAGTGTTAATTGTGCAAAAGTATAGACTATAAAATATTTTAGTAGCTTCAAATTTGTTAACGTCTGTCTACATGTCTAAAAAAAAATTATTTTAGAGTGCATATATTTCAGTGGCACGCTAAACTCATAGTTTGGAAACTGTGAATAGCAACACCAAGGATACAAAACGGCTTTGGAGATTATGTCATATGTGACACTGGCGCTACGACGCATTGGGTACGATTTCCCTAATTTGGATAAATATATACAGGATTTTCCTTTCTGAAATGTTTCGAGCCATTATCCAAGTTATGTTGCCAATTCGTTTTAGCGTCAAAAAAGTCTCAGTTGGTGAGCCGGACGATAGAAGGCTGCCTGTCGTAACCAGATTAAAAATATATCAGCTGCTCGTGTCAATTATCAATCACAATATTGTCGTCTGTGAACTATCAGTGGCAAAATTTATTTCACTGTAATATATTAGGTGTAATGGACGTGTTAATAGGTTTTGTGCTCCACAAATTCATCTCAAAATATATAATTTTTTATTACAAAAAAGGTGTAAATTCGAGATTTTCCTTTTTTATATGTAGATGATTACAACTGAAGTTTCTAAATAATTTTAATCCAGGCTTTGTGTACAATAACCTGTTACGATCACGTGTTGTTCAATTGTACACTTTTCCAGGAATGATGACAATAAGAAATGTTATGATTTCCGTAAAAAATTGGCAACAATTTGTGTTGGGGATCTAAATTTTTGCAAAATTATTATTATTTATATGTATACTGAGAAAAATTCAGAGCCATTGTCATATTTCTAACCAGCTAAACAGAAACCTGTTAATTTATCTTGAATCATAACGGCAATATAAAGTCCGGATAGAAAATGAAATGAAGTTAAACTAGAAATTCCGTAATCTAGGCAAACGGGAAGCCATAGATTACAAGTTCCAGAAATACGTGTTGGTTATGGAAGGCACATATAAGTATTTTAAATAGTGATATCGCATGCAGCATTCTGTCAATAAAATTTCGGTGTGTGAAGAAGTGATTATCAAAGCTATCACATATCTTAAAAAGCCTATATAGCGTAGAGTTGCTAAATGACACGATTTTTTTCCAGTAAGTACATAACGTGCAAAATGAGCGAACAGAGCACGAAACATTAAAATATATGCTAAAGCCTATTAAATATGTCTATTTCAGTTTAGTATCTGGAAATAGTTATATATTTGCTTAAATTTTGCCTTTCAAAATAGTTAAGTCCATTAACTGAATATATTCTGGACAATTATATAATTTCATATAGTAGGAAAAACACGTATCATTAATAGTTATATAATATGTAAGTTATCTGAAATATAGGTTATTTCTATATTTTAAACAATTTTTTATTTATAACTGCGTATACCGTAAAAAAATATTTCTACTTTTGCAAAATAACAATTTTGAAAACCAGATGCAAAAAAAAAATTCTAGTATTAAAAAATGTAAAAATGACAATATATGTTTTTGTTATATTAAGATTAAGCCTTATATTTCAACATCAATAATCGAGAAGAAGAAATAAATTTATTTTTATAATGCTCTCGTCAACAACTGCAACGAAACAATCGTAAAGGTAAGTAAAAATAACCAATTGTATTCACAAAAAAAAAAAAGAATGAAGGAACATTGACCCGAACTCATTTTACTTAAGTTGCTATTTAGATTTTTCAGCGATTTGACTATGAGTTCCATGAGTATGTTAAACCAGTAGTCCGGAACTTTCGTATGTGACATAGTATAGCCGGATCAATATGGAATGAGGAGTTAAAGACTTTATATTGAACTTATATTGAAATTTCAATATAAATCCAGAGTAATTTTATTTGGTGAAGTATCAGATATGAGATAATTATGTGATGAACCGACTTTTAACATTTAATGAATTACCAGTGAATGTGAGACAAGAAATTTAAGAATTTAAGTAGGAAGAGCTTACAAACTTTCTGGAAAATTCTATACATAGGAGGCTACTTCCGGTGGAACCTGATTAATATTTGAACTAAAATCTCAAGTAAAATATTTATTAATTTATTTTTATATACCAGCTTTAAAGTTTTACAAAATTTTTTTAATATTTTATTTTATTAAAATTTTGCATTCTGATATATCCCTATTCTTACTTGGATGGTGGTATCTCATTTATGTTAATTATCTTACAGTAAAATTTCGTTTTTGAGTAAAGATATTTCTGTCGCACACACATATTTAGTTTTGCACCTTGTCGAATTATTCACATGTTTCGGTCGGAGTCTATTTATTTCTTTTTTTCATTAATAAGATAATTATCACGGTTACACATGTTTGATTTAAATGAATTACTGTGAAGGCTGGAATGTATTTTCTATTGCATGAGGTACACAGCATCGCCGCAGATCTTTTGATTACAGTGTGGTAAGACCAAGATCACATCACGAATATTAAGGCACCCAAAAATCTATTATATCGTTATAATTATTGTTTCTCCCAACTCACACCAAATACATGTACACCCACTCTATTACAGACACTGTTTCAGAGTGGCGCACAACGAGAACCATTACAATATATAATTACGTACACTTCTCGTCACAAAGAATGAGCGATCTCGTGTAGCTGAAAATATTGCTAGTCCCCTTCGGGTATGTTCGGCAGGCTGCCCCCTCCCAAGTGACAGGCACGTGCTGCAGAGTGGGCGTGGCTAAGAGCTGCAGCAAGACATGGCTTTGGAGGAAAAAGGATTCGAAACTCGAATAATAGTTCTGTGAGCTCAGTTTTTTCCGAATATATTCCAACACGTTATATGTATTGCAGTTAAAGTAAATTAGTGGTGAAACCTTCGGAATTATGAACTAGCCTGTATCAGATCTGAGAAACAAATAGTAAATTATAAATTTGAACAGACCACACTGGACCACTGGAAAAAAATTACTTCCAAATCATGCATAATTGTAAATATGAAAGGAGGTGTTACGTTATAATTCCCCTTACAACACACACGAGATCTTTGAAAATATAAAGTCTATAATCACTAAAAACATTAAATAATACATAATATGGAATAATGTTTTCGTATGTATGATAACTAGAGACCATGAAATGTCTCGAAATGAATGGTCTGTAGTCTAGACTTCACAGTCCAATGAATACCCGATCAACTACTGTATATTCAGTGTTCGTTTCTCCAGTAAGTCGCCAATATTACTCTAAAACATACAGCACGTGATCCCTAAACGTCTTTCCTTGCCAGTTTCGTATTTACTTTGCACATTCCTGAGTGAGCCTTGTTAACTGTAATCCAATGAAAATTTGGATTACGTCTATAAGTGTGTCCTCAAAATAATCCGCGCAGTTTTCCTGTTCCTGCTTCGTTCCGTCCTTTAAAATAGTAAAGGCCTATTTACATGCACCGATATGTCTTAACCAAATTTGAATTACAGTAACCAAATTTGGATTACAGTATATAGTTATTGATTATTAAAGTCTTATAACACGAATTTACTACAGAGTTATCTACGGGAGTGATTATAGTCTCTTGAAAGATCTACAGTTATTTAAAAATACTCAAAATATTCACCTTTTAAAACACAATAACATATAGAATACATGCAGCGAGGTACTAGATATATTTCGAAGGAAACTATTCGCATTAATGTGAGCACTTCTTGATGCCTGTCGCATTTTATAGATGGACGTATGCACCCAAATGTCAATAAAGATTACGTATTAAGTCGTAACTCAGTATTTATTTTCATTTATACACGAACTGAAATATAAACAGAATATCTTGCATGTTTCATGTGTGTGTTATAGCACCATTACGAAAAGTGTTAAGAGCTCACGTTGGCGCGAACAGTCTATAGTACCGTTACATCTAAGCTGGACAGTTCAACTCAACGTGTTTTGTCATGATGTGGTTTCTCACCGAACTGCCTCCATTGGCGAGTCGTGCTAGTAATGGTAAGTAACCCAATCTGAAATACTTGGTGGCTGGCAGACACTATACTGACCAGGCACCTAACATGTCATGTGTAAGTGTGATTTCTAGCAATCGGCCTCTCAGTGTTTCGCGCCATGTTATATATATATATTTATTTATTTATAAATCGTCAGTCCCACAACTACAAAATAAGCAAAATAATTACCAATTTGATAATTGCGTTATCTTGGACTGTCTTACACACGAAACATTCACGCATAATGAATGAATGAATCTTTAAGAATTACCTTCCTTGCGGGATAGGGTATTGCATTTTCTAAGTTTGAGTCCAAATTGGTTTACCGAAAACCGAAAATTTAACCGGTGGAAGACCGTATTCAGTGCCTGTATGAAATAGGTACACAAATAGAGATAGAGAGTTGCATTTTATTTATAACACATCTACCAACATCTGACTTTGAAGTCCCCGCACTTTGACCTCATACCTACCAAATCGTAGAGGTTATAGGACGTAAAGTGTTGAGAGTATGGAATTACGTTTTAAGTATTAGTAATATGGCATGCAGTCAAATGAAAAGTTACAGAGCCAAAGTTCCCAAATGTCGTACAGGAAAGTCCATCCTGATTCACTAAAGTTCTATTTCGCAGTGGTTGTTCAAAAATATTTAATCATTTACCACCAATCTGTTCTAATTTCTAACCCTTTCTTCTCCGTTTATTAGGGTTTGGTAGCGTAAGTCAGAAAATGAATAAAATCACAATAACAATTTAATTTGTAATGTTGTGATTACTTTGGCGCAAAGGGATGGGACAAAGGGCGCAAAGGGATGGCGCAAAGGAACCGCCCGCCATCATGTTGGAATTTCCTTTTTTTTTTTTTTTTTTTTTTTTTTTTTTTTTTTTTTTTTTTTTTCCAAATTGAACTAAATGTCTCTAAAAATTTAGATGTTCAGTAAAAACGTCCCTTTTTCCCCTAAAAAATGCCCATTTTCCCAGGCAGATCAGTGAGTCTGGGTAGAGCAGTGAGACACGGATCAGCGACTTAGGGTATAGGATCAACGACCCCGGTGACCGGGATCAGAGACCCAAAGGGCAGGAGAGCAGGGCAAGTACCCTTGCACTTGACCTTTCACATTTAACCCAAAAAATCCAAAAAAGTAAAAAAATTCCACAAAATTAACAAAAAAAAAACTTTAATTCCAAAAAGTATATTATTAAAAGTACTAAAAAATTATTTCAAAGATATTTAAAAATGTATTTTAAAAATTTTTGAAAATATAACATGAACAATTTATTACAAATTATTCATAAAAATTTTAAAAATTCACTAACAAATGTATTATTAAAAATGTATTCAAGTATATTTTTTAAAATCTATTAAATACTAACATTAAAATTAATTGCATAATTATTAAAATTCGTTAAAAATATGTATTTTAAAATGAACTTTCCAGAGGTAACCCCTCACCCATACACATCCACCATCTTGATAGGTGCAAGGAGCGACCATCTATATAGGTGGCCACCATGTTGGTAGGCGACCGCCATCTTGGTAGGCAGCCACCATCTTGGTAGTCGACCACCATATAGGTAGGCGACCGCCATCGTGGTAGATATCCGCTGTCCGCCATATTGGATGCAGGTAACCATGACCTCAAACCCATGACCTTGAATGACCTTGAAAACCAAAACTCGAGAAGAAATACATAAAAGTCAACAAGCATATTACAACTAACTACTACCACCATATTAAGTGCAGGTGACCCCTTGATCTTAAATTACCTTAAAAGCAAAAACTAGAGAAAAATACATCAAAGTTAGCAAGCACATTTCAATACTACCTACTACCACCATATTAGATGCAGACTACTTTGACATTGACATCAAGACTTTGAATGACCTTGAAAACAAAAAATCGCAATAAAATACATTAAAGTCATCAAACATATTACATTATAGATTACTAACGACATATTAGGTGCAGACTACCTTAACCTTGACGCCATAACCATGAATAACCTTGAAAACCAAATGTTGACAAGAAATGCATGAACGTCAACAAGCATAATACATTCCTAACTACTATGACCATATTAGATGTAGATGAAATTAACCTTGACCTTATGACTTTGAATGACCTTGAAAACAAAAATGCGAGAAAAATACATTAAAGTCAACAAAAAAATTACGTTACTAACAACTGCCACCTATCAGATGCAGGTGACCTGAACCATAGCCCCATCACATTGAATGACTTTAAAAACAAAAACTAGAGAAAAGGTAAATAAAAGTCAGCATTCATATTACATTACAAACTACTACTATCGTTTTAGATACAGTCAACCTTGACCCTGGTCCCATAGCCTTGAATGAACTTGAAAACAAAAATTTCTAGAAAAAATACATGCTTTAGAATTCTTGTATGCATAGTTCTATGCCCTTTTCAATCCACCGAAGTTATCACTGCCAAATTTATGTCTTAGCTGCAACTTGTGACCTCAAACAAGGCGATTTGGCCATTATAACTTATGTCTTCTGGTTGGCACAGTTGCCTGCAATTTTTTATATGGTGAATATATAGCTGCCATATTCATATGTGTCACTCGTGATATCTAACAAGGCGATATATGGACTACCATAAAACAAGCCTTCATTATTCTTTGGATAAACCTGGTACTGATGCCAGAATTGTTGGCAACCCTATCAGCTGCTTTGTTGATAGGTAAGTCTTAACACTCATACCTATTTAGCCTCGCGGTCATAACACCTACTCGTACTTTTTTACTTCTTCCCTTTCTCTTCTATAAATAGCCTTTTTATATATTCCTAAATATTCACTGATATCTATTGAAAACTAAATCTGCTGTTAAACTGCATGTGATGGGGTAATATTCCTAGGTCGGATGCTACAAAGCCAGAGCCGCGTACGTAGTTGTTCCACCTCTACCCAACAAACCCCCGCACCCACGTTCAGACAAGTGCCACATCGTCTGGCGCAGACAGTAGCTTGCTTCTTGAACGCTGACCCGGACCTGGTCGAGCGAGCGTATAAATGTCTGCTCCGTAACAAGGCCAAACGCCAAACGATTCTATAGGTCATTTGGAAAGCTTTCAGTCATTCTCGTACAAATTGCCCTGCAACTGGGCGTGCAGTGTCGTCTCATTCGAAATATTTTCCGCGCCTGAATATTAGAGATAATTTACCTGCATTATGTTCAGTTCATGACAGAGCAAAGTCATGTTTTCGGCTATTCTTTTAAACTGGTTTCTTCAGCTACATTATTTTTATTCCTTTTCATAAATTATTCTTTAAAGTAGGGGCTTTAAGGCAGACATAACCGTTTAAAGCGTAACGCTTATATTAGCATACGTAAAAACACGGCTTTAGTATGTAAGTACAAATTTGTTGTTACGGCGTCATTGCGTATGTAAGACATAACAACTATAATCGGATAGTGAACGTTAAGCATTCCTGGGGTCGTGGTGATGTAGTGGTTAGACAACTCTCCTCCCACCATGGAGAACCGGGTTCGATTCCGGACGAGATCACCTCCGGGTTTTCGCAGGTGGGATTCGTGCAGGACGATGCCGATGGTCGGTGGGTTTTCTCACTGATATCACATTTCCCCCACTCTTGCATTCCAGCGCTGCTCAATACTCATCTCGCTTTACACTCAAGGGCTCTCAAGACCTCGGTGTTAAGAGCCGCCCAAATCTCTTCACTCGCTCATTAAGCATTCCGCCTACGAGGACGTATTTTGTCCAGAAGGGCGAGACGCTGAGGACGACCCAGGTATGCGCATCACATGCGTCATAGTCTCTATGTACAATATACTGAACAAGTGTGCAGTCTTTCCTTCAAAACGTACCTCTGAGACAACTTTGAAATTAAGGCTATTTCATAAAATATTTGCTACATTTTCTTATCACCAAACAATAAAGTAAATATATATTTAGTTTTTAGTTTCTTGTCGTGCATTTACGTCATAATCCTATATTCATAAACTGAGCTTTCGCCCATGCACTAAAACGGTAATGCCAAATATCTATTTACATTTGGACGGCTTCGTTTGGCGTAATCGGTGTCAACGTGAACTGAACCAGTTTTTAGTGTGAAAGCATCCAACGGAAACCTTGGAGTGAGTGAAGAGATTTCAGCGGCTCTTAACAGCGAGGTCTTGAGAGCCGATGAGGGTGATTGAGGTGAGTATGGAGTGGCACCGGAATGAAGGGGCGGGGGAAACGGGAGGTCCCCGAGAAAACCCGCCGACCAACGACATCGTCCAGCACGATTCCCACTTGCGAAAATCCGGTGACCCGGTCGGGGATTGAACCAGGTTCGCCTTGGTGGGAGGCAGGGAAACCTTTGAAAATGCTTTTAGTAACGAGTACAGATAATCGTGCCGTTAGTATTTTCCACCCGTTTCAGCTCCCGTCCGTGTCCATCGCATTACTGAAGGACGAGGGGGCTCAACAGGGCCACGATGTCTGGCGCGAGCAGTAGTGCGAGCTGCAAGCAGTGGCAACCACACACAGCCAGGCGGACTATGAAGCAGTTGAATGGAGAAACCACCTGATTGCCTGTTCGTTTTGTCTCGGCACTAGGCACGCCTTGTTAAAAAAAAAAAAAAGTCTTTTTGGCTTATTTATTCAAACAAATTACCGCTTACAAATAAAATTGACTTCATTTTTTGTTCGGGAAAAAATATCTTTGGAAAGCAATATTAGGGTACAAACATGTCGAGAATGTTTCTAATAATGTATTATTCCTAGTTACACTTATCGATTAAATGAACAAAAACCTAGTTTGGCTAAATGTAATAGACTGCAAATACATTATGTTATTTTCTGTATAATATCTCATGTCATATATTTTTCTCTTTTGCATGTTTGTTGTTTGTATTTATTTGCTCACCAAACATTTAATTGTAGGGCTGGAAGTATTAACACTGACAAGGGCACTGGAGACTCTGTGTTACAGTCCACAAGATTAACTGAAGCTGAGTATTTTCAAGTTTCATATGAAAAAAAGTTTCCCACAAAGACTCGTGGTTCTGAACATAATCATATCAGTCGGCAAGTTGAAACATGATAGGGACGTACAGAACCCGTATTTCACATCATATCTAAGTGGCATCTGCAATTAATATATGATATTCGTTGGCCACAAAATTAACATTAACTGAGAACAGAGATGAAAAATGTATGTAATTCTTTAAACTATCTATGTTGATGTGAAATACTGTATGTAGGTAAAACACAGCTGTAAGTTAACAACAGTGACATGAGAGAGACATAAGCGGCGGTTAACAACTAAGGTCTTCAGAGCAGATAGTAACGAAGAAAGGTACAGATGGAGCAGCGACAGAAAAATGAGTATCGGGACTACCCCGACACTACCCACCGGCCAACAGCATCGCCCGCCATGTTTCCTACACATGAAAATCCGGATGTGACCCCGGTTTGTCGTGGTGCGAGGCTAGTAGTCTGACAGTTACAACACCAAAGCTCCTACAAGCGATTAAAAACTTTAAAAATACACAACCCTTTTTTTGGCGACCTGGTATTCCCAGAGGAATAACTTTTCCTATCCTATTGTAAAAGCGACAACAGAAACGTGAGGCTCCATATTAAAGTTATTTAACTTGTATTTCAGTGTTTTGTTAAGTCAGCAGAAAAGGCAAATAATCTTATTTCCTTAAATACCTCTATGTCAAATGTTGTAATGTAATTTTATGTCAAATGTTTGAACGCAGATAGTGCAAGCTGACCTGGTTGGAATTCTGGGCTGACATACATGTTAAAAATGTTTTAAGTTCACTTACAGCGCACGAAAGCGTGAAAATGACCGTGGGATTGCCTAGTATAGCCATGGTAGTAAAATGTACAGAATTCTCCTGACCATAAATGCGATGAGGTGGTTTCAGGTCGGAGATGCATGCAGCAGCGAAACAAACCCTGCAGCTCACATCATTATGTTTGGGCTACAGTATCGTAGAAGACCACAGACAGTTCCTTCAACCTCTGCTCTCCAGTTTCCTAGAGAGCTGTGCTTGGTAAAAGTTATCGTATAGAGCGAAGAAAATATGCACATTTTGTACGAGTAATTGAACTAGCGTATACATATTTTTAATGTGGCACTTGAACTTGTCAACGCTGTCAGAAAACAAGCGGAATGCCATCGAGCCTCTTAGTTTTGCAATATATTTCATTGTAAACTGGCTGCCGGTCAAAATATTTAATCTAGTTTTTAACAAACAGCTATCGTATATTTTTCTGCATAGGAAATTATATAGAGCATAAATGAAGAGAATAAAAAGTTCTACAAAAATGGTTTTCATTCATTGAGTCGATATTTTAATGATTGAGAATATGCACACAATTAAACCCTAAGAGTCAGTATATTTGCGCATATGAGTGCCCAATTTACCAATGATAAAAAGAATGGTAAGCTGAATTGTTTTGATAATGCTTGTATTATTTTATGTTAAACCACATTTAACGTGCCAATATCGGTCCAGAAACTATTTATTCCTGTTATTTTGTAATATAAAACATGTTTTGTTTAAAACACTATTGAAATATCATCTCATTCGATTGTTTATTTGCAACATGCTGTGTTATTTGTATCAAATTTCCGATAACATTCACTAGTACATGTGCAATATTAAAAAAGCGTATGACCTCCCCCCCCCTTTTTTTTGTTTTTTATTTCATTGGTTACACGGCTCTGTGGTTGTAGAATAGTAATCAAAACGTTCATGTCGTCGCCATGTTAAAAATAAGTGACCGACCCACGTAAAACATATAAGTTTATTTGGTCAGCGTAGTGAATCTTGTTTGCCAAATTAGGTAGTAGAAGGTTTGTTGTTTTCCGACATTTGACACAATAAGATTTCTTGTTGTAGCGGTATCTTACAATATTGCAGACAAAAGAGACAATGTACCAGTATGTTTAGTACTTGTAGGTGATATGTTCAACACATCAAGTTTGGTTGAAATTGGCCAAAAACCAGTATGCTACATGCTGTATACCAAATGAACCTAAAATATTTATATAGTCACCATGTCAAAATTAAGTTTCTTACACATTTAAATCGCATATGTTATCATGACATACATAGTATTAAATACACTATACAAAGATTGCTTGAAATTGGTCACACCGTTTCATGGATACAGAATAGTTATCAAAAGTCTTTATTGCAACCAATTAAAACTAAATCCCTGTACCAATTAATTCATATCAGTGTACTTCTTGTTTGTCAACTTTGGTTGGAATGGGTAGATTGTTTTTCGTGTTACAATACAATAACTTTATTTTTTCATGGGTGCGCTATATTACAAAATTATGAATGATAATGGTTATTTATAAGCATCTTTAGAGTAATGCCTTTAGTCGATACTTTCTTATCAAATGTAGTCGAATTATATATATATACATATATATGTATGTATGTACACATACATACCAAATTTATAAACAAATATTTGCATGACGCCGTTGTGAAAATACAGTAAGTGCCACATTAATATTAGTTGTATATGGTACCATTGCCTACTATAGGCCTAAAAGGTACTAGTTGCCTGCAAAATGTGGCAGGAATATATTGTGTAATTTCCGAGATATGATGTTAAAAAGCAATATTTCACGACGGCGAACAAATAAGAACGTACCTTCCTAGATTACAGATGTACAAGATTAACTGTGAAAATACACGATTTGGTTTTACCTAGTAAAATAATTTCCCAAATATGAAATGGCGCCCTACTGTATTAAAATAACAACCCTTTTCAAATCAAGCAAACGGCTTTGCAGGACATTGTAAAAATCATATGTCCTTACTGAGTTCATTATGTGCACCGAATTTGGTGAAATATGTTTCAGAGGATCGAATGTTACTATGAGGGGACATACAGTACATCACAGACAGACATTTGCATGATTATATAAGCTCATTTTTCAAAAAAAGTAGCGTAACATTGAATGGAAGTGAAAGTGAATTGAATGTTTCGAGTTAATCAATAAATCACGGAGGGATTATCATTTATTTCGAATCATTAAACAACTGTTAGCATCAACATTAATTTTCGAAATAAATTGTTAACGACTGCAAATAAATGTCTCACACGAAAAAATCAATAAACGGTTTAAATATTATAAGCTGTGTATAAAGTTTCCTTTGTTTTCTTCCTTTTTGTTGTTGTTGTTGTTGTCGTTAATGTTTAAATGGATTCAGGAAGTGTTTCGTACAACTAGTAGGTTTCCTTACATTTTCTCGTGGTTTCACAGAATTCTTTGTGGGTGTCATTATTTTCATTTTTCCTTCAATAATATAGCTTTATGATATGCACATAAGATTATGTTGGTTCAGCGATGCAATCAGGTAGGCTACCATTTAAACAAAAACATTCAGTTTGACTCCATGCTACATTCACTAACTCAGAAGAAAACAATGAGAATAATGAGTCTGGCGGACGAACATTTGCTTCCACCTGAGATTTAATTTAGGTTACGCCACATACAAAAAATTCTACTGGAATCACGCTGCAAAAAGTTTTATTGCTTTCTCTAACACATGCAGTAGTAAGTCATCTTCTTGCTTCGCATCCAGTGCAATAAATATTTACTGATCTCTGGGGTGAGTATACTTTATTATGTAGTCATGTTAAAATCGTATTTTTTCTTATATTCACGATGAATTTACACGTCACACTTTATGATTGTTTAGTTTTGTGTGGAGTGTACGACGTCAGGAATGCGATCCCCTAACATAAATTATACAGGTTACGTAAAGAAACATACAGTATGTGTTGTCATGATTACGGACAGTACACGCAGCGATGTGTGCAGAGCTCAAGGCAGGTACCAGTGCATATACAGCCGTTAGATGGCGCAGGCTAACTTGGCCAGGCTGTTAAAGCAGCCTGCCTGTCTACGTGGGTCCGTCGCAGATCAAAGTGCCGCTGCAGCTGAACTGACTCCATAAACGTGGTTAGCGTTCGCGACGATAGAAGGGAAGAGTGTACAGAGAGCGAGAACCTTGCAGGGTTGCCAAGTGTACAAATCAGTGTGAGTCAATGTTCAGCAACTTATGACAACCCATTATTACACACTGCAAGGCATGTGGCGAGTGGCAAGGCGTTTTAATTGCCCTGGGCCATGCAGAAAAAGAGATCAAGTTAATATCTGTCATAACCACGGAGAAAATACATTGAAAATGATATGGCTTGATTTTGGTCGTGAAGAAATCGGGAAATCTGTTCAAGTATTGTTTTTTCCTTGCAAGCATGCCGGCATACGTACATTATCTGCTGAAGGCTTTTCGCGGTTGAATGAGCACTTTTGAGGCTTTAGTTACTTTTATCTTTCAGCCATTTTTTATTCTTTAACCACCTTTTTAATTAAATATGGCCACGTAAGTAATAACCACAGTGTAAATATTATACCGCACACTGAAGTTAATGCATAAGGCTAAAGTAATATATATTTAGTGACTATTATTCCAAATGAAAGAGCTTTCAAAGGGGCTCAATTTACCACGAATGGCCTATAAAATGAAGACATTCACGGCATGGACAGATACACACCAACTTACAAAAGAAAGACTCTTGGCAAGGAGGTTTGTACAGTGAAAATGAATGTATTCTATCCCTGTGCGTGTGATGTGGGAGGTAGAAAAGACATACAAGGCCGATGAATGATTTATAAACACCACGCTGTTCTGTATCTTGCTTCGAACATTTTACAGGAAAGGTTTGCTAACAAAAATCAAAGTGAATAAAACAAAGTGTAAATTGTAGGTTCATGAAACACGTTGAGTCCATACATACATATAAAAACATCAAATAACATCTTAAAAAATGCATTAAACTCCAAAGAATGCATACGAACCGTTACAAGTAACAAATATTTTCATATGCTCTAATGACTCCCATAGTACTTCCCATCCAGGCGAGAGTGCAATGTGCCGTAAAATGATATACAAGTACAAACATGCTGAGACAAACCGACGAGTGGAAGACCAAACGTACTTTCGTGTAGAGAAGAAAGTTGTGTAGTGAAACAAATCCGTCAGAGATCTTTTACTAATCCATGTGTTATTGCAAGAGATCTACGAAATACTTTCAAAGTCACTGTCACCAATGACAGTGAGAAGTGTGTTCAGCAATAGTGACTATAATACAAGAACACAACAGAAGTAATCGTTCACAGGCAAATGTAATTATAAGAAGAGACTTAACTTGGCGAAGGTATATTTACAGAACAATTACTGGACAGACGTAATATTTCTAGATGAGAGTAAATTCAAGGTTTTCGATCATGACAGTCCGTTACGAGGGTGGAAAAAATCTAATAAAGAGATAAATCCCCAAAATTCTCGTCCTGCCGTCAAGCATGGTGGGGGTTCGGTTACGGTGTGAGGGTGCATGAGTGCATGTGGTGTAGGTGAACTGATGTTTATATATTGACTATTGGATCAATAAAAATATATTGACCAATTTAAACATAATTTGCGACATAATGCCATACAACTTGATGTAGTAATGCACATTTTACCAGGATAATGGTACTAAGTGTAAATCCTGTGCAACACGAATATAGCTGCTGTATAATTGTCCTCGTGTAATGGAAACTGCACCCCAATCCTCAAACTCAAATTCAATAGAACATATTTGGGCATACTGAGACATTAAGCTACGAAAACATCATATTTCAAGCACGCGAACTTGAAGGAGAAAATCATTCATGAGTGTACAATATTCCTCCTAGTGTCATACAAACGATAGTAAAGTCAATGCCAGCGCGTTTGGAAAGCGTTCTGAAGCAAAAGGGAGGGCATACTAAATATTAAATGGAGAATTTATAGTGTTTATGTTGATGTACGAAAACATTTGTTCT
The DNA here is from genome assembly GCA_029891345.1 of Dryococelus australis. NCBI lineage: Eukaryota > Metazoa > Arthropoda > Insecta > Phasmatodea > Phasmatidae > Dryococelus > Dryococelus australis. The sequence goes on along the minus strand of CM057002.1, from coordinate 89,443,757 downwards.
TCGTACGAAGGTATATGAACATTTCTGATTCGGAAAACGTGCATTTATTTACATTTTTGTAATATAATACTTTGTTTCTTTTATAAGGAATGTTGTTTATTTGTTTTATTTGATTAAATGGAATACAAAATACAGCTGGACGCATATGTGTGAGTCAACATAATTGCTTATTGCACAGAAGTCGTGAAAGGAACAGGATGTATGAATATTTGTGATCGTCACTGTATCTACATATTAGGGCCTGTTCTATTTGAAAATGCTTTCCATGGTATTCTTCAAACACAAGAATGATTTAGTTACATACGCAATTTGACTTTAATTCTTATGCAATCTGAACAACTTCTAAGCCAGTAAAGACTACTGACATCAGACTTAATAGACCCAGAGCTGCCTATCACTGACATCTAGAATGTTTTCAGTCTGAAAACAGAAACAACTTTAAACGTCGCGTATATGCGGTCACTGGTAGAAGTATAAGGACAGTGGTAGATAGCAATTAGTGACATTCGTAGATAAGCTTAGCCCACAGGCAGAAAATAAGGTAATCAGCCATGTTTAATGTTACTTAGTGAGGTACAATATGACACACAAAACAAACAACATAAACTACGGTATCACTACATAAGACTACATAATCTGTCTCCAGTTCTTATAAGCGTAGGACATACATCAGCAAAGTGTTGATCATTGTTCACTCCACAGTTATTCGTAAACTCCCCTTTCTGCGAACAACGTCCATCAGTCTATTTAGCTCTGAATTAACCAGTTTTCTAGTAATGTCTGGCACAATGCTATTACAATTTGGTAGAAACGCCTCGTTTGTGTTTTGTGGGAAAAATGTTTTTTTTCTCACTCTTCTCTCCAATTCCTCTAGAAGATTCTCAGTAGGATTCGGGTCAGGTGAGAGTGATTGGGTATTGTATTGTATATAAGGTGTGTTCTAGACGATCCATTTCGCAGTGTACTTGGGGTCACTGTCATGTTTGAAGTAGAATACCATCAGGTTTCTGGAGTTTGACCTTGAATTTCATTCCTACTGATTATGTTATTAAGTTTCGTTGTAATATAAAATGTTACAGTATCATAGAATGTATTTCATTTGTTAGCATATGTTTGCATACATATAAAAACACATGTAACAAACAAAGGTGGTCTCGCGTGTATGGTTCTGACGTCCGCTGTTTCGGGATCGAAACCACGCCGCACCTTTAATTCCTATCTCAATGTGGTCATTATGCCACATGGTGTGCCATTTTTTTTGTGTCTTGTTTTTACGAGAGTGTTTATTTGCCCCTGAAAAGGGCCGATGGTGCAACCTCGACCATAGAAGTAGCATAGCCTTGGCTACTATCTACTTCATCCCAGACATCCGCTACTGGCTCCCAGAGAGCATCTTTATTTGCTGGCTGTGGATCAGGACAGTGTGCCGCCTTCGTGCGCTTCGTCTCTGACCAGACATTCTCAGTTGGATTCAAGTCGGCAGTGTAAGTTGACCAATCTACAAGCTCTAGTTGGTCTTGCCTTGCGAACCATTCTTGAATCCTCTGAGAAGTGAGTATCGGAGACTGGTCCTGCTGGAAGCGCAGCATACCATCAGGATACAAAAGTCGTACCGAGGGAATCATAATGTTCTCTAGAATATGCTAATACTGCTCCGCATTGTGGCCGCGTGTACTCGGACCTCGATCATCGATTCTGTGCAACACTCCTATCCCCCATACACTCATCCATCCCCAACACGCAACGGATGCATGACCATAGCGCGAGCACTCGGACACATATTCCCGGATTATGACGGGTCCCACGAGGTCTGAAGACACGCATTGGCCATCATTAGCGGAGGAAAACACACACTCGTAGGAGAATACAACATCTGACCAGTCACGGTCAATGTTGTTCTCGGCAAACGCGAGTCGATAGATCCTGTGCTAATCAGTGAGCCTTTGCTTCCTTGAAACACGCCGGGATTTCAGTCCCGCAGCCGTCAAGTACCTAAGCACGGTACTCAAGCTGCCAGGGAACTGCGTGGCACGTTTTAGCTGAATGAAGCTCCTGAAAGGAGTCAACTGCACCTGGGTAATCAGACTATTGTCCTCGTCTGCAGTCGACAACCTCCATGAATCCGTTTCTTCCGCGATGTGTTACGTCACCCATGTCCCGGAACTGTCGTACCCATCGACTCGCAGTACTCTCTGGAACACCGTAACGTCGGCCTGCTTCAGCGGCGGAAAAACCTGCCGCCGCAACAAGGCCTATGACTCTCTCCCTAACCGACTGGCTGTGGTGAGATATCGCTGCAGAATGACGTTTCACTTCCTTGAACCGCCTGGCTCTGGCGAGACATCACTACACGATGACGTGTATTAAAATGGTTGTATATGCCTGTGACGTACCCAGAGTCGAATGGGGACCAAAGATGTGCGAAATGTGTATGATGTCAGATGATATTTGTTTAAAAAGGCATGTCCGAAACTGCAGTAAGGTCCTCAACTGATCACGTGATGTAGTTCAGGTATACTAATGCATGGGCAATCAGGACCAAACTCTGTGACTTTGGAGGGGCATGCTAAATGCCCAAACCGCCTGTCAAATTATCTGATACTTTTTACTTTCATTACCCATCGCATGACCGTGCAAACACAGAGGTGTACACGAATATGAACAGTAAAAAAAAGATATGTTATTTTGTGTGAGAGTAACCCATTTTTTTGACAATATGTTTACTTTGTATTATATTTTGATTTACTATATGAGACACCAACAAGACAGCTGATAAATGTAGTATTATTTTAGGCTGTTCACGGTACAGCGAACACTTTTTAAGACCCTTATAAATATTTCCTTTCATCCAATTTCCATCTTCCTGCTGCTTTTCAATATAAACGTTGCAACATGACCAATAAACTCAATGTGTACATTTTCCCACCCACAAAATTGAATGCCTGAGGCTGCAATACGATATATTTATTATTGGTTTATGCCTGTTGGGAGGGTCTTGAAAGTGCTCACTTTACCATGAACAGCCTATTGCAGAGACCAAAAAATAGTAAATGAATAAATAGGTTTCCTACAGATAAAATCGACCGCCTCCTTGGGGAATGCGCATCGGGATGTGTCAGATAACAAAGTTACCTAATATATGTATACACATTCATATTCCTCACATTACCTAAGTGATAAAACAACTTCTAAATACATATTTTCGTAGTCAACAACTTTACTACGGTCAGCGTTGAAACATTACTTAGAATATATCGTACACTCTGTAGGTTGTTACTTATTTCACACAAATTAAATGAATGGACATTATTAATGAAATATAAATGTGCTGTCAGTACTGCTACGTGTGCCAAGCGCAGTAAAACGAGCAGTAGGTACGCAATACAGCTCTGAAAGAAGTTTGGTAGTTAGGGGAGTTGTGTGCGGAGGGCCGATACATTCAATATTGGTTAGGTGAACGCACGGTAGGAAAGAAAAGAAGGTTAAAATATGTATGTGTTCGCCACAAGTATAGGTTGGACGTAGTTTGAGTTAGGTGTCAAACATAGCCTTGTATGTGTCTATATGCACCTTAATAATTTTGCAACATTTAGCTTACCCTAGAAGAAACTGAGGACATCTGGATCACTGTAAATAACATGCACAGAAGCAACTTGCGTACATTCTCAGCATTTCATATAAAATACAACATGTGAAATCTGAATAATTAATATATTAATGAAATGAAAAATAAATAAAATCAGAAAAAATGTGTCATGCAATTCAACAAGATGTAAAATATTTATTAAACTTTAAATGTGTGTAAGAAAAATCACTTCACTCAAAATTCAAATTAAACTTATGTTGATGACCAAAATTGAAGTACCATCATCCAGTATAGAGTTAAATAAATTAAGGAAATAAAATAAATTAAAAGATAAAAAATAAAATATGACTGTAGTGCTGCTGCAAAATTAACTGACAACTGACTTGAAATTAAATTCTGAAATAAAAATTTGTTCATAACCGTAAGTAGCTTTCTTCAATTTCTAACTGTTTAAGAAACTGACTAAGCTCCTAAGTAATTAGTTTCATTTACAGTTCTCGCGATCCAAACCTTTACTTGAAAATGTCAATTTAAGTTTTAATTACTTCAGAAGAATTACTCCTCACTTTCCCTCAATTAGTTAAACGCTGCTCAAATGAGATTACACCGAGTTCAATAGTTTTTAGATGTTAATGTGCTCTGGCGTTACTAGCTCATATGGGATCTCAGGACCACTGATTATACACAAATTAAAGTTCAGAAAATGCCTAGTTCCGTAAATTAAACTTCTTCTGAAAATACTATAAGTTCGTATAAATAGATTACAAGTGAAGTCTTTCACATAGGTCTGCACCCAGACTCTCAAACTACTTGGTATCACATATATTCTGATGCGCCGCTAACGTGGCTGACATGATGCATGGCGTCTAGAGATCGGTGTCCTGACGTCTAGAGATCGGTGTCCTGGCGTCTCCAAAAAAACTCACTAATACAATTAGCTAGACACCTGCCACCAACCCTCCTCTATGATTGGTTGTGGCAGTGACCTAATCACTACTTCTGGGACTTATTACTAACTTATTATTAGGTTGGCGCTGGGATTCCCTAAAATTGAAATCTCAGCGAAAATACAATTAACCATCCATGTTGAAAGTCCCACCCAGAAGCAAGCCTTCCGGCATCTCCATTCAAGACTAGCCAATCGCGGCCTACTTCCGACTAGACCTCCTTAAAATACAATAAACCAAAATTGAAAATCTTTCTAATAAGAGAATAAAGTAAATAATTAAGCTTTAAAAATCATAAAGCAATTACTGAGAACAAAATTAAACATATAAACATAATATTTTAATATTGAAATAACAATGTGTCAAAACTAAGAATACTGCATGAAAATTATCATAGAATATAGCCATTCAGTGGACTGGTGGTTTACATAAATAATAAATTACTTGATTTAAAGATGTTACCATTATATATGAGAAATGTGTGAAAATTAATATTCAAATTACAATAGCGTGTGGAATAAAATAAATAATACAATTCAAACACTTATACAGCTAATCTGCACGTACCAAACATAACATGAAAATATATGTTCTGTTGACCTGTGACACTAATTACTCTGTTTAGGATATTGTGCCTGAGGCTTTCACTTTCTATATTTGTTTAATTCCTATATTTTATAATGAGAGTGCCTGTCGGTTTTGTGTAGAATAATTATGAAAATGTTTTTTTTAGTATTGTCACAACCAACTCTGTTTTTGTGATGAACTGGCAGAAGGAAGACGCATAGTCCAATCTTGAGGTAATTTAGACAACATATGCTCATTCGCAGTGGACGCACAGTAGTTGCACTAACCTTTTAAATATCGTGGTATGTATGATCAAGTTACTGTATTGATTTAACGGCTCTTGACAATTATCAGTATCCAGCAGTACACAGGACGAGCTCTCGACACAATCAGCATTCTCACATCGAGTGCTGTAGCTTCTCGATAACACCTTATCCCAATACAAACACTACATACGAAGACAACAGCTGATCTCCATATACTAAGTATACCATAGTTGACGATATATTCACTGTAGTTAGTTATACACCCATATAATTATAAGCGAAAAAGAGCTCGCCCCAAAACGATCTAATTGCGTGAACAGGCAACACAGAATGACTAACGCACACGCTTTGTGAGTCATCTGACTTGGTAACATGAACTTTCGCAGCACCATTCTAGCATCATTAAAATAAATAGGTCACTATCCACAGTGATTGTTAGCAGGGGCCTGAAAGTTGTTCATTTGCAATATAAAACAGAAATATTCAAGCGTTAAATGGATATTTTAAAGTACCTGAGAGTAATTATTGCTCTTATTATTTACTTGTCTTGAATCCGCGTTTTGTTCAGAGGTAAAATATTTGTTATGCTGAATATTTATTTAGACGCTATGTTACTCTGTTAAGATCTGTGTTCGTTATTTAGACAGTTCGCACAATATGTTATATCCAAAGTAATTTACTACACAGCGATTACTCTAACTATAAAGGCATTTTCAGATATTCCTTCACATTAAACACACACGCAACAACTTTATTTCTGTTTTAGTTTCACTGACCAAAATAAATATAACGGCGACACTGCCGTCTTTCAACGTAATGACTATAAAAATGTAGTTTTGGAACATATTAAAAATCACACTTTAAAGGTTTTCTGGTGTAATTATACCACGATCGCTAGGAAGTGCGTGACCTTCAACAATCTTGTAGTTTTCACTCCATACGGATATCTAGTGACTATGTAGAGTCTAAATGGGCAAGCAGAAGGTTGTTAACATTACAATTGCTTTCTAGTCCTACTGTTTCGTGGGGTTTTACGTTTACAGGTTGTTCGCTGTAACTTGCGCACTTTTGTAAATAGACAGTGCCCGTAACCGCATATAGTTTAATATGAGCACCGGCTGAGGTACTGCTATAATGCTAGCCGCGACTCACGTAAACGGGTTCTTGGTTTCGCCATCGCATTGTACTAGTCATGTTCCAAACCAATGACCACTGAAAATCGATCCCTATAGTTTGTTTAGGCCTGCAACTGAACAAGAAGTAGCGACGTAGAGACACGGTAATTTTGCAAATAACTTAACAGTGTTGCTTGACAAACATACTTAGTCAATATCATGATAAATATACGTATGTATACAACTCACTTGATCTATAGTAACACCAATGTTGCATGAGGCGAAAGACACAAGAAAGTGGGAAGGGCTTTCAACATTGTACTACGTTAATCGTGGGCAATGTATAAATGGCGATACTGTAGCTGCTAAAGAATAGTTTTCCTGGACCGTAGTCGCAGCATTGTGTAAAGTTATTTATCTCGAAAGTAAAAAGACAGAACGTCAAGGCAGTAGCGAACGAAATTCTCACTTTGTCACTACGTAGTGAATTCGATAAATTCTATGAAGATATGTTCAGTGACCACTACTTAAAACGGTATTTATTTCGTGATGTTAATATCGTTCTACAACTGATAATTTCATTACGTAAATAATAATCAAATTATAGCAAAGATTCATAACGTCACTTAATACGTTTAAAGGTTCGTAACTAAATTTCGAAATTTTTTACAGTACCACTGTAATTATGTTCTAAACAGACAGGGGGAATTTGCCTTGACTGTGGTTTTATGTGCTAAGTATGTTACACTGTTGCACCGGTAAAAAAGGTGCAGTTTAGTTATTCGTGAAACCAACCCAATGCATAAGTATTATAAGACTAACCCCAGTAAATCAATTCCATAAAGTAAGTAATACATTTAAAATGACTACTTAATAGTATTTTATTCTGATGAGTAATTTCTCTGTTGCATTAAAAGGTCGTTAATATTTATTAGCATTTAATTTTAAAACAGGTCTTTAAATTAATATTGGAATACACCGCCATATTCATACAATACTTTCCTGTGCTTTGTATTCGGTCCTACATATCATTCTAACTACTGTTTCTTAGCATGAAATTCAAACTGCATTCCAACTACTCCAGTTCATGAAACATGTACTCCCATAGTACATCATGTGCATATATTGTGGAGTCTATTGTGGAGTCATGTTGATTGGCTTCCATATTGCGTTTCAGTTATGGCTACAAATGTTGTATCATATAATTCAAATCTGGTGAACAAGGAGGTCAACGCAAATATTACATGCCTTGTTGGTTCCGAAACCATCTCTAAACTGGTTTTCTTCTATGGAATACCATTTTTTATATCTGCGACTACATTACTCTAACATGCTATAACAAAGGGCTCGATGCTTTAATACACCGATGGCCACTAAACTTGCAATACCATGAAGATCATGAGGCATCACAACTGGATATATTGGACAAGAGTAGCCATCATACACGGGTCACATGTTAATACTTGCAGCCCGATATTACGCATGGATTGTAGGATATCAGTACTTTGTGCCCCACTTCCCACCCCTCTCAGACAGAATTAACCACCGCTGCACTCACATGGCTTCGATGTGTGCCCAAAATTCATCCGATGTAGTGGCGGGAATCCTGTCATAACTCAGTCATCGTTTGACCATGGACCACACGTTTTCGTTTAACAAGAAATCCGGTGAACACGCAGGCCAAGAAAACAGTGTTACATGTTGGTCATCCAACAGCCGTAGGACGATGTGTGCCATATGAGATCGCGCATTGTCCTATTCACACATGTCCCCAAGTTGGCCCTGAGGTAAGGGGACGACAACAGGTTCCAACATCTCCGCAATGTAACGGTTGCTGGTCAGCATACCAGCGATGTGGACTAGGCACGAGAGGGACTGGAATACAATGTCACTCTATATTATTGTTCCATGTGCCAGGTCGGTATGACTATGCATTATGTAGGACTCGATCAGGCGTGCACCACAGTGCTACGAGAAGTTAATATGGCCATAGTCATGCTATAGGTAGAAGCGGAACTCGCTGGTGAAAACATACAGCCACTATATCACAGTTGCTCTTCGACCTCCAATTGTATACTGCTTCACAGCGTGGTGCCACTCGGCGAACAACTAATTACGCGATTGTTCTACCCTGTGCTACGCAGTCTCCCAATGTCGGGTCAATACGTTGTGTCCTTCGTGATGAATTTTGGCAAGGCCAGCAGTGTACTAAGCGTTATGTGTACTTACTGATTACCTTTGAAGTTTTTCAGTAAGTAGAATTATTTGGGGAAGCCTGCACAAGGGGTACGGGGATCGGATCATCAGGGATGTTCATGCTCTGCCGTTCTGGTCGCCTGGCTGCCATTTTAGATGTAGCTGACTTTGACTTTGACCATTAACATTGACCAAGACCTTTGACCTCGACCCTGGTGAACATTGACTTTGAAAACCCAGAAATTACAACATATTAAAAAAACATCTAAAACAATATAAATCAATTTTAAAAAATCCAAATTATTTACAAAAACATGTAAAATATTACTTCTACCTTTACTTATTCAAGAATTATTAAAATCATTACTTCAAAACTATTAAAACACATTTCCAGAAGTCCACAAGCACCACGCTCAGCAGACGACTGACTCCCTTCACCCCCACTCCCCGTGCGAGATGGAGCAGTAGTAACTCACTGGACTCGCATTCGGGAGGACCCGGCTTTGTTTCCCGGTCCGGCCATCCTGATTTCGGTTTTCCATGGTATACCGAAATCACTCCAGGCGAATTATGGGATCGTTCCGTAACAAAGGCCATGGCCGACACCTTCCTCAATCCTTCCTGTGCAATTTGCTCCGTATCTAATGACCTCGCTGTCGACGACACGTTAAGCCAACTACCTACCCACCTACCGCCCCCAGACTCCTCACCTATACCCATTCTGTCGTATGCGGTCATCTTGGTTTTTCGTTTGTCTCTGTTCATACATTGGTGAAGGCTGCCATCTTGGATTTTTATCTGTAATTTGTTTATACATTGCTGGAGGCCACCATATTGGATTAAAAATGTTTACATTTGCTTCACCTATGCGGTGCTAGAGTATAAATTATCAATTTAGACACCAGGTGGCGGCCATAATTAATTATGTTTTAAAGTATAGAGGTGCTGATGGCGCCCTCCGTATTCGAGTCTTTTTTCAATGTTTTGGTAGTTCTCGGTTATGCCGCCAGGTGAGTGATGCCACAGGGTCCCTCTATCCCCACCCACATTTTTCATTGTCAAATTACTTAACTTCATTCAACCCCCGCACCCATCACCACCATTGGTTCTCATTGGTTAGTTAATCGTGTGTTTTCGGAAACCTTCCTCCCGATCAATCAGCGGTCATTCAGCGCGGACTATTGTTTTCCCCTAAAAAAAAAAAAAAACTCTAATTCCATATGAAAACATTCCCAAAATACTAAAGGTGCCCCTAATCGGATAGTATTCTATGTATGCGATTGGAATATGCCAAGATCCGGCAATTCACAATCCGTGCCCCATCGGAACGAACCTCCTTGACCTTAACAAGCAGTGCTGCTGAGCGCCGTTTCGACAGCTCGTCGAGACGTATGCCACAAGACGTCATGCGTGCCAAAATCTAAATCATTTTTGTGCTCCGTGTAACTCAGCAGCCCTACGACTATGGAGTTATGAAAATTCATGGTACATTTAAACAATATATTGTGTTTAATGCCATCCTTGACTCAGAGATAAAACTCGTTTAAAAATAGCAATTCCTTGTATTGTATCTGCTTTGCTGAAGAAGAATATTGTGTGATGTGTACATCAATAAATGTGTTTTGTTTTATATCTCGAGTTATGTACTGCTCACGAAAGTTTACAAAACACTGTTGGTAAGGGAAAAACATATATTTGATATATTTAGCATATCAGTTTTACTACAATTTATTGTAATATATATTATATTTGTATATACATACAGACGTATATGACCTTAATTATTTATGAATCTAACAGATATAAATTAAGGATTAGGGTAGCAAAACCATTTGCAAATAGAAGCTGTCTCGAATATTATCTTTATACCTGGCATGTAGCAGCGGCAGAGACGTCGGCAGGAGTCAGTCGGCAGGCGTCAATCTTTCCATCAATCCTTCGCATGTGGAGCGATTGTGGAGTATGTGGAACAACTGTGGAGCATACGAAGTGATTGTGGAGAATGTGGAGCTCGTAGAGCATGTAGAGCGATTGTGGAGCATGTGGTGATTATGGTGTGTGTGGGTCACAAGTTAAAATTAAGTTCCCTCATTTTAAAGTAAAGTTATGTAGTTTTCTTCCAAAGCTGAAATTTGTATTCTTTATTTAGTAATATAGCTTTAAAATTTATATATATATATAGACACATATATATGAATGTATACATATATACTTATATGCATATGTATATATGTATTAATATGTATATATATGTATAAATATGTATATATATGTATATATATATATATATATATATATATATATATATATATATATATATATATATATATAGGTCCCACAGTATAGTTAATAGCTTAATAAGTAAATTGTTTTTGCAGTTTGCAATCAAATTGTCTAGCACCATATCGGGCATCGAACAATCTTCGCCATTTGTTGAAAAAATATTTTACACTTTGTTTTCAACCCGGCAGCACAGTGATTTCAAGAAAACATGGAAAAACTGAAATCAAGTTTTATGGACTGAGAACTGAGCCTAGGTCTTCCCGAATGCACATGTGATGTTTTATCATGGCAGCATCTCGTTATGTTTCATAGAATCAGGAATGTTACCCACAGATGCTGGGACATACAATACATATGTATGCAATTCGCCCCGCAAACATTTATGTTGATGTCATTTCTGGTCTCACTACCATCGAATTCTGATACTGAGACATTGGATACCTAAGTCTGTAAACCGAAAAATTCGGCATGAACTGCTCAACATTATCAAACTTCCCTCAATCGCACAAATACAGCTATCAGCTGGTAAGCCGTCATGGGTTTGGGATATGTGCCATCTTTCACAGAAACGAATAACAGTTTAAAAATGCTGTGAGCTTGAAAAAATGTGACCTCTTTGTCGCGATGCACCAATTCCCTCACTATGAACTATGTGGAAAAAACATTCGCCTGCTTTGATGTTTTCTTTTAACAGATATTTCTCTTTAGGAGTTTTCATAAGGCTGATGATTTCTACTGGCGTTGCATAAAGGCTCATTTTTGGCAATGAGATGTATCTTAAGCATTGCTGGCAATATGGTGATGACAATGAGTTAATGAGCTGGTGAAACATATTTTTCCTCCCATTCTTCAAATTTAACACTTACGAGTTTTTTCCTTGTGAATAATGGTGTATCTGGCAATGACTTGTGATATCAAAATACTTTTGGTGGATAGAGAAACCAGATCTTTTTCAAACTTATTGGCATACTAAGGCATGCAAAACTGAGCTGCTGAAGTAGGATAGGCATGGTATAATTATCCCTTACAATGTTTATTGGTCATAGATACTGCAAAATGCATGATTAGGGTTGTGAATATTAGCAGTGAAGAATTCTGTTGAAGTTTGATGCCTATGTTATGAATTTGTCAGCTATATGTTATGTGGTTCGGATATTACATCCACCTACGATTATAAGTAAATTATATGGTATACTTGACCCTGCGAACCTCCTCGTAGTTATGGTTGATATCTATGTTACGAATATAGCAAATAAATCTTAAGTGTTTCGGAAATTACAGTCAACTATGCTTATAAGTAGACATGGGGTGTATCTGGCCCTGCAACCCTTCTCATCGTCGGCCTGTGTTATGAAGTTGCAACTATATATTAAGTGGTTCGAAAATTACAGTCAGCTATGCTTATATGTTAGGTCTGGTGAGCGTGTAAGCCGATGCTGGTATTTGGTACCACATTATGGTGCTAGGTTGACAGATCCCAAAAGGAATGACAGAGCATGAGACTCGGCACCCGCCAGGACTCTAGGTGTAAGGGTCCCAACACCCTGGCATCATACTGGAGCTGGAGACCACCATGGGTATGAAGGATAAAAGAAAATTTTTTGGAGGAAAACGGGAAATTTGTCCAGTATGGCGTCATCAAAAATGGTGGTTGCGTAGTTCCCTTGCCCGAAGCTCCAAGCCCCTATTAGATTGCCCGATTGTATACTAGTACATACAAAGATTTACTTGAAGATATGCACCAAATTGCTTTACATATTGGTTACTAAATTAGAAATATTATTATATGCAGATTTTTAACATTCTCATTACTTTCACTGACGCCAAATCGGTTAAAAAATTTCTGAGAAATGCTGTATAAGAATTATATTTGAGGTAGTGCTGTCTTCCAAAATGGCTACAAATATACACTTATCTACTGGTACTGGCAAACGTCTGTGTACGCGAGTCCAATCTTATTCTCTAGACGTCGGATCGGCACGGTCCGGTCTCTAGCTGAGCGACAAGTTTGCATCCTTGCAGTATTGACACGGACATAAAATCCTTCGGTGTTTTGTCACGGAGACTTTTCGCAGGCGACAACTGGTAACAATGCTCTTGTGACAGTGTGTGCTGGAGGATTTCTTTACTATCTGCGTGTATTGTTCGATATAATACAATTGCTTTTCTGTTATTGAGTGCAATTTTTTTGTTCAAATATTAAATAGTATCGAATTAAAATCACGTTATATAAAAGTAACAACAATGGAGGTGGAATACTTTCTGTGGTTTGATGAATCAACAGATTACTTGTTCCTTCTCCACATTTTCATAATATCTTTCACAATTGAAATGGGGGTGAGTTGAGGGTACAAATATTTGATCTGAAGGTTTATTGCGCAGCGTATGAAATATCTCAACGGGAATGCATTATTAAAATCAACATTTGTTTACAAAATTTGCAAACAATGAGAGGCTTGAGACAGCATAATACTATGCCAACTTGAACACATTTTACATCATAGCAGTTTTACTTCTAATAAAAATCCAAAACATGCAAATATTAACACACAATGTCGTACATAGCTGTCATCTATCTATTCAGTGCCAAATGTAATTTCGTAACATATCCATAGTTGTTGGCACGCTATTTTTGATGACATAGAATTCTTGAATTGTGTCTTTTGTCGAAATCATTAATCACAATACGGAGCAGCGAATAAATTTATGTTAATAATGAACAATAAATTAAAAACATTTTAACTATAGTAATGTTATATTTAATGATAAATGAATATTTAGTTCAATAACTGCTAGACAATAACACAAAATAGAACTGAGAAAAGGATAATGATAAATTTTTATTTTCAATTTTTTATTCCAAAGAAAAGGGTAATATATCAAGGTTAAGCTAAACTAAAAAAACTTCGTCTGCAAATATATGCAAGCGAATACCAACCAATGTGGCAGTGAATTATAGGTACAATGTGGAACAAATAATTAATATTGTTACACTTTCTCTCTCTCTACAAATAAAGTGGACTATACCAAGTTCGTTAAGGGATGGAGATCTTAATCAAATAAAATAATCAATTATAATTTCCTTATTTTCATTACAATAACCACAGCGAAATTCTGTAAACTCAAATTCTCACAATAAATTGAAATCACTTACTGTTCACAATTGACACCAATTAATAGAATTTATAATTAGGACAAAGAAATCAATTAAATTAAATAACTACAGATCTGTCCCAATAGACAGTGTCTCAACCTATTCAATTATTTGATAATTTATGTTTACACATTTGACAGTTCAGATATTTACAATAAAATCATTATTACACTTCCATTCTGTCCAACCTCAATACAGTCCATGTCCCCTCCAGTCGTAATGTTCAAGTCATCCAAGAGCCCTCACGTACAGTAGGCTTCACTTGTCGTTATCACACCCTCTCGTCCATTCAAGCCACGAACACCTCACTCGCCGTCGTCCCGCAATCTCGAGTCGTCGTCCACACTACTCTTCGCTCGCGCACACTCGCCAGGCGGAATCCATCAAAGACTGCCGGTCGCTGGGTTGCGGCAGTATATATAGGTCTTAGACCGCCACCTAGAATCTTCTCAACTCGCGTGATACGTCGCAGAGGGCTGAGGCGCCTGCCAGTCTCACCAGAACATGCTTGCATCGTCGCTAAACGTATCGGAAACTCTAGCAGGCGAGAGAAGGTCTGTGACGCCAGCAAGTCTCGCCACTGTCGGATTTCGCGGGATTCCCAGAAGTGGAGCAGACAGCCACGAGCGCATCGTTCCAGGAAGAGGGGAGGGCGAGGTGGGTCTCCGATTACAGCGCGGGGCAGGGGAGTCGGCACCAGCTGCAGCACGTAACAAAACATTAATTAAATTGTAACTTAGAAATTATCTCCAATGAAATAAGCTGCTTTTGTTCACTTAAAATAAGTCCTTATAACGACTGACAATGTTCTGTTTGACCTATTGGCTGCCCCCTGTGGCGCAGTCGGTAGAGTGTTGAGCATGAGTAGTTCTGGTTTTGAATCCCGGGTAGAGCAAGGGTGTGATTTATGCTTGTCCGTAGGAGTCAACCTTTCATGGGAACTGTCACTTCCAATAGGAAAAATAAGAGAAAAAATTTGCCACGGAATTAAAAATATTCTTGCTGTAAATCTGGAATTGTGAGTGAATTTTATGTCACTTTTACAAGTAAAATCTTGAAAACTAGTAACTAAAAGAATACATGCCTTTTCTTGTAATAAATTAACTAACACAATAAGTGGATTTGAAATATATAGATATTTAACATTATAGTCAAGCTTGTATTTCAGTCACAAAATATAAAATCTAAATTAATATATAACATACTTTTAAACATATATTTATTTATTTCACAAATATAAAACAAAGAATATAATATTTTATATTATATTTCAATAAATACATTCCAACTAGAAATCGAACCTACTACTTCTTGAGAAAATATGTGTGGCCTTAACTTCAACAACAACAAACTAATTTACTTATTACTATAGCCATACGATATCGTTAGTTTCGAAACTGTTTGTGTAATAATTTAATAGGCATATAATTTTAAACAGTTAATGATTTAGATTATAATTAATTTTAAATAGGATTTCATATTTGCATAATCTTTGTTTCACTATCGAGAAAATATTTTATCTTATTGAACATTGCATTTGGAATAACATTTAGTGGAATAAATTATAGACAAACGTATAATACGGTATGTTAAGTTAGTACAAATAACTGTATGATAAATGCTACAGAAATATTTTTATATTGGTTACACCGTCTGCTGAAGCAAGCATTAATTTGAAAAACATATTTACAGGTGGCATTAAGTTTGCACGTGAATCGGAATTCCAGAACAAATACATAAACCGACAAGATACTTAACACCTTTTTATATAAACTCGAAATGTTTACTGCGATTTTCGTGAGATTTTTAATTTGAACACCTAGGCATATGTAGACCACGATTTCACATAAACTACCATTTAGCACGGCAAGAATGCTTACACACAGATTAATTGGGTGGAATTAGTGAAGTAGATGAACATTATGCTGTAGATTGTAATTTTATTATTTTATTTCTTGTTTTATAAACACTGTGTGTAGGCTATTGCATTCTTCTTAGTGCGGGTCAGTCTATTATGAGTAAAAACGCTCATTTTCGCGACATTGTGCAAATAAAGATATAAAACATTTTCTATAGTTTCAAAAGAAAAGCACTGGCCTGAAATTACTGTTTTGTTATACTTTGATAAACTGTATGTATACATTAATTCACGTGTAATTGCACCGAGTGTTAAAAACTAAGCAGTATTCCAGTTGTAAATTTTAAATGTGGTTTTATATAAATAAAATGGTCAAGTGCAAATTTTTAACACTGAGGATAAATTTCCTGTACCTCTGCGAACGTCCTTCGTCTTATATTGCCTTACATATACCTACCTGAGCCCACCGTAACTGATGTTTGTGGAACAGCCGATAGTACAGCCAGACCTACGTGCGCATCACGTAGGTCTGGCTGTACTATCCCCTTTCCATTACCAATAACCGCTGCAACCATTGTTGACACTTTTAACACGCTCCGCCCGCTCAGACATGCACAGACGTCTGCCGGCTACAGTAGATAATAGTAAACCTACGTAAGGATTTGATTTGGCAGGGAAGAAATTGGCCCGGTTAGATAGGGCGTGGCTTTTCATGCAGACAGCAGCTAGTTGCAAGAGAAACATTCTTGATGTGCGCATACAATAATTACATCTACAACATACGCCGATTGTTTAACTAATGTTTAGTGGCCTTATTTACTGATTAATATAACCATATATTCCGCTAAATTGTGATATTCTATATTCGCAAATGCGTACGACAGCAGGGAATTCATTTCTGTGTATCTTTAATAAAGGATAACTATAAATACTTAACGTTTTACATAGATAAGGCTAAATTTTGAATATTAACAGAAGAATCATGCATTTCTCTTTTACAGTTATCTGTAATTATAGTCATTTCTATTACGGTTACTGTTTCATTGTTTGAAGCATCGAATGTCGCGTACATACCTCGAGACACGCTATATTGCACAACACTGTAGCTCAGCTCTCCTTTATGATTGGTTCTCTTCCGGCTAAATGTTACTTGCTTGAACGACTCGCGAACGTTTAATGTGGAGGTCATGAAAGATAATTCCTCGAAAATATTTCACGACAAGCTATGTTGCACAACACTGTCGCTTAGCACTCATTTACGACTGGTTTTCTTTCCGCTGGCTGCTTGCATGACTCGTGAACATTTAGTGAGTAGCTCATGTGAGGTAATCATTCTAAAATATTTCAGGACAAGCTATATTGCACAACACTGTCGCTTAGCACGTAATTACGACTGGTTTTCTTTCCGCTGGCTGCTTGCATGACTCGCGAAGGTTTAGTGTGGAGCTCATGTGAGGTAATTCTGCTCAAATATTTCGGGGAAAGCTATGTTGCACAACACTGTAGCTCAGCTCGTTTTTTATAAATGGTTGTTAATTCCGCTTAGCGTTACTTGTTTGCGCTTGAGACACGGACTTCTAGTGAGGAGTTTATGTGAGATATTCTGTTTTTGCATTAACTTAATTAATCGAAGGATGAGTTGCTTCTTCCAACTAAATGCGTTATATTCACTTGATGAAACTGATGCCAGAATGTCGCTCCAATAGAAACAAAGAAAGTTCAGGGCGCAGTTAAAACGCTGAACGTTTGGCCTGATAGTAATGTAGGTTGGTTGCCTAAGAACCAAGGCGATACGTCTTGTCAAAAGCCGGAGATTGCTGATGGATACTTTGACTTTTTCCGTCGCTTATTTATTCTGAAGGGAAGTGCACATATAAATATGAGAATATAAAATTAATTTTATTGTTTACAAGTATGTGTGTGTATATAAATATATATATGATTATAAAATTAATTTTAATATATATTAGTATGTGATATAAATAAGACGAAATATATATTTTTAGTTTTATTGTTTATAAGTACGTAGATATAAATATAGAAAAATAAAATTATAATCTAAATTTAATTTTAAGCATGTACACTTCTCATCACCAAAAAAATGAGTGATCTCGTGTTGCTGAAAATATTTTTAAGTCCCACTTCGGGTATGGTCGGCAGGCTGCCTCTTCCCAATTCCAAGGTGCGTGCCGTGGAGTGGGCGTGACTAACTCCTGCAGGGAACATGGCTTTGGAGGAAAAAGCATACAAAACACAAATAATATTTCTTTCAGCTCAGTTATGTCCGAATATATTCCTAAACATTATATGTACTGCAGTTAAAATTAATTAGAGGTGAAAACCGTCGGAATTATTAAATAGCCGGTATCAAATCTGAGAAACAAATAGTACATGATAAATTTGAACAGACCACATTGAACCACTGGAGAAAAAAAAACTGCTTCCAAATCATGCATAATTTTTATTTGAAATGAGGTATTACGTTATAAATCCCCTTACCAACACACACGATATCTTTGTTTCACACATTCCTGACTGAGCCCTGTTAACTGTAATCCAATGAAAAGGTGGACTACGTCTATTAAGTGTGTAAAGTTTAGCTTGTCCTCAAAATAATCCGTGCAGTTTTCATGTTCCATGTGATGATAATGCGAAAAAGTTAAACAATTTTGTTCCGTTCATAAATTAAAAGCCTATTTACATGCACCGTGATGATTACCCGAGATGACATAACCAAATTTGGATTACGGAAAATAGTTATTTATTATTAAAGTGTTATGAGACGAAATTACTACAATATTATCTGTGGGAGTGATTAGAGTCTCTTGCAAGATCTACGGTGATTTAAAAATACTCAACATATTCACCTTTAAAAAAGTAATAACACAAACAGAACACATACAGCGAGCTACTAGATATTTTTTCGAAGGAAAATATTCCCATAAAATATATGTTTTGCTTTAAAGTGAGCACTTCTTGACGCCTGTTGCATTTAATGTATGAATGCATGCATCCAAATGGCAATAAAGATTACGTATTAAGTCGTAGCTCAGTTTTTATTTCCAATTATGCACGAACTGAAGTTAAATAAAAGTGCTTGCATGTGCCATGTGTGTGTTATAACACCATTACGAAAAGTGTAAAAAGCTCTCTTTGGCGCTGATTGGTGAATACATGTGTAAGTGTGTTTTCTAGCAATTGTTCTCTCAATGTTTGACGCCATGTTAAGCGAATGTTAGCCACTGTGGCGTACACAACTGCCATTTGTTTAATAATATGTCTCATTGTGATTACAAACATGATTGGCCAACATTCTATATATATTTTTTATTTTAAATCGTTGTCGATCCCACAACTACAAAATAAGCAAAATATATACCAATTTGATACTTGCGTTATCTTGGACTGTATTACACACGAAAATTCGCATATATCAATATTTATTAATAAATGTTTCTTCAAAGAATTACCTTCCTTGCGGTATAAAGTATAGCATTTTCTAAGTTTGAGTCCAAATTGGTTGACCAAAAAAAAAAAAAAAAACGAAAGTTTAACCGTCAGAAGACTTTATTTAGTGTCTGTAAGAAATTCACAAATAGAGAGAGAGAATTGAATTTTTTTTATAACACGCCTGCCAAAATCTGTCTTCCAAAACCGTAGATGTTATACTGACGTAAAGTGTTGAGGGAGTGGAGGTACGTTTTAAAGATTATTAATATGATATACAGTCAAATTAAATGATACTGAGCCAGAGTTCCAAAATGTCGTACAGTGATGTCCATTCTGATCCACTCAAGCGTCATTTCCCAGTGATTGTTTAGCAATATTTATTGATTTATCAACAATATGTGCTATTTTCTAACCCTTTGGTTCTCCGTTAATTATGTTTAGTTGGAATTATGCAAGTCAGAAAAGGAATAAATTCACAATAACAACGTTATTTGTAATGTTGTGAGTAGTATATAAAAAGACTTTGGTTCAAGGTGACGGTGATAGGAGCGGAGGTAGCGCCCGCCGCCTTGTTGGAATTTCCCTTTTGTCCATTTTGCCCTCGAACTTTCTCTTTCTTCCCTAACAATCGATTAAATGTCCCTACATTTTTTCCTTTTTCCTTAAAAATTTCTCTTCCCCCCCCCCCCCCCCCACCCAGAAATTCTGGGTTTATCAGTCATATAACGAAGCTGTGTGCGTCAGCGTGCTTGTGGATAGAACGCCAGTAAGTATATAACATGCCTTGGCGATGCATTCGACACAATGTATAATGACTTGGAGAGTTTGAGAGAGGGCGAATCGATGGACTACGGAAGTTAAGGTGCGTCATGTCATTAAATTGCCTGTTACCTGAACAGTACCGACCGTATATGTATGACGATAGTGAGAGCAGTAGAAATGTGAGGGGACAAACACATGTTATACGCACTGGGAAGACTCTAGCTAGAACTACCAAAGGAGGGATAATTTTCAATTCTCTGCGAACTCTAACAGTAGTGACTATTTTCGCTATCCAAAGACATGCAATGGCATTACTAGTTACTTCTGCTCCAACCCGCAATATTACGATGCGAACTGTAAAGGAAATTCGTCGTGCCTTGCACAGTTATCTATTGACACAATAAAACTGACAGCTTGGTTTGGAGTTTTCTAAAAATTGAGTTGCACTAATGGGTGAGGAATGACGATGCATCGTATTTTATGACTAATTAAGAATTTATCTGGTCAAGGATTAAAGTCGTACTCAAATACTAATCTGGATTGCATTGCTGAACTATACACCAGCAGAACATGTGACGTCGTGGTATGGAGAGCACTCTCTTATGATTCTCGCGATTCGCTGTCCGTGGTCATAACATCACTGATGGCACAGATGTAATTTCAAAATTAACTGTGGTCTCGTGTGTTTCCCTGTATGGCGAGGCTCAAATGGTCAAGTCTCAACATGATAATGCTGTCTTCCAAGACTGCATTCGTACTGTCCAACTCCGTTACCAGCCCGCCCTCAAGGCTTAAAAATTAACTAAGATTCCATGCTTGATCTTAACGCCGTATGTAGCCACTCTACGAGCGGTTCTTTAGTATAGCGACAGTTTTTAAAAATGCCAGTTTTTGTATGCAGTAATAAGCTATATGTAACTTCGTTCCTGTGACAGGATTAATTCTATTTCAACTCTTTATGGGGGTACGGAAAATTTTATGAAGGTATTTAAGTGTGGATGTTTGACCTGAGCCGATACACTTTACAATTTTCAGCAAAAAAAATTGCAAGTATTAACTATAAAAGAAAAATATAGTAATATTAAGCAATATTCGGCACAATATACATTTGTTTATTGTTTTCCAAAGTGTCCCGATTTGTTATCTGATAATAATTTTAGTTATAACATTAAATCTTGATAAAGTTATTGTTTTTCTGCTCAGTGTTCCGTCTTATGATATATTCGGCCAAAATAGTATCGTAAATATTTTTCAAGCACTCAAGAAGAAGTAAATATGTGTATTTGTTATCCACGACGTAATATTCTAAGGGCTAATGAAGTTGCGGAGTATATGACTTCATGAATAGTTAACGGCAACTCATTTCTCTTCAAACCTCGGTTTGCTGATATTTTTTTCAGACCTTTGTTTTTCTTTCCACCGTGTATAAATATTAACATTCCCACTGACACACTCGCTGGTATACATCAGCTGATAAGATCACACTATGTAATTACTAACCCATTCAGATCTAGTGTACACAACTCGGTACGTGGTGCACAAGAGGCCGGCAGTGTACTCTTTGAAACTCGTTCACTCATTATCTTTCCTGTTGGAAAATAGTTCTTGAACAGCGGCACTCTTCTACGCTATAACTAAGTCCTATAACTATCACTGAACACAACGCTTACAGCTCACAGGCTGCGATAACAAAATATGAAGTGTCCACAAAAAATTATTTTATTATTTGATTCGCCTAAAATTATAGATTAAATTTGCTCTGAAATTGAAATATATAAATATTTATTAAGTTATAGATACGCCAATTCTGATTTCATTGTAAAAAATTGATGGAATTCCAGCAGTCAATAATTCGTACACTGTTTGAGGAGTCAGTGAGACTACTTTTTCCTTTATCGCTGCCATCATGGCTGTATTTCAATCATAACATTCCTCGAAATGTATAAAGTTATAAACAAATAATTTCTTCAAAAGTTGATATTGAAAATGTTCAGTTAATTGCTAACTGAATTTAGCCCATGCTTCACCTCCGCACAGATTCAGAAGTCCTTGTTATAATTACCCCAGTCTCCGTATACGTTGTGGTGGCAGCTTGCCGACATATAGAACAAGTTCTCTACCTCTTCTTACTCCAGTGGAGACTTATTCCAAAAAAGCAGAGGAACTCCCCGAAGGGCGTTAGGAATGTCGTAATTTCGGTTTGCAAAGATAACTGGTAACAGATTTAGATTTCCTTGTATATTTGGAGTCCAAGATATGTTAATTCTTTTCTCCGAAAATGTGCCATTATTATAAAACTTCACATACACTAAACATGGTAATCCAATAAATACACAATGATTACACAAAAAAATTATAAATATATTTTCATGAAAATACCATTCAGATATACAGAGAATGGCTACTGCCTAACCAAAATTTTAATTATGAATTAATGTTTTTAAAAACATGTAGGAAAAAGCATAACATATATATTCCTAACTTACTTAAGAAGCTATAACCCCCATGCGGTTAGACATCACACCATGGAACATAGTTCCGTCCTAAATAGGTCCGTCTCTGCTTCACTCTCGAAAAATGCGAAGCCGACCCTCATATCTCTCCCTACTTTAGCTCTCGAAAATTTTCCACATTCATGAAGTGTAGACAGTGTCCCACGGTAAGATCACATGCTGCATGAATGCCTCCAGAAGTTCTTGAAGACAGCAAGGGGTGGAGGAAGAGGGTGGTCGATCGAGAAAGCCAGGCGAGCTCTCCTGCAATGAGTATAACACCAGCTGACCAGCCCATAGTAGCGGCCGCGCGAGCGAGTACAATGGGGCAATTCCACCCAGGTAAGACTCCACATCCACGGCGTCAGCAGGCAATTCACGTAGTTTCCCGTACAACAGCAATCATGGTATGAGCTTTCTTAAAACAGGTGCTCGTGTAGATACGACACTGTCACAATCACGAAAATCAGTTTGGTTGGCCCATCTCCAGATAGCATGTAATAGTGCTATTTGACTTGAATTTGACTTGCCGAAGCCAGCTTGTCATACCATGAGTTGGTGAACCTTGATCAAAGCCTAATTTCTCACAATTGGCACATCTTACATATAGCAAGCCTGCAGATGGCTCGAATTATATTTGCAACTCCCCAAGGATAGCTTACAGCAAATTTATCTAATGACGTTCGTTTATAGTGTTGACACATGGATAATGATTAGCTTGATTCAAGCTAATTGGTTTACACAAAAATATTGCTGCTAACGTTAGAGCTTGGTACAAGAATCAATCAAGTTCATTATACTGTCGGGGTCCTGACTGACTACACCTGCAGTGTTGTGGTATTGCAGAGTGATACATTTCACTCCATCTCTCTTGATATAATGGTCTTCTGTTTTAATAAACTGTATAGAACTAGTGGTGCTGTAGTTTCCGTGTTATAGTTATATGCCACACAGTTCTGCACCTGTAGAAAACTATTATAATGTACTAGAAGTCACCTCAACTTACCATAGTAAAGCACGTCTACTGTTATTACAACTTTCGTTTCGCTTAAAAGACTACCCACAATAAATGGGTCTGTATTTTAACAAAGAATTTCATTGGCAAGACATTATAAATTGAACATTCTGGAAAGCCCAGCACAAATCCCCCCCCCCCCCTTTTTTTTCATGACAAGCAATTTTTCTATGCAGGATGCCCGAGAATGCACACATAAGAACCACCCGACGTGAATCCTGAGCGTAAATGGAGACGAACATGTTAGTGGCAAAATGTAGTACGATATTTCATGCACAGTGTAGCAACACAACATAAAGTTAGTCATATCTTGCGCTCCACTGATATCGTACTATTACTGGCCTGGACATTATAATATGGGCGTGGTTTCAAATCCCGCCAGCAGTATGCTTAATTTTTGTTTTGGCACATTTCCATCAGGCATGTTGGATCCTGATCTATCCTCCATCTTGGTAGGCGTAGCAAGTGGTCTACCATCGGGGTAGGCGTCACCACCAGGATGGATTTATTGGATATTCATCCTACGACATCCCCAGAAATTAGTTTAATTAAAATAATTTGAAGAGAGATGATTTTAATTAAAAATGCTTTTAATTAAAATATTTAAAAATTAACACCCACCACCACCCATCCTAACACCATCATACCCTTCACCGCTCCTAACTGCTTCAGCAACCCAGTGACCCTTAACGTTAACCTTGCTTTATGACCAAGACGATGGCATATGCAGGGGAGATAATAGTATTATTTATTTACATAACAAAATTAATACTTAACATAATATTCTCATGACCCACGACCATGATAAATGGCCGTTACATTTGACTTTGACCCTGACAATGTCCATGACCTTGGCCTTGGACCATAAGGACCATAACCTTAGCCTTTAATCAGGACCCATTACCTTGATTTTGACCTTGACCCATGAGCTTTTTCCATGACCTTGAATAATGATGTTGACCCATTACCTTGACACATGACACCATGCTTCAGCATGGGCTTGACAACTCTGACCTTTTAATAAATAATCACGAAAAATGTAAAACAATTCATAAAAATCGAAGAACATGTCCCATAGCCCATACTTCTCGCTCAACCAATAACCTTGCTAGAACCCCCCACTCCCCTTCACCAAACAAAAGTTATAATTACTAGAAAATTCAGAAAATTCACAAAACATATTTTAAATCGAAGAATATATAATATAATACTCTCTTCCCTTGCTCCCACATCCATCTCCCCCCTTTTTTCCCACTCTCCACCAAAACGACTACTAACTGTCACAAAAAGCACCCTTCACCAAAAATGTCTAAAAATCAATTAAAATAATAATGCTACCCTATCATACCCCACCAATCTCACACCATCCTCTCTCCCCCTAATCATACGAAAGGGAAAATTGCAAAAAAAAAAATAATTAAAAATTCTAAAAAACTGAAGAACATGTGATTTTTACCCTACATTACCCTTCGCTCATGCCACGACCCTCACCCACACACCCTCTTTTCTCCCACATCCTGGCAGTTGTTAAAATCGAAAAAAATTGCCAAAAAATTGATTTTACGTAATTGAAGAATATACAATGTAAACCTCATATCTATCCCACCACCCTCGTCTAACGGGGGGTGGGTTAGATATTAGTGGAGCGCAAGATATGACTAACTCCATGTTGTGTTGCTACACTGTGCATGAAATATCGTACGACATTTTGCCACTAACATGTTCGTCTCCATTTACGCTCAGGATTCACGTCGGGTGGTTCTTATGTGCGCATTCTGGGACATCCTGCAAAGAAAATTTGCTTGTCATGAAAAAAAAAGGGGGGGGATTTGTGCTGGGCTTTCCAGAATGTTCAATTTATAATGTTTTGCCAATGAAATTCTTTGTTAAAATACACCTCCTCAACACATCCAACTACTAGAATTAAAAAATGGAAAAAATTGCAAATATCTTAAAAGAATATTAAAATTAGAGTAACCTTTAATATTAGACAACCCTTTCCGTGCTCGCCCTTGCACTGCCAATTCATCACCCACTCCACCAAACAATTAATCATTGACTTTACATAACATAGATTGTCCTTCCACCCACAACAATAATGAACCGTATGTGCCCAATGGTTTCTAAATTACGACTTTCACCCATATTTGCCGACTATTGGCCACTATGGAGTTTGCTAGTTCTTTCTTTTTTCCACCACCAGCGAGCTCCATATGTCGTCCATTTCCATTTTTTTGGTGACTCCAAACATAAAGTGTTTACTATTATACTAATTAAAAAATTAATGTCCAATCATTACAAAAAAATTATAAAATACATGTTTTTTTTTATTATTTTAAATGACATGAGGAAATGAATGTGCCCTGGAATAAAAGTCTTTATTTACATCAACCTCTTCCATGGCGAGTTCACCTCTCGATGTCTGCTTCAGCGACCCAGAAATAGAAGCGAGCAGGAGAACCTTACCACTTGACATACACCTTTCATCACCTTGTTTCAACAACTTCTCGACCAAATACCCATCAGGGAACTTCGTCGGCTGGATCCCCTTGGTGTATAAACCTCCTAAGATGGTGTGTTGTTCAGATCTTAAAGATCTTATAAATAATATTATATATATATATATATATATATATATATATATATATATATATATATATATATTATATATATATGCATATCATGATAGTAGCCAATAGTCTCTTCTGATATAACACCGATCCTTCAGTTCATTAATTATATAAGATATCTCATTAATGAGTTTGAAATTTCCATCTTCTTGCAAAGCGGTAAAATGTGTGTCCATCAAAAGTTCATTTGGGTCTTCGGTAAACATATAGTATGTTATCTCAGCATCTTATGCCTTCTCCATTTCTCTCGTTGCAGCAAAAGAACTAGTGGTCTTGACGCCTTCTGCCTCCTTCATATCACTTGTCAAAGGTGACTCATTGGTGAAATATGTGGGAACGTCGAGAGAATCATCTTCCTTCTAATCAGATACTTCATCAACACTGTCTTCATAGTCATTTCCATCGATGCTGTCTTCATTACCGCCTTCACATACTGTTTCATCCTTAATTCCAAGTTTACTTTTCTTTGTAGGATTCGCATGGTCATCATCAGTATTTAGACCCTATGACAGTTTATTTTGAAGTTTGTCGACTTCACGCAAATTTGAGAAGTGTTCATTCCACACAAACCGACTCTAATGCACATATCACATCTTAAACAATGGTTATCTCATCATTATCGCCTGAAAAATCAGTACCCACCTATGCAGCAAGAGGTATTAGCGTCATCACTTGCTGGCTCCCAGAAGACGAATTGTTGTATATCTCGATGTATTTCTTCAATGTTTTACCTTGCCTAAATTGCATGGTGCCAATGTCATAATGCTTCATCGCGCAAACAGGACTCTTCGTACAGGTGGTTCTCTCTTGTTGCCGAGCATGGCAGCTTTTGCTGAAGATCCATCTACAGTAGCAACCCATAGTTTTCCATGAAATTTTTCAGTGCTGGGAGAAGGTACAGCCATTCAGATAAGCTATATCTTAGTCTTCATGTGATCATCGGGTTTCATTACATTCATGAAAAAAACGACGTTATTTTTACGGTACCCACTTGTGTGTCTAATTTGCCTAGCTACTGCTGTTTATATAAACTAACTAACATATTTTTTCAGTGAGATTTAAGCATTTTTATTCATCCATTCAACCAGACATTTTACCTATTTCCTTGATAATATTACCATGCAGTTACATCTTCAACAGCTTCTTCCAGAAAAATTCTTTGCTCAGCTTGAACTCTTGCTCCGCAAACAATCCCTAAACGACCCCCAAATGACCCTAAATAACTCTACATAATCCCACCTGCTCAACAAATGACCCCTCTCACTCCGCAACTGACCCCTCACACTGCGCAACTGACTCCTCACATAATCCAGGCTTCGCATTAATGTAGTGGTTTGCTGGTTTTTTATGTTGTAATTTTCCGTAGACAGGTAGAAGGAAATCAGTAAGTGCCTATTTGCCAAGTTGATTGAGCCTACATATTCTAAGATCTAAATTATTTATTAAAATCAGGGTCCAACCCGATCCCTTGGAATCCATTTCTTCTTCCTCTTGGTATAACTTGTGCATACCATAGTCAACAGAGATTTCTGTTGCCTCTACATTATACACACCGCCAAATTCGAGGTATTGAAGGCTGTAGTACAATATTCGTCATCGTACGGCTCTGGTTTCGTATAGCTACAGTCCAACCACATATTACATTTTACACGACCATATTTTCCACCTCATCGATAAGTTGGTACATCATATTAAGTTTCATTCTTGACAAGAATGAGTAAACATTCTTGGATGAAACTTAATATTCGATTAAACATATTATTTAAGAAATCCCCTGAATGCAGATCGCTTCAGGAAAATGCTATTAACATTAGGCCACATGGGTGAAGATCGCGACGTAACCTCCATCTACATCTTATCCGGAGACCATGCTTATATCTTTTGTGGTATAAAATTAATTTCTATATATACATATATAAACAAATTAAAATAATATTTGTATTGTTATGTAGGTATCTTCATGTTATCTCCTGGAGCTAGTTAGTATGCAGGTTTCCTCAGAGTGCTCCCACAATTTTTATATTTAAATGTATGACAGGATGCCTTATGTGAACAGAAGCCGGACTCTACAGTGAAATTAATGGATTTTATAAACGAAAATGGCACTTGACGTTTAAAAACCATCGATTTGGAAGGGGTCTCTCATCATACAACTGAGATATTTTGTGAATACAAACGCCTGCGTTTGACCTCAACGAACATGGAACCGTGACCTGCATCAATGACACTAAATAGTAGAACACAATCTACACCTGTGCTCTGCGAGCTGAAGCCTAATATTAATGTTATTTTCCTGATGCGATCTGCATTCAGGGGACTTCATTAATATTTTGTTTAATAATCAGATATGTCGAAAGATATTTGCTCGTTTCTGTCTAGAATGAAACGTAATATTATAAACCTACTATTCCATGAACTGAAAATTGATGGTGTAAAATGTAATATGTTGCTGGACTGTAGCTATACAAAACCATATCCCCACGATAACGAACATTGTACTAGAGTTTTAAATACCTCGAGTGTAGTTGCGTGTATAATTTAGACACAATAGCAATCACTGTTGAGTATAGTATACACATGTTATGACAAGAGGAAGAATAAATGGATTCCAATGGTTCGGGTTGGACCCTGGTATCAGTAAATATCTGGAGCTGAGAACAAGTGGGCTCGATCCAGTTGGCAAATATGCGCTTACTGATTTCCTTCTATGCAACTACAGAGAATTACAACATAAAAAACCAGGAAACCCCTACATGAAAGCGAAGACTGGATTGTGTAATGGGTCAGTTGCAGAGCGTGACGGGGTCAGTTGTGGAACATAAGGGGTCATTTGCAAAGCAGGAGGGGACATTTACATAGCTGGAGGTGTGATTTTCATAACTGGAGGGGAAATTTATGGAGCAGAATGAATCATTTGCGGAGCAGGAAGGGTCATTACTGGAGCAGGAAGGGACATTAATGGAGAAAGAAGGTTCATTCAGAGTTATTTAAAGGTCATTCAGGGGTTACTTGCATAGGAGTATCATTTAGGGGATATTTGTGTAACAGGAGGGACATTTGCGTAGCAGAAGGGAGTTTTGCGGAGCAGGATAGGCCATTTAAGGTCCCATCAGGATCATTTAGGGGTAATTTGCAGAGAATGAGGGGTCATTTGTGGAGCAGGCCTGGTCATTTACAGAGCAGGAGGGGCAATTAAAAGTCATTAGGAGGTCATTTGCAAAGCAGGAGGGTGGAACAGGATGGGTCATTTGCAGATCAGGAGGGATCAGTTAGGGTCATTGGGGAACATTTAGAGTAATTTGGGCGTCATTAGGGTGTTATTTGAGGAGCATGAGTTTAAGCTGAGAAAAAATTACTCTGGAAGAAACTGTTGATGATGTTAGAGCAAGGTAATGCGATCAAGGAAATAGATCAAATGTCTGGTTGAATTCATGCCTAAAAATGCTTAAACTTCACTGACTAAATATATAATAAGTTTATATATACATATGGCATTAGCTAGACAATTTAAATAAGAAAAGTAATGTAATAAAGGAAATAGATAATATGTCTGGTTGAATGGATGCCTAAAAATGCTTAAATTTCACTTACGATATATGTTAGTAAGTTTATAAATACATATGACAGTAGGTAAGCAAATTATAAAAACAAGTTGTAACTAAAAAATTAGCGTCAGTTTTTTTATGAATGTGCTGTAAGGCAATGGTGGTATGAAGTCTATTATAAAGCTTACCTCTATGGATATACCATCTTCTATTGTTGTAAAATTACATGTATTACTGTGTTGCTAATGTGGAAAGATCTTCAATAAAAGATGCCGTGCTCTGCGACATGAGAGAACCACCTGTACGAGGAGTCATTTTCGCACAATAAAGCAATACAACAATGGTGCCATGCAATTTATGCAAGGCAATACAGTAGTATAGAAATATAGGTTGAAATACAAGGGATTAGGGAGCAGGAGCGAAGGAGCCGGCGCCGCCATCTTGTTATGTCACCCGTCAGCCATCTTTTTTCCTTTTTTTCCCTCAAAATTAAATTTTTTTCGCTCAAAATTCGAATAAAATACCATAAAAAAGTTCTTTTTTCCCTAAAAATTTCCCTTTTTTACCTAGAAATGTCCCATTTTTTCGCAGAGCAGGCGAGATGGATCAGTGACTCCGGCAGGGGGAATAAGTGTCTCCGAGGCAGACAGGAGAAAGGGATCAGTGACCCAGGGGTCAGTAGAACAGGACCTATGACCTTTAACCCAAAAAATCCAAAACATTCAAAATATTCCGAAAAAACCAACGAAAAATCGCAAAAAAAAGATATTAAAAATTTACTATCAGAAGTTATTAAAAATTATAAAAAAGAATATTTTAAAAATTATTTAAAGGATTCTCATAAATGACCCATTTTTACAGAAATTCTTACAGGGATCATCAACTCTGCTGACCAGGATCAGTGACTCCGAGCCAGAAGAGCATGACCTATGACATTCAACATTGATCTTTGACCTTGAAAATACAAAAAATCCAAAAAAAATTAATACAAATTAAGAAACTGTTTTCAAAATTTTAAAAAAATTTATTTCTAAAAAATTTAATTTCTTTATCGGTTTAACATTTTAAAAAATCGTTTAAAAATATATTTTTGAACAACTTTATTTTAGAAACTTTTAAGTTAAAAGTCTTTAACCCCGCCGGCCATTTTTCCCTTCTTTTCCTAGGAATTTTCATTTTCCGTAAAAAATTTCCCTCTACAAAATTGAATAAAAAATTAATTTAAAAAATTACATTTCCTGAGGTCTTTCTAAACACCACCAATTACTCACCCTTTTCGAGTCCAGCAGACTACTGACTCACTCGCACCCACTCCCCTCATCAATACTCATTCCAACATCTTTTATTTTTCGTTCGCAATTTGTTTACATGTTACTGGAGGCGGCCATATTTGTTTTTTTTTGTTCGTCATTTAATTACACAGTACTTGAGGCTACCATCTTGGTACGCGACCGCAATCTTAGTAGGTGACGACTATTACAATTTTCCATCCTATGTTTAAAAGTATTTTTTCGAATAAATTATATACCTACATGCATGATGCATGACTGACAAAATGCTAAATCTTTAAATATTATAAATACATTCTGTACTTATTAACAACATGAAGGCCAACACGAGCATACAACACACAAAGAAAGAGAAACAAATAATTTGATTATAATAATTTATTATTATTTTGTTAATATATTTTCAGACGAAAGCACTTCATCACATCATCTGATATAACCCCGATCCTTAAGTGCTCTTTTAATTGAAACCACCTCTTTCGTGGTCGAGTAATCCCCACGTTGTTGCCTATTAAGCAAATATTTTAGCATGTCTACATGTATTTTCTATTGCATGAGGTTCACAGCATCGCCGCAGATCTTCTGATTCCAGTGTGGTAAGACCAAGATCACATCACGAATAATAAGGCGACCAAATATCTATAATATCATTATAATTATTGTTTCTCCCAACTCACACCAAATACATTTACACCCACTCTATTACAGACACTGTTTCAGAGTGGCGCACAACGAGAACCATTAAAATTTATAATTATGTATCTGTAAATATGAGAATATAAAAATTAGTTTATGGAATACAAGTATGTACATATAAATATAGGAATATATCATTACTTTTAATATATATATATATAAGTATGTGATATAAATGTGAGAAATTATATTTATTAATATTAGTGTATATAAGTATGTAGATATAAATATACGAAGATAAAATAATTTTAAATTTAATTTTAAATATGTACATATAAGTATTGGAATATAAATTTAAATTAATGTCTATATTTAGATACAAAGCCTACATATTCATACATGCATATTTAGATAACATTTTGTTATGTAAGTACCTGCGTGTTTTCTTCCGGGGCGAACGAGTATTTGGGGTTTTTTAGAGTGCTCCCATACTGTGAAGATGAATTGCGTATATGAAGAGGCCGCCTTTTCACCTCGACGAGCATGGAGTTGTGACCTGAATCATCGCTAACTGGATAGGACTGTATGCTCCATAGCTCCATCGCTCCATATTTCCATCGCTCCATCGCTCCATTGCTCCATCGCTCCATTTCTCCATCTCTCCATCGCTTCATAGTTCCATAGCTCCATCAATCTTTCGTAATCTTTCCAATATTTTGGTTTGTGACCACGTCCATATGTATAGAAAATACATTCTTATACCAACTGTATGATTTATGCATATATTAGTTTATATATGCCGATAATTCATTACGTTCATTGCATGCAATATTGAGTATCAGCCATTTGTCGTATGGCGTATGGACGAGGCTGGTTGAAATTTATACATACGATCGTTTTATAAATTTTCGTTTCAGTATAATTTTAGACTTGGAACAATACAGACGTAAAATGATTATGATGAATCTGGTGTGTCGCTTCTGCGGTAAAGAATCCACAGCTTTGCGGAGTTAACGACGACATAAAATAACGACCTGCGGAATGAATATTTCGAGTGTAAATTTGGAATACCAATTCTGTCAGAGACATTTATCTCGGAGTGATATGCTATAGAAACATTCTAAAACTTGAAGCACTGGTTCTCTGCAAGTACAATCGGATCCACCTGTTCCAGAAGATGGTAGTGATAACATACAGATAACCAAGCAAGATATTACTCTACCCACACGCATTCATGCTGAAGATGAAGCTATCACCCACGAATAGCGACATGGAAGCCTATTTGTGAATACTGTATGCTGCATCATTGCGTGAGCATCGGTTTGAGGCAAGACATGAGTCATACTGAGTCTTCGGTTCAAGAATGTGTAACTTTACTCCAAATCACTTCAGCACCCGAAATACCAGTGACTGGCACGAATACTGCAAGCTTTGGATAGCGTGGGTTTATTTTCCCATGGGGCAATAATGAAGCCATCGTACCTCCGAACGAAGTACTGCGGAACTCGATATTTGTCTTCGACGACATTGCCGGCGAGAAACAAACTTCCATTCAATAATACTTTAGCATCGGTCGACACGCGAACGTTGTCTCTTTGTACCTCGGCTATACTTATTCGAGCATACCCAAACCACTGATTCGCGACAATGCAAACATGTTAGTGCTGATTCGCATGGACATTACGAATTTACGTCATGTTTTCCATGATCATGTTAATACGGACATGCCTATATCAGATATTAAAGATATGTGTGCCTTATCCTGTGAAAAGAGAAATGTGGATGCGTGGGTTCTATCAGTTCATCGCTGTCTGTTAAGAGGGTTCGTCTACTGGGAACCAGCCAGTGATGTCATCAATACCTCGTGCTACATCTATGGGTACCGTTTCCGCAGACGATAATGACGCCACATTTAAGGCTTAAGTCGGAATGAGTGCAATCCAGTCGGTTTATGCGTAAGGTACACTTGCATGATGTCCGTGTAAAGTCGAAAAACTTCGAAATGAACGATCATCAGCTCTAAATACTGATCAACATACAGCTCCTGGCACACAGAAAAGTCAACTAAATAATGAGGATGCAGCAGGAAGTGAAGCCGATCATAAAGACAGTATTGATGTTGACTATGACGACAGTGATAGTGTTGAAGACGATGATTGTTCCCTCGATGGTCCCAAACATTTCCCCAACGAGTTTCCTTCGACAATTGATGTGACGAAGGCAGAATACATCGAGTATACTGACGATTTGTTTACCGAAGATCTCAACAAACTTGTAGACATGCTAAAATATTTGCTTAATAGGCAACAACGTGGGGATTACTCGACCACGAAAGAGGTGGTTTCAATTAAAAGAGCACTTAAGGATCGGGGTTATATCAGATGATGTGATGAAGTGCTTTCGTCTGAAAATAATTAACAAAATAATAATAAATTATTATAATCAAATTATTTGTTTCTCTTTCTTTGTGTGTTGTATGCTCGTGTTGGCCTTCATGTTGTTAATAAGTACAGAATGTATTTATAATATTTAAAGATTTAGCATTTTGTCAGTCATGCATCATGCATGTAGGTATATAATTTATTCGAAAAAATACTTTTAAACATAGGATGGAAAATTGTAATAGTCGTCACCTACTAAGATTGCGGTCGCGTACCAAGATGGTAGCCTCAAGTACTGTGTAATTAAATGACGAACAAAAAAAAACAAATATGGCCGCCTCCAGTAACATGTAAACAAATTGCGAACGAAAAATAAAAGATGTTGGAATGAGTATTGATGAGGGGAGTGGGTGCGAGTGAGTCAGTAGTCTGCTGGACTCGAAAAGGGGTGAGTAATTGGTGGTGTTTAGAAAGACCTCAGGAAATGTAATTTTTTAAATTAATTTTTTATTCAATTTTGTAGAGGGAAATTTTTTACGGAAAATGAAAATTCCTAGGAAAAGAAGGGAAAAATGGCCGCGGGGTTAAAGACTTTTAACTTAAAAGTTTCTAAAATAAAGTTGTTCAAAAATATATTTTTAAACGATTTTTTAAAATGTTAAACCGATAAAGAAATTAAATTTTTTAGAAATAAATTTTTTTAAAATTTTGAAAACAGTTTCTTAATTTGTATTAATTTTTTTTGGATTTTTTGTATTTTCAAGGTCAAAGATCAATGTTGAATGTCATAGGTCATGCTCTTCTGGCTCGGAGTCACTGATCCTGGTCAGCAGAGTTGATGATCCCTGTAAGAATTTCTGTAAAAATGGGTCATTTATGAGAATCCTTTAAATAATTTTTAAAATATTCTTTTTTATAATTTTTAATAACTTCTGATAGTAAATTTTTAATATCTTTTTTTTGCGATTTTTCGTTGGTTTTTTCGGAATATTTTGAATGTTTTGGATTTTTTGGGTTAAAGGTCATAGGTCCTGTTCTACTGACCCCTGGGTCACTGATCCCTTTCTCCTGTCTGCCTCGGAGACACTTATTCCCCCTGCCGGAGTCACTGATCCATCTCGCCTGCTCTGCGAAAAAATGGGACATTTCTAGGTAAAAAAGGGAAATTTTTAGGGAAAAAAGAACTTTTTTATGGTATTTTATTCGAATTTTGAGCGAAAAAAATTTAATTTTGAGGGAAAAAAAGGAAAAAAGATGGCTGACGGGTGACATAACAAGATGGCGGCGCCGGCTCCTTCGCTCCTGCTCCCTAATCCCTTGTATTTCAACCTATATTTCTATACTACTGTATTGCCTTGCATAAATTGCATGGCACCATTGTTGTATTGCTTTATTGTGCGAAAATGACTCCTCGTACAGGTGGTTCTCTCATGTCGCAGAGCACGGCATCTTTTATTGAAGATCTTTCCACATTAGCAACACAGTAATACATGTAATTTTACAACAATAGAAGATGGTATATCCATAGAGGTAAGCTTTATAATAGACTTCATACCACCATTGCCTTACAGCACATTCATAAAAAAACTGACGCTAATTTTTTAGTTACAACTTGTTTTTATAATTTGCTTACCTACTGTCATATGTATTTATAAACTTACTAACATATATCGTAAGTGAAATTTAAGCATTTTTAGGCATCCATTCAACCAGACATATTATCTATTTCCTTTATTACATTACTTTTCTTATTTAAATTGTCTAGCTAATGCCATATGTATATATAAACTTATTATATATTTAGTCAGTGAAGTTTAAGCATTTTTAGGCATGAATTCAACCAGACATTTGATCTATTTCCTTGATCGCATTACCTTGCTCTAACATCATCAACAGTTTCTTCCAGAGTAATTTTTTCTCAGCTTAAACTCATGCTCCTCAAATAACACCCTAATGACGCCCAAATTACTCTAAATGTTCCCCAATGACCCTAACTGATCCCTCCTGATCTGCAAATGACCCATCCTGTTCCACCCTCCTGCTTTGCAAATGACCTCCTAATGACTTTTAATTGCCCCTCCTGCTCTGTAAATGACCAGGCCTGCTCCACAAATGACCCCTCATTCTCTGCAAATTACCCCTAAATGATCCTGATGGGACCTTAAATGGCCTATCCTGCTCCGCAAAACTCCCTTCTGCTACGCAAATGTCCCTCCTGTTACACAAATATCCCCTAAATGATACTCCTATGCAAGTAACCCCTGAATGACCTTTAAATAACTCTGAATGAACCTTCTTTCTCCATTAATGTCCCTTCCTGCTCCAGTAATGACCCTTCCTGCTCCGCAAATGATTCATTCTGCTCCATAAATTTCCCCTCCAGTTATGAAAATCACACCTCCAGCTATGTAAATGTCCCCTCCTGCTTTGCAAATGACCCCTTATGTTCCACAACTGACCCCGTCACGCTCTGCAACTGACCCATTACACAATCCAGTCTTCGCTTTCATGTAGGGGTTTCCTGGTTTTTTATGTTGTAATTCTCTGTAGTTGCATAGAAGGAAATCAGTAAGCGCATATTTGCCAACTGGATCGAGCCCACTTGTTCTCAGCTCCAGATATTTACTGATACCAGGGTCCAACCCGAACCATTGGAATCCATTTATTCTTCCTCTTGTCATAACATGTGTATACTATACTCAACAGTGATTGCTATTGTGTCTAAATTATACACGCAACTACACTCGAGGTATTTAAAACTCTAGTACAATGTTCGTTATCGTGGGGATATGGTTTTGTATAGCTACAGTCCAGCAACATATTACATTTTACACCATCAATTTTCAGTTCATGGAATAGTAGGTTTATAATATTACGTTTCATTCTAGACAGAAACGAGCAAATATCTTTCGACATATCTGATTATTAAACAAAATATTAATGAAGTCCCCTGAATGCAGATCGCATCAGGAAAATAACATTAATATTAGGCTTCAGCTCGCAGAGCACAGGTGTAGATTGTGTTCTACTATTTAGTGTCATTGATGCAGGTCACGGTTCCATGTTCGTTGAGGTCAAACGCAGGCGTTTGTATTCACAAAATATCTCAGTTGTATGATGAGAGACCCCTTCCAAATCGATGGTTTTTAAACGTCAAGTGCCATTTTCGTTTATAAAATCCATTAATTTCACTGTAGAGTCCGGCTTCTGTTCACATAAGGCATCCTGTCATACATTTAAATATAAAAATTGTGGGAGCACTCTGAGGAAACCTGCATACTAACTAGCTCCAGGAGATAACATGAAGATACCTACATAACAATACAAATATTATTTTAATTTGTTTATATATGTATATATAGAAATTAATTTTATACCACAAAAGATATAAGCATGGTCTCCGGATAAGATGTAGATGGAGGTTACGTCGCGATCTTCACCCATGTGGCCTAATGTTAATAGCATTTTCCTGAAGCGATCTGCATTCAGGGGATTTCTTAAATAATATGTTTAATCGAATATTAAGTTTCATCCAAGAATGTTTACTCATTCTTGTCAAGAATGAAACTTAATATGATGTACCAACTTATCGATGAGGTGGAAAATATGGTCGTGTAAAATGTAATATGTGGTTGGACTGTAGCTATACGAAACCAGAGCCGTACGATGACGAATATTGTACTACAGCCTTCAATACCTCGAATTTGGCGGTGTGTATAATGTAGAGGCAACAGAAATCTCTGTTGACTATGGTATGCACAAGTTATACCAAGAGGAAGAAGAAATGGATTCCAAGGGATCGGGTTGGACCCTGATTTTAATAAATAATTTAGATCTTAGAATATGTAGGCTCAATCAACTTGGCAAATAGGCACTTACTGATTTCCTTCTACCTGTCTACGGAAAATTACAACATAAAAAACCAGCAAACCACTACATTAATGCGAAGCCTGGATTATGTGAGGAGTCAGTTGCGCAGTGTGAGGGGTCAGTTGCGGAGTGAGAGGGGTCATTTGTTGAGCAGGTGGGATTATGTAGAGTTATTTAGGGTCATTTGGGGGTCGTTTAGGGATTGTTTGCGGAGCAAGAGTTCAAGCTGAGCAAAGAATTTTTCTGGAAGAAGCTGTTGAAGATGTAACTGCATGGTAATATTATCAAGGAAATAGGTAAAATGTCTGGTTGAATGGATGAATAAAAATGCTTAAATCTCACTGAAAAAATATGTTAGTTAGTTTATATAAACAGCAGTAGCTAGGCAAATTAGACACACAAGTGGGTACCGTAAAAATAACGTCGTTTTTTTCATGAATGTAATGAAACCCGATGATCACATGAAGACTAAGATATAGCTTATCTGAATGGCTGTACCTTCTCCCAGCACTGAAAAATTTCATGGAAAACTATGGGTTGCTACTGTAGATGGATCTTCAGCAAAAGCTGCCATGCTCGGCAACAAGAGAGAACCACCTGTACGAAGAGTCCTGTTTGCGCGATGAAGCATTATGACATTGGCACCATGCAATTTAGGCAAGGTAAAACATTGAAGAAATACATCGAGATATACAACAATTCGTCTTCTGGGAGCCAGCAAGTGATGACGCTAATACCTCTTGCTGCATAGGTGGGTACTGATTTTTCAGGCGATAATGATGAGATAACCATTGTTTAAGATGTGATATGTGCATTAGAGTCGGTTTGTGTGGAATGAACACTTCTCAAATTTGCGTGAAGTCGACAAACTTCAAAATAAACTGTCATAGGGTCTAAATACTGATGATGACCATGCGAATCCTACAAAGAAAAGTAAACTTGGAATTAAGGATGAAACAGTATGTGAAGGCGGTAATGAAGACAGCATCGATGGAAATGACTATGAAGACAGTGTTGATGAAGTATCTGATTAGAAGGAAGATGATTCTCTCGACGTTCCCACATATTTCACCAATGAGTCACCTTTGACAAGTGATATGAAGGAGGCAGAAGGCGTCAAGACCACTAGTTCTTTTGCTGCAACGAGAGAAATGGAGAAGGCATAAGATGCTGAGATAACATACTATATGTTTACCGAAGACCCAAATGAACTTTTGATGGACACACATTTTACCGCTTTGCAAGAAGATGGAAATTTCAAACTCATTAATGAGATATCTTATATAATTAATGAACTGAAGGATCGGTGTTATATCAGAAGAGACTATTGGCTACTATCCATGATATGCATATATATATATATATATATATATATATATATATATATATATATATATAAGATCTTTAAGATCTGAACAACACACCCATCTTAGGAGGTTTATACACCAAGGGGATCCAGCCGACGAAGTTCCCTGATGGGTATTTGGTCGAGAAGTTGTTGAAACAAGGTGATGAAAGGTGTATGTCAAGTGGTAAGGTTCTCCTGCTCGCTTCTATTTCTGGGTCGCTGAAGCAGACATCGAGAGGTGAACTCGCCATGGAAGAGGTTGATGTAAATAAAGACTTTTATTCCAGGGCACATTCATTTCCTCATGTCATTTAAAATAATAAAAAAAAACATGTATTTTATAATTTTTTTGTAATGATTGGACATTAATTTTTTAATTAGTATAATAGTAAACACTTTATGTTTGGAGTCACCAAAAAAATGGAAATGGACGACATATGGAGCTCGCTGGTGGTGGAAAAAAAGAAAGAACTAGCAAACTCCATAGTGGCCAATAGTCGGCAAATATGGGTGAAAGTCGTAATTTAGAAACCATTGGGCACATACGGTTCATTATTGTTGTGGGTGGAAGGACAATCTATGTTATGTAAAGTCAATGATTAATTGTTTGGTGGAGTGGGTGATGAATTGGCAGTGCAAGGGCGAGCACGGAAAGGGTTGTCTAATATTAAAGGTTACTCTAATTTTAATATTCTTTTAAGATATTTGCAATTTTTTCCATTTTTTAATTCTAGTAGTTGGATGTGTTGAGGAGGTGTATTTTAACAAAGAATTTCATTGGCAAAACATTATAAATTGAACATTCTGGAAAGCCCAGCACAAATCCCCCCCCTTTTTTTTTCATGACAAGCAAATTTTCTTTGCAGGATGTCCCAGAATGCGCACATAAGAACCACCCGACGTGAATCCTGAGCGTAAATGGAGACGAACATGTTAGTGGCAAAATGTCGTACGATATTTCATGCACAGTGTAGCAACACAACATGGAGTTAGTCATATCTTGCGCTCCACTAATATCTAACCCACCCCCGTTAGACGAGGGTGGTGGGATAGATATGAGGTTTACATTGTATATTCTTCAATTACGTAAAATCAATTTTTTGGCAATTTTTTTCGATTTTAACAACTGCCAGGATGTGGGAGAAAAGAGGGTGTGTGGGTGAGGGTCGTGGCATGAGCGAAGGGTAATGTAGGGTAAAAATCACATGTTCTTCAGTTTTTTAGAATTTTTAATTATTTTTTTTTTTGCAATTTTCCCTTTCGTATGATTAGGGGGAGAGAGGATGGTGTGAGATTGGTGGGGTATGATAGGGTAGCATTATTATTTTAATTGATTTTTAGACATTTTTGGTGAAGGGTGCTTTTTGTGACAGTTAGTAGTCGTTTTGGTGGAGAGTGGGAAAAAAGGGGGGAGATGGATGTGGGAGCAAGGGAAGAGAGTATTATATTATATATTCTTCGATTTAAAATATGTTTTGTGAATTTTCTGAATTTTCTAGTAATTATAACTTTTGTTTGGTGAAGGGGAGTGGGGGGTTCTAGCAAGGTTATTGGTTGAGCGAGAAGTATGGGCTATGGGACATGTTCTTCGATTTTTATGAATTGTTTTACATTTTTCGTGATTATTTATTAAAAGGTCAGAGTTGTCAAGCCCATGCTGAAGCATGGTGTCATGTGTCAAGGTAATGGGTCAACATCATTATTCAAGGTCATGGAAAAAGCTCATGGGTCAAGGTCAAAATCAAGGTAATGGGTCCTGATTAAAGGCTAAGGTTATGGTCCTTATGGTCCAAGGCCAAGGTCATGGACATTGTCAGGGTCAAAGTCAAATGTAACGGCCATTTATCATGGTCGTGGGTCATGAGAATATTATGTTAAGTATTAATTTTTGTTATG
Organism: Dryococelus australis; assembly: GCA_029891345.1. Classification (NCBI taxonomy): domain Eukaryota; kingdom Metazoa; phylum Arthropoda; class Insecta; order Phasmatodea; family Phasmatidae; genus Dryococelus; species Dryococelus australis. Next base: position 89,402,471 of record CM057002.1, on the reverse strand, counting down.
TAAATAAATAATACTATTATCTCCCCTGCATATGCCATCGTCTTGGTCATAAAGCAAGGTTAACGTTAAGGGTCACTGGGTTGCTGAAGCAGTTAGGAGCGGTGAAGGGTATGATGGTGTTAGGATGGGTGGTGGTGGGTGTTAATTTTTAAATATTTTAATTAAAAGCATTTTTAATTAAAATCATCTCTCTTCAAATTATTTTAATTAAACTAATTTCTGGGGATGTCGTAGGATGAATATCCAATAAATCCATCCTGGTGGTGACGCCTACCCCGATGGTAGACCACTTGCTACGCCTACCAAGATGGAGGATAGATCAGGATCCAACATGCCTGATGGAAATGTGCCAAAACAAAAATTAAGCATACTGCTGGCGGGATTTGAAACCACGCCCATATTATAATGTCCAGGCCAGTAATAGTACGATATCAGTGGAGCGCAAGATATGACTAACTTTATGTTGTGTTGCTACACTGTGCATGAAATATCGTACTACATTTTGCCACTAACATGTTCGTCTCCATTTACGCTCAGGATTCACGTCGGGTGGTTCTTATGTGTGCATTCTCGGGCATCCTGCATAGAAAAATTGCTTGTCATGAAAAAAAAGGGGGGGGGGGATTTGTGCTGGGCTTTCCAGAATGTTCAATTTATAATGTCTTGCCAATGAAATTCTTTGTTAAAATACAGACCCATTTATTGTGGGTAGTCTTTTAAGCGAAACGAAAGTTGTAATAACAGTAGACGTGCTTTACTATGGTAAGTTGAGGTGACTTCTAGTACATTATAATAGTTTTCTACAGGTGCAGAACTGTGTGGCATATAACTATAACACGGAAACTACAGCACCACTAGTTCTATACAGTTTATTAAAACAGAAGACCATTATATCAAGAGAGATGGAGTGAAATGTATCACTCTGCAATACCACAACACTGCAGGTGTAGTCAGTCAGGACCCCGACAGTATAATGAACTTGATTGATTCTTGTACCAAGCTCTAACGTTAGCAGCAATATTTTTGTGTAAACCAATTAGCTTGAATCAAGCTAATCATTATCCATGTGTCAACACTATAAACGAACGTCATTAGATAAATTTGCTGTAAGCTATCCTTGGGGAGTTGCAAATATAATTCGAGCCATCTGCAGGCTTGCTATATGTAAAATGTGCCAATTGTGAGAAATTAGGCTTTGATCAAGGTTCACCAACACATGGTATGACAAGCTGGCTTCGGCAAGTCAAATTCAAGTCAAATAGCACTATTACATGCTATCTGGAGATGGGCCAACCAAACTGATTTTCGTGATTGTGACAGTGTCGTATCTACACGAGCACCTGTTTTAAGAAAGCTCATACCATGATTGCTGTTGTACGGGAAACTACGTGAATTGCCTGCTGACGCCGTGGATGTGGAGTCTTACCTGGGTGGAATTGCCCCATTGTACTCGCTCGCGCGGCCGCTACTATGGGCTGGTCAGCTGGTGTTATACTCATTGCAGGAGAGCTCGCCTGGCTTTCTCGATCGACCACCCTCTTCCTCCACCCCTTGCTGTCTTCAAGAACTTCTGGAGGCATTCATGCAGCATGTGATCTTACCGTGGGACACTGTCTACACTTCATGAATGTGGAAAATTTTCGAGAGCTAAAGTAGGGAGAGATATGAGGGTCGGCTTCGCATTTTTCGAGAGTGAAGCAGAGACGGACCTATTTAGGACGGAACTATGTTCCATGGTGTGATGTCTAACCGCATGGGGGTTATAGCTTCTTAAGTAAGTTAGGAATATATATGTTATGCTTTTTCCTACATGTTTTTAAAAACATTAATTCATAATTAAAATTTTGGTTAGGCAGTAGCCATTCTCTGTATATCTGAATGGTATTTTCATGAAAATATATTTATAATTTTTTTGTGTAATCATTGTGTATTTATTGGATTACCATGTTTAGTGTATGTGAAGTTTTATAATAATGGCACATTTTCGGAGAAAAGAATTAACATATCTTGGACTCCAAATATACAAGGAAATCTAAATCTGTTACCAGTTATCTTTGCAAACCGAAATTACGACATTCCTAACGCCCTTCGGGGAGTTCCTCTGCTTTTTTGGAATAAGTCTCCACTGGAGTAAGAAGAGGTAGAGAACTTGTTCTATATGTCGGCAAGCTGCCACCACAACGTATACGGAGACTGGGGTAATTATAACAAGGACTTCTGAATCTGTGCGGAGGTGAAGCATGGGCTAAATTCAGTTAGCAATTAACTGAACATTTTCAATATCAACTTTTGAAGAAATTATTTGTTTATAACTTTATACATTTCGAGGAATGTTATGATTGAAATACAGCCATGATGGCAGCGATAAAGGAAAAAGTAGTCTCACTGACTCCTCAAACAGTGTACGAATTATTGACTGCTGGAATTCCATCAATTTTTTACAATGAAATCAGAATTGGCGTATCTATAACTTAATAAATATTTATATATTTCAATTTCAGAGCAAATTTAATCTATAATTTTAGGCGAATCAAATAATAAAATAATTTTTTGTGGACACTTCATATTTTGTTATCGCAGCCTGTGAGCTGTAAGCGTTTGTGTTCAGTGATAGTTATAGGACTTAGTTATAGCGTAGAAGAGTGCCGCTGTTCAAGAACTATTTTCCAACAGGAAAGATAATGAGTGAACGAGTTTCAAAGAGTACACTGCCGGCCTCTTGTGCACCACGTACCGAGTTGTGTACACTAGATCTGAATGGGTTAGTAATTACATAGTGTGATCTTATCAGCTGATGTATACCAGCGAGTGTGTCAGTGGGAATGTTAATATTTATACACGGTGGAAAGAAAAACAAAGGTCTGAAAAAAATATCAGCAAACCGAGGTTTGAAGAGAAATGAGTTGCCGTTAACTATTCATGAAGTCATATACTCCGCAACTTCATTAGCCCTTAGAATATTACGTCGTGGATAACAAATACACATATTTACTTCTTCTTGAGTGCTTGAAAAATATTTACGATACTATTTTGGCCGAATATATCATAAGACGGAACACTGAGCAGAAAAACAATAACTTTATCAAGATTTAATGTTATAACTAAAATTATTATCAGATAACAAATCGGGACACTTTGGAAAACAATAAACAAATGTATATTGTGCCGAATATTGCTTAATATTACTATATTTTTCTTTTATAGTTAATACTTGCAATTTTTTTTGCTGAAAATTGTAAAGTGTATCGGCTCAGGTCAAACATCCACACTTAAATACCTTCATAAAATTTTCCGTACCCCCATAAAGAGTTGAAATAGAATTAATCCTGTCACAGGAACGAAGTTACATATAGCTTATTACTGCATACAAAAACTGGCATTTTTAAAAACTGTCGCTATACTAAAGAACCGCTCGTAGAGTGGCTACATACGGCGTTAAGATCAAGCATGGAATCTTAGTTAATTTTTAAGCCTTGAGGGCGGGCTGGTAACGGAGTTGGACAGTACGAATGCAGTCTTGGAAGACAGCATTATCATGTTGAGACTTGACCATTTGAGCCTCGCCATACAGGGAAACACACGAGACCACAGTTAATTTTGAAATTACATCTGTGCCATCAGTGATGTTATGACCACGGACAGCGAATCGCGAGAATCATAAGAGAGTGCTCTCCATACCACGACGTCACATGTTCTGCTGGTGTATAGTTCAGCAATGCAATCCAGATTAGTATTTGAGTACGACTTTAATCCTTGACCAGATAAATTCTTAATTAGTCATAAAATACGATGCATCGTCATTCCTCACCCATTAGTGCAACTCAATTTTTAGAAAACTCCAAACCAAGCTGTCAGTTTTATTGTGTCAATAGATAACTGTGCAAGGCACGACGAATTTCCTTTACAGTTCGCATCGTAATATTGCGGGTTGGAGCAGAAGTAACTAGTAATGCCATTGCATGTCTTTGGATAGCGAAAATAGTCACTACTGTTAGAGTTCGCAGAGAATTGAAAATTATCCCTCCTTTGGTAGTTCTAGCTAGAGTCTTCCCAGTGCGTATAACATGTGTTTGTCCCCTCACATTTCTACTGCTCTCACTATCGTCATACATATACGGTCGGTACTGTTCAGGTAACAGGCAATTTAATGACATGACGCACCTTAACTTCCGTAGTCCATCGATTCGCCCTCTCTCAAACACTCCAAGTCATTATACATTGTGTCGAATGCATCGCCAAGGCATGTTATATACTTACTGGCGTTCTATCCACAAGCACGCTGACGCACACAGCTTCGTTATATGACTGATAAACCCAGAATTTCTGGGTGGGGGGGGGGAAGAGAAATTTTTAAGGAAAAAGGAAAAAATGTAGGGACATTTAATCGATTGTTAGGGAAGAAAGAGAAAGTTCGAGGGCAAAATGGACAAAAGGGAAATTCCAACAAGGCGGCGGGCGCTACCTCCGCTCCTATCACCGTCACCTTGAACCAAAGTCTTTTTATATACTACTCACAACATTACAAATAACGTTGTTATTGTGAATTTATTCCTTTTCTGACTTGCATAATTCCAACTAAACATAATTAACGGAGAACCAAAGGGTTAGAAAATAGCACAAATTGTTGATAAATCAATAAATATTGCTAAACAATCACTGGGAAATGACGCTTGAGTGGATCAGAATGGACATCACTGTACGACATTTTGGAACTCTGGCTCAGTATCATTTAATTTGACTGTATATCATATTAATAATCTTTAAAACGTACCTCCACTCCCTCAACACTTTACGTCAGTATAACATCTACGGTTTTGGAAGACAGATTTTGGCAGGCGTGTTATAAAAAAAATTCAATTCTCTCTCTCTATTTGTGAATTTCTTACAGACACTAAATAAAGTCTTCTGACGGTTAAACTTTCGTTTTTTTTTTTTTTTTGGTCAACCAATTTGGACTCAAACTTAGAAAATTCTATACTTTATACCGCAAGGAAGGTAATTCTTTGAAGAAACATTTATTAATAAATATTGATATATGCGAATATTTCGTGTGTAATACAGTCCAAGATAACGCAAGTATCAAATTGGTATATATTTTGCTTATTTTGTAGTTGTGGGATCGACAACGATTTAAAATAAAAAATATATATAGAATGTTGGCCAATCATGTTTGTAATCACAATGAGACATATTATTAAACAAATGGCAGTTGTGTACGCCACAGTGGCTAACATTCGCTTAACATGGCGTCAAACATTGAGAGAACAATTGCTAGAAAACACACTTACACATGTATTCACCAATCAGCGCCAAAGAGAGCTTTTTACACTTTTCGTAATGGTGTTATAACACACACATGGCACATGCAAGCACTTTTATTTAACTTCAGTTCGTGCATAATTGGAAATAAAAACTGAGCTACGACTTAATACGTAATCTTTATTGCCATTTGGATGCATGCATTCATACATTAAATGCAACAGGCGTCAAGAAGTGCTCACTTTAAAGCAAAACATATATTTTATGGGAATATTTTCCTTCGAAAAATATCTAGTAGCTCGCTGTATGTGTTCTGTTTGTGTTATTACTTTTTTAAAGGTGAATATGTTGAGTATTTTTAAATCACCGTAGATCTTGCAAGAGACTCTAATCACTCCCACAGATAATATTGTAGTAATTTCGTCTCATAACACTTTAATAATAAATAACTATTTTCCGTAATCCAAATTTGGTTATGTCATCTCGGGTAATCATCACGGTGCATGTAAATAGGCTTTTAATTTATGAACGGAACAAAATTGTTTAACTTTTTCGCATTATCATCACATGGAACATGAAAACTGCACGGATTATTTTGAGGACAAGCTAAACTTTACACACTTAATAGACGTAGTCCACCTTTTCATTGGATTACAGTTAACAGGGCTCAGTCAGGAATGTGTGAAACAAAGATATCGTGTGTGTTGGTAAGGGGATTTATAACGTAATACCTCATTTCAAATAAAAATTATGCATGATTTGGAAGCAGTTTTTTTTTCTCCAGTGGTTCAATGTGGTCTGTTCAAATTTATCATGTACTATTTGTTTCTCAGATTTGATACCGGCTATTTAATAATTCCGACGGTTTTCACCTCTAATTAATTTTAACTGCAGTACATATAATGTTTAGGAATATATTCGGACATAACTGAGCTGAAAGAAATATTATTTGTGTTTTGTATGCTTTTTCCTCCAAAGCCATGTTCCCTGCAGGAGTTAGTCACGCCCACTCCACGGCACGCACCTTGGAATTGGGAAGAGGCAGCCTGCCGACCATACCCGAAGTGGGACTTAAAAATATTTTCAGCAACACGAGATCACTCATTTTTTTGGTGATGAGAAGTGTACATGCTTAAAATTAAATTTAGATTATAATTTTATTTTTCTATATTTATATCTACGTACTTATAAACAATAAAACTAAAAATATATATTTCGTCTTATTTATATCACATACTAATATATATTAAAATTAATTTTATAATCATATATATATTTATATACACACACATACTTGTAAACAATAAAATTAATTTTATATTCTCATATTTATATGTGCACTTCCCTTCAGAATAAATAAGCGACGGAAAAAGTCAAAGTATCCATCAGCAATCTCCGGCTTTTGACAAGACGTATCGCCTTGGTTCTTAGGCAACCAACCTACATTACTATCAGGCCAAACGTTCAGCGTTTTAACTGCGCCCTGAACTTTCTTTGTTTCTATTGGAGCGACATTCTGGCATCAGTTTCATCAAGTGAATATAACGCATTTAGTTGGAAGAAGCAACTCATCCTTCGATTAATTAAGTTAATGCAAAAACAGAATATCTCACATAAACTCCTCACTAGAAGTCCGTGTCTCAAGCGCAAACAAGTAACGCTAAGCGGAATTAACAACCATTTATAAAAAACGAGCTGAGCTACAGTGTTGTGCAACATAGCTTTCCCCGAAATATTTGAGCAGAATTACCTCACATGAGCTCCACACTAAACCTTCGCGAGTCATGCAAGCAGCCAGCGGAAAGAAAACCAGTCGTAATTACGTGCTAAGCGACAGTGTTGTGCAATATAGCTTGTCCTGAAATATTTTAGAATGATTACCTCACATGAGCTACTCACTAAATGTTCACGAGTCATGCAAGCAGCCAGCGGAAAGAAAACCAGTCGTAAATGAGTGCTAAGCGACAGTGTTGTGCAACATAGCTTGTCGTGAAATATTTTCGAGGAATTATCTTTCATGACCTCCACATTAAACGTTCGCGAGTCGTTCAAGCAAGTAACATTTAGCCGGAAGAGAACCAATCATAAAGGAGAGCTGAGCTACAGTGTTGTGCAATATAGCGTGTCTCGAGGTATGTACGCGACATTCGATGCTTCAAACAATGAAACAGTAACCGTAATAGAAATGACTATAATTACAGATAACTGTAAAAGAGAAATGCATGATTCTTCTGTTAATATTCAAAATTTAGCCTTATCTATGTAAAACGTTAAGTATTTATAGTTATCCTTTATTAAAGATACACAGAAATGAATTCCCTGCTGTCGTACGCATTTGCGAATATAGAATATCACAATTTAGCGGAATATATGGTTATATTAATCAGTAAATAAGGCCACTAAACATTAGTTAAACAATCGGCGTATGTTGTAGATGTAATTATTGTATGCGCACATCAAGAATGTTTCTCTTGCAACTAGCTGCTGTCTGCATGAAAAGCCACGCCCTATCTAACCGGGCCAATTTCTTCCCTGCCAAATCAAATCCTTACGTAGGTTTACTATTATCTACTGTAGCCGGCAGACGTCTGTGCATGTCTGAGCGGGCGGAGCGTGTTAAAAGTGTCAACAATGGTTGCAGCGGTTATTGGTAATGGAAAGGGGATAGTACAGCCAGACCTACGTGATGCGCACGTAGGTCTGGCTGTACTATCGGCTGTTCCACAAACATCAGTTACGGTGGGCTCAGGTAGGTATATGTAAGGCAATATAAGACGAAGGACGTTCGCAGAGGTACAGGAAATTTATCCTCAGTGTTAAAAATTTGCACTTGACCATTTTATTTATATAAAACCACATTTAAAATTTACAACTGGAATACTGCTTAGTTTTTAACACTCGGTGCAATTACACGTGAATTAATGTATACATACAGTTTATCAAAGTATAACAAAACAGTAATTTCAGGCCAGTGCTTTTCTTTTGAAACTATAGAAAATGTTTTATATCTTTATTTGCACAATGTCGCGAAAATGAGCGTTTTTACTCATAATAGACTGACCCGCACTAAGAAGAATGCAATAGCCTACACACAGTGTTTATAAAACAAGAAATAAAATAATAAAATTACAATCTACAGCATAATGTTCATCTACTTCACTAATTCCACCCAATTAATCTGTGTGTAAGCATTCTTGCCGTGCTAAATGGTAGTTTATGTGAAATCGTGGTCTACATATGCCTAGGTGTTCAAATTAAAAATCTCACGAAAATCGCAGTAAACATTTCGAGTTTATATAAAAAGGTGTTAAGTATCTTGTCGGTTTATGTATTTGTTCTGGAATTCCGATTCACGTGCAAACTTAATGCCACCTGTAAATATGTTTTTCAAATTAATGCTTGCTTCAGCAGACGGTGTAACCAATATAAAAATATTTCTGTAGCATTTATCATACAGTTATTTGTACTAACTTAACATACCGTATTATACGTTTGTCTATAATTTATTCCACTAAATGTTATTCCAAATGCAATGTTCAATAAGATAAAATATTTTCTCGATAGTGAAACAAAGATTATGCAAATATGAAATCCTATTTAAAATTAATTATAATCTAAATCATTAACTGTTTAAAATTATATGCCTATTAAATTATTACACAAACAGTTTCGAAACTAACGATATCGTATGGCTATAGTAATAAGTAAATTAGTTTGTTGTTGTTGAAGTTAAGGCCACACATATTTTCTCAAGAAGTAGTAGGTTCGATTTCTAGTTGGAATGTATTTATTGAAATATAATATAAAATATTATATTCTTTGTTTTATATTTGTGAAATAAATAAATATATGTTTAAAAGTATGTTATATATTAATTTAGATTTTATATTTTGTGACTGAAATACAAGCTTGACTATAATGTTAAATATCTATATATTTCAAATCCACTTATTGTGTTAGTTAATTTATTACAAGAAAAGGCATGTATTCTTTTAGTTACTAGTTTTCAAGATTTTACTTGTAAAAGTGACATAAAATTCACTCACAATTCCAGATTTACAGCAAGAATATTTTTAATTCCGTGGCAAATTTTTTCTCTTATTTTTCCTATTGGAAGTGACAGTTCCCATGAAAGGTTGACTCCTACGGACAAGCATAAATCACACCCTTGCTCTACCCGGGATTCAAAACCAGAACTACTCATGCTCAACACTCTACCGACTGCGCCACAGGGGGCAGCCAATAGGTCAAACAGAACATTGTCAGTCGTTATAAGGACTTATTTTAAGTGAACAAAAGCAGCTTATTTCATTGGAGATAATTTCTAAGTTACAATTTAATTAATGTTTTGTTACGTGCTGCAGCTGGTGCCGACTCCCCTGCCCCGCGCTGTAATCGGAGACCCACCTCGCCCTCCCCTCTTCCTGGAACGATGCGCTCGTGGCTGTCTGCTCCACTTCTGGGAATCCCGCGAAATCCGACAGTGGCGAGACTTGCTGGCGTCACAGACCTTCTCTCGCCTGCTAGAGTTTCCGATACGTTTAGCGACGATGCAAGCATGTTCTGGTGAGACTGGCAGGCGCCTCAGCCCTCTGCGACGTATCACGCGAGTTGAGAAGATTCTAGGTGGCGGACTAAGACCTATATATACTGCCGCAACCCAGCGACCGGCAGTCTTTGATGGATTCCGCCTGGCGAGTGTGCGCGAGCGAAGAGTAGTGTGGACGACGACTCGAGATTGCGGGACGACGGCGAGTGAGGTGTTCGTGGCTTGAATGGACGAGAGGGTGTGATAACGACAAGTGAAGCCTACTGTACGTGAGGGTGCTTGGAGGACTCGAACATTACGACTGGCGGGACATGGACTGTATTGAGGTTGGACAGAATGGAAGTGTAATAATGATTTTATTGTAAATATCTGAACTGTCAAATGTGGAAACATAAATTATCAAATAATTGAATAGGTTGAGACACTGTCTATTGGGACAGATCTGTAGTTATTTAATTTAATTGATTTCTTTGTCCTAATTATAAATTCTATTAATTGGTGTCAATTGTGAACAGTAAGTGATTTCAATTTATTGTGAGAATTTGAGTTTACAGAATTTCGCTGTGGTTATTGTAATGAAAATAAGGAAATTATAATTGATTATTTTATTTGATTAAGATCTCCATCCCTTAACGAACTTGGTATAGTCCACTTTATTTATAGAGAGAGAAAGTGTAACAATATTAATTATTTGTTCCACATTGTACCTATAATTCACTGCCACATTGGTTGGTATTCGCTTGCATATATTTGCAGACGAAGTTTTTTTAGTTTAGCTTAACCTTGATATATTACTCTTTTCTTTGGAATAAAAAATTGAAAATAAAAATTTATCATTATCCTTTTCTCAGTTCTATTTTGTGTTATTGTCTAGCAGTTATTGAACTAAATATTCATTTATCTTTAAATATAACATTACTATAGTTAAAATGTTGTTAATTTATTGTTCATTATTAAAATAAATTTATTCGCTGCTCCGTATTGTGATTAATGATTTCGACAAAAGACACAGTTCAAGAATTCTATGTCATCAAAAATAGCGTGCCGACAACTATGGATATGTTACGAAATTACATTTGGCACTGAATAGATAGTACGACATTGTGTGTTAATATTTGCATGTTTTGGATTTTTATTAGAAGTAAAACTGCTATGATGTAAAATATTGAGGATGCAGCAGGAAGTGAAGCCGATTAAGGCAGAAGACAATGATTATACTGACGATTTGTTTACCGAAGATCTCAACAAACTTGTAGACATGCTAAAATATTTGCTTAATAGGCAACAACGTGGGGATTACTCGACCACGAAAGAGGTGGTTTCGATTATAAGAGCACTTAAGGATCGGGGTTATATCAGATGATGTGATGAAGTGCTTTCTTCTGAAAAAATGTTAATAAAATAATAATAAATTATTATTATAAAATTATTTGTGTTTCTTATTTTTTGTGTGGTGTATCTTCCTGTTGGCCTTTGTCTATTTAATAAGAACATAATGTATTTACAACATTTAATACATACTTCATGCATGTAACTATAACGTTTATTCGAAAAATATTTTTAAACATAGGATGGAAAATTGCAATAGTCGTCAAGTACTAAGATAGCGGTCGCCTGCCAACAAGTGGCCTCCAGTAATGTATAAACAAACCACGAATGAAAAAACTAATATTGTCGCCTCCAGTATAATGTAAACAAATATGGCTGCATCCAGTAACATGTAAACAAATCGCGAACGAAAAAACCTAAATGGTGTAATGAGTATTGGTGAGGGGAGTGGTTGCAAGGGAGTCAGTCGTCTGCTGGATTCGAACAGAGGTGAGTAATTGGTGGTGTGGTTTTTTAAGTGAAATTTTTTTGGGAAAAGGAGAATTCCGAGGGGGAAAAAAGGGAAAAATAGGCGTTGGGGTTAAAAACTTATTAAGACATTTTTAAATAACATTTTATAAAAATACTTTTTTTAAATGATTTATTTTAATTTTTAAGACAGTAAATGAATTAAAAATGTTAATAATAAACTTTAAAAAAATTTTAAACGATTTTTTTATTTTTTTGTGGACTTTTGGGTTTTTGGGATTTTCAAGGTCAAAGGTCATAGGTCATGCTCTACTGTCTCGGAGTCACTGATCAGCGTCACCAGAGTCACTGGTCCAAGTCATCAATTCTGCAAAAAAAAGTCATTTCTGAGGATGCTTTTAATAATTTTTAAAATTATTTTTCAATAATATTTTATATTTGGGAAAAAAATTTTTTTTATTATTATTTGTTTTTTGGTATGTTTTCTGAATTTGTTCGTAATTTTTTAAATGTTTATGATTATTTGGGTCAAAGGTCAAAAGCCATAGGTCCTGCTCTCCTGACCCCTGGGTCACTGATCCCTGTCTCCTGTCTGGCTCGAAGCCGCTGATCCCCTCACTGGAGTCACTGACCCATCTCGCCTGCTCTGGAAAAAATGGAAAATTTTTAGTTATAAAAGGGAAATTTCTAGGGAAAAAAGGGAATTCTTGGGGTATTTTGATTGATTTCGAGGGAAAAAATGAAATATTGAGGGGGAAATGGAAAAATGATGGCAGACGGGTGGCATTACAAGATGGCGGCGGCCGGCTCCTGCGCTCCTGATCCTCAATCCCTTGTATTTCAACCTCCATTTCAATACTACTCAATACATTGAATGAACGCATCGAAATCTGTAACGGTGTGTCTACTGGGAGCCATCAAGTGATGATACCAATACCCCATTTCGCATCGGTGGGTACTGATTCTTCAGGTTATAATGATAATGAAGTTATTGCTAAAGATGGAATATATGCAGTAGGGTTGATTTGTGTGGAATGTACTACACTTGCAAGACTTTCGCGTAAACTTGACAAACTTAAAAATGAATGTTCGTCTGCTCTTAATACTGATGATGGCCATGCGAATCCTACAAACAAAAGTAAACTTGTTATAGAGGACGAAACAGTGGGTGGAAACGATCATGAAGACAGCATTTATGATAATTACTATGAAGACTGTGTTGATGAAGTATCTGATTAGAAGGATAATGATTCTCTTGACGTTCCCACACATTTCACCAATGCGACAATTGGTGTGAAGGAGGCAGAAGGCGTTAAGAACGCTCGTTCATTTGCTGGAATGAGAGAAAAGGAGAAGGCATAAGATGCTGAGAATACTACTACATGTTTACTGAAGACCCGAATGAACTTGTTGATAGACTCGCACATATTATCACTTAGCAACAAGGTGGGAATTTCTCGCGCATTAACGAGATATCTTCTATCATAAGTGAGCTGAAGGATCGGTGTTATATCAGATGAGGCTGTTGGCTACTATACGTGATCTGCAAACATCTGAGATCTCGAAGATCTGAACAACATACCCATCCATGGAGGTTCCTACACTGAGGAGATCTAGCCAACGAAGTTTCTAAATGTGTACTTGGTCGAGAAAGTGCTGAAACGAGTTAACAGACAAGCGTCTGTCAAGTGGTGAAATTTCCCTGCCCGCTTCAATTTCTGGGTCGCTGAAGCAGACATCGAGATGTGAATTCGCCATGGAATGGATGATGTATATAAAGACTTATTGGAGGGCATATGAAATTCCACATGTCATTTTAATTCAATTTGTGAAAAATATTTTGAATTTCATTGATCTATTTTTATGATTGACCTTAAAATTATAAAGAGTATTATTAAAATAGTAAATACGTAATGTTTGGAGTCACCAAATAATGGAAATGGACGACGTGGGTGCTTTCTTGTGGTAGATACAAAACAAAGGAAATTACTAGCAAACACTAAATTCCCACTACTGGACCAATAGGTGTTAAAGTCGCAATTTAGTTGCTAACCATAAGATATGATTGATTGATATGGGTGGAAGGATAATTTTGGTTTCGTAAAGTCAATGATTAATTTTTGTGGAAAGGGAGAGGGGTCGGTAGTTGAGGGGTGAGTAAGGGAAGAGTTGCCTAATATGAAATGTTACTCGATTTTCAATTTTTTTTCCCCGATTTTCTTAGATGATTTTCGATTTTTTATGATGGGGAGAAGTATGGGATGAGAGGAAGTGAGGTGAGAGTGGTGGAATGAATGTGCTCTTAAGGTATGTTTTTCAATTTTTTTATCTATTTTTCACAATTTTTTCGATCTTATAACAATTGCCATTATGTGGCACTGTAAAGAGGGTGCTTCGAGGGTGGAGGGATGGGCGAGGGGTAGGGTGATGCTATATGTTCTTCTAATTTATGAATAGTTTTTTATCTTTCACGATTTTTTATTTCAAGGTCACATGGGTCAATGCCAAGGCCATGATCTAAGGTCGTGGTTAAAGGTCAAGGTCTTTGTTCAAGTCATGGGTCAATATCAAGGTCGTGTGTCAGGGTCAATGTCATGGGTTTAAGGTCAAGGTAATTGGTCAACGTCAGGATCATGGGTCAAGGTTGGGGGTCAGTGGGTTGCTGAAGGTGTTAGCATCGATAAGGTTTGTGAAGGTGGATATATATGTAGTGTGCGTCGTTAATTTCTTATAATTTTTATTGAGATCAATTTTTTTATTAAATTGATTTTTCTTTTAATAATTTTTATTAAACTAATTTCTTGGTATTATGGATGTACGGCCATCATGCATGGCTGTCCTGGCTGTGACGCCTAACAAGTTGGCAGACTGCACCCACCAACAATGCCGGTGGTCGCACCTACCAAGATGGCGGACGGATCGGATTCCGACATGCCAGATACCAATGCGACAAAGCGAATATAAGCAGACTACTACTGCCCAGTCCTAATATTTGTTCAACGTGTAGTTTACATAAAGTGTTGACCATTACAAAAATGAGGGGACTAACTCCATGCTGTGTTGTCATACTAGGAACGAAAAATGTCGTCGTACGACATTTTGCTACCAAAATTTCCGGCTCCAATTTCGCTTAGTATTCACGTGGTGTGGTTCTTATGCGCGACTTCTGGGACACTCTATATAAAAATATAAAATTTCCATCCAGCTCTAGTCACAAGGACCCCTATGAATTGTTGTCAAAATCTGGTAAAATGATAAGTTTATAGATGTTGTGCGTTCACTTCGTTTGTGACTGAAGTGTAAACAATTGGACACACTATGGAGAATCCTGAAAAAATTACAACGTTCTTCTCTAGAGGTTAGATTCGACAAGATCAACCAGTATAGGGTAATAAATTCACACGAAAGCAGCGGTCAGAGTTAGAGATGAAAGACCAGAGAAGAGAAAATTTCACGAATTGATTTCAATACATGTTATAATTAAATTTTTCGTGAAATTGAGTTGCTTTTGCAAATTGACTCATGGTATAATAGACACGCCGTGGACGATCTTGGGCCAATACTAGGTGAGCATGAAAAAAAACCGAATCCCGTTCTGTCATGTCAAGTACAAAAATTACAACTGACTAAGATTTGCAGCCAATGAACGAGCAGCTGAGGTTAGAGTCTATCCTACATATTACAGAACTCGTGATGAAGTAATGTCAGTGAATAGACACACCGATATCAAAATAACAGCTATTTCATTTTACTTCTGTAAATTTACCTTTTCTCAGATAACAATGTACCTTTGTAAATGCTGTTTACGGTAAAATGAGCCCTACTTAAGATCTACTTGTATTCGCATTATGTTTTCTTCCTCCATATGCGAAATGAACCTGATAACTTTATTTATGCGTTGGTCATGCGAGAGTGTGAAATTATTTGGAAAGTAAGCATTCTTCATATTTGATCATTGTAGTCATTGCAAAGCGATAAAGCAAAAGAAAAAGTTTAGTATTCAAAAATTTTAATTTAACTCGTATATTTCAACGTCAAGGCATATAACTACTCTTTTTTCTCCGTCGTTACTAAATTTTCTGTACGCATGCCAGTCAGTCTACCGCCAAAATATGAGCATGTTTTCTAAACTGAGTTAATCGTGCTGGCTAGCTACCTTCTCCTGTTCTTCTTATCAATGTAGGCTATTACAGAATACCACCTCCACAGTATAAAAACACAGCTGTACACACAGCAGACCAGCACCAGCAATTACCCAGACATTACAAGAGTTTTATCTTGTCACCTATCCATTAGAACCAGAGCATTCTGGTGTGTCTTACTGGCCAACCATCCCGATACTAGTACTTATTAGGCACTAGGCGTCCTTTAATGGTGGAGGAATTTAAATTGCCTGAAAGAGAAAAGTAACAAGTGCTTAAAATGTGCTCACTACCGTGAACAGCCTAGATAAGGAGAATAAACTCGTAGTGGGGTAGGGGTAGTAATATATTTCGATCGTTGATTTCATAATGCGTTGCATGCACACCATAGTGTAGGGCCTACCCGAGCATACAGGCACTACATGGCGTGGCGGTTTGTGTGTGTGAAGCCGTTTTCTGATTGGTTGCGCAAGGAAACGAGCCTGGTTTCTGATGGTCTCCTACATGCTGCGATAGTTTCTCTGTTGGCTGGCGAGTAGGAAACCAGGCGCTGATTGATGAACGTACAATTAAAGGTGTTAGGTAAACATTTGTAAATATTGAAATGATTACTTTTCCTTTCTATTTTTTAATGCCTATAACTGTAAGACTTACCAAATTTGTAAATATCTACTTTCGTAACAACTTCACATAATTCCACATAGTCGACGTGCATGAATAAACTGATCAGGCCCAGGTCAATGTAAATTTTAAATGTAGCGGAAGAATACACTATGTGCAAACAATTAGATCTTAAGCGGGGCTTTCAAAAATGGCCAGTTTGCCATGAACAACGTTCAAGACGAAATCCCCCTCCCCCCTCCCAAATTTAAATGAAATGGACAGACGGCAATAACGATACAGTGGGGGAAATCAGATGGACGAATGTAATATGAAGAGATATCTCACCCTACTCGTTTCACAATTCCACAAACACACACCTGAATTTTTTTTTTTCAAAGCTTGCTTTACTGAGTTACTCGGTTGATCGCGGCCTAGGACAAAGTGTGGGATGAAAATTACACGTAGTCTGTACAGAATACCGCGCCTGTAATTTCGATGTTTCTTTGCAGTGCGCCTACTGTCCTACCAAACCACACGTGGCACAAAACATTATTTAATATGTATATTGACTTGTGTTCAGGCGGGACTCGGACCCGGATCGCAGCAGGGCAAAATGTGCGGGGCTGGCCAGGCAACTCTGTTAAAACTCGCATGCAGCGGTCCTGTAACAACATGAAGGGCTGGAGGGAGGGGCGCAGCTTTCCACCGTACCGCAGGACTGTCGGCTGAATTATAGGACCAATTTGCCGAATTCAGTGAAGCTGTATAAACGTCCCGCAGGACAATTCAGTCGGCCGTTGTACGCCAGTGTAGCGAGGGAGAGGATTTGTGGACGACGGAGGTTGTGTGGGCAGGGGTTGTTTTGTGCTATGGGCCTCTGTATATTCCACCCCCCCCCCCCTTTTTTCACTTGTCGCGGCCATTCGAAGCAGAACACAGACGACCGTTCGTCGGAGGGTAAAAGCGAAGCAGAAAATACTAAAACAGAATAAGGGAAGCGACATCGCCGGCCGGGGTATGTAAAAAGGGGAGGGGGTGAACTACCCCGGACCGCATGTCAGTTTGTGCTTGCTTCCCGGCATTTATGCAGCCCCCCCCCCCCCCCCCCCCCGACCTTAACGAATTATATCGAGGGATTCCCCCAACCCGTTTGCAGAACCCGTGCTGTGGGGACACTCCCTTGAATTAGAGGCGCGAGCTTTGCAAACATCCCTAAATGTGGGTTTTCTATTCTTATTCTTTTTACAAATTACGACGTTTATGTCACGCGCAAATTGTATAGCTGTCTTCCGAAAAAATTGGCACTACGGTTTGTTTTAGAGGTATGGGATTCACATATCGAATTTACCTTGCACATGAACGATGATACTGCCCACTATGCGCCACCAAAAGCGGATATAGTAGATTTAATCATCAATACTAACAAAAAAATTTCTTCTTGAAAATATATTTTAAATAGATCATATGTGTTTTGTTTCATATTACGCTTTTATCAGAAGCCACTTCCAAAGTACACACTGTGGTGACCTTCGCTATTAATCTCTATTACTATTTTCTCAAGCGATTGATGGTAAGCTTTTGCAGCATATGTTGATACCTCTCATTACTGTGCCTCTCGTTGCACGCGTAAGGAATCAGTAATCACCATGGCTCTGGGGTACACTTAACAAATTATGTCCACTCACGAACAATATTTGACGTATAGGCCTAGCCATTACACACGTAGTGTGATGTCAGCTGCTAAACTGCATATTAATGAAGCATAAAGTTGTACAATGAACTTTTAAAATTAATGAGTTCGTAAAAGCTTTTCTAGGTAAAATAACCCTTTTTGAAAGACCTTAGAATCGATCTACCTTTTAGCATACTTTTCGAAGGAAAGAAAGGCTTATGAGATCACTTTCCTGTTTGTGTGTATGTGTATGTGTGTGTAGGTATGCGTGTGTAGGTGTGTGTGTCGCTGTGTTTATGTGTCACTGTGTGTGTGTATGTCTCCCCCTTTCAATTTTTGAACGTGTTAACAGAATTTCACCAAACTCGGTACACATATAGTACTAAGTAAGGATACCAGACTTTTAAAGTTTTCGATAGTGCCGGGCATTTATTTTGAAAACGGCGGCCAATTTAGAATTTAGGGCGACATGTCATATCTCTGAAACCATTCAACCGATTATAACCAAATTGTGCATGCTGACAGCACAAGAGGTAAGCATTCAATTCATAGGTGAATATTATTATTCGTAGGTAATGTTGGAAAATAGCGAAACATGGAAAAATACAGCTTTTATATTATATCTCGAAAACTACTCAAACAATATTCGCCAAATCTTGCACGAATGAAATGCTATGATAGGCCAGATATAAGTAATTAAACTTTATTAGGTGCTTAATTTTCGAATTTGTATAGGCCTAACTTCCATAACATTTTACCAATTTCAACCAAATTTTGTAAGCAGACTAGTATCTGTCACCACAAGCTTTGCCAGATTTTTTGCAAAGTAATGTCAGGTGAGAAAACTGAATATTTTGTCATATTTGCGGAATAATTCAACAAATTTCCACATTATATTACACACCTACAGAAGCAAAGTTACATGATTTAAATGAGGACAGCCAATAATTTAAAAAATGCGGCCATATAAATATTTCCATATATTTAGCATATCTATTCAGCGATTTAACAATTTCAATCGAACTTTTTATGCTGACATCTATTACACTGATAGTTTACAGACCCTCTTTTTAAGTAATTTTTTAAGATAGCTCCATTTATGAAAATGAGGTTTATATCCCATTCCTCGGAGACCAACTAACCGAATTCCATGAAATTTTCCACACAATTGTGTTATAGTAGACCATATAAACTTATGTGTTTTAGGGGTTCAGGAACTTATTTGCAAATTGATGGCCGAGTAAATATTTCAGATCAGTGAATTCAAAGCATTACACTGATTACATCCGAAGTTGATGCTCCGATTCCTACCTCTGTGGTGCAGTTGATTGCAAACTAGCTTAATTTTACGAGCTTTTTTTTATTTGCATCCCGGTTAAGGCACTTGTCCGCCATCTTTTTTCCTTTTTTGCTTCAAAATTGCACTTTTTGCAATCGAAATCGACTAAATGTCCTTAAAAATGCCCCCTTTTGCATAAAAATTTCCCATTTTTCCTAACTGCAAAAAAAAAAAAAGGAACCACAAAAACGTCCAATTGTTCCCGGTGCATGCGAGACGGATCAGCGACCCAGGGTCACACCTAGGTGACCGGGATCAGTGACTCCGAGCAAAAAGAGCAGGACCTATGTCTAGAGCCACGAGTATTTCGCGAATTCTTTCGGAGGCATGGTAGACTCCAAACACTTGTTCATTTCGCCTATTGTTGTAATTGGACGGCAATTCTTCAGACTGTGAGCCAGTAATAAGCAGGAAGAAGTAGTGTGAGTGTTTTACAGTCCTGTACAGAGGCCTTACTTGATTACAGCAGCTCCATTGGCATCGCGACACAAACCAACAGTGTCAAGACGTCGATGCATGTACTGTGATGAAGCCTTTGCGAATAGCAGAATTCTTATACGAAATGAAAAGCATCAATGTAAAATGAACCCGCTCTTCATGGCATATAAGTGTGAGAGGTGCCTTCGTCTGTTTGCTAGTACTGACAAACTAGATCAATATTCGTCAATATGTAAAGGATTTGTTCCTCCACCAGCAAAGCAAAAAGGCGTATCGTCGCCGCCACAAGACTGTGATCGACTTACAAGTATTGCTTTGTGGAATGATGATGTCATCGCTACCTTGTACAGTAAATTATGATGCAATGACGCTACCATCGATAAGTGCAGGTGTGCATGAGGACGGCATGGACATGTCGATATCGGGTCGATCGTTTCGCTACTTTGGTAAGACGTATAGGAAAATCTTGCATGTATGTAGGCACGACAAGAGTGGTAAATATACTAAGGAGACAAAATGGCCTTATTAGACGCTTAGCTGTCACAAGTGTGGTCGTAAGTTATTGTGTTAAGGAGTAAAAGATTCTCGTGGAAACATGCGACTTTAAATAATTAACCGTCAGAGAAAACAATGGTATCAGTCGTATAACAACATGCTAGACAGTGTAAACCTCATGCCCTTAGACTTTTCAATGTTCTAGGCAAACTTAAAGCCAATGAACTTATTCTGAAGCAATCTATTTTCAGGGGCATGTTAAAAGATTACGTTGCTCCAAATCTGACAGTTTCGTTGAAAGACGTTTCTCGTTTCTGTCAAGTATGAAACAACATTTAATTAGCCATCTAACAGAAGATATTAAAAACATGGGCCTCTAAAATATAATATTTGGCTAGAATGCAATTAAACAAAACCGGAACCGTTGGACGAAGGAACCAACAAGAGGGCAATCAAGACTTCTAATGAACCTGTCTATAATGTATACGGCATCGAAAAGAGTGTAGATGTTTCTATATAAAAGGTATATTGCGAGGAAAAAGAAATGACGATGAATAATTCGAGCTCGACACTCGATCCATTAAATTATCAGCAGCTGATAACGATTGCATAACAACCTCTTAGGGGAAAATGTTATGTCCTCCTCTTGCCTTTAAAAAAATCATCACAAAAAATGTTTGTATGTGAAATTTTGTAAATAAAAAAAATATTTGTAAAATATGTTGCTTTTTAATGATTTTATAAAAAAACCTTCCACTTTATATAAAAATTATTCGAAATAAAAAAAATTGAATATAACAATAAAACAAATAAAAATTAAATGTGATAGTTAACATGCATTGCAGGAAAGGCCAATGTCACTATTCGGTACATGCCGATAACAGGTTTCCTAATCGATACTACCTATGTGTTTAAAAACATAAACCAATATGGAGGGAGTCGAACTAAAGTAAGTAATTGATGAAACGAAGGTGGTGGAGGTTTGCCGACTAACACTAACTAGCGAATGAAAAAAATTGTTAGGGGATATCAGTGCAACCTTTATCTTAAACACATAAACAAATATGGTTGTCGCCTGGTAGTACACAGGTAATGAAATCATATAAAATCTTATATGGTAGTCGAACGAAATTTAGAGACAAACTCTAAAACAAATTATGCTTACCAACAAGGAGGATTGCACCTGGCAATATGGCTGCCTCTCATCATGGCAGCCTCCAGTCAAATATACACACAAATTGTGGCTACCAACTACCAACAGGATATTCTCCACTAACATGTATAAACAAATGACTAACGAACAAACCAATATGGCCGCCTCCAGTAACATATAAACAAATAAACGAAAAAATAAATATGACGGAATGAGTGGTGGTAAAGGGATGGAGGCCTGCCGACTAAACAGTCAATAGCAATTGGCAACAGTCGTCTGCTGGGGATGGAACGAACGTGACTAATGGCGGAGCTGGGTTGACTTCTGGAAAAACAAGAATTTTTAAAAATATAATTTTATTATTTTTTAATTATACATTTTTATCATTTTAAAATAAAGTTTTATACCTCTTTTACAGATTTTTGGATTTTAAATTATTGAAAAAAATTATTTGGGGATTTTTTGGGGTCATGGTGATTCAATGTCATTGAGCCAATGTCGAGGTCAACTGCATCCAATATGGTGGTAATAGTCTTATGTATTATGCTTGTTGACGTTTATGGATTTTATAGAGTTTTTGTTTTCAAGGCCATTCAAGGTCATGGGGTCAAAGTAGAGGTAGTCTGCATCTAATATGATAGATAGGTGATGTCTACCAAGATAGTGGAATGGGTATGTGTGAGGTGTGATCTGTGGAAATTAAAGTTTTGACAATAATTTTTAATACATTTTAATAATTATTTTTAAGAAATTTACTGCAATTTTTATAGTATTTAATGTTATATTTTTTGTATATTTTGAATTTCTTGTGAAATTTTTTGGTAATTTTAACATTTCCAAGGTCAAAGGTCAAAGTCAACGGTCATCTGCATCAGAAATGGTGCACAAGATGGCTTACAGAACCAACATAGCTGATGGTTAGGTCTGATTCCTATCATGAACCCTTCTATCGATTTGGCATAGGGTATGCCTACAAAACCAATGTGGACGTCACTGCTCTGTCGGGCCCAAAGAAGCCCCTCAAATTACTTAAATTGGGCTAAATTAGTGTGTTGTTGAAATAAAAAAAAATTGCCTTCTTTTTATTTTTGCATTTTAAAGGTCAAAGGTCAAGGTCAATGGTCATGGGTCCTGCTCTTCTGGCTGAGAGTCATTGATCTCGGTCACCTGGGCCTGACCCTGGGTCGCTGATCACTCTCGCCTGCTACGGGAAACATTGGAAATTTTGGGGATTCTTTTCTTTTTGCAAATGGGGTAAAAGGAAACTTTTAGAGAGAATGGGACATTTTAGGAAAATTTATCCGATTTTGAGGGAAAATAAGGAATTTTGAGGTAAAAAGGGGGAAAATGTGGCGGACGGGTGAAGTAACAATATGGCCATGGCCAAATCCGAATGCGTACGCGAACGCCGACGCCGTTGCATGTCAATCGGCCAAACCTTACTGCAAAAATATAGGTAGGCCTATCAGGTTTCGTGGAATATAATGACGTAGAAACCAGGCTTTATTATTGTGCTGACAAAGGTGTTAAAAATATCTAGTTAACAACCGTAACTGATCTCATTTTGTATTGTTTTGCTCATATGTGGTGCCCTGCAAGAAGCAGTCTTAAGTATCAAGATACTAAACCAATGCATCCACCCTACAAACGAAGTATTGCTTGAAAATACCATAAGTATCCAATGGTATGAACTAGAAATATGTTGACATATTAAGCTGCAATAGCTTCGAATTACATAATACCCTTGTACACACAAACATGCGTCGACTTTAGTCTCAGAAAATGTGTGAAAGTAGGTGAATAAATGCCACTCACCATGCTATAAATGTGCCTAAACACACCTCTGTTAACAATCTGTAGCAATATGCGTCACTTAACTGTATTCAAAATGTCAAAATAATAAATTCTACAGTTTGCGGATAATTGTGTATATGTTTTGTTTTACCTTACATTTTATACGATTTACTTTTTTTGCCAAAGAACATTTTAATTAACATACAACATTTGAAAAACGTAAACTGCAATATACACTTTTAAAAATAAATTAAGTCAAAATTTCAAAATTAACATTTCCGCTTAAAGAAGTCATATTTCCAAATATTTCGCCCCGACACCAAACGAGCATGCAAATGCGGTTCTCTCATACCTGCAGATTGATGAACCCGATAATTGTGCGGCGTGCGAGAGACACTCCGCCCTCGCACCTTCGAAGCAACGTACAAAACGCACCAGACGAACTCGTGCCCCAGACGACTGTTAGGTCCACCACAGTCAGCGATGAAGCATCGGCGTGTCTCCTCACACACTTAGGACTAAGCGAAGTTAAGTCAGAATTTCCCACACACGGAAAGTTACTGTTGCAATTAGCAGCTGCCGTAATCATACTCAACGCAGCACAGCTCAAAACTAACAGAATTTCTCGGGTACACATCTGCATAAACAGAAACGACAGCGAAAACAATTGAGTAGCCGTACTGATGAATAGTTTCATACTGATTCGTAACACATAACTACGATAAAAGCAACTTATTAAGCAGACGTGTTCAAGACGACACCATCTCGGCACAAGGCTACCGTATTTCACCCTAACCATTAGCACGCGATGCAAGCCGCTCGACCATCGGCTGAAGACACACACCTTCCCGAAGCTCAGACATGACGCCTCTGTGCCTTGCGTCTGTGCGCAACCTACAGCTCGCGTCATACACATACGACGTCACACACTCGCCACACGCAACGCACCGAGCGGCGAGCGCCTGAACAACATTAGCGCTGCAAGCGTAATGGTAGGCTTTACCATAAAATATAATATTAAACTAAAAGCGATTATATATTCCAATACAAACCATGTTTAAAACATAATGAAATATTATATAAATAACCATAGCAATAATTGAATTGTATAATATAACAACACAACAGACCAGTCTGAAAGAAGTTTTAAAAGACTCACACCCGTCTACACAACTAAGGTGTTACCAACTTTCATACCAAAAACTTACAATCATAACCTGTGACAGTAACGCTGTCACACGCCCCTGTTGTATATTCCAAGCTATTGGCAGTTAACAGTGTTTTTTACCCAATTGCAGATACAACATATTTTATGATTCCATGTTACCAGAGGGTACGTTTCATATTTATATACTTCAGGATAAGAAAATTTCAGAACTGTCACCTGTGGGTTAAACATTCCACTCCACTTCATTCCTGAAACCTACCAGTCTGTCCAGTTGCCAGCATTACCATCTAGGCCCTAACGGTTTGTACAAGATTTCGTTCATTGTTTCTTTGAAGTCTTGTATTTGTTACGGTTAATTCTGGGGCGCTTCTTGTAACAAAATTCAAAGTAAATTCAAATATGTTTTTATTTAAGTCTTACTTGCTAGCAAATATGTTCACTAAATTGTCCGCTTCTTATTTGTACCCTGTGTTCAGAAATTTTCTGGTGATAGTTTAAGCATCATACTTAGTTCTCTATTTCTCGAAGGCTTGTAATTTATTTCGGAAACTTTTAGGGCGTGTCTCGTCATCCAGTTTAAAATTAACTGAGTACTGGAACTCACTATATTTCCTCGTCGTTCTTATATTAATTTGTGACGAAATAAGCTCCATAGTTTATTTTTCTGTACTCCGATTTATAAATTGTTTCACAGTTCACGTACCCCGGAGAAAGAACGCAAAAAGGAAGTGGCTTCTAATTTAAAAAAATGCACAATTTGTTACGAATAAAAGCTATTCCAACCCCCAATCATCAGTTTACAAAAGTCAGTAATGTAATCTGGCATGTTGGTGACAGTGCGCGCGCACACTGGGCTTCCTTCAGGGCTTAGTTACGTAGAGATGAATGCCGCTAAATAGCAAGTTGAAAGGCAGCGAAGCTCTACATTCAAATTGCATCAAAGCCGCATGTGTGCTGGCGGCAGTGTGATTGAGGTATATTGCGCTGCACACGATATCGCCACACTGTTAGCGCAGCACATTGTGCAGAGCGTGCGAAGGGGATGGAGTTTCAATCAGGCAAGTAAACACGCATTTAATTATTATGTTATGACGTACGTGTACACAGTAAAAATTTTTGTAATTTTTCCGAAAAATTGTTTGTAATTTTACACATTCATGTAGCATTACACAGATTTCTTTGTAAAACCACTCGTTTGTACAACTACGAGGGCCGTGTTTGTAATAGACTTCAACAGATGTTTGTATTGTACTATACTGACTCGTGTCCACAAGCTTCAGTAAAATGGCGGACACTCAACAACGTAAGCCCACATGTAGTAGTTTGAAGTAAGTTACCAAATCTATGGGTGATATTAAGTGTAGGTTTTTCTTTTGCAAAACGAAATATAGTCCAATAAATGGAAAGTTTGATTTTGTGCTTTCTCCGATACGCGATTTTTTTTTTTGGCGCAAGTGGCACTTACGTTTATTATTTATTAATATATGGAATTTTCTACAGTATAATATTTACGTGTATTTCATTACAGCTGTTTTGCAGACTAACAGAACGGTGTCAAACGGTCGGACTTGCGCACGTGATTCAAGTACGTCTACCACATTAACGAAGAAATTAGATAGATAGTAAATTAAGTTATGGCTATACTATACATATATAGCCAACGGGAATTGTTTCACGTGTGAACCAATGAAGCCGCGGTTGTGTAACGGTTAGAGCGCTCACCTTTCATAAAGGTGACACGGGTTCGATCCCGGTTGGTCACCCCGTATTTTGCATTCACAAAACACGGAAAACGTAAGCATTGGTCTATGGTTTTCTTCAAGTACTCCAATTTCATCCACACCCAGTTCACACTCAGTTCACCTTCATTGGCCCCAAATAAAGACATTAGATAATCAGCGCCTGTAAAAACTCTCACATTTAACCGCCCTCAATTTTTTCACTTTAATCAAATATAACACAATATTCCATACAAATTGTTTTATACTTAAGTAAACTGGATGAACAAATACAAGTACTTGATTTTTGCAAACGTTTAGTAATTAATTATTTAATATTTTCAGAATCTTCCAGTACGGGAGAGGCAGCTCATTACTATCACTTGCAAGAAAAGAGATAAAATTCTGCAAAAAAACACCACCCTTGCGCTAAACACGTTTCTCCACTGTAATTGTTCATTATGAACACATCCGCAGGATGAATACTTAAATGGCTAAAGCTGCCCTCTCTTGCCATAATGTCCAAGAAATGGAAGTGCCCGTTCTTGAAGCAAGATCTTATATTATTTGTTTATCCTACCGTAAGCTGTTTTCACCATCACCATCCACAGCTCTCTGTGACTCCGTGGATTAAATGAGAGAACATCCTATAA
This sequence comes from Dryococelus australis, assembly GCA_029891345.1. NCBI lineage: Eukaryota > Metazoa > Arthropoda > Insecta > Phasmatodea > Phasmatidae > Dryococelus > Dryococelus australis. Next base: position 89,375,691 of record CM057002.1, on the reverse strand, counting down.
CAGTGTAATGCCTTCTCGTACTCTTAGTGTAATCTAATGTAATAAAAGTGCCGACATGGTGTAGCGGATAGAGCGCTCGCATCCTACCAAGGTGATCTGGGCTCGATTCCGGAGAGGTCAGTCTTGATTTTCGTATTTGGGGATCGTAAAAGATTATGCCGCCGGTCGGTGAGTTTTCTCAGAGGATACACCCTTTCCCCCACCCCCTTCCCCCAACAGGCTTTCAATTTGGCAACGCTTCATATTCACCTCATTTTTATTACATTTAATGAAAGCCCACAGAGTAGACTACGGCTGTATGTTTGTACTTTTCTCTTACCGCTTAAGGAAACTGCATAGGCATGCTTTAAAAATGCATGAATATTCTTAATATGTTAAAAGCAAAAACATGGAGGCATAGATAATTGTTTTTTTTTACATTTTCGAGAAAAAAAGTCGTATTGCAGAACATATATTTACCGAAATAGGCGAATACGTGCAAACAACGATTTCACAAAAATGTTTCAATGCACATTCCTCTTAAGACGTGGAGATTCATTTTTCCCGTAGTTAGCAACTTTACTGTACACATGCCAGTCAGCGTGCCACCTTAAAATGCATGCACATGTAGAGACAGTGTCATGTTAATAGGTTGATTTCAAAAGGTTGTACCATCTATGTCATTACCCACAGAAAACTAGAGTAATAAATATAAATAAAAACAACTAACTGTGAAGAGAATATGCACACTCTCTCTCATTTTACTGTTGTTCTTATTGTTTTATGGTGATAGCTACAAAATGGAAAGCCATAGACACCACAGTTTTAATAATAACTGCATTTCTTTTATTAGATTTTTAGGTCCCTTGATAAGTCTGAGAAAGTGGCACGCCAGAGGTAGTATACAGTACGTATTTTTCCGAAATTGAAATAGCACATATGTATTTCAGATTCTCTTATAGTATACGCGAGCAAACTCCAATATAAAACCAAACCACCACACAATTTATTTTTACGACAGCAATATTTTGAATTTTGTTGGTATCTGCTAACAGATAAATTTTTCTCATTCATAGGCCTTTCTAATCATTTTTAGTATATGTCTAGTGGTTGGTTTTTAATAGAATTTGGAACCGCATCCATTTTGTGGTGATGATAGTTGAGCAGCATTAAATTTCTCCATCACTTGTGAAAGTTTGTTACTTTTAGTTTTATGTAACGCCTGCCATTCTTGAATTTTTGCGGAGCCATTACACACACAAAAAAAAGTAGTGTTTCTCGTACAATTATGTTATACATATTTCACTACGTACAATGGTAAAATTATATACTCAAAAAGTGTAAAATTATTAACTAGCATTCACGATAGAGCACTGACAACCGTACATCACAGTTTCAAAGAGAACATCAGTTGAGAGTAGGAACAGGCGTGGGCGAGACTAGCCAGGTACGAAATTCCAGTCGTGAGGGGAGTGTAGGTTTGGCAACCCTGAGAGAAAGAGCTGGTCCATCCAGCTGAGCACACAGGAGGGAGAGGCAATACCCTGCCAGACACCTTCAGACTCCCTGGCGCCAGGTGTGTGACGGGTTGCATCCGAGATATTACAGAATTCCAGGCGTAAAGAAAACATGCAACCCTTTTGTAGCAGCTTTTCGCTGTAATAATAAAAAAACCGAAGTTTTGGCGTTTCGTTTGGAAAGTATATTGATGTAGCTACTTCCGGAGTGTAATATTTTTAGCTTTAAATTATTACTTTTTGTTTCTCATAGATGCGAAAATAGCCCTTTTTTATATCGTGTACATTACAAACTGACAAATTTTTGAAAATTTCAAATCATATCATTCAATAGTTTAGATAAAGTTATCATAATATCCCAAAAATTTACCAGTTTACCCTTCTGGTTCTCCGGAAAGCTGCTGCAGTAAAAGGTAAAAAACACAACTTCAAGAACCTATAGCTGTAAACTATAAGTTGTAGCTATTATCATTTTGGCTCCAAAGCTAGTCTGTACGATACCTATATGCAGGCATAATAACCAGCTAAAAATTTTTTTGGGTCCAACAGCCTTGGCAGTCGGCAGGTAGATTTGGTATGTAGCGCACCTGCTCACGAACATCAGATATGAAGCTTTAACATTCTCGTGTTATTTCAACCTTTCGACAAAAGATGGCGACAGCAGCGATACGTCTTGGTAACAAAACACAATCGCCATTCATTGGAAAGCACGCGTCTCACTTGTAAGAAACACGGTCCGTTATGTAAGACGCCAGTAAGTTTGTGGCCAAGGATGAGTAAATGTGAAAAAGGATTGTTTGAGAGGGGCTAGGGGAGGGGGGAGTGGAGGAAAGTGCTTACCCTCCTGCAGTGACACGCAACACGATGACCAGTTTTATAAGCAACTGTAGCTACACGAAACAACGGACCTTGCCATGAATCCTTTGGGCCTGCATTTATTTCCTTCCTGAACTGTGTAATAAGAAATAATTTTTAATAAGGAAAGCTAAATAAATTACGGTACACTTAACAAACGAAATACTTATTTGTGCTACACTTAAAACATTGAAGTGGGCCTAAATGTGGTACTAAATTTGAGTCGACGTTATTTTATGGCAGGTAATACAAAGTGAAAAAGAAAATGATGTTTGGCATTGATATTTACGTGTCATCATTATTCAGCATACACGTTTGCTCCATGGATCTCCTGCTGTAAAATAATGATCCTATAAAAATCATCAAGTTGTTTATATTTTTTCAAATGTTCTACACTGGCTAAACTGTGTAATTTTGGCCGTGTGATCAGAACAGGGAATTGATTATGATCAACATACCATCCTGCTTATACTTCAAAGCTATTAGTAGGGATAGGTAAAATTCGAGAGTTTGATGACCTGTAGGTCTGTGCATACTAGGGCCTCAGCTGCGTGTTCATTGGCTGTTGCCCTACACCTGGCAGTTATGAGATTCGCAAGGTGTTTCCTTACAATTCTGTTGTTGGCTCAGAGGCATGCAGGGCGGGTCTAATAAACTGTGATCCGATTGCGAAGGTGACTTCTCTGTATAAATGTTTAAACGTCTATCTTGTCTCGAAATGAATTCGCGAAATTGTTCTATTTATAGCAATTAGGTACTGTAATTTACATTGAACTACTGCTCCGCCTGTACTGTTTGTATTTCATAACCTAATATTAAGTCTGATTATTATGTAAGATTATATACAAAATAGTTAATTATGAATACATACTGTTTGACTTTTAAATAATGTACATTGTAATATGTAATCGGGAAATAAGTAATTTTATTTTGCATCAGTTTCATAACTCATTCAACTCTTCATTAGTAGGTACACATAATGTAGTAGTCAGATCACTTGCCTTCCACCAGGGCGATCCAAGTGCCTACCGAATTTCCGCATGTGGAACACCTGGCGGATTTTGCCGTTTATCGATGGGTTCTTTCGTGGTGGTCCCATTTCCTCCAGCGAAGTCTTATCTACATATGTTATAAGACTACGGCCAGAAGTAACTCATTCAATAGTATTGTAACCTAAGTTAGGGCGCGTTTACAGGGCGTTTTAAATCAGTGATAGTCGATATCGCGATAGTTACTGTGGCAGTACTATCGCCGTGTACAATGCACGATGTTTACTATCGCCCCTTTGCGATAGCAGAGCGAGCAGAATTAATTTGATTCTGTTAATATCTGTCGCGGTTCTTACACTATGTAGCGGTATGATAAGACGTATATTATCACATAGGTATGACAAGACAGTATTGACAGCATATTTACTTTCATATAATTAACCACGGGAACAATGATACGTTTACATGTCATTAATATCCTGTCATGATATTTAATCACCCCAACAAATATCAAACTCTTGACAAAAGGGTATAAATATAGGGCGTATCAATGCATTTACACAAGTGTTGTCGGGCGTGTCCCTTTTGAGGTTAACTATCACAACATGTCTCGACCGTGAGTGTATCAACGTAGTGACTGTCACACTTTCGTGATAGCTACAACCGTGATAGCTACTATCACCGTGTAAACGTGCCCTTACGTCACAATAAAATAAATTTGGGAAGCGGTAGCCAAATTTCAAACCGAAATTTGTTACATTACTACATGAATTTGTTATATCAGTGAGGCCGTGTTACAATGGGTTTTGAAATATTTCGCGTTTAGTATTTTGTAAAGTTTTAATTTAAATACGTCGACTTAATATACTGGTTTCAAAATCAATTTAATTAAACTCTTCTCTGTAGTAAATATTACTTTAAAACTAATTATGCCATCACTAAACAGTCTAGCTCTGGTATTAACTACTCTTATCACAGGTTTTGCAGTGGGCGCATGTGTGCTGGAAATTTACGAACTTATAAATGTCAAGATGGCGTCGCATGTGTACTGATACTGACGGACATCGAGCTGATTCAAACTGTATATAAAATTATGTCCAGACGAAAATGTCAAATCGCAGTGTAGGACTTATCTTTTTAATCACAAATTGGATTGAAGGTAGGATACTCTCGCAGAAAGTAGCAGGATTAAGGTGGAGATAGAACAATGTGATAATGCTATTTTTTGTGCTCCATTTCTTAACATTTTGTATATAAAGGTAAAATAGTAAGCATTAAATTTAAAATCCAGGAAATTCTTAAAATAATTTACATTTCGTTACAAAACTTTTTATGGCACTGTTTAGCTTAAAATTAGCAAATTAAAATAAGCGAGACGTTAAGATAATGATATATAGACGTTTGATTTAAAACGTGTTTCCGAACAACACCAACGAACTTCAGCAGGTTATTATTGATGAAAATATAGGACAAAAATGCCTGTACCACATTTTCCCTAAAGTGATTACTAAGGGAGCTACGCGCCCCTACAAGCCACGGCTGTGAATGTAATTGAGTTAAAAAATATCAGGAAAAACTCACGGTTAGGCAAGAAATCGGTGAATTGTAGAACGGAGATCTTACACCTATGAAAATGGGTTTGGTTATATCATCCCCCGTCATATCATGAAAATAGGGGTTGCCACCCTGCTTTTGCCCAAAAATGTGAACAGTATGCTGTAAATGATTTGTTGGCATGACTTAAGAATCAGAACCTCGTAACGATTTTAAAATGTCGACTTATAAAACCCGTTTTCCAGGAATCAGCATTTTACTATAAGCCAATAAGCAGCAATATTTTAAAAAAAATTATAAAGGGCCTAGTGTCAATTTCGTGACGATATTTAGTATGCTGAACAGCATGTGAATGGGTGTAATAATTAGCCAAAACGGATCCAAAGTTTCCAGCCTGTGATGTATCAGGGTAAAAATATGGGTTTTCATTGTTAATAAACATATTTACGGTCTTAACAAACATCCTTCGCGAAGTATACTATGTATTTACATATATGACATAATAATTAGCTGTATTTGTTAACGACTGAGTTGATCTAATTAGTTTTATAACACCAACATTGCCGTAGGGGTAAGGATGTCAGGGTAATCCAAGGAATCGAATTTCAATAGCTACGTAACCTTATATTCGACGTGCTCCTCGATCTGCTTTGCTTGAAGCCTTCTATTAAGTAAAGTGCCATTTGGTTTCCTTCTTACTTCTTGGCGAACACTTTCTAGTTTTAGGCATTGTTCAAACGAAATATACGATTATGCAACAGCACGCAACCCTATGCGACACTGTCAAAATATATGTTATTTTACTCAACTAATTTTCATACTTTATGTTAATATTTTTTTCTTTTCCATGCAATATGTTATGATTTTCCTTATGTAAACCATCTCTCTTACTCTGCAATAAATTATTCGGAAATTAACCATACCAGTGTATACGCTTAGTGAGAAAGCGGGAATTGTACATTCATTCATAGTAGCGTTCCTACAGTCGCTCAGGAAACAGTCAAATGCGCAGGGAAGTTCCCAACTTTGTATAGTAGCGACGCTAATCATTCCTATATCTGCAGCTTGATGTGTGGTATTATTTCCATACAGTGTATAGGTTAAAAACTTCCATTACAGTTTAGGAAGTGCACCAGACTTTTTTTACAGCATACACTTGTTACCTGTGCTATTTGCACATGTAATTGACTGGATATTTTATTTTTCTCATATTTTATTTCTTACAATTTTCTTTCATGATGTTAGAATATTTTCTCTTAGATGTATAGTGGCAATCAAGTTATTTTTAAGGATAGGATAATTAGCTAGGCTTTATTTGTATTTTTCTTGTGTTAATAGTTGTATTTTCATTTATGGTCTCATATTGTGAATGTTTCCTATTAATTAATTTTGTGTGTTTACGTTTCGAGACCCAGTGTATTATGTTTCTTTAACAGTTAGGACGTGGGAGTTGGTACGAAATGGGGTATTACTTATTTTTTATGTTCCTACTGGTTCCAGGTTAGAATCCTGGCTTCCCATTGGATGGAACCTTAGGTCCTCTGTTAGATATATCCAGCCAAGAGAGCTTAGCTCTCTCCAAATGACCTCCGCAACATATAGACGTTAGGGTAGGACTCTCACATGGAAGGTGGATGCCGAGCTAGGGTTTGTATTATATATTTAGAGTGTTTTTAGCTTATTCCGTTAAGTTGTGTTTTCAAGTGTTTTTCCTGCAATTGTGGGTGCATGTAAACCCCGTTGCTAGGATAGAATTAGGAGCTAAAAGCTAGACCGCGCCTGTGTTGGAGACTAACATTCTCCGAGACGACGAGACACTGGATATTGAACCCGGCACCAACGAGCCCTGACGACGCAATTGGTCAGCTACAGGAAGGTCGTCCCACGTCCGAAGGAGCGTCTAGAGCAGCAAAATGCCTGGGAGCTAAGTTTTCAATACACTACTATTAAGTGTGGTACAACACGTCTGCCATATTTCATTCTGGAAGGTTTCAACCCTATCGGCGACGCCATCTTTATAGGGCATATATATATATATATATACATACTCCAACCAAATATGTTTTGTAGACAAAACTTGAAAATCAAAAAATAAATTTTGTTCACCTATTAGGGCCTAAACTACACGCTTGAATAAAAATAACATCTGATTTGGCACAAAAGAAATTAGACTATCAACAAGATAGTTAGTTGATTTAACTGTAGTCTATTTATAAGTTTCGACACTCATTTGATTGCCCTAGTTCGAAAACACGGCTGGAGAGTTTGTTTGCATTTTGTGACAATTTTGATAGTAACGGCTGTTGTTAGTAAATTTATTATACTTAACAATGGTTTCTACAATCTAATAAAATAATTTCAACGAGAAACTAACAACTTAAGCTGTAGAAAGTGAAATATTTACTAGCACACGTTGTCCAGTATTCGAAAATTAAGCCTATGGATTTTAAAACATTCTTATTTTATTTGTATATACTTTAGCTGAGTTTGCTAGTGCATAACACTCAGCTGCAAACTAACTTAAGTACGAATCGCGGTCGAACTTGCAATATTTTTTTTTATTTATCCTAAACTTTTCTAAATACGAAGAACCAAACAAATATTTATTTGCACCAACATATAAAAACCACAGTATAAGTTGGCTTCAAAAACCAAATATTTAATTGGTTCTATAGAAACAATTAATTTCGTTTGAGGAAATCCTTTTCTAGGTGTATTGTGTCGTGCGGAATATTCCTTATTGTCCAGGCTGCCAGCTGGTGAGTAAGTGACCAGGATCTGATTGGCGAACGCCGCTCCCACTGCTCCCGCTGCTAACCAGTGCCACCACATTACGGCGTGTGCTGCTGGAGATCACCATGGGACGGCCAGTTCCACTTCCGTTTATCTACATAAGCATTCTGTTACGTAGTTACGATAATATTTGGGAAATGCATTTTTGTTCGCAGGAAATGACACCACAAGCGATTTCAGTGACTCATATAAAGTAACAAAGTACTTAATGGAGTGAAGATAATTCAGTGGCTCTTAACCTCGAGGTCTTGAGAGCCGATGAGGGTGAAGTGAGGTGAATATGCAGCAGCGCTGAAATGATGGGGTGAGACAAAAAAGGAGATCCCCGAGGAAACCCGCCGACCAGCGGCATCGTCCGGCACGCTCCTCACATGCGAAAATCCGGGTGCGACGCCGCCGGGAATTGAACCTGGTTCGCATAGGTGGGAGACGATCAGTCTAACCACTACACCACCGCGGCCCCCAGTGTACTGACAATACATAGGTAAAACGGCCGCTTATTCCGCGAACTCCAGCCGTAACACGCCAACAAAGTGTCGTCGCTGGCAAGGAGAATTGGAACGCCGTTTGCCAATAAGCGGTTGGAGACGTAATCGTCAACCGGCAGCGCAGCCAATAGCTGCATTTCTCAGCATGCAGTAGCCAATAAAACAAAAGGTCCGTTACCAGAATTTCAAGCAGCCAGTCGGGTAATGGATACGTCCCCATAATGGGAAAAATCATGCCACTTCGTCTCTGTGAATACTGATCTACTCTGCTACAAAGTATTTAGTACCGAGTACTTGTTAAGGAAATCGCCTAGTGAGGTGTATGTTTGAGTGAGTGAGGCGAAGATCGATGAGCCACTACGGGCGTCGTCGACTGACGTGCGTGAAGCGGTATCGCCTCTATGCGCAAGGCGCTCAACTGGCGTGCAGACATTCCGTCGGGAACTTGCTTTTACGAGACTTGAAGCGGCGACCCTACAATTTTATAGGACGAGACTGTGTAGCAAGGTCGAACAAATGCCTCTATAGTAGCTTCACACGTATCCTGCTCATGTGTTTTGAGATGTAGCAGTCTGAAAAAGCCGCTTTCAACTATGTAAGAGGGCACGGAAATAATGTTTTCAATGTGCGTGATGTCTCGAAAGTACCATTCGGTCTTGTCTGGAATGTGCTTTCTGTTTGTTGGTAAACCTATAGGGGGCCCGTTTGATAGTTTTGTCAAAAAAAAGCATTTGCCAAACTCGCGGCAGCAAGCTCCAGGTAGGGTACCGCCCAAAAGTGTGCACACGAGTCGTGGGCTAGATAAGAGGCGCATCGAGGAACAGGTGACACGAGCACGCGAAGAAAAGCGGAAATGAAAGTTTGCCGTAGGAAATGAAGGAGCTGAAATATGCAGGAAGAAGGCCGCGAGGAACCTGATGGCAAGAGACGATAAGTGCGCAGATATCATAAAACTAGGCGGTACTGCGAGCGAGCAATGATAGGAAACCAGAATAACACGACTCGCCTAACCTGCCTCCACGCTGGGAGTAGTAACAGTGACGATGAAATCCACTGGCACGTTTATCAAATACGCTGGTCTTTCCTGTCGTCTCCATACTGTAGGCCTACTTCCGAACAAGTCATCTGCTCTCTCTCTCTCTCTCTCTCTCTATCTATCTATCTCTATCTATCTCTCTGCCGCTCCTAAACAATGCGCTCTGCTCTCAGATGTTTACTTCGTAAACGGACATTCCGGAAATTTAACAGAACCTCTTAAATTCACTGAAGCTCTTGTAAATTTGGTAGTTGATTTTCTGAATTTCCCGCTTATAAAGAGAGATTAAAGAAAATTAAGTCTAATTTCTGCCACTAAATACAATTATTTTTTTTGTACTGGAGGGGGATTCGAACACAAATCAAAATTAGGTTAGACCAGTAGAAACAGCACTTCCCTAACGCACTCATCAGTACAGTGGAGTAACACTATCAGTTGCAGCAAGGTACATGCGTAATTGTTTTCCAGTTTCTAATACAGTTGCTCAATGTACATATAGCCCGTGCTACTTTCTGATGTTTAAGTGGCAAGACTATCGTAATTTCCACAAGGACGATAATTGTGTCATCTTGAAGACGTATAATGCTTTACGCATCTTTATCATTGTTCGTTGCCGAAAACAGAGACTATGGGGAATAGGTAGAGTTAACGACTTTGTATGTTTGGAAGTTGTTTCCGTTTTTCGACATCACGGAACCGTTTCCCTACACTAAATGGATATTACCATGATTTTTATATTTTCCAATCGTGCATATTTACAGACATTTATGGCAATCTGAAAGTGATTGGACACAATTTTTTGGTATCTGTAGACTAATTTAACTAACCACCGTACTATAAATCCAAACTTCTTCTGTCAATAATATAAACATAGTTCCTTATTTCTCACACCTCATAGCCTAATTCACTACCAACAGACAAATAAGTAGTTGTAAATTGTATGTTCTGGGGCAGGGACTTGTGGCTGGGGACACGAAGACACGCACCGCTATTTTGGATTTCATGCAAAAAAGAAGTCTTTCGCATAAAAACGGCCATTTTATCACACAGAACAAAGGTCCAAAACAATCAAAATTATTACAAATTTCCCTTCTGTCCCTCGAAATTTCCCGTTTACCAACGCGAAAGTACCTTTGCGCAATGTGGCTGAAGTTTGCGGATTGTGGATGAAAATGTGCAATTATGTGCAATAATTGTGCAACCACTCCCAGAGGCCACCAGAATCTCCTGCTCTATCATTCCAGCTCATCCCTTGACATGATGCTGTACATGGATACCCTCGTGTCAGAGACCGCATAAATAATCTTGTCGATGCTGACTGCGTCCATCTTCGATATAAATATCATGCTCTATCAATCATATACCTGGTTAGCAATATGGTGGCGATACTGGCAGCCAAGATGGTAGCGAGAGTGCTGGATAGCATGATGGTGGCTCAATTCGGCTGAGTGCGTAACCATTCCTGGCGGCCATCTTTGATCAGAAACTCCTGCGCTATCAATCTTAGCAGCAAGATGGGGGCGAAAGTGCTGGCTGGCAAGATGGCAGCTGCCAGTTTGCACATTGTGGTTTACAGTTGGAAGAAAGAAGTGTGTAACCATTCCTGGTGGCTATCTTGCACCATAATCTCCTGCTCTGTCATTCCAGTGAAGGGGGCGATGTTGCTAGCATTATGGTGGCTGCCAGTTTGCACATTGTGGCTGACAGTTTGCAGATGGAAGTGTGCAACTTCTCCAGACAGCCAGCATAATCTCCTGTTCTATCATTCCAGCACAGACGTTCCCTCAGCCCGGCACTGGTCGGCAGGTGGCAGGCAGCAGGTCATGAAGCTTCCCCTTTACTGTGTCACTGCACTGACTAGCAATATGGCATCCCTATGTCGGCACCACCATACACTGGCTGACGATATGGTGGCTGTCTCACTAGAAAGGCGCCCACCTATGTTGGCTGGCAATATGGTGGCTGTGTTCCTATGATGGAGCCCCCAGCTAACTGGCAAAATGGCGGACCTGTCCCTTGGAAATCGCACTATCTGGTGGCCAGCGAACTGACTGGTGGCTATAACTTGTGCAGCGGCCAGGCCTGCTCTGTCGGCCATCTTGCTGGAAGCAGCAGCACCAGCCAATTTAGCACTGGCTGGCAGCAGCGGCCCAATTCACTCGGCAAGATGGCGTTGGCCAGTCGCAGCAGCCTGCTCTGTCAGTCTAGTCTTAGCGCAAGATGGGCGGCCAGTACACCAACCACCCCGCCATCTTGGACGTCCTGTTCCCTGGCACTAACTAGCAATATAGTGGGCAGGCGGCCAATGATGGGGAAGCATCCTGCTCTATCAATCTGGTCGCCCATCACTGACTAGCAATATGGCGACAGGGCGGCCATGTTGTTGGCCAGTATACTGACATCGGATCGGTCATGCATCATAGCACTGACTGACAAGATAGTGGCCAGTACACCAACGACAGGGAAATGTCTTGAATGCTGTCCATCATCTTGCAAGTCGCACTAGATGATTGCCAGTGGCAGTGGTTGTCGGCCAGTCGCAAAGAACTTCGCTCGGCCATCTTGGAAGTCATACTAGATGGTGGTGGCCATGATGGTGGCAAACGGCCATGTTGCTGGCTAGTACGATGAAGGAAGCTTCCCATTCCTCTATGTTCTGCCAAAGCCACTGACTGGCATCGCTGTCTCTCTGACAAAGCCCCAATGGGGCTGACTGGTGGCTGTCTCCCTGCCCCAATGCCACTGACTGGCAGCTGTCTCCCTAATACAGAGCCCCAGCTGACTGGCAAAATGGCGTCGGTGTCTCTAAGACGGAGCCTCATCCAGCGACATGTGTCCCTATGACCCGACCGGCCCCCTAAGATGAAGCCTCACCAGGTGGTGTGTGTCCCTATTACGAAACCCCACCCGACAGTCGGTGGGTGGCCATGCCAGCCGTCAGAGAACTTCCTGCTCTCTGGTCGGTCATAACTGACTGGCAAGATGGGTCCCAACAGTGGTCAAGTTGCTGGCCAGTATAATGCGAAACATTCCATTCCTGTTGGTTCTGCTATGTCTGCACTGACCGGTAAAATGGCGTTGGTGTACGAAGCCACTGAGTGATGGCTGTCTCCCTGCTCCAGCTGACTGGCGGCTGTCTCCCTAAGATGGAGACCCACTCGATGTCTCCCTAAGTCGATGCTCTACTGGGGAACTGTCCCGCTCTGCCCCGCTGCTGACTGGCTGCTGTCTCTCCCTAGCCCCGCCCGACGCCCTGCCCTACCACCACCAGGCCACAACCCAATTCACTCACCAACAGTCGAGGGCTACCATGACTCCACGTCCTGCTCTAGTAACACTGTCCCCACTGTTAAAGTCTGTTCCGCAGCCCCGATGGCTGTCAATGCACTGTCTAGGGGCCTGATCATTTTATGGTTCATTGTGTCCATTATGGACCTTGTGCTAAATTGAAGTGAAGTTATTTAGGGGAAAAGGATCTTTTGGTTTTTTTTTCTATTTATACACCAGTTGTAAAGTTGTCAGTGTATCATTGCCTATGGGTGGCTGGCGTATTCACTTTTAAAGGCTTGAAAGTTGCACCGCTTCGTGGCATGCATATAGATTTTGGACATAAGTAAATTTCAATATAATCTGTCTTAAATTAAAATACTACTAAAATCAGCCACATGTCATGTGTAGATGTACAAAAAAATCGATATCACAAGTTTGTCCATGTGGGGCAGTATTAAACCACTTTTAAAGGATTGCAGGTTGCACAATGGCCTGGCATGTATATAGATTTTGGACATTAGTAAATTTCAAAATATTCTCAGTCAAAGAATGATGCTATTAAAATTAGCCACGTGTCATATGTTCTTGTTTAAAAAATCAAGATCTTAAATTTGTCCATGTGAGAGAGTATTAAACAACTTAAAAATATTGAAAGTTGTGCTACATCCTGGCGTGCATAAAGATTTGATAACGAATTATAGTACAAAATGTATTTTAAATGCTTTCAATTTTTTTTTGTATGATGGTATTGTTAACAATATTTTGAACAAAGTAAATGAACCCAAGTCAAATGTTCTTTTCCTTCTTTCAGTAATTGTTGATTATTCTGGACAGATATCAGGTGTACACTCATTTAAAGTTTGCTTTGAGAAAGTTTTTCAAATATAGAATTTTGTTCTTGCTTGAATTTTGGGCAGTGTTAAGCCCCTTTACCACGTCATTGGGATAAGGACGTCACACCTTTTTTTTTTGCTATTAAGACTGTAGGTCTGCTTCCTTGCTGTTGCGTAAAGCATGTTTGATAAGGATTACGCATACGGGTATATATGCAGAGACACAATCTCTCTGGCTCATTCAAAGTTCGTTCGCGAGCTCTTTGAGAGTGCATATGAGGTCAGCAGCTACGCATTGTGAAGAAATGATGGCATGCTGTTCCAGCGGTCAGAAGATTCTATCAGCTATTGTGGCGTACGGAAAATATAACTCACTGGCAGCACTCGACAAAGAATCTGAGCTACTTGCCTAAAGAACTCCTTTTGACATATGCTCGACACGAAATAAGACATGTCTACAAACATCTACCTGCATATCTACAACAGGACAAAGAGATACGTGACTGTCTCCCATGTATAGAGTGTTTGAAAGAATGTACTACTGTTATGGACACACCATATTCAAGGGGCACTAATTCATTCCATCAGGAACTCACAAAGGACTGGGAGAGGGATGTTTACCTGGAGCAGCTAAAAGTCGCAGTTGTGGCACTTGATAGAGGTGGCAGGTATGGTCTTGTACTCCTACTGACGGTAGAAACTAGTCTCCATTTTCGATGTATGGGGGATGTATAGGCTGACAAGATGCAGTTGTCATCCATACTTCGAAGAGTGAAGAAGATCGGCTTTAGATAATGTGCTCCTATTCATCGATGGAACAGGAAAGTTATTCGTGTCATTACTATAAGGTCTTTTCTAAAAAAAAAAATCTACAGACAGCATGAAGCTGGTTGTTATCCGAATGCAGGTCGTATTATATTCGGATGTGAAAAGTCTAAATCTCAATTTGGTCGTTTGCAGTGACGTGAAAAGACACCATGCAGTGTGTAAGGGCCACCCTGAACTTCCTGTCAAGCGGTATCTGAAGATATTACCAGCTAAATGTACAGGTTCATCTGAAAGAAGTTCTCTGGTCCTGCCAAGACATCCATGCAGCTATTGTAACAAGAGGTTTACATATGCATACGAAGCAAGGAGTATGAAGAGGACCATTCGTATGACATATCGATGTGATAAGTGTCGAAGAATATGTTTGTGTTTAAGCTTTAAATAAATATTTGAAACTTTGTAAGTCGCAATCAAGCTGATACTAACATTACTTGTGTTAGGCTAGCCTGCTCAGTTGGTGTTCAGATTTCGAAGAGTGAATTTCAGCTGTGGATCATGTGCTCTTATTCTACTATGGAACAGGAAAGTTATTCGTGTCGCTAATGTAAGAAGACCTTTTCTAACGAAAACATCTGCAGATAGCATGAAGTTGGTTATTATCAGAGCGCAGGTCGTACTATGTTCAAAGTGTTACTATCAATTTTAACGTCGTAGCAACTTGAAATGTGTGTGATGCTGAAGGAATAGAGCAAACACCATTAAAAAAGTATACTAAAGTTATGTCAAGAAGAAGCAGAAATGATTACCAAGTGTGTGACCCTACCATCAGCTAATGTTGCAAACAAGTGGGTACTAATTTCCCTCACCCCACTACAGTATAGTTTCATCATCGATTGACAGGATGTAGGCATACAACAACATTTGCAACTTCTGCAAGTCGCACACCTTTCTGTCAAGCTAATAGTACCCCTCGTTAGGTTGTCGCTACAATGTGGTTAAAAAAAACAGGTCGGAATATGCTGGTCAGCTCAGTTGTTGTTCGGACTGTGAAGAGTGAACATCGTCTGTGGATAACGTGTTCTTATTCGATGATGGAACAGGAAAGTAATTTATGTCACTACTGTGAGAAGACATTTTCTCAAATAACCAGCTGCAAAGAACATGAAACTGGTTGTCGATAGAATCTCGAGTGTACTGCAGATGTCAAAGAACGTTTGCTGATGGAGGCTATTATGGAAAGTTATGTGTGCTGCTGCTGTAAGAAGACTTTTACTAACTACCCAGTTGCAGAAAACATGAAACTGATCGTCATCAGAATCCAGCACATTTTGTAGATATGATAAGTCTCGATGAACGTACGTGCATGTTGGGGATTTAAAGACAAAATAGGTTGGAGTAGGCTGGCAAGCTCAGTTGCTGTTCAGACCATGAAGAGCAAACATCGGCTACGAAAACACACTCTTATAGAACAGGATTCGTGTCGTTACTGTAAGAAGACCATGTCTAAAAGTAACAGCTGCAGACAGCATGAAACTGGTTGTTGTCAGAATCCAGAACACATTGTGTTCACCTGTGAACAGGGTAAAACTCGATTTGAACGTTGTAGCATCTTGAAAAGGCATATTGTCACATATAAGGGTCGTCCTGCACTGCCTCCTACGTGAAGATTAGGAAATAAACGTGCAGGTTCATCTACAGATGTCGAAGGTAGTTCTTTGCTCTTACTGCCAATACATCCATGTAACAATTGTGACAATACATTTATAAATGCATACGATGCAGGAAACATGAAAACCGTACCTGTGTGAGGAACACTATTCGTAGGACAATTCAATTTGATAAGTGTCTAAGTGGTGTTGTACATGATGATGATTTAAATACCCATTTAAAACTTTGTAAAGAAAAGACTGTAGATAAACATCATCAAGATTATTCACCATCTCCGAAGCTTAACGCGAATGGCTTTTTCATGCAGGGATCTGGATTCAGGAGACTTTTGAAAGATTTGGTTGCACCAAATATGTAAAATATGCCGCACTAAGTTTGCTCTTTCCTAACAAGTATGGGTCCTAATATAATAAACTAACTTATCAATGAGGTAGAACAACATGATGCTGTCAAATATAATATGTGACTGGACTGTAGCTATAAGAAACCAGATCCCCAAGATATGAATATTGTACCAAAACTTTCAAGACTTCGGCTGTAGCTGCATCTACATTGTAGCTGCATTATAGCTAGTATAGACAAGATATGTCAAGAAGAAGAAATGGTGGCCAAGGGTTCGGGTTCAACCCAGGCTTCGGTAAATTCCAGAGAGAGTTGAGAACAAGTGGGTACGGTTCAACTAGCAAGTAGGCACTATTGAGAAGAAGATATGTCAACATAGCTACATCTTCGACTGGTAGAAGGAGATGTATAAATTGCTACAAGATTTTCATCAAACCATGCTCGTCGTCATGAGAAAAACAAAATGTGATATGTGTGGCGTTAGAAGCGATAGTATAAAGAGACACACTGGTACGTGTAAAGCACCATTGCTTGACACGAGCCAACATGACAAGGCTAGAATTACTGCTGCTGATTCTTTATGTAAACTAGTAACACCCATAACATTATGCAGGTGTGCATGGTGTTCCAAGCCAGTGTGCAAAGAGAGTGCGCGAACCATACAGATCGTCAGAGGTTGCATTCCCGCACTGATAACAGGTGAAACACGACGATGCTAGCCAGGATGCTGAGAACGACAAGTCTTGTTGAGAATGACCATGTGACCTCCAAGTCTGCTGGTGATGACGCTGATAGAGACGTGCTGAGAAAGAGTGTTGCTGAAGTTGGGACAGATGAAACATGGATTTGAACCTAGTACACAAGTCCAGAGGTACCACGCAACCTACCCACTACCCAACATGGAAAAACATGTATCGCGAAGACCCCAATGACCGAGTGGATAGACTATGGCAGAGCAGTGGATATCTGTCTGTCATCGGACAAACAATTACTGATGAACTCGGAGCTCGAGGCTTTATTTAATGACGTGTGTATATGGTTATGTATATAAATAAATATAAACATCAACAATAAATATGTGATTTTTAATTCCTAACATCTAAGAAATGTACCTACTGCTATGAGTGTTAACTGGTGCCTTGCTGCACTCGCTGCCCCATAGAAACGACACTTATTGTTATGTATAGGGGTTAACACTGGTAAACACAGTGGACCACCTGAGTAGTATTTCCACACACTTTGATGCTTGCAGCGTCTCTTCAGATGTCGCTGCTGACAGCGTTTACGACATAGCTGGTCCGAGATAGCCGCCTTTGCTGCAAAGTGTAAAAAATTACCATATTAGTAAAATTCGATGCATGCATCGTAATTATCACCTGCTGGATGGAACAATTTTTTCCCCTCCGACCGAGACAGTATAGAGGCACACGCTACCAAACAACACAAAAATGTACAAGCATCTAGCATCTCACAAGTTAATGATGGATGGAAAGTAGTTACATATCTTAATGTTGAATTTAAAAAATGGCCAGGTAAAAAATTTGTAATAATTTAATGCATCGATGTGTAAAAATAAGCAGATTAGTAAAATACTTGACCTACACATGATAGTGTTAATTTACATATGTTGGAATAATTCACAATATACGTGCAAAAGTGCTCATTTTATTGTGAACAGCCTATCGGAAAGGTGGCCAGGTGTGGTCGACCGATGGCATAGGCAGCTGAAGCTGCAGCTCTGGTCTTCGCACTGCCTAGCAGGTGGCAGGCAGGCATCGACGACGACAATGGTGGCCAGTGGCGGTTAACTCTGAGTAAGCGGATAAAATGTAATGGTGGCCGTGTGGTTAAGGAATCAGACTGGTAACCCAAGGGAAGCTGGAACGATCCCTAGCACCACCTCCTACATGTTTATTCTTCATTAGCCTGTAGTACATGGCATTATGCATCAGCTCGAAGGCATGGCTAAAGCCATACACAGAACTGAACACTGCCAGGCTACCACACCATCAAGCTCATGAATAATGCAACATACTGCAAGCTGATGGAGAATAGACGTGCTGGAGGTGTTAAAGATCGTTCCGGTTACCCTTGGGTTACCAGTCTGATGCCTTGACCACACGACTACCATTGCATTCGTCTTGTGAGGAGATGAAACAGCATGCATGTCAGACAGTGAATTATCACTCGTCAGACATGACATGCAACATTTTGTGACTGTCGCTCAGTGGTGACTCTGCAACTCGATTTTGTATGTGTCTCTGCACCAGAGAGTTACTAGGAATTGTGGGTATTTGTTCTAATCACCATGGGACAAACACAGTTAGTAGTGAAGAACAATATATTCATATATAAAACATTTTACTACAAACTATAGAATACACATGAGGTTATCGAGATGTAAATCTATAAGTGTTAATGTCTCTGGCATCATTAACCCACCGAGATCTCTCTCTCAACGCAAAGTTATACACACATCAAACATAAGAAATTTACAAGTTGCTTTAATGTCTCTACTGCTACGAGGTCGGGTAAAATTTATACACAGCAAAACCATGAAGGTAATCTCTCTACCACTGCAAGGTCGGGTATGATGCAACACTTACACGGAATCAGCCTCAATGTCTTCGATGCTGCTTGCATTAACTTGCTGCTGAAGTTAACTTACACACTGGAGTTGGCAGGCAGTTTCTTTACCGGCGATGATGTCAGG
Organism: Dryococelus australis; assembly: GCA_029891345.1. NCBI lineage: Eukaryota > Metazoa > Arthropoda > Insecta > Phasmatodea > Phasmatidae > Dryococelus > Dryococelus australis. The sequence goes on along the minus strand of CM057002.1, from coordinate 89,356,886 downwards.
GAGATGTCTGCATCGACGCATCTATCAGTAGAAGTAGTCGCGTCGACCTGGTGGCGGTAGTGCTGTTGGCTGGAACGGCATCGACACTCACTCACTGCTGGAAGCTGAGTTGATAATGACTGCAGGTCGAAGCTGCATACTTGGCAGTGAGAAACACTTCTCAGGTGAGCGAAGAACACATCCATGTCACTGTACGATGTTGCATGATAGTCGTATGCTGCACAATACTTGGTCCAGCGGGTAATTCCAGCAGGGCCATTAAGTGCAATTGACCACTGTAGCCACAAATAGTCTCTTCGTTTGCATGCAAGCATCCGTGGTGCAATGCAGTTCAGAGTTTGAGAGCAGACTGGACAGGTAAAAATACCGCAGAGTGTTGGACTATACATTCCCTGACTCACCCATAGCTCAGTACAGATTTAAAATTGTTCCAGGTGGTTGGAATCGAACTCGGCGGTAGCCGATCGTGACACCTTCGTACTTGCTTACGTCCAGATACAATGTACATAATGAGCGTGATGCTGCTTACATCCAGAGAGAGAGAGAGAGAGAGAGAGAAGACATCTGCATTTTTTTAAACAAAACTCGATAATATGCAAAGTCCTGCCGTTAGCTATTGGCTTCATACCACCATACGTGATACGAACGTCAGCCTTGTTAAGCATCATCATATCTGCATCCGATATTAGTTGAATGTAGCGAGATGGTAGCCGCACTCTGAATGTGCCATCCAGCAAACATGCGACACATTTTCCGCGAGTAGTCTCAGCCCTTTGGAATTCTGTTGCCAGATAGAATTTCCCGATTGTAAGTTTGTTGAGTGCCCTGTAGACTGCTTTCCCATTCATTTTCGTCAGTAACATAACCATGATGAATGTGCCCAGTGCAATAGTCTGAAGAGTATTTATATGTGGTCATCTGCAATGTCCCCCTCCACCCCCCAATCCGATGAACCTCTGTCACACAATCTCTCTCTGAGCCCTCCAAGAGCCCTCTCTGAGCTCCTGCTGAGCCCCTGTTGAACCCCTACGAGCCCCTGTCGAGCCCCTGTTAATCCCCTGTCGAGCCTCTTGTTGATCCCCTGCTGAACCCCTGTTGAGCCCCTATGAGCCCTTGAGCACCCTACAAGCTCCCTATGAGCCCCTACAAACCCTGCCTGCCTCCATGCGCTGAGCCCTCCCACTCTAGCGATCAACTGAAGAAATGAAGATCTCGAGAGTATCTGTGTCAAACAGTCGTTCATAGGAAGCTGAGTTCGACACTATTCTCTTTCAGACAAAATGTGGTAAGTTTTTTCTAGTGATGGAGGTGGACGTAATATTAGCAGAGTGTTTTGTTAGATGAATAAAAATAGGCATAATTCATACACTTGACCTTTATTTACAGACATAAGACTGCATACTAATATGCAAAACATGCTCACTTCATTCAAACAAAAAACAGACAGGCCACTTCCTGCTACCCGGCACTTATTCCCACACAGCAGTTGCCACATGAGTAGACAATGGCGAATTGACTGTGAAGCATGACACTGGTGCGCTTAGCGAATGTTGCACTCACTTCCCGACGAACATTTCCTTTCTTGTTATGTCCATCGTTGCGACAGCATCGCAGTAGAAAGCCTGGGCTGAACAAGCAAGCGGGTAAGCACTACATCACACATTGGAATGTCTTGTATGCTGGGCTGAACACTACTTTCTGTGCATTACAACTTTTGCTAAAAGTATTTCCACAGTAATACATTGATAACATAGCGATTCTTATGATGGTGTTACAGATAGCAAGTCTTCAACCATGTTCATATGGTAGCAGAGTACGCAATCACAGCAGATACCGTAATGCTTCAGGGTTCCTTGCTGTTGGGTGTGTTACAGATGACAAGTAATTAATTCCATCTTCATGATGTAGCAGAAGCATGTAGTAGTAACTGTCTGCTTTCCACCTGGCGAAAAGACATGATGCTCGCTTGTATACACTGTATGTGTTGTCCATCTTCGGCTGTCTCACTGCATGTTACCTTATCAAGTCCTACGCCTGCGACCTATCAACTGCTTTCACATTCGATCATCTTACATGCAGTCTTTATCCGAGCAATTCCTGCTGTGTGTATTTCATTTACTCTTATTCAAATATACTGCACAACAGTTAACACATGGGTAGGTCTTGAAGTGGTGGCATATGGACAGTAACTCTTCATGACATCTGGTACTGATGTGCTTAGCGAATGTCTTGCTGCAATACTTGCACTCACTTCCCGATGAACGACGAACATTACCTTTACACTTCTTGGTATGTCTGTACTGACTATCGCTGTGTGTAAACACTACATCACAGTTATCACAATGGAATGCCTTGTAAGCTGGGCTGAACAAGCAATGACTTCTTTCATGTCGACGTGCATTACAACTTTTCTTAAAAGTATTTCCACAGTATTAACATTCGTAATGTAATGCTTGCAACGACTCTTTAGGACCCATTGCTGATGTCGATGCTGGTGGTGGTAAGTCTTCAACCATTGTTTCCATATGGTAGCAGAGTACGTGATCGCAATGGTAACATGGATACTGTGTTACTTCTAGCGGCACTTCAGGGTTACTTGCTGTTGCCGACGTTGTTACAGGTGACAAGACTTCAACCATCGATTCTGTCTTCATGTTGTAGCAGAGTACACGATAGTAGTAGATGAATGATCCACTTTCCACCACACTCGCCGACGAACTGATGTATGTTTTACACTGAGACAAGCATACAGTGTGAACAGTATGCTTGTCTCAGTAGATGACTGCTAGCTATGTGATGCATACGTCTGCATGGTTGTCCTCTAAACGTCTTTACGCCCATGTTCAACTTCATTCAACTGCTGTGAGCAATCAAGACACACTCTTATTCCCATATACAGCATTGCAATTAATGCTTGTTTTGTAGTTGATTTGCAAATGAGCAGTTACTATCATCTTGGAACTGGTGCGGTTAGCTAATGTCTTGCCGAAATACTTGCAGTCGCTTCCTGATGAACAACGAACATTTCCTTTGCACTTCTTGTTATGGCTATACAAGTTATAGCAGTGAAATATCTTTGGGATGAACAAGCAATGGTAACTTTAATGTCATTGTAGTAAAAAGCTATTTCCACACAATTATACCTTAATGCTTGTAGCTTCATGAAGTTTGGCACTGGCATGGTTAGCGAATGTCTTGCTGCACTCGCTTACTATGAATGACAAATCTAGTCTTTACATGTCATCACAGGGAACGAGCTGGGTTGAACTTGCAATGGTAACTTTCATGCTGGCATATACTACGACTTGTACTAAAAGTATTTCCACAATAGTAGCATCGTAATGCTCTTAGCGATGGTGGTAACTAGTAAGTCTTTGTAGCAGAGTACACGAGTGTAAAAATCGTAACGATTCCACGCACCGATGAAATGTCATATATGTTTACATGATATTCGCTTAGATAATGTACACACTACATGCTAGTTTGCATTGATGACTACGTGCGAACGTCAGCATGGTTGGTTACCTTATCCAGGTGATCAATGTGCGATGTTAGCCTCTCAACTTCTTATCTTTCCGTGTTTGTTTTCTGCTTGCTCCCATTGTGTCAGCTCCTGGTGTGTGTCTGTATCGCTAGCACTACCGTGACAACCAAGAATTCTTCTGTTGCAGGTAGGTGTTTGTAGATGGATTTCGTGTCATGTAAGGTCTTCTTTAGGCATGCTACAGGTGACGTCATGTATTACAGCGTTTACTAAATGTATTACCTTACTTGTAATGTTGGTACCATAATGGTTGTCGGACTCCTTGCTGTTGACGATACTGGTGGTGTATGGTAAGTCTTAAACCAATGATTCCATCTGTAGGTGAATGTAGTGATCTGCTTTCCTACCATGCTCGACGACCAAGTATTTTATACGATTATCACTACATGGTTCGTGTCACAGTGTGACCTGCTTGTTGACTGGCAGGCTGCAAGTGATGGTATGCTGGGATCAACATCTACTTTCTACTGGCTGTAGTTGTCACAGTATGTGACCTGCTTGTTGACTGGCAGGCTGCAAGTGATGGTATGCTGGGCTGAACATGTAATGAATACTGGCTGCATGGTTGCTGGACTGGTTACTGGTTGTTCTCCGTCTAGTCTGTGAAGTTGGAATCCAAACTTTGTTACCCTAGTTCACCTTAAATTCGAACACTTCTTGCTGTGTGCATGTAAGGCATTTCACCTGCACTGCATGGATAGATCTTGTGGTCGATGGGCAGTTACTATCTTCATGATGTTTGGTAAATGGTTGTTAGCGAATGTCTCACTTCCTGACGAATGACATACATTGTCTATTCACGGCAGGCAAACATTCAATGACTACTTTCATGTCGCTGTGCATTACCATGGATTTTACATGTGAAATAATTTGACTCTACGGTAATTGGACCTATGATACCTTATTTTCAGTGCACTGTCTCCACTGCCATCAGGGCACAAGCATTTTCAATAGTATATGTATGTTTTATCAAGGGCGTTGGTGATTTACTTACAGGTGTCGGGTTGCTTTCTTGGTCGGTAATGTGCAGAAAGGCGGAACGGTCATTGAGCTTCCACGAGATGTGCTCGCGATCTACAGGTCTTCACTCCCGCACTAGTTAAAGTAAACCTCGGCTCTGCATCTTCTAAAAGCTGAGTACTTACGTAGTTGAAATGTGTGTTGTGCTACCTCCTTACTCGTCATTAGAAGGTTCGTATATTTGTGTTGAGCGATTCATGGATAATTTGTTTCGTAATGAGCTCTCAGGTCTAGCATGGTTCGTACACATAATATGTAAATTTGCTATTCTTGTACTAGCATGGAGCGATGACCTCTCTCTTGCATGGTTTACATGTAGATTCATATGTACATACGATTCTCTCACTAGGTACTAAATTCCTTTCAGGGGAAATGCACGTGTGACTCGACTGGTTTTTGCCACCCTGGGGTCTCTCTCACACAACTGGTGTTATTTACTATCCTTGCGTGCATGATGCTCGCGGTTTCGATCGCCTGCTTGAGGTAGCCTTACAGATTCTCACATTCCTCGTGTGCTAGGTCGGATGTGTTCTACTGCTAGTGTTGGCCGGTTTCGGTTCGTACAGAATATGTTCTGCCCAGTACAGTCTGGTCATGACTAGCATCGGCATGTACTTACAGTACTAGTAGGGGTCTTAGTCGGTAATATATAACATGCATTTAAAGGAAGGGCTGTCATTGCTTCCATCACAATGATGAGATGTGCGGCCTTCACTGCTAAACCTGTTAATGTAAACCTGTGCTCTGCGTCTTCTAAAAGCAGTTTGTATACATTGTTGAAGCACATGTGTGTATTGCGATCCCCCTCCTTGCTCGAAATAAGTGTATGTATTATTTTCTAATCCCTGCCAGAAAATTCGAATGTACGTTTCGGCTGCTGCTAGGGTTGTGTGGGATGGCTGCGTGTTATGATTTCTTTTCGTAAGGAACTCGTTTCGGCATACTGACCTAGTCTTGTCTAGTATCGTTTAACACTTGCTCTGTGGTTGTATGATTATGCTGGTTGGTAAATACTTATAACTGTTTGCATCGGTATGTTGCCCCAACATTACAAATGGTACTTTTTTTGACTAATGTACAGTGCTCGCACTATACATTGTTTGGTAAATGCGCCTTGGTGCATAGCGGTGTCTTGGCATGAGGGTTTCGTTCGTAAGGACCACCTAGCCTGGTCGTGCCTAGCATCATTGTAGCACCCAATGTTTGTGCTGGTTGGCAAGTACTACTTGAATTCCTTTTGTACATATATGACTCGGTTGGCCCCTGGTGCATTCTCTCTGCTAGTGTTCTGTACCATCCCTTGGCGAGACCTGCACTATCATTCGACCGGTTCGGAAATTACGGTCATGTGCTTAGGGTGTGTGCATGGTGTTATTAAGTGTCTGTTGGCATGCTTCACTCTGTGTCGCTCATTTGGAGACCCATCGAGATGCCAGGACGTCTGGTGAATGGATCTTGGAAAGAGTAAACACTATTGGAATGGGACAACAATGGTGGAATGATAGAGCATGAGACTCGGCACCTCGCCAGGAGAAAGCCATGGCGGAATGCTAGTACATGGGACTTCGAATCCCTGCCAAGGCACTAGGTGAGAGGAAATCCATATGTATGCTAGCCACCTTTCTACTGCTTGCTATACTTAGACATACTTGCCCCTGTGGCCCTTGTCGCCATCTGGGGATATATCATGAATTTGGGAATTATATCTTAACTGGTTCGGAAGTTACAGCCAAATATGTCTAGACATACTTGGCCCCACGACCATTCTTGCAGTCTTGGGTGATGTCTATGTAATGACTTATAAATAAACACAGGTCAAACTTGTGAGACTTGTCATCATCTAGGATGATGCCAATGTTATGAAATTGACAACTATATCTTTCGGAAATTACAGCCAACTAATTGTAAAAAAAGTAAGTAAATAAATTTTTGTGAAGGGTAGTGTTCTCGCATGTGACGAGTTAATTTCTTGGCTGGTAAGATATACCATGTATGGATAGAGATATTGATCATTGTTGTCTGTGCGTTCGTTGAGTTTGCATCGGTAGCTGTGCTCGTGGTCTCCAGGTATTTATACTACACCAGGTAAGCAGCTTTATGATTATACATCTTCTAAAAGCAGAGAATAGTTTAAGTGTGGTGTGTTTAATTGACATAAGAATGTATCAACTATATCTTACATGGTTTGGAAATTACACCCAACTATGCTTACAAGTAGGCTTAGGATATATTTGGCCCTTCTCGTCATTGGGGGTTTATGATTTTGGTAGTTCTATCTCATATGGTTCACAAATTACAGCCAAATAGGCTTATAAGTATACATATGATATAATTAGCCCTTATCATCAGGAGCTATGCATATGTTGTAATTTTGGTGGTTGTATTTCAGATGGTTCAAAAATTAGAGCCAGCTATGGTAATAGGTCAACCTTGACCTAGCGAGCCTTCTCGTCATCAGCAGTTACGCTTATGTTTTGATTTTTGTAGTTGTATCTCACACAGAGCAGAAACTACAGCCAACGATGCTGTAAGAATAGGTCACACTTGACCTGAGGCTGGCAGGGTGCCTTGGAATGAGGTCTTCACACAGAATGTGGTGCGGGAAGCACACACTTTCAGTAGGACAGTTGGGAGCATCCAGAGAACAACAACCAGAGTAAATGGCGACCATTATCTTGACAGCTCATAGACTACCATTTTGCTAGTCAGCACGACTTCCAAGATGATAGACCAGGTCAACAGAGCAGGAAGTTTTGCATTGCTCACAGGCAGTGCATTGTCGGCCATTTTACTAAGCAGTGCCAATTCCAAGACGGTAGACCAAAGAGCATTAAGTTCTGCATTGGCCCCCATTTTGCTAGGCAGTGCATTGGTAGCCGTTTTGCACCACTGCCAATATGGCAAACCAGATTGAGAAAGCAGGACCTCTAGGCAATACATTGACAGCCTTCAAGGCTGCGGAACAGACTTGAACAGCGGGGGCAGTGTTACTAGAGCAGGAAGTAGAGACATGGTAGCCCTCGACTGTTGGTGAGTGAATTGGATTGTGTTCTGATGGTGGTGGGGCAGGGTGTCGGGCGGGGCTAGGGAGAGACAGCAGCCAGTCAGCAGCAGGGATCAGTGCGGGATGGTTCCCCGGTGGGGCGTCGACTTAGGGAGATATCGAGTGGGGCTCCATCTTAGAGAGACAGCTGCCAGTCAGCTGGGGCAGGGAGACAGCCATCACTCAGGGCTTCGTACACCGACGCCATTTTACCGGTCAGTGCCGACATGGCAGAACCAACAGGAATGGGATGTTTCCCATCGTATCAGCAAGAAACATGGCCACTGCTGGGAGCCATCAAGCCAGTCAGTTATGGCCGATCAGAGAGTTGGAAGTTCTATGACGACTGCCATAGCCCCCCGCCCAATAGTCGCCCGCCGAATGTCGTGTGGAGCTTCGTAATAGGGACACACACCACCGGGTGGGGCTTCATCTTAGGGCGCCAGTCGGGTGGGGCTTCGTCATACGTAGAGACATACGTCGCTGGGAGGGGCTCCGTCTCATGGACACCAACGCCATTTTGGAAAGTCAGCTGGGGCTCTGTATTAGGGAGACAGCCACCAGTCAGCAGCATTGGGACATAGGGACAGCGACACTAGTCAGCGGGTTTGACAGAACATACAGGAATGGGAAGCTTCCCCCATTGTACTAGCCAGCAACATGGCAGCCTGCCACCATCTAATATGACTTCCAAGATGGCCGAGCGAAGTTCTCTGCGACTGGCAGACCACCACTGCCACTGGCAGCCATCTAGTGCGACTTCCAAGATGGTGAACAGCATCCAAGACATTTCCCCATTGTTGGTGTACTGGCCACCACCTTGTCAGTTAGTGCTAAGTTTTGTGACTAATCCATTGTCGGTATACTGGCTAACAACATGGGCGCCTTGCCACCATATTGTTAGTCAGAGATGGTCGACCAGATTTATAGAGCAGGATGTTCCCCCATCGGCCACCTTCCCACCATCTCGCTAGTTAGTTCCAGGGAACAGGATGTCCAAGATGGCGGGGTGTTTGGTGTAATGGCCACCCATCTTGCGCTAAGACGAGATTGACAGAGCAGGCCACTGTGACTGGCCACCGCCATCTTGCCGACTGGATTGGGCCTCTGCTGCCAGCCAGTGCTAAATTGGCCTGGACTGCTGCTTCCAGCAAGATGGTCGACAGAGCAGACCTTGTCGCTGCGAAAGTTATAGCCACCAAGCAGTGTGCCGGCCGCCAGGGGATGCGACTTCCAAGGGATACGGCAGCCATTTTGCCAGTCAGCTGGGGGCTCCATCATAGAGATACAGCCGCCATATTACCAGCCAGCATGGGATGGCGCCTCTGCAGGGAGACACCAGCCATATTGCCAGCATAGGGTCGCGCCTTTGTAGGTATGCAGCCACCATATTGTCAGCCAGCCTAGGGTGGTGCCGACATATAGACCGCCATATTGTTAGCCAATGGAGGGACACAGTCAACGGGAAGCTTCCAAACATGCCGCCTGCCACCTGCCAGCCAGTGGCAGACTGAGGGAACCCCTGCACTGCAATACTAGTGGGTTGACATGTGGAAGTGGACTTACAGAAATTCAGCAGACAAGTTGGCTTAACTCAATGCCTGTGTGTTGTCTTTACATCGTAATACAAGGTTACTCCAAGGTTTCGTTTGACACTAGCGAACAGCACAAAGAAGTTGGGGAGAGCATGCGATCTAGAGATATCAGTGACTTCTAAAAAGTTATGGAATGCATGAAACCTATTTCCCCATTTGATTGTGACACATCCTTCAGAAGTATTGTTACAGGAGTCACTGCTGATCTAAGTGTAAACGTATATTAACTTCATTCCATTGGCACAGAAATTATTCTGATGGCCATCGATAGTGGTTGCGCACTTATTTCTGCAAACTGTCAGCCACAATGTGCAAACTGGCAGCCGCCATATTGCCAGCCAACATCGCCCCCTGCGCTGGAATGACAGGGCAGGAGATTCTGGTGCAAGATGGCCACCGGGAATTGTTGCACACTTCATTCTTCAAACTGTCAGCAACAATGTGCAAATTGGCAACCACCTTCTTGCCAGCTAGCACTTTCGCCCCCATCTTGCTGCTATGATTGATAGCGCAATAGTTTCTGATCCAAGATGGCCATCGGGAGTGGTTACGCACTCAGCCGAATTGAGCCACCATCTTGCTAGTCAGCACTTTTGCCACCATCTTGGCTCCCAGTATCGCCGCCATATTGCTAGCCAGTGATATGATTGATAGAGCATGATATTCATATCGAAGATGGACGCAGTCAGCATCGACAAGATTATTCCTGCGGTCTCTGACACGAGGGCATCCATGTACAGTAGCATGTCGAGGGATGAGCTGGAATGATAGAGCAGGATATTCTGGTGACCTCCGGAAGTGGTTGCACAATTATTGCACATAATTGCACACTTTCATCCACAATCCGAAAACTTTTCGTGAGGGAAAAACGGGAAATTTGGAGGGACGAAAGGGAAATTTGTAGTCATTTTGACCGTTTTTGACCATTTTTTCTGTGCAAAAATTGCCGTTTTTGTGGGAAAAACACAATTTTTTCCACAAAATCTGAGATGGCGGCTTGCGTCCCCGCGTACCGAGCCTCCATTCCCTGCCCCAGAATATACCATTTACAACTACTCAAGTACTCAAACCAATTATTAATCTCGCACATCTCATATAAGTTATATCAATATTTTATATTACAATATAATTCAATTTCATGAATCCAATATGGGAAAAACCATCTCCCATAAAAATGTAGCAAAAATCATTAGTTCTTGCTAATTAACTATAACAAAGAATAATTTTCTGTTGTGTAGTGAAATCTTTCTAAACCTCTCAAACATCATTTATAAATTTCCACCACACAGTGTGAGGTTTCCGAAGTAAAACCCCAAAAACATACACGTGTTGTATGGAGTTTCCTTACAGGGAGTCTATACATGGCACTTGATTATGCTTAAATTTTAACATACACCATTTATGATTATTTAAATATTGTGAACACATGTTACTAACTTCATTTACTTTAATTTAAAATATTTTACATGTTGCATTAATTAATATGTATTTTAACATATTGTAATTTATTTAAAATTAAAAACATACTACAACTTTTACCCACACTCTACTAGGTTGACAGTTAATCTGCATAATTTTAATGATGGAAATTAATGTTTAAATTGTGTGTTATCTTTTTCTCATTGGTAAGAGAATATGAAACTGTGCCCAGCAGAAAACAAATATATTAGTTTTGGAATGTGACAATGCAGACGTGTTTTGGTTTGTTAGGAAGGACTTCACTGAACATTTTATGTTGTATGAAAAGATTCTAGAGAAGGAACAAATGGCCTTCATGCAGAGGTGGCATGTATGACTGATGTGTCTTGCATTTTATGAAGACGTCCCAGTACTGAGGCTGAGCAGTAATATGTATCGCTGCTAGACACACCAGAGAGTATATACATGCAGGAGAATTGTTCATTATGCATTTCCCGGTTGGTGTTATGAGGCAGTTTGGTATACCAGCTATTGTGCCTTAAGGTCTACAAAATTCTTCAAGTAAAATTTTTTTATACTATTTAATAACCAGTCAACATATTATTACCCTTGAAGTTGTATGTAGAATTTTATAATATGGCAAGTCCAGTGGTCCGAGTGTGTGGTATTAAATGACCAAGATCAATTTTACAGGATCCTTAAGCTCTACTGATGAACTAAGTCTGGTTGCCCTCGTAAAAATATTAAGAATATTCTTCAGCTAAGTTTGGTATTCAAATAATATGCTTGTAATTAATCAGAGCTATAGTGTGTTTATTTTAGGAATTAATTGTTTCTTTTATCACAAATTAATTTCGAAGTAACTAATTTTTTCTAAGAACTGACAGCATAATCCTTAAATATCAAATATCTTCTGTTTACAATGGTTTTCAATATGCGGCATGTGAGTAGTGAATGAGATTTTCCATTACTTCTTCAATAATATATTCATTTTCTTGCTTTAAAGTGTTTTCTTTTGCTGTGTTAGTTATAAGTATTTCTTTTCTGCAATCTAAGCATAATTTTACAGAGTGATTTTTTTATGCATTTAATAATATGAGTATATCAATCAACTGTCCTGATTATGACATGGGAAGTAAATAGCCATTATTATGATTTGTGCTTATCTTCACATCCACATTATTTTTAATTGGCTACACACATTTATATTCGTGGGGTTGTATCGGCTCAAAATATATATTATTTTCTGTAAAGTTAGTCTGTTCGAGCACACTATAATTTTAGAAATATCGGCAAACCAAGCGTGGGGCATGCAAAATAGTTGTGTGTGCACATAATTGAGCCATTAGATTATGGCAATTATTGGATATCCCAACGTCGGGGTTTTAACGTCCCCACACATTGTCTATGTTTAACATTACATCTTTTCATCGCAGTGTTATTGCTCTTAGTCACAGAATATGTTACAGTTTACGTAACATAAATTTAAGTAGTTCATCACTTGCCGGCTCAAAGCAAATGGCGTACGCTTTAGCAGTGCCCCTATAAAGTGTCCTGTCATATGTACCCTTACATAAATCAATGGAATTAATTGTAGTAACTAAAACACTTAGTTTTAATATTTATTTTGGTACAATAAATTACATTTAAGAAGTTGATAAAATTATCGAACAACGAAATTACATTATCTCAAAGATTTTTAAAAGAAAAAGAAATATTGATATTTAGTTCTATGTTTGAACACCAGAAAGTTCAGGGATTTAATTTTGCAATAAGCAAATTTTCGCAATACTGTAACAAGTAAACCTGAGGCGGATCCTAGCTCGTGACGGATGGAGGTCTTAGTAAAAATATTGAACCAAAAAATATTTTCAAAATTACAACGTTATTAATATTACACAAAGTTATCAGATACACTTTGACTGACTATCTCTACTATTAACACTGTTTAATGTCAATCCTTATGATAATCGAAGTCCTTATAAATATATGTATCCTAGTTGTAGTTGCTTAATACTAAGCTTATTAGTTACACATATCAGGTGATATGCTGAATGTGGTTAGTGGTCCCTTAATACGTTGTCCAATACAGCTCACAATGGCTCAATAATATTCAAATCAGGCGAATGTGTATGCCAGGGAAAACATGTTATTGTATCATCAAATTCATCAAACCACTCTTGAACATTTCCACCCCCGTGTGAGGGGGGCATTATCGTCTTATGCTGGGTGCAATGCCTGCGCTATCGAATGATCATAGTCCTCTAAAATTGTTTTATAGACTTTGCCAGTTATCTTTATTTTCAGTGTGGCGATAGGACCAACTGAAAACCACAATGGGACCATGCAAAACATGACAGAACAATGCTTCATGGTTTGAAGGCAGTCTGATTTGTAAGCTTCGCCTGGTGTTCTCCATACGTATACGTAGACTCGTAGGACCACTTGACATGATTCCATTGGTCGGTAGTCCAGGTTTCGTGCTCCTTGCACCCCACTCGAGTGTTTTTTTTTCTTGTATTCACCTGGTTTACAAGAGGTTTGCCAACAGCAGCTCTAACATGAATGTTTTGTTTGTGCAGTTCCCATAGCATTGTTTTCGTTGGCGCTGTGTTCTCTAGACGCATATTAAACTCAGTACTCTCTTTCGAGGCGATGGTCTTTCCATAGGAGGTAACAATTCTTTTTAAGGCCCTCGTCTCTATCTGCAAGTTTCGTTTATCTTCCACAATTGTGTTTGGCAGACGACTTTCCCCTGGAAATCTCTATGCTGCCATGACGATAGATACAATATCTCTTGATACTACTAGTAGATTTGCGACATTTATCACGGATGCACCAACAAAAAATGCATCATCAATTTGCCATCGTTGTAAGTTTGTAAGGTCCGACATGACGGTAGATCAAAATAGCACGACAAAGATCACAGACGGCAAAGGAAACTTCCAGAGAAGTTAAAGTACAAGGGGAAAACAAAAGTCAATGTACATGCGACCAGATAAGTCAGAAAACAAACAGTGGAAATGAAGTGTTTATATCAGTGTGTTCATAATCCCTGTAGAGGTCATCGCTGGCCATTGCGTCGCAACGCATTGCAACGGTGCATTGTGGAAACAGCTGAAAGCTTCTTAAAGAGTGCGTGCATTATATTTACACATGGACATTCACGATGCACCAAAGAATAACAACACATTGTTTAAGAAGCCTTAATATCATATTCTTGTACCATACTGTTTCATTTTTACAATTAGTTGACGCCATCGTTTTATCACAACATACGACTTGAAGAGTAAGGAAATTTATATTTTTCTTAACGAGAACTGCATATAATCATTTGTAAAAAAAAATAACTGCCATGAATACTTTGAATAAATAGTGCTGTAAGTTTAAAAAAAAAAAACCCTGAGAGGCCTAATAGACCGAGAAGTCTAACGATTTAGAACACGTGACGAGTCTTAGTGACGCTGATAACCTTCTTGCATGGTTGACATACCGTAGAAATATTTTTCAGTAAAGTCCCTGAAAGTAACGGAATTTTATAACCTATGGATCGCGTGAAAAAATTACCGCATTAAATACAAAATATTGAGCGTCGTAATTATACGATGTTGACAACTTCCGTAGACATTTACTCTTTCCTCTACAAATGCAAGATGTTACAGTGGATGAATGGAACAAAATTTTACCATTCGTCCTTTTCAATACGAGTTTACAGTGTTACGAATTTATAAACGGTTTCTAGGAGTACAAACATTTTGACGGGGTATCAGATTAAAATGCTGGTAAAGCAACTTTATAAGTTCGCTTCCTTTATTGTTAAGTTTAGATTAGAAGAACGAACGTAAGGTGGGATCGAACCCCCATCCAACCACTCTTTACTTTTTCACGGAAATAGTACATACAGAGGAAACGTTTTCTCCACTTTCTATTTTTGATGGGACTGCAAAAGTGTAGTGGTTAGCCTGCTCGCCTCCCACCCTTACAAACCACGCTCAACTCGCGGCGGGAGCGCTCCCGGATTATCGAATGTTGGCATCGTGCCGATCGATGCCGCTGGTCGGCGGGTTTTCTCGGGGATCTCCCGTTTCCCCCGCCGTCTCATTCCAGCATTGCTCCATACTCACCTCAATCACCCTCATCGACTCTCAAGTTCTCGAATTTAATAACTGCTCAAATCTCTTCTCTCACCCGCTTATAAAGCTGTAAACCTTTTACCTTTACCAAATCCACACGTTCCAGCCAGAGGGGTCATATTTTCTGCGGGAAGTTATTGTGCGGATTTTTGTAATTCGCCACGATTTTGGTTTTGCCTAAGGTACTCATTAAATTTTGCAAGGAGCACAACAGAACAATAAGTTCTGCAGTGTCTGGTTTGGCAAAAATGTGCGTAAATAAAATACTCAATTGCGACCCCTTTATATCAGATGCATTCTCGGAGCTCCTCCTAAATTTTGATAAGTGATAATTAAAGTTTTTTTTATCTCGGCTTTAACGCAGTAGGCTATGTAGGAAAACTTCTTCGCAGCGGAAGAATGGTGCGGTTTTTCAAAGAGGATTCCGTTCTCCGCTGCGGGTATAACGCGCAGCTAGGAAAACGCGCCTTAACGCTGCTGCCATCATTCACACTTTTTCATTTTGTGGAATTTAGGGGGGGAGGGGAGCATAATTGTAAATTTTCTATCTGCTGCACTTAACATTTTCTCGGGTTCTTCGTCAATCCTCATCGAGTGTTATGTGAGAATTTCATGGTTTGCACTGGATTTTCTTACATTTTCAATTTCTTAGAGGAGGTTCCATGTTTGATTCCCTGGAGTACCGAAAATAACTCTTCCACAATTCGCAATTATTTTAAGTTTTTCCTAACTTTACTTAACAAATTTTATTAAAAACAACCTTTTTTTAAAATTCCTCCTCTTTCCTGTTTTAAATAGCCCCAAAACTATAAGAGCATAACATTAAGATGGGGGAGATATTTTATTACTTCTGCTACAGTTCCGCGCCATTCAAACTAGACACTTGAAATTACCACGGCATATTTAAAGGAGGAGTTTGACCTACCCAGCATTATGACATTAATAATGTTTTAAGGAGAGTTTAATTTTATTCACTGTATTTCCGGAACATTTTTACTTACGGTGCATCAATTTGGTATTATCTTTAACCCTGTTGGTTCCTATGGTATCACAAAATGCACATTAACGACAACGAAACTCTCATATTATTATTTCAAGAACAGTTATATATTTTCATACTATAATAATTCGGTCTTATGGTTGTATGTATTGCCTCTAATGCTGTAAATTTCTCTTTCTTTAGCAAAAATGAGAAATAGATACACTGAATATAGCACTTTAAATTCTCTGTTTTACAGAGTCGGGGTCATTATTTCGCATTCGATATAAGACTATTATTCGATTTTAATAATGTTATTGTACTCTAGGCTCGATGATTGAGATATATTTCGGTACTTTATTTTTACCCCACCCGTATTTTATTCTTTTTTGTCTTACAAGATAAGCGTTCTGGCTTAAACACTTGTTTTAATGTTACGTCCCAGGCAGTGGCGACGGGAAAAGGGGGGGGGGGGCAGGAGGACACTCTCCCTCCCCTCAAACAGTAGGGAGAGACAATATAGGCATTTGTCAACACGCTAAGTTTGACATACACATTCAATAATAAAGAAGTAAGATTTCTCTCAAACTACGGGAATCACAATGTTGAAATGAACGAGAAACTCATTACTGAATTATAGCATCAACTGAAGAGGAAGATAATGGTCTTGACCATCAACGGGAAAGCTAAACAGTTGCCTCGGAGGTTCGGTGTGCTTGGATTCCCAGAACCTTGGAATACCAGTGATAGAACCAGACACATTTATTAAATATACACATTGGAAAGGAGAGGCAATGTTTCAAGTGATTCTTCGCAAGGGTGGATCCAGGAAGTATGTCCCACAGGCCCCTTCCTTGGTCATGTCTTTTTTTAATGTTATGATTTTTTGGATACTTAATTTATAAATGCGTTACTCTTAAGTTAACGTACTGGAATTTTTCACAGCAAATTCAATAGTCACATCAAGTTATTTTCGGTTAATGCTATCATTGCAAATGCATAATGATACGTATATTAATATGTATAATCACACAAATGTGCACATTTGTGTGGATCTAATACGCATGCATGTATAAAACAGCTATGTATAAGTAAGTCTGACTTAGGAAGAGTGCCCCTCCTTGACAGATGTGAGTCAGCAGTCAAGAATATTTCTTAACTGTACGTAGTGGAAAGAGGAAAAGTTTTAAGTAATTCTTCATCCGTCATTGTTCTGCCGAGTGCATTCATGGATTTAGGTTTAGAAGCTGTGTTCTATTTACGGTTTGCCATTACCAAAGGATTTCGCCTTGTGAGAGTTTTCAGCATTAGTCCGGAAAAATTACTGAAATGGTATGGACAATTAACAAGAAAAGATTTTATTGCTTAAAAATTCGCAGGTAAATTCGTAGATTAGAATATGTAAAACGCACCGAAATCCACATATTATTTTCTCTTTTCTTGGGTTTTTACCGGAAAATAATATGAGAATTGATAAGTCTAAAGCGGTGTATTTTACAAACAAAAGTGCGCAGACAAAAATTTAAGAATACAAAATTTCACATATGGTATCCAAAATCCACCATGAACACGTAATATCTCTTTTATTTGCCCATGACTTCTCTCGGAAAAACTATAAAAAAATGTTAAAAACTCGAAAACGGTGCGTTTTACGACCAAAAGTGCACAGACAAAAATAAAAGAACAATACATTTTCATTTCGATATCCGAAATCTACTAAACTTTTCCACCATTTTTAAATATTTTTTCGTGGAAAAGCGATTAAAATGAAGTTGAAAATGGTACGTTTGAAGACCAAAAGTGGGCAGAGACAATTTAAAGAAACGAATTTCCGTATATTATATCCAAAATGC
The DNA here is from genome assembly GCA_029891345.1 of Dryococelus australis. Taxonomy (NCBI): domain Eukaryota; kingdom Metazoa; phylum Arthropoda; class Insecta; order Phasmatodea; family Phasmatidae; genus Dryococelus; species Dryococelus australis. The sequence continues at coordinate 89,339,300 of CM057002.1, read as the reverse complement.
TCCATAATACACCTAATATTTCTTATTTTTTTCCAAGATTTTTCCGGGAAAAACTATAAAAAATTAATACGTTAGAAACTGTGTGTTTTGCTACCAAATGTGTAGACAAAAATTAAAGAATACAAATTTCCTATATTATATCCATAGTCCACCATAAACCACGTAATATTTCCTAGCATTTCCCCGGGATTTGTCTTGTAAAAACGATAAATTAAAGAGGTCATTGCATCCTAAGAAACTCATTTGTTCATGAAATGCACCAAGTCTGAGCACAAAACTGCACAATGAGCTATTTTATTTTTATGTCAGTATAATATTTATGGTTTTCCACCACAATGGTGGGTCAGATGTTAGTACAGGCATATTTTTAATTTTTAAAGCTTGATCTTCGATTAAATGAAGTGCTGAATAGCTTATATGCAAGTCTTGTCTCCATGGTTCATGTCTATGATGGGGAGAAATGTAATACTTTATTTTCCCAGAAGTGAACCATTGTGCAACATTTGCATCATTCCTGACGATTTGGTCATATGAGGCCTCAACAACCATCTCATCTTCCACAGTAAATCGAGATTTCCGGTTGGATTCTTAGCTTTAACAGAAGGAAGGGGTCTATATGTTGCTATTTTGTATAATGAAGGCGAATAGCTGCAGCATTTCCTTCAAAATTTTTTAACTTCTTGATAAGAGCAGCAGAATACCAGTTCGTGAACATTATCAATTAATGGCTTGGATGCAAAATAATGATGAAGTTGGAACTCCAAGACTTAAAGGAAAAGATAAGCTCTTGGGCGAATCTTTTGCATGATTTCTTGACCAATACTAGCTAATTTTAAGTCATCTTCTTTTTTATTAACAGGCATTTCAAGAAAAGAATTAAGCGATGGAGACAAAGTGTCTAAGCATATACTTGCAGACTCCAATTCAGAAGATGTTGGGTAAACTCATATATCTTGAGTTACAGACTTACATTCTCTTTTAATTATCCTTGTAGCTGTTTTTATGATCTCACGTTTTCATCATAATAATTAGTACTTCCTTCGTTCCGGAACTTATCACTCACATTTTCATGGAGGCTAACAACATGTATAGTGTCTTGCTTTTTGAGAACACCACAGCACGAAAATCCTCAGAGATTCTTATCAGAAACGTTTCTGAATAGGTTTCTAAGTGTTCTTGCAAATGTCTTTTATCATGACCTGATATTCATCAATATTGTTTTCATCTGTAATTCAAACTTTTCGAATTCTACCATAGCAATGAGGCAAGCTTCCGCAATCAAATTATACTTTAGATACTCTAACCTTGACTCCCCTAACACAAACTTTATCCTTATTAAACCCTTTATTGTAAATTTTACAATTCCTTTAAATTTCATATTTTCGTCACAATATACCCACTTATCATTGTTCTCTTCATCCATGCTATTTATTTTAATACAGTTCCTTAATTAAACCGTAAGTACAGTATTTCACGAATATCGTGGTGTACTCCAACTGTTAATGAATAATGAGTCTGCTTACACTATGAACACTATAAACTGTCAGTATTCATTATCCTTCGTGTAAGTTAAAGAAACGTGATATTTGCTACGTATATATTAAACTTGTTGCAATCCGTTAGAAAGAAATGTCTTACATAAGACAGGACACGTGTTAAGATCACCACTGTCTAGGATCTATCTCCTCGCTGCACTGCCCGTGCGTGGCTGCGAGTCTGTTTTCTTGATGAAGGTATTGTGCTTCTTTTCTGCGGAGAACAAATAATAAACCATGCCAACATGAAAGTGTGTTAGTAATGCCACTCATTAAACTCAAAACGATGCTGAGGCAAAACTCTGCAGATACAATCCTACACCCGTGCTTTAACATTACTACATTTAGGTATATAGTTTACTGTGTGGTTTTATTTGTAGGGGGTCGTGGGGCTATCATTGCCACCATCTCCGTTCCTGGAGTTGCTCTTAACAGAGCGGCACATACAAAATAAAAGAAATTAATTAAAACGGATTGGAAAGGGATCCGGTCATGGCATTTGCCTGTAGCGATTTATAAAGACCATGGAAAGCCACATTCATTATGGCGGAATAAAGAATTCAACATGGATCATCTGGAGTGTGAGTCCAATATTTTACCACTTTACTACTTTAATCGGTGCTTCATGGTGCTAAAGCTAATTTATTGACTAATAACAATTCAATAATACATTTTTGTGCGAGTAGTTAAGCACTTTTATTAATTTCTAAGATGTTTTCTGGGACTAATTCCGGAAAAATTACATTGTTGGGTTGATTTTTGGATAAGCTATATAAAAGGAAATTTCATGTTCTTCAGTATTTTTTCTTCAAAATTTTGGTGGTAAAAGACGGCATTTTCGTTCCGTGACAAATTCTGGGAAAATAAATAACAATTATAAATGGATTTCTGCTAACTTTGAAAATACTGTAGGAAATTTCGTCTTCTTTAATTTTGTCTGTGTAGTTATGGTCGTAAGAAACGTCGTTCTCGAATTATTAATTTTTAAAGTATTTCTCAAGGACACATCCCGACAAAATAAATATAATGTATCAGTTGATTTTTGTTAATTTTGGATATGTTACTGTAAACTTTGTGTTCTTCAATTTTTGTCTTAATATTCTATGTCGTAAGGTGCACTGTTTTAGACTTATTAATTTTCTTAGCGATTCCCCGGGACAAGGGCCAGGAAAAGAGCGGGAAAAGTTGAGTAGATTTCGGTGGCTTTTGGATATGTGAATCTACAAACATTTCTGCGATTTTTGTTGTAAAAAAAAATACATTTTCTTGCCATTTGTTCATAAATATACCTTCCTTATTATTTTCATAAAATGACTGGACTACTTGGAGAAATGGTTGTCCATTGTGTCGCTAAAAAGCCTCGTTTGGACGCAGGTAAGCGCTATGTTGCTAGTTAGGCATTATATTTGTTTTAGTAAGACACAGCCATTTTCAGGTCTTAGTTATGCCCGTTATAGACTGCTCAAATGCGTAAGAAAGTAGACATGTAGCCTACAGTAATTTCAACGAACTGACTATTCTGGATACATAATTTTACTAACTAGTTTACAAATCACAGTCAAATTTACATTTTAAAAGGAAAATTTTTTATATTGTATGTGGTCTATAGACTTTAAAAAATTTCTTATTCACAGATAGAGATTACTGCTAAAAATCAATGTCGTAATTAATATATTAATATAGACTACTGTTGTAATCTACATGTCTAAGTAACTAAAAACTAACAAATTTTCCATTGCAAAAATCCAGTTGATGTCTAAAATAACCACGATTACGAATTTCTGCTGTTCGTTTCGTCGAAATTATATTATTGTGCGTAGTATTTTATTATTGTTCTAAGGCAATAATGTCAGTAATAATCATAAATAAAACACATTGAGAAAAAGTACTCTTTAGATTGATATACTGTTCAGCTTTACCAGTCTTTAATTAATCAACGCCAAAAACATTGTTCAGGTAGCTTTTTTTAAATATCTTTGGTGTAAGGTATTGAAGATTTGAACGTAAGCTTTATCGTGTCACTAAACAATTATTCTGCTTTTATATGACATGATGGTGAATTTACGCTGTCGTGACAACATGTACAGACTGCGGTTTGAACTCTTGGAGGGGTTAAGAGAGCAGGACAGACATTTTTATATGCCTGTATTTCATTGTTACATTCTGTCTTAGTAATATCGTAAATTTTATGCCGAATTATAGAGTGTTAGATATTATTTCCGCATTCTGGAGTTCGAGTGATTATGTTTATCCTATTAGTGCGTTCTTGTGTACAATAAGTATTAACAAATTTTCCAACACTCCTCATATATGGCTTCAGAATCATACTCCAAACTTTTTGACTATAAGGTTAAAAATCTATTATCACGGCAAAAATTGGCAAACAATTTGCGGAGTTGCAACACATAGGTAAATAATATTTGTTCTATTCAAAAGTTTTATTCAATTAAACTGCGAAAAGCATTACTGTGAAACACAGAAAAACTGGTTTGTCCTCTGCACAGTGACGCACATTGCAAAAAAACTAAGTTATGATCGAAGGCAACAAATAAAGTTGCACCCCCCCCCCCCCTCCATCCTGGCGAGAAAACCTTCCGCCGCCCCTGGTCTCAGGAGAGTTATTTATACCATATATTCGTCCATGATGTTAGATGCCATAATTAAGACGATCATCATACACGAAATCTTTAACAACCTCAGTTTTACATTATTTTCTCAAATGGTAAATTACTTTTTTCCTTCCAGTAAAACTGTGATTTAGGAAAAGCCATTAAGTCATTATAATCACAAGTTACTGGATTAACAAAATATTTTTTCATCCTATTATCTCATTCGGCTAAACCTATTGACAGTATTTTGCGTAGCTACTGTGTATCCCATATTTAACTGCCGATTCCACTGAGCACAGAAATCAATCCGATGAACGAATGGCAGTGAAATAACCCCCCATTACCCGGCTAATTCGAGCTCTAATATGCAAACTACACGACATATCAAAATTAACTAGCCAGTCACTTTTTTCAACACGTTACAACTCTTTAACACAATGCGCTATCTTCACGCCCTTTCATTATTCAGTTGGGGGCAAACTTTACTTTTCTGCGTATACAAATACACACAAATTTATGCCACAAAACTGCTAGCACATATTATGTGCGTGCACTCAAGAGTCCAAACCAGCCGCAACCCACTACGATTGCAATCATTTGATAAGTTCCGGTGTGCATAATTACGTCATAGTTTATCACTGAGTTACGGTTCTTTATCACCCGGTCTCACAACACCACGGCCTAAGAGGAACCGTAATAACAACCTTGAATCCAACGCGTTCACTTTGGCACTTTAAACAACGGCTAATTTTGCAGAGGAAATCGCGAAACAGCAATGCTTTACAAAGGCCAATGTATTAAATGTATCTTCACTTTTTCTAATTCTTGTCTTTAAGGAAAATAATATTATTATAAACAAACGTGAACATATTTTTGAAGCAAATTCCATTTCTGACTATGCCTCAAAACGCATTTTATTCATAATTTGACTATCTGGATTTTTGAGTTATTTGTTGGAAAATACTGGCTCACATTTGAATCATATAATCTCAATTGTAGGAGATTTCCAATTAACATACTTCGAAAATATCATTGCAGTCATGTAATACGCTTCTTATAATTATGCCAATCGCATGATGAGCCCAGATGCGTATTACGTACGTAACTCACATAAATACTAGAATATTGTCGTGAAGAACTCGGGGTTCTTAGTGATTAAAAAACTAATCATTTGAAGCAACAGTTGAGAAATTCACAAAGGACAGTTTGAACATAAACTTTAATAAAAGGAATTCAGAAACGCAGCGTATCGTATTTCGTTTTTGATGAAATATTCAGTAACATTCGTAATTTTATTTTGGAAACCCTACCTTTAGGAGAAAGTTTTGAATGAAGAGTTTTATAATAAGTGATTACATCCTTGAAAGAGTCTTGACGGCGAACAAAACAATTAGATGAGAAATGATAGTAGCTTGGTAGTTTGTGGTTTTTGATTGCGCTAGTCAACGTCTCGCAGCTTGAAAAAGTTATGACATTGGGTTTCTCGCTGTAAAAATGGCTGACCAGCAGAGTTTCTAGGAACGGTAGTGTTTACATTAGCATGCGCAGTAAAACTGCTCTGCCAAATTATCGTCGTCACGTTCAATGTTTCGTGTCGAGAGTGGCAAGGAAAAAAAACGTCCTGGTTCTAAAATCTTTAGCGTTTAAACAAATTATTAAGACTATTTTCGTACTTGAATGTATGTTACTCACAATATGATGCGAAGTTGCTGCCGATTTTTCTAAAAGATTGCTTACGAGTAAACTGATATGCGACAGTATGAGGCTGTGGTTTGGGAAAATAATGGTTTGTTGTTTATTCACAAGCAGTGTTCTTAAATTCATTAATGTTATGACACAGCTATTAAAAAGTACATATTGCATCGTATCCCAGAGTTCAGCGATTTTTCGTGCAAAAGTACATATCTTTATCAACAGGGTTTATAATCCACAGATTTTGTAATTTATTTCATGGTTGTGGGATAGAATCTAAGACCAAGTTGGTATTAAAGAATATGTTTTAATTTAAATCAAATTGTTCCTTACCAAACTTCTAAGAAACAGAAAATATCTAATGTATTTACTTTAATACAATACACCTACTTTTTTATTCTGTACATTTGACATACAGATTTCTTACCTTAATTTATGTGATTGCAAATTATTGTCCACTCTGTTTCGATTGTACACATTTAGGGCGGTAATAAATGAAAATTTTGTGATCAAATCGAGAATACTACAAATGCATCTAGTAGTAGTGGCAATAAACTTATACGTGTCTTGATGCCGAGCATATCGTAAAATGTTAGAGACTTAAATCTAAAATAATTTTTGTAAAAACACGTTGGCAGCTTATTACAAGGTAGGTAAAATTATAAATACAATAATTTTATTTTTGTACTCTACGATTCAGTCTAATTTAATGTTCTGGAAACGGTTAAACAGTTTGTTTTCTAACACAAATTCTACTTCTTACATTAATGGGATATTTAGTAACTGCAGGGATTAGAAAATTATTTAAACATTTCTGATTAAACACTGTGCTTTATTCCAAATATAATTCAGCTAAAGTTAATTTGATATCTCCAAGAAACTCAAAGTCCGTAATACATTAGCGAAAAAAGACAGACATTATAAATTTTTAATGATTTTTACTGTCTCTTTAACCATGATATTATTAGAAATGGAATCGCCATCTTGTAATATTTAGGATTGGGAGGAAATCGGTTATGCGCGATTTTAAGAAAATAGTTTGGTATTAGCCTGGAGTCACTTCAGTAAATCATGGTTAAACGACATCAGAATGAATGGGCTGCAAATAGAACATGGAAATTCCAACATGCGAGCACAATGTGTCACTGTGCAACATGATTCTGTAAGGGCTGTTATCATGTGTTTGACCGTTAAGATTAAAACTGACTTCTAGCTGCAAAAGCAGCTAATGAGTAGGCGTCGTCAGTCCATCACAGTATAATGGTATCTGAATGTTTCCTTTCCCAGATAACATAAATTATTAAGAACTGAACATTACGTTTTTCTCCTACGTGAACCATTAACTAGTATTAGAGTAATTTATTAGTATACTAAACAATTAAACTTCCCTAAAATAACTTACGAAACAGAAACCGTGCAGACTTACGAGCAAAGTGTTTAATAAGAGTATTCAAATAATATACTATCTAAAGATAGCCACGCGTAATTAATGTGAAATTTTTTTATTTAGCAATATCGTGGGTTAATTTAAAATTTTTTCTAAATAAGCGTGCAACTTTTTTTTCTGTTATATTCATCTTACCACATTTGTATAGGCTGTTCATGGTAAAATTGACCCTTTTTAAAGCCCTGCTTAGGATCTACTTGTATACACGTGGTGTATTATCCCGTCTTATGTGAAACAAGGCCTAACATTGACATGGGCCCCATCACTTTATTCATGCGTCTGTCAAATGAAACTGTGAAGTTATTAAGAAAGTAAATAGTTTACAAATCTGCTTATTTTTATACCTCAATGCATAAAAAATAACAGAACGCCAAAGAAATAATTTTAAGTTATCACAAATGGTTACCTAACACTTTTTTATTCGACGGTAAGATGTGGAACTACTTTCCATTCATCGTTATCAACTTTAGTGGGTGAATGTCACTCAGTGCGCCCATTAAAATGTATGCATGTTGGAGCAGTGACTTTTTTATAAGGTTCAATTTTAAATTGCTCATTTTATGGCGAATAGCCTTTAATGTGAGATATCCCTCTTACGTAAGGTCTTATTGGATAAGTTTGCACAAATATTGAACATTAGATGGGTACACGACATCCAACTGTACAACTACGAAACTATCCACTTACAACCCAAACTCCAGCTACCCAGTCTGACAAAATGACACAACGCCCAACCACACAATAGTTAAGAAGACAGCAGTGAAGGGATTGCGGTGGTGTTAACGGCTAGAGTGCTCGCCTCCCACCAAGACGAACTGGGTTCGATTCGTAGCGGGGTCGCACCCGGATTTTCGCGCGCGATAATCGTGCCGGACGATGTGTCTGCTCGGTGGGTTTACACGTTTCTTCCACCTTGCATTTTGGCGCTGATCCATACTCACCTCGCTTTACCCTGATTGGCTCTTAAGACCTCGATGTTCAGAGCCGCCCAAATATCTCTACTCCATAGCAGAGTAATGGGTAACGATTATGTTGTGATAGGCATAGCAATTCCCTGATTGGCTGCATGAGGTTCTGTAAGTGGGCCTTTCTGTTTATTGGCTATTACACGATTCAGGATATTCTCTATTGGTTGGACTGCCGTCTAGTAAGGAGGTCACCATGGGCTGATTAGTGAAAACGGCGTAGCGCCATATTGCTTACTAGTGAGGTCATTTTGATGGCGTGAGCTGCTGACGTTCGCAGTAAACGTGGCCATTTCATTTTTTTTATCCTTAATTATCCTGTGGTATTTTTAACGTGTTATTATATAATCTGCCACCTAAAGGACTGGAAAGAATCTACCATACGAGTGCCGGGGCAATAGGCAATCGCGAATGACTTGTTGCTACCAATCCCCCACATAGCTCGGCTAGTTAGTACGCTTATGACCAAGTGAAATAAAATGACTGTCCTTGCTGTGCTCCGTCAGATACAAGCAATAACACCCGGGGACACCTGATATTCGCGCCGACCTCCCGTGGCGGTGTCGCTTGGCGCGCCGCCAGTCTACGGTGCGGGAGGCTCTGGGTTCGAATCCTAGGTAAGGCATGGGTGTTAGTTCAAGTAATGTTATAAGCCTTCAAGTTCATGGGGTCAAAATTAAGGACACCTGCATTCAATACGGCGGGCAAGATGGCTGACAGAACCAAAATGGATAATGGTTATGTCTTGTATCGATTTGGCATACCTTATGCCTATAAAACCAATATGGCCGCCACTGATCTGCCCTCTAAAACGATCCTCCCAAAATCACCAGAATTGGCTGAAAATTGTCTTTCTGCGGATTGATTTTTTGCAGCTGGGAGGGTTGGTGCATCTTTGTAGGAAAAGTGGGAATTATTTGGGTTAAAAAAAATTATAATTTGAGGGAAAATTGACATCTTGAGGGAAATTTTGTTGATTTTGTGGAAAATTTAGTCGATTTTGAGGGGGGAAAGGGAAATATTTAGGAATAAAGAGAAATTCCAAAATGGCAGCGGCTGGATATAGCTCAGCCACCCTACTACCTTGGCGCCAAATCGGCTTAATATTTCTATTACTAACGTTTGTAAAAAATGCAAGGGCAAGAGGGATACATGTGATTGAATTGCACTTTATACCACAGATTAGGTACATGACAATACACAATGGATTAGATTTACAGAATTGTACATGATATCGCTCCTTGATAATTCTATATGGTGTGAAGCCCCATGTGCTGCAATCAGAGTCCCTAAACTTCGTGGCAGGGAATCAAAGAGGACGTGGATATGTTCGTGGGGAATCTTCCTCCATTCCGTTTGTATGCGAGTCCACAAAGCATCAATAGTGGTTGCCTGGAGTACCGTGACAAACAAGTCGCCGACCAACTATATCCCAGACATGTTCGATGGGAGACATGTCAGGTAAACGTGCAGGCCCGGAAAGCATTGGTACCCATCGTTCATTGAAGAAGGCTTGCAAATTACTCCCTACATGTGGCTGGGCATTGTCCTGCTGAAATATTTGGCATGTGGAGTCATCTGAAGGAGGGGCAGTTCCTCGGGGTCAAAAACTTTCCTGATGAAGTGGTAGCTCATCAAATTGCCCTTAATATGAAAGGAGTCGAGATCGCATCTTGTATCCAATTGCGTCCTAGACCATCATTCTTAGCGTTTGTCGCTATGCCGCTCCACAATGCAGGCCTCCAGATTGCGGTAACCACGGTAGCTTTAAACACATATGCGGTCATCACAGTAGGACAGGTTGAAGGGGAACTCGTCCCAAACATTTCATTTTGTCACTCAGCATACCAGCGATAGCGTTCACCTGTCAGTTGCGGTCTGAGGCGTGCGTGGTTTCTAGACAATGGAAGCCGATGCAATGATATACGTTCCACCAGTCTATCCCGCAGCAGACGGCGCTGAACCATCGACGCAGACATGTCCGCATTCATTGCAGTGCTCCACTGTTGAGCCAACTCTGTGGACGAGGCTGTACGGTCCGTTACGGCCATGTGGACAAGATGGCTGTCGCCCTGTGCTGGTGGTCACATTTCATAGTCCAGTAACCGCTCGTCGCGACCCTCTTCTGTCCACTGGTGACACACACGCATCACTGTCGTGGCATCATGCTCTGCACTAGCCGAAATGTCACAACCCGTTTACCGGAGACCGATCAGTCTACCCTGTTCGAACTCACTCGCATGCTGATATGGCGCCGTGTGACATTGACGTGGCATACTGACACTTACCATTCCCTTCGTTTGATGGCTCTACACTGTCTGATAACACTGACCTTTCCGTTCACACATGAGAGGGCGCTGCTGGGCGTACGTTTACGTCATCTCTCTGCAATCGTAATCACTTATTGCTGGTACACTGATATATGTCTATGTATATATTTAAATATATATATTTAAAATGGTCCTACAACGTGGGATTGTATGGCTTGTTGTGAGAGATCTCTTTAATAATAGAACGAACATAGCCTCAAATATCTTCTGGAACCAATGCGTAGGTGTAAGATTTACATATTACCATCTTAAGTAAATATAGGGGGTGCTTTAAAGGTACTCCATTGCTGTGCCACTGCAGAAAATAACGAACTACCTACATTATCCTATTATCATTAGCTCGGTCCTATGAGGAGATATATTCTGAAAAAGGCGACAGGATCCAATAATGAAACAAGGGAGATGGAAGTGTGCGCTGTATAATGCAATGAAACTTAATGAGATGGAAGTAATATTTGTCGTCGTGTCACCTTGTTATCCAGTATGAACGAACATCCTCCTTCAATATTATTCAACATATTTTCATTAACCTTTAAATAATGGACTATAATTGCTCTATTTCAACAGAAGGAAATTTATCGAGTCGCGAGAGGACTCTTGTGATTATATGTTAGATAACTGTGTCCCGTGCAAATACTGAAAATTCAATGACTTTATAATACAATATTTTGACCCAATCGTGAATGTGCACTCTCCGGGTTTTCCTAACATTTACGAACATGACATAACCTTAAAGCAGTCAAATTTTCCACCGACGACGTTCGTGACTGAATAGCTTCACTCTTTGTGTCACCGGGTTTGAATGCTGGGCTAAATGTATGCATTTAAAAACGGTATATATTATTTTTTAATAGAAAGATATTTGTTTTACAAACATTACAAACTTATATAGCAATGGCTGGTGATAACTGTAGTGCTGTAATTTTAATGAAAATTTTTTATTCGTTTCGTCACCAACAAAGTTCTGTAACTAACGTAGAATCATTACATACGAGATACCTACAGTCTCGATATCACTCACAATGGATACTCACATACTCGGAAACCCGTCAGTTTTTTATACATTGCTATCACGGGAAAGAATAAAATTTTACTCTAAATACGATTGTTCATGATTCCATATTCTCCCCCCCCCCCCATCCTCATCCAATTCCCCTCCTCATTCCTTTTAATTTAAGGTAAGGTTTACCATTGGCTTGCCGACATCCAGGATGTATCAGATAAACCATGCTTTAATTAAACACGAGATGCAAACGTAAACGTTTTTAATTCTAGCTGTAACCTAAATGAATACACTCAGTTTCCAGGTCACTCTATATCACATATGCGTAATGGCAACCTCGTCGCTAGCTATAAATGGCGGCAATATATTATGGATTTAACCTTTTTTCCCTAACTGAACTCCGGTTATTGATTCGGCGAGGCAGAATTAGTTCGTGCATTCCTTAACTATCGTTCAGTTTGAGTGTATGTTTAACATACCGTCACAGCCCATAGGGCCACACCTTTACATCACGTAAGAAATGAAACCCATAGATATATGCTTACAAACGTCATTTAGAGAAAATTGTGTCTTTAGCTTTGTAAAGTCTCGCATGGAAAATATTTGATCTTTTCCATACCAAGTTTATTTTTATTATTGAGACGCCCTATAGCTCAATGATTTCGGGTTACTCGACTATGCCTCACTCACGCATATTTTATCTAACACAGCACAATACTCTTGACGAGAGATAGAGGGGCCTCGGATGTAATTTTTATTTTTTGATACGATGCTATTAAATGTAATACCAAGTCCTTCATTTACCTTACTGCGGCAGCGTACTTAAATATAATTCCAGGTAGCTAGGGCTAGCGTTAACAATTACACTGCCAGTAAATTAGTTTTAATTTTGTTTATTTATGTACGACTGTACATACACCTTTATTTAAAAATAATGTATTTAAAAATAACTTTTTGTACACACTGTTACTTGTACATAGAAATGGCATATGCATAGAACAGTTGATAATGTTTTTTTTTTGCAAATATTTCACTGCTTTCATGTAAAATGCCACTTGCCTTAAACTGTTCCTACATATATTTATGAAAAACGTGCACGTAAAATATTTTGCTCTCTCATATGCCAACACGTAAAAATCACATAACAGTCACGATCAAAATGCAGCAAAAAGCAGGAGCCACAGTTTGTGAGGGCGCTAAAAAGATCTCAAATTAATTATGCTTACAAGTGCGTACATTTACTTCAAGGAAACCCGCTCATGACGCAATCGGGCGTAAAAGACAATACGTCGAGACAATACCTCTGTGAACGAAGCCGACGTCATCCTCCAACAGAAAAGGCGTTACTTGCAGAGACAAGGCAGCGGCCCCATACTTAACCAGCGGGAAATGACGTCATCCACCACGCGCAGCTCGCTCAGGTAGCTCCGCTCCCTCGATCAGCTGATTCCAAGGACACGTTCTCGCCAACACCAACACCACACCTGATGAATATTTTCTTTATATTCCACTGTGTATTCCGTGCCACGCACTTATGAAAAGCCCGTGCAAGACGGAAAAAGTATGTTCAAGGAAAGAGCTGTTAATTACATGCCAGCGACCGACAGACACCATGTTCACTCCAAGCCTCAAAAATATTGAACCCTACGATCACTATTTGCTGGTTGTCACACTGAAGTTCTTACGTCAGCGGGTTCAACCAAAATCGGATATTTATATTGCAAAATCGAAAGTCTCAGGCCAGCTGTCAAAGCCCCAGAAATTGCCACGCGCATCACGACAATTTTAGTTTTGTCGGACCTTTCGTATTCCGCGGCAGTGGAACAATCATTTCTCCCGTATACGGCGCAAACACCTGCGAACACATCGCGACAAAAAACTGTCGGCCTCCACAATCTCACCACATGCCGCATCGGTGGCTCAAACCGTTCTTCTCGACCGCCAAAGCGCTACTCCCATCCATCACTGCTACCAGCGCCCGCAAACGGCAGCTCCCTCAAACAAAAACGTTACAAAAACTTTAAAATACAAAAAAGATTAAAACAATAAAAAAACATTACTTTCGAAAATGAAAATACTAAATATAAAATACACTAATTAGTTATAAAAACTGTTCAGCACCGGTGCTTATCCAAATAGCATAAAGAAATAATCCTAGTAATAAACGCAGTAAAAAAAACTGCTACCAACTCCGAAAAAAGTCACTAGATACGTAAAAATACAACTAGTGACGATCTACTCGTCACATTATCACGTGACGCAAACAAGAAATATTTTGGTGGATTGTGTGAATTTTTTTAAAGTAACAACTGTATTATGTAATTGATTTTCGGTGATTATGTGCCGTAACCTTTTCAAAACAGTTGTGGCGTCAACAACAAACCTTTAAGCTTGCACGTACACTGTAAGAAATTATTTGTAAATTTACAGTATCAGTGTATACGGGCAGTTACAAAGCGCGAATGGTAAAATAATTTCCCACACATCTATGGCAACGTTCCTACAGTTGCTCAGGAAAGAGTCACACTAATGAGTAGAGAATTTCCCAACGTCGTATGGTAGGAATTCTAAACATTCCTTTATTTTTAGCCAGATACGTAGTACTATTTCCAAAAACTTTGTAGGTTAAAAACTTCCATTAGAGTTTAGGAAGTTTCCGTGAACATTTTCTACAGTGTACGTTAGTGTACATTGGATGCTGATCCATTGCTGCGAACTGCAGAGGAAATTAATTTTCTGTCATCGTAACACGTCTACTGTTATATGCATAGAGAAATATGTGGCAATTATGTACTGGACCATATTATGTCCTTTGTGTTTGGTTAGTACATCAGGTACAGAATTTTTATAAATTTTTACACGTGTTTAATTAGCAGAGACGATACGCATTTCACAAGTTTAATAGCCTGTAAGTTAGACTCCATACACCTATACGTATTTGAGATTCAGCTAATTTTTCGGCCAGCTGCTGCGTCAAAAGTAGCCACTTTTAACTAAGCTCGAATATCATGCTTGTTTCATTACACATTATTTTTTTACATAGAATCGTAAAGAGCGTAAAATACAAAGAAATATACCATTTCAAAGATTACTTCAACTTATCACATGTTTAATACCTGCTTATACTTAATTCGCAAATTTTTCATACCACTAGTAATAATAGAGCACAAAAAATCCCTATAGTTATTTTCTCAGCAGACGACAAACATTCCGACTTTCGTACTTTTTCTTCAGTGTTTTTATTCTCGTTAATACGAAACAGTTTGACATACTCTGCAGCACACTGGTATGATAGTTAAACTGTAACACAAGAAGGAAAAAGTAATGTTAAAACATAGTCGATAAAAACACGAGCGTTATGTGAGAATGGGTGACGAGGCAATTACTGAAGACATATTTTTACCTACCGGGAGTTATGAAGTGGGTGTTATTTCTATCTAGCCGAGAAAACATTTACAGAACACACGTTCTATATAATGCAAATATCAGTTTTACAAAAATCGTTACTCTAGATACCATTCGTATTATACAGAACAATACTGTGGAATAAAGACAAAATTCTTTTAAACAAGCAAAAACAGAAGAATATGAGACAATTATTACCTTTTTGTGCTCCAGCATCCAAATTCCTCGTGGCCAGTAAACTTAGTCTGAAAGTTATTCTAACTAAAGTGATAGCACGTATAACATTGCTTGTTCTCAAGTATTCACAGGACAATGGAATCTAGCCTGTAGCCAAATATAACGCAAAATAGCAGGGTGACTGGAAATTATCTTTTTGCATCCCGTAGTATTAAGTTTGTGGTAACGAAATTTCCTTTCAGTCAATAGTGTTACGTTTACAGAACACAAACTTGAAACAAGAATTTTAACTCCATTAACAAAACTTCGCTTTGGTCTCTTGTTCGCAACGTCTAGCGGTCGATTCTGTTCTTAAACACGAGGAGAAATTCTGTGCCTCGTCTCATAAGTGCATATTAGCTCACAGTAGGGCTACATTTCTCTCTTTACTCTGCAGAACACATTCCTGTGGTAGCTCCTACCAATGCGCTCTAAACCGTGTCAGCTGTTTAAAGTGATATTTTTTCTAATGGAAACTGCCAGTCTTGGTCTTCCGTCTTAACATTTGTTTTCACTTGTTGAACTATGTCCAAGTGAAACGTGTGTTGTGCTAAACTGTATAGTTTTGGTTCTTATAGTTGTAATGTACGTTAGTTAATTTCAGTTTGTTTCACTAACACATGTAATGACTATATAGTAGTAAAGACAATAAAAACCAGCAAAACATTTAAAGCTAATAAATTATATTTGTGATAGCACAGGTCCTATTATTGAACGTAATGTAAATAAAATAGTCAACTCACCATAACGGCGGACGACTACTCATTAATGTCAGTTTAACGCTACTGTCAACATGTGTGGTGTATAGTTGTCCAATAGTAATAGGGCAAATGATGGAGACACAAAGACCTAAAGAAGTTGTGTTCCTGCTGCGGTCGATATAGGCAACCCATCTATAGCTTGCCTTTATTCTAGTAAATGTGTTAGAAATACTATTCCAAAAAAATATATTTATCTGCTACTTATGTACTTTGTGTTATATACCTCAGTATTCGTGTTCGTGTACACACAGTTATACTTGTTATTTGTATTTCTCTGAACCATATCCGCACAAAAATTGAAGAACAGGTATTTTTGTTTTCAGTGCACTTATATGTTAACCGAGCCAAGTGAGCAGTGGTAAACTACTAGGATCACATTCTGGAGGTTCGAGGTTGTATTCTGTGTTCAGTCGTCCTAATTTTGACATTCATAGTTTTCGGAATGGCCAGTTCCGGTAATGTACCACGATGAAGGCCACGATCGAATCCCTTTCCACTAAAGATGATACAAGCAACTTGATCGATCTCTAAGAAATGCACTGTCATAGATATGTTAAACATTATATACAGTATTTACTGTTGCATTCACTGTTGCATTAACCTAAATACCCTCTCCATCATTATGCAATTTTCCACTGCTCTTTAGCCACGTGTATTTGTGGATAGCTATGTCATTATTTTGTTAGTCCGCTAATTAAAATCTGTGCATAGCGGAAAGGAATCCAAATGAGTATAGCAATTAAAATTATAGAGCAGATTACTGAAATCTGAAGTAGCGTGTATTTAGTATGACTATACAGGTACTGTTTTCGCGAAAATCGGTTTTTCTTATTTATGAGTTGTTATTTTACCGAGAAACGTCATAACTAGAAAAACCGAAAGTTGCACACTCATATAAATAGAATTTCATGCAGTTACAGTTCGTGGTTACGTTTGTGATTATACCACAAAACGAATGTGTGACTCACTTTGTAGGACTGGGTGGGGTAAAAAATAGTCAAATTACTGCAATTGTAGGTAAAACATAAGGCATTTTGAAATATAAATTAACTGTTAGTTGAACTGTCAAAATCTCCGAGACTCTAAAGATTATTTCCTACTACATTATTTAAACACCTTAAGTCATATTGCAGTTATTAATTATTAAATGGTGTTATGTTATTTTTAATATCTGGCATATACTAAAAAAACAGGAGGACGAATGAACCATTGCCATTATTGAGAGGGACTCTATATAGACATGCATATGATAGACTTTTATCTTAAAAGATAAACGAAGCAATTATATTATTGGCTGGCGATGGAACGATGTGAAAATTATACTAGATTCCCCAAATTAATGTTTACACCATTTTAACAGGATTAGCAGAGAAACTGTTAAAATCAATCTGATAAAACTGCTGCTATAAGGATAACGTCAGATGTGTAATAATGTTTTTAACAGTTGGAAATATGCAAAATATCTTACGTCAACAGCAAGACGTCGTCTCAAACGCTGTATAACATAACGCCAAACAGTAGTTACGGTTCATATGGGAGTGGATTCACAGGAGTTAACAATTGAGTTTCTCATGGCATCCAGTTTCCGTGGCTTTGTGGTGTACACAGTGTTCTCCAGAGGTCTCTGCAGATTGGTGTCTAACGATATGAAATCTGGAGATCTGTGTGATGAGCCACCCCTTGGCGCTCCACGTCAGCGGACAAGAAAAACAGCCCAGTGCTTTCTAACAAAAGGCAAACCCCAGCTGTTGGTCCCCAACATAAGCACCAAGGTGCCCCAGAGGAGCACGTGATAAGAAGTATCTGCACTTCCACGCGCAATCCTTCGGTGTAGACATAAATAACAATTGAGAAAGGAAGCCCAGCCCAAAATAATTATATAACATCTAACTCCACTCTGTCACCTTGTTCTCCAATCATGTACACTGTTGTAAGGGTGGTATACCCCTTTCAGAAAAAAACAGCACATTGGAACACACTCAGCAGTAAATAGGGTTAAAAGATATATAATTTTTTATGAATTTACTGGGTATCAAATATGTTCCTTAAAAAAATAAAACTTTGATATTAATTTGGGTTTTATTTATTACCTTTTTTTATTATCGCACAAAATGAGAATCTATAATCCTAACAAAAAAATAAACTGTTCAAACAACAACACTAAAAATGAGTATTATTATTTGGTTACCCCTTTTTATATACATTTTTATCTTATTTAACTTACGTTTTTTACCATCAATTATTAAAAGGGATATAAGAGTTAGGGCGCACCCATACTTTTACATTAAGAGGTTAAACCTCACATACTCTATATTATTAAAAGGGATATAAGAGTTAGGGTCCACCCATACTTTTACATTAAGAGGTTAAACCCCACATACTCTATATTATTAAAAGGGATATAAGAGTTAGGGTGCACCCATACTTTTACATTAAGAGGTTAAACCTCACATACTCTATATTTTTTTTTTTATGTTGGGTTATGACCAAATCAATATTATATATTTTTAAAATTAATCCTGTTCCCAATAAGTTGATTTCATGATTACAATAGTAAACAAATTCAGTGAAGTTACTAAATGTTTTTAAAACATATTGAGGGACATTGAGGTGCAGTCTCCTTCGTCAGCGTCCATGCAGCAAGGAAGTTATAACACATTCACATGCCAAAAGTTTTAAAAGATCTGACCGAAAAGGTAGAAAGGCGGTGGTCGGGCAGCGACACACCACTCGTAGCTTAATTCATAGCACGGGCCGAGGTCCCATCGCTTGAAAGTAAGAACAGCCCGAGGTCACATCACATCAAAATGGCTAGGTCGTGTAGCCGGGGAACCGCACTGAACAAGATTAAAAGAGAAACAACATTAAATGCAACAAACATTTACCAGAACGACTTACCAAAAGGTAAGTACAACACTCTAACCAATGCGGTGAAGTATGGCTCTTATGCCATAATAAAGCTCTAAAGTCTCGCAGTAAATTTCCAAATGGACTACATTGTGTGGAAGAAAAGTTGTAGAAGACAGCTTCAACACATTCCCGTACGTATGAAAGTGACTGGACGATGTTCCCAACTCGCGACATGACCAGTCGGAAAAAAAATAAAACGGCTATATCGCAGAGTTAAATACAATATGAATTTTCATATTGCATTTAAACATAATAAACGCAATGACAAAAACAAATATAAGGCTTGACATAAACTAAATCACAATAAAGGTAGCAAACATGCATAACACACTATAGCCAGGAAAATCTCAATTTTGATACAAAAATTAACGTCATTACGGTACTAGCGCTACCACCTAACCTAGCGGTGGACAGACACAAATATAGAGACACAAAATTAACGTCATTACGGTACTAGTGCTACCACCTAACCTAGCGGTGGACAGACACAAATATAGAGACACAAAATTAACGTCATTACGGTACTAGTGCTACCACCTAACCTAGCGGTGGACAGACACAAATATAGAGACACAAAATTAACGTCATTACGGTACTAGTGCTACCACCTAACCTAGCGGTGGACAGACACAAATATAGAGACACAAAATTAACGTCATTACGGTACTAGTGCTACCACCTAACCTAGTGGTGGACAGACACAAATATTGAGACTCAAAATTTACGTCATTACGGTACTAGCGCTACCACCTAACCTAGCAGTGGACAGACACAAATATAGAGACACAAAATTAACGTCATTACGGTACTAGTGCTACCACCTAACCTAGTGGTGGACAGACACAAATATTGAGACTCAAAATTTACGTCATTACGGTACTAGCGCTACCACCTAACCTAGCAGTGGACATACACAAATCAAGAGACACAAAATTAACGTCATTACGGTACTAGTGCTACCACCTAACTTAGCGGTGGACAGACACAAAAATAGAGACACAAAATTAACGTCATTACGGTACTAGCGCTACCACCTAACCTAGCGGTGGACAGACACAAATATAGAGACACAAAATTAACGTCATTACGGAACTAGTGCTACCACCAAACCTAGTGGTGGACAGACACAAATATAGAGACTCAAAATTAACGTCATTACGGTACTAGCGCTACCACCTAACCTAGCGGTGGACAGACACAAATATAGAGACACAAAATTAACGTCATTACGGTACTAGTGCTACCACCTAACCTAGCGGTGGACAGACACAAATATAGAGACACAAAATTAACGTCATTACGGTACTAGTGCTACCACCTAACCTAGCGGTGGACAGACACAAATATAGAGACACAAAATTAACGTAATTACGGTACTAGCGCTACCACCTAACCTAGCGGTGCACAGACACAAATATAGAGACACAAAATTAACGTCATTACGGTACTAGCGCTACCACCTAACCTAGCGGTGGACAGACACAAATATAGAGACACAAAATTAACTTCATTACGGTACTAGCGCTACCACCTAACCTAGCGGTGGACAGACACAAATATAGAGACACAAAATTAACGTCATTACGGTACTAGTGCTACCACCTAACCTAGCGGTGGACAGACACAAATATAGAGACACAAAATTAACGTCATTACGGTACTAGTGCTACCACCTAACCTAGCGGTGGACAGACACAAATATAGAGACACAAAATTAACGTCATTACGGTACTAGTGCTACCACCTAACCTAGCGGTGGACAGACACAATTATAGAGACTCAAAATTAAGTTGCTTTTAGGAATAACACGTGTTACGATACTGACGTAGTTTTTTATTGTGCTGTGCATGTCACTTACAACTGAACATGAACTAAGTTATCTACTTTAGTTCAGAAGTAACACAAAGTTTAGAGTTTGCATTTTAATAAAGGACTATAAAATACCGTTTACACACTTAATACAACGGTAAAATAAATGATATGAACAAATGGCCAAATTGAACATAACGACAGTATTCGTTATATGTTACAGGTGCTGCCCTCGGAAGTCAGAAGCGGCAGATAAATAAATATATAATAAAGTATATTATGGCTTTACTACTTGGCAAACAAGAGTGAAATGAAAACAATATTTTTAATGTAAGAGATAAAGGGTATAAAAGACAATAACTTGCGTACATGTTCACTTTTGATTTGCACAGTTAAATAAAAATAAATACTTATTTTACAGATTAACACGAATTTTGGTATTCCGACTGGAAACAAGGAAGTTCATAAAGAAAGAAGAAAATAAAACGGGCTTTACAAAAACGTATATTGCTAAAAAAACAATAAAAAATTAGGTTAGGAGAGATCATGCCGTAGCATGGCTCAACATCCCTCCTCAAAAAGGAACTACCCCCGCGATGGTCAGCAACAAACAAAACACTAAAAAAAAGTAAGGATTAATAGTACTCAAGTTACTCAAATGAAATAAAACTAAATTAAAATTACTGTGTACTTATCCAAGAGATTCAGTAGGGTGGAAAAGTAAAATTACTGTCACAGTCCTCTCAGGTAAGGAGCGGGGAGCTAGGAGGCAGATAAGGAATAGGGTACACCCTCAGTCATAAAATGCCATATATATATTCTCCTGTGTCTAGGCCTGTGGCTATATATATATAGCCACAGGCCTAGACACAGGAGAATCAATACGATTGGTGCACAACAAAGAAAACATACATCGACAGAGAGATGAGATCTCTCAATGAAATAATTAACAACACATCACTTCAAAAGAACAACTAACACCACAATTATTAGTGAACTAACACCCATATCAAACCATACTGTCAAACAAAAAAAAAAATCCAAAAATATTTCCTAAAGAACAACATTTACAAATGCAAAAACAAAATTATCATCATTAGTATGCATGTATAACCACAAAGAAACATATTTTACAATTTTACACAAATAAATTCTTAAATACTAGTACTATGGATTTTTATTTGATTTTAGGCCTATAAGAGAGCAAAATTAAAAGACCCTATAAAATCTCTGGCGAATGGGTGATCAGTCCACTACCTAGATCCAAACAGGGCACAACACAAAATTTTACAACCTCTACAAGTACATTTCCTGTTGTACTTCTTACTTTACATATTTTATCTTTTACATTTGTACTTTACACTTTAATCATTTGTACTCCGGTGTACCTCAACAACAAACAAAATAAAATGGCGGGTAGGGTCTGCAGTACCTTAACACTGTCAAAATGCTAAGTAGCAAACTTTGGAAAAAAAAAAAAAAAAAAAGTATTTTTAATAAGAGATATGTGCACGCGTAACACAAACCCCAGTTTCGGGAATAACCATCCTGACAGTAACAGGGGTTAAAAACTGCTGGATCCTATAGGGACCAGACCAACGGAACGCCAACTTTGCCATTCTCCTGTCAATGACTTTACTAGTAGGATGACCTCTTAAGAACACTAAGTCGCCTACCTTGAATGGATTTTGAATTCTACCTGAATTGTAATGATCACGTGTCCTTTCGTGAGCGGCCTTCAAAATTTTAAGAACAGAAGACCAAATATCTGCTATATTACTAATAAATCACTTAATTCCCACAAATTGGACAATGGGCTATATGGCAAGTAAATAAACATTAACTTGAACGGAGTCGACTTGTGAGATTCATGTCGTGCATAATTGAAAGCCATCATTAGCCAATGTAAATTCCTATCCCAGTTCATCTGGTTCTTCGCATGAAAAGCAATAAGAGCAGAATGGAGGTTTCTATTAAAATGCTCCGCATGCCAGGGAGGAGGATTATACGGGACAGAGTTGTGTGTTTGATGCCAAAAGAGAAACACATATGTTTGAACTATTTTGCTGTTAAATGGGAACCATTATCAGAAACTATAGAAGCAGGAATGCCAAAATGTTAAAAAATATGTGCCTGAAGGGCATGAATTGTATTCAACAAAGCAGCTTTTCTCAAAGGTATTAACCACACAAATTTGGAAAATACATCTACGCATACAAAAGCATTATAATGTGCAGATTTGCTACGAGGCAAGGGTCCAACAAAATCGATAAACCATTTCTTCATTGGTTTCTCAGTTACTGCTGAAGTTTGGAATCCTAAATGAGTGTTTTGTGCTGGTTTGCTCATAGTGCATAGGGTACACATTTTTACTCTGTCTGAAATTTCTACAAACATTTCTTTCCAAATTAAATGTTTCCTGATTGCCTGAATAGTCTTGCAAGTTCCTATGTGCCCACCTACAGGAAAATAATGAAAATACTCAAAAATCATGGGTTTCAGAACATTAGGCAAAACTATATATTTTCTGTTGTCATGAGACTTACAAAATAGGACACCTTTAGACAGTGAATATGGTTTTTGCTCAATAACCAACTGTAAATTTTGAATAATAACTTTTAACTCTGGGTCTTGTTCCTGGTAATTCATAATATTATCAAAAGTCAAAGGGAATTCTGTCAAAAGATTACAACTTGTTAACTCTTCAGTTTCTTCCAACACCTTCGTTCCTTCAAACATGTGTGAGAGGGCATCTGCAACAACATTCTGAGTACCCTTAATGTGTTGGACCTTAAATTTCAAAGAGCATGTTCTCATCACCCAATGGCCTATTTTACCTAACTGATGTGGGTGTGCTAACAGCCAAGACAAAGCCTGATTATATGTTTCTAACAAAAATTCTGAATGTTCAAGATATTCGTGGAATTTATCAATACCAAATACAATTTATAAACACTCTAATTCATAGGCGGTAGATGATTTTCTTTCCTGAGGGGTCAAAGTACGTGAAGCATAAGCCACAGACTGACGTACACCATCTATTTCCTGTAAAATGACTGCCCCTACAGCCAAAATAGATGCGTCGGGTTGTAAAATAAACTGCTTGGAAAAGTCAGCCATTCGCAACACAGGAGGATTAGTAATATCATATTTTAAAGTATCAATCACTTTATGTTGGTCAGCACCTCACTCGAAATTGGAATTTTTCTTTCTTAACTACTTTGGTCCTTTATGGGTCTATGGAAATTGCCCTGACCAGAAATTTTATCACCCATAAATGAAATCTTAGGAACTGCAAACTTGACCTTGGTAGGATTTACTGTTAAATGAGTTGTTTTCAAATGTCAAAAGACATCTTCTAAATGGGTTCAATGTTCCTCAAAATTGTCAGGATAGGCCACCAAATCATCAAGATAATTGTATACAAATTTAAATTTAACATCATGAAATATCATATCTATCAGCCTCGTGAGTACTTGGGCACCTGTTGCCAAACCAAAGGGGACATATGTGAACGGATACAAGTTCCACTGCACACAAAAACTGATTATTTGTTTAGATTCTTTACTTAAAGGTATCTGGTGGTAAGCAGCATTTAAATCTACGTTGGTAACAATTTTGGCCTTACTAAACCAATGAAAGGCAGAGTGCAAGTCCGGCAATGGTACAGATTCAATTTCAATTTTGTTATTTTCGTTACGGTAATCAATAACCATGTGTGGTTTTCCATTAGGCTTAAGAACAAGAAAAGCTCGACTAGCATACAGTGATGTTGATTGGCCTATAACTCCTTTATTGATCAGGTCCTGGACCTGCGATCAAAGTAGCTCCATTTTTGGAGGGGCCAAATGATACGGATGACTTTTAACTGAATCTTGGTCCAAAAGCTTGATCTCATACGCCAGCATTTTGGTTAGTCCTAATTCAGTTGTTGATACACTGCGAAAATGATCACACAATTTCTGAATTTTATTTTGCTCTAAATCAGATAGATGACCAGAAGGGTTTCCTAAAACTTTAACTTCACAATCCACATTAATTTCAGAGGTGGTAGGAGGAACATGGTTACTAATAACAGGAATTTTCTCTTTTGGGGCAAATTAAAAAATATATATATGTCCCTCCAGAACATCTACAATTAGATCTGTTTTTCTCATGAAATCTGCTCCAAAAATAAAATCCAAACACGGCTCGTCAGCAACGTGACATTTTATCACCCAAGTAAAACATGAAATTTTCACCTTTATTACAGCACAACAAGAAATGGGCACTGTAGCTTCAGAAGTAGTTAAACATTTTAAATGGTTCTCTTCAACCAACCTGATAAGTTTCAATTCCTGTAAACTTTTAAAAAGTTCTTTGGAAATAATAGTTCTCGCATGACCAGATTCCAAAAATGAACTGATATAAACATAAATATGTAATACTAAACGTGGAGTACTCACTTTACGAACACCAACAACGTTTAGAAACTGAACACGACACAAGTCCAAAGCACTAGAATGCTCACTGTGAGTTTCAGGTTGTCCAAGCAACAGTTGAAAAAGGGTACAAATGTCAATCCTGGGAGAAATGTGAGCATTGTAAGAGTCAAGCAGTCGCTCACTTTTCCTCATCACTGAGCATGTTTTTTAATTAGAAACAACTTGCAATTACATGTCCAGTCCTTTTGCAATAATGACAGACAGGTGGGCTAGGATTACCACTGGAGGGACCTGGTTTACCTGTGTCAACATCTCTATGTACTTTATACACCTTTATAGTATATTTTCCTTGACCAGTTGGCATATAGCCTGTTGGTTTATTTTGTCTTTTGTCATTGTGTATTGCAAAGGTGCCTGATTTATTTGGTTACTGCCTATGAAAAGAGTTGCCTTTAAAATAAAAAATTTGGCTTTCCACGCATCTGATCCACATAACGCATATTTTGTGAATGAATGCACATCTTATTTAAACCTGCAAAATTTGTTGGTTTATCTATAAAAACTAAGCGGGTGCATTCCTGGAGTGCAAGGCCCTCAAAAATTTTGTCAACTACTTCTTGTTCACTTAGTGACAACCTTAGTACTATGGCAGCCTCTTTAATTCTACTTACATAAATTGGCAATGCCTCATAAGGACCTTGCCAACAATTGGAATGCTTCAACTTTAATTCAGTCAAAAGTCTGGTAG
Source organism: Dryococelus australis (assembly GCA_029891345.1). Classification (NCBI taxonomy): domain Eukaryota; kingdom Metazoa; phylum Arthropoda; class Insecta; order Phasmatodea; family Phasmatidae; genus Dryococelus; species Dryococelus australis. The sequence goes on along the minus strand of CM057002.1, from coordinate 89,313,446 downwards.
GAATAAAAAAAATAGGCAAAATATCTTTATGGTATGCGTTAAAAGAAAGGCGCTGTGCAATTGCATGTTGGGTGCATTCACTTAATGGTCCTTGAGTTAAAGGGAAAATAACCTTCAGCAACTGAGGTGCTTGTACTGAATTACTTTGGTGTAAACATACAGTGACTTTCAGGAAATCATCTAAACCATCAGTTAAAGGTATATCCTTTAACATTATTTCAAGGAGGTGGGTAATTTTGCCAAAAACAGTTGAGGGTGTTTGAAAAACACTTGGGCAACTACCAGGAGTCATAATGACATGGGGTACAAAAGCAGCTGTGGGAGTAGGTCCAAACACATGAGAAGTGGAAGGATAGGTAGGTGTAAAACCAGCACCAAGACTTACTATTGGGATTATGGATGTTGAAACCGGACCTGTAATAGCAGGGGGTGTGCCTAAAAGTTGGTTGTGAATGTTGGATGTAGAAGGACCTTGGAGGGTAAGAGAACTGATTTGATCTGATACCGTAAACACAGTTCTTACTTGTTGGGTAGTAGGAACGGCAGATTCATTACTTTCTGCCAGGTTAACAGCCTCAGAAAGCACTGCCACCTGGTCAATAACACTCTGCAGGTATGTAACCTGCAACTCAGATAAGTCCTCTCGAGCAGAATTGATGAGATTCCTGGTCCATCTGTCCTATTGAGCAAGTCTTTGCCTCATTCGTGCAAATGTTAAGGAAGATTGCTCGTCTTCCAAATTATTAACCAGCTCCTTTAGGGGAAATATTTTAGAAACACAAATATGCACTTTATGTTTAACGTCACTATCAGTAAATTGTGTGGGGCCAATGGGCAAGACTTCATGGGCAAAATGTTTCTTAAGTCAGCTACAGTTAGGTCAGTGGGCTGAAATCACATACTTTGAGCTCAAACACCAGCTCATTCTTAAGCAGCCACTCAGGCCAATAGTGGATGGAATGATAGTGGGCAAAACCAAACACACGCACAAAAAAACACAAAACAGAAGGACAACCAAAAAAATCACAAAAAAATTAACCTAGGAACCCAATCGGAAGCAGGCGCAATAAGGGAGGGGTGCTGAGCAAACAAAACACCAAAAGATCACACAGGGGCAGAGAAATCACTCACATGCAACAAGGAGGACCATAAAGTAAGTGAACCATGCTCTGCTACTAAAAATTGAGCCACGTACATGTAACAACAGTTTCTGTATTTGCACGTTAGTGTGTTCAGCATGTAACGGCCTTCGAACTCATCATAGCAGCATAGCCAGAGAATTGTGCCATCGCAAAATTTAATTTGCAGAACGCCTCTAGCATCCCGAAAACTGAATCATCGGTACCATCAATTTAGTTCACTGTACTTGCTCGTGTCTTCTGACCTGAATGGAAAAAATTCGGCGATGGTCACTTCTTCGATGTCACTGTCTTCGAAGTCGGAGCTGATGGGACTCTCTGCGAAACTGGGTGAGAATACACTATATCCTGGTGGCTGGTACGAGTTGACGGATGGATGAGGGTTGACTGGTGGTAGTGGGTTTCCTGATGGTCATGGGTTCGTGTCCATAGACTACGTTGCTCCTTGTGCCAATATCGTATGGATGAGATGAAGAATATTGCCTCATGTTTCTTCTACGTTGCTGATGATTTCTTCTGTACTTGATGACATGGCTACCATAGCAGACATTTGATACTTACAAGTTCAGAAATGAGCATCGGGCTCTCCTCTCGAAATAGCGAGGTGTTACTTTTTCCCGGAGGTCCTAGGGGATGTGCCTTATAAAACCAATCGAAGAGATTGGAGGGGGTGGAACGGCGGTGGTGGAGGCTTGCCGACTTAACACTCATTGGTCGGATCGAACAGATGTAATTAGCCAATGAGAAACATTGGCGGGGTAGAACGGACGTAACTAATTGTTCGATCAGGGGTGGTGGAGGGTAGTCGACTAAACACTGATTGGTCGAACAAAGTTTTCCGAAGATACCCGTGTCAATCATCCAATCGGGATGGTTGTTACGTGGTGGGGATGGAGCAAAGGGGACTAATTAGCCAATGCGAAACATTGCTAGGGGTGGAGGGGATGGAGTAAAAATACTAATTAACCAATGAGAATCATTGGTTGGAATCGAACGGATGTAGTGGAGGATCGCCGACTTAACAATAATGGGTGGAGGCGATGGAGCAAAGCGACTAATTAGCCAATGATAATTATTGGCGGGGTAATTGTGCACTTAAATATATATTGCAATGGATGGAACAAAGGTGACTAATTAGCCAATGAGAAACATTGGGGGTAGGAGTGGGGGTAGAGGGGAACATTGAGAGAAACTTTGGCAGGGGGATGGAGGCCTGCCAACTAAACAGCCAATAACAATTGGTGATAGTCTCACGAATGTAGGCGAACGGGCGTGAGATAGACAGTAACAAATATAATTTTTTTTAAATAAAATTTTCTTTACGAATTTTTAATTACAGTTTTGTTGAAGGAAATTTTTAGGAAAAAAAAGGAAAAATTTTAGGGAAAAAGGGGAAGAATAACCGTCGGGGTTAAAGCCTTTTTAAGAAAGAATGTTTTTAAGATTTTTTAATTAAAAAAATTACTCGAGGAAAATTTTTGGGGAAGAAGGGAAATTTTGAGAATAAAAAAGGGGGAAATGGCTGCCGGGATTATCAACTTTTTAATTAAGACATTTTCTAAACAAAATTTTATAAAAACAAATTTTTAAAGGATTTTTATAAATTCTAAAATTAAGTTTTTTAATGATAATTTTTATAAATTTTTAAAGAATATCTTATTTTTCATGATTATTTAATTAAATTTTTCGTTATAATTTTTTTAGAATTTTTTCTCAATTTTTTTGGTTTCAGAGGTTAACTGGGTCAAGGAAAAGGTCAAGGTCAATAACGTCCAAGATGGTGGACGGTGACTAACAAGAAGCCGCCGTGGCCGGCTTCTGCGCTCCTATGCCCGATGCCCTTGTCCCCAAACATACCAAATCACAATACTTGTTGAATGGTATAATGGAATAGCTTTATTATTTTATGCCGCCACATCCGTCCACACGAGCATAATCAAAATATACATAATATTGATGAGTCCTTGGCAAAAACACGTATTAAAGAATATAAAATATATAAAAAATGTATATTGTGGTGTGTTGTGAATAGAGGAAAGAGAAACGTGAAAAACAACCTAAACTGCGTAATATTCAATATTCTTTGATCATGCAATCCACAACTACCAAACATAAGTATTTCGATTCCACGAGAAGATTAGGCCTTTCATACAAATTGCTTTATACACATACTGCTGCGGGAGCATACAACGAGAATTATACTGGGCAAGACATTCCAAATAGGTTGAGATAAAATTATCTTATCTGATAGACGTGCATGCAAATATATTAATGAAATTTGCATGTAATATAATGCAATTTCTTACACTTGATGAGGTGTTCATCTACCATTTGAAAGAAAAAAAATAGTATTTATGTTTTTAAACTATCACCGTGAGTGACATGTGACAACCAAATATTTGAATAGTAGGTACAAGCCATTCAATGTGAGTAGTTCACAACTCTTATCATAAATCAGACAATTTCAAACACTACAAAAATATTACACATACACTAAAATTCAGACTATATTTTTACAAAGGAAAAACACATCAATTTAAAATTTCAACAACACATCATTTTCAACTTAATTAATTTTCTGTCAGCCATTCTGTTCATGATTTGTGTGTTATATGTGAGAAATTATTACTGAATTCATTTACTATCGTTCATTTATGATTATAGATATGCACAATCATCAAACAGACAACTGACTATTTAAGGACTGATGTCAATTTACTTCAATTGAAATGTATCTCAGGTTAGCAATAAACTGTTCGAGACTCCTGATTGTACACTTGGTAGAGAACTTCTGGAAAATTGTTCTACACATGTCATCTTAACTTCTCAATATGGAAGCATTCAGGCTTCTTTAAATTGAATTCATTAAAGTTTTATACTTTTAATGAAACTCACACTAAAAAGTTCTTGTAGTTGACGAGAATTAAAATTGAAACAGTTTGACGAACAGCAAGACTACTGCGAAGCTATCATGGACAGAGCTTACATGAAAGATCGACGCGATGACATAGCTCCAACACTCTCATCCTTCAGGATACCATCATCTCTGGGTTACGAGTGGGGAAATAACACGCCCACGTCTCCTGGGAAGCTGGACATCATCAACTCGGTCATTTCTCAGTTGCAGTGGTGTTCGGCACCAGCAAAACTTGGTGTCTAAACATAGCTTCTTTCACTTACAGCCATTTGCTGCCATGCCATCATGATGAAGACGCTTTAAGCTAAAGAACCATTTTTTCTTACACTATAGCATTCCTAGTGTTGTCACGTTCTAATTGTTATTTCAAAAACTACCTGAGAAAGCATTAACGAGTAAACTTGTTGCTTAAACTGTTAACTCTTACCACAGAGAATATATACTAAAAGGATTTTGAATTTAAATTAACTGTGATAAACAACTGTTATGAAGGATCAAAAGTCTTTCGTAGGGTTTGCTCATACTGTCCTCTATATCTGAGTTAGTCTATTGCTTGTGAATTGAAATAAACCTGACAATGTCAAAAAATTTGTAAACAACTATTTTTTAATATTTTTTTTTGTATCTGGATAGTGTAAAAGAAGTGAAATTTAAATAAGTAAACATTATGTTTCTACAATCCAAGTATCATAACATAGACAGAAAGAACTCTAGCCTCAAAATAAACAAATAAGTATCTGTACTACTACAACGTCATAAAATTGCCCTCGAAAACAAATAAAGAATAGCCAAAGGACTTTGCAGCAGAGATAAGTGACCTGGAAGCGACCATATATGAATGCCAGGCTATAGAGGGACATGGGAGACAAAACAAACAAAAAAATTAATCACCAAAGTAATTGATTTAATGGCAATTAATCCAGAACAGGGCGTCCTTTCCACAAATTAAATAAAACAGACCAGAGGAACATCGACTCAAAATAACAAAATACATGGGGTTGTGTGGCAACTAAAAATCCTTAACATTAATTTTAATTCCTTTTTTTATATATATATTTTCATATTTTTTTCATATCTATTCGTTTCAAATTGTTGTATTTCGCGACAGACATAAAAAAAACCTTAAATTGCCTTTACCAAAATTATTGTGTTCGCAAAATATAATCGTCAAGTCTTACATGCCCCCTCAAATAAAATATATAAGCACATTTTATACAGTATTGACATTCCAAGAAATCAAAACAAAAATAATCTCACACAATACTAGTTACCCGATGCTACTCAATAATTCAGAGATTTTACTACCGCGGAAGTGCGCCCCTTACAACACATCGTACAATTTGTTTACATTACCTATCATTACAAGAATTTAACAAATCAAAGATTTACTTTTGCCATAAAAGAACCTTATTATAAACTCACCGTAGTTCAAGCAGATTTGCATATGATTCATGCCATAAGAACCAAAAATTATTCTAAATAGTATTATTCTTCGTTTTATTTCGAAAGAGAATTCGGTGACTTTGGCAGAGTTTAAAGAAAAGCTTCAAAAGTGAAACGTTCATAGTGACTTAGCTGACATTGTGTCCAGAAGTAACGAAGCTAGCACGATTTCTCCAAGCCTTGACGTTGTCATCGGACGGTCACCGAAACTTAAAGCATGAGTGTAGAACTAAACTCACAAGGGGAAACTGGGAAAGTCGGGGAATTACGGGGAACTCGCGGACTTCCGGGGAACTCAAAGACCCTCACACTAAAAGAAAAAGCCACTCAAAAATTTGAATCGCGAATGAGTGCACGACCGAGAGTTTAGGGGAAATTAAAAACTATACCCACCAGGAGGGTAAACAGGAGTAATCCTATCCCCTGATGATAGGCCGAAAACACCCAAATACGCCAAAAAGATTAGCTATTACACTGTACTTGGCCCTACTCTACGTGATACAAAATAATTGTCTCTAAAAAACACGAACAAACTGCGTCTTGGTAGGAACCATCACGGCCACAACCCGACGAGACATCGTTATGGTCGCGACCAGTCAAGCAGAAGAATGTCGGGGAAACGGGCCAAAAGGTACGCCATAGCGGCAAACAACGCCGCAACGAAAAAGAAAATTTCAGAGTCGCCGCTAGAAGTCGTAGGCGATCAACCATCCACCAGCTGCCAGAGAAAGGAGCACGTTAACGTAACTGGCAAATTTGCCGAACAGAACAGTTTCAGAGTCGCCGCTAGAAGTCGTAGGCGATCCACCATCCACCAGCTGCCAGAGAAAGGAGCACGTTAACGTAACTGGCAAATTTGCCGAACAGAACAGTTTCAGAGTCGCCGCTAGAAGTCGTAGGCGATCCACCATCCACCAGCTGCCAGAGAAAGGAGCACGTTAACGTAACTGGCAAATTTTCACGTGCTCGAAAGATGTTATTTATGTGTAGTCAGACGGCAAGCGCGTGGTCACAAAGGACATTGGAAACACAATTACATCATCAACTACATGTGGAGGGGGTAACGAAGGACGCCGAGACAAAATAATATGGCAACGACGCAGCTTACTTCCGCTGAAACAAGTAACGAAGTGGATAAACCCGGATAAGTAGCCTCTAACAAGATTTAAGAAGTAGCTTTGGAAGTACAAGTCCTGGGCTGAACAGAAAAAAGAAACTTACAAAGGGTATATTCAAGTGATTAAAATATTAATACCCAACTATTAGATAGTCAGAAATATATCATAAATTCCTTTATATGGTCAAATACACTAAATGTCAAAATATATCAAATATTTAATAAAAATAAAACTGACAGAAATAAATGTCTGACCACTTATATTCCATTACTAAATACATTAGTGTTAAATAGTTCAAACCAGAATAAAGGTATTCTTTACTGCGCAAAATGACTTCAAATACTAATTAAATGAGTCTCAGAAATTAATTAATCGCCGCAATAATCAAATAATATAATCAAAGAGACAATAAATAATACAAATTCTCGCAATCGTAGGTAGTAAAGAGTGAAAACTAAAATAATGTCCTGAAAACAGCTCAATCCAAAGTTATTTAACGGAGCAACAAATAATTATAATATTAGCAATAGCAGTAACTGAACAAAATAGCAAAAATTAAGTTTCTCAAAAAGTTAAAAAATATAGTTTATATCAATGACACCATAAATTTAATTGTATCATTTATCAAAACTATAGTGACCTACTTTAAAAATAGAAGTGACACATTAAAAAAAAAGAGCGAAGTTCTATAAAATGGTACACTATTCAAATTGAGCTAACTTCCAAAATGAAGAACTAATAATATTATTTCTTTCTAATTAGTGTAATTATATAATGAATTGCGAATGTTCCAAATTTGATATAAATAGTATAATTGGTCCCAAGATATAACATAGTGGCCTAAAGTTCAAAATTGGCGCTTTTCTGAAAATACGTACCTGGCGTGATCGAAAAGTATTCAAGTTGCATGTGCTTACTAAGTTATATATGTTGACCTAGTTTGTTTAAATTTGGGTGTCTGGTTTAAATGTCATACAGCGTGGGAAGGGGAGAGAATGCTCTGATCCATAGAGTTAATTGTGGACTCGGGATATATGTGGACTTCATGCCCTCCCCCGCTTCCATTATCTCGTATAAAGGTTGCTATATGGTAGCGCAGCAGATACAGTTCAGCCGAAACATGTACTGTACAGTCGTGTCACATTCAAACTGGATAATTCATTCGAAGCACCTGCTGCTCACGTAAGTACAGCTATGGCTGTGACAGAAGCAAGGTGGACGAGCTCGATCGTTTTAACTCTCATTTTACTTTAAGTGTACTTCGTGGAATTATTAATACAACGTTTTTGTATGGCATCCATAGAATGATGCACTTGTTATAAGTAATAATGAAATATATATTAGGGTTAATTTATAACCGTAAAAGCAATAAATCTCTGCAAACTAAAGAAAGGGAAACAATACACAGTGTGATACATTTTTGTGATGAAGAAAAGAAGAAAGTCATGTCACTATTCCAGTAGATTGTGCTACGAGACGAGCCGCGGCTACAACAGGAAAATCGGAAAATTTAATTACGAGAACGAGACAGGAATCAACCATTGCGACGGAATCAGGAACTAAATTGTCATCAACTGGGAAGAAGAGAAATCATCAAAACGGAATATTGAATTGGACTGATTTCACTGTGGTATATAAAAGAGCCGTGCAAATGTTTTACACAGTGGATAAAAAAAACAATGTCTTCAATTGAGAAACTGCGATGTGCATTACGAGAAAAATTTAGTTTTGTGACAGCAGGGAAACAGTAAGGTAGATTCTGAGGAAAATGGAGTTCGGGTTCAAAAATGTCAATACTGGAGGCGTTACATAAAGGAAGGGGAAAGTGATAGACTTGAAGACGAAATGATTTTCGGAGTATATCTTAACGAAAAATGGACTCATCCAAACTACACTGCAATCCAATGTTGGCAGCACGAAGAGGTTCCTGTAGTATACGACATTAGTATTTCTACATGATATGTCCATATCTACAATTTTCGTTTTATTACTGGATACGTATCTTTGAAAAAATAGCTCGTTATTTAACTTCGCTAATCAAATATCAGGTAATTAACTACTAAACAACTGAAATTTACGGGGAGGGACCAAAAATGCTTTACAAGTAACATTTTCCGATCGCGGCATTTCATGGGAAAAATTAATCTTTACTTACGAGATTTTCGCGAATGCTTCAGGCAGCGGCCTGAATTTCTCAGTACTTAACTTATTCAAACAAAAATAGTTTATTCATCGGCTGTTTCCACGGCGCGATACTTTTTCCTTTCAACTTGGCTGCACCCGATATATTCACATTGTTGATTCCCGTATTTTGCTGGCTGAAGAGTTGAACACGTCACGTAAAATTCACAGTGGTGTTTGAATTGAGTTGAGTGGAGAGATTTGGGCTACCTCCTAAATTCGAGGACTTGAGAGCCGATGAAGATGACGTGAGATGAGCACGGAGCAGCGCCGGAATGCAAGTGCGGGAGAAAGGGAAATTCCGAGAAAACCCGCCTACCAGCGGCATCGTACGCCACAAATCCGACGCGCGAATTTCCGGGAGCGACTCAGCCGGGAATAGAACCCAGCTAGCCTTAGTGGGAGACGAGTAGTCTGACCACTACACCACCGCGGCCCCAAAGCCACATGATTCAGGCACAGAGTGAAAACCCGAGTGCTCGTACTTGAAGGATCTGCTACAAATTTACCTACATTTACTTATAGTATTACCTACATTTACTTATAGTATTACCTACATTTACTTATAGTATTACCTACATTTACTTATAGTATTACTGCAATAATGTACAAAATACTTGCAAAAAAAAACTCTTATGTGGCCTTCGTAACAAGTTAAAATAGAACGTTATTGAAACCAGAGGTAATAAATAACTCTCATTATTCAATGTCCGCTTGTACACAAACACTGGTTAGTAGACTTTCAATTGTGTGGTGGCGAGTTTTCCTTTGAGTCATTTTGAGTATTATTTCTCGTGTAGTTAGTAGCGTATCCACTGAGACCGGATATAGGTTCACGGCTATGCATAGTAACTTGCTGCGGGTGAGACATTTTCACTTTCTGAATGATGCACGTTTGTGTCACGACAGGCTGCTTCGCTATTGAAGAATTTGCAATGTTGCTCAGCTGCTAGGGTCACCGCTATGACTGAAGGCAGAGGCACTGGTCCAATTGCCACTTCTTGTTAACGAAATGGTCACGTGACCTGTTTTGTTTACAAAATCTACGTCGTATTTTTGGAAATTTGCGTTTTGCGTTTCGTCAATTTCGAAGATGACGAATTCCAAAATAAAAATTACGAAACCGCTACAATTTTAGTTTGGCCTGTTTGAACGGTTTAAATACATATATAGACGATGTTATTTAAATACATATATAGACGATGTCATTTAAATACATATATAGAAGACGTTATTTAAATAAAACATTGTGTATTGTACTCAGAATATTTATTTCACAAAGCAAGTTTCTGACATATTCTTGAAATAGGTATTTGCTCATGACAAAAATATTTGTTGTGTAACAATTTCACATTATATTGGTTTCATTTTCTTAATATTTAATTTTAAACGGCCCTCGAAAAACTTTCGCGAATAATTACTGTTTGTTTTAAGACTTCGTATACTTTTGATTTTGGAATAATAATATCAAAATAATAACAGTATGGCGTACGACACAGTTGAATGTAGTGGTGTTCCGACTGAAACTTATAGAACGCTAAATATAAATTACGAAAAACGAAACTCCAAACCAATTATAACACGGCCAGAGTTAATGATTCCCGTATTAACATATGTGCATAGTTACGATTATTTCATTTATTAATAAATCGCACTTATATCAATTTAAAATGTTTTTAGTAATTTGCTTGGGTAGCAGTTGTATATAGAAAAAAATTGTTTTATGACAAAGGTATTTTTTATACACATTATATAAAAGTCCGCATTTGAGAATTGCTTTTAAATTGCATGTTCATTAAAAATATATTAATAATGCATTTACCTTGTACAAATACTTAAAATATATTATTCAATATTTTGCTATTGAGCTCCGTGGTTTATTTCTTAATAATGTAAATAAATACATCTTTCGTACGTGAGGCTGACAAATTTCTTACGCGTCCAGTTTCTACCGTACTAATATCACGGGTGTATACATCTCCCATATGGTTGCTAGGTCTACTACGCATGCTAAGGCTGGTGCACTTTAAAATATGTTGAGGTAAAGATCGTTTACATTTAAGGGAAGCTAATTACCTCCACATGTAAGGTAAAATTACCTCTTAAATGTACAGTAAATTGACATAACAAATAAAGAGCTATTCCCTAATCGTACGGAAAAAGTACCTGACAAAAGGGGGGAAAGTCCCATACAAGTAACGGAAAATTAACTATATTTTATAATAAAATTATAGTAAAAAATATCCCGCAGTATTAGTACTACAAATTTTTTTTTATTACATACATCCTCTCACGAATAGTAACCGAAACAACAACACTAAAACACTCAACACTTGCTGGTAGGTGGGTGCAAGCCGTGATGCTCAGTCACAATAGACCTATGCGCAATCCATTACACCACGGCGACAGCGTCACAGCGATAGTGAATATTAGTGTGTTAAAGGATTGTTTCTTCCGCCCGTCCTCCCACTTTTGAGACAATGCTTAAGGAATGGACGCGTCGTAAGGTAATTTTCCCCTTTCTTTTATGGGATTTTCCACCGCTAAGTACGTGAATGTTTCTCCAGAGTGCGGTAATTTAATCTTACCCGTAAGGAAAACTATGTTTCCCATACAAATTTGCGAATATTATCTTGCACTTGCGAGGTAATTTTCCTTTCCTTTTTTACGGTATAAACATGTTAGTTCACTTAACCGTTCCTTTCGTACCATTTTAAAACCTTGTCACTTGTGGGCCGTACACGGTGAAACTGATTCACAGCTACTTAATTTGCCTACGTTCGCTATTCTCTTTGAAAATGTTAAGATGTTGATCTGCGAATGTGAAACCAGGTAAGGTTCTAAGCCGGAAGATTTTTGTTTTGAAAAGATTCAATTTGCCTCGGACTCACCTGGCGAACTCTGTGGCCGTGGTCATCAAAGCGCTTTGAACACAAAGCTCTGGGTTGGCGTCTTCAGTAAGTAACATGCAGGAATACTTGACATTTGCGAAAAGCCTTTGATGCAGGCTAACCTCCAATATCTTACCTGCACACTTCTAACGTATGTAATATTCAGGCAGGTACATAAGACTTGTACCATTTAAAACCTATATATATATATATATATATATATATATATATATATATATATATATATATATATATATGAATTAAGAGTTTTGAGATAAAAATAGATAGGAACACCCGCGAGAATCGGGTGTCTCTTGCCATACCTTTTGTAGGTTAATTATATTTATAAATGTAAAGAGTTCTTAGTAGAAGGATTATACAAATCAGACGCAAGGGCGTGGGGCGTCGGAGCTCTGAGCTGACCAGCCGACATTTTCGAATTTCCTTTTTCCCCTTAAAATTTTCTTTCCCCTCCCCCCAAAAACGATTAAATTGACCTATTTTTCATACAAGAATCCCCTTTTTCATAGAAAATTTCAATTTTATCGTTAAAAATCACCAAACCCCATGAAAATTGCCTATCAAAGTAACAGCAGGAAAGCAGGACTCTGGACTAAGGACTCAGGACCTGACACTGACCCTATAAACGTTGTCCTTTGACCTTTGAGCTTGAAAATAAAAACACGAGAAAAAATCATAAAAGTGAGCGGCTATATTATGTAACTGATCACTGCTGCCATATTGGATGCAGGTGACCTTGTCCTTGACCCCATGATCTAGAATAAACTTGAACCCAAAATATTCCAAAAATATCCAAAAAATTTATAATAGTCAGTTAGGATATTATGTTACTGACTACTACAGACATATTGCATCCATGTGATCTTGACTTTGACCTCGTGACATTATGACCTTAAACGGAATGTTTCCAAAATTCAAAAAATTCATAAATGTCAGCGTGTAAGGTAAATCCAGGAGATATAATGCGGCAGGAGATATGACGCAGTCCCAGAATTCCATGGAAAGGAAAGAGCTGATGCGCAGTCATCGTGCACAACAGTCGCCATTAATCTGCGGGAGTGTACGTTTGTGTTTTAGAGTAATTCCAGTTTTTTTTTTTTTTTTTTTTTTTTTTTTTTTTTTTTTTTTTTTTTTAAATAACTTTCTTCCTCAATTCACCATTGGTAAGTACCGTGTGTTACTTCAATTTTACTTTATCTTATATTTCTGTAATTTGAAGCAAATAGAGGTGTGCAGTTGCGAAGGGTATTGAATTCTAACCTTGTGTTCACACGCCGTCCCGTGCAAGTTCCGCCATCTTAAACCACAATTATGAATTGCATCGTATCTCCCGGGGTTTTGGCAGATACGACGCATTTAGTGAAAGGGAGATAGGACGCACAGTTAATTTAAAAAAAAAGTATCCTTTCGTATATCTATATACAGTAACATTCTGACGTAGAAGGTTATGTCTTGATATTAGTTACGTAAAATGCATGTTACCTTAAGTCATATTGGTTGATTACTTAAACGCGACTTAAAAATGGCATAAGGTCTACTTAAAGTAGAATGCCTTAAGAATGTGACTATTTGTTGTACGATGTAAAAACACACAAAAGACTAAAATGTAACAATATCATGTACCCATATGCGTAAATGTTATTTAAAAATAATAATATGCCCACGCAGTGTTTATGTCATATAAGTTAATTGAATGCTGAACCTAATAAATGAAAATCCAATTGGCACTCTTTACTGTATGTGCTCTAGCGAAAGTGACATTATGATAAATACAATTACAGAGAAACAAATGTCATTAAAAAAAAATTGTTCTCATGAAAAAGACAAGTAGATAAGTCCTTTGTCTGTGTAGTAGATACGGCCGTGAACATTCGCACGTTTTCTTCAAGGTTACACTGTCTGAATCGCACAAAATAAAAAGCGAAACTGCAGTCAGCTGTCTGCTTCTACCGTTGCACTATATGGCAGTCAATATTACACGGACAGCTAAGGAGACATGAGTCACAGACGTATGTGCTGTGTGTTAGTAATAGAGACAACGCTTTCTGTACTTGTGTCTGTAAGCACTTAGATAATTTTGAATTTACGTAAGTCGCAGGTCACACTACTCTGGGTGCTACTACGAAATTATTGTTCTGTCTTATAAATGGTAAAGTACATAGTCCTCTTAATTTTGTATAAAATTTATTTAAAAAAAAGATATTAGTTTAATAAATAATTTTATTTCCTTTCTCTTTTTTCCAGTTCAAATGGTTGAAAATGCCTACGACGTATGGACCACGAAAAAACAATCGGGTATCATGGGCACAGGAAGACTTAGATAACGCTATTAGTGCGATACTAGATGAAAAAAAAAACCATTAAGGAAAGCTGCGATGGAAAACAACATCCCGGAGAAAACAGTTGCGCACTAGATTAACTACCGGGCGTTTCATAAAGGGAAACTTGGTCAACCTCCATTGTTAGGGGACGATGTTGAAAAGAAGCTTGCTAGCCATGTTAGAAAGCTTCAGGCAGCAGTATTAGCTCCAACTAGGAAAAACCTTAGAAGAATCGCCTATAACCCAACATTTTCAATGAATAAGGCGCTGGGGTTCAACAAGGAAACCGGGTTAGCAGTCTGTGATTGGTACAAGTTTTTTATGATAAGAAACACAGAGTTATGTCTTAGGAAATACCAAGGCATATGAAATAATCGTGCAGAAGGAATGGGCAAGGAAGAAGTTAAAGCCTATTCTGAGCAATTGCAGAAAACCTCGACAGAAAAAAACCTGTTGTGTAAATCAGGTAACATCTACAACATGGATTAATGGAGTTTGTCATTAAAAATGAGCCTGGACATTTTTTTGTGGATGTACGAGGCAGCAAAGATGTCCATGTAAGAAAAGCAAAGGAAAGGAGTGAAACAGTTACTGTAGTGGCATGCTGTAACGCTGAGGGCTCATTTTTACCACCCTACTGCATTCTTAAGGGGTTAACAAGAAAGAATTGTCGGAAGAAAGTATGCCGCCTGGAGGAGTCATAACAATGAGGAATAAATCTGCATACATAGATGAACACATATTTATGGACTGGCTCGAAAACCATTTCATTCAACGGAAGAATGCAGGGAATTATCTTCTTCTGCTGCATCGCCATGGTTCGCATATCAACTCTTCAGACATATTTCAAAAATCTGTTAATAATGATATTTCGGTTCTGTGTCTGCCGAGCCACACGACGCACTACCTTCAGCCTCTTGATCGGGGCTTCTTCAAACCACTGAAGGCCTATTGGGCAGACGCATGTAATAACTGGAAGCTAAGTCATACCAGCATTGAACGTCACCACTTTGGAGTTTTCCTGAAGAGTGCTTGGTCTCATGCTGCTACTGTTGAAAATTGTGTTCCAGGATTCAGGGCTACAGGGATAGTTCTTCTAAACCCCTCAACCATTCCAGATTATGCATATATACAAGGATCTGATCCAATGGACCAGTTCCTTCCTGAAGAAAGTGACGCCTCCTTTGAAAGTGGCTATGACGACCCTCTTCCTAAGGAGGGTAATGGTATCCCACAACCTCTTCGAGCAGGTGTTGCAACATCCTACTCTCATTCTACCTTCGAACTTACAAATTGTCCTTCCACATCCACTGAATCTCCTTCCACGTCTTCTGCTTTCAAACCGATGAAAAATGTCACTACTTTTCCCGATTCTTCGCATCCATGCATCCCCAGCCAAGATGTGACACCAACCAAATTTTTAGTTACAGAATCTCCCATACAAAATCATGTTCCAGGAAAACCACCAGCAAGAAAACAATGTACGCAACTAGTTACCCATCCTGATGTGATAGAAAACAAGAAGAGGAAGAGAGTGGATGCGAAAAAACGTACTGCTGCAAAGGATGCCAAAAAATTAACAAAGGGCTCGGATAGGCCAAAGAAATGTCAGACACGTAAATGTACATCGAAACAATCTACAAAAAACCGTCTTGACTATTCATCTTCTAGTGAAGAATATGGTACTATCGTGGAGTTTCCTTCAAATGAAGTTAGTAACAATTTTGATGAAGACGAGAGCTGTGAATCTTTCGAGAACTATGCAGACACTTCATCAAGAGCAGATTGGATTAAATGTATAAAATGTAGTAGGTGGCTACATGAAACATGTACCATGTATGGTTTAATTTGCACCATGTGTTGTAGATTGGAGAAAAAAGAGCTAGAAAATTAACATGATACATGTAAACAACTACAAAAACTATTACCAATTTCTGCATATCTTCATCTGTTTTGGATTAAAATAGACGTTTGGTGTTTATGTGGCTAAAAGGTTCCCAACCTTTTCTTTTCAAACTTCAGTGTTTAAAGAGTGTGATTTGGAGAGGTGGTGAGGAGGTGAGAGAAGCATGTATATTTCTTTTAAATATTAGTAATTTTTTTAAGAACAGTGTTGTTTTGCTGTACAAGTAAACAAAATAGAAAATCTAAAGTTAAAGTCTATACTAGTTACAGATTAAATTCATTTCGGTCCGGAAAACCCTTTCCTATTGCAGCTGAGAAGTTTCACATTGTTAAGCCATAAGCCATATCTCCCACCCCATCACGGTCTTATCACCCATCCCTATGGCCAAAAAAAGGGTATTTGTATTTTTAAAATTTGAGTAAGTTGGTAACATAATTTTGTATTCATAATTATTTTGTAAATACACGAAACCCATGACTGTTTTTTTTTTCCCGGTGTTTGTTTTAGGGTAGAATTAATTTTGTATTTTTGAAAGTCATAGATTAAAAGGTGCGTCATATCTCCCTGGTTTACCTGATATTATGTTACTGACTACTACCGCCATATTGGATGCAAGTGACCTTTACATTGACCCCATGACCTTCAATAACATTAAAAACAAAAATCCAAAAGAAAATTAAAACATTATTAGAAATTATTTAAAAAAATTACAAGTAATTAAAAATTTTTAAAAAATTCTGACAATTAATTTGAATTTTTATTTCAAGATAAATAATTACTATTGGCCGCTCGTATTTGTGTAAAGAAAGGCTGCTACAGCTAATCAGGATTAAGTATCTCCGATATTGACCGTCCGTGATTCACGGGCAGACACATAAGATGTGTAACAATTCAGATGGTTCAATCACAATTGGATGTTAAAACAAAGTAGAGAAATATAAGTTTGCTCTCTGTTGGACGTACTTGCGTCCGCGCTTTTCTGAGCATCATTCGTTGTGTTTGTGTTAGGCGGAATGGTGAGTAGAGAATAAGTTACGTTTCTGGTAGCCGAGGCCGCGTGTTTACAAACTACGTTCACTAAGACCATTCTGACCCAATTTACACAATGGCGTATTTAAATACGCACGGGACTATAATATGTGGTTGTAAGGTACTCTGCGAGTCTCAGTGTGCTATGTCTTCAGAGGATAACTGATTCGTTAACCGTTCTACTGTTAGTTCCAAATTATGTCTACTGCTGTAGACAAACACTGTTCCTGTAGCTCACTCTTTGTGAGAATGAACAATTGTTACGTCCATTAAATTAGAGAACGTATAAAAATACTTATTTTTTACCTCAACTGAAACCGTGAATTAAAGTGCGTATGAAATTATTAATCCCCTGCCACGTTTATCTCCTGGAGTTCATTAAGATGTGTACCTTAATCAGATTTAATTAAACGCTTTTGTAGTTTCTAGCCCCGTAATTTAAGATACTTAGAGCCACAGGATCCACGTTTAGTGCTGTATTTCATCTATTTATTTAATAGAAATCGAAAGTTTATTTCATTTAATTTATTTGAGCAAATTATTTATATTCGAGTTACCTATTCATCTGCATATTGTTCAAATAAAAATGTTATGTTCTACTTCGTCCAACAAGAAATTAGGGAGGAAATACTTACACTCTTATTTGACAACTTTTTCATAAATAAAATAAATGTCTGTTGCTAAACTGTTATACATTCATACTACGTTCTGAGAAAAAACACATTCTATATATTCTTAACTGGACACAATCATCTGCATCACTGTTAAAGTAAGTTACACAAACACTATTTTGCTTAATTCTGTTGAAATGTAATTATTCATTTTTTTTAGATTTTTAATTTAAAGTCACATTATTTACACATCTGAACGCTCATTAGCACAGTATCGTTTGCAAAATCGATAATATTGAAATAATACGTTTGGTTTAGTGTTTATCCATGTGGTTTTGTTGTAATGAAAACAGCCAATTTTTCTGCATCCTGAGACTCTAATTAATTCATATACTGAGCATCCTCATCAAATATAACTGGTCGCATAATACGCCATAACATGTTAATACATTCTGGTTCGACCATTTAAATTATAAGAGGTAATGTACTTACTGGCTACAGAGCAGTGTGACAATTTGTGTTGGTGAAATCTAGAACTGATACATTCTGTTTACAAAATTAACAACGATCATTTCGAATTTCATTGATTTGTAAAGTATTAAATATCGTATAAATCTAAAGCAACCGCATTTTTGGCCAATGTGGTTATAGCATGAAAAACCTGTAAGTCGACAAAACGTGATGTAAAATAAATCAGAAGAAAATGTGTGACACAAAAGTGTAGGCTGAAACTGATTGAATAAGGATAAGTCACGCCTAATTGATCACTCTTGTATATCAGGAGATATAGTATGCTTCTACTTATGAAATGAAACTGTATCCACGCGATTCTAACTTTTATCATGACAAATGTAGAAATTATAGCATGGTAGTTGAATGACAATGACTTTTTATCTCCTCAGATTGCCAATTAATTATTACAATCTTAGAGTTTTTAATCCAATAGTATCAGCCGATAACAAGGAATCAGTTCAGTTATATGTTTTTATGCGCGGTTACGATAAAAAGTTCCATTAAGTTCGTTCACAAATGCGACACGAGTAAAGTGTAAATCGAAACTCGATTGGATATATGTCTATTCTGTATTTTAGTAGACTGTAAATTTGATATTTGCTAGAACTTAGGTAAAATTATTTAGGTAGGTAGATTATCATTCACAAATCTCATACGTAAATGTTTTTGTACTCTCTTGGCAGTGAGCATAAATGTTAGTTGGTGAATTAACTTTCCTATTTGTAGGAGGATTGCACAGTGTAGACAAAATTCAAATAATTTTGTTCTCCGGGAATAGAACACATGAATCTCGTTCTCTTCAAATTCGTTAGTTTCCTAAATACAACGACGATGTTGTGGTGCATATTCCGAGAACTCAGAAATACAAAAATGAAGCAGCCAATTATACTGCACAGAGCAGCGAAATGTCGTCACTCGCCAACTACGTGTTGTAAAGTCGTTCGAAAAATTAACTGTTGGTAACCTCTCAACCAGCCGGGAGACAAGCCAACAGTCGCTCCATGCAGACGCAAGGTAATGACTCGCGCAGCCAATCATGGAACTGCTACGCCCATTCGCTTCTTATCTACTTATCTCCTCTGTGACCTCATCGTCTTACGTAAACAACTTCGACACAGCAACATTGTAGGGTTGGATATTCGCCATCTTTGTATTCTAGTAGCTGTTATCATTTGTCCCGGTCCACACACGTGTATCCTTCACCGGATGGCATTTCTGCAGCCTCTGTACAATAAGTCCTGTAGAAAAATCATTAGAAAGGAGACCGACGCTTAAATGACTGTTGTTATGTAAAAATGAGACAACTTACTGATTGTGAATATTATGTTACAGATTTCACTTAGTTGAAAATATGCTTTTAGACTACACGAAGACAACAATGCCATTTTCCTTTTAAAATTAATACACTGCCAATAAACAAAAAATAATTCAATTGTCCTTCTGTAAACACCAATGTAAGACAGATTCACGTGACTTGCTGCCTCTTTAAAAAAATACATTAAGGTACTATTAAACTGAATTATGAAGAAAAACAGCAACAAGACCCAAGATGTTTACCAATAAAAGGATTAAAATGAAGTAAAATCGTTATTATTGAATATTTGATTGCGTAAAGAATTTTACTACTTATTGAATTAATAGGTCCTTATATCACGAACTCAATATACAGAAATTAAATTTTAATTGCTCTGACAAATGCTATGGACACTAGGGGAACACCTCTTTGAATTCGCCTGCGCAAGGTCTGATGGACTAATATTCGCATTGATATTCGTTGATAGGTCGTCTAAACTGTTTCTGGCAAAGAGGTCATGGGTTAAAATAACGTTTACGTTATGAGTTTGTGGGTCCTTTCTACATTATGTTTTACATCAGTTTCTTGTTTAAGCCATCTATTGATCAGTTCTCTGTTATAGAACGGAACATTTTTAAAGACAATAACTAATGTATTATATTTAATATTGCACTTTAGTGAGCGAGGTGTTGACATCAAATTTTGCAACCAAAACAGTGTTATGTATATGAAAAATATATATTACATTAACTTTGTAGATGGGAATTGAAGACGTATTACGTGCGAAGGGGAATATAAAAATACCTCCGTGTTAATATAAATTTGCTGCATATTTTCTAATGGCTCAGTTGTGACATTTTCCAAGTATGGACGTATTGAAGACTGCTCCTTAATGCCAAAATAACTATCTGAGTATCGTTTACACTCTCGGCTTAAGTGTATGCGGCACAGAACTAGGCTAGTAGTTAAAATCTCAGAACACTTGAAAATTTATAAAATTCTTTGTTATCATTGTATTTCACAACGAGCGACATAAGCCATATGTTATGGTTAGAACTTATGAAAAACTTTCGGTGGAAATATGTAATTTCGGCAGTGTCCACTAATAAAACTGAGATGCGGCAACTGTTTTATAGGCTGTTCACGGTAAAGTGAGCACTTTTCAAAGCCCTCCCAACAGGCTTTAACCACTAATAAATATATCTTATTGCAGCTCTGAGGCATTAAATTTTGAGGGTCGTAAAATGTATACACTGTGTTTATTGGCCACATTGCAATGTTTATATTAAAAAGTGGCAGGAAGATGGAAATTGGATAAAAGGAAAAATTGAGAAGGGCTGACTGGCAAATTGTACTGATTACACGAGATTCTCCTAATGTTCGATTAATTCCTACTGTGTATATAGGTCATAATTGCTTCATTATTCTTATAATACGTGAAGTTTGTGTACCTACGACTATATCAAAAATGTTAAGTAATGCTATGCAAGCTCGAAATTTTAATTACCGCAGGCCTTCGTGTTAAAAACAATATGCGTATGTATACATTGTGTAGGAAACTTATAATGGGAGCTATTACACACATATTGAATGAAGAATAGCGATCTTATAGTGTGATAAATGTACCACAGTTCGATTACCGACCAGAGTTATGAACCTATTTTACCGAACTTTGTACGCTTTTTTCGGTATGTTTTACATACTAATACGTACGTGATATTAAGATGTATGCAATATATATTGGTTAGGCATGTCATGGGACTGTGGGTTCGAGTCCTGAAACAATAGAAATATTGAGTTTTGGAAACCTGTTTAGCGATGTTTGTATATAAATTTCTCTCTGTTTAGTATTCATGAGCAACTGATATAAGTCTGTAACTGTTAGGCATGACGCAAGGACCTGTGTTCGAGACCCGAAACTATTAAAACAGTATTAATTTTCTCTACCGAACTTAGAAAATATTAGACGACATTTTTCCGAGCGATGTGTGGGGAAATTGGTTTTAAAATATGTTTAAGAATACAAGACACATAAAAACTCGATAAAACGGTAAACGAAAATGTGAATCGATAGATTAGCGTTATAATTGTAACATGCCTGACGCGAGAATAAAATATTTATAATATAACTTGAGGTCGAACTTTGGAAGAGCGTTCGTTAAAAAAACAAGTATAATATAAATAATAACTTTCATACGGGGTATAACTTATACCTTGCAGAGGAGACGAGGTGGTTAGTCTATCCGCGCCCCCCTTGTTTGATAATGATGGTGTCGTAAATAAATTCGAGTAAAGTTCACAGCTTGTATAATGACCTTAGTTTTTTGTGGATATATGCACGTGGCTTTTAGAATGTGCACCTGTACACACGTACATACTATATAATAAAGTTAAATCGCATAAGTGACGATGGTAACTGTGTATTGTTTGAAGATTCCTGCTCGTGTGAACAGGATACGGGGGTTGTTGCAATGTGCGGGTATGATATGTGGGTTTTCTCGGTGTTTTCCCGTACCTTACAGAATATTATTACAATTTATCTCTCTCTAGAAATTAAGTGGGCTATACCAAGTTCGTTAGGGGATGGAGGTCTTAATCAAATAAAATTATTAATTATAATTTCCTTATTTTATTTACAGTAACTATAGCAAAATTCACTGAACTCAAAATCTAACAATAATTAATATCACTTACTGTTCACAACTAATTATTCCAATTTAGTGCAATTTAAAATTGCCACAAAGAAATAAATAAAATTAAATAATTAAATATCAATCCCAATAGACAGTGTATTAACCTATTCAGATATTCTGTAAAATATGTGTCCGATTGACAGTTCGAATATTTACAATAAAATCCATATTACACTTTCATTCAGTCCTACTTCAGTTCAGTCCATGTGTATATAGGTCCTACAGTCGCCAGTCGCAATTTTCTAGAGTCCTCCAAGCACCCTCGCGCACAGTAGGCTTCACTCGTCGGTTTCGCACCCTCTCGTCCATTCACGTCACGAACACCTCACTGGCAGTCGTCCCGCAATCTCCAGTCGTCGTCCACACTGTACTTCACTCGCGCACACTCGGCCAGGCAGCCTCTGTCAAAGACTGCCGGCCGCTGGGTTGCGGCAGTATATAGTGTGTCTTAGGCCGTCACCTAGAATATTCCCCAACTCGCGTGATGCGTCGCGGAAGGCTGAGTTGACAGTCAGTCTCACCAGAACATTCCAGTCTCACCAGAACATTCTTGCGTCGTCGCCAAATTCGTCGAAACTTCCAGCAGGAGAGAGGGGCCGTGGCACAAGTAAGGCGCCGAGCAGCGCGACAGCCCGACGGGCCACTGTCCATTATTCACGGGTTTCCCAGAAAGGGATGCAGGAGGCCGCGAGTGAATTATTCCAAGAAGAGGGGTGGGTGAGGAGGACCTCCGATCACAGCGCGGGGCAGCTGAGTCGGGTCCAGCTACAACAGGTAACAATGGGTTAGGTTCCTCTTTGACTTGGTTTCGTTTATTGTATGTGTTTTCTCCCTGAACTTGACACTGTAAAACAACCTGCTGACTGATATTTTGTACAGCAAGTTCCTAGATTCATGATCCCATCTAGCGGAAAAAAGTGCAATTTTCTGTAATTTTGTTAACAGATTCCTCCATGCCCGAGTAAGTTTACTGCTCCGAGTGTTGCATTGTAGCTAGACGCTCGCGAAAAGACATGGAAAAAACATTTTTTCATCGCATTTCAGGTACGCCACAGGTGAGCCGTATTGATAAGTGTCCATATTGTCAGAATAATTTTTAATATGGAAATACGGTGGTGAGCGCCCTACTCACTCCAACGCATTTGTAGGGGTGATAAAATGGATTGTATTGTAGTTTCTTGAATGGTTAGTTCTGCATCTACCTTATGTCTGCATGGATTCTTCTTTAGTAAGCCCGATTTGATATTCTGTGGAATGATGGATATCGTGGTTTACACAGATTATTTTTTGCAACTGTTTATTCGTGGGGGGGGGGGGAGAGTAGTTTAATGACTCAAATTTTTTTAATTGATAGCATGTTTAAAACCGCCTACGTTCATAAGCAAATGTGTGTTTTTAGAACAGGGTGTAAGGAGACTATACCGTTCTTACTTCGTCTCCAGATGTGATTGCTTCCTATGCTGAACATATTATTCCGCTTCCCCTCAAACTTACTGTGTACATGTCTTAACCATGCACATGACTCCACGACTTGCGATGGGCTGTGTATTAAACACTTATAACCATGGGGAATAATATATTTTTTACTGGTATTTTTCTCATATCAAAAAAAAAATATTTTTTTTCCCCACAAGTATATGATACACAGCTGTTTTAGAAATCAGGTTATAATTTTTGAAGACAAAAATTCTTGCCAAAAAAATAATAATTTTACTGCAGCTAGCCAGTCATATTCACCTGTTGTATGTAATTTTTTTTGTTTCCCCTCTCCTCTTACCCCCCAGCAAGCTACTAAAGTAGCCTTCCCTGGAATGGTCGTCTAAGCCCTACCACAACGAGGTGAGATCTTATCACAAGTTAAATTTTCTTTAACCATTGTAATCATGTGGAAGTGGTGCATGCCATCTTCACAAATACATCGCTTGTCGTCCATCCACACGTGTCAATTTATTACTGCTCTCAGAATACAGTTGCTTTTTGTGTGATTGTATAGTGCGGACATAACTCGCATCATATGGTGTTGCTCCAGAACAGATATAAAATCGTCAAAATTAATTTTTCTTTGTACCACACATGACTAAATACCTTTTGCTTGTTTGGAGACTTTTCCTCCGCATTTGTACGTTTCCAGTTTTGCATGTAAATCCCACGAATTCTGTCATAATGTTACCACCGCACTCAGACTTGCACTTGCCAACCACTTTCTTGTGTGTGTCAGAGTAGCAGGGGTGTGTGGTAGGGTAGACGCTGGTGTCAAATTCGTTTTTAAATTTGGGATCGCTGGACAAATGTTGATAAAAGTCTAACAGGTACAAGTCGGTGTCTGTATACAGAAGTTCAAGATCATCTCCGTACCGAGCCTTTCCTTTACTACATAGTAATGGAAATTATACATTAAAGTATTTGACAGGTCAAGGACAGTGAACCCTGCATAGATAGGCTTATCAATGAGAATGAAGTCATGCTGTAAATGGAGGAGAAAAATATATTCTTTGTATACTGTCCTGTCTAAGAATGTTAGTTCTGCTACCAGTTTTTTAAGTCGCTTTTCACTGCACACTAGGCGTTTTCTTTTATTTTCGATAAGTTTTCCAAATGTTTCATTATTCGCCAATTTGAAGAATTCCTTCTCAAAGTCGTTGGTGGTCGTTTGTCACTTCGCATGTTGAACTCGATGTAGGGTTTTGCCAGGGACTTTGTTCAAATGCAAGTACATGTTATATTTTAGTAAGCTTCAAGACATAGGCGATGGCTTGTTTTAGGTTGCAGTAGTGGACAATGTATTTTTTCTTGTCTTCCGGAATCATCAGTTTCGAATACTTGGAGCCAGGTGGAAACTGGTTGACGGAAAGAAATGGCAAATCACGATGTTCTTCGCGCAGGGACATGGGGTACTCGACATCCACCTCAAGAACAAGTTGCCCCGTCGCCTGGAATGGACATGACGTCGATGTTGGTGTTGACCCATCAGAAATTACGTATTGGGAGCGGTATACTCATAGCCCAGCCGTACAGGTTGTTTGCATTGAGGTACTGCACGTATGTTGTCGGCATAGATGTTATTTGCTACCGCATGATTTTAAACGCACTGGGCCACTCCACCACGAATTTCATTTTCAGTAAACATATGCACGTAATAGTACGTTAGAAGTTCCAGCTCGACCACTGTCACATGCAACATAGCATCGAAAGCGAACCCTGGAGCCCTGATGTAGTGAATGCAATCGAGCTTGTACGTGGAAATGCAAAGTTCTCTAAAGTTCTCAAAAACATCGGACAAGAGGAGCACATCAGTCTTCAAATACAATTCTGAATATGTCGTAAAACTGTCACAGTCGAACTCTTGCCATACTGTTTGGGCGTAAGTATAGTCTTCTTCACTGATTCCCGGGTCCGTCAGCTTGTTAAAGAAAGCGTCTTTAGGAGGTAGCTGTGACTCGTTCAGCTTCTCTCACGAGTCGACTTAATCATAGGGGAAAACGCCTTTGCGTGTGACGAGAGGTAGTTGGTTGTGGGTGAAGAATTTTGCAGAGTTGATTAATTTTGAAGGTGGTAGGTACTACTCAGCCAGGGATGCCAGATTGCTGGTCATGAAGCGAAAGGTGTCCATAAACTGTATAGAAAACTTTTCTCCCAGTGATTTCGAGAACGTGATTAATTTTTCCTCTGTATGTCGGATGACGAAGATTTCGTTATCGTGGTAGTCGAGATGTTTGATAAAAAAGTTTTTGTCGTAGCTGAGGTTGTGAAACAATACAGGTTATTTTTTAGGGCCGCGACGCTGCATATTGCAGCTGGTGCATGCAGGCCCTATGTATCGTCCTGTGAAGTGACAGTGTTCCCTTACTTTATAATTTTCGTGTGTGAACGGTGATTCACGGTAACAACATATTATCGCCTGTGAGTGGCTTGACATTTCTGTGGGGGTTAGCGGTATCATTTGCTTCTGATAATAATATGTGTAGGCATCGCTGTGATCCGGTTATCAGGTCTGAATCGGCTTGAGTATTGCCTCTAAATCCGCATATACGACTAATGGTAATTTATGCATGTGGTGGTAATTCTTTAATTTCAGAAAATGACGGGCTACAATCCTTCTCTGACTGCGGAATTTCAACACGTAGTGGCGCATTTTCCTTGCAGTATTTTTTTGTTTTTCTAGACACTGCTGTCCTGTAAGCCCAGATTCCCTGGCCTGATCGTCATAATACTTGAAGCAACGCTTTCATGTATGGATCTTGTGACCATGGGTTGTCAACTGCGATCTTACCAAACGTTCTAAATTCGTCATGCAACAGTAGTGAGCGTTCTCATCTTCGGTGGTGAGGAGAATGATGTCGATGTGCTGGTCCTTTTCTTCTTCGGCTACTCGTATGGGATACATTTTCTGGTTCTCGCCTATACCATAAATATTGACAGACACTGACGCATTTTTTCTCGAAAACTGTGATATGTCGTAGTTGTGTAAGGAACTCGAGTCCTGAAAAGTCAAATTTGGTTTCGAGAGCTTTGTAGCGGTGGTCGATTTGCTGACAGTTTTTCCCTTCTATAAAACACGCTAGAAAGGCCCCTTAGAAGCACATATGGTCGTTTGTGTTTTATGGGTTAATCACAGCCTTCTTGATATTCCTAGATTCTCGCAAGTCAATGTAAGACGAGGCTGGAAGAGTGTCCAGCTTCTTTATTCGGAGCTGCAGGTGATTGACTGACGACAGTGTCCACCCCGAATCACGCTCTTTGTATGCGTCCTCCTCTTCACATATTTTTTCCTGAGCTGTTTCCTACCACCTTCTCAATATCGCTAGCCTCGAATACTGCTACATTTTTTGTTTTGAAATCCCGCTTGTCGGTAACTTCAACGAACGGTTCTGGTTTCGTATAGTTGTACTCAAGCCATACATTAAATTTAATTCTAACCTGCTCTCGTTCTTCGTCGGTGAGCTGGTCAATTATATTTTTCTTCATGTGAGCAAAAATATTACATATATATTTTGACGAACCATTTACGTTTTCAGACACGTATGTCTATAAATTACGTCGGAAAGCAGTTTCAGCTTCTACGATACCATTGGCATTAACATTCCCAGACCTAGCAATGATTCTTGGACGCGACGGTCGCTGATACGAAGGTGGATTAACATCATTAAACCTTGGTTTTTGCAAGATGCACACTCATACATTGTGGCGAAAGAGACTGTACATGAGTGATTTTGGTAGGTGAAGATCCTACAGTTTTGCAGGTTTTCGCATGTCTCTGCAAGTTATCGCGCCTAGCAAATGACAGTCCACAATCCGTGAACTTGTGTACTACTCGATCTGTATCCATCGCACAGCACTACTTCTCGTGTCTTCGTGCATCGTAGTTGAACACGGAGGTTTTATCGCAGAAGCGACATGATTGACGATGTAATGTTTCTGTAGATTGCACCGATGTAATTGAAGATGCCGACGAGGGTACCACGAACGATATCGATGGCGATATATGCAGCTCATCTGGGGCCTCTGACTGTACAGCCAAAGACGAAGTCGAGACGTTGCTTGCAGGAACACCATTAAATGCACGCTTCAACTTGATCTCTGCAGGGAAAAAAACTAGCAGAATTAATACATATGATAATCGAAAGGTATACGGGATCTGTATCATACAGAATGGAATATACTTAGGTATATTTACGAGCATGAATGATAATTCCCTACACAATTTTATAGAAGGGCTGGTCATAAAAAATGCTTACCTGTCAGAATGCTAAGAAGGTCAGGAGAGAGAAGACGATCTGTCACATCAAACGAAGAACTGATATGATGTGCGAATCTGTCCGCCTTATATACCCTCAGAGCCTGATATGTCACGTGAGGAACAACCAATAATGAACTAGCAATGTCACGTGACCGCCAAGTGACACACTTAAAATTATATACAATGAATGAGCAATGGTACGTGAGCGCCATATGACACATGCATAAAATATATTATACTCATACATACTGGGACCAACGACAGCAAAACTCGTTCACCTGTAAGGTGAACTGTACGTGCAATACTCCCATGTGGTGTGTTGTGATTTTAATTTAGTTGTTTGTTTTCAGACACTGATAAAAACTAAGAAACACTAACGATAACTATACACATACACGTACCTACACACACACACACACAGCTAAACACACATCTACACAAAGAGCCCGAAATATTTCAAGCTGCAGACTGACTCCTGTCGTTGAACAGACTCCTCTAAAGACAGACCCCTAAATGACTCCTAAACGACCCCAACATGACCCTAATGACCCCTAACTGACCCATAAATTGCCCCTAACGACTCCTAAATGAATCCTAATGACCCATAAATGACCTCTCATGACTCCTAAATGACTCCTTAATGACCCCAACATGACCCCTAATGACCCTTAAATGATTCATAATTCCTCCTAAATGATCCCTAATGACCCCTAAAGGACCCCTAATGGCCCCTAAGTGCAGTGCCTTCGGTGATGATTGGTGAATGATTGGTGAAAATTGGCGATGATTGGTGAATGACTGGTGATGATTGATTTAATAGTGATAAGAAATAAATGTAAACAAAGATGTAGAGTGAAAGACAATATGGAATTAAATAGAGAAACGAAACAACAAAAATGGGAGGACTCGGAGAAAACCTATGGACTGATACAGAGAAAGAGAGAAATGAAAGAGAGAAAGAGTTGGAATGAGAGACGAGAGAGATGGAGATAAAGAGATGGAATGAGAGAATGAAACAGAGAAACGAAATTACAAAAATGAGGGGAATCCGAGAAAACCTATGAGCTGATATAGAGTAAGAGAGAAGTGAAAGAGGTAGAAAGGGATGGAATGAGAGAAATATATTTAACAAGGAGGCAAGAGAGAGAAACGAAAGAGAGGAAGAAAGAGTGACAAGAGATGGAATTAGAGAAAGATACTGAATGAGGGAAGCAAGAGAGGAGGATATAGAATGATAAAATGAATGAGGGAGGCAAGAGAGAGAAACGGAAGATTGGGTTTGGAAATGTAGTCGAGAGAACTTCTTGTTATACTCTATGTATATTTTCGACACAACATAATTTTTTTTTTCTTCAAATTAAAAAAAAAAATTTTAAATCGAATAAAAATACAGATTTACCATTTGACATACCCTATGCCTACAAAACCAATGTGGCTAACAGAAACATACATATATACTTAAAGAAAATTAGTGGACGTAACTGCCGGGCACCTTCGGGTAAGTTCGACAAACCCGAGTCGAAGGCTTCCGAGCACCCCTGAGTCGAGCCGAAGATTGCCGGGCTCGCCCGAGTTGAGCCGAAGACCACCAGCCGCACAAGCTGCTGCGGCTTCCATTTTAAATACACTATGCCAGACTTCCCATAATTACACTACTATTACGTTATTGAAAATTAAGAATAAATCATTAATTAACATAGAGTAAAGAAAAACCAGTTGTTACGACCTTTATTAGACATGAATGCAATTCCTAAAAACTCTCTGCCCCTCCTCCAAGTGCTTCCACCCACCCTCCTTCCCATTTATGACAAAGAGTTAAAATGATGACTCTCATTAAATCGCTTGTATGTCCGCTACAAACTGTCGTCGTATCAATTAATTAATTTTTTCGATTTCATTCGACAATAATATCTATTTAACTTTGGTTCAGGCAACATGTTCTTTGATATTGATAATTAAGGCGTTATAAAATTACAAATATAAAAATATGTTTGTTTTTTCAAGAAGAAACATGCACTTTTCTTTATATAGTTTTTTAAATAATTGAAACACCCAAAAATATTTCAAACGAAAGTTTTAGCAAACATTTAAACATTTTAAAACAGTGTATGCTTTATATAGGGTAGTTTATTGACGAGGGTTGGGCAGGTGTGAAAGTGAGAGTCTGCGTGGCGGTTGTGGCTCTCACACTTCCTCCATCTAGCCCTTCCTTCGTATTTGTGCTACTTGGGCTACTATTTACATTCGCTCCAAACTACATTCAATAACTAACGCTTTTGGCGTGATGTTTAAACCAACAAGTTTTCAATAAAAACATTTTGCTATATTTGACATTGCTAAAACATAATAAATGTTGAAAATTGTCCATATAAATTTATTTTATTTGAATTACGTAGTAGTACTTTCTGGTTCGGGGAGGGGAAAGGGTAGGAATACCCGCTCTCTGATTATTGGCTTCCGTTATCCACCGTCTAAGGACCCGCCGTGTCTCGGATCACACACCCACCTCACATATGAATGTAAAACATGAAGTTTAGACAGATGATTTTTAGTTATTGTGTTTTTGCCATACTTACAAATTATTGGCTTCCAAAGCCAATGCTGGCACTAATCATAAAAAGTAACTTCAATTTATTAGTTAAGATTGAGAGAATTAAAACTTCATACACCACTACAATTTTTACAAATTGCAGAACAACTCAGACCAGAGTATCTGCCTGCATCTATAATAGTTACCACACACAGTCTGAAAGCTGCAGGAAACAAGATAGAGAAGGACATCGGTGGCAAAGGCTTTGGTAGTGGGAATACGTTTTAAACCTTTCATTTTATTCAGTTTTCCGTTATATATTTATGCCTCCAAACCCATTCTGTATGGAGGTGGAAGTTGATTTCCAATCCAGTGCTGCAATAGATGTTGGTAGCATGCAACTGATGTTGATGGAAATTTCTCATAATGTTCGATATTTGAAATCGAACTGAAGAAAAAACCAAAGTAATTTCTTGACCTGTAAAAATGTACATGGTAAAAATTTTGGGTACATGAGCAGTAGACGAATATGCGGTCTCCCTCATCTTCAGTCTATGTTGCTAGCCAGTGACGCCATGTGCGGTGCTGGAGTTCGCGGAATTAAGCGGCCGTTTTACCTCTACATTATTGAGCACTCTATGACTGCGCATGACTATGGCCGCCTGATTTTCGCGATAAGATTTGTGCTAAGAATAGACACGAACAATTCACGTGCACACAAACAGGAATAATTTGGCTATTGCCGGCTGTTTGTGTGAGGATACATTATTTTGTTATTTGACTCGGCCTATCAGAATTAAGCTACTCCTGCAATTAACTTCCGTGATTGGCTGGCAGACACCTCAGACGCGTGAGATTTGAAATCATCCAACCAAGAAATGGTTTTCGAACTAACGTGTTTTCGACTACAACTAGTCATAGAATATTTTCCATGGCCCTACAAGGCAAAACTGTCAAGTGGAATGATATTACGGCCATATACTGTCTATGTAATGTAAGCGCACCACGCTGCCTTTGAATTTTTTTTTTTTTCATAGCTGTGAGGGCAGTATATTTAGTCTGTAATTACGACGAGCGTGTCATCACAGAGGGGTTGTCAGGAGCTGTCATAGACCTCAGTCACAGAGGAGAGGCCCTCCCAACAGACATTAACCGCTCATAAATATATCTTATTGCAGCCTCAGGCATTAGATTTTGGGGTGGTGAAATGTACACATTGTGTTTATTGGTCACATTGCAATGTTTATATTAAAAAGCAGCAGGAAGATGGAAATTGGATAAAAGGAAAACATTTCAAGGGCCTTAAAAAGTTCTCACTTCTGGAAGCCCTCTCATTTGAAATAAGAATCATAAAACATATTTCACTTTGGCCTTAGACGTTAACTTCCGAATGCGGCGGAATATACACACTGCGTTTATTACTTACACTGCAATATTTATTTAAAAAGATGGTTAAAGGATAAATATGGCTGAAAGGAAACGTAACTAGAGCCTCAAAAGTGCTCACTTTGCCGTGAACAGCCTAAATAGGATAGAGACACCACGATCTCGCGTAATAGACCATTCACTGTAAACTGAGCACTGTTGAAAGCAATGCTTAAGTTACACTGGCTGTTCACAGTAAAGTGAGCAATTTTGAGGCCCTAGGTACTTTCTTCCTATCAGACTTTTATTTTATCCTTCTACCAATTATATTTCCATGTAAGTAATAAACAAAGTGTACTTATTTCACCAGTCTCGAAAATTAATGTCCAAGGATACAATAAACTATATTTATTGGCTATTATTTTTAATAAGAGGGCACCAAAAAGTGCACAGTTTACTGTGAATAGCCTATACTTGTATTCATACTGTGTATTCATCCTCCATGCGTAAAATCAAAATTTTATTCATGCATCGGTCAAGTGAAACTGCAAAATTATTTGAAAATTGCATGCCTTAATAATTTGCTTATTGCAAATGCAAATGCAAATGCATAAAAAACAGGAAGTAAAATTCTTTAATTAAGGATTACTAAATGTTTATCCAACATGTTTGATTCAACGTTAGGACGCGGAGCTATAGGCCTATTCGCTGCAGAATTGGCAACTAAACTAAGTGCTTGTTAGTCAGTGTGCCTGGTAAAATACATTCACCTAGGGGGCAGTGACGTTTTTCAAAGGTTGGTTTTAAAAGTCCTCGGATATCCGCAAATATCGCATACCGTGTGAGTGGCAACTCGCGAATACGGAATGTGACATACGGCAAAATGTAAGGATAAAATAGCCCGAGGTGAAATAGCTTTTGAGACTTTGTTTTTGAGGAAACTGACATGACATGTGAGGAAGGGGTAGGAGCAAGTATATGATATTCGTAATGGTAGTAGCATGTAAGCGCGCGATGATGTCCTCGGGCGACTGGGAGGGCTGTCTGGCTGACAACACCACAGACTTCAGATGAGGCCACACAAAGTGGAGAGAGGTCTGGTCTGGTAACCGCGCACTGCCAATCCACTTACTAAGCTACGCCTGTTTGTCAATACTGAGAACAAGCGCTTTCTTTTACCTTGAGACTGACTTGTCGCCTACAGCTCAGAGTTCCTACACCGCCACACTCGGCCCATTGACATACACTAGCTCCCAGTCGTTCCAGGTGGGTCTTTCTAAGTCTCTCCTTCCGACGAAAACAATAGCTTCTTTACAATTGTCGGCTCAGACCACCTGTTCGGTATTCTAAGCTTCAAACGAAAGTCGAGTGACGTCACGAGTGCAGTCGGAACATCCCAACTGCTCACGAGCAGTTGGCAGGCTATAATTTTGTAGCTAAACCAATATGGTGGGCGTCGGTGTTAAATGAGACCGTGTATGTCCAAGATACAGAAATAAATAATGTGTATTATTATAAAGTCAGTGGAACACGTGTTTGTTTTCCACGGAGTAAAAATTTTCCTACACGTACATTTACGATACGAGTAAGCATGAAAAGATTGGTTATAACTATTACAAATGTGCATCACACCAGTCTGTCCTTAAACAATTAGCACAACATGATACAGACTGCTTTACATATAGGATGTTATTACAAGAGCGCTAATGTATAAATACTCAATTTTAAATATTTATTGAATAAAATTACTATTACCTTATCTTAAATAATTTTTATTCATCCCTTAAACAACGTGTGTTCGGTGGTCTAGTGGTTAAGTTACGTGCTTCGTAACACAAATATGTATACGGAATTACATCGAACTTCCCTTCCCCCATAACTTATACTTTGTTTAAATATGTGTAATACAGTTATGTGTTGATATGCGGTAACAACATTTTTAAAAAAGCAAGCTTATAAGCTGTGTACATTTGTATTTTTGCCCCTATTAGCCTACACATTGGCATGTTTTTGGGACTTGCTATTTTATAGACTATTTCATCATGTAAGTGGGATAAATTTTGTCTGTTATAGAAATGTAGCACGGCACCAATTTATCCTTCCACCACAGCTGTTTTGTCATTGAAGAAAAAGACGTTTGTAAAGAAATGTTTGAGTCCGATGCATAATTGCATTTTCTCCTTTCCTCGTGTTTCCTGTCGTAACAGGCACTGCAAGACTAGCGTTACCTAATTTCATTCCAGTAATTAATGTAGGATATTATAGATAGGTTGGCATTCCAATTTGTTTTACTTTGGTAATTACCAAGTTAAATTTGTTGGGGGTTCTATTTATTTTATGTCGAGGGAAAAAGGAAACAGCGCAACAGTGAAGGGGGGGGGGGGGCGCTTTGTTTAACGTCTTTCATGAGATGGCATTATTTAGATATTTTTACGAGTGTGTGGCATTTTGATTTGCATATGGTTTTGATGGAGCAGTGTAAAATTTTGTTCGTATGGAAATAACATTCAAATTACTTAACTTCGAAAAATTTTTTCTTTAATAAAAAAACAAAACGTGATACATATAGGCGCTGTTCGTATTCGTACATATGCAGCAATACACACGCGCTTTGACCGAAGTTAACCTTACACTCGTTGAATTTACGATATAGACAAATAAACAAATATCGTTCACTCACTACAAAATATGGAAAGTGCGGCTTTTTCAGGCCACGTGCATTTCAACAATTATATTAACGGGTTACAAATACATTTACAAAACGCGCAAACTTACTGTTTGTAAAATTCGCAATTTCTTGAACACGTGTTTATCCATGGCTCTACAGTATACTTCGGTAGACACCAAGGTTAGGAATATTAATATAATCGATTTAAGGCGTGTGCATTTCTTTGTTATTCAGGACAGTTTTAGGTGAAATATATAATGAACATCTGGTAACATTCCTCCACTTAGCCTTGGCCAAATATTTTCTTTTCCACATACACAAATAGTTTGCTAAACACACGGGCCTCGTCCCTAACAAGTGAACATTTCACGAAGGGGGAAAAATACCGTTCAACATGACCACCAACCACAGTTTCTCAAACTCCTCACGAAATCAACGAAAACTGTACACTATAATTTCCTTATAAAACACGTATTTGTATTCATATACTATTGTTTACGAGCTAAACAATATAAAGCTTGGTATTCGTGTATTTAAGTAATGTTTTTTCCAAAGATTTATGACATTTTAAAACGAGTAATTCTAGTAATATTTTGTTGGTACGTTGTCGACCGTGCGCAGAGACACAATCGCTCGTCTAGCTTGGAGTGGGGCAAGTTGGTAAGCCGAAGATGCCCGATTGCGCCCCCGTGCTAACCGACTGATAACTCTGATTACCGTTTTGAATCCCATGGATCTTTTCGTCGGCTGCGGGACAGTATGTTCATGACGGTGTCGGCAGTTACCGACGAAACTTAGAACAAGCACCCAAGTTTAATCCAAAAAGTGTGAAGAAACCGCGAATAAACTATACGTGAAACTCTTGCTTAACTCACGTGTGCCTGGTTATATGTCATCTTCCAACTGACCGCACTGGCCACGCACTCAATGCACCCTGAAAACTTGAAAAGTTCAACTGTCATTTTATTTCTTGAAGCGAGTACTTGTTTGTCGGCAAAAATTACACGCTAAATGGCGCGCTTACTCTGGGGAGAGTGCGGCCAAAATTGCACTCACTGCACACTTTTTCAGCGCAGTCGAAAATAACTGGGAAATGGTAAAAAACTGCGCTCAATTCGAGTGCAGGCGAAGTGGAATACACGGGAATCGACCAGTGCGCACTGAGTGAAGTCCAGTGCAGTAAATAAATTTTGTCATTTAACTCCGCCATATTTGTCTGAAATTATTGGATGAATCGTATTTATCTATACTACGTTTGTAAAGAACCTGTAATAAAGTTCGTTAAATTTTTTACGTGTTCAGCCAATAAGAATTATACACATAAACAGTTATCTAAAACCCCAATATACTTTAAAATAGTGGTCAGAAACTAAAAAAGAAACAAGGTTATGGAAATAATAAATTTATATAATATATATCAGGACATAACTGCTGTTAAACGTATGCATTGTGTAAAAATTAGTAAGCAATTAGGTAATGCGCAGTAAATATATCTGATAGGTGTAATAAAAATTTAGTTAAGAAGAGAAAATAAATCATGAAGTTCTTAATACTTACTCCTGTAATGGGATACATATTACAACAACAGCTATATCCCGCTTTGAAAATTATGTTTAAATAAAAATCGGATTGCGATCGTCACAAAAAAGTTTTGACACTGCGTTATGTTTCCAAACAATAACAGTATTATTTAACTACACGACAACATTTGATGCCTGTAATTCGTTTTCAAATGTTATTGTTAAATACACCCGAATCAAAAAACTTTGAACGTGTGACAGATACTTAACCTGGTTCCTCGTTACTTTACAACTTTTGAAAGCATTTTTAATATATGTATGAAACTGTCGATAACTTGCATTCTCTCTTCCTCGTATCCTCCGACCGTATCTTCAGGGTAGAGGCTATCAGCCTGTTCCTCCCTCTTCGGTTTTGGTAAGGTTGCTATATTTTGAAGAGTTTGGAAATGAACCCATTTGCTGGTCTCTATATCTAATTATGCATATCTACGACGTATGTTGTTTTAATGAACCTTAGTATACACATATGATGGAACAAAGGGCCGTTTACAATGATTAGTGGATGCTAGAGGTTAAGATGAACAACATTTTTATGTACCAAAAGTCGTGTACTTCGACCGTTTTGCCACTATGGTGTGTCGCAGCTCTACGTATAAAGTATGATTTCCACAGAAGGAGAGTTGACATATTATGATTAAAGACGTTTCTGAAATTGCTCGCCATTGACTACTACTTAGAGGTAACATCTGCGTACCAGTGATTATCTGGTATGTTCAAAGATTCCATGTTAGGTGTTTCCGAGAAGATAGTTGCAGCTGCAACAACACAGTCTACCAAATCTTCTGCGATATATGTAGGGGTTGCGTAAATTTAACGTTTAATTTCTCCCACAGAAAGAAATCAATCGGAGTGAGATCGGGAGATTAGTGGTGGCCAAGGTACGGGCCCATCCCTGCCAATCCAACGATTGTGGAACATTTTATTCAAGCCATTCCTGACATTGAGGTCATAATGTGGAGGAGCACCATCATCATGAAACAATAATTATTGTTGCCTCACTGCGAGTGGAACATTTTCCAGGAGCAGTGGTAAGATATCACATACAAACACATGAGAATTGCCACCACATAGTCGGTCTGGTAAAATGCACGGTCCAACCAGATGGTCGGATACATTGCGAGCCCACACACTGAGAGCGAATCTGTGCTGATAATAGCGCACAACAGGATCCTTCGGATTAACCCAATCCTAGCATTGACTGTTGTGGCTGTTGAAAATACCCTCCCTCGTGAACAGGGCATCATCCATAAACAGAACACACGTTGGGAAGGCATGATTACCTAACGTTTGCCGACAGAAACATTGCGCAAATTGTCGGCGAAGGCGAACATCGTGAGGAGATAGTTCTTGCACCTTCTGCAACTTAAATGGGTGCATTCCCTCCCGATGCAGAACACGCAGCACAATATCACGTGTAGTGTTGAGACGCCTGGCTACAGCGCGTGTGCTGGTATATGGATTCTGCTGAAACTGTTGTAGCACAGCCTCCTCCGTTCGCATTGTGTGCACAGTGCGAGGACGAACAGTTTCCTGTCGTTGTGCTTGCAGGGATACTGTCTCACAAACGCGATCTTGCAGTATTTGGAAGGAGACGCGAGATGGTTACCTTCTAATTGGAAAGTATTAAGCGTACAAGTGCCTTACAGCATAGCTAATATGTTGAGTCTTCCCATACAACATATGCATGGTCGCCAGCTCAGCAAACGTTAAGTTCGCCATTCAAAACCTATCAGAAATATCAACTTTAATGTAAGTACTGCACAGTAATCATAACGAACGCTCCAAAGTTGTGACGCAACGAACAGATAATATGATTTTTTTCTTGCTTTTGTTACTTCCTGTATATTGCACGATAAATTCAAGTGATTATGTTAAATTTGAAAGTAACAATAAAAATAAATTAAATTTGCTCAAATCACAAAACAATAAAACATGTGTTCCCATATATTCAGGAAGCGTACCTCATAACACACTGTTCAGTAGGTACAAATACAACCAATTACCTCAAGATCGGTCATTTTCAGCTTCAGATTGTTCTTCTTTCTGATGGTGATGGGAACTATATGAGACTCACTCGTATTTGCAGGTCAAGTTCTTCTATATTTGCATTGGAGACTAATGTAACTGGTATGCATACAATGAATTCACCTTCAAAATAACATCTAAGGACTATAGAACAAGAACACTGACGTAAAATTTTCCAATTTTGTTAGGCTTTTCATTACGCACAAACACAAATCGTGGCATAAATAGTTAGTTCTAAAACAGAAGACACTCACTAGGCACACAATTTGTTGTCACATGTAAAGAATTAAAATTTCGAAAACATCATTGATTAACTATAATTTAATCATTGTATCCAACAATAAAACAAGGATATTTTGCCAAATTTAAAAATGCCAGC
Source organism: Dryococelus australis (assembly GCA_029891345.1). Taxonomy (NCBI): domain Eukaryota; kingdom Metazoa; phylum Arthropoda; class Insecta; order Phasmatodea; family Phasmatidae; genus Dryococelus; species Dryococelus australis. Next base: position 89,275,085 of record CM057002.1, on the reverse strand, counting down.
AGACAGAAACGTTGACCCTAAAATAAGCACATGTTCGGGGAAAATATACATAGAGAAGCTCTATTTGGCAATCTTTGATTTGTTCTTCCTATATAACTTTTTTCCTGAGGTATGCTTCAACCTGTGCAGAAGTTATGTTTTTTCATTCTTGCAGTCGTTCCATTTTTCCTTTTCTTATTTTGTCTTTTGTACAACTTATACGTAGTTTAACCCTAATGTCTTCGTTTTCAGTATTATCTTGAAGTTTAAATCCTTAAGATTGTCTTAGAAATTATATTTCGACCAACTGCATTCTATGTTCGTCGCACGTATTCAATTTTCCGCTTTTTGTTGGCATTAGTGAAAATAAGGTTTGCAATAGGTTTTTTTTTTTTTTTGTATTTTATTCAGTTAATGAAGTTTCTTAACTGTTGGATGTTTTCGGCAGTTGATGCGGTCACCAAATTTGTTTCGTTTGAGTTGCTAACACTCTGTGATGGTTACATGTTACTCAATTTTAAAAAAGTCAACAAGGTTTTACGAAATGTAATTTAATAGTATATGAAAAATTTAAGGTAAATTTTGATACCTGTGATTATCTTTTGTACACAGTAAAAATTTTTCTACATTTTAGATATTCCAAGATTATTATAACGCTCTACAAGATTGGTTCATAACTACGGCAACAGTCATAATATATTATGATGGTAATTTTGTACTAAAAAAAAATTATGTTAGCTAAGGCGGCCTCGAGTCCTTAGAAAATGTCCACATTTGTAAATGAATAATAAAACGCTGGTGTCTCCACTGAGCACATGAGTCTCTTTAACGTGGATCATGCTGTTGCTGCAAAATGCGTGACGAGTCTAGTAAGAAGGGGCGAAAGCCCATTGGAATAGTCTGGACAAATGAACATTTACCACCATGAGTTGCATATGTACATAGTTGTCATGTTTGTACTGACATTTTGGGAATGGCCTTACTCTACCGCATGTACAGAATGAGTCTGAATTCGATCGACAAACCTCGGGAGGTGATTTATTACGAAAAAGTACATAGGGAGTATATATATCATGAAGGCAGATTAGAAGCACTTGAAAACTGAGCTTTCGAACTGTCGCATACACAAATTTGGGAAATACACTAAAAAGCAACAAACTTGTGGAATATGTTTTGTTGACAAGAGACGTAAAACCTCTTCAAGTGTCACTGGTAAAACAATCTTCCTGGACTGATAAAACAGGGGACGCTCTAGTGACACCATAATAACATTCTGTAACCCTACATTTGTATGTTGTTAAGTTGATTGCCTGTTAATAAGCATGTCTTAGATAGCAAAAAAAATATCTACAGTTAAACATTCCGTTTTCGAGGAAACAACAAACGAAATATCAATGACAGCAGTGTAACGCCTGCGTAGTATGCAACACTTTATGTGGCCGCACCACATTGCATCCAGATCATATATACACGTCTCGTCACAAAAAATGAGCGAACTCGTATAGCAGAAAATATTTCTAAGTCCCACTTCGGGTATGTTTTGCAGGCTGCTCCCCTCCCAAGTCACAGGTGCGTGCCTCGGAGTGGGCGTGGCTAACTGCTGCAGAGAACATGGCTTTCGAGGAAAAAGCATACAAAACACGAATAATAGTTCTACCAGCTCAGTTTTGTCCGAATATATTCCAACATATTATATGTATTGCAGTTAAAGTAAATTAGTGACAAAAACCGTCATAATTATGACATAGCCTGCATCAGATCTGAGAAACAAACAGTAAATGATAAATTTTAACAGACCACACTGAATCACTGGAAAAAAAATACTTCCAAATTATACACAATTTAAAATTTTAAATGAGGTATTACGATATAAATCCCCTTGCCAATACACACGAGATCATTGAAAACATAAACTGATAATCACTAAAAATATTAAATTAAAAAATAAGGTAAAATAATGGTTTCATAGGTAAGATAATTGGAGACCATGAAATGTGTCGCAATCAACAGCCTGAAGACTATACTTCACAGTCTAATGTATACTCGATCAACTACAATATGTTCATTGTGTGCTTCTCCAGTAAGTGGCCAATATTACTCCAAAACACACAGCATGTTATCACAAAAGTCTTTTATTACAAGTTTCGTATTTGCTTCACACATTCCTGAGTGAGCCTTGTTAACTGTAATCCAATGCAAATGTGAATTACGTCTATAAGTGTGTAAAGTTTAGCTTGTCCTCAAAATAATCCGCGCAGTTTTCCTGTTTCATGTGATGATAATGCGGAAATGTTTAACTAATTTGTACCGTTCATAAATTAAAAGCCTATTTACATGCACAGTGATGATTACCCGACATGTATTAACCAAATTTGGATTACAGGAAATTGTTATTGATAGTTAAAGTGTTATAAGACGAAATTACTAGAATATGATCTGTGGGAGTGATTATAGTCTCTTGAAAGGGTAATTTCAAAATATTCAACTTTAAAAAAGTAATAACATAAATACAACACATGCAAGAGCTACTAGACATATTTCTAAGCAAATTATTAGCATTAAATAAATGTTTTGTATTAAAGTGAGCACTTCTTGATGCCTGTTACATTTAATATATAGATGTATGCACTCAAATGCCAATAAAGATTAGGTATCAAATATTTACTCAGTTTTTATTTTTAATTATGCACGAAATGAAGTTAAATAAAAGTGCTTGCATGTGCCATGTGTGTGTTATAGCACCATTACGAAAAGTGTAAAGAGCTCACTTTGGAGCGAACAGCCTATTGTACCGTTGCATCTAAGCTGGACAATTCAACTAGACGTATTTGATCATTATGTGGTTTCTCACCCAACTGCTTCCAATGGCGATTCGTGCTAGTAATGTTAAGTAGCCCAATTTAAAACACTTGGTGGATGGAAGATACCACACTGACCAGCCCCTTAACTGATTGGTGAATACATGTGTAAGTGTGCTTTCTAGCAATTTGTCTCTCAATGTTTGACGCCATGTTATGCGAATACTAGACACTGTGGCGTACATAACTACCATTTGTTGAATAATATGTCACATTCTGATTACAAACATGATTGGCCAACATTCTATACATATTTTGTTATAAATCGATATCAATCCCACAACTTCAAAATAAGAAAAATATATCCCAATTCGATACTTGCGTTATCTTAGACTGTCTTACATACGACATGTTCCCAGATATAAACATTTATTAATAAATGTTTCTTCTTAGAATTGCCTTACTTGCGGGATAAAGTATAGCATTGTTTTAAGTTTGAGTCCAAATTGGTTGACCAAAAAGCGAAATTTTAACCGTCAGAAGACTATTAGTGTCTGTAAGAAATACACAAATAGAGATAGAGAATTGAAGTATCTTTATAACACATCTACCAAAATCTGACTTCCAAAACCGTAGATGATATACTGACGTAAAGGGTTGTGGGAATGGAGGTGCGTTTTAAAGATTATTAATATGATATGCAGTCAAATGAAATGATACTGAGCCACATTTCCAAAATGTCGTACAGGGATTTCCATTACGATCCACTCAAGTGTCATTTCTCAGTGATTGTTTAGCAATATTTATTGATTTATCAACAATTTGTGCTATTTTCTAATCCTTTATTCTCCGTTTATTATGTTTACTTGTGCAAGTCAGAAAAGGGATTAATTCACAGTAACAATTTAATTTGTAATGTTGTGAATAGTATATAAAAACACTTCGGCTCAAAAAAAATGGGGGGGGGGGGGGTGGGTAATAGGAGCTGAGTAACCGCCCGCAGCCTTGTTGGAGTTTCCCTTTTGTCCATTTTGCCCTCAAAATTTACCTTTCGTTACTAACAATTGATTAAATGCCCTTATATTTTTTCATTTTTTTCCTTAAAAATGTATCTTTTTCCACCTAAAAATTCTTGTTTTCTCAGGCGGATAAGTGACCATGGGTAAGATCAGGGAGCTGGATCAGCTCCCCGGGGTCAGGATCATCGACCCAGGTGACCGGTATTAGAGATCCCGGGGTCAGGAGAGCAGGACTCATAGCCTTTGAACTTGACCTTTGAGGTTGACACAAAAAAATCCAAAAAAGTAAAAAAAAAAATTGACAAAATTTCAAAAAAATTAAAAATATATAAAAAAGATTCTAAAAATCATATTACTAACAGTATTTTAAAATATTACAAATGAATTTTTACTAAAGAGTTAAAAAAACTTAGTAACAACATGTATTATAAATTATTAAAAACCATTAAAAATGAATTACAAAATGATTGAATCAAATTTATTTTAAAATCGTTAAATAAACATATATCATTAATAAAAAGAATTAAATAAATAAATAATCGTTTAAAAATGTATTTAAAAAGTGAACTTTCTAGAGGTCATCCCTCGCCCATACCCATTCCACCATCTTGGAAGGTGCAAAAGACATCCATCATGATAGGTGGCCACCATCTTGGTAAGCGACCGCCATCTTGGTCGACATCACCTGCCCGTCATATTGGATGCAGGTAACAGTGACCTCAACCACATGGCCTTGAATGAATTTGAAAATAATCACTCTAGAAAAAATACATAAACATCAGCAAGCATAATGCATTAGTAACTAATTCCACAATATCAGAAGCAGACGACTTTTATCCTTGACACTATAACATTGAATGACCTTGAAAATACATGCTCGAGAAAAAAAAACACATATGTCACCAAGCAAAACAGATTACTGACTACCACCGCCATATTGAATGCAGACTACCTTGATCTTTATCCCATGACTTAGAATGACCTTGAAAACTAAAACTAGAAAAAAATATATAAAGTCAACAAGCATAATACGTTACTGATTACAACCGCCATATTGGATGCAGACTATCTTGACCTTGAACCCGTCACCTGGAATGACCTTGAAAACAAAATATCGAGAATAAATACACAGAAGTCAACAATCGTGTTAGATTTCCCACTACGACCACCGTATAAAATGCAGGTGACCTTAACAAGGACCCAATGACCTTCAATTACCTTGAAAACAAAAACTCGAGAAAACATACATAAAAGCCAACATGAATATTGCATTACAGACTACTAACACCATATTTAATTATTCTGGCATGTTCAACGCCATTTATAATTTAGCAGGCGTAGGTAAAAGCCAGTTCAAAAAGGAAATATGCATTATATCCTAAGCCTTCTGATAAGCACAGTAAGAATTGTTGGCTGCCACTTTGGATTAGTTGATGTTATGACAACTTAATATACATCATATGTAGTACTTTTGACCTCTATCAAGGCAATATGTTCCAACATGCTTAAAATTCTTGTATGAAGAGTTGAACGCCGTTTTCACTCCACTGAAGTTATAGCTGCCAAATTTATACCTTAAATGCAACTTGTGTCCTCGAACAAGACGATTCGGCCATTATGCTTTATGTCTTCTGGTAGACACAGTTGCCTACAATTTTCAATATGGTGAACACATATATGCCATATTCATTTGTAGCACTCATGATATCAAATAAGGTGATATATATATGGACTACTATACAACAAACCTTCATTAACCCTTTGGATAAACCTTTTACTGATGCCAGGATAGTTGGCAACCCTATCAGCTGCTTTGTTGATCGGTATGCCTCAACACCTATGCCTATTAGCCTCGCGGTCACAACACCTACTTATATTTTTTACTACTTCCCTTTCAATTCTATAAATAGCCTTCTTATATATTCCTAAACATTCACCGACATCTATTGAAATTGAAATCAGCAGTTAAACTGCGTGTGGTGGAGTAATGTTTCCAGGTTGGATGCTTCAACGCCAGAGCCGCATACGTAGTTGTTTCACCTCTCCCCAACAAACCTCAGCACCCACGTTCAAACAAGTGCCACAAGGTCTGGCGCAGACAGTAGTAGCTTGCTTCTTGAACGCTGACCCGCACCTGGTCGAGAGAGCGTATATATGTCTGCTCCGTAACTAGGCCAAACAATTCTAAGGGCATTTGGAAAGCTTTCAGTCACTCTCGTACAAATATTCCTGCAATTGAGCGTGCAGTGTCGTCTCTTTTAAAAAATATTTTTAGCACTTAAAGTTTACAGATAATTTACCTGCATTATCTTCAGTTCATGGCAAAGTAATATTTTGGCTATTGTTTTATACTAGTTTCAGCATATACATAATTTTTATTCCGGTTAATAAAATATTCTTTAACGTGAGCACTTTTAGGCAGACATAGCCGGTTAAAACGTTGCGCTGATATTAATACGCTTAAACACGGTTTGTTTTAGTATGTTAGTATACATTTGATGTTACGACGTCACTGTGTATATAAGACATAACTACAACCCGATAATGAACATTAAGCATTCCTGGGGCCACGGTGGTGTAGTGGTTAGACTACTCTCCTCCCACCATGGCGAACCGGGTTCAATTCCCTGCCAGATCGCCCCCGGATTTTCGCATGTGGGAAGCGTGCGGGACGATGCCGCTGGTCAGCGGGTTTTCTCACTGATCTCCCATTTCCCCTACTCTTGCATCCCGGCGCAGCTCCATACTCATCTCGCTTTACCCTCAAGGACGCTAAAGACCTCGGTGTTAAGAGACGCCCAAATCTCTTCACTCGCTCATTATGTATTCCGCGTACCAGGACGTATTTTGCCCAGAAGGGCGAGACGCTAAGGATGACTCCGGCACGCGCATCACATGCGTCATCGTGTCTATGTGCAAGATACTGAACAAGTGCGCAGTCTTTCCTTCAGAAAAGTACCTCTGAGACAACTTTTAAATTAGGTCTATATCATAAAATATTTGTAACAATTTCTGATAACCAAACAATAGAGCAAAAATATGTTTTGCTACTAGTTACTTGTCATGCATTTATATTGAAATCCTATATTCGTAAACTGAGCTTTCACCCATGCACGAAAACGGTAATGCTGAATATCGGTTTATATTTGGACAGCTTCGTTTGGCGTGATCGGTAAGAATGTGAACTGAACCATGCTTTAGTGTGAAATCCTCCAACGGAGACCCTGGAAAATGCTTTTAGTAAAGAGTATAGATAACCGTGCCGTTAGTAATTTCCGCCCGGTGCAGCGCCCGTCTGTGTCCAGCCCATTACTGACGGACGAGTGAGCTCAAGGGCCACGATGTCTGGCGCGAACAGTAGTACGAGCTGCATGCAGTGGGAACCTCTTACAGACAGGCGGACTATGAATCGGTTGAATGGGGGAAACCACCTGACAGCGTGTTCGTTTTGTCTCGGCACTAGGCATACCTTGTATAAAAATACGTCTACTAGACTTATTTACCCAAAACAAATTCTCACTTAAGAAATAAAATCGTCTGCAATATTTGTTCGTGCAGAAATATCTTTAGAAAGCAAAGTTAGGGTGCAAACATGTTGAGATTGTTTTTAATAATGTATTTACTCATAGTTACACGTATGCATAAGCTTAACAAATATATAGTTTGACTAAGTAATGTAATACACTGCAAGTGAATTGTAATTTATCCTGTATAATTTTACATGTCATATGTCTTCTTTTACATTTTTGTTATTTGTTTTAATTTTCTCACCAAACATTTAATAGTAGGGATGGAAGAATTAACACTAACAAGGGAAATGCAGTCTGTGTATTACAGACCACAACATTAACCGAAACTGAGTATTTGCGAGTTTCAAAAGAAAAAAGTCTTCCACATAGACTCCTGGTTCCGAACATAATCATAATTCAGTCCGCAAGTTAAAACATAATAGGCATAATAGGAAAGCTTTCGTAAGGCACATACAAAACCCGTATTTCACGTCATATCTAAGCGGCATCTGCAAGTAAAATATGATATTTGATGGTCACAAAATTAACATTAATTGAGAACAGAGATGAACAATGTAATGTAATTTTTTGAACGATCAATGTAGGTGTGATACACTGCATGTAGGTGATACACAGTCTTAAGTTAACACCAGTGACAAGAGGGAGACGTAAGTGGCGCTTAACAACTAAGATCTTCAGAGCTGATAGTGACGAAGAGAGGTACAGATGGAGCATCGACAGAAAACTGAGTAACGGGAGTACCCCGACACTACCCACTGGCCAATAGAAACACCCGCCATGTTTCCTACACACGAAAATACGGATTTAACCCCGGTTTGCCGTGGGGTGAGGCAAGTAGTGACAATTACAACACCACGGCTTCTATATGCGATTAAATATTATAAAAATGCACATGCCTTTTCTTGGCGAGCTGGTATTCCTAGAGGAATAACTTTTACTTTTCTTTTGTAAAACCGACAAGAGAAACGTGAATCTCCGCATTAATGTTATTTTACTTGTATTTTAGTGCTTCGTTAAGTCAGCAAGAAAATCAAATAATCTTGCTTCCTTGAATACCGCCAGGTAGAAGCAGAGGCCCTACTTCCATCCAAGTCAAATGTTGTAATGCCATTTTATGTCAAATGTTTTAATGCATATTGCCCAACAAAGCCATGGTTATCAAATGTACCGATTTCTACTGCTGTGTTAAGAGAGCGAGGAGGTGACGTTTCAGGTCGGAGATGCATGCAGCAGCGAAAAATAACGCTGCAACTCACATCATTATGTTTGTGCTACAGTATCGTAGAAGTCCATAGACAGTTCCTTCCCCCCGTTCCTCAATTTCCTAGAGGGTCGTGATTTGTAAAAGTTGTATAACGCGGAGACAATATACATATTTAGGACGATTAAGTAAACTACCTATAAAGTTTCGAAATCTCGCACTTGAACTTGTCAAATCTGTCAGAAAACACGCGAGATGCCCTCGGGCATCTTATTTGTACAATGTCTCTCAATCCGATTAAATATATTAATCCAGTTTTTAACAACGAGCTACAATATATTTTTCTGCATGGGAAATAGTGTAGTGAATAAAATGTTCTACAAAAAAGGTTTTGATTCATTGTGTCCATATTTTAATGGATGAGAATATGCACACAGTTTAACTCTAAGACACATATATTTGCCCATATAAATACCCACTTTATCAACGATGAAAAGAAAATTAAGCTGAATGGCTTTGATAATTCCTGTATTATTTTATGTTAAACAACATTTAACCTACCAATATGGACCCAGAAAATAATTCTTTCAGATATTTTGTAATGTATAACATGTTTTGCTTAAATCACTGATAAAGTCTTATTTCATTCCAATATTTATTTTCAATGTGCTGTGTTATTTCGATCAAATTTCCGAATTTCCGTTAACATTCACTAGTACATACGCAATATTTCACAATTTAATGCTCCCCCCCCCCCCCCCCCAACCCATTTTTCGTGACAGCACTTGTTTTTTTTGTTCCTTGATTTCACAGTTCCATGGTTATAGATAAGTAATCAGAATGTTCATATGGCCACCATTTTAAAAACAAGTGACTGGCCCACGTAAAACATATATGATTATTTGATCACTGTACTGAATCTGGCTTGCCAAAGTAGGTAGTAATAAGTTTATTGTTTCCCGACATTTGACACAGAATATTGTCGTGTAGTGCTACCTTACAATATGGCGGATAAAAGAGACAACGTACCAGCATGTTTAATACATGTAGGTGATACGTTCAAAACACCAAATTTTGTTGAAATTGGTCAAACATTATGGTACACCGTATACCAAATGAACCTAAAATATTTATGTAGTCACCATGCCGAACACAAGTTTCTTACACATTTAAATCACATATGTTAATATGACATACGTAGTATTAGATAAAGTACTTGAAATTGCCCTAATCGTTTCATAGACACAATATAGTTATCAAAATGTCTATATTGTCACCTATTTAAAAATAAATGCCTGGCCCAATTAATTCATATTAGCATACTTCTTGTTTGTCAAATTTGGGAGGAAAGTGTAGATTGTTTTCAGAGTTACAATACAATAATTTTTTTCTTTTTTCGTTTTGCACTATATTACAATATGGTGAACTAAATTGTTTATTTCTTGGCATATTTAATGTTTCTACACGATACGTTCTTCATATAAAATGTAATAATTTAATAAGATTAGATTATATGTACGTATGTATATATATATATAATTTAAAAAGGAATATTTGTCACCGTTTTGAAAATATAGCAAGTTCCACATTAATCTCAAATGTATAAGGTACCATGGTCCAATATAAGCCTAAAAGGTACTAGTTACCTGCAAAATGTGGCAGGAATCTCTTGTGTAACTTCCGATACATATATATATATATATGATGTAAAACCTTATTGTTTTTATGATGTGCTGCCTTCCACAATAGCAAACCAATAAAAACGTACCTTCCTAGATTAAAGACGTACATGATTAACTGTGAAAAAACAAGATTTGGTATTACCTACTAAAATAATTCCCCAGATATGAAATAGCGCCCTATTGTATTAAAATAGCAACCGTTTCGAAAATAAGCAAACGGCTTGGTAGAACATTGTAAAATTGGATGTCCTTACTAAGTTATATGTGTACCGAATTTGGTGAAATATATTTCACGGGTTCGAATGTTATTATGAGCAGACATACAGTACATCACATATAGACATTTGCATTATTACATAAACCCATTTTCCCAAGGAAAGTAGCTTAAAGTTAAAATAGAATTGAATGTTTTTAGTAAATCAAGGAAATATGGTGGAAAAATCATCTATTTAGAATTATTAAACAATCGTTAAATACTGCAGCACCACACTATTTTCGAAATGTGTTGTTTATTACAGAAAATAAATTTATCATAAGAAAAAATAAATAAATGGTTTAAATGTTATAAGCTGAGAATAAAGATTTTTCTTTTGTTAATGTTTAAATGGATTCAGAAAGTGTTTCGTACAACTACTGGCGTACCCTGTTAGGTTTCCTCGCATGTCTTGGTTTCACAGAATTCTTTATGGATCTCATTATTTTGGTTTTTCCCTAAAGAATATAGTTTAATGATATGTACTTAACATTTTGTTGGTTCAGCGATGCAATGAGATACCGTTTAAACTAAAATGTTCAGTTTGACTCCATGCTCCATACTCTAACGCAGAAGAAAACAATTAGAATAATAAGTCTGGCGGAAGAAAGTTTGCCTCCACTTGAGAGATAATTTAGGTAACGCCACACACAAAAATCTCTACTGGAATCACTCCCAAAAATGTTATGTTGCTTTTGTTGCCTTCTCTAAAACATGCAGTAATAAGTAATCTTCTTGCTTCGCAATCCATGCACCAAATATTTACTGATCTCTGGCATGGTGACAATATATTATGTATTCATGTTCAAATTTTATTTATGCTTATACTCACGATGAATTCACACATCACAATTTATGATTGTTTACATTTATGTGGAGTGTACGAAGTCAGGAATGTGATTCCCTAATGTACAATATACACGCTACGTAAAGAAGCATACAGTATGTGCTGTGATGATTACGGATGGTACATGCAGCGACGTGTGCAGAGCTCAAGACATGTGCCAGTGCATACACAGTAGTTATATAGCGGAGTCCAAGTTGGCCAGACCGTTGTAGCAGCCTGCCTGTCTACGTGGGTCCCTCACAGATCTATGTGTTACACTGCCGTTTTGATGTACAGTGATGTTCGCTGTTCGCTACCGTCTCACAGACCCAAACACAGTGATACATAGTAAATATTGCTGTTCCGAATATGTACTGTATATACAATATGTAGTAAAGTTCGCTACGTTTCTCAGAGTTACATTTTTACTCACAGTTACCACTTCCGCAAAATGGCAATTAGGTTAACATGCAGCAAGCGAATTCTTCTGAAGTCTATACAATTACGTCTTCTAATTGCAAAGGGTATAATCACCATTGTCCTGCAAGACGATATTTGGATATATTTTACAAATAAGTATATGATAAACAAATAACTACTTATCAGTTAAGCTTTCGCCATGCAGGGTTCCGGATTTGTTGACTAATTCGTTGAATGCGCAATAAACAACAAATTGCAAGATGATGTCCATTGAACAGTAATTGTAAAGCGAGGGAAAACTATTTTTGTCATTGTTATTTATATGCTTTGAACTCGATGTAGAATTGTCTGTTTCTTTAGTGTTTCCTATACAATTTTCAAGGTGAAAATGTAACAAATCCAAGGTCACAAAACCCAGTAAATATGCTGGCTACAGAATCAAAATGACAGGTTATCAGTCAACTATAATTAGTAACTTAGAGCCGCGTTCGTAAATCCTGTATTAAAATTTTCAAAACAAATATAATTAAACGGTAAATTAATTATTTATCATATGTTGTGTAACTGAAAACAACATAATATGACAGGACTCGCTCTGGACGCACATGTTAGGATGATATACATTACTTTTTCATTTTTTAAAATTTAAATGAAAAAAGTAAGGGATTTTATGTATATAAGAGTACAGCATGTACTCATATTTGGACCGAAAATGAAGATAAAAGCAAATTTCTGTTCACGATACATTTTTATGATATACCTCCTCCCATGATCTTCATGAAATTATCAGAACTAATTTCTTTATTGTATGTATAATACTACAGTTAAAATTCCATTTTTTATAATATCATCATGTAGGATTTGAGGCTGCTGCCTAATATTGACACTTTGATGATGTAAATGTATTTGGATAAGTGATGTTCTCTTTTGGCAAAATGTGAACATTGGATGGAACAATGTACTGTACCGTCGAACTAAAATGATAACAAGAAATATATTGTCAATTCTTGAATTAAAATATCTGTGTACCCAATGAAATTACCGACTGACTGACTCATTCACCAATATATAGACAAAACGGCTAGATGCAAAGTTAGAAAATGTAGTGTTGACTTTCCTCCTGGATGCAGGCACCCACTGAGATAGGATTTTACAAAATTTAACCCCTAAGAGGGTGAAAAGAGGCAGAGCAAATTTTTGAGGGCTAGTCAATAGCTGATTAATCCGACGAGGTATGATTGTGCCTTTAGCTTCAAAATTTACCCTATAAACATACCATAAAACAAATTTCAGGATAGCAACAAAAGCAGAGGACGATGTTATACGTTCTAGCGCCCCTCTCCCCCCCCCTAACATCAACAACCCGGCCAACTGTCAACACGGCAACGTTGCACTACTAGCACTTCATAGCAGTGTCCGCTGCGGCGGTCGGCAGTGGCGAGTGGCAGATTCACTACACTGGCGCGCTGCCTGGGCATATTTTATTGGTATTGAAGCCGTACTGATGTTCTTTGGGGCTCTATTAATTTTAAATGTTGTTCACGATAAAGTGAGCTCTTATGAAATCAACCTTACAAAAAGTCTGTGCTCTACCTGCATATATTTTAAATCGAAAAGTTAAGGTTTTATCATTGTTATACTGCTTATTTGTAGACATCATGCTGCTGCAGAACCTACATCGTAACGACATCCAGCCATCGCCGGCCAAGAATTGTAACGAAATCCAGCCGTTGCAGGCCCTGTATCGTAGCAACATCCAGCTGTTGCAGACCCGGCATCTTTACGGCACGGTTATCTATACTCTTTACTAAAAGCATTTTCCAGGGTCTCCTTTGGAAGATTTCTCAGTAAAGCCTGTTTAGTTTCACGTTCTTACCAATCACGCCAAACGAAGCTGTACAAATGTAAACATATATTTATCAGCATTACCGTTTTTGTGCACGGGTGAAAGCTCAGTCTACGACATCCAGCCATCGTAGGCCCGGCATCATAACAACAGCAAGCCGTCGCAGGCTCGGCATCGCAGAGACATACAGTAGTTGCAGACCCAGCATCGTAAGAATATCCAGCCTTTGCAGTCCCGACACTGTCGACCAATTGTTAGCCACCGGTCCTTATTTCCATCGGGCCACTTCCGGCACAAGACAGCGGGTCGGTATCGGCTGGTCAGAGTTTGTCGGCTAGCTTTTACAGGCCCGATTCTGGCCTGTATTTTCAGTGTTTGCTGGGGAGTAGTTCCATATATTAACATCGAGTAAAAAGTGTTAGGTAACAATTTTTTATAATTTAAATTATTTTTTTCGCTTTCTGTTTTTTTAATGCATCGAAGTTCAAAAATGAGCATATTGGTAAAACATACATTTTTTTCTTATAATTTCAGTGTTTATCTTGACTAACGCATGAATAAAGTGATGAGACCCAAGACAATGTTAATATTACATAAGGCGGAAGAATACACAACGTGCATACAAGTATATCTTAAGTAGATCATTCAGAAGTGCTCATTTTACCGTGAATAGCCTATACCACCAAAATACTGCAACATACTCTAAATCTGAATCAGGGAGAATGTCACGCTTACAATCAGTCATCAGTACCTGGCTGATTCAACAGTCGCTTCAGTAAATTTAACTGATGTATTAGTGAAAACATGCCAGATTTACGTCACGCATTGATTCAGTGACGTTTTCCACTGATTCATAAGTCTTTTTTTTTTTTCACTGTTTTTCTAGCAGTTTATTATTTGACTGATGGATCAGTTAAAACACGTGTAAAAATGGCCGTCAAATAACGTTTAAAAATGCCCGTTTAACAATATGTATCAATTGAAATAACAACGAAAAAACTAATAAACCCAATACAAAGTACTGTCTAAAATGTGTTTCTTCTTTCAAAACACCTTTTTACGACGTAATATTGATATTCAGCCTTTCATTGCGTGTTTACGTCTTTCATTTCGTTTTCATGTAATCACCACAGTGCTCTGTTTGAAGGTTTAAACTGCATGTATAATGTGGCGAAGAGAGTACACTCATACATAGTGTTCGTTTTAACAATACTAACAGTACCAATAAAACCACATACGAAAAGCAAGGGCATAAAATTTAAATCTTCACTATTTCGATAAGAAGTATAAAACATATATTTTGCTCTCATTTTTAACTTAACCTGGCAACACATATGCTAAGGTAATGGCATAAAAGCGAAATGGAAACGGTGTATGTGTTTAATGCCTGCCACCTCCGATATTGTTTTGACTTCTTTAAATTGCAGTAAATCGCGCAATATAAATACTAAACTGTCGTAAGTATGTTTATTTCACGTTGTTTTGTTTGGGTAAATTCAATAAAATCAGTATTTATTTCGCCACTGCATTCGGCCGTCACTTATTCACTCAGTGAAATTGTTTCACGTCACTACTTCAATATGTGAAATTTTTTCATTGAAACAATCAGTGGTTTTCCACTGATTTTAAGTGAAGCCATTTGCACTGATTCGAGTGGTTGAATTTCACTGCGAATCAATGGTTTACCACTGATCCGAATTTAGAGTGTAGCACTGGGCTCAAAGTGAAGGCTTGACAAAAATATGTGATCAAGACCACATCTCCCTTTTCAATGTCAGTTTCAGTTTTATGCCAGCGCAAGGCAAATTTGTGAGGGAAATATTTTATATACTCTAGGAACAAACAATTATAATTGCACTTCACAGATATAAATGTAGTATATCATACAAACATGTAGATAAATTACTGTCATAAGTAAAACGTTCGATATTCGGCTATACTACTAGGTTCCTAAACCCAGTTTCTCAGTGCGCCTCGATAATAGTTTTATTGTTCTTGGTGTTACTTGTTTTCCAAACTGTTCTTGCATATTCGCGGATAATGCAGAAGACTTAACTTTTGCATCTTTCTTGATCATTTTTGATCATCATCATAGAGGTTTCCCACCAGACATCAATAATTTCATTTTCGTTTTCTCTTGTCAACTTTTTGTCACTAGGTGCAATTAGGATTGCATATTACTATACTTTCGGAGGATCTCTTTCTATTGAAATGTGTTTCCAGTGTCTATATTTTTGAGAATTTTGGTTAAATGATTAGACAAATACTCACTAAATCGTATCCATTTACATATCATTACGTAGAGAATTGTAAGGGGAAACCAAGATGTTATCGGTCATTGAAATTGGAGTAATTATTCGCGAGATAGGAGTGTTTTTAATTACATAGTACATAAATTCAAAGTGAATAAATCCACTTGCTGTGTTGCCCTGTCGACCAGATTTTGTGGGCGGCCAAATCTTGATAGGTTTATTAAAAAGGCATCGGATTAAAATACAATTCAGCATGACCATTAATATGCATGTCACCAGTCGTACCAACCAGCTTGCGATACAACCAAATCTGATCACCAAGATCAAACTTAATCTTCTTACGCGAAAACATGGAAGCGTTACCAAATACGCTAATAACAGCAGTATTATCGGCCGTCCCTTCATGAACTGGAAAAGTCTTCAAACATATTATATCACGAGAGTCAATGTCAGTAATTTCCTTAGGCGCAGGATCCTTTTGAGTATGTGACTTCCTGAAGAAACACATTTCCAACAAACCACTACCTGTTTTAGCGGTTATACCTTGAAGACCAAAACGGTGCAAAAACGACAAAATATAACTCTCTTCTATATCAACAATCCTAACAGTCCAAGACCTATCGCCCTTATTGACATCCTTACTAAAAGACAAAATATTTCGGTATACCTTCTTACGATAATACATTGACATGCGAGTATGCCGAGGAACCATTATTGATGTGTCTTCTCTAATGACACGGAACGAAATTAAATACAAGAACAAGTAACAAACTTTATTAACTTCACGAACAAGTTATAACCTTTACAAACTAAATCCCATAGATAACAAAAAGAAAAAGACCCAAAGCACGAAAAAACACGCAATATCTTATCGCACCGACCCCTCATTAGGCGAAGGCTTGGCAGCCGGCTTATCTCCCATGTTAAAACACGCAATATCTTATCGCACCGACCCCTCATTAGGCGAAGGCTTGGCAGCCGGCTTATCTCCCATGTTAAAACACGCAATATCTTATCGCACCGACCCCTCATTAGGCGAAGGCTTGGCAGCCGGCTTATCTCCCATGTTAAACGCCGCAAGACATGCAGAGCAAGTGTCTTGTACGCGCTTGACAGAAATATTCTAAGTTCATTACCATGAAAACAAAATCACCCTTAAAACCCGAACTACAGAACCGAATTCAGTCAAACAAACAGTAATGTCATCACAATTATTCCAGTATTCCAATATGACAAAGAAATGCAAATATGAAGCAAGAATAATAATGTTACAGTCATCACTAACAACAACCAAATACAGAATTGATATCCTGTATATTGGATCAGAAATCAACAATCAAACTACAACCTTAATACACCGCAATGGTGTATTCCTCCTAATTAGTTCCTTTCATGAACTGTAATTTCAATGTCAACTGTCAGTTACGTATGTGTGTATTTATTGATGCAGGTGCAAATTCATTTTTCTGGTTCGTTTGGTGCAAGGGTAGTGGCAGGTAAGTTAGTCAGGCTTCCTTTATGACACAAACGATATATACTTCATAATACCAACAACATCCTACTACTGCTGTTATTAGCGTATTTGGTAACGCTTCCATGTTTTCGCGTAAAAATATTAAGTTTGATCTTGGTGATCAGATTTGGTTGTATCGCAAGCTGGTTGGTACGACTGGTGACATGCATATTCATGGTCATGCTGAATTGTATTTTAATCCGTAATAAATCTTTTTTCCGTAGTAATCGGTTAATGTTTTGTTATTGCATATGTTCTTTTTGGATTAGAATTTCAGGACATTATTTGTTTTTACAATGCAATCAATTAATGGTTTGTCTCGTTTCCCCAGTGGTTTCTTTCCCTTTGCTATATTTTATCGTTCTGTAGCCAACTAGTCCCACCGTTCAACACGGTTGAAGTGCATTATACAGCTGTGTGTGGCAGAATATATCAGTGAGGTAGTCTGTCCATTATTTCTCTATTTAAAACCAAACCAAATTAATCTAAATTATAGTTCAATAGGCATAGATAACATAATGTTCTCATCGCATTTGTTTTACAAGTTAGCACACTTATCAATGAAAACAAATTAGTTACATCGATACTAAATACTTGCAATGAAAATCTATTATATATAATCAATAAACATAAATAGCACGTCAACATCTTGTATGTTATAACGCTGTCGAATAAATAGGAGCATTTAAATCGGCTCGTAAACACAGTTTTTCGAATTTGTAAACCCTGTACCTATAAATTTAATATGGTCGCTCGCTTGCGGAAATAATCGGCGGGTCACGACCATAGCTACCTTTCAAGGTAAAGAATATTAAAATGGCCGTTGTAGTTGAGTTGAGAGATCTAGGCGGCTCTTAACATCGAATTCTTGAGAAACGATGTGGGCGAAATGAGGTGAGAATTGAGCAACGTTGGAATGCAAGGGCGGGGGACACAGGAGATCCCCTAGAAAACCAACTGGCACGATTCCCACAAACGAAACTCAGAAGTTACTCAGCCGGGAATTGAACCCGGTTCACCTAGATGGCAGGCGAGAAGTGTAACCGCTTAGCCCCCACGGCCGTTGTATAGAGGAATTGATCGAACGAGCCGTGGTCAATTAACTCCCCCGATCAAAATTCCTGAATCTTGCACCAGAACATAAAATATATTTGTATGATTCTGTGATTATTAGCTGGCCTTTGATACTCAGATTAAAAATGTAGGAATAGAACAAAATAATATAAGTACGAAATACATTTCGAGGTACAGTTCTTTAGCGTTTCCTCTTTACTGAACTGGAAATGGAAAATGAAACACTATGTTAGTTCAAGGCAGGTAGTAAACATATATTGGAATTTTCCACTTCGAACTATGAATGTCGGTCTAGAATGAAACAAGGTAGTACGAGATATAGTTCGAGATACAGTTATTTCATATTTACATTTCAATGAACTAGAAATGCAACTGTGAACATAATTTTAGTTCATGTTAGGCCGTGAACATGTATTGGAATTGTCTACCTTGAATCGCAAATGTCGGACTATAATAACATAAGGAAGTACGAGATCTAGATCGAGATACGGTTCCTTCATATTTCCTCTGCTGTGAACTGGAAATGAAATAACACATTTTCTTGAAATTCAGGGCAATTCGTGGACTTGAATTAGAACTTTACTCGTCAGACTGATAATACTAGACTGAGTGAAACCGCGCCGGAAAAAAAAAAACAGTTCGAGAAATAGTTCAATGTTATTTCAATTCACCTGGAATAAAATACAGAATTGGGCAAATAAATATCAGTTCAGGCCGGACTTGAACTTGAACCGGAATGATATTATGTTGTCAGTCCATGCCGCCAGCTGTCTGCTAATAGCAATGTTTGCATGGTTGCCGAACTTGCCGAAGAAATGGCATTTCCCCTCACACAATAACATTAGGTTTCTTGAGTACGACCTGGAATTTCTTTCCTACTGGTTCTATTATTTTGTTTCGTTGTAATACGAAATGTTACAGTATAATGTTATGAATTTTATTTGTAAGCATATGTTTGCATCCATATGTAAAACACATGTAATAAACAAAGCTGGTCTCGCGTATATGGTTCTGTCGCCTTCTGTTTCGGGTTCGAAACCACCTTGCACTTTTAGTTTGCATGTCAATGTGATCATTATGCCACGTGGCGTACCATCGGTTTTTGTTTCACGTTTTATACGTGACTGTTGCTCTGAAAAGTACCGATGTTGTAACCTCAATAAGAGGACCATTATCTCTCATTCTCAATCACCCGCAGCAGTCATCGTGGTAGAGAGGCGACGAGAGCAGTAGCATAGCGTTCGATACTGGCTACTTAATCCCAGGCATCCGTTACTAGCTCCCAGAGAGCATCTTTATTTGTTGGCTGTGGATCAAAGCAGTTTGCCGTCATCGTGCGCTTCATCTCCGACCAAACATTCTCAATTGGATTCAAGTCGGTAGTGTTATGTGTCGGACCTCGATCATCGGTTTTGTGCAACACACCTATCCCGCGTGCACTCAGCCATCCCCAACACGCAATGGACGCATGGCCATAGCGCGAGAACTCGGCCACATATTCTGGATTGTGTCGTGTCCCACGAGGTCTGAAGACACGCAGCCGAGGAAAACACTCTCTCGTCGGAGAAGAAATCTGACCAGTCACTGTCAATGTTTTCATCGGCAAACGCGAGTCTATAAATCCTGTGCTTCAGCGGCTGATAAACCTGCCACCTCAACAAGGCCTATGACACTCTCCCAAACCGATTGGCTGTGGTGAGACATCAATACAGAATGACTTTTCACTTCCTTGAATCTTCTGGCTCTGGCGAGACATCGCTACACAATAATGGGTATTATATTGGTTATATATGCCTGTGACATAGAAGGTACGCATGCCCAGAGTCGAATGGGGACCCAAGGTGTGCGAAATTTGTGTGTTGTCAGTGGACATATGTTTAAAAAGGGAGGAGACCATAAGGCGTGTCCGAAAATGTAATACGGTTCTCAACCGATCGCGTGATGAAGTTCAGGACTACAAATACATGAACAATCTGGAAGAAACTCTGTGGCATTGGAGAGGCATGCTAAATACTCAAACCGACTATCAAATCATCTGATGCTGTTTACTTTCGTTACCTGTCTCATGACCATGTAAACACAGATGTGTAAAAAACACGAATATGAACAGTAAAACACAGACATGTAATTTTGTGTGAGAGTTACCCTTTTGTTTGTCAATACATTAACTTGAATTATGTTTTGATTTATTATATGAGAAACCAACCAGACAGCTGATAAATGTAGTATTATTTACAAAGACTAAAAATAAACGAAGAAATTGATTTCCTACAGATAATATCGACTGCCTTCTCGGCCCTGCGACCCTTCTCACTGTCGGGGATCAGGCCTGTGTTATGAATTTGACAGCTCTATCTTACATAGTATGGAAATAACAGACAACTATGCTTATAAGTAGACAGGGTGTACTTGTACCTGTGAACCTTCCTGTCGTCGTGGATTGTGCCTATGTCATGAATTTGGCAATTATAACTTATGTGGTTTGGTACTTACATCCAACTGTGATTAGGTATAATGAAACATAGCATATATTCGGCCCTTCGGAACTTCTCACTGTCGGGGTTTGAATTTCACAACTTTATGACATGTTATGGAAATTATAGCCCACTGGGCTTATAAGAAGACATGTAGTTATACTCGGCCCTTCGCCAATTCTCGTCGTCGGGGGTTATGCCTCTGTTTGAATTTGACAACTATATCTTATATGTTATGGGGATTACAGCTACCTATGCTTATAAGTAGACATATCAATATACTTGGCTCTGCGACCCTTCTTGTCGTCGTGGATGATGCCCATTTTATGAATTAGGGAACTGTATCTTATTCATTTCGGAAATTATTGTCGACTATGCTTATAAGTAGACATAGTGTATACTTGCCCCTGTGACCCTTCTAATCTTCGAGGATGATACCTGCATTATGGATTTGGCAACTATATCTTATGTGTAGGGATAGGAAAATTTGTGAGTTCATTTCGGGACAAGATAGGCATCAAACACATATACAGTGGTCACCTTCGGAATTGGATCAATGTCTATTAGACCCACCCTGCATGCTTCTGAGCCAATAGCAGACTTGTAAGGAAACACCTTGCGAATCCCATAACCTCCAGGTATGGGGCAACAGCCAATGAACACACAGCTGAGGCTCCAGTAAGCAGAGGACTGAGGAGTCTAGCCTACAGTTCATTGAACTCGCGAAATTTCCCTATCCCTAATTATGTGGTTCGGATATTAAATCCATATATGGTTATAAGTAGACATTGGGTATATTTGACCCTGCGACCCTCCTCGTTGTCGTGGGTGATGTCTATGTTATGAACTTGGCAATCATATTTTACACATTTCGGAAATTACAGCCCTTTATGCTTATCAGGGAATACTTGTACCTGCGAACCTTCTCGTCGTCGTGGATTGTACATATGTCATGAATTTGGCAACTATAACTTACATGGTTCAGTACTTACGGCCAACAATGGCTTATAATTAAACAAAACATATACTCATTCCTTCGACACTTCTCATTGGCGGGGTTGAAGCCTGTGTTTGAATTTCGTAACTATATCTTACATATTATGGAAATTACAGCCCATGGGGCTTATGAGTAGACATATGGCTATACACAGGCCTGCGACAATTCTTGCTGCCAGGGATTATGCCTGTGTTTGAATTTGTAAACTATATCTTACATGTTATGGAAATTACAGGTACCTGTGCTTATTAGTGGACATATGATTATACTTTGCCCTGCGACTCTTTTCGTCGCTGTGAATGATGCTCATGTTATGGATTTGGCAACCTTGTCTTACAGTGTTCGGAAATTACAGCCTTCTATGCTTATAAGTAGATGTGGGGTATACTTGACCATGCGACCCTTCTTGTCGTAGTGGGTGATTCCTATGTTATGAATATGGCAACTATATCTTCCATGGTTCCGAAATTACAGCCAACTATGATTATAAGTAGACATGAGGTGTAAATGGCCTTGCGACACTTCTCATTGTCGGGGGGTGATGCCTGTGTTATGAATTTGAGAACATTATCTTACACGGTTCCCATATTACAGCCAACTATACTTGTATGTAAACATAGGGTATACTTGACCTTGCGACCCTTCTTGTCGTCGTGGATGTTGCCTATGTTATGAATTTAGCAACTATATCTTATGTGGATGGAAATTACAGCCAAATAGGCTTGTAAGTAGACATGGGGTATACTTGGCCATGCGACCCTTCTCATCGTTGGGGGTGTGTCCTGTGTTATGGATTTGACAGTTATATCGTATGCAGTTCGGAAATTACAATCAATTATGCTTAAATGTGCGCTTAGGTCTGGCAAGCATGTAAGCTGATGCTGGTATTCGGCACCGCATTACGATGCTAGGTAGACAGATCCCGAAAGGAATGACAGAGCATGAGACTCGGCACCCACCAGGATGCTAGGTTAAAGGTCCTAACATCATGACATTGGATTGACAGAGCAGGCAGTTGAGATCAATGATGGCCACCGCAGGCATGAAGGACAATGGGAATTTTTTTTGGGGGAAAACGGGAAAAACAGGAAGTTTTTCCTGCATGACGTCACCAAATATGGCGGTTGCCTAGTTCCCTTGTCCACAGCTCCAAGCCCCTCTCAGATCGCTCGTTTGTATACTACTATTAAGTCATTATATTGTTCGTAGATTTACTTGAAGAAATGCATCAAAATTCTGTACTTATGGTTACTACATTAGAAATATAATTATATACAGCTGTTTGATGTTCCCATTACTTTCACTGGCGCCAAATAGGTTGAACAATTTCTGAGAGACGCTATTATAAGAATTATATTTGACGTAGAGCTTGTCTTCCAAAATGGCTACGAATATAGGCTTATCTACTGGTACCGGCAAACTTCTGTGCACATGAGTAATATAGTAATGTTCTATTAAATGATAAACGAATATTTGGTACAGTCACTGCTAGACAATAACACAAATAGAACTGAGAAAATAATAAAGATATTTTCATATTTACAATTTTTTTATTCCAAATAAAATAGTAATGTATGAAGGTTAAACTAAACTATAAATGTTTTAAAACAGTGTTCAAACTTTGCCTGCAATTTCTGCATTTAATTTAGAGCAAATATATGCAAGCGAATACCAACCAATGTGGTAGTGAATTATAGGTACAATGTGGAACAATTAATTAATATATTAGTTAAATTGAAACTTGTAAATTATCTCCAATGAAATAAGCTGCTTTTGTTCACTTAAAACAAGTCCTTATAACCACTGACAATGTTCTGTTAGACATATTGCCTGCCCCTGTGGCGCAGTCGGTAGAGTGTTGAGCGTGAGTAGTTCTGGTTTCGAATCCCGGGTAGAGCAAGGGTGTGACTTATGCTTGTTTGTATGAGTCAACCTTTCTTGGGAAGTATCACTTCTAATAGGAGAACTACGAGAAAAAAGTTGTCACGGAAAAAAAAACTTTAGTGCTGTAAATCTAGAAATGTGGTTTTTTTTGGTTTTTTTTACAAGTAAAACCTTGAAAACTACTAACCAAAAGAATACTTGATTTTTCTTGTAATGAATACATTAACCTACTACGTGGGCTTGCAGTATATAGATATTTAACATTACAGTCAAACTTGTATTTCAATCACATTCGTTTACTGTTTCATTGCTTGAAGCATCGAATGTCGCGTACATGCCTCCAGACAAGCTCTATTGCACATCACTGTGGCTCAGCTCGCCATTATGATTGGTTTCCTTTTCGCTAAGTGTTACCTGCTTGCCCGACTCGCGAACGTTTAGCGTGGAGCTCATGTGAGGTGATACCGCTAAAATATTTCAGGACAAGCTATGTTGCACAACACTGTCGCTTAGCACGCATTAATGACTGGTTTTCTTCCCGCTGTCTGCTTGCACGACTCACGAATATTCATGTGAGGTAATTCCGTAAAAATATTTCAGGACAAGCTATGTTGCATAACACTGTAGCTCAGCACGCCATTATATATGGTTGTTTATTCCACTAAGTGTTATCTGTTTGCGCGTGTGACACGGACTTCCAGTGTGGAGTTTATGTGAGTAATGTTTTTGCATTAAATTCATAAATCGCAGGACGAGTTGCTTCATCCAATTAAATGCGTTATATTCACGTGGTGAAGCCGGTGTCAGAATGATGCTCCAATAGAAACTAAAGAGATTCTTTGCGCAGTTAAATCGCTGAACGATTGGCTTGATAGATCTGTGCGGCTGGTTGCCTAAGAGCCAAGGTGATATATCTTGTCGAAAGCCGAAGATAGCTGAAGGGGTCTTTAACTTTTTCCATCGCTCATTTATTCTGACGGGAAGTGTACAATGCGGTCAGTATAACTGCAATATGAACTACGTGTTATAAAATCGCCGAACCGTAACAATATATTTGAATTTCCTGGCGGAGGAAGAAGTGTTGTGAACTTAATATAGTTTCACGTAGTCTGAACTTATCGAAATGAATATCGTATACGGAGCCGTGGAGTGAAGATATTTGGGCGGTGTTAACATCGAGGTGTTCAGAGCCGATGGGGGTGAAGCGAGGTGAGTGTGGAGCAGTACTGGAATGGAAGGGCGGGCTACATGGAAGATCCTCGAGAAAACCCGCCGACCAGCGGTATCGTCCGACACAAATCCCACATACAAAAATCTGGGCGAGACCACGTCAAGTATCGAACCTGGTCCGCCTATGTAAGATGCGAGTAGGCTGACTACAACACCGCCGCAGCCCCGGTGTACGGAGCAACTGGGTAATATGCACGTGCTGCGCAATGCCCTTACAGAATACAATACCACGTATCAGATCACCGAATTGTATGGTAATGCGTTTCATCGAGCAGCCACTATGACAACAGCCATCAATGGATTTAAAATCACAGGTATATAGCCAATAAACCTGAGTTCTTTCAAGATAATGATTATTTGCCTTCCAAAACTACTGACAGACATAGCCTGAAGTCAATGAAAAAGTTGACGTTCTAGAACCTTCAGAACCTCTAGTAAATCAGAATGATGCTGTTCCTAGCTGCTCGTTCTCCAATGCACAAAATAACACTAGTTCATTTAAACAAGCATCCACTACGCCATTTGCCCATGTCGGTAAGGAGAAAGCAACTCCAACAAGTGGTCGCGGCCGTGAGCATACTACTGTTTTAACTGAATCGCCATACAGAGATGGACTGATATCTTAAATGGAAAGACGTGCTGTTTCTTGTAAGAAACCTTGAGCACAGCAAGTTAAAACTTAAGAAAAGTAAGCCAACCCTTCAACAGAAAACAAAGACTGGTTCTGTGGTGAAAGAAAGTGACAGTGCTGAATGTATTGTTTGTGGTCATTTATTCCTTGAATCTACAGAATAGTTGGTTAGGTGTCAATAATGTCATGGATGAGCTCACTGCGCATGTGCTGGGGAGGACGTTGAAGATGTGGACGTTGATATGTGACATGTGTAAATAGTTGTACCCCATCTTGCCCCATGTACGGGGCAAGATGTCCTTAGTTCAATAATATATATTTTTTTGTTTTGAGTTTGTAACTTGTCACTTTCATTCTAGTTTACATTGATTGTCAAATACTAAATGCACTTGTATAGTTATCTGTGATTATAATATCAATAACTGTAATGTTCTGGAGTAATTTATTCTTCTGAGCGTCAACATCTTGCCCCCTGTTCTCCCTACTTCACCGTTCCAAATAAAAAAAATTTAATGGCTCCTATCTTCTTTCATATTGACCGTTCTTCCGTAAATTTTTCGGCCGAATTTGGACTCATCTTGTATATTCGTGAGAAAAATCAACGGTGAGTGGCACCTAAGTCACGTCTTAACCTCTTTCGCAGAAATTCTTCGTTTTCGTGTAATAATATCGTATTCAGAATAACTACAATTTACGATTATAGAAGATTTTCATTTCTCGATTTTATTAATATATCTGTGCATAATTTTCATTGCTTGTTATTTGCTAGTTGTAAAATTTCAGGAAAAAATATATATATTATCAATTAGTCTCTGCCTTATTGCAAGCATTAAATATCATAAAATGCACACGTATTAAACAATGTCAATTTTAACTTTTCTATAATCAAGCATTTCCAATAATTTCTAATAAAACATCTGAAACAGAAATTATGACACGAGAACGAAAAATGTCTACATAATAAGTGAATCCGAGCCTTAACAGCTGAAGTGTATAGAGAGAGAGAGAGGATAACGCGAAGCAGCACCGGAATGCAATGGAGGGAGACGTAGTGACCTTCTTGAGAAAACCCACTCGTCAACGGCAATCCCCATCACGTCTCCTTATGCAAATGTCCATGTTCAAACCCATCGGGAATGGAACTTGGTTTGCCATCGAACTGAGTGTGGTCTGACCTCTATACAAACGCCACACCAGAAAATATCAAGGCTAAAGTAGGTTCTTACAATTTCAATGACATGAAAAGCAGCCATATTCAATTAGTCTAACAGTAAATACTATTATGTGCATAAGTGAGTTTTGCTAACTGTTCTAAAACGTTCTGCAGGGAATAATGGACCAAAACGTGTGACGCAATCTGTGCCACGCCACCGACGTAGGGTATTGCAGTAAATGGCCAGTACTACACGCTGACCATACCAATCACAGACATATAAAGTCATTCACAACGGGCTCATTTTTGAGAATAAGAAAGACAAGCAATTCTTGATTTATGGAGTGCCATTCGGGCACCAAACCATCCTAAGATTTTTACGAGTTTGTGAATGTACTGGGCATTCCACAATACGGCGCACAATCGAGTCCGGGGAACTTGCTGGCCAAACAAAATCAGAAATATCCTCGGTTTTCCGGCTGACATTTACTACTATCTTCTTGTGTTTTTATACTCCTACGTTGGTTATGGAAGTATGAAACGAAATTCTGACTGAGTCAGGTTCCTTCATCAAATTTTGTTAATGAAACTTTTCGAAGTGCACGATTTGATACACAATTGATGCTTTGCAACTCTGTGTACAGTATTGTATTGCATCCAGCGTGGATACCATTTTCGTTGTCATATCGTGGGCGTAGCACGGTGCATCGTACTTCTCTATAGTTATTAATTTTCGCACATGACAGAATTTAAAATATGAACGCTATTACAAATATTCAGTCGTGTCGGGATCATATTATGATAAGCGGTTTCATGTTAGTCTTTTAGTTGGTGGTGACGGAAATTGTTTTCATAATGTGTGTGGACGTTACAGAAATAATTACTGTAATAAAAATACTTTTTTTTTAAATTTCGAATAATTTCTGTCCCAAGTTAGAAGTATGAATACATCATTCAAATCATGGCATTATTAGTATTTACATGAGGTGTAGTTATGTCCAGCTTAAGCAGGAATAATTTGTATGGCCCCACTATAAATTGCTCAGTTTGACTCTGAGCATTTTATACTAACAAAAATAAATATGTTTGTTTCAAAATAATACAAGCTATGACAGCATTATATTTAGTAATATCATTCACGAAAAACTATAAATGTTCCTGTAGAAAGGACTCTAGACGAGATTGCTAGAATGTTTTGTTTCCAAAACCCAACTAAGCACTGGACATGTGTGCTATTTATAGATGGAAATTTATTGTTATTTTGTGGTTGGAATTTTTATTTGCCTTTCGGCATAAAGTGGGGATGTTAAACCGTTTCGTACCCAATTTAATTTGTTATTTCAGTTATTGCAAATAATAATCATTTTGGTGCGTGCTGTACTTTAAGCCGGCATATCAACTGTTTCGTTATCTGAAACAATGAGCTATAGGTTTTGTATTTCGGCTGTAATAATAAGAACCATTCCTGGCATAGACTAGTAGCATAGTTTGCAAATAGATCACTCATGAGAATTAACACTGGTATTTGCGCCTCTTACAGCACAGTACTCGCCAGAAATTACCCTTCCTGTTGCGTTTGAACTCAGTTGTGCACAATGGCTCTGAATAGGTTAGGATAAATACGTAAAAGTATTTTTAAATTGGATTTCACTTCTCTTGGTGTTGGGAAGCCCTGTACCATATACAGCCTTATTTTGTAGAAGATAAAATTACAACCGCAATACACTGCGTAACTACTTAAAACTCGATTTAATAATAGCCACTTTCGCGACCAGAACCCGTAAACAGAGAGTTGTACTAAACTAAGCAGGAGGCTGTCAAGTTCCATAAGGCAGTGTAAAAAAAATCCCAGGCCAAACTACAGTCAAGTACTGTGGATTAGGAATAAGCTCTGTTCGCCATTAGCCATGTGTCAAGATGTTATTCTTGCAATATTAGCCAATAGATTTAACTGGCACCCACTGCCCAGAATACATTCTTTTTTTTTCTCTCTCTGCCTATTACGGAGGTGTTAAAATTGTTTATTGCGAGCCATGAATTAAAGCGTTGGGAATTTCGGTACAGATTTGCTTGTAGTTTTCTATTTATATGAAAAATTGGTGTAGCAAATCCGATACGAACCGTGCTAAGAGTAGGAACACAAAGAGAAAAAGGAATGAGAAATATGAAAGCAATCTACTAAGATATGTTGGTAACTTATCAGCGAAAACAGCTTTGAGAGAAACATTCGTCTGAAAAAAATAAACATAATTCCCTAATGCCAAAAAAAGTATAAAAAGAATTGCAACAATTACAAATTCATTGATTGAACGCACATTTTATTGTACATACAGAGCGGCTTCATAGATACAATGCTACGTTACATGCACGAAATAATATTTAAGTTTATGGAGAGTGATAGCTTTAGCACATTTTAAACAAGCATTGTGTTGATACGGACCACTTAATTATTCGATACGATCTACTGGAATTAATCAATTTATATTTTATTTCTTCAAGTAAATGCTATTGACTCAAATACAACTTCACATGACTCAGGGTAAATGAGGGAGAGATGCCACAAGCAAGGAAAATAAACGTTATAATCTGGCATTTACTAAACACGACTATGGTCTTTTTTAATGCAAAACGCCTAAATATTAAGATACAGTTCAATAGCTTCATCTATAACTTTTAGTCTAGGCTCATCGCTAAACAATATTGAATATGGCAGAGACAAAGTTTACGTTCACTGCAAAGAAAGTAGTTTCACCACACTTACACAGAACGTAAGGTTTAAATTTCTTATACACGAAACATACGTCCAACATACGAAATTACAAAATAATATTCGTAACATTATAACTTACCTTTCTGGAAGATATCAAGAAACAAACAAAACTTTAGCATAATTTAATATTGCCCGTTCAGTTCCGAGTACGTGTAAGATACGCTGCTAATCTGACAGCGCCCCTGGTGGCTTTTCAGTGAGTTAGACAGGATGGTGCATCTTTCCCACATTTACACAAAGAAGAAAAATGATGGACTGCAGAATTATTTTGTCGACCACATACTTCTCATTGACAGCGGCATTCCCTAGTAAGCACACATTTCTCCTCCTTATCCGGGTTTTACTTTCGGTCTGGGTTATAACCAGGTTTTAGCATGTGACAGAGGTGGTGGACTATTCCGTTGATAGCAGGGTTTCCTCATGGTATTCCAGCTTTCCTCTCCGTTACTATTCATCAAAGTTCTATCTTCATCTCACACTTCCCTTCCCCACAATTGCGTTGCAGAATATTTCCTATATACGTTTCAAACGATACTAGTTTAGATGTGACGTATGTTGTGATCTTCATAAATATCTCCAACATAGCTAGAAATTGCCTTTTAACACTGCTTTGTCATAAAATGTACCGATTGGGAACTCACAAAACTAGTACAAGGACATGTACTGAACTTCCTTGCAGACATTGCCATAGTGAAATGTTAGAGCCGCCACTTGAAGAATGCAGTTACAGAGGTACAACGGGAAGACTGCACGCCTTTGTTTAGACCCTCGCGTGTGGATATGCTGGTCGGTGTCGCTTGCTGCTACTTCGCTTTTGTGCCTCGGATAGCCCCAGGTACATAACACTCATTAACACATATTCAAATCTCTCAATGGATCTCGTGGATTCCCCAGCAAGCATTCAGTTGCTGTATCCACACGAGAAAGTGAATCATCCACGTCGTAAGTAAACTTAATGTAAGATAAATTTTTCAGGGCAATTAGAGAAATCGCAGAAAAACTAAATATTTTAATGCTGATATTATTTTTTTATTTTGTACTGTCGATGAAACAAACTGTACGTTTAATTTTTAACTCGTGTGATTTTCTATTAAATTATTTGTGAAAATGAATTCTTCGGCATGATCCGTGGGTACTGTTTATTCTCCTAGTTAACAATTGTGTTTGGGTATGTGATAACCAAACAAAAAAAACAGCACGCTTGAAATTGCACGTTCGAACATAAGCGCCCACGCTAGAAGTGGTTTATTTTATTTTACTTTTTTTTCAATCTTATTGTTAGCACATGCCATTGCAGTTACATAATTGTAGCATTTAAAAATTCCCAACCTTAATTTATACGCACGCTGTGTGTTTATGAAGACATAAATTCCCCTATTTGTTATTATTCGTCCGTTCCCCATCGTTAGGAAACGAAATAGACGTTAATCTTTGTACAACACCTTTAACTGCCAGTGAAGATAATGTGACTATGAGACGCTGAATCTTTGGATTCAGCAGAAATATCCTTTGTATAATGTGAGACAATTGGCGGCCATGAAGCACGAAGCAATATTCAAACACGAGATATTTGTTGGACGTCAGTGCTTACTGTATCGTCACAACTCCGTATGAAGTTGACCAGCTCAGATGCGGTGCGTGAGGCCATGCTCTTTAGATCTAGCACTCACCAACATTTCATACATTTTACAGAATATCTTATTTAATAAAAGTCCCAAACATGAAGTATTATTGCCTCAAAATTGGTCCTAATTTCCTTTTACCAAATAGTATTACTTGGTTGGAGTTCAGATTTGTTGCCATTATATACTTATTTGCAGAGTCGCGCGTACGGCCTCAAGAAATTAAACAAATGCCTATAATTATTAGAGCTCTTGTTCAGTATTTAATTATCAATAAAGTGCTTGTAATTTTATATAATTTATTTTTAAGTTACATGGTTAGAGCACTTTGAAAAAATAAATATTCAGGGAATGTTGTTATTTGCAAAATGTTAAATCACTAAGTTCCCTCGTAGAACAAATTTCTGTTTATTTAATAACCCTAAAAGTTACATTTTATATCTAACAAATCTATACAATTACATAAGTGACAGCGAATTAATTATGCATTGATTACTGCTGCTGGGTGTCTTGAGAAAAGGGCTAATTAGAGTATTTTTAAGATTACAAAAAAACGTATTTTTCCATAACTCTTGATTAAAAATAATGCTAGAATTCTGGTTTACATTTAAAATTTACTTCTTTCTATTGACTATCAATCAATGAACTATTATCCTGCATACTCTTACACGTTTGTAAGGAAAACAGTGTGGCGTGTGTTCTTATCACATCCAGTTCCATTACATCGTTGATGTGTAAACGAGTTTTGAATTTGGTGGCAGAGTATGAAAATTGCTCTTATCAGTGCTGACATCTTTTCTTAGTACCACGGTGCTGACATATACTTACAGCTCCAAAGACGTTATCCAGCTTCTCACAAACCTGTCAGTTTTTAAAGTGACACCGGGTGTTATCTCTTTGACTAAAAAACCAGTTTTTGGTCTTATTGCGACGAAATAAAGGATAAATATTGTAACATGCTGTGGGCGAAAATGTGTCGAAAGGTAGTTTTTTAAAATAATAACTTGGAATAGTTGTAAATTTGCAAAATGATACCAGCTATAAAATCGGTCACTCAATAGAAAAATATTATTCTTGTAAAGGAAAAATATTATTCTTGTAAAGGAAAAACTTTCGGACCTACTGAAAGTTTATGAGATTAATTTGGTGTTTAAAAGTGCAATTTTACTAATATGAGAATGAAGAAGTAGGTAAAAACATATTACACAGAATATAAGTTTATGACCACATTGTAGCCCACTAAATCATATATTTTTATTGATTAAAAAAAATCTTTTTTTTGTAGAAGACAGTATAAATAACAAATTAATAGTTATAAACATAAGCGTGAAGATATAAAACAGGTGAAATATTATATGTTATGTCTTGTGAAGCATACAAATTAGCATTTTTTATTTTCATAGCAGAGAATGTATTTAAAAAAAATTATAGTATCATTTCTTAACAATTTCGCAGCATTTAAATAATTTTGAAAGTATTTCAGTTCAAAGGGACTTACGCACTTCACAGAACCACAATACTGGAAAACTGTTAAACGAACAGGTATTTTTATTTGGGACTCCAGGCGACTTTATTTCCTGGAGGCATCTCATGAAATCTAACTTTCTGATGGAAAAGTGATTGAGCGCAGATTTTAGATAAATAAACAATCTGTTGGGGAATATACAGTCTTAACCCTTCCGTTAAAAATTTGCAGTGTGCGTATCGTATTTGTGTATATAGAGCGTAAAGATTTCATCTCTTGTATTTGTTACAAAAGCCTTTAATTTTTCTTCCCTATATGTTTACACTTAAGTGAAAATCTTTGTTTTCCTGGCGTATTCTTCCAACTTCCACGGCGTTAGTGTAATGTTCAGTATTAAATTCAACATTTCTGCTTAGGTGTAATATCGAGTATAATAAATAACTTGTAAAGACTTAGTGAAAAGAAAGGAAGTTAATTTACTAATTTATAAGACGTTTACTACATGAGACCTATACCGCACCCCTTTTGTTTAACACGGTAATAAAAAGATTTTTAATTAAACTATGTGTACGGCTGGCGGTAGCACGATGGTCTTAAGAAAACATAGTAATTCTCACACAATCTGCCACCAATGGGTCAAGTGGACGCAGTTAATACAAACTCACATACAGTAATTTGTTGGATCGTCTCCACTTGACACACTCTATGAACATCTTGAATGCCCAACTAAATATTACCAACTGTAAAAATACGACGTGGAGTCGCAAAATCAGTTCAGATACTGCAGCCAGCAAGATAATCTACAAGGCGCTGTTCGCATTTCAAAAGGGCCTCTGCACATTTCTTGCTTGATGTCAGAACCTGCTACCGTCGGTTTCAAAATCTCTCCTCGGGCGTAGTCCTGGAAGGCAGTAAAATCACACAACCGGGCACAATAATAAAATAATCCCGCCTCCATATTGTCTAAGGTTAGCGGGCGGGAAACCATCACGGATTGACTCGCTGGTTCTACTAATAAAAGTGCGAGCAGAGAGAAAATAGAGGGGCGCTCTAGTGACAGCGGTGCATAGCTAATACACAGACTGCACTTGAGCGCTGTACAAACCGACTACCCTGAACGAAGGATGATTCACTGTTAAAGTCATTGTCCATCAAACGGAAACAACTTACAAGAACTTATCAATATAACTAATTAGCCTACTTTCTCTGCATGAATGGAAACTATTTTGTTGAAGCTTTTAAATAGTCAGAAGGTAGGTGTGTCTTGACGACTAGTTGATAGCGATATTATTGGATATGGAAGCAGAAACAAATGCAATACTAGTGAGACAGTTACAAATACACATTGCCTTACCAGGGACTCGAACACAGACGCCTCCTACCGTAAGACGGCGTGCAACCAGAGTCAGTATTCGGAGCATCAAAGTTGGTACTAATCTGTCTAAAGTTTTGGTAGACTGGGTTTAGCAACGTCAAATAGGTGGCAAAAAAAGTTTGTGAATCATGTGAGTTAACATGTCCTACAGTAGCACTACGTATGTGCAGAATTTGGTGGAAATAGGTTGGCGTGTTCTCGAGATATGACATAGAAGTTTTCTCTCATTTGGCGCTATCGTAAAAAAGGCCTAAAACTGGCTCTGCTTATAATAGATGTAAGCATACAATAATTAGTTTAATTTTGTCTAATCATTTAATATATATTTCCAATTTATCTAAATAATCTGCATATGACATAAACGTTCTACTTAATAACGTGGTCCTATTTCATTACTGTAATGGAACACACTGTTTTTGTCATAGATAATGTTAGATTTTAATGTTGGTTGAAATGGTTTGGGCGCTGACTTTCTAAACTTAAATATTTACTTGGCTGTTTTTTTAATATGTGACTACGTAAGTCATGTAAATTTATGTGTACTACGTACAAAAGCATAATTTTTAGCCGAAATTTTATGGGTATCAGTTAGGCCTAATTGTTTCCCGAGATAGGACAAAATAACTTAAGCTTACATATATTGGTATTTTCCAAAATGACTGACATATGAGTTTATTATAAGATTTTTTGATGTTTGCTTAGATACTGCCAGTATACAAAGTTAAGTTAGAATTGGTTACATGGTTTAATATATATAGCATAGTAGCCGAAAATTTTTGTGTGGCAACATTTTGAAAATAATATTCTAATCCATTACAACATGTCAGTTCACATGACGTACTGAAGTACTAACTGAGTGTCAAATTTAGTAGGTATCAGTTAATTATTTCCGAGATATGACGGTATCTTTCAAAATGACGGACAAAAGAGGTTTGTTTAGAAACATTTGATGATCGTAAACTATATTTTCAGCCCAAAAATTTTGGTCAAAAATGGTTGAACGGTATTCTAGATATTGTAAATGATCCTAAAATATCGTTATTGGCTCCATTTTGAAAATTAGTGTCTTATACAATTAAATTGCATATATGTACACTGCCTACAATACTATTACATATGATATGCCAAATACGGCAGGAATCGGTTGTGCAGTTGCCGAGATATAACATATGATCTTTATTTCTATATTGCACTATATTATATAATGGCGGATTGATAACAGTATCGCTTTCCAGTACTTCCACTATACATTGCCAATGTAACAATCTTGGTTTGCATTTGTTAAATGGTTGCTGAGATACGATATAAAAGCTTTATTATTCAATTCGCACTATTTTACAAAGTACTACACCAATAATATTGTGTGTTTCTAAATTTTATGCTTACGCAATGCACAGTCACCGTATAGAACTTAGCTCAAATCGGTTAAATGGTTCCCGAGATATAATTGAAAAGTAAATTTTTTCCAAATTGCACTATTTTCCAAAAATGACGGACTAATATGTTTGCCATTTTTAATTCATTGCTTACATCATGCACTGTCAATGTACAAAATTTTGTTTAAATCGGATAAGTGGTCCCAGAGATATAACTGAAAATCATATTTTTCCAATTCACGTTAACGTCGATAATAACGGACCAATAAGATTCTAAATTCAATGTTTATCCATAAACTATTAACGAACTATGTTTAGTTGAAATTGGTTTAGTAGTCCCAGAGATATAACATAGTGCCCGAAATTTTAAAATAGCCGTGGATAAGAAAATAAGTAGCTGGCCTAATCGAAATCTATTAAAGTCCGTGGCCATTAAAAATTACTATATGGAGACGTAGTTTGGCGCAATTCAGTTGACGGGTATTAAGGAATAAAAAGAGGGAGGATGAATACATTCCAGACAGATATTGGCGAGATTTCATAAGTATTTATACTCAATTTGGAAAGTACGTTAAAAATGAGCGCCATACTGAATTCTTTCATACGATGGCGCGGTGGTTCTATTAAATTAAGTTTTACATCATCGTCTGAGATTCCGTGCAAATAATGAGATAAGCAAATTACTTTTACAAGTAGTACAAAGCGCAATGAACATCATTGTGCTCATAATTGACCACAGGTGGCCAGTAACTAAAACCAATTGTTTGGTGGGCGGTTACACCCTGCCCTGCCTTGAAAATAACAATACTGGTGGAAACAAACACATTGCAGCAAAATAATTTTTCTCACGTCATGCAGTACTACTTTATATGCCGTGGTGAAATATTTAATTATGTTATCAAGTACATCACCATGTTTACAATCAACTTTCGCCGCCATGAAACTAATAGGTGCCCTCCTACTATGTTTACAACATATGTATGGCCTATTCTAGTGCAGAGTAATAACATCGTACAGTTTCATATTTTGTAGTAAAAGAAGGGGGAAAGAAAGAAAATTAATCTCCTGGAAGTATAGTATTTTTTCAGGCAACGAAATGTTTTTACTAATTTGATAAGCCTCCAGTAGTAAGCTTTCAAAATTGTAAGGAGAGGGGCCATCACAATTTGAATAACCGTTATGCTATTTAATTTGCATGAAGAGGCTGTGACATCACAGTATCTAAAAGACTGAATAAAATAGTTGTTTTATTTCACGAAGTTATGTATGGTCGAAATGCTTGTAGATCGTCAATCTTGTAGAATATCGTCAAGCTTGTAAATGTTGTAAAACTTCCTCACATTCGGACAAATATGAAAACATTCTCCATACAGCTTGCGGCTATTTCTGCGTAGAGTTTTGTGACGGTATTCCGTCACGATGTAAAGAATAGCTCTGTTTTCAGCGAGAACGCCTGATTGAGCAGCTATCTTCCTGCCGAGAGTGTGTGGCGTGATGCAGTTCGTGGAAGTGGCCAGGGGTAGGTGGAGCCCGCGCGGGTGCGAAGCCTGGTCCCATGATAGGGGTGCCGCGGAGAAGGGACCAGTCCCGGGTTATGTATGGAGGGGTCGCGGTAGACTCTGAGAGAGTCGAGCTGGGCTGTCTAGGGATGAACATCGCGCTCGTGGCTGCTCACTCTCAGGGATCTGCCCGCCCTTCCGTACCAGCGAGGGCGAGGTGCTTCTGCGAGTGTGGAGGGACCATGGCAGCTCAGGTGCGACGACCATTCCGCAACCCGACCCGTCCCATGGTGGCGGATCGGGGATCCCCAGGCTCTGGGGTGTCTGGGAATAATCAAATACCAGATCGTGGACCAACTGGCCGGCTCTACAGCGCCGTCGTCGTGGACGTCGTGAATCGGTGTGACTCAGTACGAGATGGCGAAGTGCATCTGCTGGAGGCGGTCCAAAGATTACGGAGTGGAGGGGGATCTGGAGGTGGCAAAGGGCGAAGTGCAGCAAACCTCACTGCTGGATTTGATGGGCTGTCGAATGTGAATGCGTGAGGAATGGATTGGAATGCATCGGAGCTCCGAAGCTCCCCGAGGTCAGTTTTCACACCTGAGCCAGCGGATTCGCCTCCATCACTGGTAGCTCCTGGATGTCTCGCCGAGCACTTTTAAGTGCTCGCCAAAGACCGACGTAGTTTTTGGTGGAGAGGAAGGGGGTAGCTCCCCATGCTATGCTCCCCACCTTGACCCACTGCGTGGAGACCCTGATTTCGGCGCAGAAGAGAGAAGATGTAGGTGCCACGACTGACCTGCCCAGTTTTCCGACGTCCACGACGAAGCAGGGATGGCCGTTTATTAAATCGCTGCTGCTAATATTGTTGTGCTGGTTTGCCTGCACAGGAATATTGGCAGTATTTAAGTCAAGGACACCCCATACCCACAGACCTCGCCCCCTCTTCTTTCAACGCCTATTAAAATAGCACGGATTCCACAGCTGCTCTGTCTCCTAGCAACATTTTCATTAATATTTTCCAAGTTTTTGAACAGTCATGGCCCAAAACGGCGGCCATCGCTGCTCAATTCCCCCCCCCCCCCCCCACACACACATGATGCACGTACTCCTTGCATGCAACTTCCTCTCCTTTTAGGCGTAAGAGGCGCAGACCTGAGACGCATTCAGGTCCCTCCTACCGCGGACGCACACCTAATACTTATAAATAGGGTAGATTTAGAAAAAAAACGGCTCAGAGAGATACGCCCCCACCGGCGAGCGGAAACCAAGTGTGAGAAGAGTCTATCCGTGGTTAAGAACTCCGAGAGTTGACCTGAGGACCACTCAAGTGTGCTGCTAGTTGAACTAATAAAAAAAATCAGCACTCTGTGTGGGACTTAAAAAAAATCCAGAAAGAGACACAATATTTTCAGGAGTGCTCAGAAGAGGGACTTACATGAACATATTGTTCATGAGTCCTCAGACGACGAACTTAAGATATTTTTCGCGAGTGTTCAAAGTGGGACTCAGAATAATTTTCAAGAGGTGGTACTGAGGGACTTTTGAAGAAATGGAAATATACTGAAGTGAGATCTTGGGATGTTCTGCTTAGTGTAGAAGAGGTTTTAGCCAGGAAGATTTTCCTTATTTTCTCGGGTAATTCGGCACTTGGCAAGAGTTTTGGCAATAGCAAAACAGCTTATCCATGTTTGGGGCAGTGAACAGCAGTGATAAGTGATTGTACTCTGATTATTTGTTTGCCAAGGATTTGTGTTAACTCTTAAGAGTTGGAGTACTGGGAGCAAACGATTTTCGGCAAGTTTTGATTGGAGTGTTTGGTTGGTGCGAGCTCGATGACCGGAGTTTTTCTACGGGACTGGGACTCGTTGTTCCGTGCTTGAGCGATATTGAGGTAGCAGATGCGAAGGAAGAAGAGTAGAACGTCGGCTCGAGGAAGACTGAGACCGGGAGTTTGGCGATTATTGGGAAGTGTAGCAGAGGTAGACAGAAAATCTATTGAGAATATGCGATTGGTGAAGGGAGTAGTGGAATTATAATCAAAGAGCAAAAAAAAAAGGAAACTCTTGAAGTTGGAGTGTGGTGTGGTAGAGAGAGTGTGAGTGTGAGTGGTAGGGTCACGGCTCTGTCTTTCAATTTCCGGCGGAGATTGGTAAGGAGAAAATCCTTGGCTTTTGGTCCTTACATGTGAGTGAGTAGATATGAGTGATAAGGCCAGTGCTCTGTCTTTCACTTTTGGTGAGATGGATAAGGAGAATATCGTTTGCATCTGGTCTTTGTATGTTGGGTTGTTGGATATTGGTGGAAGTGTCCTTCAAGAGTGTCCAAATAGAGAGAGATGTATAGAGCCGAAAATGAAAACTGAGTAACCACTTACCTTGAGAACATTCCTTTATTGCTCGTTGGGTTATTAAGGTTAATGAAGTAGACGTATCTGTAAACCTGGAGTTTAGGGTTAATTTGTTAGTGTGCCAGGCTTTTAAGAATAGGCGATCTTATTGCTATTTTTAGTATATTTTGCATGTTTTGTAGTGAAAATTCAGGTTTTGTGTCCAAAAGAGCTATGTACTCGAAAGAGATCTCATTGGATAATTACGTTGTCTTTTGTAAATTTCTAGTATGTTTTATAGCCAAAATAGTTAAAAGGCTGTGTAATCAAAGAGATTGGGGAGTTTGCTTGTTGTATAAGAGGAGTTTTTGATGAAGGTGTTGAAAGTTTTTTAAGCAGGTTTTTTCGATAAGCTCTGGTAAATTGTCTAGACATGTTTAGTGTTGTTACATAATTTTTGCAATTATAACGACTGTTGTGAGGATTTGTGAGCAAGAGAGGTTTGTAACAATTTATAAAATGGTATTGAAATTTTAAAGCATGAACGGAGATTGGGGAGGAAACTGTAAATATTTTCTGTACTTGTTCATGATACTCTTCTAATGGTTGATGCTATTAAAGTCAAGGTACTGAAAATAATAGTGGTGTGTTATAGTTGCATCTGTGTGGTTTTTCTACCTCGGGCAGAACAATATTGCTTTCTGATTTAAGAAAAGTTATAAATCCAAAGTTTTTGAAAATGGTCACAGTGTATTATGCACCATTGTATCCTGATCCTGTTTCTTAAGAATTAGTGAGGCAGGAGGGGTGTAGCAGTTGAGATTGGGCTGAGAGGAAGCCCCGTTACAGTTTGTAGGCACGTTGTAGTTTATGGCATACAGTTTCGCCTGTTTGGCCGAGCACTTGTGCCTGACATATTTTCTTAAAACGAGGAAATTCTTTTCAACACTGCCCAAATGAAAAATGCTACCCTAAAAGAGATACTTTATGTATATTTTGATAAACAGGATAAATAGTGACAGCCACAATTCTTCCCAAAATCCGGAATCTCCATTTTAGTCTACTCATTTAGGAGGAAAATTTTATAATAAAATTGCGCGGGAAAAATTTCAGCTCTATGTCTGAAGATGAACATGTTTTTTCTATTCTTGAAGTGCTTACTTTTTAAGCTAATGTATTTGTGAACATTTCGGAATCTTGTATTCACAGATTTGCATGCTAGATTACAACTACAGTGTAGGCATGATGCCTTTCGAATTTTAGGCGATCAATATATGATGACTGTTAATTTGTAACTACTCAGTGATAAGGCAAATATATGTCCACAGGTACCGGAATATAGGACGGCGGAGCACAGAAAATAAATACTTAATACAGTATAAATAACAGCTCTGCTAGGAAATGTCGAAAATTGTACATTAAATAAGTATCAACAGTCTGCCTCAGTGAGCATATGAGTTTGCAACTACTTATCGATAAGTTTTAGGTGAGCCAATGTTTATATCAACGTCTTATCAACACCTGAAGAATATTCGATTAAGTACTCTATTCAATGTGGCAGTGAGTACGTTGTGAGCCTTGAATTTATATAAAATCAGATAACTTCTAGCTGTGATTTTATATTTTTACGATGCGCTTAAGGTCATGGCGCATTTCAGTCGCTTTCTCAGCGGGGGAAAAATCACTCTCCCTCTTAGCGCGCGTATCTCCCGCTTTCAACCATACTGACTAGAAAGAAATTCCTAACCCCATACATTAAAAAACGCGATCCCCAATTACCCAGCAAATCTAGTACGTTGACAACTTTTCTTCGTGTAACAATTCCTTTTTGTTTTTCGTAAACGGATATAAAGCCTGGTAGTTCGAGGGTCCACCAGGGAGTAGGGTCTTCGTACGATCGAGTCAATCCAACTACAAGGTAGATAACTCTTTCGCAATCACGAAGAACTGGGGTGTGAGAGACAGAAATGCGTATACCCAGTGGTGGCACATGCAGTCGACTGGTCGTTCATACAAAGGTCTATTGGAACGAGTTTGGGAATCTCAATACTAATAGTCGCCTGGTAGCACTGGCGATGCCTGCCAAATTCCGATATTTTTCCCTTTTCATATTGAAAATCGGTTTATTGGAATTTTTATAATAATATACATAACATTCAAGAAACATCCAGATTTTTATTTTGTTAAAACGAATTTAAAGAATAAATTTTCCTCTTCGCACTACAATGGAAATTTGACGGAACATGCCCACATGCTGTTTGATAGTATGCTGTGAAACAGGGATTTAGTAAAACGCCCGGTTAGTAGTTACCTAATTTAAATTTGACCGAACAATTAACGCATTCCTTTTGACGACAGCTATCCTTATTAGACCCTAAAGTTCGCAAATTCCTTTTCTAAATAAAATCAGTGTGTTCACAATAGCTCAATGCTATACACTATTTATTGTATTTGTACTCTTAAGCTTGTA
Source organism: Dryococelus australis (assembly GCA_029891345.1). Taxonomy (NCBI): domain Eukaryota; kingdom Metazoa; phylum Arthropoda; class Insecta; order Phasmatodea; family Phasmatidae; genus Dryococelus; species Dryococelus australis. The sequence continues at coordinate 89,233,417 of CM057002.1, read as the reverse complement.
AATACTGGAGGGCGTGTATAACAGTTACATAAAAGGTCGATATTCTTGATGTTTATGCTCGCGCCTGTGGATACCACATTCCACACCAAATAAAGACTTTTACACAAAAACTAACAGAACTCCTCCATTTGCCACCAGATTTAAAGTGACGTCTTTAGAACACGAACGCACATTGCGGCGAAAATTTTCCAAATTCAAAACTCTTCAATAAGTAGTCTCGTGTTGTTTGCAATCTGAGTAGACTACCCGTACCTGGATAGTGAGTGAATGAGTGAGTGAAGAGATTTGGGCGCCTCTTAACAGCGAGGTCCTGAGAGCCGATGAGTGTAAAGTGAGATGAGTATGGAGCAGTACCGGAATGATGGGGCAGGGGAAACGGGAGATCCCCGAGGAATCCCGCCGATCCGTGGCATCGTTCAGCACGATTCCCACTTCCGGAAATCTGAAGTAAATTGGCCGAGGATTGACCCCGGTTCGCCTAGGTGGGAGGGGACCAGTCTAACCACTCAGCCACCGTGGCCCCCATACCTGGATAGGGCTCAGCTATGAATTCCTCATCCCCTGGCCTTTTCTTGAATCGTACGCTCTTAATCTGAATCAGTAAGAAATTCAATGTATAAACAGTTAACAGCAGCTTACTTAATCAACAGTCAGTAAATGTAACTGACGAATTAGAGAAAAAGTTCCAATTGTACTTTACTTAATGATTCAGTGACATTTTATACTGATTCATTAACCATTTCATTCGCTGTTTTTTAGTGATTTGTTTTATTTTTGACTGATAGTTCAGTCAAACTACGAGTATCAAATGAAAATAGAAAAGTTTAAACCAGTAAAACTCATAAAAATATTTTTTAAATTCGAGTTTCGTCTGTTATAATATCATTTTACGAGGCAACATGAATATTCAGTATTTCATTCCGGTTTTCCGTTTTTTATTTAGTTTTCACGTAATCACCATAGCGCTCGCTTTGAATCAAACTGTATTAAATGTGGTGTAGTGAGTTCATTAATACGTGTTTTTTGACTTAACAGTCCCAATGTTACCAATTAAACTAAAAACCAAAAGAAATGACGGTTGTTTTTAAGCTACACATTTTCTATAAAGGAATCAAATACATATATTTTACCCTTTGTGGTCAATTTTCGCTTCGTAGTTGCTCTGCGCTCATAGCTTAGGGGCAGGGTGGCTGACTTGAAGTCAGGAGGTCCTGAGTTCACGCCCTGGCTCCTCCATGGCAGATTTTCACTTCGGATTGCTATGATCTCAGCTAGGACCATAAACTATTAGGATATAGAAAGATATTCTAAGGCATTTGCTAGACCATTAAACTAGTTACAATTTACTGAATTGACATTGGAAGCCGGCCAAAAAGAGTATAAAGGTAGACAGGGAAACTTAAGATAGAATTAAAGAAAGATCATGATAGGAGGTGACTCGCCCCCTACTCTGGCCGCCGCCCAGACCCTCAGCCGCTCTGCCCAGTGACAAGTCGCCGACTTGTGTCCGCGGTAGCCCTCGTGGCCTATTTTACTCTTCTCGCCCCGCAACGTGTGTGTGTTGACGTCATTCCATTTGATTGGCTCCCGTTGTGCATCGGAGGTGGAGTCTGCCTCAAGTCTCTTTAAATTACCCTGGCATATCCATAGGTTAACCGGACCCTATATTTTCAGTCGCTCTTTGAGCATTTCTCTGGTAGTTTACAAATTCCAATTTGGCCCGACGTTATGCCTTACTGTTTTATAAATTTTTCTGTGGCCTCCTTCCAAGCTTGTTGTTTGGACAAGTATACAACGGGGCCTTTCGTACCATATCCTCCAAAGTAACGAAAAGAGATGGCCCCATCTCTGGAGAGATGTTTGAGAACACAGCAGTGTGTAGAGAAAGATGCAAGAAGTATGGGAGGAGAAATAAAGTTGGAGAAATGTGGATTGAGTTGATAGCAGTATTGAAGTAGCATAGCAGGCATATAGTTTTAATAGTAGGTCTATAATTTTGAATGTGTGTGGCTGTGTTAGGATGATTGGTGGGCCACAATAGAGGCAAATGCAATGTTGACTGAGCTACAGGTGTGCTTTGGGTCGATGAACAGACTACACATTGGGGGCTGGCCGTGGAATTGCTGACGAGTGACGTCGTATCGCTTCCTAGTTGTTGTCCGTGAGTGACGTGGATGAGCTTGGGAGGGTTTGGGTGGGGGGTGGGGCGGGGGTATTTGCCGACGTGACACTGTTATTGTACAATAGATTTATGTCCGACCTTCTGTCGGTGATTAAACAAAATAATTATTTGACTAAATTCCCTCTACTTATATGTGGAAAATGATAAACTGACATATTTGGCCGATTATAAGATAAATACTTATTTATATATATTCATAAAAATAGATAATACCAGTACAATACCAGCCTCAATATAAGTGTTAAAATAGTCATTTTAAAGAGAGGTGCGAGACGTGAAAATCTCAAGTTGTGTTGAAGGGTGGCAACTTCCTAAATCTCAGATATTTACTTCAAAAGCTTTTTTTCGAGAGGAAAATTAATTCCTTTTATAAGAGACTGAAACTGTAAACCAGTATTTCTGGAAATTATAATTGAAACTCTAGCCTAAATATTAACAATGTGATGACATAACTGCACTTACAGAGATCGTGTATATCTCTTTATGATGCAAGTCCTTTACTACCATTACACACCACGATTGTAAGTAAATGTTGCTTCATTGGTTTATTCACAATGCAGTATTGAGACCATTTTAAATAGAGCTACTACAGTACAGGTTATTTATGTTGTCTGAGCTTATGTTAGTAAACACAAGTAGCATTGTACATGTTACACAAAATTTTGTGACTGATATGCCACAGTAGTCTGACTCGTAGCAACGCTTACAGTCATCATTCCTTAGAGAATTGCATATTTACAAGTTACATATAACACTCTTTCATGTTTAATACTATTCTTATTCAATTATATATTTATAACACACATATTTGGTATATTACAACCAGATCTGCTTTAAAGCCAATGGCCATTATAGTAAGGTCCGTGGACTATTCAGCCCTTCATGTGTTTGGGTAGTTGACTATCCTGAGTCACTAAATACTTACGTGTTATTTCCTCTTTCATACTATGTTAATGTTTTCTTGAGTATTCTTAGTGTCTATGCACTTTGATCACTTTGCGCCACTAACGAATTAGTCGGGATTCTATATATTTCTTGTGATGTACTGATTATTATAATTCTGACTACATAATGTAATTTTATACATTATATTATATATGTTGCACTGTTTAACCTGACATGTTAAATCACTATTCTATGTGTTAAAGTAGTTGTACACACATTACCTTTATAATTTATGCCTAAATCGGTATAGACATAGACAAGTATTATTAAAAATAAGACATAATAGATAGCAAATTAATTTAGATCTTACATGATAATTTACAAATTTATATTTATCCTTAGCTATAATATATTATACAGTTTACATTTTTTGTGGACTGGTCCTTGTTGTACTGCAATTTGATTTTAACATTTGTAGATATGTAATTTATTACTCTTATCATGATTATGTATATGGCTGTAATAATGGTGCACCATGTAGGAGATCATGCAAGGATGCATCGGTGGGTTACATGAGGGAAGAGTTTCCAATGAGCGTATTATTACTCTTATCATGATTATGTATATGGCTGTAATAATGGTGCACCATGTAGGAGATCATGATTATGTATATGGCTGTAATAATGGTGCACCATGTAGGAGATCATGCAAGGATGCGTCGGTGGGTTATATGAGGGAGGAGTTTCCAATGAGCGTATTATTACTCTTATCATGATTATGTATATGGCTGTAATAATGGTGCACCATGTAGGAGATCATGCAATGATGCATCGGTGGGTTACATGAGGGAAGAGTTTCCAATGAGCGTATTATTACTCTCATCATGATTATGTATATGGCTGTAATAATGGTGCACCATGTAGGAGATCATGCAAGGATGCGTCGGTGGGTTATATGAGGGAGGAGTTTCCAATGTGTGTATTATTTTTAATTACTAATTTTATCTTTTGATAAAAAAAATTTTTAACTTGTGACTTTTCTGCCTGCAGCAAAATGGGCTCTTTAACTGAGAGAATTATGTTTTTGTATGGTTATGGAGACGTGTAGGTGGATTTGCATGTACTTAAATAAATGATATTAAATTTTGTAATGAGATCTCTTTTCGTATGTAATTATTGAAAACTTTATATTTTATTGTAGTTGTTTGTAACGTAAAAGAATTCTTTGCCAACCTCCGTGAGGCGACTTTGTATTTTTATGCATTTGGCTGCCTTCAGTATCACACCACATATGCGTGTCGTAGACATGTGCTGAGTTGACTTCTTGGCTCGTGTAGCAGTTGCAACTCGTGTACCACGCTATGGTTCAGTTGAGCTGTGCCCTGCCGCGGTCGGACGTGTATTACGATACGGGGAAGAGGTTTTGGTAAACGGTCCGTTTCTGCTATACCCGGGCTCTATAATCGTCGGAATATTGTTGGACTGCTTCCTTAGTGGAGTTGTTGCGTTGTGCGTTGGTAATACAAAAGGAGATAAGATGAAAAAGTTTGACACAGGGATATTTGGTGTATGGAAAGGGAGTACATCCGGAATTTAATTGTGTGATACTACTTTTGAATACGGGCGTGGTGTGGTGCTTGTCGTAAAATCTGTGTGATCTGACAGATTCGGAAATAAAGGAACACGCAGCCGCCAATTAAAAGGGCAATTATCGTCGTTATGATGTAGGAGTATGTGGAATTGTTATCATTTGCGTAAACATGTAGCTGTAATTATCTGGTGATATAATGTTTTAAGTGTGTGTTTATGTGAACCGAGTTGTCTTACGGATGCCAATCCGTGTGAAATAATTGTGTTATGTTGGATACGTGTATGCCAGTGTTTACTTGAAGCTGTTCCGGCTGAAAATAAGTGTTGCTTAGCCATTGGACTGGGATGGCAATATTTATATGCGTTGCATTATGTGCGCGGGTGTCGCAAAATTGTCTGCTGGGTATAATTACGTTATGTTGTGTTCGTAATTCACAGTAACATGGAAGATGCAGTTCAAGTGTTCCTATTCACCCTTGTTTTGATTTTTTAACTGCATCATTCAATCAGTCGATACATAGTGGTGACGGTACATTTTTATTAAAATATATTTAGGCAGAATTTCTGTGATTTAAAAAAAATGAACAGTTATAACATTGAAATTGACATGTTTCCATATTTAGTGGTTTGATTGCTGTGCAAAGAACATTTATTTAAAATATGATATGGTATTTGTTACAACAAAACAATATGATATGGCATTTGTTACAACAAAACAATATGAGCAGGACTTAAAAGTTGTCTGTCAAATTTTCTTATGTAATAATAATGTAAAAATGACAAAATATGACAATAATTTTGCTCTGATATACAATGTCACTGGATGATTTGTATATGAAACATGCATATGCAATGTTTATAGACAACTTTTACTAAGTCATCGCAATCGACCCTCCAGTCTCTGATGAATTATACATGCCATTCAATAATAAATTATTATATTCCTGGCAAACAAGCTGTTGGGACATTTAAAAAAAATAGTGAAAGGAAAGGTAAGATAATAGAGAATCTTTGTTTGAAATTATAGTAATGAATTTGTAAGATTGATTTGTCCCAAATAAAAACAGTAATAACAGGATAAAATTGTGAGCGTAAATATCGACGCGGGACTCTCTCACCCAGCGCGAATGATGTACGATTGAAGTGAGCTCATGTTTAAGAAAGTGTCGCGCAGATAATTAACTTTTTTTTACAGAACAAATAGCATCACTCAGAACGAATTACCCACGGAAGGCCAAACCTGCCCCAGTAGCAACCGTATGCTGGCCCAACATTGGCACATGGTTGGAAAGGTTGGCTATACGTAGTATTAGAGCGCACACAGTAATATAACGTTGGTACAACGTAAAATACCAAAAAATATTTGCTCCCAGAGAAACGTTACGAGATTACTTAGAATCCTCCAGACAACTATGCCACTAAATCAGAATATTCCATATCGTATAGCAAGTGTAATTTTAGATGGTTGGTTTTTATTTGGTAACGAGTTTGTTAACTTACTGTTGGTAATAGGTTTGTATTTCACTATTGGGCCAACGTTGGGAAACCAAAAGTTTATGTAAAAGTATGGAACAAACCTATCAAATGAAAACAAAGTCAATTTCTTGTATTTTATGTAATGTGGCATTCTCTATGACTGGCATAGCTAATTCTCTTTTAAATATGATTATTTGGTTATATGTTGTGACAATATTGGTAACACAACAGTTGGTAGTTAGTAATAATTTTTAATTTGGGGCAACATTATGTAACATGATGCAAATTGCATTTTTGTTCAAAAGATATGTTTTTAACACACAGCCCTTTTTTATTTTTGATATTGACTTCGACGGTGATGTTTTAGTTACATATTGAAAAACATACTGTTGATATTTGCTATGTTGGGCGAACATTGTGTAACCAACATTATGCCAACAAAGGTAATTGCCATATGTCTAATGAAGTAACACTAAAATATTGTATAATTATTTAAAACTAATACCTCTAGCACACAAACAATGACTTATTTAAAACTGCCTTCGATGGTTACGTGTTGGTTATTTGTCGGAAAACTTGCTGTTGGCATTTGGTATGTAAATATTTGTTGCGCAAATACTAGATAATCAACATTATACCAACAAAGCTGATTGCCTTTTTTAGTTAAATAACACTATATTTTCGTATGCACGTGAGCATATAAAATAAATTTAAATAACGTCTTAAAAGTATGTATACATAGGAATATAATGCTGAATGTATATAGAAATGTGTGTGTTTCTATTATTTGCGGACATGTGACAACTGGGTGTTTTCTTTTTTCCCGGGGCCACTACTGGTGCGAATACAGAATGAGAGTTCTCTCAGTGCGCTTTTCAAGACATTTATAGTAAATTTGTATTTTCTGATAGAATTAAAGAATTTAATTCTTGCCGTGGCAGCCACTCCTCCATTGTGAGTGATAAGCGTACAGATTCTCGGCCAATAAATAACTAGACACTTGATCTCTTCCCCTGAATAAACTGGTAGGTTGCAGGGCAGGCATTTACAACAGTTGACTTGAGAAAATGAAAATCCCTTTGCAGTTTCCGCTTACGACAGGGTCGGCTGATGCGACGAGGTGAGACGAGTGTCCGAGCAGAGCCGACGGTTCTACCCGAGGGACATGTCTCAAACTCCCATACAGCTAGAAAAATAAATGTGGTGGTATGAAGTGGCTAGATCATTGTTGGAATGCAAGGGTGGGAGAAACGTGAGTTCCTCTGGGGAAAAAATCCGACGCTGGTCAACGGCATCGTCTGTCACGATTGCCACGTGTGAAGATCTCCACCGGGGATCGGAACCGGATCGTATAGGTGCAATACAAGTGCTCTAGCCACTACGCCGCCGCAGCCCCTCTGACTCGAGAACCTCGCATTTAGTTAACTGCTTTTTTCTACTAAATTGTTTCCCATAATTGTTTTTACTTCTGCAGTTTCACTGAACTGAATGATGCCAAAGTGCATAATGTTTACAAAAAAAAATACGTTTTCGGGCTTCAATTATTCCTCGTGTGTTTGATTGCGGTATCGATCGATTTTTTAAGTCACAACAATGTCAGGGGCACACAAGATGAGATCCAAACACGAAGCGCGGACAGCCAAAGCTATCAGGAACCAAAAGCTTATTATTCAGTTACTTTGGCCTTCTTGCAACTTAATATAGTTACATCTACGACGACGTGGTCTAAGAGATTTGGAAGAATGCCGTGGACATAAGCTAACTCCAAAAACCTATATTGGCAACAAAAGGATTTTGAAAGCAAAAATAGAATATCTAAAAAAGGAAATCCTAGATAACTGCTTTTGCCAACCTTATGGATCAAGTAATTTGACGCTTCGGTGTCATTATTTTTCAAAATATTTTGCACCACAATAACATATATAAATTTACGGTGTCGCAGAAAGTTCTGCAGCAACACATCACTCAGGTAAAAAGTTTGCTCACAAAGTAGGTAAAAATAAATGTCTAGGATTTCTCCGTATTCGCTTCAATAACATTTGTAAATACTTGTCACCTGTATAGTGCTAACTTTTGTCCCGCAACTTCATAATACATTGCAAAAGATGAGGTAGTAGGTATCCCTAGAAGCTGAGAGATTGCAAAACCCGCCCTCGATACTCTCCGAAGAGACGGGAATGAAAAAGGTAGGGATGTGTGTGTGGGAGGGAGGATGTTGGTATTACTGCAGGGATGAACGTGTTGCACGAAGCGAAAAACGCTGGCGCAATAATTACAGGTACCTTTTTTCCTTCCTCGTCGCAACATGCAGGCTGTACCGAGGCCTCATACAACATCCCAGCCCAGGATGACCCGTCATGATGACCAATTATACCTCTCACCCGGCCTGCCCCGTCATACGCCCTACTTTGTTACATCCACTACTATTTTCAATTTCCCCCCCCCCCCCCCTTAATTTCCCATTGTAAAAGATCACTCGTGCGTGAACTCGAGATGCGCTTCCAGCCGTACTTGCACGGAGAAACAAATAAGTACGGCTCGTGATATCTCCCGGAAAATATTCCACAAATGCTATGTATTTTTTAATATATGTTCATCTATTTTTTTAATTGGTTAAAACATTTTTATGCGGCTTTTGTTCGCATTCAAATTATTAACTTTTCTAGAGTTTAGTAGATCTTCAGGTTCCACCCTACAATAATGACAATAGTATATTTGAGCGTCAACTCTGTAGTCGTTTGGTGTGTCCAGATTTTATTAAATGGGATTCAAGTTTTTCTCAAAGGTTTGTTATTAAATACTGTTCACGATAGAGTGAGCACTTTAGAAATGAACCTTAGAAAAAATGTCACCGACCCTGCGTCCACGTATTTTAAAGGGCGCACTGAGTAACATTCGCCCAGTAAAGTTGGTTAGAAAGTAGTTAAAAATCTTAACGTCAAATGAAAAGTGTTTGGTAACCATTTGTGATAAATTAAATTATTTATTTCGCTTTCTGTTTTTTCTTAATGCATCGAAGTGTAAAAATGAGTAGATTTGTAAAGTATTTACTTTTTTAATAATTTCACAGTTACATTTGACATATGCATGAATAAAGTGATCAGTCCCATGACAATGTTAATTTTACATATGGCGGAGTGTTAGTTTTACCGCGAATAGCCTATATTTCGTAGTCCTAGACGTCCTGTCTAATAAACTGAAGTTAAACAGTTAAAGTACTTGAAATATATTTTACTTGACTGTTTATTCTATCCTAAACTAAATTCTCGAGATTTCACTGTTTCTACAAAGAACTATAATAACTGTGATCTTATGCGAAGTCTTCGAGATTGGATATACTTCAAGGAACGGCAGTTTCGTTTATCTACCAATGTGAAATAGTTTTTAACTAATTCCATCAATGACGGAGGTTGCATACGGAACTAACTAAATATGGTAAATGAGTCAATTAACTTGTAAACAGATTCTTAAGCAGACAACAACCAAACATAAGGAAAACTCGTATGTTGTGTTTATAAATTGTGCTCAACTTACTTCACAAAATATCGCGTGCTTTATTAAATAGTAGGATCCGTTCCCGGTCGACCAAACATTATGTTTCATAATAAAGTACCGGATGTTTTGGTTTCGTTTCTCAGCCGACTTAATAACTTTTTAGGTGTTAGAAATTTCGTACGTGCTTTCAAGACTAATTGTTGTTCTTACATATTTATTTAGTGAAGGTATTCTTCAGCCACTACTTCACATACCACCGACTGAAGATGAGGCGGCTATATTTACATTCGGAGTGAGGTGACACGATAGTAAGTTAGTTGATTCACATTCAGGAAGACACGAGTTGATTGCAGGTCTGACCATGCTAGGAGGGTTCTTGCATATACAAACCAGCGCCGATTACTTGCCCATTCTTGCTTCTCTCAGTCACTGGCTTTCTGTATAATATCACGCAGTCAAAGAGGCGTTAACGTTTACATTCCCATATAATTACTGACTTCCACACTCTGCTATTTTCTTCAACGTTGACTTAAAAATTTCCAGCACAACTAAAAAAAATGTCAATTAATACGTTACGCGTAATCCAGATTTGTTTTAACTTGCCTTTGTTTTTAAAATGAAATAATGTTTATTATATTGCTTGAAACTTCGTAATTTTACAAAAAAAAAAATAAAGTCACGTTTCTATGCATATAAACAGCGTGCTTATTATTCATCCAAAATAGTCCAAATTACATATTTTTAGAAATTTTATTGAAAAACAAAAAAAAAAATGTGGTTTAATAAACTTTTATATTACTGCTTGCATGCGCTCTTAATACTGTATCCGTTAATTATTAACGTTATTTTTGGTAACTTGCGAATGTCATATTATACTAACGTGTTTTAAGACACTTGGAACCTGATAGCGCGGAAAATTGTCGAAAAAAGCATTAGTTTGGCTACACAACAAGCTCCAGAGCGTTTTTTTCTGTAAGTAGTAAGCTCGAGATGGATAGAAAAATAAAAATCTCTCCTGAAATGGTAAAGTATTGATTTTACACGCAATTAGATAACAAGTGTAAAAATTTAGGAATAACTGCCAATTGCTCTTTGTGAAAAAAGGAAGTAGGCTATTCCGTAGCAACGAGGAAAGCCAGTTGTAATGGAAGGAGTTTCTTCACTCCTTTCTTCCTTTTCCTTTTATTTGCTGGCGAGGAAATGGATGCTTGCAGCTTTTCCAACAAAGTCTCAGAAACGGCATTTTCAGTGGAGCATCTCGAGTGTAATGGTCGGCTAAGACAATCTGAGACACCCGGTGGCCGTAAACACCACACTGGCCAGTTCCCTCACTGCCTGGTAGAGACGCGAACTTCTACTTCATAGTAACTGGCCTGTAAACACACGTACAACTTCCTACGTTCACTGTACCAGGTGCTTCAAAGAGCATCGCTCCTCAGAAAATACTAACGGTTAGCCAAAGAGTGTTTTCGTATGAAAAAAAATAATGCCATTGACTGCATATATTTTAACATAAGCCATGACAACAATCCTCAAAGTAGTTGTTCCAGGTTTTAACTTATTACTAGACCTAAAGAATGCCATTGACTGCATATATTTTAACATAAGCCATGACAACAATCCTCAAAGTCGTTGTTCCAGGTTTTAACTTATTACTAGACGTAAAGAATGCCATTAACTGCATATATTTTAACATAAGCCATGACAACAATCCTCAAAGTAGTTGTTCCAGGTTTTAACTTATTACTAGACCTAAAGAATGCCATTAACTGCATATATTTTAACATAAGCCATGACAACAATCCTCAAAGTAGTTGTTCCGGGTTTTAACTTATTACTAGACCTAAAGAATGCCATTGACTGCATATATTTTAACATAAGCCATGACAACAATCCTCAAAGTAGTTGTTCCAGGTTTTAACTTATTACTAGACCTAAAGAATGCCATTGACTGCATATATTTTAACATAAGCCATGACAACAATCCTCAAAGTAGTTGTTCCAGGTTTTAACTTATTACTAGACCTAAAGAATGTCATTGACTGCATATATTTTAACATAAGCCATGACAACAATCCTCAAAGTAGTTGTTCCAGGTTTTAACTTATTACTAGACCTAAAGAATGCCATTGACTGCATATATTTTAACATAAGCCATGACAACAATCCTCAAAGTAGTTGTTCCAGGTTTTAACTTATTACTAGACGTAAAGAATGCCATTGACTGCATATATTTTAACATAAGCCATGACAACAATCCTCAAAGTAGTTGTTCCAGGTTTTAACTTATTACTAGACGTAAAGAATGCCATTGACTGCCTATATTTTAACATAAGCCATGACAACAATCCTGAAAGTAGTTGTTCCAGGTTTTAACTTATTACTAGACCTAAAGTTCAAAATTTTTGGTACTTATAAAAAAAATAAAATTTGTCGTTATTGTAACTGATTAATATTTCTAAATATTTCACATTGTCACCTAGGTGATGCATCGTTCAAGTTATATGGTTCAGTTTTTTTTTTTTTTTTTTTTTCCAACGAACTGGAAATTCACAACCAAAGTGATTTTAAGTGTCGGTTTGTAACTGCTGAAATAAAGTATTTATAAACGTAATAAATACAACATTTCATAAGTGTTCTGAGAGAAGTGATATTGTTATCTTAGCTTTATAATGCATTTCCAAGTAATTTATTGACTCAGAAATTCTTGAAATTTCAAATAATATGCCGACATGGAGAATGTGCTGCATCATGCAATTGCAGTTGGTATAAATTCGAAACCTTGAATAACCATGAAAATACTTCAGATCACTGCGTTTTGCCAAATTTGCAGTATATGTGTTGAAATTCTGAAAATTTAAATTAATGTGTATGTGTATTATTAGTACTTACAGAATACCCTGATTACGAGATAACACCTAAGCATATACGTAGACACATTGTGCCGCAATAGCGATAAATCCATTTTTGCACATGCACTTCTGGTTCAAGTGCACTTTTCGTATGTAAGATTGAAAAGGGAATTTTTGTACATGAGTGGCCGGGAATGGCATTTTTGCACATGCATGACATTGAAAGTGTATTTTTGTACATTCGGTCGCACGAGTGCATTTTTGTACATCTGGTTAGATGCTTGGTCAGAGGAATGTGTCTTTGAAATTATGATTTGTTTTTGTATGTTTTTTGGATTCTCACTTGGGGCAGTCAGCCAGGTTCGATTCCCGGGCAGGGAAGTACAGTTACGCAATCACATACGTTACCTCCGTAGGTGTTGACCTATCAGTCTCCCTCGGCAGACTGATGCTCTCTGTCGGTGTCACCTCTGCAACTGATGCAGTCGGCCAGTGCCGCGTTGGTGACTGCTACATTCCAAGTGATGGTGAGTGGGGGGAATGCAGTTGCATAATGCAATTAGAGTATTATATCACCGCGCGAGTACGCACATATGAACTTGCATAACCATAAATACACATTTACAAAGAACACACTCGCATATTTACTAAGTGCGAACATACATAATGATTACCCAATATGCAAAAACCAACCCCATATGCATTAGCAAATACAACTTAAGCCATCTTATAAGCATACTTGGATGCCATTTCTCATCCACCAAAGCTATAATCATAAAATTCATAAAATACACATTACCCGACAACAAACAGGATCGAAGTCGAACACATCCTAAGCTATCTTATAAGCTTAGATGGCCGCCATTTACCACCCACCAAAGCTCTAATCACAACATTAAAAATATACACTTCAACCCCAACAACAAACATAACAATAGAGTCAAACACTCTCTTTGCCCTCTTATATGCATAGTTGCCAACTATTTCCCATCCTTCACCGTTTTAATCACAAAATATTAACACACACATAACACCTGACAACACGCAACCACAAGGTGAAACACACCTTAAACCCTCGTATAAGCATGGTTGGCTTCCATTTCCTAGGACATATTGATACTGAGTTCGAGTCCTGGAGTAGCCTTTAAAATATTGAATATTTTGTCCTAAGCCTGAGCTCTAACAACCAATTGCTGCATTGCTACCGGGTTCTATTCTTATATGGGGGACTTAATTTCAATATATATATTTTTTTATTTTTGTATTGCTATAGGGTACGATTCCCAGACAAAATACTTAATTAATTTTTTCCTAAACCCCAGCTTATGAAAACCAACTCTCGACTTAATCTGTTGGCATACCAAAAGGTATTTGTCCTTGTCAATGTTTTCCCATTGGCTATTTTGTCGGCATACCACCAACACGTGCATTTGACAAATTAGTCGCCTGCGCTCCACTGATTACACATGTGTTCGATTGTGATTGGTTTTTTTCTTACCGTCGTTCGACGAATTAGTCATATGGGCTCGATCCTTGTCAATATGTTCCATTTTCTCTAAATGCTCACCTGCATTTGACTGCCGTATTGGATACCAAGAATATCACAAATGTAAAAATATATTTTATTATAAAAAATATTAGTGCATTAGCACTTGGCTAATATTGCATAATGACTAAGTTAAAGAATATTTACCAAATACGCACTTGCATTGTGCACCGAGAGATATATGTCCGCTACATATGACCGCCGAATGATGTTCGAACGATTATAAGAATACCTGTTATCTCTCACATCTGTTCGACTGATTAGTCGCGAGGGCAGAATCCAATGTTTCCCTTTTCGTTAATAACTTAATTTGGTTCGTCTAATTACTCACATGTGTTCGACTGTTGGCAAACCTCCAATTTCTCACCTGTGTTTACTCTTTAGTAGATATAATAAGCGTATGAAAAGGTAGCAATTAATTAAAAAAATTGTCAGTTCAAGCTAGAAGAGGTCGACCTCGCTTCAACGACACCCTGTGATGTCATCAACTACTTGGTCAGTATAGCAGCCGGGAGCTGAACCGGTGTGTCCACCTAAGGCATCAGAACAGTGTACAACCAAAACAACGGGCAGCCATCGCTAATATACTGTATAAGAGTACGGTTTTCGCCCAGCCAGCCAGTACAGAGGACAAACTCACCAACACTGTGACCCAGTTTTCACCTGCCAGTGAACTTCGCAACCACTGCGGAAAGTACTACATCATCAACATCGAGAGCAGTAAACTACACTGTCAAAGGTAGGAAAATGTTTGACCCAGAGAAAGATTACTGGTGTGTCCATCCGGGCGCCCAGCGTGTGGAATATTGTATGGGCGATCCCCTGGTAACATCTGTTGAGCAATGTGCAAATGATGTGCATGCTTACTTCTCATGAGACACAATAGCCATGCCAGATTGAATAGAACTTGTAAATGTGAGAGCTTATAAGAGCAGCGAATGTGCATTTAACCTTTGTAGACCATATATACTTAGTTTCCCATGCATAGTACAAGAAATTAAAAATCAAAGCATAAACAAAGTGAGTATTATGTTTGATTATGACCCTCAACACTATAATTTACTGTCGAGGATATTATGAAAAGTTCGTTGCCTCATTACAATCTGTTAATAGAAGAATCCAAAGTGTCAGTATGATATGCTGAAAGGTGTACCAGGGACCTATACAATACAGTGAACCACCAAGAACTATTCTCGACCGATCTGCGAACTAGGATGTGTGTGAACCAACTCTTTACAAATTACAGACAGAAATTACTTAGTGAAGCCAAATTTTCACCACCATACCTCCTTACCAAGCAGATGGGACACTATAAAAATAATATATGCATATATGTCCATAAATTACAGTTAATAAACTCGGATATGTCGACTTCATGAGTACAGAAAACAGTAAAAACAAAACTTTCAATTATGTATCAAATTCTTTATTTTGTTGTAAAGAAGTAAATGAATGTATGTATGTAAATAAATGAACATTAATTTTACCAAATTACCTACATATCATAAGTATATTCAATACTAATATGCGCTTAAAATCATTATGAAAAGAAACTTTTACTAGCACGCAATATTGAAAGCTCTCATACTAATGTAGATTTTAGAAACTGATAAACACAATATCATCACTGCACTTCCCATATCGATCGATTCCTACCAAATACAAGCTTTGTTATGACTATGTAATGACTATGTACACAATTTTTAAACAGCAACAAATGTATGTATGTACATATATACTAGTCAGACTACCCAGCAAACACGAAAAATACGGGCCACAATCGGGCCGGTAAAAGCTAGCCGACAAACTCCGGCCAGCCAATACCGGCCCACTGTCTTATGCCGAAAGTGGTTCGATGGAAATTTGGACTGGCAGCAACTTTTGGCCGACGTGTCAGACCTGCGACGGCTGGATGGCGTTATGATACCGGGCTTGCAACGGCTGGATGTCGCTACCATGCCGTGGGCCTGCGATGGCTGGATGTCGCTATGATGTTGGGCCTGCGACGACTGGACATCGTTACGATGCCGGGCCTAGGACTGGATGTAGCTATGATGCCGGGCATGTGACGGCTGGATGTCGCTACGATGCCGGGCCTGCGATGGCTGTGTGTTGTTACGATGGCGGACTTGCGACGGCTTGAAGTCGTTAAGATGAGAGAACCTTAACTTTTCCATTAAATATGTTAGTAATTGTAATTTATTCTGTACATTATTCATTAAATTTACTTCTCAACACATTATTTGATATGAAAATGTTTTGCTGGCCAAGTACGGGATTCGAACATAAAACCCTTGACTTGACAGTCTAGTATGCTAACCTATACACCACGGGGTAAGTAGCTGATACTCTCCAGTAATTAAAAATAATATATGACACAAATTATTATAAAGGAATGTATAAATACCATGACAATATGACAAATAATTTTAAAACACAGATTATTTAAAAACAATTTCTTCAGAGGCTTGCAATCAAAATAGATTTTGTTAGTTTTTAATATGTCTGTCGGAAGGTTGTAACAAATGAAAAAAAGTGTCAAAGTCAACTAATGCCATGGGCTATCACTTGACACCTATATAATCACAAAAATACGTGCTAATGGTTAACACGTGATCTCAAAAAAGACATAATGCCATTACAGCTATCATCTTGCCTATTCAAACACTTTCCAAAAGTTTGTCGGCAAAAATACATAATTTTTATATCTTTATTGTGATAAAGAGCCTTCTCTCAAAAATGTTACCACGCCGGAATAAAAAAAAATAATGGCCAGCTTACAGAAAAGACAAAGATGCTGTATGGTAATCGGCCCAGAAACATTTTTAAGATGCTTGCAACATGTTTGCTCTGCGATATCATGCCGACATATTTTCGGTGATATCCATCTATTATCCTAAAAAATACAGCGGCCATTGTAATTTTCTGACGACAAGCTTTCTGTCTCAAAAAAGACATCATGCTGTTAACAGTTAGTTAACATCATTCCTATCCAAAACACTTTCCAAAGTTTGTCGGCTAAAAGACATTATATGTATATCTTTATTGTGATAAAGAGCATTGTCTCAAAAATGTTACCGGGCCAGAATAAATAAGATAATGGCCAGCTTACCGAAAAGACAAAGATGCTCTATGGGAATCGGCCCAGATATATTTTTAAGATGCTTGCAACATGTTTGCCCTGCTATATCATGCCGACATATTTTCGATTATATTAATCTGTTATCCTAAAAAATACAGCCAGCCATTGTATTTATTCTGACGGCTTGCAATCTGTCTCAAAAAATACATCACCCCATTGTCAGATGGCTATCTTCTGGAATTGAGACGACAGTTGCCAACAGTACAGATATAGGGCGGAAAATTTGCCGACACTTTGTCGACAGGTTGTGTTTGCTGGGCATAATATAAATGGCTGACAAATAACCACATGCTTCCGAAGAATAACCTGATTAAATGTTTTTTGCATAGGTTAACACTTTGATATATAAAGAACCAAAGATTTATTTCAAAAGCTTCAAAGCACCCTCGTCAAGATGTCAGGCTATGTGCTGCAGTATAGACTTACATCGGGAGAGTTGAGCACTCACTTCATCATTCATCAAAAGTAAAATATATGTATTTGCTTAACAAATAATTATTATCTAGAGAAAGTATTTACATGCAAGTAGTATGTATCCATTCGAGATCCATGCAGGGTAAGTAGATATTTTAATTGCATATGAAGTAAACTATCGAGAGTAATGGCCTAATAAATATATACATATGCATGTAGTATACATAATTAGCTGAAGACAATTACTCAGCATCCGATGAAACACAACAAACTAGGTTGGAAGACAACTGTAGGTTGAGAAGCTATTCCTTGTGTCATATCTCATTAAGGATAATTACAATTTTAATCACACAATGAATTAATATGCATAACTACAATTTACGTATTGAATAAGTAGCATGATTAATTACACCCTAAATACACCCTAACCTAACCAATATTTACTTCCGACTAACATATGTTTGATATTATCCATAACTTATATACTTATTATGCTGTAATGAACTACACAACGTATAATCAAACATTATGCCTTTACATCACCTATCTCACTATGTCTACAACTCTCAAGCCACATTCATTGTTTCTCTACCATGCTATCACAGTTCGTCGACGAAAAAGTAACTATCTATTCCTACCCACCCATCCATACAACTCTTTGCTTCATCCCTTAAAGCAAGAACAACCCTCTCCATGACTCCAAAGAGAAACAGGTGAGTGCTTTGCCTGGGAAGTCTTCACAGAAACCAGTCATTGCTTATACAATAGGTATAATGATCATACATATATATGTGTAAATAAAATATAACATTATAAATTTTTTTCAAAACTTTTTACACTTATGCAATAACGAATTCAACACACAGCTGTATGCAATTACTACTCTAAAAACATAGCAAAACATGCCTTAAAAAATAATATCTGACAAACATACATTATGCTCGAAAAAACCTTATTATGCAAAAAACTTAACCAATATCTCAAAAAACTTAAGTCATGTCTCAAATAAACATACCTCATAACTCATACTATATACCTTATAATTAAAAAAAAATACCAAATACATGAAAAAACAATCCTGATGCCTCAAAAGCCAAAATTAATTCTACTGGTTTATGTTAAAAGAAAATAATGTTTAAAGTTAGCGTAACGTCCTACAAATGTAACATTCAAACAAGAACACCAGAAATTACCATCGAAGCTAACTATAATTTAAAACCTTGCTTAATAGCCCAGAGAAAATAAGTTCTTATATTGCTTCTAACCCCAACAAAGTAGAACACACACATATGTGTATATATATACAGAGATATTTATACTGCAACTTTAACATTAAGATTAATATTTATACTATCACTCACTATGCTTCAAACTGTTATAAGGAAGTACATGTGTATGCCATTTTTACTAAATGGACCTTAATTGTAATTAATTATCGAGCTTTGGCGCAATGGGACACATGTTGACGACAAGATATTTGTTCCCCACCACTCGAGCAGATCATAACCACCAAATAGGCAGTCTACGAAAATATTCATACAACCCTTACAATACCAAATTTACCATTTTCTACAGAACATATCTACCAAAATAACACAATATATAAAACATAGATAGATCTTGTCAAACACACACACATGCACACACAAACAGAATGAAGGAAATACATAAACTTTCATCACGTTTTACCAGTCAGGTTTACCTAAACACACCAACAATTTAAGCTTTTCATGAACTTATTAACATATTGGGGAAGAAGATATATTTAAAATCAATTTCCGGGTAATTAAACAGGCCAAAAGAGTTATAACTCAATACTTTTTAAAAATATTCATGCAAAACTCTTCCACAAAATAATCTCGACATACATCATACATGCAATAAATAAACTATGTATATACCTTACTTGCATATCACGTGAAGACAAATGTCATATTTATACCCATATTCGGAAGGATGAGGGTTCTAACCTTCTAACATCCCATGCATATACATACCCAAGTTATTCTGTTCAGTAGAGAGATAATTTGCTATAACAAAAAGTTCCCCATCTCACATCCTATACACCATTCACTTATAAACTTCAGTTTAAAATACACAATATATTGTAATTGTTTAGGTCATTTGTTTTACAGAATTATAAACATAATTATTACTATTTTTTTATTCCGAATCCAAATGTGTCTATGCTTCATTTACAGTAACCTCAAACATTAAAAATTTTATTATTAATCAAATATGTCGAACAGCTTTCCCCAACGCCTAATCATAAATAACGGACATATCAATAACTATAGACCCCAAGGTTCCACCTACTCTTCGAACATTGTTTAAAATAAGTCATAATATTTCGGTGTCGTATCACAGTCACTTCTAAAAATAATTGACCAAACATTCATTTCAAAATATTGTCCAAACAAAAAATTCTAACTTGTAATATCCCAAAATACCTTAAATCTACCTACAATCCATTCCATTGCACCAATTCGGCTATAAAAAACTCCTACCTTCATAACATCCAGAACAAAAAAACTATCATATTAGCCTTCGTATGAAATACTCCAGGAAATTACCCTGATAAAACATTTCATCATGTAATAGCAAAACATACATACATTCAAATAATACCAACACCCATAGAGTATACGATAGTCAAAGATCCAACCTTAAAGAAATCTCATTCCAATAGACCATATCACCAAACCAGCAATGCAAATGTTCCAACAGAACAAAATACTATAACCATTCATTATCAAATCCATTACCATCGAACATTACAAGCAAAATTAACATACCATACATAAAACATTTATTATACATCGAAACATTCATTTCGACTAGCATTACAAACATACAAAATGAACAGTTTAGTCAAACGGACGATACCCAACACTCGTACTATCAGAACATTCCTATTAAACACCTTTGTAAAAATATTAAAAATAAATACCTGAGAAGTAAATCATCATATCATACAAAACACTTCTTTATGGATAATTACATACCAACTCCATCACATCGCAGAAGTTCGGAAGTCAGTACTACTTACACACATTTCCTATATACTCACCATCGGATTTACTAAAATACCTATAGTAAAAACACCAGTGTTATGTTTTTCCATCTAATGCTAGGGTACTCGAATGAGTTGTATATATAGAAATATGCTCAGGACTCTATTTCGCACCATCAGAGAGGCATACTTCATTTTCAAACTAATACAATCCCATACACCCGAATTACTGACGAAGTGATTGCTACTGGAGGTAGATAACATTTAATATTTTATTGAAGACATTCAATTATCTCTCTATACACCTCATCAAACCATCGACTATTAAGCAGGAGGAAAACACTTATTGTTAATTTTATTTGCATTTTAAAAATCATACATTAATTATTAGACATTGTCCTTCCATTATTCTCACATGAATCGTTATTGGAAAAATTTACTGTCTATATATCAAGACATTGCATGCCACTATCAGAAAGAAGAAAATTGTGTGTGTGTGTGATGATAAAATGAACGAAAACAATAGTCTTTCATACACTTTAATTATATTCCACATGCTAGTCAAAAATACATATTGTTAATTACATACTCTCAAACATATTGTCCATAAAAAAAAACCGTTTTTGAAGAACAATTCCTGTTTTGAATAGTCAAATTACTCTGATTCATATATACCACACCACAATTATGACATGGATACATCCTGTATGAAGTACTGAACATACAGTTACTAGCTTTATGTTGTCACTTGCTAGAACTAGTTGTGAATGTATTGCCGCAATACTTGCACTCGCTTCCCGATGAACAACAAACATTGCCTTTAAATGTCTTCTTATGTCTATACAGGTGATCTGTGCGGGTAAACACAGCATCGCATTTATCACAGTGGAATGCCTGTTTGCTGGTTTGAACAAACAATGACTGCTTTCATGTCGATATTCATTAAAGCTTTTACTAAAAATATTTCCACAATAACAACATTGATACTGTAATGCTTGTAGCGAATCTCCAGCATCCCTTGGTGTTGAGGATGGTAAGTCTTCGACTGATAATTCCATCTTCATATTACAAAATCTTACAGTATCACTAGATGAATCCACTCTTGATTGACGATTCTGCCTTCCATCACAACCGCCAAATAAGTGAAAACATTCATACAGGATGCATGCTTATATACTGTTTTCACAACAGAACTATTAGTTTATGTTATCCATTTCAACTATCTCAGTTTAGATGTTCTGAATATGAAGATGAAAACACAATATGCTTGATACTGGGTTATATGAAAAATAATCAACCCATTCATTATTTAACATGTGAAGTCATCCATCAAACAAACATTCATCTTTACATTTACACATCTTTCATTCTTGGATACATCTTTTCATTTTTTTTCTTTTGCTGCTGCTGTCGCTGCTCGCTCCCGTTGTGTCTTGCAGCAGCTGCTGGTATGTGGCGTATCTGTAATGGTAACACTACTTTGAAAACACTCTATACAAGGGAGACAACCGAGAATTTCTTTGTCCTGTTGCAGATAAGCAGGTAGATGTTCATCCACTCATTTTATTTCAAGTTGTGCATACATCAGAGAGAATTCTTTAGGTAGGAATGCGATTCAGTTTCTTTGTTGAGTGCTGCAAGTGATTTAAGCTTTCCGTACGGCACAATAGCGGATAAAATTTTCTGACCCCGAGAACAACATGCCATAATGTTTCACTGAATCCCTTATGGCGAGAGAAAACTGTTTTGGGTGATTTGAAACGGGGATGCACACACTGATTTTAAATGCCTAAAAATTATGTACCTAAGTCTCAAGTCATTCAAACTCAATTGGAAATAGAGATCTGTTAAATCAACGACATAAAACACTGCGAATGAACCAAAGAGAGCTCATGGATCTTTATAACATCGCTTTCCACACACTCCAAAACCCATTAGTCTCTCTAAATAGCTTACATCTCCAAAATGTGATATTTCTGCAACAGTAAGACTGACCATCTCAACTGTCTCAATATATGCCTCTAAAATTATTTGCCAGATGTGGGACTCCAGCCCACGCTCCCTTACAGGGAACCAGAACTTAAATCCGGCATCTTACACCACTCGACCAACCTGACAATTGTAGAAAACACATTATTACTATGAAAAGTGTTCTCCTTCTCCTTGGATGAGATCATAGGATCACATCGCATAATCTTAACCTTTCTTACCATCTGGTCACAATCTACTGTATAAAAGAAAAAAATTCATTTTTAAAATGTTTTTATTTGCAGAAAAATATTAAAACCTTCGCGATATGGGAACACTCTAAGAAAACTCAACTACACATTCACCCAAAAGAAAACACGCTATATGTATAATCCTATCTTACATACACATATATAAACATATATACCTCTATATTATAGATAATTATATATATATTCATATCGTATAGATGATTACATATATCTATAAATATAATAGCAGCCCTCCATCATTTCGTCTAGGTTTTATGGAGTTATTAAAATACATATCTATATACACGAACACCTGTGACTACACATGACTACATGCGATTACCCGTGACTACCTGAGACTACCCGTGAAACCTGCGACTGCCCATGACTACCTTCGACTGCCCATGACTACCTGCGATTGCCCGTGACTACTTCCGAATACCTGCAACAACCAGCGACTACCTACAACTACTTGCGACAACCTGCGACAGCTTGTGGCAACCTGTGACTACCCGCGACTACCCACAACAACCTACAACAACCTGCGGCTACCTGCAACTACTTGCTACAACCCATGACTATCTGTAACTACCTCTGACTACCCATGACTACCAGTAACTACTTGTGCCTACCATGAACTGCCTTTTACTACCTGCGACTACCCGTGACTATCTGCGACTACCTGTGACTATTTGCGACTACCTGTGACTATTTGCGACTACCTGTGACTACCTGCAACAACCTGTGACTACCTGTAACAACCTGCGACTACATGCAACAACCTGCGACTGCGACTCTCTTCGACTACCCATGACTACCTGCGACTACCCGCGACTACCTGTGACAACCTGTAACTACCTGCGACTATCCATGGTTACACGTGACTACCTGCGACTACTTGCAACTACTTGCAAATACCTTCGACTACATGCGACTACATACAACAACTTGAGACTATTTGCGAATACCTACGACTACTTGCGACTACCCACGACTACTTGCAGATACCTACGACTACTTGCGACTACCTGCGACTACTTGAGACTACTTTCGACTACCTGCGATTACCTCCGATCACTTGCGACTACTTGCGACTACTTGCAATTTTTTTATATTAAGATACACAATTATTCTAACATAATTTCAATTTATCTTCAATGAATTTGGTAGAACTTGCTTAGAAAGCAGCCAAGTAGCTCATTTTTCTTCTAATAGGTTTACAAATAAAGAAATTTCTCAAGAATCTTTTAAAATTAAACATAGCCTATGCCCATCTGGAAGAATGTAGCTTTCGAACAGCGAAGTAATCATAATAATGGGCCCTATATTATTCGAGATTACCCGAGAAATATGAACAAATAAACAAACTCACATTCCCTCTTTATAATATTTATATTGGTAATTCTATCTTATAGTTAATTTAATATATATATATTCCTACGTGTTTTCTTTATCTCTCTTTTTTATTTTATACAGTGGATAGATTGTAAGAAATTGTAGATCCTATGATGTCATCCTATGATATCATCGAAGGAAAGGATAAAACGTTTTGTTATAATTAAAAGTTTTCTGCAATTGTCAGGTTGGTCAAGCAGTCTAAGATGCCGGATTTAAGTTCTGATTCCCTGTAAGGAAGCATGGGTTCGAGTGCCTCAACTGAAAAATATTTTTCAGACATATATTGAAACAGTTGAGACGGTCAGTTTTACTGTTGCAGACATAACACATTCTAGAAGATGCAAGACATTTCGGGAGGCTGATTGGTGTTGGAGTGGGTGGAAAGTTATGTTATATAGATGCAAGAGTTCTCTCTGGTCCATTCATAGTTCGTTTGTCGTTGCAATAGGAGATCCATTTCTCCGATTGAGTTCGAGTGAGTTGAAACATAGCTTTATGATTTATATACATATTAAAGCAGCGTGCGTGTTCTCCGTTACAAATTATCCAAAATGCTTTCCTCTGGTCGTGAGCGTTCAGTGAAAAATGATGGCGTGATTTTCTAGCAGTCAGAAAATTTTATCAGCTATTGTAAGATATGGAAAGCTTAAATCACTTGCAGCACTCGACAAAGAAACTGAACTCGCATACCTACCTAAATAATTACTTCTGAGGTAGGCACCGCATGAAGTAAAAAGAGTCTATAAATGTCTACCTGCTTACCACAACAGGATGAAGAGATTCTTGGTTGTCTCCTTGTATGGAGTGTTTTTGTGATAGTGTTACCATTGCAGACATACCACAGCCCAGCAGCTGGTGTAAGACATAATGGGAGCGAGCAACAGCAGCAGTAAAAGTAAAAAAAGATAACGTGTGTCCAAAAAGAAAGATGTATAAGTGTAAAGAAGAAAGTATATTTGATGAATGGGTTGATTATCTTATGCATAACCCAGTATCGAGCATATTGTTTGTACATATTCATATTCAGCCCGCCTATACTGAGATAGTTGAAATCGATAACGTAAACTAATTGTTCTGTTGTGAAAACAGTATATAAGCATGCATTCTGTATCAATGTTTTCACATCTTCGTCGGTTCGGATGGAAGATGGATCATCACAAGTGGAATCATCAAGTGATAACGTAAGGTTTTTTTTAACAAGAATACAGAATCATCAGTCAAATACTTACATCGTCAATACCAAGGGAGGGGGGCGATTCGCTACAAGTATTACGGTATCAATGTTGTTATTATGGAAAGACTTTTAGTAAAAGCTTTAATGCACATCGACATGAAAGCAGTCATTGCTTGTTCAGCCCAGCAAACAAGGCGTTCCACTGTGATAAGTGCGATGCTGTTTTTACCCGCAGTGATTACCTGTACACACATAAGGGGAAGGGTAAAGGCAATATTTGTCGTTCGTCGGGAAGCGAGTGCTAGTATTACGGCAAGATATTCACAACTAGCTCTATCATCAGACAACATGAAGCTGGGAACTGTATGTTCAGAACTTCATATAAGGTGTATCCATGTGATAATTGTAGCATGGTGTATATGAATCGGAGTAATTTGACTGTTCACAAAAGGAAGTGTTCTGCAAAACAGTCACCACATATATATATATATATATATATATATATATATATATATATATATATATATATATATATATATATATATATACAATGGAGATTATGTTTAATGAGAGCAAGTAAGTAATAATATGTTTTTGACAAGTGTGTGAAATAAAGTTAAGTTGTATGGAAGACTGTTTTCATTCATTCTACTATAACATACACTTTTTTTTTTCTTTCTGATAGTTGAATGCAATATCTTGATATATAAAAAGTAAAATTTTGTAGTAAAGAGTCATCTGTGAATAAATGAAAGGCAACTTGTATTAAATAATGTGAGATGCTTGGAATGCAAGTCAAATACTAATAAGTGTTTTCCTCCTGCTATATCAAAGATGTTTTGAATATGTATAGGGAGAGATAATTGCATGACTTCAGTAAAATCATAAATGTTATCCACCTTCAGTAGCAATCACCTTTCAGTAGTTCGGGTGTATGGGATCTTTTTTGTTTATGTCTCTCTGATGGTGCGAAATAGAGTACTGAGCATATTTCTATATTCACAACTCATTCGAGTACCCTAGCATTAGATGGAAAAACATAACACTGGTGTTTTACTATAGGTATTTTAGTAAATATTATGGTGAGTATAGAGCGAATGTGTGTAAGTAGTACTGACTTCCGAACTTCTACGATGTGATGGAGTTGGTATGTGATTATCCATAAACAAGTGTTTTGTATGATATGATGATTGATTTCTCAGGTTGTTTAATAGGAATGTTCTGATAGTATGAGTATTGGGTGTCGTCCGGTTGACTAAACTGTTCATTTTGTATGTTTGTAATGCTAGTCGAAATGAATGGTTCGATGGATAATAAATGTTTTATGTATGGTATGTTAATTTTGCTGGTAATATTTGATGGTAACTGATTTGATAATGAATGGTTATAGTATTTTTTTTCTGTTGGAACATTTGCATTACTATTTTGGTAACATGGTCTATTGGAATGAGATTTCGTTAAGGTTGGATCGTTGACTATCGCATATTGTATGGGTGTCGGTATTATTTGAATGTATGTAGGTTTTGCTATTACATGATGAAATGTTTTATCAGGGTAATTCGCTGGAGTATTTCATATGAATGTTTACATGATAGCTTTGTGTGGTTCTGGATGGAATGAAGGGAAGTGTTTGGTGTAACCTATTTGATGAAATCGAATGAATCGTAGGTAGTTTTTAAGATATTTTGGGTTATTACAGGTTGGAATATTTGTTTGGGCGAATACATAGAAATTTATTATTGGCCTGTTTTTTTTTTTTTTTTTTTTTACCACGGCTAGATATAAGACCGAAATAGTATTAATTTTTTCAAACTATTTTCGATTGATAAATTTCGGTTTGGGGTTTATAGTTGGTTGACGTGCCGTTTAATTATGGTTGGGCGTTGGGGAAAACTGTTTGACAAACCTAATTAATATTGTGATTTGGGTGATGTATCTGTACATAAAACATTGGCATATTGGGATGTGGAACAAAATTATATAATTGCTATTATATATAAGTCTGAAAATGAAATAACCCAAAACTGTTACAATATATTGCGTGTTTTAAAATTAATTTTATAAGCGAATGGTCTCTAGGATATATGATGGTTTTAAAATGACTTTTTCTTATAGCAATTGTTCTCTTGTAAATATAATGTTTTGGGTGTTTATAGGTATGGGATGTTAGAATTTCAAACCCACGTCCTTCTGAATATCGGTATAAAATATGGTATCTGTCTTTGCTTGATATACAAATAAGGTATATACGTTGTTATTTCTTTTACGTAAGATGTATATGGAGGTACTTTGTTAAAAGAGTTGTGAATAGATATTTTTAAGTAAAAGTATTGAATTATAACTATTGTAATCTGTTTAATTTCCCAGAAATTGGTTTTGAGTATATTTTCTTCCCTAGAATGTTACCACATTCATGAAAAGTATAAATATTTTGTGTATCTAGGTAAACCCGACTTGTAGAAAGCTATGGAGGTTTAGGAATTTACTTTATTCTGTTTGTGTATATGTGTGGGCATGTTCGTGTATTTGACGAGATATACGTTTGTTGTATGCATTGCATAAGCTTAGTAGATATGTTCCGTAGCTAATGGTAAAGTTGTTATTAGTAAGGGCTGTATGGATGCCCTCGCAGACTGCCATATTAGGCGGTTATGATCTGCTCAGGTGGTGGGGAACAAATGTCTTGTCATCGACACGCGTCCCCTAGCGCCTAGCTAGAACTAGTCTCGCCCTACCTCGTCGTCATCTCCTTTGCAGGTTGGTCGGCCGTACTTTTGTCTACCATTCGAGAGATAATCTGTACATTGATGTAAAATGGTACCTTCTCGAGAATATTGCTAGAGATGTGTACAGTCTCTCTTTTTTTAAACTGTTCTAAATGAATACTTGGATTTTATTTACACAATATTAAATTACAATAGACGTGCATTTAGTAAAATCACTGTATGCATGTTCACACTCGTCGGAATTTGAATAGAGTGTGACTGTATAAATGTAAATAGCAATGTAACGGTTGCAGTATATATATATACACACATATAATTATACATATATATATATTTTGCTTTCTCGGGGTTTGAAGCAATACAAGATCTATTCTCGTTGGGAGATGAAGCAAGGTTTTAAATCATTATTAACTTCAATGGAAATTTCTGGAGTTCTTGTCTGAATGGTACGTGTCTGTGATGTTAGGTTAACATTAAATGTTATTTCCTCTTAACATAAACCAGTAAAGTCAATTTTGATTTTTGAGGCTAAAGTATTTTTTTTCCAGCATCAGATTTTTTTTTTTTATTTTTATTTTTTTTTTTTGTATTTAATGTTTTTGAGGCATGTTTTTCAATGTTTTTAGAGTATTAATTTGTTACGGGCGTGTGCTAAATTTGCCATTGCTAAAATGTATGAATTTTTGGAAGACAATTTTTATATTGGGAGATGAAGACAGCGTGTCGTAGGGCTAGGTGGGTGGGAATAGATTGATCTTTGTTGGTCGATGACCAGTCATAGTTTGTTTGAGAGATAAAGAATATTGCATGTGAGTTATAGACATAGTGAAATAGGTAAAGGAATGGCATAATGTTAAAGTGTCTCTTGTGAAGTATGTTACAACATGGTATGTATATAAGTTATGCATAATATCAAACATATGTTAGTCGGAAGTAAAGATTGGTTAGGTTAGGGTGTACTTAGGGTGTAATTAACCACGCTACTTATTCAATACTAAATGTTAATCATGCATAATAATTAATTGTGTGAATAAAATTCTAATTAACCTTGAGGATATATGACACAAGGCATAACTTCTCAATCCTACAGTTGTCTTCCAACCTCGTTTGTTGTGTATCATTGGCAGCTGGATAATTGTCATCAGTTCATTACGTATACTATATGCATATGTATATATTTATTAGGCTATTACTCTCGACTATTTACTTGATATGCTATATAAATAACTACTTAACTTGCATGGATCTCGAATGGATGCATACTACTTGCGTCTAAATATTTTCCATAAATAATCGTTATTTGTTAAGTAAATACATATATTTTACTCTTGATAGGTGATGAAGCAAGTGCTGAACTCTCCCGATGTAAGTTTATAGTGCGGCCCATAAGCCTGACATACTCGACAAAAACTTTTTAAATTTTCTCGAAACAATATCTATGTGTCATATCTGCCGAAAAGTTAACCTGTGAAAATAACATTTAATCACGTAATCTTCGGAAGCATGCGGAATATTTTCGGCCATTTATAACACAGTCTTCCTAGAATATATATTAAAATGAATGAGTGTTGGACATGCAAGTACTTATTTGGACTTGCATTGACTAGCTCGGTGTGATGGCATGTATCTGACAGGGTTCCATTACATTGCCTTGGGTAGCTGTTTGTCTTAAGGATAGTGCATTTGGAGTTGGTGTTTACGCACCATGAGGATTACGTGAGTGCGTGGTTATGTGAGTGCGTACATTCGTTGCTGTTTATGCATGTGCGTACATAGTCATTCTTGTGGTTATTTACATAAACTACAAAGCTTTTGTTTGGTATCGATCGACATGGGAAGTACGTAGATGACATTGTGTTTTTCAAACTCTAAAATTGTTATTAGTATGAAAGCTTTCAATATTGCTTGCTATTTAAACTTTTTTCGCATAACGCTTTTAAGTTTATACCAGTTTTGAATATACTTATAAAATACGACTAACTTTAACAAATATATATTTTTTATTTACATACATACATTTATTTACATCGTCCCAAACAAAACACAAAATTTATACATCATTAAAAATTGGTTGTACTGTTTTTTTTTTCATATGCACGAAGTCGACGTATCCGTGTTTATTGATTGTCATTTATGGATATATCTGTTTATACTATTTTACAGAGTCCCATCTGCTTTGGTCAGGAGGTATGATGGTGAAAACTTGACTTCACTAAGTAATTTCTGTTTGTAAAGAGGACAGAGTTCGTTCACACACACCCTAGTTTGCAGATCAGTCCATGATGGTTCAGGTGTTTCACAGGGCTGGTACACATTTCAGCAAGTCATACTGACATTTTGGATGCGTCTTTAAACAGATTTTAATGTGTCAAGGAACTTTCATTGGTATGCTCGACTGTAAATGGTCGTGTTGAGGGTCATTATCAAACGTCTTGCTCACTTTGATTAAAGTTTGATTTTTCATTTATTTTACTGTGCATGGGAAACTAAGTCTACATAGTCTACGAAGTTTAATTGCACATTCGCTGCTATTACAGTCTCTCAAAATGTCAGGTTTTATACATTCTGCAAAGGCTATTGTGTCCCATGTGAAGTAAACATGCACATTCTTTTCACATTGCTTCAACACATGTTACCAGGCGATCTTCCACACAATATTCCACACTCTGGACGCCTGGGCGTACACCAGTATTCTTGCTCTGGATCAAACATTTTCCTACCTTCGACAATCCAGTTTACAGCTTACGATGTTGACGGTGTAGTTCTTTCAGTGGTTGCTGCGAAGGTGACTAGCAGGTGAAAGCTGGGTCACAGGGTTGGTGTGTTTATCCTCTGCACCGGCTGGCTGGATGACGACCCGTACTCTGATACACGAAGCTCGCACTGGCTGGCCGATGTTTGGATCGTACGCTGTTCCAATGCCTTGGCTGGATACCTGGGTTCAGCTCCCAGCTGGCATACTTCCCAGGTAGTTGATGTCATTACAGGCTGTCTGTGAAGCGACGTCGACCTCTTCCATGGTTGAACTGATTATTTTTTAATTAGTTCAATCCTTTTTATATGCAATGCCCATCCAATATGGCGGTGAAGCATATGCTATTAAACAGTCGAACGCTGATGAGAAATAGGATGTTTGCCGACATTCGAACGCATGTAAGTTATTGTTCGAACGCAAGTAAGTTAATAGCCAAATGGAGAACATTGGAGATCCAGCTCGCACAAATAATCAGTCGAATAGATGTGAAAGACAAAAGTTATTCATATTATCGTTTGGACTTTATTCGTGCGGTGGCTGTCATTTAGAGTGGACGTATCTCTCTCGGTACATTATGCAAGTGCATATTTAGTAAATATTCTTTAACGAACTTGTTACATATAATTAATCAAGTGCTAGTGCACTATTATCTATTCTAATTATATATATAATTGTAATACTCTTTGAATCGAATATGGTAGTGGAATGCATATGAGTAATTAAACAACGGGAAAATATTGGCGGGATGGAGCGCACACGGCTATTTTAGCGAATGATTGTAAGAGAAAAACAAATGACAGTCGAATGCATGTGCTTAATCAGTGGAGCGCATGCGACTAATTAAACGAATGCAGGTGTTGGAGGTTTGCCGACTAAACAGCCAATGTGAAAACATTGGTGGGGAAAAATGCATTTTGGTATATGCCAACAGGTTTAGTCGAGAGTTGATTTTCGAGAGCGATGATATGTAGTTAGTCCCATTGTGTGAGTGTACACATAACATGTAAGTATCCTCGATGGGAAGGAAACCTAATATCAATTCATTCACTGTTCGTCAGAGCTTGGGGTTTGGCAAAATAAATAAATACCCTGTCCAAGAATCGAACGTGCTAGCAATCCATCAACTGGTTGTTAGAGCTCAGGCTTAGGATATATATATATATAATATATATATTTTATGCTTTGTCCGGAACTTGAACTCAGTATCAATCTGCCCTGGTAAATGGAAACCAGCTGTGCTTATACGAGGGCTTAAGGTGCATTTGATCCTGCATTTGTGTTTGTTGTTGGGGTTGATGTGTATGTTTTGAATTTTGTAATTATAGCTTTGGTGGGTGGTAAATGGCGGCCATCTAAGCTTATAAGATAGCTTAGGGTGTATTAGACTGCGGTCCTGTTTGTTGTAGGGGCGATGTGTATTTTATGAATTTTTTGTGATTATGGCTTTGGTGGTTGGGAAATGGCAGTCAACTACGCTTGTTATATGGCTTAATTTGTGTTTCACCCCGCGATCCAATTTGTTGTCGGAGGTGATGTGAACATTATGAATTTTGTGATTATAACTGTGGTGAATGGAAATAGCTCCTAACTATGCATATAAGAGGGCTTAAAGTGTGTTTGACTCTATTGTTATGTTTGTTGTTGGGGTTGATATGTTTGTTTTGAATTGTGTGATTATAGCTTATGTGGATGAGAAATGGCATCCAAGTATGTTTATAAGAGGGCTTAAGTCGTGTTTAATCTTTCTTTCCTGTTATAATTGGTCGAACGCAGGTTTGAAACATACAATCTCAAATCAGTTGAGTCCTAGCTGTAGTGGGGAACGGACGTGTGTAGGTAACGATTGCGTAATGATGCAAGTGCCCTGTTATCTAATTATATATATAATTAAATTTGTAAGTATGTTAATGCATATGGGGTTGGTTTTTGCATATTGGGTAATCATTATGTATGTTGTGTACTTTGTAAATGTGTATTTATGGTTATGCAAGTTCATATGTGCGTACTCGCGCGGTTATATAATACTCTAATTGCATTATGCAACTGCATTCCCCCCACTCACCATCACTTGGAATGTAGCAGTCACCAACGCGGCACTGGCCGACTGCATCATTTGCAGAGGTGACACCGACAGAGAGCATCAGTCTGCCGAGGGAGACTGATAGGTCAACACCTACGGAGGTAACGTATGTGATTGCGTAACTGTACTTCCCTGCCCGGGAATCGAACCTGGCTGACTGCCCCAAGTGAGAATCCAAAAAACATACAAAAACAAATCATAATTTCAAAGACACATTCCTCTGACCAAGCATCTAACCAGATGTACAAAAATGCACTCGTGCGACCGAATGTGCAAAAATACACTTTCATTGCCATGCATGTGCAAAAAATACTGTTATTACCGGAGCGGGACGATGGTTGTACTCACTTATGTAAGACGTTTTGAAACTACAACGCCATGAAAACGTTCCATGCTGCTCGTAGAAAATATTCCTTGAGTGTTAGAAATGCCTTTAAACAGTGTTACAATGACTGTCTGGATGGTTTAATTTGTGTGAGCCGATATATCAAATAGAAAGTACTAGCTTTCGGGACTAACATTATAGGTAAGTTAATTGGGGTGGAAATAAGACTCCGTAGTAAATGCGTGGATGTAGTTTCATAAAATGCATTGTCATTGGTTAGGTTTTGTTTTTTTGGAATTCAGGTGATATTACATTCATATAACAGCTGGCATTGACATTTTATGAGCGGAAAGTGATTTTTTCTCGAATGCAAAGCAGTATGCCCCAGTATAAGTTAGTGTTATGTGTTTTAAAAACTGCGTGGCTGCACGAATTTCCACGAAAATTTGATCGAAAGACATATATTAATGTCGAATCATGCTGTGAAAATTTGGATCAATTCTGTTTAACCAATTAGTTCCATGGCATAATGTCAATTGTTTTCGTTCCTGTTAATATAGTAGCAACGCCCGGCATTAGCTTGCGCGTAGTTTTTATTATTGTATTTATTTCTTAAGTATGTATGAATTGTAACTCTACAAGAAAATAATGTTAAACATAACTCTTAGGCCATTTTACGATTTTTTAAGGCACGTGCCTAGTCTTCTGAGTCTTCTGTTAGAAGGAGTAAATACACTGT
Organism: Dryococelus australis; assembly: GCA_029891345.1. Classification (NCBI taxonomy): domain Eukaryota; kingdom Metazoa; phylum Arthropoda; class Insecta; order Phasmatodea; family Phasmatidae; genus Dryococelus; species Dryococelus australis. The sequence goes on along the minus strand of CM057002.1, from coordinate 89,199,407 downwards.
ATTATCTAAATCGCGCTTTTCTTATGAGTATGGCAAGTTAGCGGGTGGCCGTTTCTGGTACTCGCATGTTTAAGGGTGAACTTTTGAAACGTGTTAGTGTTGTTTTCACAATGGGAAAAGAACAATGTTTATCTTTCCTGATGTTCTGTTGACGACCTAAACCTAACATGTTATATATTTCTTATGAACACGGAATTGACCAGAGTTAAAGGCACAAATTTCCTAAACAATTAAAATCGTGAATATCAGCCAATATTCACAAACCAATACCGTTTATTGAAATTAAGGCGCACGTGTTTTAGTGCTGACTGCAGTATTTATTGCATTTCGTTGTTTATTTAATGAGCATTATATATGCGTCAGCCAATGTAAAAACCAGGTAAGTCGCATGGCAGAATTTATTTTGGTAGATACGCGGAACTATATGCAAAGAAAAAGATGAAAGTAGAAACTTATGAGGGATTTTCAAAAGTGCTTACTTTTCCGTGAACAGTCTTTACCTAAACAAACCGTGCATTAAAAGCGTTCCGTATTGTTGCTATTGAAACACAGCTTCATTTTGGTTGAATAAAACTTTCACTTGCTGTATGTCTATAAATTATAACATTAGTTTCATAAACAATATGAATTAAAAATAGAAAGAAAAAAGTTTGCTGGTAACGGCTTGCAAGAAATAGTTCATATTACAAATATATTTAGGTGGATTTTTATATTTTGCCTTCTATTTTAATAAATAAATGATATATTTTGGTTTCCAAGAATGCGATATTGGAAAAACATTTCGCTGGTATGTATAGTATTTTTTTTATTACTTAGCCAGACTTATTTCCTACGCTGTGTTTACATTTGCCTGAAAGATACGTAATGACCAGCCCGAAATGAAAACATTAGCACAGCTTCTAAAAGTTGGAAGTTGCCACGAATAGACTATAGTAGTTTTGTGTTGCCGTATGTTTGACGGCAGCCTACGCTTGCTCACAAAGCGCTTGGTGGAGTGTCTGGTGACATCTGACAACGCTGTAAACATAAGGTATCACTTGGCCACCTCGCGTTACGTACACAAGCTTCTAAATGAAACTCTCATTGCTGGCATCACAGTTGGCGTTCGCTAAATCAAAGTATTTTGGAATGACCTGAACCGAGTGACATTTCACGCACCAGCAAACAAATGTTTCTGTATATGGCGGCACATTTTAAAACCATTCGTAATGTCTTCGTATTTCCCATTGAATTTCTTCTATAGTGAAAATGTTGGTAGTTCAACTTGGTATTTCTCTCGTGTCCTCGTTTTAAATTTGTGGTGCTAACTTTTATCTCCGTAAACAATAACGAATAATGTTCACATTCTTGCAATTAATTTTTTCTTATAACCTCGTATACTGTCTCAAAGAATACTGAAAATAATTTACAAATTATGTACGTACATTTGTGATATTTTGTAAATTTTGTTTAGTGAAATTCAGATTTTCGTTTCTCCAGGACAAGGGTAGTGCTTCGTAAAATTTGGAAACAACAATGGCCATTTCGTGTGAACTTAAAAAATACGCCAACCAGGATGTAGGAGGCGTTCATAATATTTTATAAATCAGTTCGACAAAAGGAAGCATTCCATACTTGCCTACGAATGTGAGACCGAGCGTGTTTGATGAAGCAGCAATTCCTCAGTTTTGTGAAGTCGTGCTTTCGATTCCCAGCCTGCTGATTAAGAGGAAGGGTCGTGTAAGGTGAGGGGGGGGGGGGGGGGGAGGGGATGTTACATTCAAAGTGGTTCCCAAGCGTCGTGACAGGAGGATGTCGGTTGCACTTTAATACCCTCATCATTGTCTCTGTGAAAAAGGAAATAAAATTTAATGTACACTATTAAGATTCCGTCATTTGTTCAATGGATGTTGCGTTTTCCCATGCAGCTCTTTGAACACAACTCGCCCTCTTTCTCATGTTATTTGGATTTTATTTTCCCAGAGGCTACTTACCGCTCATCGGCCGCTGTTATTTGTATCTTTCTCTCTCTCTCTCTCTCTCTCTCTCTCTCTTCTCTCTCTCTCTCTCTCTCTCTCTCTCTCTCTCTCTCTCTCTCTCTCTTTCTCCTACTTACTTTATTCTTCAAACACACTCCACTCTCCGCTTCTTTCTTGCACCACCACAATTATTTCGACTTGGTCTTCTTTTATCAGTCCGCTTTTCTGTTTATTTCAGCTACACCATTCTTCTCAGCATACTCTATCTTGCCATTCTCTGAATGCATGCATACAATCTCGTTGCTGCTTTTATTCTATCTTATCTGCGTCGTGCATTCGTGTTCTTGCTCATACAACCTCATTTCTAATCCTATCTCACAACTTAACAGTCAATAATACTACTTGCAAATTACATTCCCGCCTCTTTGATCTTCTCGGCTTCTATTTTATTTAATCCCTTGTACTTTTTGGTTGAGTTCGTGTACATTAGATAAAAAAGTCACGTCGCTTTTTTACTAGAGGAAAGGTCCGCCGACCGCGTTGTTGGTTGCACACACAAATCCTTACTCGGCATGTTTTTGAGATTGAGAAAAATTCTCGGCATATAACATGACACTGTACAGACGTCCCTGAGTAACTTTATAACTGCTGCCAACGATTTAAAATATAAAACTTACAAAATCGGAATCATTGCTTCATCTGAACGCCGCAGGAAAGTGTATGTGAAAACAATATCCATCCATAAGTGTTTATACATTTGAATACTATATCATTTCTTATATATATTTATAATCATATAAAACATTCTAAAAAAGAGCAGAATTTCTGAACTTATCCATTTCGTGATACATAAGACATAAATTATTTGTACTACTAGTTCAGTACTTAAATACTATGTGAGTGGGTATTATATAATCAACACAAGAAAAAATTGCTTATTTTTAGTGAAATGACTGCCGAATAGAAATTAAAAGTGCTTCCAATACCTATACAATATACAACATTTTGGAATGTACTCCACAAAGCATAGAAGTTGCGGTTAGTTCAATTCCCTAAATGTATAGTCCTTTTCTGACTGGTTCCAAATTCGAGACAGCAGAGCAAAGTATACATGCCCCAACGCTGCTGGCATTTACCCTTTTAATAAATGAAAAAAATGGTTGCTTCTAGCTAATTATCAAATCTGTTTTTCACACTCTCGTACTTGGAAATATAAAACCGTATAATCGGATACTGCGAAGAAAAAAAATTGTGGCTGTCAGCTCAGAAGCAGGAAATCTATCAGACTAGCTTCATTATATATTATGTTATTAACAATTATACGCTACGCTTGTGAGTAATTAAATTAATACTTATCAAGATTATTTACAATTGGCTTTAAAATACTTAATAGCCTATGCTGTACTGAAACTAGAATGGTGTTTTTTTCCTTGGGCGGAAACATAATTATATTTCTGAGAAATAAACTACAAGAAATTATTTCAGAATAATGTTAGTAAAATATTTTTCATCTTACAGTAAAATGAAAAAGCTGCTAATATATCAATCACTAGAAAATTACAGATTAAATAAAATTTTCCCCCCTTAAGTAACTAAACAAACGCACAACTTATGGATATATTGTAATATATTGTAATATACCTTGAAACTGACACGAGAATGAAGCAAGCTAAGAGGATCGTTGAATTATGTATATGTAACAGGAGGGCAGGAAAATTTCGTCCGGACGTCGGATTTCCAATATTGTTAATAATCCGACTAACGTAGCCGAATACAGCCGTATTGACGTGGCTCTTCTTGAATGACAACGGGCGTGCTAGCCAAGGTGACATTGAGTGAACAACAAGGCAGGACGAGCATATGCTGCGGACCAAAGAATGAATCAAATGAGCAAGTCTTCACCGAAAAAACAGCCTACAATAGGCCTGCGTGATACATTATTAGGTACAACCACAAAATGGAAATAAAAGCGAAAGATTCACTATGTCAGGCGAACGCTAAAACCGCCCCTTACTAGTGACATTTCACTTAGTATGACAACACCACATTATCTCGTACATATTTCAGAACGAACGATCGCGTTACACATGCTTCATGGTTCATCTGAAATCCCCAAAACTCTAGTGCATTACTGATCAAAGTGGAGGCATACCACACACGAAGGTACAATCAGCTATGCGACCACAAATCTTCTCCCACTTCCCCATACCATTGTTCATTACTGATCAAAGTGGAGACATACCACACACGAAGGTACAATCATCTATGCGACCACAAATCTTCTCCCACTTCCCCATACCATTGTTCATTACTGATCAAAGTGGAGACATACCACACATGAAGGTACAATCAGCTATGCGACCACAAATCTTCTCCCACTTCCCCATACCATTGTTCATTACTGATCAAAGTGGAGACATACCACACATGAAGGTACAATCAGCTATGCGACCACAAATCTTCTCCCACTTCCCCATACCATTGTTCATTACTGATCAAAGTGGAGACATACCACACACGAAGGTACAATCAGCTATGCGACCTCAAATCTTCTCCCACTTCCCCATACCATTGTTCATTACTGATCAAAGTGGAGACATACCACACACGAAGGTACAATCAGCTATGCGACCATAAATATTCTCCCACTTCCCCATACCATTGTTCATTACTGATCAAAGTGGAGACATACTACACACGAAGGTACAATCAGCTATGCGACCACAAATCTTCTCCCACTTCCCCATAACATTGTTCAGGGATGCACTCGCGACTTTGTAACTGTGCATATCCCAACCTCCAATTGCACACATCACAATACAGAGACATGTATCGTTTTAAACAGTTTTATCTTCAAATTTGCCACTTTACTCGTGAATAGCGCGTGTCAATACCAGCCTAACGCTATAATATCTTAAAAAAGAAAAATTAAAACAACCCACACAGAAACATTCTGGCATTTTTAATGCAATATATATCCGTTATTGCTCAAATTGGAAAATTGCGTCATTTTTAACTACGTTCCTTGAAAAGATAGGCTAATGGAATCATACGAATACATGTCTGGGGTGTATCCCCCTTCCCGAAAAATATTTTAACAACTTAGCAGATTGCAATAATATTTTGTGGAAATATTATGTCACTAACGACCATTACGAAGTAACATTTTAATGAAAAAGCAAGTTTTCTGTATGTATTAAAGTATTTAAATTTCTTAAAACACTAATGTAAATGTATCAATCCGCGATGTATTGATCCACGTTTTTACGTTTATAGCAATCTAACAAGTGGTAAATATCAACCAATGATTGTATTCATTTACCTCAGTTTTCACTATGTGGTAATTATACAGTAGTAATGTGAGCTCTATCTATAACAATGTTTCAGCCACGTATATATAAACTATTTTCAACACACACCAAATACATAATATACAAAATTTATCATCACTTTAGTGCGAAATATTTGAATACTGCTGAAATACATTAGACACAAACAACGGTCATTTTGGGCATTTTTGGAAGGAAGCATGGCGGTATTGTCATATCTTGCAGCTTCTGTTCTGTAATATATTTCTTGCAATAAATGTTAAGATACCAACAAAATAGACAGTGTGAGTTAACTTCGTTTACTCTAAGAATATTGCTTCCTGAACAGTAGCCATGCTCAAGATTAGTCATCGTTTAGTACAATAAATTTGTTACATGATAAGCACTGATCACTTGATTTGTTTGTGTTATTTTTATCCTACCTTCCGAACCAACCATATATTTCAAGATCAGAACACGAACCTGATCACACATGATCATCATGGTCATACTTTTATCGTGGTCACTACATTCAGTAAAATACACTTTTTACCTGATCACAAGTTATCAATTGATTCTTTGTGTCTTTTTTCTCGAAAAAATATATGCGATCATCTCTTTCTGTTTATGTGAGCGTGTGTACATTTGTATGTCCCCTTTAAATCTTTTTGATCCGTGAATTTAATTTTATAGTTTTCTACCACGCTTTGTGCTAATTTTCAAAATAGTACACATTTTAATATTTAGGGCACTCTTTTAATATATTGGTAATCAATCAAACAATTTAAACAACACTTTCTATTTTAACATTTTCTCACATAACTAGTTAATTTAAAGATGTTTTGTTATTTGTCTGCTATTTTGGAAGATAGCACTTCATGAAGTAGTAAAGATTTTACATCGTATCTCAAACGATTTAATACATTTCCGCCAAAAACTCAGGTAACAAACACTATAGTAGGGCATATAGGCCATAACATATGTGATTTAAATAGGTAAGACGTTTTATTTTCAACACGGTGGGATACAAATATTTTAACTTAGATGTTTACACCATACCCTCTGACCAATGTCGACCAGACTTCGTACATTGAAAGTCTCAACTGCAAGCATATGAACGCTGAAACGCAGTTTCTTTCGTCGTCTATTTTCTAAAACAGCGCCACGTTAAGAAATAAAGTTTTTTGTGTTGTACTGAAAAAATTTTTTTTCGAATACTACAAAATATGGCAATTCTATACTATAGTAATCCATGTAAACGAATATGTTTCATGTTTGCCAGACACCTCATTTTAAAATATGGTTTCATAAAAAACATTTTTGATTACTATGTTTTATCTATGAAACCATGTATAGGCTGGTCAAGGTAAAGAGAGCACTTTTGAGGCCCTAGTTAGTTTTTTCTTTCATCAGTTGTTTTATCCTCTACTTACATTTTTAAATAATTACAGCCATGTAAGTAATAAACACAGTGTGTATGTTGCGCCACACTTGGAAGTTAACGTCTAAGGCTAACACAAAATATATTTGTTGACTATTATTCCAAATGTGAGGGCTTTCAAAAGTGTGCGCTTTACCGTGAATAGTCTATAACAGATTTAAACCAAACTTCGTTTAGACCATATTAACATATGGAATTTTAATGGAAAATGAACTTATTTTTAATACGGCAACCATATAAATATTTTGGATTTATATCAAACATACACAACATCGTTTGAATATTTTCGACAAAACTTGGAATGCTGAAAGTATCTCTTACAAGTACCAAATAAGACGATACATATGCCTACCTTTTTTTCCCCACCATTTTATGTCATATCTAGTGAAACTATAAACCGATCCCTAACAAATTTGGTGAACGAGAAATAATACGGTAAGCCATAAAAACATTATATATTGCTAATTACGAAACCACTAAACCGATTTGAACCAAACTTTGTATACTGTCGAGTATAGCAAATTAAAAACGATAAAATAATATTTTCGCAGCTATTAGGAAGAGAACGTAAGGATGGCAGTGCAAGGAAGGCATCATCCGAGTGCCTACAGCTGTAGGGCTGGAAACCACGTGACACTGCTGGTGATGTACACGCCAAAATGATAACATTGTTCTCTACTACCGCAGTGTTAAATACCTAGCTGAGTGAACTACGTTTGTTCAACAGGTAATATGCACTTGTGATGCAGCTATTGCCCAAACGCTCTCGGACGCTGTCACTACTGAACTGAAATACTCCGCCCCTTCGTGCAGCGACAATGGAACATCCCGACTTGCCCGATTCGTTTCCCACTTCTGCGCATTATTTTCTCATTTCGATTTCAAAAAACCAATATTACGTTTGGCCATGTTAATCAAGTTTTCGACCAAACATGGTATGGTGAAAGTATCGATTGCAAGTGCTAAATAAGCTTAAACATAACCTCTTATTTCCACAATGTGCAACAGTCCATGAGAAAAAATCAATATTTGTTTCGTATATCCGAAAACAATCAACGCATTCCTACAAAATGAGGCATGCAAGAAGTACTACGGTACGCCATGTAAATTATTTTAAAAAAATAATATCAATATCAAGATTTAATATTAACTCACGTGATCATTTTATCTCAGCCTTTGATTAGTTTAATATTCAGTATCCTAATATATGCCAATAACATGACTGTCAAGATATATGACACAGTGTTCATGTTTTATTTATATTACTCTTATCTTCTGCTTTCAACGACTGAAACGTAAAGTTGTCTTTGCATAATATTAAAAACCGATAAAACTATATTATTTTAAAAACATTAAGAATGTTTTCAATCTCTGTTATACTTATATCCCAAATCTTTGAAGAAACATTTGTTTCCCATGTAAACCATGGGATTCCGAACTGAACTAAACACTTAAATTTTGAGATGACATATTTTTACACTTATTTTCTTTAAAACATAGTTTTTAACTCACCTCACACCTTTCGAATATATTGGTTATAATACACAAAACCCCATTTTGTTTACATTTTACACAACACAAGTGTGTATATACTATATGCTCCATTTCAAATGTAACTGCACAGTAAGTACTTCGTTTCTAAAATTAATAAGTTTTCCAATTTTTGTCCACAAATGTAACAATTACTTCATCTAAATGATTAACTATTACCAGAAAATAAGTTAACGTAATTTACTTGGTTTTTCAATTACTTTGTAACCTAGTGCGACTGAACACATAAATTCATGTAGTGTGTTTGTTGGTGTGTGGTTTAAATACGGACCTCCTAAAAATATTTATGGTTATATGACAGATGCTAACTGCCAGAATGTAAACTTGTTTCGATGATTCTTGTAGATGGTTTGTTAGATAAATTGCCTTTTCATTACCTGTCAATAATGCAATTGAATCATTTTGCATGAAATCAATGTCGACATGACCAAACAGGTAGGATTATTGTGTATTTCTCATCACCAATAATTAATGTGAACTATTGGTTGTATGTATCCACATTTGGAATGCTATTATATGATACAAACTCAATTTAACTGATTTGCCACTTGCCATCTAAATTCAATGGTAGAATATAAACTAAGTGCAGATACGAGATACCAGTTACAATCAACATAATTGATATTTTACTATCTTGTTTTAAGATGTGTATAACTTATTCGTACTCAAAAATCTTAAACATATGTGTCCGCAATTATACCTGTTTGGTAACTGTTCAGTGTTATAATTGTACTTTATATGCACATTCCATAAATAGTTGTGTATTTAAATTGGTGCACATAAATTGCCAAAATTATAGTAATAAAATGCCATATTTCATTTTAAATTAAAGCCACCCAATGTGTTCCTTCGTTTTGTTTTGAGTCTAAATTAACTAGAATACATTCCCTAACATAAAATTTCAGTGGTAAACTGTATTTCATGAAAACTCTGCAAAAGTATGGAATCTTAAGTTTCTTTACAAATACAAATACAATATAGTATCTGTCTGTGAGTGCGTATTTGGAAGGTTATTTAAGACTTTCTGTGCTTCTTCCCTAATATGCATGGTAAAAGATACTTTCGTTTCCCACTTGGCTTAACTACTCTACTCAATGCTGAAGCTCCAGCCAGCAGTGACATAAGGGCTGTTAATGCTGGAAATATAAATGTGGACAGCAGGCCTCCATTCTTGATTTTTCATTTTAGTTTATGTTAGGGCCTGCAAACTCCCATACCTCTTTATATGTTTGCAAGCATTATTTTTCAACAACCGAAGCCCCTAACTTTTCACATGTTGAGGTAGATGGGTACTTCCTAATACTTGCTGCTTTGTCTGCCAATATAGTGTCTGTAATATGTCATTGTTTTAAATATTTTTTTTTTTAGAATATGCAATTTCGGGCTGCTTACATGCATTATCTAATGTGTTTATTCTCTGGTCACTATGTGTAAATCATATTACAAGTTTTGTTCTTGGATCACAGCTATATTTTGGTAAATGTAATTGAAATAGAAGTTTATTAATAAATGTGTTTAAAACTCTTTCACCCTTTTGATACATTCAGTACAAGACATTCTGAATATGGAATGTGATCCTATATATATATGTATGTATTTATATAGATTTTATGTTAGTGTGTAACAGTTTTGGTCACAATGAAGGTTGTGAAACAAAGTGTGCATCTTCTAAGAATGAAAACACAATGGAACAAATGCAGAAATACAGTACACTGTTACCATCAAACATAAGTTGTATAATAAACGGTCCTTCATCATGTGGAAATACATGTGTTATTATGTAACTATTACAAAATTCAAAGGACTTAATATTTTAAAACATGTGTGAGTTTTCTAATACAATACATCAAGACAAATATCAGTGATTAGTGAATACTTTGTTGCCAATTGACTATACGAAATATTTACCATTAATCAAGTCTACCAAAATAACACAATTCCCCATTTATCAAATCTAACAAGTTACCACATTTCCTATTAAGCAAGTCTATCGAGTTACCACATTTGCCATTAATGAGAAGTCTGAGACATTCCTCAAGCTATAACACTGCATCTAATAATTTTTTTTTACTGAAGGGATTCGAAACCCTACAAGGGCTGCTTCACAACCCATGCTTTAATCAACTACAATACCAAAGCACACCAAAAATGATAATGTTTAGATGATGCAGATAAAACAAGCTACAACATATTAAACAAGTTTCGAAAAGTAGTTACTTGCATTCAAAATACTTTGTGTGGTGATCTAACATCCGAATCTGGCGGACAGCAGTATTATTAAGTACTGGTAATCTTAAGATGCAACAACTGCTAGTGTTTCGAATAGGTATTGCAGAGACTGTAAATGTTGATGCTATGATGAACAGACACAATGAGCTCTAATTAACTATATTCAATCAAGCAACCTAACCTTACAACTCAATGTTTGGAGACTGGCTGACAGGCTTAGGGAAGTGCACCCTCCTTTCACACTCTCTACCTGACCCTATTTCGGAGAAGATGTGTACCCACACAGAGACTTTGCAAATCAGCTATTTTTACCTCAACACTACTTTAATGCCTTAATGTCCTTGTTTGCCTCCCAAATAGTCTGAGATCATGGAAACCCTTTCCATTACACCAAAATCTTATGATTTCCACAAGTAATAATTTTTTCAACAAAGTACCTATCTGGCGAATGTACACATTGTAATTCTTGCTCATAAGACCCACCAGTGATTGGTTCACCAGCATAGCTTTCCATATACTAAACTTTGGGAAAGAAATGTCTAACTGAGATAATTTTAAATATTACAAACACACCTTTGACTTTAGAAATGTGGACATATTGACCAACTTTGAAATTTGGTTTCCTCTTGTCGATCACTTTAGGATAATCATACACTATCTTAATAAATCATGATTTTTTCACATCGATGGGCTCCATATTAATTCTTCTGTGAAACAAAGCACTGAAAAATTGTTCCACCTTATGTAAAATATACACCCAATAATAACAACGCCTAGATGTTTAATACTTTTAGAATAGCTGTTGAATAGATTTGTTGAAATGTTTCGCACCAGCCTATTTAATTCCAGTATAAGTGACACAATTGTTGATGCCATAAGTTGTCATTAACATTTTAAGTGTGGATTAAAGAATTCCATACCTTGGTTAGTGTGGAGGTTAAGTTGCTCACTTTCCTTTAAAATACTATATATTGCATCAGCAACTTGTTTCCCACTTTTATTCATCACTGGAACCACACATGCATATTTTGAATATATGTCAATTACAGTTAGAAAATACATGTATACTCTATTGTGTTTAGAAATTTAAGTCATATCACATAAGTCAGCATAAAAAAGTTCACTTAAACCATGAGTTATAACTTTCTTTCTTGTGTTATTAATCCTTGTGGCCATAGTCAACTCCTCTATAATTGAAACACTTTGGTTTGTGTGTGAATTTGTGCATGTAAGTAATTTCAAACATGTAACTAATTTGTTCCCAAAATATATGAGAAATATTACAATCAATTTAATTTTTAAATATCCTACTAACAACAATTTCCCTCGATAAATGTAATTTCGGGTGATCATCATCATCATGACTGGTTAAGCGAAAATAGGCATGTGTATGTTTGATAAGCTCCTTCATTTAACTTATGTAAGTTCTCTTCTACTTCACTCATTTGAGACTTATAATGAGACACCGTGTAGGTTTTCCACATTCTTTATTTGTTCCTTCACTATCTTTCATTGGCGTACCAACATTATGTAAAATATGTACATTAATATCGCAGGTCCCATCGTGCATTCTGTGTAAACATGTATGTCTCGGTTTTATTCTGCTATGTCCAAACTTTAAAATACACATTCTTCGTCTGGTAGTATAAAAGTGTCAAAATCACATCTAAACCAGTCTATATATGGTGGAAGTTCAGGAATAATTTCTAAGAATCCATACTTTGGTTTCCATTAATAGAAACACATTCCTTTGAACTTTGTAAATTACGTGTCACTCAGAACAAGTTCATTTTAAAAGTGTTGTAGGTTTGAATTGCTCATTTAAAAAAAATTAACATGTTTGCATTGTTGTGGAAATTGTGTTAGGGAATTCTAGCGTAAATTTGTGACGTAAAAACAGTCGGCATTTGAATGTCTCCCTAAACTAAAATATTTCTGAATCTCTCTCTGTGGTTCACTCCAGACGATATCAAATATAATTACATAATTGGTAATGCTTCACATGAACATTTAACATTATCTTTACTGCTGTATGGAAAATATTTCGTATAGTCAATTGGCAACAAAGTATTCACTAATCACTGATATTTGTCTTGATGTATTGTATTAGAAAACTCACACATGTTTTAAAATATTAAGTCCTTTGAATTTTGTAATAGTTACATAATAACACATGTATTTCCACATGATGAAGGACCGTTTATTATACAACTTATGTTTGATGGTAACAGTGTACTGTATTTCTGCATTTGTTCCATTGTGTTTTCATTCTTAGAAGATGCACACTTTGTTTCACAACCTTCATTGTGACCAAAACTGTTACACACTAACATAAAATCTATATAAATACATACATATATATATAGGATCACATTCCATATTCAGAATGTCTTGTACTGAATGTATCAAAAGGGTGAAAGAGTTTTAAACACATTTATTAATAAACTTCTATTTCAATTACATTTACCAAAATATAGCTGTGATCCAAGAACAAAACTTGTAATATGATTTACACATAGTGACCAGAGAATAAACACATTAGATAATGCATGTAAGCAGCCCGAAATTGCATATTCTAAAAAAAAAAATATTTAAAACAATGACATATTACAGACACTATATTGGCAGACAAAGCAGCAAGTATTAGGAAGTACCCATCTACCTCAACATGTGAAAAGTTAGGGGCTTCGGTTGTTGAAAAATAATGCTTGCAAACATATAAAGAGGTATGGGAGTTTGCAGGCCCTAACATAAACTAAAATGAAAAATCAAGAATGGAGGCCTGCTGTCCACATTTATATTTCCAGCATTAACAGCCCTTATGTCACTGCTGGCTGGAGCTTCAGCATTGAGTAGAGTAGTTAAGCCAAGTGGGAAACGAAAGTATCTTTTACCATGCATATTAGGGAAGAAGCACAGAAAGTCTTAAATAACCTTCCAAATACGCACTCACAGACAGATACTATATTGTATTTGTATTTGTAAAGAAACTTAAGATTCCATACTTTTGCAGAGTTTTCATGAAATACAGTTTACCACTGAAATTTTATGTTAGGGAATGTATTCTAGTTAATTTAGACTCAAAACAAAACGAAGGAACACATTGGGTGGCTTTAATTTAAAATGAAATATGGCATTTTATTACTATAATTTTGGCAATTTATGTGCACCAATTTAAATACACAACTATTTATGGAATGTGCATATAAAGTACAATTATAACACTGAACAGTTACCAAACAGGTATAATTGCGGACACATATGTTTAAGATTTTTGAGTACGAATAAGTTATACACATCTTAAAACAAGATAGTAAAATATCAATTATGTTGATTGTAACTGGTATCTCGTATCTGCACTTAGTTTATATTCTACCATTGAATTTAGATGGCAAGTGGCAAATCAGTTAAATTGAGTTTGTATCATATAATAGCATTCCAAATGTGGATACATACAACCAATAGTTCACATTAATTATTGGTGATGAGAAATACACAATAATCCTACCTGTTTGGTCATGTCGACATTGATTTCATGCAAAATGATTCAATTGCATTATTGACAGGTAATGAAAAGGCAATTTATCTAACAAACCATCTACAAGAATCATCGAAACAAGTTTACATTCTGGCAGTTAGCATCTGTCATATAACCATAAATATTTTTAGGAGGTCCGTATTTAAACCACACACCAACAAACACACTACATGAATTTATGTGTTCAGTCGCACTAGGTTACAAAGTAATTGAAAAACCAAGTAAATTACGTTAACTTATTTTCTGGTAATAGTTAATCATTTAGATGAAGTAATTGTTACATTTGTGGACAAAAATTGGAAAACTTATTAATTTTAGAAACGAAGTACTTACTGTGCAGTTACATTTGAAATGGAGCATATAGTATATACACACTTGTGTTGTGTAAAATGTAAACAAAATGGGGTTTTGTGTATTATAACCAATATATTCGAAAGGTGTGAGGTGAGTTAAAAACTATGTTTTAAAGAAAATAAGTGTAAAAATATGTCATCTCAAAATTTAAGTGTTTAGTTCAGTTCGGAATCCCATGGTTTACATGGGAAACAAATGTTTCTTCAAAGATTTGGGATAAATGATAACAGATATAGAAAACATACTTAATGTTTAACGGCCCCTAAGTTATGAGGATGCTATAACCAATACTGAGATATGTGTATTCGAACCATTCAGAGGAGGTCCATATATATATATATATATATATATATATATATATATATATATATATATATATATATATATAATCCATCAGAAATAAGAATACCTGTCCAGAAATATTTCATTAATATGTTACCATCGAAATAGACTTTGAAGTACAGCAAAACAATTAACAATACAGCCGATGCAACTCATCCTTTAACTATGGGAATAGTGAGAAATGGGATAATTTGTTTGATTGACAGAATTGCATATCTGCTTAATAGTGCTAAAATCGACCAAAACCAAAATATTGGAATTACATCTACCATAAAAAAACTACCTCTTGCAAACAACAAATGATGTTTATACAAGCCTTATGGCATTGTGGCACCAGGTTAACAATTACAAACTATAAATTAACATAGGTTGGAAATATGAAGTTGTAATACAGTTGAGAATGGTACTTGGGTTTGCTGAAGACTATTGTCATGTAATTGTAAATGCCAAACAAGAATTAGACTTGACCAATGACAAGGAAGACATAACATTTGAATTAAGCAGTGTTGAATGGTTGATACCACATATAAATATTAACACTCATGAAAATGTAAAGTTTCCGAAGTATATTAATAAGGGGAAGAACCTAGATCTTGAAATTAGAATTTGGAGTCTGAAAACGTTTCCTTCATCACCAGGAAGCGATAAAATCATATGGAATGTAAAATAAAGTTTCTCAAATCGAAAACCTATAGATATCATTATATGTTTTCAAATAGACAACAATTTTAATAGCATACATATCAGTGTTTGGCCATTGAAATGTTAAGAATGTAACATTATTTTAAAGCAACCAAGCCTATCCCCATACAGATTTTAAAATACTATTGAAATGGAAAGTACCTCATGTGATTCAATATAAATACTAATTTCCAGGAAACATATTACAGTAAAGACAGTTTACCAATCTTAAAACCCGAATCATTTAAGACCAGAGGTCCTTTATTCGTGTTTGACATAAGCAAACAAAATTAGAGCATTAGCAATAATGTTATTAATTCCATTATTGAAATAATTGCCAACTTACCCATTCCCGCAAATAGTGTAGCTTTCAAAATAATCACCCATAACCGATTAGTGTCTTATAATGTCTGAGATATATTAGTTAAGGTGTTAACGTGAATCAGTCATCAAAGTACCATCATCTAGTAATCATGTTCGGCAATATACAGGATTCCATGCTCCACACAGATAAATAATTAAGGAATTGGCTATTACCAACTCAAACAACCACACAGACATTTTCAGTTTCAAAGCACCCTTCGAATGGAAATACTTAAGTCACAAATATAAGAGAGCAAACACATGGGCATGGTCACAAATAACCACGGTTTAGGTTGAAAGAGTAGCTGTATTGATTATGGCGAAATACTTTATATACATATATGTCGCTCATTGACTTCTGAACAGGAAGGAGCTATGATGCTCCAGAACTCATCGTGTGCCAGGTTTAGAAGAGGTAACACCTATTCTGTTGCTGTGCTGCTCCGCACTCCCCTCACCAATCATCAGAGCTCATTCCTCCGTGAGGCTCTGAAGAAGTAACATCTATGCCACTCCTAAACAACTCCCCTCCCTCATTCTCCATAAGAACTCATTCCTTCATCACACTCCGAAGAGGCATAATCAACTCTTCCCAAATGCCCTTTGTGCCTTTTTTACTCCCAGAACCACGACGACCAATCACAGCACACTTCCAGCAAAGTGGGTAGCCACATCCACAGACACTAGCACGAAGGCGTAACACCAACAGCCAATCACAAAACACATCATGGGGAATATAGGGTGGTGTGGGGAGGTGGAAGAGGCATAACCAACTATTGCCAAATCACATCACACATCTGGTGATTGAGGGGTTACACACAAGCAGGGGAGAGGTCGAATGGAATGGGGAGGAAGGGTGGAGGGGGTTAACCGCATTTTTGTGAAATAGCACTTGCGCCACTATTGCACGTTGTATCCATAACCTCTTCCACTCTTACTAGTATATAGGGGCTGAGTGGGGATGATGGTGAAAGCAGTCAAACAACACTTCCCCCGGGAGTCGGAGTCCGTCAATAGACACGGTTTGGCAAGGGGTTGGGTGAGGAGAAGCAAAAGTGCATCTCAACTGCATCTCGCCCATATGTGACCAGTCTGTTAGGGTCATTCGTATCTAGTAGCTCGGTGATGTCACTACTGTTATTCATTTTAGTTGTTTATGGTAACACGATCTACCACAGTATTAGTTTCCTACGAAATTTGCCGGGAATAAGTAGGGCACCTTCCTAAATATGTTGCAAAAGGCTTAATTTTCATGAATAGTCTCTTACAAAATAGCGTACCAATATCGGTACACTTCCTTAGATTAAATATATGCATGGTGAAATGTCGAAATATGAAATTTGTTTTAAATATTTTAAACGACTTCCGATATATGAAATGGCGAAATAATTATTTAAATGGCCATAATTTTCAAAATATGCTCATGCGTTGTAGAAGACTCTAAAAATCGGGTATTGAAATTACGATCCCGGGTTCAGAAGTTGTAAGAAGGGAACCTAAAATCCACACAGACATTCGCAGTATTGCATAAGCCTATCATTCAAGGACAGAAAAGTATTGAAATTAAGGTACAGCTTCCCCATAGAGTGTATGCACCCACTAAGAAAGAATGTTTCGAAATTCGAATCCTAAGAGGGTGAAATTGAGTAAAATGTGTTTCCGAAGACTATTTAAAATCCCACTAATCGGATAATATATCGTTGTGTTCTAAGCTTTAAACAGTACTCTATTAAAAAACATAAAATTTTATGTTATAATTTTTTAGTTCAACACTTAAGGGGTCGAATAGGGTAAAGTTTTTTCTAGGACTCCTCAATAACTCAACTAATTTGCAATTGCTTCAAATATCTTCTTTCCTTTCCTTGAAAGAAAGAAATAATTTAAAAATTATTTTTAATATTCTGTTTGGAGTGAATCTGCTTTTAGTTAGCTGAAACTACTGATGTGTTTAATATTACAAAAATTTTGGAATCAACAAAATCATATTTGTTTAATACTGGTATTAATTTTGTTGGCTGTACAAAGATAGGGTTATTTGATTGTCTTCGTCCAAAAGTAAAGCTACAGAGTCTGTGTGTAAATTTTTAAACAATTACGATAGAAAGAGTGACATAAACAATCCTAATTAAAGAAATTCAGCAGGAACAAGAAATAAAACTGAAAAATTTTGATTATTTATTTAAAATTTTTATGTCTTATATTTGAGTTGTACGCATTACTAAAATATAATCTTCATCAGCAGACACTTCAGCCTTCGTTACTTAGATGTAGTGTTCGTGTGAAAAGATCAATGTTCAAAATTCAGTTGTGCTTGGACATTTTCTCCAATAACAAACGAAACTGTTTAATGTACCTAAACTTAAAGCTCTGAAATTATTTAGTTACACTAAAAAACTATTGTAAGTTTGACGCAACCAAATAAGACATACAAACTTATTTAGTTTCCACAACAACATATTCAATTGCTTCTACAAAAACAATTGATATCTTTGTGTTAAACAAACCTTGTTTTAGTCAACAAAGCTTATTTCACGGTGTGACTTACACAAACCAGGTGTAACTACTCAATGTACCTAGATGCATAGAAAATGCTTTTTGCACCAACAAAATCTTACGTTTTTGAGGCAACCAAATAAGTGAAAATAAATAATTTGTTTTCGGGAAAAAGTATCTAATTGCCACACATATAAACAAGTTATTTGTTTGCGCCAACCAAACTTTATTACGTTCCAAAAGAAACCCTTTTTCGCAACTGGCATAATTGAATAACCATCAATTGCATGTGATTATCTTATAATTAGAAATATAATCCCCCCGCCCTTCTCAAAAAACAATGTAACCAAATGCATACTCTGAACACTTTAAACAGGACAGTGATTAAAACTAAATTCGTCACTTCTGTAGAAATATTGGCATTTCTCTTTGCATCATAAGTAAACTTAATAGGTAGTTGTGAGAAATGTTGTATTCCTTTTATAAAAAAATTTCCCCCAAACATTGTTTACCTGCACTAAGTAAAACATCTACATAACGAAAATTACGCTATTTTTTCCCCCCGAATACTGCTTCAAATATCCCATAAAACGATAGAAACTAAATTCCCCATCTAAGTAATGTCTCTTTATTTCACAGTTATTTCCATAGAGTTATTACAAATCGTGCTGAGAAAATTTTCATTATTTTAGATTTTTTTTCATATTTTTGGATTCTCTTTACTTATATCTAGTTCATTATTTCCTTCGCAAAATCCTATGGTACACACAAACATAATATTTTAGCGTTCATTAATTTATCGTGTTACGTTTGTAATCTAACCATATAATAGGAGCATGTAAAATTATTTATTTTATATTTTTTATACTTATTGTTTTTTTTCATGAAATTTTTATCTCTTTTTTTTAAGTTGAATACCCAGGTTCTGTGCTTACGCCAAACAAGAATCGTTCAATGAAAACACACAATTAAATTTTTCATATGTTTTCGTCACTAAAAAATTAACTTAAAATGTAAGTAAAAACTCAGACGCCACCTTGTTTAAAACAATTTATGAGCGGTTATACGTCCGAAAAGTAAAACTGTTAGGCAACATCACGAACAGAATTTCATTTACGGAAATGAATAACCGATAATTCTCCAGCTTAGGGGGTTGAACTTGGTATTAAGAGGTTGCGGGGACACTCTTAAACACTTCAGTATAGAAAGTTGGACTGCCTTCAACTTATAGAAAATTAAATTAAATGGTAGTAAATTATTCACCGATGACTTTTAACTTTTGCTCTTTAACTTTGAGACTCCAAAGAAATTACATAATTTTCACTTTCTCCCGGCTATGTTGCCAACTCCGGCATACGCTTTCGGGAACATGAATTATCGCCAGTGGAGTGGCACGTAAGATAAAGAAAAACTCTCCCGGGCCAAATTCCATTACGAGAAAAAAACTGTCCGTAAACATGAGGCTAAAATTGCTTCCCGTTTCCGCATTCTTTTATACTACAGTTTCCACCGCAATATAAAGAAGAGTTTCCTTTATTCATGGATTTTTATGAAGTGGGGAGGGTCTGCGGACGTAAGATCTGCAAATTCTTAATTACGCGACTCTTGCTTTATTATTTTTCACAAATCATCTCTCTTTTTATCAGTTCTTGCAATTTCCTTTCCTCATTATATCTTTGTTATATAAAAACATCCGCGTACGGAAGCTTTTCTTCAAAAATTCCCCCTTCCGCCATTCCCGTAATATGGGACTCATTCCGGATTCCCGCCCCTTTCTGCCTCTCACTCTCTTCTTTATTTTCCTCTACGGCCCTCAGTTCTTCCCGCGAATGCTCGTTATCTTCATTCTTCATACCGCCGTGGTAGCAGCGGGTTCCATCATCTTAATGCCCCCCAAACCTGCCTCCTTTGGCCGTCCCTTCCTCATCAGCGGACATTTCTCCTAATGTTCCTTCTCTCTCTCTCTCTCTCTCTCTCCTCTCTCTCTCTCTCCTCTCTCTCTCTCTCTCTCTCTCTCCTCTCTCTCTCTCTCTCCTCCCTCCCTCCCTCCCCCATCTTTCTTCTCCTGGCGGCATTCACACACTGCGTAATGTAAATGTGTCCCCGAGAGACAGAGAGATGAAATGGCCGCTGCATTTTAACATGCAAAGTGCGAAAAAAAATTGTACTCTGTGTTCTTTTCTTTTTAAATATCATATTGCCTCCCCGTGTAGCTTTTAAATCTGGGCATCTACTCATAATATTTTAATCGTTTCACGACTTCAAGCCTGTATTGGTGAAAATGTTTCTTTAATTTTTGTTTTAATTTTCTTTTAAGGCGGTCGCTTATCTCGTGTTGAAACTGCGTTGCAACGTGTTTGAAATATAGTTTATTTTTACAGAACTAATAAACGCATGCCCATTATTTTATCTGCGAAAAATAATATACCACAGAAGAGGGCGGAATGGTTCTTTCAAGAGAGCACAAATGCTATGAAAAATATTTTGAAGGTCTTCAACTTCGTAAAAAAAAAAAAAAAAAACTGAATGATGCGTCTTGAATGTGTTATCCGATCAAGAATAAAACTACAATTGAACCTGTATTGAACATTAGTACAGACTTTCTATCAATAAAATTATACGGCTAACTTTTTTAAAGCCCCATAGGTTCACGCAGCATGACGAAAACAATGCACGGCGATTCATTGCATTGCGCGTAGAAGCGACGGTGCACTTGATGCCCATGTCAGTCTCGCCCTTATCTCTTCCTCGCTTCTAAGGCTCAAATATGAACACAAATCCAGGTAGGTAGACGTCATATGTCACCAGCTTCTACCATAGCAGGTTAATCATTCACTCAGGAATATTTCTACCTACAATGTACACGAAAAGAGTTTTGTGAATACTCATATATCTCGTAATGGTCCCCATATTCTATTTAGTGTTCACCCCGTTGCTGCAGGCTCTATTGAGTTTCAACCACTCATCGGACTAGTCTAGGTAAACAGCAGGTTCCAAATTAGTTGAATTCCTTTAGAAACTACTTTTTGAATAATCCCTGCCAATTTTAGTGCGTGCATTTCAAAGCGTAAACACGCACTGATATACGTAAAGATTATTTTGGCAAAGAAATTTAGTAAAAATACAGTGCTTGTGAGAGAAATCAACGTTATACAAAGTTATTGAATTATACAGTTATGTGAAAGCGAATATAAAATCTTCAAGACAAAATGACCATACATAAAATATTTTACAAATTTGCGAACAGAAATTTTGCTGTTTTGCATAATTTCATGTGACTTATTTCAGAATTTTTCTACTTTTGGGTTTGGTACGAGACAATGGATTGTTACGAAAAAAAAATGGAAGTGTTGAATTATAAAGACAGCTTAAGGCAGTAATTCTAAGCACTAATAAATACTAAAAGATATTTTTTTCTACTGGCAACATTATATAAGAAAAATGTTTCCTGTAACAAGAGGTGTCTTGTTTTTTAACGCTTAGTCACAGCTGTAATGTTCACGTTAGCAAATAAATTACCAGTTTTATATATTTTTATCTAGATAACGATGATTATTGAAGTGTTATTAATATTAAGAATTCTAAAAATTACTGAACATAACTTGATCAATTATTTTTTATATAAAGAAAGAAGGTGATTATATTTCCTACATGTGGCACTTGTCCACGAAGCCCCCACTTCGAGGACAAGGGCTGGAGACTGAGAATCTGAGGATCGTCCACCATTGGATGTCCTTGAACTTGGAGCTGGAGTGTAAAACCTCTTGTTTCCTGCTGCTAGATTGTTTCCGTCTGCCATTTTGTTTTCCATACACCATAATTTTTTCTCACATTTTGCTTTATTTTTTTTCCCATTTTTCCCTCGAAATGTATTGTTTCCGCCGGCGAATATCACTTGTTTTTCTCCAAATTTCATTAATTTCCCTTTAATGTCACCTAAGATTCTCGTAGATGAGTTATTAGTTTTCTGTCCCCCTGCAAACATGCATTCACCATACTCAGAGTTCCTAAAAAGAACAATATTTAGAGAGGTAGAGCTGAAAAACTATTAATTTTATATAAACTAAAACAACCTTGAGACGGGTATCTCAAATTTGTCCTTCGATCCCGCCCCCCTCCTTTACCAAGTTCCTTCGTGTTGTTGGGCGCGTCAAATTGGATGGAAAATAAATGGAATATTACTGGAAATATGTCGTCAAATTTACCTCATTTTTCCTGTTTGCTCGTAAGTAGTGAGTAAAAAGTACCCTATTTGGACACGACGATTTCCACACACATTTCTGTTTTTCGTACGGCAAACGTATTTTGGACACGTTTATGAGTTTTTGAAATTGATAGTAAAAATATTTCTGGATTAGAATTGACTTGAAAATTTCTTCTGTCTCGTTGGACAGGTTTCTGCACGGTCTAAATGTTCACTAACTATGTTACGACGTCGTAGCTTCACTTACTTGCCTTTTGGTGGAAATAGGTAACATCTGGAAGAATTCTGCACGGAATCCACGACGAACGGAGATTGGAAATCAGCTGGAAGCGACGCCGGCGTGTTGGCGATCCAACACGCTAACCAAAATCGCGGAGACGAGTTGCATAGAGGCGGTGGCTGGCTGCCCTCACGAGGGCGGACTGAATGTTGAGAACTGCTGCGACGTGAGAGTAACTGGCGCATGCGCGGTGCCGACCTGGCTGGGTCCATTCTGCGTCCACGCATCGAGGAAATTGAACACACCCGAGCTGCTCTGGAAGTCGGAGAGATGCAGAAAGCCAAGGCGTTCGTGATTCGCTACACGTCAGTGAGTCTTCAGCTATTGGAGTACACCCCACCCTGATGACATTTTCTGTGATGGAGCCTGGGAATGGACGTGCAATCAAGAGCCTGACAGCGATTGGTTGAACATTTGAGGTTGTAAAATTGTGTAATTTTGAATAAAAGGTGGTCGTGGAGAGCCTGTCAAGGAGAGATGGTGGCTCCATGAGAATCAGGCTGGACCTTCAAAAGTTAAGTTCATGAACACATTAGTTGTTATGCCCGTTTGGCAATGTAGCTTTGTTAGGACTCGGGACTTTGAATATCTCTGATGCAAGCATGTTTCTAAAAGAAATGGTGGTAAATTCTTAAAGGTATTTTTGATGACATTTAGCAAGAAAAATTATGCCAATTTACTTGTGTTATCCAAGACCACCTGGTAAATTCTTAATTGTATATCTGACGGCATTTAGTAACAAAAATGATACCAATTCAGTTGTGTTATCAAAACCATCTGGAAACGGCTCATAATGGTAAAAGAGATTTTTAAAAAGGAGTTTGTTTTAACATTTACGTTTAAGATGAATTTTGAAATGGGCGCTTACACTTTGAGGCTATTGCCGAATAGTGAGAGTGCCATTTTTAATAGTAGTTTGTAAAGACATGAATTGTCATTTTAGTGCACTATGGCCCAATTATAAATGAATACTATTGTATATTCACTGTTGTGTAGGTCAATCCGCATTTTGGGTGAGGATAAATTAAAGTTAACTTGCAATTTGACACTGTATAATCTGGGCATATTACCGATAAATTTTGGAGATAATTTTTGCTCATTACATGTCGGTACAAATTTCTGATTGGAGTAGTAAACAAGGTATATTCACGTATATATGGCAACTTATAGGTCGTTGCCTATTAACTTATAAGTACAATTTATCTTTGTAATAATAAAGCCATACTGAAAGTTTTTATGGAAAGTATATAAGTTTCAGTGTTAGATCAACATCGCTTTGTCAGCATAACCTATGATAGGCATACCTACGAAACATAGCTTTGTTTGTGGACCTGTTTGTTATTGTCAAAAATACTGATATTAAAAATATTGTTCTAATTTTAGAAAAATTATCATGGCAAATGAAATTGCCTTATGTTTACATGGCAATATATAAATTGTAAATCTTTAGTGCTTGTTCTCTTAAGTGTCACTAATTTTCAAGG
The DNA here is from genome assembly GCA_029891345.1 of Dryococelus australis. NCBI lineage: Eukaryota > Metazoa > Arthropoda > Insecta > Phasmatodea > Phasmatidae > Dryococelus > Dryococelus australis. The sequence continues at coordinate 89,175,181 of CM057002.1, read as the reverse complement.
GTGTAAATGATAACTGTGAATGCACAGTCCATACGTCAAATATTTTGGTTAAGGTGCCTTTGTGCATATAAAATAACTTGCATCACATATATTTCTCAAGTTTACATATATTTTTTCATGTTTTATGCTGTTGTTTATATTGGGATATGGTTCACATCTATTTTAACCTGGAAGTGAACACGAATTTTAACATACTTTTTTTAGTCTGTGCAATTTGCAATCAAGGAGAAAATTACATGGTATGAGGTGTTTAGTTACCACGTATTGTGAGTGTTCAGCAAAAAAAAACAGAACACCAATTTATGAATACATTGCCTAAAACGGTTTATATTGACACCATTATTTTGGAACTCATACCACAGTGGAGTTTTCATTTTTTCAATATTTTTTTACTGACTCTCAACCAGAATTCACCTTTTCAACAACAGTGTTTAGGTTTGCTTTACATTGGTGCCAATTTTGGGGTTTCTCCTGCACCAATCACTCTAGGGCAACTCAGGGGCTTTGTATAGCCACCTTGTTGCGTCCTCTGCTTACAGAGGGTGCCACAAGGAAAACTGCGCACTCTGCTCCTTTGGAGCTGAGTGTTGGCAGGAATTTTGGCTTTTAATTGTATATTTTGGTTGAAGAGTGTTCACAATAACCAATAAAGAGATCATTTTAAAAATAGTGGGTGACACATTCCAGTGCTTGTGCATTGCCGTCTTGTTTGGTCCCATACTAATACATCAAAATGTCCACAGCAGCAACAGCATGGGTTCAGAAGCTGTCGAAGGTGAGTCTGCTGCAATTGCTTGAAGAAGTTGGCGAATCGGTTCTTGACACCGAAGAGATCGAGGACCTCGGGGTTCGTGTCAGGATGTTGGTTCGGAAGGATGGTGGACTTGCAGCCACCAGCACCAAAGGAGCTGATGGGAGTGGGTCCGTACCAATTTACCGAGTTTTGAAGAACATCCCAACTGAGATCTCATCCGAAATATCCCAACTCACTAGTACTATATTAGTGGCCGTTGTGAGTTTCTTTGTGGCTCTGTCAGCAGTCATCAAGTTGAACTTTTGCTCACCTGAAATTGTTTATGCTGTTGCTACTTTGCGGGTCCCTGAGCTATTGCAGCCCATTTTTTTCCAAAGTACGGGAAGAGAAGTGGGACTTTAAACTAGTTATTACAGGAGGTTTGAATTTGGTGTCTAGTGAAACACCTTAGCTCACTTTCGGTTACAATTGCTTGAAAAGTAACAAGATATCAATCAGACAATGCGTGAGTTATTCCAAGACATCTTGAACATAGTTCAAATAGTAGGCTGGCTATGTAGCAGTGAGGAATATCTCACCCAAGTGGTGTTTAACAGTCTACATCCTCGTTTTTCTAGGTATTTTCATTTTGCCACTAAACCAGTTACCTTAACCCAGCTCTTAAAATTGGTAACGGAGGTAGAACGAACTCTGATTGATTGCTCATCTGATTAACCTTCCAAAGTTGAGTCAAGGGTGACTAAGGAAAATAGGGGGAAACCCAGTGTAAGTAAATACTGTCATATCATATCCATATATGATAAGACGAATCACATGGCCCCGGAATGTTACCATCGTAAATCCCTTTTTCCAGTTGCTTCGGCATCTATGGGTAGTTCTGGGAGAGTAAAATATAATGAACCAGAAAAGGTCAAGACCCGATCCTGGTATTCTCAGACTATGGGTCATGGTACCAGAAGAAGTAGACAGCCTTTGTGAGATGAGAAAGAATTGATTTGATATTTTAAGACCATGGGCGATCATGCGGGGAATGTTATGGATTTTGAAAAAAGGCTTGGGCTATTATATGTACCAGTAATCATAATAAGTCAGGATTTCAGTAATTATCTCCTGAGGAACTTGCCAAAGAAGTGTGTCCTCTTTAGATCTAGTGAAGAAGTTGGGTTTTCTGTGGACAATGGATGTATTATTATATCATGGGGAGTGCTTGTTTTCAAAATGAAAGCAATATCTTTGTTTGGAAGTTTGCATTTAAGATCTTTCCAGGGCTGAGCCATTAAGTATTGTCGGGTGTTGATTATCTGGGGGAAACTAATTCTACCCTTGATGTACCTCAAAAAGAGTTAGTGTTTTATTTCTGTAAGACGCAACTTGTTTGTGAAACCTCGAAGCAATTATCCTTTCGTGACATCTCTGTGAAGTCTGGAGGAGAGGTTACAGAAGTAACACAGAAACAAGAGGATCAACTTGCACTCTTACAGAAATAATTTACAGATGTAGTCATTCATAGGTTGGGGCATTATGTAAAACACCCGATCCAACTTAAAGTTAAAGATTCTGAACATGTGTCCTCGGTGCCTTATCGGTTGGCACCACCTAAGATTAAAATTTTTAGACAGATTATTCATTACCTACAACAGGGTCATGTAGGGGATCCTTCCAATAGTTGTTATTCTGGCCTGGCGTTTTTACTCCCCAAGATGTCCCTTGGGGAATATTGAGTGATATGTGACTACCTCAAAGTAAACAAGAAAATTTTTGTGGATTTCTACCCCCTCCCGACCATTAAAGTCAGTTTTCCAGCATGTGGGAAATGCAATATATTTTTTTATTATCTATTTAAACAGTGTCTTTCTTCAATGTGAACTGCAGATTCTTGTAGCATTTGGACCACTGTCACCACTTGGGGACAATTTCAGTGGACATGACTGCCCATGGGGGTAAATTTGGGCTCCAGTATTTTTTTATTTTTCTCAAGTATTTTTTTCCTTCTTAGGAAAATATCAGTAAGAATTTCTTTTTACATACATTTATGATGTGTGCATTCATAGTAACACCTTTGAAGACCATCTGCAAGACCTTAGATTGCTCTTCTTTGCTCTCAGGGAGGCTATCTTTACGCTCAACCCTGATAAGGTTACGTAGGCCAAGACCTATGTAAGGTACCTAGGTTTCGTGATCTCCGAAGGAATGTTGTTATTGGACCTGGAGAATGTCCGGCCCGTGGCAAGCTTCCCTGTACCAAGAAATGTAAGGGGGTTAGACACTTCTTAGGAATTGTTGGCTTCTATGCTAAATTCATAAATAATTTTGCTGAAATTTCTGAGCCCTTAAATGTGCTCAAGCGAAAAGGGGTTGAATTTGTATGGGATGAACCGCAGGAAAAGGCATTCTGTTATCTGAAGGAAAAGTTCTCTACCCCTCTGGTGCTTCAGTTACCACAGTTCAATTCACCATTCATCCTTGAGGTTTATGCGAGCTCCAAGGCTATTGGGTTACTGCTGTGTCAGGAAAAAGAGGGTGTGCTCGTTCCAGTCTTATATGCCAGCCGACTGCTGACTCCTGCTCAGCAGCAGTTTTCAGCTTATGAAAAGGAGGTCCTGGCAAATTTCGAAGATTACCTTGAATGTGAGGAATTCGAGCTCCATACTGACAACCAGGTGATGAGTTGGTTCCTGACAACTAATAATCCTGCTGGACTTTTGGCTAGGTGGTTGGTGCGGCTCACATGTTTTAACTTCACCATAAAACATATAAAGGGTTTCGATAATGGAGTTGCCGATGCTTTGAGTCGGATGTTTGACTCTGAGTAATTTCATGTGGACCCCACACCCTTTGGGGTTGGGAGAGAGGAAGGAAATTTTCAGAATAATGTTGACCCACCTGTGATTGCCATTGCCTTACCCAACTAGTTCTGTTTCTCCATGTGTACCTGATGGGGCAACCCATGCTGGATTTGCAATATCATAAAGGGACTTACAGCCAATATAATGGCGAGGAATGGAGGGGATTTTGAAGTTCATAAAGGACTGTTGGGACATGTGGACCCTAAAAGGGGAAAATTCCGATTATTGTTTCCTCAGACTTTGAGAGGACAGATGTTCCATTACTATCACAATATGTACTTTGGAGCCCGTCTGGGTCAAGATAAAACCTTCACAAGGTTTAAAGAGATGTTTTACTGGCTGGGGCTGGCTAAAGATGTCGAACAACTTGTCCATGATTGCTTAAACTACTAACGGGCTAAGCCACGGAACGCAAAGATCATAAGCCCATATAGTGCCGCCATTGCCAAATAACTGTGGGAAAGGTTGTACCTAGATATTTTTGGCCATCTACCCCGTACTAACTCTGGGTTTATATATATCCTTGTGGTGGTAGATAGTTTTAGTAAGTTTGATTTTTGGAAAGATACAACAGTAACCTCAAGGTAGCATGGAGGGCACATCAAACTGGCTCTCATGAAGATTAGGACATAGGTCTATATCAGTTAGCATTGGCCTTCAATAACGTTGTCAGTTCGGCCCCCAAGAATGTACCTTCGGAGTTTTTCTTCTGCCGAAGTCTGCTGCACCTCCTCATAAAAGCATGGGGATTACAGGGATGTTGCTGGGAAGCAGCAAAGAAAAATTACTTTGATATAATTTGAGCCGAAACAACACAGAATCTCCAGAAATACCATCAGAAACTGTCTTCCAGGAAGGGTTAACAGAGTGGTTCAGTGACCATAAAGCCAGGAAACAAAGTGTTTTTGGAGACACACTTCTTAAGTAACAAGGCTGCTCAATTTTGCGCCAAGCTGGCACCTACGTTTGCAGGACCCTTTTGGGTTCGCAAATTTCTGACCCCTGCTACGATTCTTTTGGAGGATGTTTTTAATCCGGGTCTTTTAAATAAACCCCACCTCTCTCAAGTGAAACAGAGTACTTCTAGTACTTGATTGTATTTTGTGAGAAATACAAGTGTACACATTGGGATGTGGAACTTTGGTAATGTATTAATAATTTTTGGGTATCCATATTTATTGTCATCAAATGTTATTACTCGTTAAAATTTCATATCATCATCATCATCATTGTGTTTTAAGTGTAATTTTAGGTCGTATTCTGGTGGAGTCGTCACCTTTCATTCATGCTCAATACGTAGGGTGTTCATCTTCATGTATAAATAAGGTGTTTCATGCTTTCATATTTGTTGAGTTGTCATCTCATATAGGGTAAGATGTTTTTATCTTTAGGAACCTGCATTCATAAATAAATACGTTACTTATTTAGGGAAATAAGAAAACCAGTCTTATCAAATGGAGCTAGCCATCATGATACTGTGTACTTGTTTTGGAGTACTTTTGATGCTGAAGAGGCTGCATCTGGATTTCTGACCGTCGTCATGCTTGCGCAAGTTTTGTTTTCAATCAGCATGGCAATAAATGTTACGTAAATCTAATAGATGTATTATGTAATTCTTGATTTAACCTTATAACTTTCGGGAAAAACCAGGTTGATATTCGCCAAATTATAAATTCATTAAAAGCCATTACCTGGCTAATAGCTGTTGTCGAAGCCAACAAGTTTGCATGTGTGAATTCATCAGGGCTGATTTCAAGAGTAAATAAAGTATGCAAAGGTGAAAGAAGTACATAGTACATAACTGAAACCGGACACAGCCTGAAACCTTACTTCGCTGGCTGCTGGATGGCGACACGGGTAAATGAAGCTAACATAGAGCCATCATATTGTGTAGCGCCAGAAATTATCTCCATAAAATACGAGCTATTAAGAGGACAGTATAAAACATACTCAAAACCAGGCAAGATTTCTTGTTGTCAGAGATTATTTGAAACACAAGAAATTTGGTAGGATATTCACAAATAAACGAGACGAATACAGCGGAGCCAGTAGTTACTCGGATGAAGAGCAAACACAGCTTATAGCGATACACACAATAAATCCTAATCGAAACATCAAACGCAGACACACAAATACGAACACATTCTTGCACATATTTATGAAAACGACAGAACGAAACAACAAAGCTAACACAAGCAAGGCAGTAACAACTGTCTGTATTCGTCTAACACCGGATTACGTTCAGATTTTTGTTTTCATACCTACATGTATATTGTCTATATTCTCCTTAGTGGGCGTCTTTTTGATATTCGTTTCGTTGTCCAACATTTCTTTTACAATTATCTGTATAGTATCTGTTTGACAGCAGGTAATATTTGCTTGCTTTAAGGGTTCGTGTTAACGTTAAGTAATTTTAGAGATATTCCGCAGTGATAAAGTTCTGCAGTGGTGTTCGTGAGCAGTAATTTTTTCCAAGCAATTACTTACCCCCCATGAAAATTCAGTTATAGGAGGTATCTAAGACATTTTCTTTAACAATAATTTATCTCAATTGTTGTACTCCCTATCCCCTATCAAAATTACTGTTGTACTTACGGCAATGTATATAGCAGGGCGAATTACACCTAGCTACTACAGCCTGCGGGCGTGGTACCACAGTGTCCACATTGCAGTAACGTGCGCAAGCTCGCTCGCCTTATACGAGCAAGTAATGGTTTGCTCGTATCGAGTTATTTTTACTCGAATAGTAATCACAGGCGCCGCCCGTCTAAATTTATATCACCATTAATTATTTTTACCGCCAGCAACTAGGCAATTTTATGCCACATTTCGCGTGATTTCTTGCTTGCCACAGACACTATTATGCACTTTGTATGCGTTACCGCCTATCTGCGTGTTATATTACAAATTTATAAAAACTAAATAAAATAAATATCAATAACTCATAATCATCTATTACACTACAAAACCTTTCCACAAGAGTACTGTGATATAATAAGCTCAGATCGATGATAATTTCATCAACGAAATAATTTCACATATAACTACTGTAATAATATTTTAAATACGAGTTCCCTGGATTCATATAACTTTTATAAAGCGTTACTCGTTATGCAATGAGAGTCGACGCATCGCAATTTGTAAAGGTAAATTTCATGAAAGCCTGGAACTGTATGTGAGCACTGTGTAAGTAACAGATGAAATTGGACTAACTATGCAGATGAACAAACAGTTGCTATGATCCCCGTACACGACTAATGACATACTCTATTTTGTACACTGTAAATTAAGGCTAATAGAAGTAAACAAAAAATTACCTAAAATATATATGCTTGAACAACATATTTTAATGAATTTTTTCTCATTTTTGTTTTCATTTCCCCATTTTGTGAAAGAAAATAAATGCTGTCAAATTTGAAGATACCCAGTCATTACTGCAATTCAGTCAGTTACACGATAGGGTATGATGGCTCATATCACTACGTCTACACTTAGCAATTTTTTTTTCTATCGGCTGTATAAAACAGTTCGTTATTTCAGATAGGTGAGAAGTACCAATGTTCAATTTTTAATTTACTAACCAGATATAGATAATGTTTGTTACAGAATAATTGCAAAAATTGCCTCCGATTTGTTATTATATATAATTATACACCGTGCGCTCGCACACACACACACAAACATAAATATACATATATAAATTATATATATGTATAATTATTCAAATGGCATGACCCAATACTTATTAATTGACAGTTAACAAAAATTTCGTCACATCCCCAGTAGCAACTTTTTGATGGCCCACCGTTCACCAAAAATCTGGCTCTGGTGTTGGGCCAAAGTTGTATAACGTAAGTTTGCCCAACGTCAAAATGTCACTCGGGGCAACATTGGCTGCCAACTGAAATATGACGCTCAACCCAGATTATTACGCCAGTAAAAATGTATGGTTTTCTGAACGATTTCCCAAATTTCTGCCAATATTGGTTACCATTGTTATAAATAAGCGTTACCCAATAACAAAAAAAATTTAAAAACACATATATTATATATTATTACTTATCACATACCACTTCACATTACGACCAGGAAAAAATCCATTGGTATATATTGCATTCTAGCCCATGACCTTTTGATTAGCAGCCCAATATCTTATCACATAGATTACCGTAAATAGCTACCCACTAGACTACTGTAACTTGTTATCCAGAGTGCAGAAATAGGTATGTATTATTATATTTCTGTTCGAATATAAGATGTTGGCCCAACATACAAAATGCATACCAATTACCAACTATGTCTACCACCGTGCTGCCAACAATCAGCCATCCATGACTATTAAAATATATTTGAAACAAAAATAATATGTATTTAAAATCCTAGCTGGTAAGCAAACATGAACCATTATTGATAATTTTTTGATCCCATACATAATATTCGAAAATTGTTGGAAATATATTAGGTACATTGGCCAACCGGCCAATAAACTAAAGAAAAAGTACTAATCATCAACTGTTTGGTCTCCAACATTATCCCAACATAAGACAAACAAATCATATTTCAAAGAAAAAATGGTCAGTTTTGCGAAAAACATTTGCATTTCAAGGAAAAATGGTCAGTTAAGTGAAAAATATTTTAACTTCATTAAATACAGGAAATTGGCATTCTTTTCACTAAGAATACCTATTCCCTAATGTTGACATAAAATTATGGTTATACAGTACGTTGGCAGAACTTTTTTATTAGTTGACATTATATTTGCAATAACACATATTTGCAAAATATTGCTAACTGTAAATAAATGACTACATGAATACCTTTCTGAAAGAGAAAATAATATTATTTAGCAAATGATCAAAAATACTACAAATAAGCAACGTAATACCAACGTTAGTAAGTAGTTGGGTTTCTTTCACATTCGATTGGTGATCTGTCATATACACACAATAAACCAACATAAAGCCAACGAACAGTATTTTGGTTTTTGATTTATATGACAAATGTTTGAAAGAAAGATAATATAGGATAGGGTTTAGAAAACCATACATTTTCATTGGCCCAATACTGTAAGTTGAACATCATATTTCAGTTGGCAGCCAATCCAAAAATAAACGGGCCAGCATTGCCTTGAGTGACATTTTGACGTTGGGCCAATATACCTTTTTCCAACGATGGCCCAACGTCAGAGTCAGATGTTAAGCCAACGTTGGGCCAACAAAAAGTTTCTGTATGTTTACCAACTAGTTGCCAACACTCAGCCAAACAAGATCATCAAAATATATTTTAATTGCAATTAGTTTATGTATTAATAAAACCAAATGGTTAAGACATCCTGGAAAATTAAGGTTTTTTTTTTCTGAAACTTTCTGTGGAGCAGTGCTGAAATTATGTTTGTTGCACATGTTGGCCCAACTAAAAAAAGTGCCAATTGCCAAATGTTTGGTGCCGAAAATTGTCCCAATATAACACTAACTACACATATTTCAAAGAAAAATTGGCAGTATCGTGAAAAAATTTGTATTTCATTATATGCATGAAAGGAACATTGTTTTAATTAATAATTTCTATTCCCTAACTTTGCCATAAAATCTTGTTTTTACCATGCCGGCCCAACAAAAATATATATACCATTTAAAAGTTTTCAAAAATTGCTCTTGCAGCAAGTTGCGGCATTGTTTTATATAACAATGTGTTGATGTATATTTTTCTAAGGCATCTCATTAAAATTTAAGATTAAAACGTTTGGTTGGCATATTACATTGTGCCAACATTGTATTCATGTATGTTTATGCCAATCGTTGGGCCAAGTTATGTTGCTCGTTGGAATGTTATGATAATATTGTTTTCGTAACAAAACAGAAGCACTCAAAAGCCCGTGGATATTTTGTGTGGAGCAATACAAGTATACGCACGTGTACACCATTTTCAACATGTGTATTTTATAATTAATTTTCTGCTTACGGCCGTGTTCTTGTTATTAGTTCTTTATTATTGGTAGCGTGTTGAGTTGGAAAACCTCATGCAAATTCACTTTATTACAACAGATGCCACATTTCTGAACCACACTGGAACATTTCAGTTTTATTCTTTTCCTGTAATTGTGTGTCCCATCTATACGATAATTAATTATGATAAATGACATATTTTTATTGTTACTGTAATGAATTTCAAGGTTGAAAATTCTTCCTATTTTCTGAGCACACAAAACATTGCCATAACCAAGTGTGATATGGTAAAACTCGATATTCCCTTGCACTGCAGCCCACTGAGATGGAGATTAGTTAATCCAGAAGTTTGCACTACCATCAACCCACTCCAATTATATTGCATTTAAATACTGGTGCAATATATCAAATTAATGTTTTCCCATTTATTAAATATAAACAAGTTATCATGTCTCTCGTCATTGCCTACAGACGAAAAAAATAGGATTCAAATATAGCTTTTCAGGTAAAAGTTAAAGGCAACTTTCAGTATACCCTAACATATCATCATTGTAATCTCCCTTGTTTTATGTTTCAACAGTCTCGTATAGCCAACTGTATAATTTTTTAATTATTATTTCAACTAAAATAATACACTTTATCACAAAGCAGGAGCACCCGCAAGAAACCCCACCACTCCATGACAGTGACTATCAACTCCCCTTCCTACCATTTAATTCATTTAAGCAAAATGAGTCTTACCAAAAAGCTTCAAGCAGCAGAGCTGTATGTATACATACATCTGCTCTGAGCGTAATCTGAACATTGAATGAGAGTTACACTACTCTTGTACGAAAGTATCCTATTGATAATAGAATTCCATAGATAACATGCACGATAAGATATCAGCCGTAGCGAAAAAATAAGATAATCACATGGACTTAGACGAATATCGCAGCTCTTATCAGTTTAACATTTCTAATCGCAGAACCGCACATTAATTCTAGTGTGCCATATGTGGTTGAGGTTATGTTCCAATAAAATGAGAAACACTTAACCGAATTTGGTCAAACAAACTTTATTCTTATATATACATTTTACACAAGATCTAAATGACCAAAAACATGAAGATTCCTAGTCGTACCAATTAGATTCCTATAAATCCATATTTCATCTCCAAGCTCGAACTGTATCTTCTTACAAGAAAACAGAACAGGTTATGAATAAAAACTACTTACAGCAATCTGATTTACAACACGTTCATGTACTTGCACTCTCTTCCAACAAATCATATCATGTGGATCAATTTCAGCCAAACTAGTAAACGTTAGGTTACCAACATTATGACGTTTATGGGAAAAACAAAACTCTAGTAGTCCACTTCCAGCTTTAGCTGTTAAATCTTACAGACCGAATCTGTATATATAAGTCAAAAGAATACATCTTCTTTCAACACTAACAACCCTGCGAAAAACGGGAAATTTGCATGTTCTTGGTCATGTAGAGCCTATGCATATATGCTTATAAAGGATGTTTCACTGAAATCGGTTAACTGGTTCTCATATTATTGGAACATAACCTCAACCTCACAGCGGCGTGTGTAGCACACTAGTATTACTGTGAGGTGCCGCGATTAGCAACGTTAAAGTGATAACGGCTGCGAAATTTGTCTAGTGCATGACCTTGAGATAATTCTTATCATATATTTTCGCTATGCATGCTATCTTATCGTGCATGTTATCTATATAATTATCTTGTCAAATGCATGCCTTCGCGCAAGAGTGTTGTAACTCTCATTGATTGTTAATGTAATGTTAACTTTATCCATGCTTCGGTCAAGGGAAACACGTGAAAATATTTAAAAATTAAATATTTTACCAATTTTCTCTCACTTAAATTTAAATGCTTTTAAAATACCAGAATGCAAAATATGTAATTTCAATATTCACAAATTTTTAGCTAACACTTCTAATTCAACTTTAAGCCACGGAAATACTTTTCCGTCTGTCGCATACCAGCCAGTGTGCCAGTTATAATATACGCAGGTAGCTGATGGCAGTGACATTTCTGACACGTTTAAATTCGAAAGTGCTCAGTTAACCATGGAGAGCTTTTATGAAATTTTATTTCTGAAAAAGTACAGAAGATTCATCAGTTGAAATACGATGTCATTACTATTGGAAAAAGTCTGATTGGGTCTAGAAAAACATACCAAGAGTAGTCTAAAATTATTAACTTCTTATCTTCCACCTCCCTTCTTCCCACTGAGAGAGGAGTTGAGTAGAATAGTAACGCCAATCCTGGCTCAACTCAATAAAGTGGGCAAAAATGAAGCAAATTATATAAAAAATGAAGTAAATTTCTTGTTTTCAAGCACAATTTTCATCTTTCCCAGGAACCTCACTTATCTCTTCAACGCTCTTCTCAAAAACATGTACATTTAAGCCAAACCAATCAAATTTAAGTCAGAATCAAGTAAACTTTACCTTTTTATTTATTTCTGAGCACCGGTTCACCCCCTCCCCAAAGAGTAGTTTCTCATTTCATCCAAAATCCAATAATTACATTTTTGGTGGTATACAATTTCATCAACATAGTTTTTCCTTCATCTTAATAAAATTCTGTATCAATTTATTTCTTTTATAAATAAAAATGGAATCGCTACTCATCAAGTTAAACAATCCATATGAATTCACTTAACTGTAAGATCTCGAAAATAACAATTATACTGCTACAGAATTTCAAATTAATTGATCTAATTTTGGTAAAAATATTAATTGTATTCAAAATGGTAAGTATAAAGTTACATTGCAAGATCGTTATAGAAAATATTTGATAAAAATAGTATGAAAATAATAAAAAATAAACAAATTTTTTGACATATAAAAGGCTTAAAAGAAATTTAAAATGGGAAAATCATGCATGAAATATAATTCTCTTAAATTTTATCATTTTCCTTTTAATTTCTCGAATTTTTTTTTTTCGTTAAATTTATCGTGTCTTTTTTTTTGTGGTACCTTTTTTCGGTTGGCTTATTTTGGCTTTTATTTGATTGATTTTAAGTTTGACTTTAATTTCCTTGATTTTAATTTTAGCTTACATAAATGCAAGTTATCTTCCTTTCAAATTAAAACCCTGCTCGGGCATTTTTGAGAAAAAGGTAAATTTGCTTGTTTTTGAGAAGAAAATTGAAAATATAAATTATGCCTCCAGAAAACTTGAAGATGGTGTTTGAAAACATGACATTTACTTGATTTTGGATATTATTTGCTTCATTTTTAGAAGATTAATTGAGGTGGGCCAGGATTGGCGTTAGCATTCTACTGAGTTGCTAGGTCCATAAAACACTATTTGTCGTTTGTTTTCCTGCACCCACCCCACTTGTTTAGCCGAAATAATGTTCTTAAGATTCCTCGGTGATATGGCGGCAGAATACGAGAGTGATTGAAGAGATTTTGACGGCTCTTAATAACGAGGTCTTGAGAGCCGATTAGGGTGAAGAGAGCTGAGTATGGAGCAGCGCCGGAATGCAAGGGCGGAGGAAATGGGAGATCCCCGAGAAAAAACGCCTAACAGCGGCATCGTCCGGCACCATTCCCACACGCGAGAAGCCGGGGACAACCTCGCCTTGAATCGTACCTGGTTCGCGTTGGTAGGAGGAGAGTAGTCTAAAGACTACACCACCGCGACCCTCGGCAGAATTGGAGGACCCAAAGAAGAAATATGTCCACGTGTATAAGAAACCGGTGGAAGATTCCGCTGTGCATGAATTTCCCAGTAATATCACCAAGATCTGAATTTCAACTACTGAATTTATTTCGACTGTGTTTGTTGCATTTAATACATATTTGCATTTAAAAAGCCTTTATGTGCTGTTCACGGAAAAATGAGCACTTTTTAAAGCCTGCTGAAGATCTCTTTGTATGCACGTTGTATGTTCTTATGCCATATGTAAAATTATCATTGCCATGGGCCTCATCGTTTTCTTCATGCGTTGGTCAAGAGAAACTGTAAAATTATTAGAGAAGTAAGTATTTAAAAAATCTGCTCATTTTTACTTCGATGAATTAAAAAAAACAGAAAGCGATAGAAAAGTTATCATAAATGGTTACATAACACATTTTATTCGACGTTAAGATATGGACTACTTTCCCCGCCATCGTTACCAACTTTACTGAGCGCATGTTACGCAGTGCGCCAGTTAAAATATTTGCAAGTAGGAGCAGTGACTTTTTTCTAGGGTTGATTGAAAAAGTGCTCACTTTATAGGAAACAGCCTTTACACGCATGTAATAGTTGAAACATTCTACAGTTTTCAAGCAAAAGTTTTTGTCTGTTTTTCGAATAACTTCTAGTATAAAGCATAAAAATTAGTACATACACAAACATTTTTTCTGAAGTAATAATATTTTGCTGTATATAAATTTATAATAAACAAATTGAACAAAATAAAATTCATAAATTTATCATAATTTCATCTTCTGAAAAGCACAAGTTAAAAAAAAAATGTTGTTTAAATATACTTCTTCGGAATCTATAAATTGTGCAGTTATAGATTGGATATAATACTATATGATCAATTAAATCTCTTTCAACAAATTTGCTTAGGTTTTTGGCTTATATCAATAATTTTCACGCATAAATTATGCAATTTTCGAAACGAATATCACAGGCTGTATCAAATATTGCTATACCTATATGAAGGCTATCAGCAATTTAATATCTTAGCAAATATTACCACATTTACATATATTAGGTACTTCAAATTCTGTTCTCACGTTGTGTACTTTCCATATTCCTGAATCGCGTAGAGGCGGCGGAGTAGGCGAACCTGACTATAACCGCTGCAAGATGTCTTCTCTCAGGTGTATCTCTGCTCAACTTCATAGCAATGACGTTGCAAATCTTGTTTATAGAAATTGTAAATTAAAGAGCTGAACTAAGTAGAAACTTTTTTCGGTTCTCTTTTAACCTTCCTATCATTGGAAATTTTAAAAAAAATTGCGTCAATATTAAATTAAGATAAATTAATTATTCTCCTATACGTCGAGTGGCGAAACTATCTCAAACTGGAGATAATTTTTTTTTACATCATACTTGTTTATAATTTTAACTTAGACTAAAACAATAATGTAACTACCTAACAAAAAATATCTCAAATCTGAATTACACTATATAATCAAAGATTTTTTCTTATTTCCTAAACAATCCGTATTGTATTTGTTAATTCAATTTTCTGCAATACTTTACGGTTTAGTGAATATTCGCGGAATAATCTGAGAAGATTTAGCAATTTAATTTCATTAAATGACAAATAACGAAATAAGAAATGTTAATTTACGCGGAATACATTTTTCACCAAAACAAATACACACACGGCTGATAAAAGATATATATTTATTTTGTAAATAACATAACTGACAGTACAAAACTGTGTATTTAGGGGCCACGGTGGCTGAGCGATTAACCTGCTCGCCTCCCACCAAGGCGAGCAGGGTTCAGCCCCCGACCGGGTCACTCACTGTTTTTCATATGTGGGCATAATTCCGCCGTTTCATTCCGGCGCTGCTCCATACTCACATCGCTTCACCCTCATCAGCTCCCAAGGCCTTGCTGTTAAGAGCCATCCAAATCTCTTCATTCACTCGCTGTCTAGTTACTATGCATGGGATTTTCTGAGTACCGATATCAGTACTGCGTTTTGTACTGTAAATTTGTCATCTTCGAATATTACCAACAAATACAACTTGATTTTGAACTTAGTGAGATGTTTTGTTTTATAAAATGTTGAGAAATAACATTAACTTTTACTAATGTGATAAGCAAGGGAGATTCACTCCCTTGAAAAACGTAAATTATTTTTTTATGTCAAAACTTTGTGAGATAGAAAAGAAAATTCGAGACTAATGTTTCAATTTATTCCTGCCACCTGGGTACATTTGACGTGTGATAACGTCACCTGCTGATTGGAAATTTGTGAGCGACATACCATTAACCTATAAAGGGTGTTAGGTCGATTTCGTATTTTGGCATGTAAAAGTCTGAGTGCAGTAAACTGGCTGTAATTTCTTTTTTTCAGTATACTTCTCACAATTCAGGGAAATATTGATCATATAAACATACTCATTTAGAAAAAAATTATCAGCATGAAAGAATCGCGGGAGTACAATGAAGGTTGCTCCACAGTAACGTCATGTGTCCCATTTGCATTTAGTGATTTTTCCTTGCGCGGATGTGCCATTAGGGGACCTACATTTCCCCCATCATTCACAGCTTCAAGACACCAAATATCACATTAGTAGCAGTGTGAGCAACGTGAGCCACAGAGCCAAGTTCAGTGAACACGCAGCAAGCCCTGACGGCGTATTCAACAAACTTTTGCCCAGCTGGATGAGGTTGAGGTAGGCAGGTTGGAAGTTTTGGCGTACTGATAGCCACTTGATACTTCCTGCCTACGTTGTGATGTGGTGTTGGACGAAGTGGAACAGGAGGATGCACACAACCATCGAGAAGGCTCGGGTCGACCCCGGTGGACCATCGTTTCGTTGTGCGACAGGAAGTTAACACTCCACAGGTGTCGCTGCGCACCATACGGCGATATGTCACGGCAGCTGGGGATACGCCTGTGTCCGCCAGTACCATATACTGGCAGCTAGCAGAGCGGGATCCGTCGCCGCGGCGGTCCTTACGATGTCTACCATTACGAAATGAGCATCACAGAATGCGTGTGGCCTTCTGTCGGGAACAGGCAGCAAGCCAGCTTACGGAATGGTGACGAGTGGTGTTCGGTGACAAATCACGATTTTGTCAACGTACAGACGACCGCCGAATTCGAGTTTGGGCATGTCTTGGCCAGTGCCATCATCCACCGTCCTTGTAGACTGGCCGGAGGTGTCATGGTGTGGAATGACATTTCCTACAATTCCCGCCCGCATCCCAATGATGGTGACTGAAAGAATCCTGACGGTGCGGCGATACGTCCAGAAATTTCTGCGACCGCGTGTGCTCCCAGTCCTGATGCAACTTGACAACACCATTTTCCAGCAAGATAATGCCTAGCCCCACACAGTACGGATATCTATGGCCTACCCTCATGATGTCAACATGCTGGTTTGGCCAACAAGGTCCCCAGACCTTTCGCCCATCGAGAACGTTTGGGACCAAATTGGACTGCAACTTCGGCCAGCATCCACTACGACGGATTTGGAGATCAGTCGCACCAAATATGGCAGCATCTTCGTCAGGAGAAGATCCATGTCCGACCGTATCCGTCTGTGTGTTACGGAAAGTCCAACATCACACTAAGTGCTTCGTGCAAATGTCAATTTCTTGCAATAAATGCTTGGTGTGGTAGAACATTATTTGTTTCCTTATATAGACCACCGCGTCCTGTTCCTGTACCCACTTACGGGCCCTTGCAAAAGCACCTTCAGGTACACCATTATTTTTGTAAATGTGTGTATTATGGAAAGTTTGCTATGCGTCCGACCACAAAATACAGAGACGTCAAGTTTTGCTGCTGTTCAAAAGTTGGTAACCTTGCTATGCATTTGAACCATAATAGAAAAATTAATATATATCAGCTACCATAGAGATACAAGAAATTAGTTGCCATTGGTCATTTTTTCAATGCATGTATGCACTGATCTAAAACATTCGAAAACAAATACAGTATATTCAGAAATATTCAAACTATAATTTATATTTGTATGCTAGTGATGTCTAACAGATACACTTTCAGGCCAGTATTTTATAAATCAGTCAATATTTCTAACTTGTCACAGTTACAACCAAAATTACTTACAGCGTATTTCTAAAACATGGGTCAGACTTTGCCTGAGTGTATCTGTGGGTAAAAGAATACGAATGATGTATACAACACATGATCCACCTTAAAATGAACGGACTGTTAAGGGCGTTAAAAGTTGAGGTAAAGGTGCTCTTATGATACCACATAAAAAACTCCTTGCATTATATGAATGAAATTTAGTTCAGTTATATGTTAAATTATCAAGAAGGTTAATATATTGAATATATTACCCACCTCCATCTTATAAATATTAGCGCTTACCATCTTATTGCATGCAATAATATATGTTGGGGGGTATGTTATTAAATTTCAGGTTCACATAATCAAACATGGGGTCATAATACAGAACAAATGCTCTCTCGGTGCAGATGCCTAACTCGCACAGTATTCGAGATAATGACACAAAATGTGGGCAATGCTGGCTGGCGTGTCATATTTACTTTCACAAATAAGGCAATAGAGCATTGACGTATTTATTTCATCTCTATTGGGGAGTGTACAACCATCCCACATTGCCTACCCTATGATCGTCCTCACTACAATCATCACCTAGCGGATTGTCGCAAGCAGCTGCACACGAGGTCACTGCACAGTGCATACTTACTAGTCAAGGTAAGCAGTTGCATCAAGCGACCCTTTATTGTGCACTGGTTTTCATTATTTGCCCCCAAAATGTGATAAGACATACCCCAAAACCTTTTATTGCATGAAATCTGATGGTAATTACTACAACTTATATGGTGAACGTGCGTAGAACATTAAATATCCTAATATTTGATGATCAGAGTTTAACATATTTCAATATAATACCACATTCATTTGCTGCAAGGCGTTTTCATATTGCATCAAATAAAGTGCATGCTTACCTCCACTTTTAACGCCCTCTACTGTCCGTAATTTTTTATGTTTACTAAGAGTTTTACACATTGTTCGCTTTATTTTACCTCTAGGAATAACCTGCTGATTTTTTCCCCATCTTTTAGAATCATGTTGTAGGTATACATTAATAAATTAAATACACAAAACCTTTTAAAACCAACCTTTCATTTATACATGCACAAAATAGATAAAAAAAGTTTTATAGTAGTTATAAAAATTGTAAAACATGAGAGACGTGATCGAAAAGCCGTAATAAATTTTACTACAAATTATTATGTATATATCAGTTTTCATTTTATATAAACGCTTGGTATAAATAGTTGTTTTATGCAAGATATGTTCTTACTACGCTTGCACAAATGAGTTATAAGTTCAATATTGCGAATAGTTAACAGCCTTATGCGCTATAAATGTTCACTATAATACGCAAATGAGGTATGCATTCTATATTGCACCAAGCATTTATATATGAAATATAAATTGATTTAAACATAATGATTTGTAGTAAAGTTTATTACAGCTATTCGGCCTCGTCTTACAAAATCTACAAATTCTGTAACTATAGTAATTACTGTTCTCTTTTTAGTGCATTTATAAACAAAAGGTTGGTTTTAAAAGGTTTCCTTTATAGTTAATTTATTTTTCAGTTTTTAGTCTTAAATATTTATTTTATTTTATATGTAGACTCTTTATACATTAATTTATACATTCGTGGGACTAGAAAGACTAACAATGTGCAGTTAAACACTGGTGGCCCCTTACACACTCCGGGCTGCAACCTGACAAACATTAATGCGTTGCAGGCAGACTGCATGCCAGTTCATTGCATAGAGGTATAAATGAGGTCGGAGAGACACTGTACATACAAACAATGTAAGTTAAATAAAAGTTGTATAGACAGATTAAAACCAACCTGTCAACAGCGACGTCCAGCACATTTTCTACAGTTGAGAATCGGGGGCGACATGTAGGTATGCAAGTGGTCAGACTACAGCACAGCTCTGGCCCCCAAATGTAAAGCACAGGTTCAGCTTAATAATTGCTGTGATCGGTGGTGGCAAACCTTGTTGTTGTCCATTTTTCACCATACTGACTTCACGCTATACATTTAAAAAAATAGATTGCTTGTGTCAGTAAGTTCATATGTTTTAATGTAAAAACTGGTTCGCATGTGTACCTGCTGTACTGATAAGCAGGCAGTTATGGAAAGTCGGTATAGGTTCTAAAGTTTTTAAAAATGTATGCAGTTATTTTCGGTTGACACTTTTTTATATATTTGGTGCAGTAAAAATTAGCCATATACTAATGTTTTAAAATTTTTCTTAAATTTCGCATTGTTATTTGATCGATAAGCACATGCCAGTGATTCAAACATTGGCCAATTGTAGTTGATGCTAAATACTAAATGGTGTTTTAAGTGGTGTTAGTGAGCAGAGAATCATATTTCCGGCGACTATTAAAGACCCTGCAATCACCACGCTATTAATTTACTGCGGCCATAAACAAGAGTACATAAGACTTTCAACACGTAGGTCAATTAGTGATTTCTCAGCCCAGGCTAAATATGTTTTTAATATCGGATTCCCGCGCTTCTACAACAGTTGATGTATCATCAGTTTTATATCTGCAATGAATAGCGAAGCAATTTTGTACAGTTTCTTAGAGAACACGTTGTACGAAGTTTGAAATAAAATATATTTTCAATACAAACTATAGCATGAATTATTTCAGTGCATTGACATACTACAGCAAAGCCTTACATTAAGTTGGCTAGTGGCTGAACAAAGTTTATTTCTCGATTTAAGCCTCATCATGGGAACGACACTGATAACTTGGCTGGAATGGTGTTATTTAATTTATTATTCCTTGTCTTCTCCCACTTCTTCATCAACCCTTCGTCTCCAGTCGCTTCTTCTCCTCAGTTCAAAATGCTATATTACAGTATGAAATATCTATCAGAGCTCTATGCGGCCTTGGCATTTCGTTGGAAGGAAAGAGTGTAAATCTAGGGAAATAATGCAGGCATCTGCTAAGATTGGTGACTATGAATAGAAGCTATGCTGACGAAACGAGAATTCGCATAAAAACTCCAGAAGAGGTGAAACAATTGCTGACCAAACCAAATAGTATAACTGAGCTGAGGAAGATACATATTAAATGTTTTGTTTCGAGAGTGATGTCGCATGTCAGAAGAACATGGACAATCAAGAAGAAAGGCGAAAGGCACATATATTTTCTTGGGATGTTTTCTTGATAAGAATTACTAAGGGGAAACGTATGTTTATAATAAGACAACACTGAAAAAAAATGTCGTGGCAACCACAAAATGTTATGTTACTATTCACACTGCCAAATAAATGTTGTGCAGGGACAACTAAATGACTTACTTGTCACCATTAAACTTTTGTGGCCAGTACAGAATTATTTTGTAGTCCCTACAAACTTATTTGGCAGGGTGACCTCTACAAATAATTTTTCTCTGTGCATAAGAAACTTTAATAAAAAAGGGAAAGGTAAACGAACACAGGGGAGGTAAAGCGGAAAGAGAAGTACATATTGGTTGGGACGTATATTGCGTAAAAATGGTCTACAGCTGAAAAACTTCGAAGGAAATATAAAAGGAAAGTGAAAGAGAGGGGAAAATGTTGGAATATTTGATAACACAAAAGAATAAATTTCCGCAGCACCAAAAAATAGGAAGTGTTCCGTCCGGTTTAAACCAGTCATATGTCCGTTCTACTAAAGGAGAAGACATTTCCTGTAGCACAGGTGATTGAAAGTTATCTATGAATAAAATTTTAACAATAACACTTCATGATTGTATAAATATGTTAATAGTGTTATAAATGTTCGCTTTCAAAGCTTTTATCCCGGTGGCCTAAAAAATAAGAATATAAATATTTCAAAATATCGTGTTTTAATGAATGTATGTACATTATTTCGTACTTACATTTATATACAATAGCATGTATTTAATTTAAACGTGTTTACATTTCGTTTTTCTGCTTGGCAGAATATTTTTTAAGATTTTTAATAACAGTTTATGTAATATAACTCTCGTAAAAGGATATTTATATCCTGCCAACAAAACATTTAAAAGTACGGCAGTAATCTGTTATCGCATACGCAGTAGGATAGCTACAAGTTATATGAAAAACGAAAACCGTACTGTCAAATATTTCCTAATTGAAAATTAGTTAACACTTGAATTAATTTAGCTTCTGCTCGGGAATTCAAATGTAAAGCACACGCATGGTTGAGACGTGGTTTTTTCCACGGGAAACAATCGAACAAGCATGTTAATAGGGCTGCGTAGGAGAAATGCAAATAGTACGGTGCACAGAGCGTCCTATTCGTGATATCGATGCAGGGCGTGCGACAATAGAAGGAGTTTGGAGAGGAAATCCTAATTCATTGGTTCTGTCCACAACGTACTCGCATTGGTGCTGGTTATCAAATTCCTATCCGCTGGGTGGTAATGAGCAGACATCAATCAGTTGCACGGAAATTGTGAATACCAGGCCAAGCTTCATACTTCTGTTCTAACTATGAAAACTCTCAACACTCCATTGATTTTAGCTTCTATTGGGCTTATAGCTCTCGAGGCATGCAAGATATATACAGGTACGCATATTCAGCAACACAAGTGAGAAAAGTGTACCGCAGTATAACTTCTACTGTTATTAAAACAGAATACAAGATTGTAGGGTTGCTTGCCATTAAATCATAACTGCATTTTTTCGATACAAGTATAAACGGCGTTCAAGTGTCTAAAAATACCTCTTCTCACTTTGGAGGACATTTAATAATTCGCCAACTTAATATAATTATAAATATTAAAAATTTAATTTAGTGGCAGGAAATAATGCAAAATGTGTTTTAATATAAGTTATTTTTGTTCATGCCGCCACAAAATTTACAGAAAAATCCAAATTTACGCATGCAGCTGATTTTAAATTAAGCCTCTCTTAAAATGTTATTATTTTGTACATCATAAAGGCAACCAAATGTAACCCATACATTGAATTTCCAATAAAGTAATATTTTCATCACATTGTGCTAATGTTCATAGTACATTTTTAAAGGGAACATTTCATAGTATTGTTGCAAGACGCCTGAAGGACGTATCCAAGTTTGGAAAAAGGAAAAGGGGGGGGGGGGGGGGGGGGTATTAGTAAAAACGAGAATTTAATTTTTATTTACTAACGCAGCTCTTATTTACAGTGTTTATCTATCTATAGTCATTATGACTATTTATATTTCTCAGTAAACGCAATATTTAATGTATATCTCAACTGTTTGGTGAAAGTAAATTAATACATACATGTTCAGTCTGTCTGTTGCCATCATTTGATATGTCCCTCACTCACGCATCCAGTCCAATGTCCAGCCTGCCAGTCGCACTCCTCACTGCTCTGATGCTCGCAGTTGCAGATTATCCTCCGGCTGGTCACTTCTCTCACCACTCGTTGCTCTTATCGCTCGTTGTCTATCGTGCAAGGTCGTGCAACCAGCCGACTCAGAGGGCCGTGGCACTTTTGTAGTATCAGCAGCCAAGATCTGGAATATTCGCCGCACACCGAGCCACGATGAGACAGGCGAGGACGACCGAAACCAGAATATTCTTCAGATAAACCGGTTGAGGGTCAGTAGCGTGCAAGCCGTAAAATGCTTATCACTGACTACAATGTGAGGAAGAATTTGCGGCGGTACGCCTTTCTAAACAAGATGCGCGCTTCTTGGATTATCGCTCGCCTGATCTTCATTCCTCTATACTCGGAAGCAGGACGCGGCAAGGCCAGCGACACAGAGCAGTATTAGTGTACCATTTCTAAGTTATTTTTGCGCAATTTGTCCACTCAAATGCCCATACTTCAATTTTTTTTAACTAACTCTGTAATATTTTAGCTCTTTTTGTTGCTCTTTGGTATTACGTTTCAGCAACATTTACAGAGATGAATTCTCGTAACATGCCACATTTCTTAATAAGTAATTATTGTCGAGTGTTAATTTATTATTCATATATGGTAACCGTAAAACATGTCATAGTTTACTATTAATATTATATTGTACTAATTTTTCAGTATAACTGTGCAAAACAAAAACATGTAACGTAGTTAAAGAGCTGATTTTTTACTAAATATACTAACAGGTTATTCTCTGCTCAACAGTTCTACCCAAGGCTTCCTCTCGGAAATGGTCCGACAAAAATAAAATTATATCAGTTTTCAACTAACTTCTAGCAGTTACATGTTTCACGGTTTAGCCCTTCCTATAAATAACTTATGTTCTTCGTGCGATCACTTTATCTGTGAAAATAATTAAATTCACACAAACTAACAATTTAAATATTTTTACTTTACCATGTTCCTCTTCAGCCCTTCACTTTCAAAGAAAAAATCTCGGTGGCCTTCAAAAATAACCAAATAAATAATTGAAAAATTTGCATTCATGATAACATAAATACGTAATTTTGTTCCTATTTTAAACATAATAGTATATACTAAATTTTAAAGTTGTTTAATATCTTTACATGTCATGGTGGAAAATATTTTTTAATATATACTGACGGAATTATTGCAACACCATGGTGAATCTGGATGAGGATTCATTCACGATTCAACATAGAGGTGATATAGCTAGGTGACATTGCATGATCAGTAGTACTACTGAACTCAAGCAATAAAGGCCAAGTACTTAATGTGCTTAGCGCCACAACAGTAAACCGCTTAACAGCCTAGGGAATAAACTCAAGCATATATTCCCGCATGTAGACTATCGTACATGTAAGGAATATCATCCTGAGGTATACAGTGTCCCAAGCCTATTTCACTTAGCTAGCCGTATAGCCCGGGTCAGACGTTGTTTCATAATGTACCAAGCATATACAATGGGAGATAGGTCCGAGAATCGCGCTGGCCAGAGCAGTTGTGGAATATTACGAAACCACATCGCACATCAAGTAGAAGAATTAGTATGTGGATGAGCAATATCCTGCTGAAACAGCACATCACTTTCATATCAAAGAAATTGCAGTATAACGGGTAGAGCAATGTGTAACGGGCACTGTTAAACACACCCCCCGCCGACATTAAAAATGCACATGAATTTTAGCTTAATTCTCTATCCTCTGCTGTGGATGTGGTTCGGTCTGCCAGTGCTGTCCCAAAAATGCACCAATCTTGACATACATCCGTACTACATGGTGTATGCGTTTGAGCTTGTTCAACTGAACACCGCTGATAACATCGCCACTTTACGAATGCCTCGCCTGAAGCCCCGCGGTTCGGCTCCTCTCAAACAGCTGGAAGTTCACAACTGGGTCATGTGACCGTCTTCAAGACATAGCGATAGCTTCACTGCTACATACGTACTCAACATGCAACCATTCAGTCGCACATGATACTTTCTGGTGTGTTGCTGTACACGATGCAAATACGTGAATGGTACTTCACCATTAGTAATAAAAAATGTATGTTCTGCCGCATCAGGCTGCAGACCCCGCTGATCTAATTTGCATATTAAAGTCCCAGTCCATAAAAATTTTCAAAAATTATTCTCTCTTCCCAAGGAAAGTTCCAGAATGTAGCATTCCATTCCGACCGCTGCTATTTTTTTTCAGCCAGTGAAAAAAAATTCCCCGAAATCGATTTACTACTACCCGAATGAGCGCATATATCGACGGCGGCCATTTTGGTGGCCAGGAAAAGTCGCCGGAAGCCGACGGTAGCCATGTTGACAGCCAGGGAATTTTCTTTGCCCAATGTTTGTCAAAACCGAATTCCTATTACCTGGATGAGTGCATACTTCGATGGCGGCCATTTTGGTAGCCGGTCGGAATGATTGTGGTGGTACCATATTTGCAGCCAGCATGGACTGAAGTTCACGATTATCACTGCCAAAATGGCGCCTGCACACACATCCGTTCGCGACGAGGCCCCAGCCAGCACTGCCCCTTCCCCGAGGGGTCCTCAGGACTAAACGCCGAGGTGGCCATCTTGGATACGCAGGATGAAACCCACCGAGAATAATAAGCCATGAAATTGTGTGGTCATGAACACGATAAACAGTCCTAGGAGTATGTATTTAAAAAGATGGTGGGAGAGGGGAAAAAACTGTGATACAAAGCCATCGAAGTGCTCTCTTTCTCTCTCTCTCTCTCTCTCTCTCTCTCTCTCTCTCTCTCTGTGGCACAACCTGCATGTACATACTACTGTGACAAAGTACGCATGATCGGAGTGGTACATGTGTTAATGTTAATTCTCCTTAAGAGATGAACATCTAGTATGAGATGGTTACCCCTGCGAGCACCAGCCAGCTAGAAGACACTAAATGTATGCTCCCTCCGCTATCTGCCTGAAGACACTAATGCATTCACCCTCTGCTGGCTGGACCAGTGTGTAGAGAAGGAAGGGGTTGGCAGCGGCGGTGGATATAGGTACGGGAGGGGGCACACATGCTGTATCATATAAATACACCCCCATCAAGGATACTCGTTTAATCATTTCCCAGCATCTGCAGTGTAATCATCGCCATCTCGCTGACCAGCTGCACCATCGCCCTGCGCCGTGAGAGAGACGCGTAGAGCCCGACTGATCTGCATCTACATCTACATGGTGAGTGGACTGTAGCACATCGTGACAGGTATTATCACAACATATTTTGCGTGCTAATTATAATGACGGGACTTGTCAGGGAAGGTAAATTTACCACAGTTTCAATGCAGAGTGACCAAGGTCGCGTTCACGCAACAGTTTGACGTGTTGGTGATTAATTTTAATGTGTAAACTCTATGTGAGAAATTTTCCCTCTTCTATTTTTTTTAATAGCTGTTAGCAAGTGAGCGATGCAGCTATATTGGTACCAACTCTCGTAATCTGCCAGGGTCCAATCTAAGTACCTTTTAATTCCCCATGGAGGAAACAGGTTCACACACAGGCTGTTTACAATAAAGTGAGCACCTTTAAAGGCCCTCCCAACAGGCATTAACCTATAATAAAAATATCTTATTGCCACCTCAGGCATTAGATTTTGATGGTGGTGAAATGTATACACTGTATTTATTGGTAACATTGCAAAGTTTATATTAAAAACAGCAGGAAGATGGAAACTAGGTGAAAGGAAAAATTTATAAGTGCCTTTAAAAATTCTCACTTTACCATGAACAGCCTATAGTAGCACATTGAGATTATAAGACATGACATTATGCAATAATAAAAAAAAACAGTAAAGTAATTCGCCAGGACCCAACCTAAGTACACGTTTATTCCCCGTGAGGGAATTCGGGTAAACAGATTAACAAAACACCACAGTGAGGGGACAGACCTTCATTCGAATATATTAATTACTTTTTCCCTTTGGCTATATTTTATTCTTTATGCGCCATTGTAAATTAACATTGCCATGTAAGTAATGAACACAAAGTGAACATTCCATTGCACTCTGAGATTACAATCTAAGGCTAAGATAAAATGTATTTATTGAATTTTAATCCAACAGAGAAGCATCCAAAAGTGCTCACTTTACTGTGAATAGCCTATAGTAGTAAATCATTAGGATCCAACAGAAGTACACATTTATTTCCTATGTAGGAATGTGGACAAACAAATTATTTTAAAAATGAACACATTATAATGGTGCTATAGTATGCGTCATATCACTCGTGGTCTGTTCAACACATGGAAATGAGCAGTGGGAGGAATCAACGTAGTATCCTCTGTCACATACACGACACGCAGCTTCCTGCTGCATCTCTTCATGCCACATCCGACAGCCTGGAGTTCCCCCTGCGAGGTCTGGTTGAGAAAACAATAGCTTGTTAACATGTGTCCCTAGCTCACCGCCGTCAACTCAGCAGTATCCGTCAGCCTTTCCCTCTCATGATGCCCAGTTTAATAAACAATAGACTCAACCCCCCTTGCCGCAATGTGCCGGTAAATGCAGTCATCTCCTGCTCCACCCCCACACCAGGCGAACACTGTGACAAAAAACACACAGACCTGACTGTATCTCGTCACGTTACAATGGAACACTAATTTTGGGAAGTAGTGCGGGTATATATTTCTGACGTGGGTACAACTAACACTAGGGGTGGTGAGAGTTTGTTTTGTATATACCAATCGTGCATAGCAAGCGGCGAACATGCTTTACCATACTATACAAGCCTCCCACTAAGGGGACCAAGGTTCAAAAACCTTTGCCCGTCCACTAGATTATATTTCCACAAGTGGGAGGGGCAGTGAAATATTTTTGTTTATTTCAAACATGCTTAAAGAATGTTCACGATAAAGTGAGCACTTTAGAAATGAACCGTAGAAAAAAAGTCACTATCCTACCGTGCATATATTTTAATGAGCACACTGAGTGTCGTTCGCCCTAAATGATGGACGGAATTTAATGAGTGTGCGCTGAGTGACATTTGCCTGTAACGATCGATGTATTATCATTAGTAAAATAAATATTAGCTGGCTAGGTGTGCACAAGTGCAGCGGGGGCTCTTGGGTGTGTTTTATGTGGTTTTTCACAAGTGGGAGACGTGCCCGGGACCTCCTGCCCCTTCATTCTGGTCATACACACATGTCACCTGACCTTCATTGACTGTAAGAGATGGCCAAAATGCTTCATAAACTATTCTTCAAATAAATAAATATCATGTCAGGCAATGCTGTAGGTACCACTCGCCCCTTTATTCCGACGACGCTTCATACTCACTTCACAACACCCTCATCGGTTCTAAAGACCTCGGCTTTAAGAGCCGCCCAAAAATAAATATGTAATTTTTATATTAATGAACACTGCTGGTCACGTGTGGCTCACCCACTCCATGGCAGAATGCCTTGCGCAATGACGCCTGGGGACATTCCGGGGTAATATGCTAGGGTAAAAACGAATAAAAATAAAAAATGCACATCGGAATGTGTGGGTCCCACCCACGATATGCATCTCAAATAGTGCACAGGCAAAATGCAACTCACAATGATGCCTAGGGACATTCCGAGGTAATCAACTTGGATAATTATTATTTTTTAATTAAATACACATTGGAACATGTGAATCCCGCCCACGCCATGCATCCTGTATAGTGCACAAGCAAAATGAATCATGCAAGGATGCCTGGGGACATTCAGAAGTTATCTGCCCTGGCAAAAAGAAATTAAAAAATTTAATACGCATCGGAATGTGTGAGCCCCACCCACGTCATTCTATCCATATAGTGCACAAGCAAAATGCAACTCACAATGATGCCTGAGGACATTCCGAGGTAATCTGCACGGGGGAAAAAAATGTTAAAAAATAAAATACACATCAGAACGTGTGAGTCCCGGCCACGTAATGCACCTTGTATAGTGCGTGAGCAAAATTCAACACGCAGTGAGGCATGGGGACAATCCGAGGTAATCTGCTTGGGCAATTTTTATTTAATTAAATACACATCGGAACGTGTGAGTCCCGCCAACGTCATGCATCCCATATATTGCGCAAGCAAAATGGAACACAAAATGATGCCTGGAGACATTCTGAGGTAATCTGCTCAGGTAGAAAAAATTTTAAAAATTAAATACACATCAGAACATGTTTTTCCCACCCACGTCACGCATCTCGTATAGTGCGTACAAGAAATACAATACACAATGACGCCTGGATATATTCCGAGATAATCAGCTTGGGTAATTTTTTAAAATTAAATACACATAGGAATGTGAGTCCCACCCATGTCATGCATCTCGTATTGTGTGCAAGAAAAATGCGACACACAATGATGCCTGGGGATATTCCGAATTAATCTGCTGTGGTAAATTTTTTAAAAATTAAATGCACATAGGAATGTGAGACCCACCCATGTCATGCATTCCATATTGTGTGCAAGTAAAATGCGACACACAATGACTCCTGGGGACATTCTGAGTTAATTTGCTCGGGTAAATTTTTTTTATTAAATACACATCAGAATGCGTCAGTCCTGCCCAGGTCACATATCCCAAAAATTTGTAAGCAAAATGCAACACGCAATAATGCCTGGGGACATTCCAGGGTAATCAGCTCGGGTAAAAATTACTTTAGAAAATTTAATACACGTCAGAACATGTGTATCCCACCCACGTCACGCATCTAGTATAGTGTGTACGAAAATGCAATACGTCTGGGTACATTCCGAGGTAATCTGCTCGGGTAATTTGTTTTAAATTAAATACACATAGGAATGTGAGTCCCACCCACATCATGCATCCCATAATGTGCGTAAGTAAAATGCAACACACAATGACGCCTCGGAGCATTCCAAGGTAATCCACTCGGGTAAAAAAAATTTATTTTAATTAAATACACATTGGAATATGCGAGTCCTGCACAATCATGAATCCCATATCGTGCACAATCAGAACGGAACACGTAATGATGCCTGGAAGCACTACAAGGTAATCTGCTCAGGTAAATAAAACAAAAAAAATGATGTGTTTGTATTCCACTCATTTATAGTAGGTGGAATTACATTACTATTATTATTGGTCCACTATGACCTATGTTATTGCTCATGCCCTCACACCTACTGATGAATATATTATTCCCAATAATGTTAATTTGTTTTACCACTACTATAGTGCCTGTTCACATGTAACTATTTACGTTAGGCTTAAGGTTTGTCGCATTTCCCTCGCAGGCTCCTTAGACCTAATTTGTGGTCCATAGGGATCACCTCCTCCTGGCCTACCTGCATTATGAGTGGTGTTGAGCCAATCTCCATTGCGCACGACACAGCCCCCTGTCGAGTCGAGGAATAAGCAGAGGGAGAGAGGCCTTCTGTCATTGACTAACCCGTTCTTCTTTCAATACAATGGCTTCTTCAGGACCATTGTTCAACTTAATTTCCTCACCACCATCACATCCATCATCACCATCATCACAACAACAGCATCCAGCATCATCTGCTACTTCGACAACGTTGTCATCAGTCACCCCCTGTCAGCCACCCCCATTACCTTCTCTAGCAGCTCCGATATGGCGGCTGGCCATTCAGTGTGGCTTTTGCGATTTAGCGTTCACAGATCACAAGAATGGTCTTCGACACAAGAGGAACTGTGCCCTCGATCCTTTCAGGGAGGTACAGCCTCTCATCTGCGATTGGTGCAGGAAATCCTATATCTGCTCCTACATCCTAGTCAGGCATTGTGTAACATGCACAGGGAAACCCTAGCAAGCCACTGCTAAGGTCCATTGCAAGTACTGCAGCAAGTGTTTCCAACATACTGGTGATGCTAGGTGGCACAACACGGTTGTTTGGTCAATCCCAATGCCGAGTCCCTGGAGTGTGGGAGTTGCAATAGGCAGTTTACCTGTAAGGATAACCTGTGTGCTCACAGTGCAAAGTGTACCGGACCTGCACCAACACCCACTAAACGCTCGCACAAGACCATCGATTGGCCTTCCACCACGACTGCTTGGCCAGGGCCTTCCACCTCACACCAGCCAGGACCAGCGACCACTCCACAGCCATCGCCATTCATGCTTGCATGCAAGATCGCCGCCGAAGGACGATGCCCACACAATACCCCCATCTTTATCAGGGTTGCACCAATGATTGGTGCATTGGCCCAATGAGCACAGCTTCGTGGAGGAGGAGAGTGCATTTAGGGGTATGATGCCGACATACATCTCAGAGAATACCTCCAGCGATGCCGTCGATATATGCGGCTACCTCGAGAGTATGAAGATCGGCATCATTGGCCAACTGGAGCAGGAGATATTTGTACAGGGTGCCATAAAATTTAACATCTTCCTAGAGTGTACATATGGTATCCCTGAGCCACACGAGGATGAGAATGATCAACGATAATTCAAGATGAAGAAAGTGCCGCTCTACGATGTAGCCAATGTGGAAAATGCTGTGATGAGTGCCATTGCTAAGATATGCCAGAAGAAGGTGGACTACATGAGGAAGGGCAGAAGCTGGATGCTTACCATGGTGAAGAAACACCAGCTACACATCAATAAGCTCGACCCCCTTTGGGCCTCCTCCTACATCACCCTGCCTTCAGCAATCGCCACAATGAAGGCCATCATCAACCCCAAGAACCACGACCAGCAGTGCTCCAAATGGGCGATCCTGGCATGCTATGCAGAGGTGTTGCAGGATCATGACTATGTCAACCAGCACTACCACAACTTGGAGACCAGGTTCGACTTCAATGGCCTGGCCTTCCACGCCCCTGTGCATCAGGTACTCCTCTTCGAGGGGAATAACCCAGGGGTCAGTGTGAATATCTATGCACATGAGGAGGACAACACCATAGTCTTCGATCTCTTCCTCATGATGATGGGAGATGGCAATAAACATTACTGCCTCATAGCTGATTTCTCCCGCATCTTATGGTCGCAGGTGACTACCCACACCAAATATATCTCAATTTCCAAGAGATGTCTGTGGTATATAACGACCAGCAGAGGGTGACAGGGCTCAATGGTGCCGAGACTCTAGCTGAGCACAGGAGGTACTGCAACAACCAAGCCACCATTCACACCAACTTGCCAGCCATCGAGAATGGCCAGTCCTCTGCACTCCAGTTTCAGACCTTTCATAATGCCGACAAGGTACCTGTAGTTGTGTATGCGGATTTCGAGGCATACCTGCAGCCTGTCCAGACATGTCAACAACCTTGTACACCTGTAGATACCAATGGCATGTGACCCATAACTATGGGATGTACACTTAGGTGGACAACATTATACAACTGCCAAGACTGCTGGACTCCCCACCGCCATGAAGATCTATACTGGGAAGGATGCTGGCAAATACTTCATGGTGGAAGTCGTGACGGTCGACGCTCTGGTGAAGGATATATATATAGTCAGTCTGAGCCAATGCGGCCACTGATGCCAGGTGAATGGGCTGGCTATAATAGGGCCACCACCTGTTATCTTTGTGCAGGCCCCTTCATCGTAACAAACAAAATAGAAGGTTCGTGACCACGACCACTCTATGGGGACATTCATTGGGGCAGCATGTAACAACTGCAACAAGCTCTGACACTGCCCCAAATATCTGTCAATCCTATTCCACAACATGGCGTACAATGCACATTTTATAGTCACACAGCTTGGATATGACCCAGATGACACATTCATCATCCTGAACATGGAGAAAAACTGATAACCTTTAGCAAATGCTTAATGAAAAGTTTTCCATATAGTTCATCGACACCTACAGGTTCATGTCTGCCAGCCTCGCAATGCTCGCCCATAACCTCCCATCTGTGAACTTCTGGACCATGGTGGTGGTCTTCACTGATCCCTGGCAGTTCGAAATAGTGACGTGGAAGGGCATGTTCCCTACGATTACATCCCAACATTGGGGACGCTCACCGAGTTACAGCTGCTGGGCATCGCATCCTTCACCAACCAGCTCACCGGTAACACCATCACCAAGGAAAAATACCACCATGCACAGATGGTCTAGGCGACCTTCGGTGGCACATCGTTGAAGGCGTACACAAAGCTGTACCTCACGACTGACATCCTTCTCCCCTGTGACGTCTTTCAGAACTTCAGGGTGCTCTGTCTGGCAATGTATGGACTGGACTGTTTCCGGTATGTGAGCGCCCCGGTGTTCTCCTTCAATGCACTGCTGTGTAGGACAGGCGTGGAGTTGGAACTCCTCATCGACTATGATGCCCACCTGTTCAACGAGGCTGGTATCCGGGGACTGGCCCGCCCAGAGCCCCGACCTTAACCCTATAGAACATCTTTGGGATGAATTGGATTGCCAGGTGAGGGCTTGTCAGGCACGGCCAAAATCCATTGCACAACTCATGGAATTATTGCAAGAGGAATGGCGACAAATCTCCATGGATGTCATGCAAACACTATTGGAATGTTATAACCGCAAGAGGTGGTTCTACAATATTCTAGCGGGATGACAACCACCGAGCAAACATTGTGGATAGGTGCCCAATTACTTTTGGGTACATAGTGTATTACTCGCTGTTATTCTACCATTTATTTTAGGCCACCGATTTCGCAGTGGGTTATATTTATAAAATAATTAAATTAACTGTATTTTTAATGTAATCAAGTGCATTGTATTATCTCAGAAACACATGTGGAATAAATTGATGTCTCTGAGTCGTGCCAAAAATATAGTATTACAAATATAAGTGCATAGAATAAAAATTTATTTCTTTTAAAACACAATATGTTTATGACTAATATATAAGTTTATATTTCGCGTAAGACCTGCTTTTGAAGACTACAACAGCAAAAATATTGATGTCCATATTTGCTATTTTCGAGTAAAATGCAATCGAATCTATAAATTCTTCCCGTGGATGTTTCTCTATAGAGGTTTGTTATTTCTAACTCTCATCTCCTTTAACTTTTATGCTTTGGCATGCCAACAGTACTGAAAATTCTCTATCAAATAACAACATTACCTCATTTGTGTAACAATGGACAAGCATACATACAAGCCTGTACCCTTAATATGTGATATCGCGTAGGCAACTGACAGATATATGGCTATCGCTATCACTGTCGGAGCTGACAAGTATACCTTACTTCTATTCTGAGTATATATCCATTGTCACTACTACACCCGTATGCTCAACAGTCGCCTCATTGCCCAAGAGCAAAGAGTAAATGTGTAAATTATGCCTGTGAGAGGATTTATGGCTAACATATAATAAATACTTATTCGGGGCTGACAGAAGCCCTAAAGATTTAAATTAACCGTCTGAAACAGTGTTTCGAAAGTGGGTGATCAAATGTTGATATAAAACATCTTATGACCTATAATGTAATATCTGCTTGCTTCGGGTCAGGAGTGTTACCTTTGGTCTGAATTTGATGGCCTTAAATATAATGGTTCTCACATCATAGTCAATCGTGACTATAAAATGGCTTAGGGCCTGCGATGTCATACCTATATTGTCGCGATTCGAAATGATGGCTACAAGTTGAATTTTAAATGTGTATCCCTAATTGTTGATATATTATAACCACCTACTCCTATAGATGTTCGTAAGGCTTCACTCCAAATTACCAACATTCTCGTGGTCGAAAATGATGGCCAAATATTGAATTTCAAGATTATAAACCTACTGGTATGTAAATTATGACCAACAATGCCTTAAACATATCTTATTGCCTAATGTGTCATATTTAAATTTTTGTGTTCGTGATCAATACCTACATACATAATTTTAAAGCTCTAACCTGACAGTTCGCGAAATGGCAGTTAATTATGCCTATAAACATTTGTAAATTAACGTGATAAGAAACATGCTACATGTTACCCTGTATTCCGGAACAATTTGGTCGGATATAAAGTATACAATTAAACTATTATTTAAAATTACCTCAATACCATACTTATGTAAACTCAAATATGGAGACAAAATTAGGCTCATATTCACACTTTATGACATCATATTCGAATTTGCTTTAAAAATGTGAGTTTTCAGCATACTTTCTGAAGGAAAGAAAGGTTTATGAGATCACTTTCCTGTCTGCCTGTGTATATGCGTGTGTATATTTTCCTACGTTTTTGTCTGAGCCTTTGTGTAACTCCCCGCCCCTCCATTATCCACCCCACAATTTCTCCATTTTTGAATCCGTGAACCGAATTTCGCCAAACTATGTGCAGGTATAGTACATAGTAAGGACAACTGACTTTTATAGTTTTCAACCACGACGGTAATTTACTTTCAAAATGGTACCCATTTAATATATATATATATACACACACACACACACACACACACACACACACACACACACACACACATTATAGCACTGGAACAATTCAAGCGATTTAAGCCGAATCTTGTATGCTGGCAGAGCATCCTGTCGGCATTAAATATTGAAATGGATATTGTTGTAAGTCTCCAATTTTGTAAGACAGCACTCAATGAATAAACTAAGATTTTATATAATATCCTAAAACGATCAAAACAATTCCCCTTTCAAATATACCTAATAAGTAATACTTTGTCAGGCGAGAAAAATGTAAGTGATTAAACTTAATTATGTATATACTTTCACAATGGCAGCCTAACGAATATTTTGGTTTTGTGTATTTGATAAACCTATATAATATACAATTTGACTAATTGCGACCAAAATTTGTATGCGGAAAAAATCTATTACAAGAATCATATATGCCAACACATAGCCTTTTTGTCAGCCATTTTGTAGCGTTACATCAGAAAATAAAGTGAGAGAAGAAATTTGGACGGCTCTTAAGATCGAGGTCTTGAGAGCCGAATCAAAAATAAAGTTTTTATGTCATACCTCGGTGAACATGTATATATTTCCTAGCAAATTTGGCAAACAAGTAGTACTGCGGCATATTGTATGTTTTGCATATATCAGGCACTTACTTTCAAAATGGTGTCCACAAAAGCATCTTAGCTTAGATTACTATATTTTAGTAAACACGTAATAAATTCCAACTTATCTTTGTATGCTGGCAGAATATATTTAAATTATTAACCTTATTTACACGGAATATATATTGTCTCCTATTTTGTAAGGTACCACACGAATAAAAAGATTTTTGGTATTACATACAGGAAATAAAATTGACCGATTCCTATCAGATTTGACAAGCAAGTAGTTATGTAGTACTGCTGCAGAATGTCTTTAGTACATCAGACACTTATTTTTAAAATTACAAAGATATAGCTATTTAAATATTGTATGATATAAAGTGGAGATCATGTAAACCATTCCAACTTATGTTTGTATGCTGACAAAAGGTATTACAACTTTAAACTGTATCTACACGAAACAAATCATATTTGCCATTTTATAAGGTAGCACCATACGAATAAAGAAATTTTTTTTTCGTATCATGGGAAACAATTTGCCGATTCCTATAAAATTTAGCAAACAATTTTCAATGCGTCATATATTGTAAACTGCTGTGTTTTAAGGTCAGGTACTTATTTTCAAAATGGTGGCTAAATAAATATTTTAGCTCAGTATGTTTTACTAATGAAATAAATTCCAAGGTAACTTTGTATTATGGAAGAATCAAATACAACAAATTGGTCTATACCTATCCTCATTTCTAACATTTTGTATGTAAGCTCACAATAAAAATTAAGTTTTTATGTCATATCTCGGGGAACAATCAATACATTCTCCCCAAATTTGACGAACAAGTTATACTGTTCAAGGCCATATAATTATAGGTATTTTGTTAAATGTTACTGACAATTATATAATGAATGA
Organism: Dryococelus australis; assembly: GCA_029891345.1. NCBI lineage: Eukaryota > Metazoa > Arthropoda > Insecta > Phasmatodea > Phasmatidae > Dryococelus > Dryococelus australis. Next base: position 89,138,743 of record CM057002.1, on the reverse strand, counting down.
TGGCTATAAAATTAATTAAGCTTAGTGTGTTATATCTTCAGAAATATGTAATCGAATCTAGCTTTACTTTGTATACTGGCAGTATACAATCGTCGAATGTGCTTATACAATACTTTATTGAGTTCCATTTTTAAAGATCTTCACATGAAAAATATCGAGGTTTCATGCCATATCTAAGGGACCATTCAACCGATTTTCACCAAATTATTCACACAAGTAGCGCTATGGTAGGACATGTAAACTTTAATGTTTAAAAAGGCTCAGTCACTTTTTTTTTTCAAAATGACGGCCCTGTAAATATTTTAGGGTAGTAAACTGCATGATTCAAAACATTAGACTGATTAAATTCGAAGTTAATGCTCGAATCGGCCCCCCGTAACTTAGTTGATTGCACAATAGTTAGTGGAACGATGTTTTCTTGCTTCGAATTCCAAGTAAGTCACGTGCGTATTTGTAATTTTTACATCGGTGCTGTTGCATGTGTTTCTGGTTCCATCTCCATTGTAACGAGACAAGTCGTACCAACTAACTTAGCTTTCAAGAAGTTACATCAGTAACTGAACGTTATTGTGTAATCTGTTACCTTTTTAAGTGTTTAAAAAAATAATGACACAGTTAGTTAATAGAATTTTGAATACACAATTTTAAGCCTATAAACCTACGCTATTGACTCCTTTATGCAGATGGAGTGTTCCATAATTTCGTGAATGTGAAGCCAGCGTGTGGTTTTCTAGCTATTTCTATAAACATAGGCAATATTAATGGAGTGAAGATTTTTAAAATTTTAAGACCTTTTACTATGGCGAGTGTGCCGGTGGAATGACAGGGAAATAGAATATTGATTTACTTGCAACTTCTTCGATTTTCGTTTGAAGTTGTAACATTTTGAGAGGAAAATGGGTAACTTCAGAAAAAATTATACTGAGACAAAATAACTGCTATAATTTAATTTTTGGTCAAGGTTAAGGTCACCTCAAATATGGATATCGTGGTGTCAGAGAAAGTCGAAATCTGCGGGAAGACTTCGACTCCAATACCTTATATCCTTCCGCAGACACTGTTTTATACTGCTTCTATAACATCAGTGGTCGCAACATTTTGGCTGATCCCAGCCTGTAAGTCACAGTGCTAGTTTTATTACGTTTCTCTTGCATGACTGGATGTTTTAAGCCCGCATTGTGTCATTGTAATCATTTATGACTGCATTTTCAAAGTTTTTATATCGCCATAACGCTAGTTACTGGTTTCTGCCTAAATTTATGTGCACATGTAAGCTAGGACATTTCGTGGAATCGTTGTATCATCGGTGAATTGGAGAGAGAGAAAATTGTGTTACATAATGTATTCACCTATTGGTGTATCAGATCTACCGAAATGATATTATGTGCGACTGATGATAGTACAATATACATATTCGGCTTTTCTATGTGTATGTATGTATGTATGTATATGTATATGTATATATATAATATATAGCTTAATCAATGTGCTTGTGCACCTAGGAAATTTAAATCTGTTGCCTTTAGAAAATTACCGCAAAAGTTAAGTGTTCCTCTCCTTTAGAATAATTAGACCGTCAGAAATTTTATGTAAACTCTTCGTTAATAAACAGTCGTAATACATACAGAAGAATCATTGGGGTTTTTGCAATTCCAATATTCGCAAACCATGTAGGGCTAATGTAACAAACGGACAAAAAAAGCAAAACACAGGAATTGCAGACAAGTAACTGTTTATTTTCGTGTTCTACAGTCCTGCACGACGAAAGCACTACGCTCAGATCACTATATTTCATTTTGAGGATATTTTATGTTTCCGTGAAATTATAACTTAAAAAATTCTAATTATTTTAAAAATGACCTATGTCATGTAGTTAAGCATAATTTGAGAATATTACAATTCAGAATCGTGATTCCTGCAAATATCAAAAAAATTATTTTAGCAGAAAGTTTGACTACAGCTAAACTGTTTATTGAATTCACAAAAGTAGTGTGTCCTAATTTAATTAAAATCCGATATTTCTGTTATCTATGGTAGGGATTTAAATTCAAACTATTTTGACTTTTCATTTTATTTTATACATTTTAATACGAACAATAACTTACATAAATTTTTTCCAAGAAATATACTTTAAAACATTCAAGTAACATTAACAATTATTTAGACCTGTAGACTAACGTATTGGTTATGTTCATGTTTAAGATTTGCACGAAAAATCGTATGAATTTTAATTTGGTGTAACTCTTTTCATTATCTTTCGGAAAATAATTCTCCTCCATTGCGATACTTTTTCGGACTTTAATTATATCATTTTAAAAGAATGCGAGGCTCTAAAAATGTAGAAAGTATGTACGTTTAGCCTCTTGAAAGCCCTCGACGCTATTTTATATTTTATCCTCGCTGGTACAAACAAATCTAACCTTGGAAGGAGTGTTTAAGTACGAAATTATGGAACAGAGTGATGTGTAGTGTGGACGTGTTTGCTCAGCATGAACCCAGAGTCTCTGAGTAATTCCGAAAGTCCAGCGTAAGCGGCGATGACTTGTCTGTCTGATTACACCCTGCACCCTGTGGAGAATGCGCAATTGATGACAGATCCCGTCCCCAAGAACAGTGCAGATTGAAATCTCGCTCGCTGAACAGTTAGGATCTGTAAGAGAGAGAGAGAGAGAGAGCGAGAGAAGCGTGCAGAAGGCGGGAGGTGTTTGAAGAGATATCATGGAATGGCGCGTACGTGCCAGTGGTGGTTTTAAGAGATATTTCAACTGCCGCTACAGACGACCTTACTCGATACCAGAGCGTGGTGGCAATCGCTACTGATCTAAGGTATCGAAAAATCTATATGTAGTTAGGGTTTGATGTCTTGTTGACAGCGAGGTCATTTGAAAAGGGACAAGTTGTTCAGGAAAGCAGGAGTGGTTAAGGTATTGTCCAATGACTGTAAGGAACCGTTCAAGAATTCGCCTGGAGTGATTTCGGTAAGCCATGGAAAGCAAATCAGGACGGCCGAACAAGTCATCAACCCGGGTCCTCCCAAATGCGATTCCATTCCACAGTGTTTTGCCACTACGCCACTTCACTCGATGTCAAAAAATATAATTTTGATTTTATGCCGTCGTCGTAATATTCAAGTCTCGAACATAACTTTTTTCATTACAAAAATAAAGTCATAAAATTGCATCACCTGCTTTATTCCCGTGATACAATTGAAATAAACATAATGATGCCTATAACAGTAAGAGTTGAATACACACTGTGCAAATGATGCTTGCTACAACTATGCATAATAATTTAATAACACCACTGTAAAACCATTGCTGCATAGAAAGTTGGCGAATTTTTACATTTTTTGTACAAGAACCTGGGCGTATCCAATTATAATACTCTCTATTAATACACACGTCAAATTCACGTTGACCAAAGGGCATATTTGGTCACGAAAATAAACATTTATTTGTCTCCGATTACTGTGTTTCCTTTTGCGTGTTCGTTCGATATATAAGCACATGGTTTGTGAGTATGAGAATTATATACACGCCAATAACTCTTCTGTATCTTTCCCAACTTTTCATTAACAACGCGTTCACATACGAGGTACACGAGGTTGCAGATGTAACTAACGAGCCTCCTTAAGTCAAAGAAGTGAGTTTCCAATCATTTTGACGACGTTCACTAAACCATACATAGTAGGTAGGCCTTGGCGTCTCATTGACAGCGATGTAATTAGATGTAGATCAATACATGCAACATTAGTGTGAGAACAACAAATACACAGATACTTTACCCGGGACTCGAAACCAGAATCCCTGACGCCTTAAGCTAACGTGCATTCGAAGCATCAATTTCGGTTGTAATCCAACTAATGTTTTGGTAGAAAGGGTTTACAAACCTAAAATATTTACAGGGCCGTCGTTTTTATAAATAGTGCACGACGTACTTGAACCACTACTATAACATTACTTCAGTGCAGAATTTGGTGGAAATCAGTTTATTGGTTCCCGAGATATGACATAAAATATTCATTTTCTCGTTTTGCGCAATCGCACAAAAAATGGATAGTAATAAGTCTCGGTATAGGCATATGTGATGCTTCGAATAAATACTTTAAGCATACTAAGTTTGAATGAACGTTAAATGATTTAGTAGATGATTTCATATTTTTTAATACTAATTTTAATGATCATCGAATAAAAAATTAGGATTGAGTTATTTGTGGACATTTATGTTTCATAGTACTACATATTGTTTCAAAGGGATATAACATTTATAAAATAATATATTTATTATTAAATAACAGATATATTCGGAAGCCATTTGTCAGTTGTTGAGAGAAATTATTAAAAAATTAGAACAAATAAAAAAATGTTTTTCAGGCAAATTTCAATTACTATGATAAAAATTAAAGAATTAATGATTTTCCTAAAATAAAACCATATATAATTAAAAAATATTGCTTGATCATATTCCTAAATAGAGCGATGAAAATTTTTGTGACTTCAAAAATGAACAAAGTATTTAAATACACATTCAATTAGCAAAATGTGTTTGTTTTCTAATTTATAAATTTTCGATATTATATTGCTTTGAAATCCCAGTTGCGCTATTTTATTGAAATTGAAAAATTTAATGATTTTATAAGAGATGTTGCTTTGAGAAAGACCTGAATAAGCATGACAAAAATTAAAAATTAGACGACTTTGATAAACGACTTACAATTTCCCATGACAAAATAAAAGATTACACTATTACTCGTAATTTCATTGATCAGATATCCGGTATTTAGTAAAAATATGGTTTTCAAACATGTCTAAATTGAACATTTTAGTAAACTTAAAAATGATGGTCGTAAAAAAAATTAACTTAAATAATATTCCATCACTTATGAATTATATTGTGAGACAAATATAAACTTAAAAGTTGATAATCTTGAAAAGTACATTGCTTCAAATAATTAAAATGTGAAACATTAATAAAGATATCGAAGAAATAAAAAATTAACATGAAGATTTGCATAATTTTGCTTTATATGTTTTAGAGATTACAGTATTTACACAAACTAATAGAAAAACTGAAATAGAAAATAAAATTACACCAATTCAATTAATCACGAAATATGTCATTTTATATTTTTGATTATTAAAACATCCACAATTTGCTGATCTACTATAATTTAAAAATCCTTTAGCACAAACCAATAAAATAATTTCTTATTCTAATAAACAGAAAATCTAGATGCAATAGCATTTCACTATATTAATGGTTACTTACAGTAATCTCTTATTTTAAAAACTAATACTAAAAAATAAAATACTATTTACGAAAACTAAAGTTTAGCATATATGGCTTATCCTTTTGCTCCAAAAGATGCTGGAAATTTCGAATATTTTCAATTGAATTGCTTATTTCAGAAACCCTCTATCTCCAGTTGACCATGTTTTGAGAAAACATGAAAAAACTATACTACTTTACTAATATGTGTTGTTAAACGTTATAAAAAATCGCAAGTGTGAAATGTCACATTGTAAATTTGTCCGTGTTATTGGAAAGGCTGCAATGTATTTTAGGCCTCTAAATAATACTATCTTTAAATGTAGACATAGAGGATTTATGCAATAAACTGTTTGTAAACGTTATGTTTCTGACATATTTAGTATTGAGGACAGAGAAATTCCATCGTTTTCTGTTAGTTTTGTAGCTATACACATTTAACATTATTACAGAAACATTTATCATTAACAAAGAATGCACTGGTACAAACGAAACAAATTAGCCACTTTGGAAAGTAGAAACCTTAATAAATATTAACTAATCTAGACAGGAAGCATATTCACATTCGAAATTTACCAAAATCTCACAAATATAAACAAAACAAATACTCGCTGTGAAAAGTACTACACCTTACACTGAACTTCTATATGTTGAAGGCCTATTAGTATTGTACACAAACTTATAAATTCAAACAAATATACACACTTTTGGATTATACAAAACCTAATAACTAAGTTAAACAGGATGCCTATATAAATTCAACTTCTGAGTCGGCAGTGTGATATTCTGCTGCAGTAGTAGGCTACTTAAATATCACATTGTAGATTGCTTCGTATCCGCTGGTGTATTACAACAACTTGAGCAGGTCTGCAGTGTATATTCGGTCAGTTTTCCTCAAAAGTCGAGTGATTGATCCAAAATCCCTATTGCACGGGAGGAACGAGTGGCCACGCACGGGGAATAATGACTGACCACGTCGAACCGCTCTGTGTCTGATAAATTTTACAGAAACCGCACAACTGTGGAGTTTTTGTTTTGTCCAGCTGCTCCGTCACTGAAAAAGCGAAGATTCTGTACCGAACTTGATATTTCATTCTGAATATAATGCAATGAGAAAGAGCGCACTTCGTTTGGGGACTTGTTTGCCTCTCCTTCATGATGCACATACAGTTTTGCTTTGTTCGATTTTAAATCATGGATACAAAATACATACACCCACAGCTGGCGCAAATAAAACATCTCCTGCACAGGTATTACAGGTAGGAGTAAATTTTGCATATAGTGTACACAGAGCGCGACAGTGTCTGTATCCTAGTTTTCACTTGCACTTTTCAATGTCGTATCAATTTTCTTGGCTCTTCATTTGTGTATTATCATCTCCGCGGCAACATTCCGTTTGGCATTCTTGTTTAACTATGGGACTTTCATTTTGACACTCAGACTTTCACATTACCTAAAAACATCAACCTGTGGCCTGCCAAAAACATATCCAAAGTTTTCTTTAAAATAGTGGTAATAGAAATGATATTCCACCAAATTTTGCAACTCTGAATGGTCGTTCACAAACATATGATGCATGGTAACAACATTGAGTCGAGCATCTAAATACTTCTTACGTTGTCCCCCATAATGTGTGTGCTTCACATCAACTAAGATATATGTTCATGTATTTTAAAACAAACATTTCCCTGAATCTCATTCCCACTTTGGTTCTTTCCATGCATGTCATGAGGACTTTTATGATCGACTAGAAGGTTAAAAAGTCAACATACTCTGTCAGCTGAAACACTATACGTTGTATAACTTCCACCTTTCACACGAGCTGTACGTATTATATTACGTTTATAGGTTTCTTCGTGTGTAATCCCTTTTCTCCGTTTCGAAATATGTTCCTCTTCTGAGCTGCTGCTCATTATGTTACTTCTATGCCTAATAATATTAAAACATAACCAATAATAACATGGACAATGCCCAGTGCACTACACAACAGTACACACAGATATGCTATTAATATCAACAGTCATCTACACATCATAGCACATTACAACCAACTTGATAAAAGTACACTCATATATGCAAACTTGTTAACTGTATGTGTTTTAGTGTAGAAACGCTAAATGTTATTGGTGGTTAGGGGATTTCTGTTCTAAAAAGGGGTTTCAAAGTGCTGTAAGAAGCCTTTAGAGAATCTCAGACATAGGCTTTCTGCACTAAACGATGCGTCTATATACAAGTAAAAGTAATGTACCAATTATTCTTAACATGGTTTTGCTATTCCACTTAAAGAGTAAAGGCATTTGAATTTATATTTTAAATAATTATTGTATTATAAACAAATATTTGCAAAAATTGTATAAAAATAAATTTAAAGATTTAATAACAAATATAATATGAATCATTATTCAGTTTTTTAAATTTAGAGCTAGCTTTAATCAAACATAAAATAATTAAATGCTAAAACAAAAGTGACTTTGACAGTAAATTATAAAAGAGAAGTAAATTTATGTGACTTTATGAAATAATATAATAACAAATAATACATTACAATTTTTTTTATACTCCAGGGTGTATAAACATTCTCTTAAAAAATAATTAAAAAATATTGAACTATTCGGAGAATACAAATTTAACCACTGAATTTATATTTAAAGTTTGTGATATAGTTATAGTTCATAAAATGTAAAAAAATAATAATTTAAAAAGGCTTTGCAGCTAACAACAGAATTACTATAATAGATAAACATTTTAAGTACGATGAATCAAATTATATTTTAAAAGATATTGATAGTTAAGAAATAAAAGTAAAATTTTATCAAGGTGAACTTACGAAAACGGTTTACCCTTATTTTTAGCAAAAAAAGTTTAAAAACGTAATGTGAAGAAATTTTTGTTAAATGGCTTGGGATGATGATCACATGATTCTTAGATCGATAAATATTAAGTCGTTTTATAACAATTGCAACATTTTTAACTTGTAGTTCATTAATTATATTTAATCACTAATTACAAAATATTAAAAAATTCCTTCACCACGCAAATTTATAAAAACCTGAAATATATCAATATATTAACGAAATTCAGGGTGGCAGTGATTCCTACACTGTACTAAAAGTACAAATATTTAATACTGATTTTATGTTATGATCTTGAGTTTGAAGAACATTATTAGGTTTCATATTTTTAATTGATATATTACTTTTTCTTATCATTCCTTCACAACTTTCATTTTTATTTTCTAATAAATCAATTTCTTTATTTATGTCATTCAATTTTTTTTTCCTTATCAGATTCTCGTAAAACATTTACATAATAATATTTATTTATATTCGTTTATTTTTAAACATTTCCTTTTTTTATTAGTTTACCCCAGTTTTTAGCTTTCTTTCCGAGGGCAAGAAAGATTTGTGAGAAGACTTTCCTTTCTGTGTATATGCATGTGTGAGTCGCTATAAATGTTTTAGGAAGCGTGAACTGAATTTTAGTAAACTCGGCAAACATACATTACTTAGTAAGGACATCCGACCTTTCTAGTTTGCAACCACGTATGTACTAACTTTCAAAATTGTGGTCATTTTAAAATTTTGGGTTTCTATGTTATATTTCGGGATCGAATCAACCTATTAAATCTAAAAATTGAAGGTTAACTGTGCATCGTGTACGCATTGAATTTATACAGTAATATTGTTGTTGGTACGTCATTTTGGGAGATAGCACCACATGAAAAAATCAATCTTTTACTTTATATTTCGAAAAGTATTTAACAAATACTCACCAAATATAGCACATAAATAATACTTCGGTACACAATGTAAACTTACGGGATTCTAATTTATTAGGCATTTATTTTCAAGAAAAGGGATATTAAATGTTTTAGGTTTATTTGGTGGCTATATCTGTGATACTGCTAGACCAATTTCAACAATTTTTTTTAAGTTAAAATGATCTATTACACGCATCGTATACGCTAACAAATAGCCACTTTCGACTGTCATTTTGTAATATAGCACCACATGAATAAATGAAGTTTTATGCCATATCTCAAGAACCTATTTATTGATTCCTATCAAATTTGGTACATAAGTATTACTGTGGCGCGCGGTGTAAACTGGTAAGTTTAAATGGTAGACAATTTTCAACACGACGTGGATATACTTACTTTAGATTATTATACTATATTGTCGAAAACATGTAATTGATTCCCACATAACTTTGTATGCTGGCAATTCGTATAACAAAATTCAAATATGCCGACAATAGTCTATTTTGTCCACCATTTTATAAAATAGCATCACATGACAAAATATGTAATGCCATGTCCCTGGAAAAAAAAACACATTTTCCTACCACATGGAAACAAGTAGCACTTTGATATAGAAGCCAGAAACACTATGGCAGACCACTAAAATTAATGAATTTGGATTGGGTCAGATACTTATTTTCAAAATGGCCACATTATAAACATTCTAGAACAGTATACAATATCTCTGAAACTACTTAATGAATTTCAAATTAATTTGCATGCTGGCAGTACATATTAAAACATCAAATTTGCCAATGCAAAGCCTAATCTCTGCGGAATTTTTTCGATAACCCCACAAAGAAAATATTTTATGTCATATCTCGGGAAACAATCAACTGTTTCCTAATATTTATTGATTCTCACAAAGTTTATTAAGCGTGTAATACTATGGTGGACCATATGAATTTGTATGTCTTAATTGGGTGAGAGTTATTTTCAAAATGGTGACCATATAAACATTTTATCACAGTATGCTAAATTTACGAAACAGTGTAACCAATTTCAATTTAACCTAGTGTGCTGACAGTATCAATTACAAACAATAAATTTGTATCCATGGAAAATCTTTGATCCACCATTTTTTAAGATTGCGTCAGATGAATTGTATTGTATTTATAATTTTATCGATTGATAAGTTTATATAATAAGCTATTTTGGAAGGTACAGACATGGCAACGACGTAATGTAAGTAGCATAACAAAATAAAATATCCCCATTTTCAGTTTTTTAGGGGATCGAATATATAACAATACGGAAATTCGTTATTACGTAATCATATAGCCATCATTTCGAAACTAATTTTATATAATTACTATATAGGGTCAATTAGCATTTAACGGATTACTCGAAAAATGTTTTAATACTTTCCACGTTATTTGGATGGAATTTTGAAAAACACATCAACTTTGATGATTAGAATTTAAGTAAACAACATTTTTAAGCAAGGACCATAACAATATTTTATCGATTTGATGAGCCGTTTAGGAGTGTTCGAGGGTACATTTTACACCATTTGACCCTCTGAAAGGTTTTACTTTAATATTTCCAAATTTAGTTTTTAGGCGTCTATATAAGAAGCCATTTAAAACAAAGAACATAACGATATTTTACCTTGTTACTGAACAATTGGCGATTCCTCGAAAACACATTTTTACCCCTTTTCCCTTTCTTAGAGATCAAATTTCCTAAAAACCTTCTTCTATGGTCTGCCTACAATCTAAGGTTAGGCCATGACTAAATTGTCACTTTTCCGGCGAACGATTTGGGTTGTCCGTTGAGGAGGCAATGAATGAGTGAATGAGTGAGTGAGTCAGTCAGGGAACTCCATTTACACATGATTTCCAATGACTCCGTTGTGCAGAACAGCACCATGTTTACTGTAACTCAGATAAAGAATATTAAGTACTTGCAATTTTTATAAGCGTATGTATAAAAAATTGCAATTACAGGTGGGTATATAAAAGAAACACAATGAGCAATATTTTGAAAGTAACTTTACATAGGGAAACCTGATATCACACAACGAATTCGTGGCTAGTTTTTTTTGAAAACACTTTTGTGATTGGATGGTTTCAATTCTTACGTATCTTAAGAATATAGTCGAGAATTACAGATTTTTAATACTGGATTAACCTAGGTGTGATCTCTGATTCCGGTTTACTGCGGTCTCCCGAAATCCCTACAGACGAATGCTCGGATGGTACCTGGTTTTCTAAACAACTTGCTCCGCCTCTAATGACCTCGCTGTCGACTAGACGTTAAACCCCATCCACCTACCTGCCTACCCATTTCTGATTAGCCCAGGCAAGAATGAATACTGTACTTCACACAGACAAACTGCCAGTAACCAATGGGAAACCTCTGGTAGGACCATAGTAGATAAATGTCTAGCTTACAGGTAAATGTTTTCATGGATGTGTGTGTGTGTTAAAACGTGTTCGTTGCGCACGGCCGAAGATTTGAACTTTCCATTGATCTACCTTGCTTTCTTAAGGTTATGAGGCGCCCTCTATACAGGACTGTGACAGTCGCGATATTTCTCAGCGACACTAGCGCCCATTTGTTCTAGTTTGGCCGCCGCCTTGATCGCTGCGCTCGCGCTGACCTCCATGTTTTGTATCTTTCCCCTTCCTTAATCCATGGCTTCCCCTCCCCTTCCCCTTTTCCACTCCCTATTGCGTGTACCCCTCCTTGGTATTTTTTTGTCCCACTGAAATCACTTTTCGAACTACCTCGGGTGTAGACAGTCTGGCCTCAACGAAGTGCTGCGTTTACATGATACTCCGATAGGCCAGTGGGGCCAGAAATTTGTGTCGATCAGTGTTTTCGTCGGAGCTTCACCAAAATCTAATATCGATTCTGTTGAGAATTCTTTCAATGTTTTTTAATATTTTAGTAGTTGCATACTGGGATTTAATGAGAAGTTCATCGTTTGAAGTAGTGAGTTGGGGGCCGTAGTGTGTTTTTTTTGGCCCTTTTTAAATTGATTTAATGATAGTGTAGCCTTTTTAGCTGGTCGTGTATTTATTTTGTGCTTGATATTTTTATAGGATACTTCGTGAACTCGATTTATACTTTAATTACGTTTGTCTGGCCAGCATTATTTACACATTTCGAGTGTTAAATAACTTATTCTAATCAAGTTCATCGCCCCATTTGGCTATCATCGCCTTAGTTGTCAACTGCGGCTTCCACTCATTACATATTTAGTAACCTCTTTTACCTTTTGTGTTATGTGTCTTCATTTACTGGTTAGGGCTTTAATGGCCTGCTGTTTTACTTAGTCTATTAAATTTCAGGTGCCCATAACCAGTCTGTAAGGGAATATCCCTTTAAAATTTAAAGTTTTGATTTGTATTTCCGTTCGGAGCTCTGCAGCCTGCCGCCTTTCGGTTCGTCTCTTTTATTTTTTTGTGTCGTCTGAGAAGGCTTTTAATGTAAATATTGGCGCAGTGCCTTCTTTGTAGATCGTTAAGGCGTTTAATGTTTCTAATATTATGTCCTACCAGAAGTATTACCCTTTGTGAGACGCTCATATATTTTGGCGTTTATTGTTCGATTCTTAGAATTATTCCGCGACAATTTGTTGCGTGTGAAAATTTCTTTAATATTACAAGTGTATTTTGAGTAATTAAAATGTGTAACCTTCATTGTCAACTTGTGTTACTTTGCATAGTTTTAGACTTATTAGTGTTCTTATTTCTGTCACGCCTGTTTGACGTGACGCTTTGAGACAGCAACCTGAATTCTCGTCACTGCGAGTGGTTATTGAAAGGTGAATGACTGCGTTCACTCGAGAATTATTATTGTCACGAGTAGGTAGAGGACTTAGGTGCCTTTAATTAATCTGTCAACCAATTACACTGAGTATTAACTGTTTCGATTTTCAAACTTGATAGTGTTTTGTTCTGGTTGTAGAACTGTCCACAAGGTGGGTTGATGTAATGAGCTGAACTCACCTTATTAAAAACATAACTTTCTAAGTCTTATCTTTTAGTCTTAATTCCCATTACTTTCTAAGGTTATTTTGTATCTAGTGTACGATTTGTGGTGCAGTGTATATACATAAATGTATCAATATGAACGAAACGTTATAGACTACATACTAAGTATATATTTGTCCTTGTCCAACTTCTTTAGAAAATTTTATTTGAATCCATGACTGTGTTTGTTTTTTAAAAAATTTTCATCAGTATCCCAGATGAAATCGTGTTGAGGCAAATCAAAGATATTTTAGAATCCCTTGCACATTAATCACTATAATTCACGGGGGTATTTATTTAAAATTACGGATTTTAACATAGATTGCACGTTAACAGTTTACAGTATTATACTTCTGGTTGTGTCCGGTTAGATCTAGCCATTATGAAACATTCGTTCTTTTACTATTAATAATGGAATTGTTTCTAAATGTCTGCCTGACTCTCTCTCTCTCTCTCTCTCTCTCTCTCTCTCTCTCTCTCTCTCTCTCTCTCTCTCTCTCTCTCTCTCTCTCTCTCTCTTTCTCTCTCTCTCCATTATATATTTATTAAATTCTATAGTATCATCCAGGATACCAAGTAAGGAATATCCTAATAATAATTAGATTAGCAATAAATGTAAATTCTAAGCATTATTTTAGACCAGGAATACCTGCTTGCCACCTTAGTCTAAATAATGTTACCGCGACACCGTTTATCCCGGAGACTCCTTGAGTGAAGGGCACAGTCCGATAAACAAGTGGTTCATAGCCCGCTTTGAACAGGTATTCGATGGCCCACTAGCTTTTCTCTGCATTATCGCGTAACATAAATGTCGATATTTGAACGACGCGGTGCTGCATATAGGAGCAGCCAGCGTGCGGAGGCGTCAAAGCAGCGGAAGTATAAAAGTAAGTGGAGTTTCGCAGTAACGTGATGGAGATAGCGGTCAGGAGCCGGCTATCCCGATAGCATGACCCCATCGCGGGCCGCGGTAAGGGCGTCCGGCCATATCGGAATCCGCAGAGATACAGCCAGCCTCCCTGGGGGCACCTGACAGTATTGATTAACTGTTCCCGGGGTCAGGCGGGGATGGGCCTTCTCCGAGTGGCTTCCAACCGGCCGCAGTCCATGTTAGAGTCGAAGGCTGCACCCAGCGACAACCCCGCTAGGCTAAGCCGGCTTCACCCTGCCGTCCGTCCACACCCTGTGACAATCATGCTAGGCAGCATGCTCCCACAATGTATTGTCCATTCGCGGTTTCAACACAATTTTTTAATCAAACCATTGAAAAATCGCCCCATATAAGTGTGTGTATATATAAACATACAAATATGTAGTTAATGTTGTTGCATTTATAACGGGATTGAATCTTTCCTAATTATATTGTATACCACAAGCGTATTATATTTCTGTTAATTAAAAATACAAAAGTGTGTTATTTTTCGTAACATTGAAATTCTTATTAATTTCTTACCTATAAATTATAATAATTCGTTTACAAATAATATGAATAAAAAGAGTGAGGAAATAGACGTGTTGCCATTGCCTAGTAATAAATAGTTCTTATGCGAAAAAGTGTTACACTGAGGGCACACAATTTCTCTGCGTTACACATTTGGTGTAATTTTCTAAAATCGGTTAAGCTTTGTTTGCAATAAAGCATAGAGGAATTCTGAAAGTAGAACTTTATAAGGGCTTCAGAAAAGTTGGAAGTAACCGTGAATTGACGATATACAACGGGCGTGGCTATATCCCGCAACAGGTACGCTGGGTAGTTTTGCCATACAATACGTCCGGATTTTGCCGCTACATCCTCTTAAATGTCATTTGGACAGCAACTAGCAATGACCGTTTGAAGTTCACAGCTATAGTCTGCATTAAGTATACTTTGCAGGCCGCCTGACGCGTGTAGCTACACTCAATGACAAGTCTGCTAAGCAGTATATGTTCACAGTAAATGGATAGTACGATGCTACGTACGATAACAATCTTACTAGCGTTGTCCTGCAATCCACCCGAAGTTACTTTCTAATACCCCGTGGCAAACATACTAGGCTGAATTACTCACATTCATTCCACTTCACTCGACACAACCCAGCGACAGTTAACTAGGCAAAATTGCCGGTATCAGATGATCTTTCATCCTCGCATCCCACCAAACGTATCCGACTTTCCAATCGTCTTACCTGTCGGAAATTTATTCAATTGTCTTGGTTTTGGTGTTTTATATTACTATCACATTGGTCGTGAGAACAAAACAAGTAGTGTTTCATCCTAATACAAACAGCTCGAAACATTTATTTTTTACAGTAGTGAAGAACTTCATTTAAAGTTGGACTAAAGCGGTTAATGACCGTACTAAGAAATAGTTGGAAAATTTATCACATCAGTGTGTATGTGCACTGTGCGTTGAAAAAGAACAAATTATAAGGATTGTTCTTTTTATTCCCAATAATATGTTGTAACAATCGTACTCTATTTTCAGAAAAGAGCCAGCTGCGTTGTGAAATTCTGAACATTGTAAAGTAGTAATGCTCAAAATACCTGTACTTGCATACTCGCATATCACAAATTTTTCATACTATATTCTAAAAAAGGTTAAAGTATTTTTTTCGGATATAACTCTATACTTTCAAGCAATCCCGCAATACCATTAACGTTCTGGTATGACCTTGTAACGATTAGTAACATAAATGTAATAACATGGCATCTGTTGATTGAGAAATCACAATTTGAATAAAACAATTTATTGCATATAAGTAAAATCAACATATTGACCACAGGCAAAAGTATTTAACTAAAAATTATAGCCATTTTTTAATATCATTTGATCCGCCGTTGCATAGTTAACTGACACAAATCCGATGGCCAAAAAAACAGCTACACCGAAAATTAGTTCAGCTAGTTAAATTTTCCAAGATGTATAATTGTTGCTAGAATTTGTTACCGCTATGCATTCTGTCAGAAAATTTTCAGCTTCATATGTGTGATATTCCCAAAATGTTGGTTAGCAACAGCAAAATACAAAAATGGCGCCATTTCGTTGCGTCAAAGTATTATATTGTCATTCCAGAACACTTTCAGTACAGTTCTTTTTAAATAGTTTCGGCGTATTATATTTTTATGTGATAGGTATTGAAAATTTTATAACATACTAGCGACCCACCCCGGCTTCGCACGGGTGCAATTAAGATTTTAAAAAACTGCCTAACCCGGCGTTAATTAGGTTGGGTAAACTCTCCTAAAGCATTAAAAAAAAGCACATTATAATTTAATAATCAATTAAATAATTTATAATTTAAAGTTTTTTTGCTGTTTTTATTTTATATTTTTTTACTTTTTTATAATTTTTCATATTAATACACATTATATTACAATGCAATTTATCTGAGATAGAAGTATTTAATATGTTATTGGCTAAGACATTCTCAGTAGACAATGTTTGACGTCCTGTTATTGTTTGGTAGCAAATTTACTGTTTCTCGGGACTTCCAACTCGTGATAAACCAACATATAGTTGGCCATGGGAAAAACACTCTTTTCGTAGGTCGATTCTAACCAAAGAGAAAGTTTGCCCCTGGGACTTATTAATAGTAATCGCGAACGATGTTTTTACGGGTAATTTCAACCGTTTGAAAGATATTGGCAAATCCGTGGGAATCATGGGAATCCTCGGGATGTTTGCCAGCTGGCCGGCTGCTGGACCGGTGAGGATGGTCGCGACAATCAAATTTTCTTTCAAGTCTTTAATGAGCAATCTTGTGCCATTACACATGTTAGGAGGGCTTATATTCCTTAAAAACCATGATAGGAGTACCGACTTTTAATGATAGTTAGTGAGGTGGCAAGCCAGAAGGATTAAGCGAATTTAGAAAATCTTGAGGAAAGTGGACGACATCGTCAACATTGGTGACTGTGTCAATCGACTTATAGGTTTTGACTTGGCCGGGAACTCTTTGTATAATGAGATTGTTGATTCCATTGGCAATGTCGTTCCTAGGCGATACTATTGTCCTGGAACACAACCAGTGAAAGTCTCTTTCTAGTAAATTTTCGAGGCCCGGATATACTGATTCTATAAGATGCTGCAGACTGTGGACTGCCTGACCTAATGTCTCATTTAAATTTAAAATGACTTCAGCAGAATTAGTGCCCAAATTTAGAGAAGGAAAAACTCCTTCTCCAAGTCTGAGCAATTGTTGTGGGAAATCTTTATGCCTGTCTCCACCAAGATAGGCTCTCATATTCGTTCGCAAATTTAGGTGTTGAATAGAACTCCATAAGGGAGATGATTTAAGACATGCTTTGATGATATCTGCATACGTCCCTTTTGTAACTACAGGGAGTGTCTGCCGAAAATCCCCAGCAAACACAAAAGTAACTACCCCCATAATGGCAGTAGAGCTTCTAAGGTTGGCGCCGTACGCAGCACACAGCACGTTTTATTTTCCGAATCTGTCCGTCCTGCAAAGCCGTAGTACATTATTTTGTTCTATCATCAATAGTTTTCGCAGCGCACGCAATGTAAGGAATTTTATAGGTCATTTATTTACACTTGGGTTACATTATTGGAGTTTTAGTAGGGATCCCTATTGATTTTTAAAATAAAATATATCCTAGGGCACTTAGTGATAACGTAGCATTCTACTGGTGAAAGAATTTTTAAAATCGGATGAGTAGTTTTGAAAATTACCTCCTACATCCAAACACACAAACACACAAAGTTACAAACACTACCTCTTTATTATTTTAGTATAGATAACTTACATAAGCTCACATGAGAAATAATATCCTGCATAACGAGAAAATATTCATTATTTTTCAAGAAATATGTTGTATTTCGTGAGGTCCGAAATTTTTCGTGACAACTGTTTAAAATTCTCTTCTCACGAACAGAATATTTAAACTTGAACTAGAGGTTACCCAGAGAATAAATTTCTCTCTTTTGCTGAATGCACATTCAATGAAGGATTAATTGCTTTTGGGTGGTTAGTCTCAGCCGCCTTATTCTGTGGTTAGTATAATATTTCTTCGCCAGGTTGAGACACATTCCGTTACTTGTCAAGGTGTGCACTGCTTTAGTATTGTAAAAATTTTGAGAAAATTCGGTGGAGAAACAATCAAACTCTTTAGCCGCCACGTGGAAAGCCACTGTGAAGTTTCGTGAGAAGAATTGGGAACTATCCCTTGCTATGGAAATTAGGGTTCCTATAGCACCACGCAATGGCCCCACTGCAGTGTATTGGGGAGAACTGGGTGAGTTTACTATGTGTGCTTTGTTCAGGAATAATAATAATTGCCAATGATATAGATCAATGTTTTAGAAGAGATATATGTAAACCAAAATGTGTGTTTGACCTTTTTACCTAGAAAACTTACTCTCCAACGGCGTGTTGGTCGTTTCAGAAACTATGCAAGGGTATTGACATGCACTGGCATTCACAAAACATAAAACTTTCAAACTCATTAAGAAGCACTTCATTTATATTATTAACTCTGTGAAAGAAAATCTGGTTGGTGTGGTGCAGCATTACTAATAAAATAAATCAAAATGGTAGTAATTATCTTTAATTCAAAACAGAGAAATATAAATTAAAAAATTTTAAAAAATTGTTTCACTGTGTGTGAAAAATTCAATTAATTAATTAAGAATTCTGTTCCGCAATTAACTAAAAGTTTTAAAATATTTCCACCACTCGAAAACAAGAATTACTTAAATTGAAAAATAAAATAAAATTTAATATCTTTAAGCTCCTTTCTAAATAATTAGATAATCTGTAGCTTTATTAAATGTGTCTTCAAATAAAAAGAGCACTATCCCACATATCTGACTTAAGTACGTAATCTCTTCAAAAATATAGCAAAGTCTTAAATGTTCTCCAACGAAGTTCAGTTCCAACCAAAATTAGTAAACTAGTTCTTCACTCCCAATTTAAGATCAAATGAAATGTAAAGTTCAGATATTTTTGCTCCGGTTACTAGCTCAAATCAGTTACCGTATGACTACTGGACTTAATTAATAAGTGACATCTGTGCTGTTACTTAATCTTCCAAAAATCATATTTACTGTCACAAACATTTTTGAGCAATAATAAATCTGTCAAAGACGCTACCAAACACAAATTTATAGGTCCGAAAATTAGGTGGCGTCACATTAATCTGAAGTCACGCTGACGCTACCAACATGGCGTCGTGACGTTGGTGTCGGGTCTTCTCGTAGACAGCGTCCACTAATAAAATTAATTAACACAGCTAGGCGTTGGCCTCTTCTTCAGTTGCCAAGCTAGCCTGTATATTATACTCACTTTATGGTACAAAAACATTGTTCTAATTTATAATGATGCTGGGGATTTCGCCTATAAAATCCCGGCTCTCAAAACCACGTCTCTGGATCGTCAGATCCGTACCCAGAAACCCCTGACTTCCAGCATCTTCGTTATCAAGTCTTATCAATGGAGCTCAGCTACTTCTGGTCCATAACGTCACAAAAATAGCTTACCACCAAATACAATTAAAACTGTAAATAAAAGAAAACATATCGTATTGAAAATAAAAATAATAAATACTGAGATATGAAAAACTCTGAGAAATCTATGAGTCATATACTTAAATTAAGCCGCTAAAATGCTCAGAATAATATTCTGGCTTACCATAGAGTAACCTGCATTAACATACAAACATTGAAAACGAATGGTGGGTTCTGACATAAATTGCAGATTTAAAAAACATAAAATCAAATATTTGTTTAAATTGGAATATTTCTGCAACTTCCCAAAGTGTTTAAACACACGCAAAAACATGTAGGCGTCATACAGTACAAAACAACACACGTGTTAATTTGCATACTAGCTGTGTGACATGTAAATGAGCGTTTATGGATCTGTCATAGTGTTGAGCCAACACTTTTTTTTTAATTTCTTCCACGGCTATGGGGTTAATATCAAAAGATAGTTATAGGACCTAATCGATGCTTCTACAAAAATACAGTAAATAATGAATAAAATGTTGTCAACCAACGTGAACTTAACCTATATTATTTTCAGATACGTGTACAAATATTATATGTAAAGGCTGTTCACGATAAAGTGAGCACTTTTGCAATGAATCTTCAAAAAAAGCCACTGCCCCCTGCCTGTATATGTTTTAACGGGCGCACTTAGTGACATTCTCCCAGTAAAGTTGGTAACGATGGAGGGAAAGTAGTTCCATATCTTAACGTCGGATATAAAGTGTTAGGTAACAATTTATGATAAATTATATTATATCTTTCCCTTTCTTTTTTTTTTAATTCATCGAAGTGTTAAAATTAGCAGATTTGTAAAATATTTACATTCCTAATAATTTCTCAGTTTTACGTTACCGACGTATGAATAAAGTGATGAAGCCCATTGCAATGTTAATTTTACATAAGGTGGAAGAATATACAACGTGAATACAAGTAGATAGTAAGCAGGGTTTGCGAAGTTGCTCATTTTACGGTGAGCAGCGTTTAAATGTGTTTATGCAAGACGCATTCACGCAATTAGTGGGTTTTTTTTTCACCCAACAGTTTTTACTGCAGCGACGAATGCTCGTAAATAATTGTCCGTAGAGATTCAGGTGGGAATCGGAGAGTGACAATTAATCCAGGGGATGCTACATGCCACGACAACTTCAGGTGAAACCAGCTCCCACTTGCAATCACGCAGATGCAAGTATTCTATTGTATGCGGAGCGACGTAACGTGGTGTATGTAGATGCCGCGGGCTTTGCTGCGCACCAGGCGTTATTCAGGAGAACCTCGCTGTTCCATCGGTGATTAACGACTTCGTACTCGGTCAGTTTCGCAACCGAGAACATGCTGCAGTAGTTACCGCAGCGATCTCCGTGATAAACAGTTTGAGGTGCGTTGTAGCCCGCAAGCCGGTTCACTACCATCGCAACCTGCCCCACCAGTATATCTCCCTGCCTCGGCAAGGAACGGCCATTTATTCACACCTATATACATTCCGTTCTCCACGTGAATTTTTTTTATACTGTCTCGAATATTTATTACGTGCGAGAAGATTTAGTCCATTCGCTACTCACCGAGTCTAATTTGTTACACGCTAAACCTGAAATAGTCAAGATAGCTCCAGATAGTGTAATTAGTGATAAGACTTCCGCTGTTATTTGTCATTGAAGAAGCTGAGTCCCTCTGATTTTAAAGCCAGCTACGCAGAATTCCACTGAATACTACTACTACTATAATACATTGATTGTCGCATTTTAGTTGGGTTTTTTTCGGTGAATAGTAGTTAGCTCACCAACGTCATTTATGACGTTTTTAAAAAAACTTGGTTTTTGGTTGGAAACGGGATATAATTACCAGATATCAGTTATTATGCGATATGTTAACTTTCTCTGGTCTTAAACTGTGTCAGCTTTTTGGATAGTCGGGCATGTCATCATATAACAATTTCTCTTGGCAAATAGATTTGTACGCAACAAATCTAAGTTGTTAAAAAATGAAGTACCAACTGACCTCTCACTTTTCGATAAAGTATTCATAGACTTAAGGTTTTTCTTTACCAAACATGTTAAGTAGGTCACACTATATATTTTTATAAATTGTGAGAGGACTGGAATACACTCACGAAAGGCTAAAAGAATTAAGTTATATTTGCTGGTAGAACTCGGCGAAATGTGTAAATACTTAATATAACTTAGCAAATTTGAGACTGATATCGTATTTGTAAGAGTTATTTTGAGTAGTGAGTAAATATTGGTCGTAGGAACAAAATTATTGTAGCTATGATCTCAACGAGTACAATTACAACGATGGTATTTAAATATATTTTTGTTTCATCTAAATATTTTGAACGTAATAAGTTATATGAAATGAATGTTTAAGAGTGTCCTAACTGCGGTAGTATTTTTTTGCAAATAAAACGTGTCTTCTGCAGTAATGCACTCTGGAACGAAGAGGAGAGAGATATTTCAGTAGATCATCATAAGACATTTTTGGACTGTTACTGTGACAACTTTAATTTGTAAAAATCTATTAAATCATTCCGATGCCAGTACTCAGGCTTCCTTGATTCTTTAACTACTTCATTAAAATAATTGTTAGAGAAAATGTATATATCTTTCTGTTTAAATTTTTTAAGCAATCATTTTATTCTCCATTCTCATCAAATTTAAAATATATAAATTAAGTAACCACTGTACGATTAGCAAAGTATTTTATTTTTATTTCTTTATATAAGGCCAACCTTTATATTTCAAAAATTTTAAATGGGAAACAGAGATGTTAAACTATCTTTATTAAGATTTACAAAAATATTCACTATTCTTTATATAATTATGTAACTACATAACTAAATGTGTTGTGATTGAGTATTCATAGGCAACACATTTTACTCCTTTTCAGGCTTTTGGTTGCTTAATGTCGAAAAATACTTGAAATGGTATTATTTAATTTGTAATTGTAGGATCTGTGAAGTAAGAAGCTTAGCGTTATTTTAAAAGATTCTAATGATATAGATGACTTCAAAAAACACACCTTACCTATTTACACATATAAGTTCTGAAATTTCAGTATTCTTGAAATTTATTATCGGCCATCTTTACATGTAGTAATTTGAAGTTACAAGGCCCAACACTTTCGACCCTGAGAGAAATCAAGTAAGTAAATATTTATTTTCAACAGGCTTGGTCCGAATCATCTATAGTTCATCCAAAGTTACTTCCAACGTTTCTGAAGCATTGCTGCTTCCAGGATATTCCTCCGCCTCATGCAAACAAAGCTTAACTGAGTATAGAAATTACACCACATGGACAACGCACTGCATTCCTGCGTCCTCAGTTCAATAACAGTCGGCTGCATAAGAACAATTTCTTACTCTGCATTACAAACGCACTTTTATCTCCCTGGTTATATACATATTATTTAAATTAATGATTAATTATTAATTTACACAGATTAAATATAGGCGACAGTTCATTTGAACGAAAAATAAGACCCTTTTGTCTAAACACAAGTATAAAACGCCTGTTACACATGACATATTAAGGAAAGAACGAAACGCGTCATATATGGGGTGATTTTTCAAAGGTTTGATTCAGAAAGTGAGAAGAAACTGTGTAAACTTCGTTGGCTGTTGTACTTTGCTTACGTCACGTTTGCATGTTTCCCGCCCACTCAGACCTCGCCAGCTTTACCGACGAACGTCTGTTATTGGCCCGCTATGTTGGAGGGCGTGACCAGCTTCACGTGCGCATAGTCGTACTCGTGGCTAGTTCTTACAAGATTATCGTGTTCATGGACGAATTTTACCCCTGGATGGGTTTATTCGGCTGAAAGATAGTTTTTGAAGGAGAGTTATCTTCTCTTATGCTCATTGTTTATCAATCTCAAGTTTAATTAAAGAGGTAGGTGCGTGACTTATAAAAATTCTGGGAATAATAATCCTTTTCGCTCATACCGTATACGGGCTTGTTAAAAGTGTTAAAGAGGCACTGAGCAAAAGTAGAAAATATTTTCTCTCATTTTCACAGCCTAAAGAATTCGACTTGAAAAATCTTTCTTCGCGGGTGACTACGTCGTAAGGAAAAATTCCCCCAAAATTTCATATTAATAGACCCTGCGATTTGGGTAGTGTGTTAATCAAACAGTCTATCAGTGATGAGACGTCATTTTATATAATATAAATATTTACTTATTGTGTTTTTGTCTTGAAGAATCCGTGCACTTTACCGGATGTGGTAAATGCAAACCAAAAAATTTTTGTCAGAAATATAATTTTGAAATTCTTTAACGTAACAGAAAATATATTTTCAAATAGTTCAGTATTGTACTAAAATACTATAACCTGATAATATAAGCATAACGTGTGCAAGCAACAACTATACATTTTTCAGTAGAAAATTAGAGTCCTGTGCTTGCACGACGCAATACCGGTTTACATCATTTAAGAATCATAAATATAAAGTCATGCTTAAAGGCGACATTGATAAATATTTCAAATGCGCCACAGCCGCTTTGCACGTATATTAACTTTCAATTCATTTCTACTATCATTCAGCTGCAAATAATTAATGATAATACTAAGCCTTCAGGAAGGACAGAATAAAGAGGAAGTTTCGAGACGTTACATTGTGGGTGGAGTCTGTGGTAAACCGCAAGCTATCCGGACTACAAGGCCGCATCAGCTTGGTCGTGACAATTTACCGACAAAACGAGGTACAAATACAGCCAATAATATTTCACGTGTTCTGTGACGCTTAGCCTCTATTTCAAGGTTCTCCTTTATTCTTACTGAAATGAATTGTTTATTTTACCAGCTGCCACAGTGGGAATATGGTTTCAATTCGAACAGCATTTCAAAAGATTAGTTCGAATATTTTGCGACTTAAATACAGCTAAGGGAAGTCAACTAAAAGATGTTCGACTTGCATTTGTTACAACAACCCGTTATCAACATTAATTTTAGAACCCACCGTAAATTCATTTAAATGACGAATAGTAATATTTGTATATTTTCATTTAATGATATACCTAAATACCTTTTTTACACACATATTTAAGTTAGTAATTGCTATCATTTCTAACGCCTAATGAGATAACTCATTCAAATGACAGGTTCCAAACCGTAACTTATAATATGCAACTACATAGAAGAAAAATAACGAGAGTAGATGTACATTGCGGATACGAGCGCAACTCACTAAGTTAGATCAAATTCAAGCAAATTAAAGCCAAAATCTAGCAAATCTCTCTTTGCCTGTAAAATCTTTCAAACTGTAACTCTAAATAGAGAAAATTTAAGGCCAAAATCAAACATGTTTCATGCTCGTTGAGAAGGGTTGTTTTATGCCTAATCTGCAAGCTAAATCATCTTATCTTGATAAAATTTCAGCACCAATTTTTTTCCCTTCCTCTTGATTAATTTTTTCTTTATAAATCATAATTGAATCTCTCCTCAATAAGTTGAAAAATTCGCTTGAATTCACTAAACTACAAGATCTAGAAAAATAAATAAATTGTTTACTGCTATGGATTTTGAAATTTATGAATCTAATTTTCATAAAAAAAATAATTGTATTCTAGATGGCCAGTTTAAAATTTCATTAACAGAGCGTTATGTGAAAATATTATATACAAATGGCTTGAAACTAATAAATGAGAAGGAGGTTTATATAGCATACATACAGGCTTAAAAGGAATGACAAATGGAAGATGTATACATGATCTGGAGTTCTCTTAAGATTTTTCATCTAATTTTGGTTTTTTTTTTTTTTTTTTTTTTTTTTTTTAACTAATTGATTTGGCTTGCAAATTTAGAGTACATTTGGCTTATTTTGACTGGAAAAAGACCCTGCTCAGGGCCGAGGCCGAGATATTGTAGCTTTGCATCGAAAAATGTTTCCACTAACAAGGTAACAAGGTTAGATGGTCAACAACAGAGAGAGAATTAGAAACCATGAAATAATTTTGTACGTATCTTAGACAATATTTGTATGGTACGAAATTTATAATTGAAACTGATATAGCTAGTTTGTGATACTTAAAGGGTATGGATGAACATAATCTAAGAATTCAGAAAATCGCAGTTTCACTAGTAGAATTTGTTTTTAATGCAAAAATATTATAAGCGAAGCTGAATGTACTATTAGATGTCTTAAACAGATTTTCGACAACCATAGATAATAGCATAGACCATAAAATTTGTAAGGTAAAGAACCCCGTCCATAATTCACAAAGTATGTATATTGCTTTAGCAGAAAATATTTTTCAAAATAAGTAAAAGTAACCAGAAGTAATACAAAGTATTACTAAATAAATAAAATAACAATATAGTGAATTCAAAAAGACGCTTTAAGGGGTGTCTCATTCTTTAGATCCAGCTACAAACAAAGTTTTTAGTAGACTTTCAAGACAACTTGGTTAAACCAATTTTGAAGGCTGCAGCAGAATTATTTGGGGTCAATATTAAATAGATTCAGGAAGGTCTGAAAGACAAAATTAAATACAGTGTGCTAGACACAGTAATCAGTGCACTAATAATATTGAATACTAGGTCAAATAAAACATTTTTCATGCCAGTATATAAGCATGAACCAGAATATATAAACTTTGAAAGTGATAGGGATATACACTATCGACCAAAAAGTAATTTGGCACCTGTCCACAATGTTTGCTCGATGGTTGTCACCCTTTATAATCTCGTAGGGCCACCTCTTGCGGCTATAACAGCAGCCACCCTGCCTGGCATGTTCTCTACGACTGTTTGCAGGACATCCACAG
Organism: Dryococelus australis; assembly: GCA_029891345.1. NCBI lineage: Eukaryota > Metazoa > Arthropoda > Insecta > Phasmatodea > Phasmatidae > Dryococelus > Dryococelus australis. The sequence goes on along the minus strand of CM057002.1, from coordinate 89,112,447 downwards.
GGATTCGTCGGCATTCCTCTTGCAAACATTCCATGAGTTGAGCGATGAATTTTGGCCACACCTGACAAGCTGTCAACCGGCGATACGATTCGTCCCAAAGATGTTCTACGGCGTTGAAGTCGGGGCTCTGGGTGGGTCAGTCCAATCGGCGAACATTGTTGTCTGTAGTTGCCCTTGAAACATGGCACCTGGCATTGTCATCCTGGAAGTAACACACCACAATGTTGGGTGCATTTCACTATCCAGAATGTTACAATAGGCCTGTGTGTTAATGCTACTACGAACAAACACCAGCGACCCTACGCCGAAGGCCGTGAAACAGCCCCACACCATCACTCCACCACCACCGAATTTCCTAGTTGGCACTATACACTCCGGCAGAAAGCGTTCTCCGGGTAGACGCCACATCCAAACATGTCCATTGGTCCAGAATAATGTAAACCTCGACTCATCACTCCACAGAACCGATTTCCACTGCTCCAGTGTCCAGTTGCGATGGTCCAAACAATGGAAACCGATACTCCTGTTGCTGCATGAAACTCCTGTTGGATGGTAGCCATGGGTCGTGCCCTATTTTTGACAATTTCATGTTTCAGGGTTCTGCATTTTCTGTCAGTCAAGATTTGAGGTCGCCCAGAACATGCATCATTGGAACAATGCCCATCGACCTTCCACTTAGACAGGACGAATGCGACCGTTGATTTGGACCTGTTTACCATCCATGCAATCGCCCGGCTAGACAGCCCTCTCAGATGGCAGCCTACAATCACGCCCTTATGGAAGTCCAATAGCTCTGTACCTCGAGACATCTCCTTGTCAACTGGTTATACACCGGCCTGCTGTGTATGGCGGCCACACAAGTCAACTGACGTACTGAACTACCTATTTTCATGGGTGCCCAATTACTTTTTGGTCGATAGTGTATTTATATGCCCTATTACACAAATAGTTGCATACTCTCTATTTCAGGGAGAATATGAAAAATATGAATATATACAAAAGAACAAAACAGATTTAGTGGAGCCAGACCAAACAGACCCAAAATATCTTCAAATGGCTAGGTAATATTGTGTTGCCAAAAATGGAGAAATATACATAAATATACACATACCGTCAGGGGAAAAACATCAAACATTCGCAAACAGTCGCGGAGTATGTAATAAATTGCGAAATTTTTCAAAGAAATAAAAGTATCAATTAAAAACCGATTGACAGCTATAGCCAATTCAGCCATCTCCATTACTAAAAGCATGGGCCTTGGATGCTAAGGGTTCCATTAAAATAAAAACCGGGAAATAGGTTTTTTTTAGTTACGATGGAACTTACAAGCATATTTGTAGTTCCCGAAGCGGTTAAAAGCACAGATACAACATGTGCCAACTTTATCAAAAATGTAATTTTAAGATATCGTTACACGGAACAGATACTCACTGATCGCGGCACATCATTTAACAATGAACTAATGGCTATACTGTTAGAACAATTCCAAATAAAGAATCTAAAACTACCTCGTATAACCCGAGCTGTAATGGGCTAGTGGAGAGTATGGATAAGGTAACTAGACAACAATTAATGGAATATGTGCATGACAAACCAGAAAATTGGGAAAAATAGCCACTACCTGAATTTTACATTTTAAATTATAACACTATGGTAAACACAATCACTAAATATAATCAATTTCATCTACTACATGGCATATAGACAATGCAACCAATACATGTCACATTGCTCAATTTCAGAAGGAAAGTGACCAAGCAAAGCTCAATCTAGTGCAAAATCAACAGATCCATAAATGTAATTCTCATAAGAAACATGATGTAAATACAATTAATATCGGTGATTATGTCTAAATGGAAAATCATTCACAGAATGAGAGTTTGGTATACATTTCGCGAAAACAAACCAACAGACACACGAAACAGTACCACCAGGAATATTAAGAGTAAACTGACTCTGCTAGACCCATATTTAACATGTAAATTTGTTGTGTATTTCAGGTACTAGCAAGCACAATGAAACATGCGGCAGCCACAGAGGAAGTACCGGACACATTCTGGGATGTACTAGAAACAGCTGGATTCAAGTTTTATTCATTCGGATTATGCAAATGTCGGCAATATTAACGACAAAAACTAACAAATAAGTTTGTAAGATCTGTTATGCACATCTCACCAGTAATCCCATGGCAGTATGTAAGCAGTTTTCCAGATCCAGTGCAAGGTGAAGAAATATTCCAGGAGGCGGCAATACTTTTGTGTGTCGAAAGGCACAGCACACAGTAAAAAGATTCCTTGAACTAAATGAAATGGCTCTGGATAGAAAATCATAAAACAGTGCAAACGCGAAAAGTATCAACAGGTCACCAAGAAGAGGATTTTTTTTTTTTTTTTTTTTTATCATATTTGTTTTCTAGAAGAAGAAATAAATTTATGTATACTTCTCAGTCATTTCAGTTTCAACACAAGGCTATCGTTTTTTATTTTACAAATATATGTCTTGCAGATTTTTCAAGAAAACTCTTTGTAGTTTTACAAAGGACTTTGTTGGCAACTGGGTTTCCAAAAATTTTTCTTGCAAAAGTAAAGAATTATTTTAGAATATACTATATTTGAATATATAAAGTCTGTTTCTAAACTATTTCGTGTAGTAATATGGTATTTATGAGTAGTGAATAATAGGTAGTCTATAATTCTGCATTAAGTACGTACTTTAATACAGTCGAAACAAGGCTTTGCTTTATCTTTCCTTATGTGTTATTCGTCCAATGTAAATTACGCACATGCTTGATATCAGCCTATAGGTTACACATAAATAAATTCGTGTGACCGGAATTCATTTTGTGAAGTCGTAGAGCGAAATAGTGTTTTCTTAATAAATTAATTAATTATAATTAGGAGCATTTGATGTTTGCTGAAGTGTATAGAAAAATGAAGGATTACCATATTTTTGAAAAGTTTACTATAAAAATGTCTTATATTTCGTCATATTATAGGCAGTTTAATCTGTTTGTTGAAGAAGTGTTTGTATATTTTGTTAATCCAGTAAAAATTAATTTAATTATAAATCGATATATATAGTTAAATAGTTTTTTTATTTGGTCGTATCCATCAATGTAGAGTAGGCCATTACTCACTTAAAAGCCCGCTCAGGATCAGGAAAATTACACAGACAGTACTTACTGTGCCTGGATCATTATTCATTAAACAGCTAAAAAGGGAAAGTGTTAATAGAAAGTCTTTAATATTTAATAGTGTTGGAATTAGGATGAATAATTGTGTAAAATTTAATTGAAGACGCAATTTTTGACAAGTTTTGTATGACTTTACAGGTAAACACAGAGCACAATTCTACGTTATGTCATTAAGTGGTCAACCTTTCATTCTTGAGAAAAAACTTTGACGTTTTATCCTCCATCGTCACCGCGGGAAAAATTTTTAATTTCCATTCGGAAGCGAACGAAATGCGCACACATTTCTATCATATCATAATAACACAGGAGAGTTGGATTAGGCTTGCTGTGAGGCACGCTCTTTAGTTGCCAACACATGATGAAGTATAGATTGAGAGTAGACTATTAAGTGAAATGGAGGGTTGCGAAATAACAGCCTTGCGGAATGAGGTAACACGACGTTTTTTAAAAATTATTAAAGCAGTATTTTACCGAAAAACTTAAATTCGTCTAAAAGTAGATTTTTTTTTAATGTCGAGAAAATAGAATATATAGTATAACTTAACCACATAAATATTTCAGTTTGTACTGTCTTAGCTACAAATTGTGTAATATATGAAATGTTTCCAGAAAAATTGTATTCATTTGATTTTTATAATATTTTCTTTAATTACTTGATTAATCAATTGTACACTACAGCAGAACACAATCAGTCATTGTATTGAACATACTGTGCTTATGAAAATGTATTAAATAGATAATTTTTTAAAAATATTTTCATTTACATAGTAAAACTGTTTAATCTGGTTTGACAGATGGAATTAGTGTTGAGTATCGATTAAATACCTGTTAACATACTTGTAGCTCTGTAAGTGAGACACAAAAACTGTTTCCAAAGCCCCGCACCCAGTGAACGAACGAGTTCGCTTACATCGAAGGAAGCTCCACTTCGGTTCTGTAAACTTGTACATTCTGTACATTAAATTTCCAGTACTTCGCATACACCAGTCTCCTGCATGCTGCCGACTCCAAATGGTACTCACTCAGCAACTTTCTTCCATGTCCACGGTGCTTACACGATATTCACCCCCGCCCACATCTTCTACTGTAGGCCGCACCACTAAAGTTTTAGACCTAAAATTTGTATCACAGATGACACTCATGACCATAATAAAGTACATGGTATACATTATGCCCCAAGTCTTTTTATAAGCATAGTTGGTCACTATTTGTGAACCATTTGAGTAAGGCTCTTGAAATTCAGTTAATAGGCATTATTTACGACCAGGATATAAGTACGATGTGATAAGCCCTGCAGACTTTTATAAGTATAGCAGACCCTAATTTACAAACCATTTGAGATAGGTACCTGAAATTCAGAACCCTGACATCATTTGAGACCATGAATATACAGATATAATGTGATAAGCTCTACAGACTTTATAATCATAGTTGACGATGATTGTCTAACCATTCAAGTTAGGCATCTGAAATTCAATATTTTAGCATCATTTCTGATCCAGAGATTATATGTACAACATATTAAGTCCTAAACTTATTTATAAGCATACTTACTCATAATTTTCGAACCATTTGGGTTAATCTCACGAACTCTGGTATATAAAAAAATTACAACCCCACGAACAAAAGTTTGATCCATTTTGCCTTGCGACATTTTATAGGCTTAGTTGTCCATAATTTACTAACCATAAAGGATGTGTCCTTGAAACACAGTATGGAGACATAATGTATGATCACAAGAATTCCCATGTGTCACATTATGCAATAAGCTTTCCTATAAGCATAGTTGCTCAACATTAACAATCCATTAGAGTTGTAGCCACCAAATTCATTTCAAATGTAACATTGCCAACCTCGAAAAGGTTATATGATACCTTACTACTTAATTATTTTCAACCATACTTACCAACAATTTTTATTGCTTACAGCTATAACTGTTAAATACAAACCATAGGTAAAACTCACAACCTCAAACACCCTTACATAATGTATCAGTCTGTTAGCCCTTTTAGAACCATAGTTGATGGTAGTTTCGAAACAATTATTTAAAGAACAACCAAATTTAGTCCACAGTTAATACACCCAATACTAAACAAGGCAACTTTGTCATGTTAGTTGCTAACCCATTTCATAATAATAGTTCCCACTATTATCAAAGATATATTATACAGAGTCCTTAAATAAAAAAGTAGATAACCGCACAATAATTGAGGTGGTGTGGTATGCCCTAAGCTTTTGCATAAACTTAGCAAATATAATTTGCAAACCATTTGATATAACACCAAAATCAGAATTTTTGTTTATACCCCTTTCCTACAAGTCCAGTTAAACTAATACAATCATTTATGCTCCAAGACATTCTATACACAAAGTCGACTGCCATTTTGCAACAATAAGTCACAAAAACTGTTAAATTCTGATAAGAAGTAATACTGCTGACCTTATAAAATTCATCCATCATCATAGCTTAAGCACACATCAGACATACCAAGCAAACTCAACCACCGAAAATAACATAAATCCATACTGATAGAATATCTGCCATATTTATACCATCTATCAAAACAAGGTTACCAACCATCACTTGTCAAATATGCTAAATACCATACCAACTGCAAATATCCTATGGTGATTCTATTCTGCCACATCAATTTTAGACATGTTAAAAGCCACTTGTACCATTGAAAAGCATTCAAAACAAATTTTTCTCATGGAGGTACTCAATGAAAATGATTGCATGCTGTTGCAGTGGTCAGAAAATTTCATCAGGTACCTATTGGAAGCTTAAACCACTTGCAGCGCTCGATAAAGAAACTAATGTTACATACCTTCCCAAAGAATTCCTTCTTGTGTATGCACAGTACGAAATATGATCTATTTGCTAATACCTAATTTTTCATCTGCAACAGGGCATGCACTGCAGTTAGTTCTGACCATAACAACAGCAAGCTATTGTTTTCATTGTGTACACTCTGCGAGCGAAATATGTTTTCGGTGGTATTCACTGGCGTATGCTGCTTTCAATAGGACTAAACTGTGAGAGGCAGAATATAAGCAAAATAAGACATTTGCAGTTGGTATCGTATTTAGTATATTTTTTACTAGTGTTGGTCGGTAACATTGTTACTTTAGATGGTAGAATGGCAGGTATGCTTTTTGTATGTTTGATTTGTTATGCTCAGTTGTGGTTGCTTAGTATTTCTTATGTAAGCTTGAGCTATGATGACAGATGGTTTTTATAAGGTCAGCAGTATTACTTGTGATCTGAATTTAATTGTTTATGCCTAATGGTTGCAAAATAGAAGTAGACTCTTTGTGTAGAAGGTCTTGTAGCATTATCTATTATATTAGTTTCACCAGACTTGAAGAAGTAAAGTGTAACATACATTCTGGTTTTGATGTTACATAAAATGGTTCACGAATTATGTTGGCTATGCTTATAAATAAGCTTGTAGTATGATGTGGCAACTTGATCAGGGCAGGGTAATTTACATTCTGTATTTAAGAGCTCTATACAATTCGTATTTGAAAATGGTGGAAACTGTTATTATGAAATGGATTAGCAACTAACATGTCGAAAGTGCCTTGTTTTGTATTTGGTATATTAACTGTGGAATAAATTTGATAGCTATTTAACAGATTGATTTGACTTTACCATTAATTTTGCTCATAAAATTGCCAATGGACTGATAAATTATGCAAGCCTTTTGGGGCCGTGAGATTTACCTATGGTTTGTATTTAGCTTTTGTAACTGTAACAGATCGGAAATTGTGTGTAAGTTTGCTTATAAAAAAGCTTAAGATGTAAGGTATAGTATCGCATTTTGGGGTTGACATGAATTTGGTGGCTTAATATAATGGATTGTTAATGGTGAGTAAATATGCTTATAGGAGGGCTTATAGCATAATGTGACACATAGGCATTCTGGTGGTCATATATTATGTCTTCATACTGGATGTCAAGAACATATACCTAATGGTTTGTAAATTGCATATAACTGTGCCTATAAAATATCACATTGCATAATATGTCAAACTTTTGTTCTTGGGGTTGTAAATAATGCCTATTTACCAGAGTTCATGATGGTTCGAAAATTACTAGCAACAATGCTTATAAAATTATGTAGGGCTTATTACACAGTATATTTATACTTGTAGGCTTAAATTATGTCAGTGTACTGAATTTCAAGCACCTAGCCCAATTTGTTTGTAAGATGTGGTTAACTATGCTTATAAAAGGCTGTATGGCATATCGCATTGTATTTATATTCTCGTGGTCATAAATTATTTATTTGTTCTGAATTTCTAAAGGCCTTCCTCAAATGGTTTGCAAATAGTTACCAACTATGCTTGTAAAAGACTGTAGGGCTTTTCGCATCATACCTATATTCTTGTGGTCATAACTAATATCTATGCACTGAATATCAAGGGCATAGTTCAAATGGCTCATAAATAGTCGCCTAGTATGCCTATAAAAAGATTTGGGACATACATGTAGTATGTACATTACCATGGTCATGAGTGTCATATCTGTGATACAAATGTTCTGTCCAAAGCTTTAGTGGTTGGCTGTACAGTAATGGTTGTGAGCGGGTGGGGGGGGGGGGGGGTTTAAATGTCGAGTAGGCACAGGGGTATGGAAGAAATTACCTGAGGCTGTAGTATTTGGAGCCAGCGGCATGTAGGAGGTTGGCATACGGGAAGTACTGGAAATTCCAGTCACAAAATTTACAAGTAAACAGAAGTGAAAAGACATTTTCTTCGATGTAAGTGAACATGTTTTTTTACTGGGTGCAAGGCTCGGAGAATAGTGATTGTCTCATTGGCCGAGCTGCAAATATGTTACCAGGTACTGAATGGCGAACAAACACAAAGCTCATTGGTCATACACATGGCTTCCAGTTTTACTATGTAAATGTTAATATTTTAATAAAACTATACATTTAATACATTTTTAAAAGTACAGTTAAATCATTTTAATGATTGATTATTATAAAGTTTATGAAAATGTTTTGAACTAATAAATTTTGTAGCAAATATAGTACAAAATAAAGAATTTAAGGGGGTAGGGTATACTATAAATTCTATTTTCTTGTTAATGTAAAATAAAAAGAATATCTATTATCATATGGATTTAATTTTTTCAATAAAATGTTGTTTATTAATCTTTTATGCAAGGTATTAAAAAAATTGGATAGTAAATTTGGGTTAGTGGCATTGAACATAAGATGTTACTGGTAATGAAAAGTAGAACTTTCTTAAGTCAATTAATTTTTTTAATGAGAATTTTAATTAAATAATATTTTAAAAGCACAGTATTTAATAATCGAATATATTATTGTGACACAATTTATTGTACGTTCGATTTTACTGGTAATAAAATAAATAAATGTGTGGAAATAAACAATAATAAATGATAATAGAGGCGAATATCAGATGTATAGCAAATAACACCTCGGCCTTAAATACAGGGTGAATAAATGAATAAACGTGCTATCAACACCTAGCAGTGGACATCAGAAACAAAGATGGCTGTCTTCACTTGCGCCATATAGCAGTCGACTTCGGAAACAGATTAGGCGGCCTTCACTAGCACCACCTGGCAGTGTACATTGGGAAGAAAGATGCTGGATGAAAAATAAATGACAAGCAGAAATACACTAGATGGTAGGTGGAGCATAGACACCAGTGACGCACTCTAACAGACGACACTAAAAACGAAAACCAAATCCTAGATGGTGGACAAAGGTAATATATAAAATGGCGATCACCCGAGTGGAATGACAGAGTTTGAGAAAGAAGAGTGCACGGAGACCAATGAGCCCTTCCCAAAGGAAGTTACCAGAGAGCAAGGTACTCTGGTACCCTCTCTAAGCTCCCTGCCTCAGAATCGGCATAATCATACTACTCGCGTGATTGGCTTGGCCACTCTTACTAGATACGCGATGTTTGTTGAACGACTCTCTCTCTCTCTCTCTCTCTCTATATATATATATATATATATATCCCTACAAAAACAAGTATATTGTTGGCAGAAACATACCTTTCTCTCAGTGTGAGGAGGAAGTTGCACTGATCTCTATTCTCTAATAATTAGACCAGTCTTATGTTTGTTACTTTCAAACAATTTTATCACAATTTCCCCCGTCGATCACTGCAAGTGAAACATTGGATCTTAACAATACAGATATTTACGACACATGCAGAAGCATTTATGTATATTTTATAATAAAAAATGATGTCCACAGTAATATATTGATGAAATTGAACATTAGTTTTACACATTCGACAGTAACGTGATATCGTATGCGCTCCAATTTTCTTGCAGTGTATACAGAATATCGTATTGGTAACTAGTTACCAAATAACTACTTGTAAAAATTCAAAGATGGCGTCATTCACAGTGCAGGCAGGCAATGATTCACGTTTGTAAGTGTGCGCGGTGCACAGGCTAAATTATGATAAACTTGTAAACTAAAATCTACACACCTTTGGAAGCTAGTGCTGAAAAGTTAGGACTCGGCAATCCGGAGGTAACAAATTTTGTAAAATTTGTGAGAAAATATTTTACTAGAATGATGAATTATTTTACAAAGATATCTTACGCGGTACAGAAATGTATCAATTGACGGCGCAACAAATAGCTTGACTGTAGCAAAATATAAGTATCCAAAGTTGGCAGACCTTGCTGCCAGGGATTGCTCTTTCTTAGCTTCCCTAGACCGCGCCAGCTGCCAGAAAGATGCGACCTTGAACGAGCGTGTGTCGTACGTGACTGAGGGAGATGTGAACGAACGAGAGACTAAGAGTACTCACCGACTACGGCGAGGTGCATGGAGATGCCGATAGGTGGCGTGGTGCTGACTTGGCACTCGTACACTCCAGAGTCGTGTCGCTGCGGGTAACGGATGTGCAACACCCACTCCTCAGTTTGCGGCGAGTGCACCGTCTGGAAGCGCTGGTCGCTTGTGTACGTGTATCGACCCACAGTCAGCAGGTGGATATCGCGGTGCCGGATCCACGACACCTGCGCACACAATACACGCGCTCTACTCCACCCACACAAACATTTCATAGCTTCACACAAACGTGGGCCCGCTGTGGTGTACTCGTCTCACACCTAGGCGACCGGGCTCCACTCCTTGCGAGCTCGCATGTGTAATCGTGCCGCACGATGCCGCTGGTCGGCGGGTTTTCTCGGGGATCTCCCATTTTCCCCGCCCTTTCATTACTGTGTTCCTACAGACTCACCTCGCCTCGCCCTCATAGGCTCTAAAGACCAGATGTCAAGAAACGCCCAAATCTCTTTACTCACTCAATCACTCACTCAAAATTTAAATAACAGTCGGGAATTATCAATTTAAATTTTTAGGTGTCTAATTTTAAATTTATGCCTATTAAAACCACAATTAAGTGACGTTTATCAATGCTGTCGGGTTACTATCATGTCAAACGAAGAAACAAAAGAGGGATCTTTGTAGAACACAAAATTCGTTAGATATTAACGTTTAATATAGTACCTGACATATTCTGGAAGAAAAAAAAAAAAAAAAAAGTAATTGTTACTGATGTTTAATTTTCTGTGACATCACAATACTGCAAAGGAAAAACAAACGTGACAAGCGTCCAAATTAATTTTAGGCTAATGACACTCTGATAGGCTGAGAGGACTGATTTTCATTAGAAAAATTCATCAATGTTGATATCTCTATTTTGGCTGGCAATGAATAACTTGGAGAATAGTTTCTCGTCTGTATTCAGAAATTGTCAGATTGTTTAGGTTGTGACGAGTGAGTAGTCACAACCTTTAGTTAGATTTAAGTTAGTAATTTCATAGTGTTTTTGTATGGTTGCTTAGTGCTGTAGAAAACCAGCTGAGCGCGCGCGCGTCGCCAGCGCTGCCACTCGTGGTAGCGGCCGCACGGGGCGGAGAGAGTCGTGTAATCGTAGCAGACGAGGTAACATGTGCGAAGTTGTAACACACCCAGCTCTGATATAGCGTTGCCTAGTCAGCCTCAATATGAGCTTGGGTTATTAGTCTTGCGTTCAACATTGTATGCAACGTGATTGTCATCAAATTTGTGGGAATAATTGTGGAAATTAGTCTGCCTGCCCGTTCTAAATGCTCACGTCTTGTGTGTTGAGCTTGGTGGGAAAAAACGCTGCCGAACTTCTGTGGAGCCCTATTTTTTTGCTGTAGATCATCGCCACGAAATTCGCCTGGGAGCTGCCTGCCCGACCAGAGGGGAGTTTCGCCTTTGCATTTCCTGGACGGCGGTTTGCAGTTCGTAAATGTCCGCGAGCTGCGGACGCTTGTGTGGAGACGCGCTAGGTCTACAAAATTCTCAGGGTCCTCAGATTTGAAGGTACTGTCCAGCTGTTCTTTCATGTGGGGGTAAGTTACGCTCGATGCCCGTTACTACTTGGATAATGTTGGCGATATTGCCGTTCAGCTGGCGTTTGTTGTAGCGAAAAACTGTTCGTAGAAATTAAAATATACAGAAAATTTGGCACATAACTTTGCTTTAACTAAATGAAATTCCTAGCCACAGGTGTAGAGGGAAGGGAAAATTTATTTATTGTGATAGTAAAACACCGTAGCTACGAGTGAGGTCGCTTTGAGCCTCCCCAGTCGCCTCATGTTTGGGGGTTTCAAAGCTTCTTCACTCTCTGCTATTATGTGCAGAAGTATTGTTCGCTTGGTGGTTGTGTTGCAACATCATCATGACGTTCTGGATTTACCGTCTCGACAAAGCTTCGCTGCTCGCGAACTTGGCGGTCGCGAATGTCCTGGTGGAGGAGACTGAAGGAAGCGATGCGTTGCGAAAGAAAATGGTCGTGTTGACAGACAGGTGAAGCGCGTGGACAAAGCGGCGCATCACAGACATATCAGATGCAGCAACTAATTATTTGGCAGGTTGTGAAAATTCGTTTGCTATTTCTTCCCTGAGTACGGTAAATATGTTACGTGACTGAACCTGAATGCATCTTGCAGTTTTGCATGCTCGTCGATAAATTACGTGAAATGAAAACCTTTAAATCAGACGTGCATGTGATACAATATTTAACAGGAAAATGTATGGGTTTGGTATTGCAAATATTTTTAACGAGTATTGCAGATGGGAAGAGTGGCAGAGTGTTAAAGTTAGAATTTGGGACTATTTATGCCCTCGTAGGGCTAAAGCTGACTTACTCAAAACACATGTATACCGTTTTCAAAAATCTAATGAGAAAGTGTTAGAATTTTTGCAGTATGTGATAGAGTGTGCAGGCGCCCTGAACGAAAGCATTAAGGAGACAGAAATAGTAAAAGTAATAATGGAAAATGTTTCTCCCAAAGTCAGAAAGTGTAGGGAGAGATACGACGATTACGTTAATGAGTAAATGGGTGCTTGCGGTTGAAAATAAAATCTGTACGGTAAAGTCGTACGAGAAGGAAAATGTACAGGAAACGGTAAAATACAATGCAGTATCCTTTACGGGAAGTAGCCGGAAAAGTGGGTATGCAAATTCGTTTGGCGACAGGTGTTGCTGGAAATGCGGGATAGAAGGGTATATAACTCGTCAATGTAAAAGCGGGACAAAAGTGATTACCTGTTTTTTTTTTTTTTCCTTAATAACGGGACATTATGCCAGGGATTGGAAAAAAGGCTCGAAATGCGAATAAGGATAAACAACAGGCCGAGGAAGCAGTGGTATTAGGGAAGTGTGGGAATAGTTATAATATATTGTTTTTGAAAGTGGAAATAAAATACGTAGAGGTTCCCGCCCTGTTAGAGACAGGTGACCAGCTATTTTATAAGTCAAGAGTTTGCCAGTACGTTAGTTAAAAATACCCTTAACTAAAAGGTCAATTATGTACGGGCGATGGCTTCCAGCTGTTTGTGGCAAACGGGAAATATTGTGTTGTTGAAGCAAAATTACGGCTCCATTTTAAAATTGCAGGTTACTCGTGGACGAAGGAGTTTTGGATATTGTATGGCTTAATTAGTTATATGATTTTTGGGCTCTCTTTCCTTGCTGAGACAAAGGCAAAAATAAATTTTCTAACTAATATGTTAAATTTAGGGTTTCAGTCCCAAGCTCCTGGCATTAAGTTAGTATGTGAAAAAGGTAGAACAGCCACCTGTTCTAACCTAGAAAATACAGGGGGTAATTTGAGTGTGGAACAAGGTAGGAAATTGAATGAAACACTTGCTGAATTTTCTGACGTTATTACAAAGCGGTTAGGGTGCTGCGAGTCAATGCCTTATCATACCAAGGTCACTGATGAAGAACCGGTACGAAAGAATCCGTATCAATGTGCTCCACCAAAGATGAAAGTTCTTAAAAAAATTGTGTCGGAATTACTTGAAAAAAACATCGTGCGGCCATCAGTTTCTCCTCACGCTTCTCCGGCTCTTCTGGCATCTAAGAAAAAACCTGGTCAATATAGGTTGGTGGTGGACTATCGATTAATTAATAAAAAAGTACGTGTTGATCCTTTTCCAATGCCAGGTATTGAGACAGTGTTGCAGTATTTTGGGGCAGCCAAAGTGTTCTGCGTAATTGATTTAAATGCAGCTTTCCATCAGTGCACTTTAGCGGAAACTAGTAAAAAAATATACTGCTTTTGTCACCCCATGGGGGCATTTAGAACGGAACCGAGTGCCCTTTGGAGTAAACTTTGGGGGGGGGGGGCTTTGTTTGTCACGTATCCTACATAAAGCCCTGCAGGAATATCATTTCAAGTTTGTAAGATTATTTTTGGATGGCATTTGTATTTTTTCCAATAATGCATTTGGACAATATAAGAGAAGTATTAGGAAATCTCAAAGAGAGCTAGGCTTTACAGTGAACCCCGACAAAGTGTCTTGGGCGAGATCTCAAATTAAATTTTTAAGTTTTATACTGTCTGGGGGAAATTTTGTTATGGACCCGGAAAAAAATCACCCTGATAGTAAATTTTCCGAAAGCACAGAATATTAAGGCGATAATGAGGTTTATGAGTATGTTAAGATACTTTGCACGTTTTATTGATAATTCCGCCTAAATATACAGAAAATTTCGTTCATAACTTTTCTTTAATTAAATGAAATTCCTAGCCACAGGTGTAGGGGGAAGGGAAAGTTTATTTATTGTGATATTAAAACACCGTAGCTATGATTGAGGTCGCTTTGAGCCTCCCCAGTCGCCTCATGTTTGGTGGTTCCAAGGTGTTGCCGTAAATATCTTTGTATCAACTCGTTCAGTAGGCTCAAATATCGTTTTAGACTTGTCAATTAATCTTTCCAAAACAAAAGGCTTGTATGTAAATACTAATGTCATTATTTTTAAGGGTATTTAATACATCTATGCCTTCTTTGCACACAACAGCCATGCTGTCAATAACAATAAGATGTGAATCATCTAAGAGATTATTTCTATATTCATGGAAGCTGTACTTGAGAGAACATATTTCTGCCCTAAATATTTTTTGGAATGATGGAGCCCATCACCTTCTTCAGATTCATTAGGACTTAACTCATTTAGCAGCCGGAATACTTCTGGTCCAGCTAGAGACAATCTATAATATAAAGTAGGGTCTTCTGTCGGGCATATAGCACCCACCCTTTCTTTAATTGTGGCATTGTTCTGCTCATGTGCCTGGTCAACAGGAAGTGCAGAAAATTCTAGGCATGATTTGCCGATTACAAAGTTTCTATTGGTGAATTCCTGATGAATTTCAGGAGCACTGTTACCTAGTTAAGGAAGATTCTTTATGTGAATGGACAGGCAATGTGTGTAATGGATGTGGTTGAATATAAAACCATGACAACATAAGATTCAGAGATGTTTTAAGGTGTTCATATTTGCCTTCCCTTGCAGACCACGCGAAAGAAAGGAGAGTTACCAGTTCAAGTATAAGAAGCCAGAATCGGGAAGTAGGGGATTTATTGGCTTCTTGATAAATCTTAACTTCTTAAGGGATGTTCTGGCGCTCTTCACTGTATGCTTGTTGTAGCAGGATGTGCAAAGCTAAGGCCATTTTTTATGCATAAGTGTAGATTTGGTTACTGATTTCACATTGAGTACATCCTTAGCATCTCCAGCTGTTTAAATTCCTGAATTTTCTACATCTCCTGTTCATCTGCAGTAATTTATTACCTTGATAATATGGCGTCGAAATTCTTACTCTGTACTTAATGATGCAAACATAATAAATGTTTTCTACCCATACTTTTCTGGCCAGTTTCCCCTGTACTGTCTTTGAAAGAGAAAAGAATGGTTGATCCATCCAAAAACAGGACTTTGCCCAAAGTTCAGAAACTCAGTGATTGCCCGCACAGAATCCAGCCCATGGTATATCTTGGAGACTGAATGTGACTCTTCGTCAAAAAGTGGTGGCAAGGAGTTGATGGCTGGCTGTGTAATTCCTTCTTGGTGCTCGACATGGAAGGCTGCCCAAGAGCAGTCTAACCCACTATAGGAAATTCTGTCATGATGTTCGTTCATCTGTTAGAGCCAACCTTCTTCACCACTAAAATCACAACTTAGTTCTGTTGAAATAATCAAGTTGCATGGCATCTAACTTATGCGATTTTGCATTCCTTGTGTTTTCTTGTAATACTAGTGGTTCTCACAATTCCAAAGCTTTCAGATCTTCCGTGCACACATACTAAGGTAGTATACTGTACTAGTGAGAGCTCTTCTCTCACCCTGATTACCTGAGGTTGCCATTTGGAAAAGATACATGCATTTATTGTGAAATGAGCCTTTTGAAGAGGAGCTGTTGTTATTGTCGACATTATCATAAGCGGCAAGAGTAAAAACTCAATTCTCTCAAGTATCCTCGACAGACGATATCATCTTGTTCACTTTGTTTCACAACACATTGGCACAAAGAGAGGTCACGTCCATCACCCTGTGTGACGACACAGAAACTCCTAAACTGTGCAGTCTATCAATAGTTGACTTGTCTCTTGACTTTCTATAAAGCAATATGCTTAGATATATTGGCACTGTTGGTTCGTGTTGATTTTTGTTACTTTCTATGTCTCATTGGGTACGAATTCGTGGTGATTGAATAAAATTAACTATCTAATGTTCAGTGCTGGTTGTGTACCTTTACACTTTTCTGCAATATGTGACCCATGCACAATCATTTGTGTTATAGCCAGAAGCATTGGCGTGACTAATTTGCGTGGCAGTTTTCTTCAAAAGAGCCAGCAAAAGTGTATGTCGATGAAGAAATGTATTTCCTCGGATTCCTTAATAATCGCTCACAGACGATAGAATCTGAGCCCATAATCTCATTCTCTACATAGTTTACAACATTTCTTGTATCTTTTACAATATCGTATTCTTTGAGAGATTTTATTGATATCAGCTACTGTAAATGAGCTTCAATTCTTCCTCTCAACCACTAAGCGTTGCACTCGGATGGAGTCATCACCCTATAGGCCTTGTAGCTAATTTTGTCTTTTATCGAAGAAGGAAGTCATGTTATACGTTTTGAAAACATAATCGCCGTCTTCGTTGACTAATTTATCTTCGATGTACGAAGAAAGTTCTGCAAATGCAATTTCCTCACACTCTGTCATTGTTATTTCGTGAGTGTGTTACATTTATTTGTTTATTGTGGCAACATTTCTTATACATTATTTCTTGCGAAACACAGTATGTAGGCCCTGTTGCCGCCAGTGTTTCAATTGTGGCTGGAGCTCTAATTTTTTCTTTAACATCAATATCCATAACTTTATGCAAACATTAATTTCACAGATTCCCACGCCTACATATATAATAGATATCTGTAAAAGTATTCTGCGGTGGAGCTGCTGATCCCGTCAAGTAGCATATTTCATTTTCACTTTCAGAACAGGTTGACTCGAAAGTGGATTTTGATTCAGTAAATTTCTTCGTCATTGCTTTTTTCTTGAGCACTTGAATACTAATTACATTATTGTACTCTAGGGCGCATGATTTATGCCACATTTCGTCACGAAATAGGAAAGTCTCTTTAGTTTCATGTCATTCATAAAGGCATTTACAGGTGATGATAGCTCATCTGAAAAATTGTTCTTCAGCATTATTGGCCACAGCTTCATGCCCTTTAATTTGCATATTGACATTTTTGTTGCGATCTGGATGCAAAAGAGCATACTTTTTATCTAGTTTACATAAACAACACTTTGCCTTATCTGTTGGATTTGGCTGCATTGATATATGAGGCTCCGGGGATGCCACCTTCATGAGCTTTATTAATCTCTTCATGATGTCTATCTATACACCTAGAAGAAACATAATAAAATTAAGACAGGAAACATGAAACATTCCTGTTTTATCACGCGAATATATATGGAGTATAAAAACCAAATAATATACATAAAGAATAGAAATAATATTGCCGATTGGCCTAACAATTGCTCGATTGCACCACTTACCGTCATGATAGTCGATTAACAACTAACTGCACAGAGAAATACTGTATGTCTAAAGGAAACGAACATGGTTCCAATGTAGTTCCGTGGGCGCTAGTGAGCTTTAGCACAGGGTATTCAAATTTGAAGTGTCCAGTTAAATTAAATAAGACGCACTAGGTCAAAAATTATGAAGCAACACTTTTCACACACATATTACACAGATAAGGTCACAATATACACTATTATACAAATTTATAAAGAAGTTGAAGAGGAAAAAAACACAATTTATTCATGCAAGATCAAAAATGTGTCTTCTAAGTTGTGGATATAACGTAGGAAGATGAGGCGTAGTTAAACCAATTAAATTATCATGTAGATATTTAAAGTTTGCTGTCTACTGTTTTAAACATTTGCTAAATGTTTCCCGCGTGACAAAGTGGTAAGCAAATCACAAGAAAAAAAGGTCACCCTTTCATTGCTTTGAACGCCATTTATTTTAAAGTAGGGGCATTTAGAGATAAAACTAAGATGTTGAAACCTTTAATATTCAACATTAGCATTGGGCAGGTCATATCATAGCTCCAGCATTAAAATGTTCTTATCCGCTGTAAACAGCCGAATTGTAGTATGAAGTAAATAATATCAAAAAAAGGGCCACCATTTTCAACTCTAAAGGGTAATTTTTGTGTCCCCATTTCTAAATTTGCTCCTTTCCGTGTCAGCAAAAACTATGCCAAGTGGCAACCTGTGACTCAAAAGCGCACTATGGTTTTACATACCACATAGACTATTTTGTCTCCAGCTATTATGTAGCAATACACTGCTGAAGAAACAAACATAGGCAATTCTGTCTACAAATTTTCAGCCCAGCCGGTAACATAAGTGACTTTATAGACATAAAGTTTACAGTCTGCATATTTCCATCTGCTAAACGCCTTGTTAAACCATTTTCCGAAGGAAAGGTAGGCTTGTGAAATCACTTTCGTGTCTGTGTGTGTCTATGTCACCCTACAACTTTTGAACCATTGATACGAATTTCATCCAACACGGTGCATAATAGAACTGTATAAGGACATCTGGCACTTATAATTTTCGACAACGACGAATGTTCATTTTAAAAATGGCGGTTGTCCTAAACTTTAAAATATTGTTTAATATCTTTGCAAAATTCAACCGATTTAAACAAAATTAAGTATGTTGACTATTCATTATGTGAACATATAAATTAGAGGAGGATATTGTTGTTGGTACGCCATTTTGGAAGCTAGGACTATGTGAAAAAATAAAAATTTTACATCATGTCTTGGAAACTACTCAAACGAATACCACCAAATTGGTATATAAGTAATACTACAGTAGGTCATGTAAACGTGTGCTATTCGAGTAATTTAAGAATTTATTATTAAAATGGCGGTCAATCAAATATGTGAATTGGCTATACCTACCACAAAATCCGAACAATTTCGACCAAACCTGGTAAGCTGTAAGTTTATATTACAAACATGAAAGTATGCCACTAAATACATTTCTTTTATCCGCCATTTTGTAAATTAGCAAGGCAGTAAACATTAATTTTTTGATATAATATCTCGGGAACAAATCAATCAATTACTGCCGAATTTCGCAAACTAGTAGTACTACGGGAAGTCATGTAAAAGAGTACGTTGTATGTAAGTAAGCCACTTATTTTCACAATGACGATATATAATTAATTTTTATGTTTTTTTGTTATGTCAATAACATCGTTTCACCAGTTTCGACCAAACATTTTCTTATGTAAATATATATTAAAATTATAAAATATGGCAACATATAGAAATTTTTCATCATTTTCTAAGCCAGTGCTAAATTGAAAATAAAGTTTATATATAATATCTCGGGAAGAAATCAACCAATTACTACCAAATTTATCAAATAAAAATTAGTACACGAGACTAGATAAACAGGTATGACGCTATTTTCAAAATTGCGCCCATATAATAATTACAATATAGTATAATATATCTAAGAATCTAAGCAACTTATTTCAGCTGAACTTGGCATTCTGGTTGTATCTGTTATAAAATATGTGTATCCACAGTGTCTCTTTACCGCCATTTTGTAAGATAGCGCCATATTAACGTTTATAGCAATTATGTCATATTAAAGGAAGCAATAAATAGAGTTCCACAAAATTTTGCCACAAGTATTTAATGTTACCATAAGACATGTGTTTTAAGTTACTCATATTCTTGATTTTCATAATAACTCCCCAATAAATATATCAGGATAGTAAACCCTGTCTACCGAAACATTAGACTGATTACAATTGAAGTCGATGCTCCTAATACTATAATTCTAAAGTAGTTGTTCGCATGCCAGCTAACGTCATAAGGAGTTCTCGGTTGCTATCCTGTATAAAGCACGCATGAATTTGTAATTGTCTCACTAGCATTGCGTATGTTTCTGATTTCGTCTCTAATGATACCTTTGTCAGCAAGATGTTAATGTCTACCTACAATCCAGGCTTTAAAAGAACTTCATCAAAACTATTTGCATTCATGTATAGGGAAGCAGTCTCACTAGTTATATCGGTATCTACTTGTTGCTATTGTTTTACTTAAATTAGATCATTTAAATATCATGTTACATTACAGTGGCTACTTTACGCTGTTTCCGCCTACATGCTGGTTCTTTTTTGCTGATATTGTAGATATCACTAATGCGGCTCAATGGGCACCGATGTAACCTTCATTCGACTGATTCATGGTCCATTATATTGTTGATTCACGCTTCTACAGCCGAACACAATGCCTACAATTCATTGGTTGTGACAAGGAAACAAGTGTTGCATCGACTTAAGTTCAGCACGCATCATAAATATACTTCATTTGTAATGCCTGAAACTGTAATTACCGTGGGTATGAATGTGTTTAAATATATACAGATAAAGGCGGGAGTAGTGTACGTATGCCGAAGCTGGCACAATGTATTTGAAATGGAAGCTGTTCGGCTGCAGCTGCGGCTCAGAGCCACCTACTGAGACTTGACTAGGACGAGATCGACTCAGGGGTGCTCGGAAGCCTTCGACTTGGGATTTTTCGGACATACCCGAAGGTCCTTTGCAGCTACGTCCACTAATTATTCAAGTAAATATGTCTGTTTCTGGTAATCATGTTGGTGTGTCAAATCGTAAATCTTTATTTATTATCCTATTTTAAATAATAATTTTCAAAAAAATTATTTATTTACTTTATATTGTCCTAAATTTATACATAGCTTATTGCGGAAACATGCAAAAGTCTCTCATTTAATTACTACATTTACAGTCCTATCTCTTGAAGTCTAATTAATACATGATGCCATAATCTGCAGATTATTCCCTGCCTCGACTGTTTTGTAGGCATAAGTATGCTACTCAGAATTTTTTTAATGTATGTATATGTGATGAATCCAAGCTCATCATATTAGCAACGACTATCTGCACAAGTATGATATAATCATAGATGGATCAGCATATACCAAGATTTCCAAAAGCATAGTTGTCTATGGTTTGCGAACCAATAGGCTCTTGAGACTTAGAATGTACGAGGGCAGCTCGGGTGATAGTCTTATCTTTCGTGCTCTTCTCAGATGTCAATTCTTTCCGCAATCCCAATCCCTCTATCAATCCCAATCCTTTGCAATTAAATCCACATATTTCCATCAATTTTACGCAATCTTTCGAACAACCTCAGTCCTTCGATCAATCCCAATCCTCTGCAACCAGCACCGAATGCTTTGCAATTTTCGTCGATCCTTGTCTATCTTTCTATCTTTCCATCAATCTTTCGAAATCTTTCTATCAATCTGTCGCAATTATCACCAATTAGAACCGCACTCACCGCATGCTCAGCAATCTTCGCTAATGCTCACCAATTTTCCAATATTTCCAGCAATATTTCCATAGTAACATCAATCTGTCAATCTTACCATCAATCTTTCGCAATATTTCCATCAAACTTTCGCAATCTTTCCATCAATATTTCGCAATATTTCCACCACTCTTATGCAATCTCTCCATCAATCTCAGTATTTCCCTTAATCTTCCAGTCATCCCATCAATCTTATGATAAATCCCATTCGCTCGATCGATCCTTGATTCAATCTATAGGTTTATCCCCACCCATATGTTTAGAAATTTGTATATGACGACAAACTCAATGTTTTGTATGCAATCCACTATTCATGTACATATTTTTTGTACTTAAAGTCTTCATTGATATTCTGTATGCAGATCTTTACCTTAATAGCTGAGTGCCCACGGCACAAATTCAAAGTTTTGAGGGTTGAAAGCATACAATCAACAATGTATAAAGTAAAAACAATTATTCCATAATATTAATTTGGTATTAGTTTTTTTATTACAATTTCAGAACGGAGCAGTTCATCACATCAAGCGGTATAAACCTATCCCATTCAGTCCTTTCATTATTGAGGATATCTCATTATATGTGAGAGAAATCTCCACCTTGAAAAGCAACCCAACGTCCGAGTCTGGCATCAAGTTCATTCAGGTCTTCGGGAAATAGGTAACCAGTATTCACAGTGCCTTCTGCCTTCTTCATGTCACATGTTGTAGCAAATGTGGTAGAGGGATGTGTCAATGCCATAGTCTTCAGCTCCGTCACTGTTCTTAATGTTCATCATCAGTGCAGTTTTCGTGATCGTTTTTATCTCTTGTTTAATCCTCAATATCAAGTTTAATTTTCTTTTTAGAAGTCGCATGGATATTATCAGTATTTAGAGCCGAAAACCATTTATTTCGAAGTTCGTTGACTTCATGCGAAAGTCTTGCAAGTGAAAATATCACGCAAACTGACTCTACTGCACTCATTCCGTCTTTATCAACAACTGTCTGATCATTACCGCCTGACGAATCAGTACCCACCGATGAAGGATGGAGTACTGACTATTGAAAGATTGATGAGAATTGGCGTAAATCGCAGAGCGTGCGGAGCTGATTGTCGTGCTAATTGTGGAGGATTGGGATTGATCGAAGGATTGGGGTTGATTGAAAGAATACGAAAGATTGGTGGAAGGATTGTGAGAAATTGATGGAAATATTGAAAGATTGATGGAAAGATTGAAGAGCTGATTGCGGAGGATTGGTATTGATCTAAGAATTAGAATTGCGGAGGAGGATTAATATCTGAGAAGAGCGCGAAAGATAAGACTATCACCCGACCTGCCTTCGTACATTCCAAGTCTCAAGGGCCTATTGGTTCGTAAACCATAGACATATATGCTTTTGAAAATGTTGGTAGACTCTGATCCATACCATGATTATATCATACTTGTGCAGATAGTCGTTACTCATATGATGGGCTTGGATTGGTCACATATACATACATACATTAAAAAATTCTGAGTAGCAAACTTATCCCTACAAAACAGTCGATGCAGAGAATTTTAGGCATCATGTATTAATTAGACTTCTAGAGAGAGGACTGGAAATGTACTACTTGAATGATAGACTTTTGCATGTTTCCGCAATACCCAATGAATAATTTCGGCACGAAATAATAAATAATTAAATAATTTTACAACTAAAAATAATTTTAAAACTCGTATAATAAATACAGATTTACGATTAGACATGCCCTATGCCTATAATAACCAATATGATAACAAGAAACAGACATATTTGCTTGAATAATTAGTGGACATAACTGCTGAGCACCTTCGGGAATGCCCGTAAAATCCGAGCCGAAGACTACCGACCTGGCCCTAGTCGAGTCTCAGTAGGTGGCTCTCAGCCGCAGTCACACACTCTTATTTCAAATACGTTGTGGCAGCTTCGGCATACGTACACTACTGCCAGGGGCTTTTTTTTTCGAAACTCAAATCTGGAAGTGCTTAGTTGAATCCGAACGAACTAAATTAATATATAAACTCGTTATCGGCAACACTAAAGATTCGATCACGTGATGATAGGACCTCCCAGACGCCGCCCGAAACTGAAATAAACTGTACACTACACGGTGGCGCCAATTAATACAACACCCGTCCCATTCCACGACACCACAGAAACAACACGATAAACTGTACACTAAAACGTGGAGCCAATTTATAAAACACCTGTCCCATTCCACGACACCACAGCAACAACACGACAAACTGTACACTACAACGTGGAGCCAATTAATACAACACCTGTCCCATTCCACGACACCACAGCAACAACACGATAAATTGTACACTACAACGTGGAGCCAGTTAATACAACACCTGTCCCATTCCACGACACCACAGCAACAACACGGTAAACTGTACACTACAACGTGAAGCCAATTAATACAACACCCGTCCCATTCCACGACACCACAGCAACAACACGGTAAACTGTACACTACAACGTGAAGCCAATTAATACAACACCTGTCCCATTCCACGACACCACAGCAACAACACGATAAACTGTACACTACAACGTGAAGCCAATTAATACAACACCCGTCCCATTCTACGACACCACAGCAACAACACGGTAAACTGTACACTACAACGTGAAGCCAATTAATACAACACCTGTCCCATTCCACGACACCACAGCAACAACACGATAAATTGTACACTACAACGTGGAGCCAATTAATACAACACCCGTCCCATTCCACCACACCACAGCAACAACACGATAAACTATGATGAAGGCTGTTCACGGTAAAGTGAGCACTTAGAAAATGTAATTTAGAAAAATGTCACCGCCCATACCTGCGTATATTTTAAAGTGCACAGGTGCATGATATGTATCCAATAGTTGACAATAATGGAGGGAAATTAGTTCCATGTCTTGACGTTCAGTTAAAAGTATTACGCAAACAATTATGAATACTGAAATATTTGCTTCTACTTAGCTTTTTTTTTGCACACAAGTATAAGAATAACAAAAATTGTAATAAAAAAGTGATAAGGCCCAGCGCAATGTTAATTTTACATATGGTGGAAAAACAAACAATATGCATACAAGTGGATCATAAGCAGGGCTTTCGAAAGTACTCAGTTTGGTGTGAATAGCCTTTAGTATACATAAATGGCCGGCAGCAGGGGCGTTGTTACACGTTGGGTTTAGCTCTGTTGGTCCGTCCGTTGTTCATGTCATCGAATTGAACGTTTAAGTTCTCAAATCCCGGGGGTGAAATTTTTTTTTGAATGCTCAATAGGTTGGGTTAACGATATCTGTATCTCAATTTTTATAGAATCTATTCTTGCCTAGAATTTGTTCGTATATATGACAATAATGCCAAATTATGTGAGCTGGTTCACATAGGGATCGTGGTTTAACGCCACTCAGACTTACTGAATTTTTATTCAGACAATTTAGGCAATGTAAATTTAAATAAATTTTATAGACATAAATCAAATACGTAAGTCAAATACTGTGGGAATTTTGTATTATACTGGTCTTCGAAATGTAAAAGTGTAAATAGGAAAGGTAGGCTTACAAAAGAATGTGGTGGACCGTGCCAATTTACATACCTATGGACGTATTTTTAACTTCTGCTATACCCACGAAATTACTCAGGCAATACGGCCGACAGTCGTATTTGTGACCAGCTCAGGTCGCATATATTACTTATTGTCAAAATTATGGGGTTTCTGAAACGTAAGTATGTAGTGAATGAAATTTATTTCATGTATAAATAATTTTTAAACACACATTTATTAAAACGATCATAAGACAAGCAACCTGTAACATTGGTGGGAAAGGTCATCATTGAGAAATGGGCTTGGGAGCTGCTTTATCCATGGTCCATAACTGATTTCCTTTAATCTTTATAATTTCACATATTGTGGTAGGCCTTCCCTTCCGACTTGAGTAATATCTCCTGCAGTCTGTCGACTTTTTTGTGAATGGCTAATCTTTAAAAAATTAACTGTATTAAAAATTATTACATTGTTAAACCTAAATGTATTTAAAGCAAATGCGAAAAACTCATTGCAGTATTCACAAATTTTTACCAAATAGTTTTATTTCAACAATAAAGCTTGAAATGTTTTCTTACAATCCATTATAGTATGTTCATGGTAAAGTGAGCACTATTGAGGCCCTAGTTACTTTTTCTTTCGGCCATTGTTTATCCTTTAATGACCATTAAAATAAATACTGCCTTGTAAGAAATTAACCCAGTGTGTATTATATACCACACATGAAAGTAAACGCCTAAGGCTGAAATAAAATTAATTTATTGAATATTATTCAAAATAAGAGCGCTTCCAAAAGTGCTTACTTTACCGTGAATAGCCTATACCAACTTTATTGGGCGCACTCCAGTCAGTGTGCTCGTTAAAGTACGAGCACATAAGAGGCAGTGGCATTTTCAAACGTTCATTTGAAAATCGTTCCATTAAAGGTGAACAGCCTATAATCACACTACATTCATATACCTGTACTTTTATTTGTGCATGTGCGACAGAATGGTAAGAACACAAAAGAGAATGGTGTTGCAACGTGCATACCTGTTCGCTGATTGCGCGCTGTTCCTGTTGGTGGGTCTCCGATCGGGAAATTAAGGGCGCTGAGCCAAGTTTCTAGTCGATGACGCAATTTTGCACGTGCGTAGTATTTGTAATTGTCTCACAACTTCTGCATATATGTTTATGGTTTTATCTCAAATAATATTGCTTTCAACGAAACAAGTCCTACCTACCAACTCAACTTTTAAGAACTTATTTTTAATATTAATTGCAGCCATGTTGAGAAAGGTAAATAATTAGTTATATCAATAATGTTTTGTAATTTAATATTTTCGCTGATTTATTGCTGATGTGCTTGAATAATACATTACATTTTTTATATTTGTGGTAACTTGCGGGGACGATAGTGTGCAGGTATGTTAGGCCGAATAGTGGGACAAATGCTCAAATGCTAGTGGAATGACCTATGTGTGTAGATTAAAGTTGAGTCAAACAACTTTTTGCCTTTTCTGTATGTCGCAAACATTGCTTCACTACAGTCTCAGAAACTGGGAAACCTGTAGTTGCGGAAAGATTAAACGTCTAGAAGTTTTGTTCGTTTTCGTTTTCGTAGTAGAATGATTTGAATTATCACGTGTCTGAGTTGTCTGCCCGCGAACCACCAACCTTCGGTATCAGAGAAAGCAAATTCTGATAAGCAAAGTCTTTTACAAAATGTTTTCTCGCAGAGCTATGCGACCAAAAGCAAAGGAACGTTGGTAGTTTGCACGTGGGATTTTCAAGTCTGGTCTTCGCTGAAATATTTTCGCGAAAAACAGGTACACCTAATTATAACTGCCAAAGTCTGGTGATTTTTAACAATGAAACTGACGTTCGTTCTTACTTATTTTCCCAAAACATTCTTGATTACATACAACACAACGTTACTTAATCCAACGTGAATGTACTGTACTTGCACTAAATCTTCGTTTGACGAAGTATACTAAGACTTGGAAACACGTGTTTGTGTTTACAGCAAGATATCCTCAGATGAAAAAAACGTCTTGACAATTGTAGAGCCAAATATAAATTCAACTCGAAAGTAGGTTAATGCACAGCCTGGAATACGCACTTCGTTTTGATTCCTTTATTGTAAGCGTGTTCTTTCTGACACGCTAGCTACAGTTGTGGTTTTCATCCAATTGTGTCTGAACGAATAATTACCCGACCAACTACCAGTACAGAAACATGCAATGATACACGTTAACAAAACAATGCATGTAATATCGCAAATAAGAGTAATTTAACATGCACTATTTACTGTTGACTGGAAAATACCGCTCATTAATTCACGAGCATTATAAAAATCAAGTGGAGTTTCTTATAATATCCCAGTTTTCTGAGAAAATACAGTAATCAGAAGACAAAGATCCTAGAAGACGTCTTGAGTAAAGCCATATGCTCACTGGTAAAACAGCCAATTAACAAGCAACACATGCTCGAATAAATGAAGGGCTGTGAAGTTTGGTCAGACAGGTCACTCAAGTCAGGAAATTTTCTATTCCTGTAAAGACTTTCATTCTCCACAGAATTTATACTTTTACTTGAAATATTATGTTTTATTTTCGTGCTTCACAGAGAAGAAGCTTGGATCTGTCGGATGACAATCTCAGCTCCATCTGCCGCCACCAGGGTTGTATCTCTGCGATAGGGCATTGATTAAATTTCAATAGAAGCACGACTAATTTCATGTCACCATGCACATTATTCACAAAGAAGTGGTTTCGCTTGCTAAAACCCCACTAATGCCTGTCTTTATCCTTTAACACTATTATATTTTATTCCTCGCGACTCTCTTCTCTACCGGTTTTGCTTTTCCCTTCCATATGACTCTTCCTCTATAGGTGTGCGTCCATCGCTAAAATCGCAAAAATGGCATCCCGCATTAAGCAACCTTGCCGCAGCCACCATGTACTCGTTCATTTTCTATAAACAAACATGACGTTAAGCGAAACCACTTTCTAATTACACTATTGACTTTGCTACGAAGATGGCCAACAAGAAATTGAAGGGGATTACAGTGACACAGTAGGATTTAAGACTACGCCATATATAAGCAGCTAAAGCTATAGCGCTGTGATGCGTTCGAAAGTTTACAGGCTGATAAAGAGATTTAACCCGGGAGTTAATATCTTATCAGTTTAGCACTGTCTTCAGCACTGAGATTGTTTCATTAGCTACTGCCATCATCTAATTTAGTGTCCTGTTCCACTGAGCTAGCAAAGGTTAGGGCTTGAATGTTAAATATTCGCTACAATGGAGTGTCATCCACCCAAAAAACGCAATCTAATATCATTTCAGAAATTTTTTACCCAATAACAATGAACACGCGAAGATCCATTCTCAAGAATAAATAGTTTGGGTGAACATAATTTTGGTTAAACAATTTATATTATAATGACTAACAGGAAACTTCGCACTGAACTCTACAGATATCTTTATATTCTAATCCCAGGTATTTGTTCACTAACTGCCCGTTAACCAAAGAATATACAGGTATATTCTTCCACACGTGGCAAACGGCCTCGTAAGCATTTATACAGTTGAAATATAATTTAAATAAACGAGCGTCGTAGCTTTGTAACTTTTCCTAGTCAAAAGTTATAATTATGCTATGCGGAAGTTATGAGACGCGGCGAAATTAACTCAAAATTGCGCCCAGCTTCCCCCCCCCCCCCCGGGGGGGGGCCAACGTCATCCTCTCGGCATTGTGCGCGATGCTTCACAGTTCTTACTCTACGTAACATATTCTTTGATCCTTTCGCAATCGAGTGGTGTAATTGAATTTTGAATGTAGACGATAGATTCGGAGCTGCAATGCCAAACTGTACACCCCGATTTTGTTATCATCGAATTTTCTGGATTGCCTCCCAATATGATTGAAAATTTAAAAATGTTATTCACGTCAATATGTATACTTATGCATGTGTAGTTTGTTCATGTGCTGCCACCATAGTGAGAATACTTTGAGGATGACCATTAATATAGTTCGAGACGTCATTATTTCTGTACATTTCCTAGCTACAAGTAAAGTCAGTTATAGTTGTGAAAATGTAACAAATAATATGGCAGTTCAAGCAAAATAAGAGATAACATTTTCTTCATTGCGAGACTTGAAAGTATATATGTAACTGTTTCTGTAAAGTTTAATATACATGCGTTTATAGGAATGGTGGGGTGAAAATAGAAATGAATATTCTCTTGTGCACATTTTATTAAATTGTTTCCGAATAATATAATTAGTTTAAATATATACTTATTTTGATTGCCTTTAAGTTGGCATTAGGCTGTTGTATTTAACAAACCTTTTTTCGATATTTTTATGTAGGAATGATGAACTTTATGATGTCACATTCTTCTCTATTTTTGCCTATTGAGATCACTTCCCTGTCTGTGTGTGTGTGTGTGTGTATGTGTGTGGGTTGGAATGTGTGTGTGTGTGCGACCTCTCCCCCCCCCCCCACTTATTTTTGAACTTATTTTCACCAAATTCGGTACACATATAGTACTAAGTAAAAATACCTGACTTTTATAGTTTTCGACGACGCTGGGCACTTACTTTCATAATGGAGGCTATGTTTAATATTGAGGGTGAAATGTCATATCTCCGACACTATCAAACCGATTTTAACCAAATTTTGTATGCTGACAGAGCATGTTGTAAGCATTAAATTGGTAGGTGAATATTGTTGTTAGTCAATCATTTTGGAAGATAGCGCCACATAAAAATATAAAGATTTATGTTATATCTCGAAAACCACTCAACCTATTTTCGTCAGATTTATCACTTAAGAAATACTTTAACAGGCCAGGGTAAAATGAGTAATTAGAATTTGACCATTCACATATTTTCAGAATGGTGGACATACAAATATTTTATTTTTGTTTTGTATTACTAACATACCATCAGACCAATTTCCAACACATTGTAGCCGTTGATAGTATCCATTGCAACTTAACTTACCATCAGACCAATTTCAACCACATTGTATGCGTTGATAGTATCCATTGCAACTTAACTTTCTATGCTGGGAGTATAAAAACAAACTTCAATCGTGTCTACATCGAGCCTCTTTTGCCCTTTATTTTGTAAGGTATTGCACATGAATAAAAATTTGTTGTATCTCGGGAAACCATTGGCCGATTTCCACCAAATATGGCAAACAGGTACTATTGTTGTAGGTAATGTTAACTGATATGATTTGGGTATTTCAGACACATGTTTTTTTTCCAGATGGTGGTCACATAGCGTTTTTAGTTTTGTATGTCATACCTTCGAAACCGTGTAATTAATTCCAATGAAACTTCGTATGAAGGCTGTTTATATTACAAAAATAAAATTTGTTAACAAAATCACTTTTGTCCACTATTTTTTAAAAATAGTATCACTTAACAAAATAAAATTATGTGGTCTCCAAAAAAACAACCAATTCCTACCAAATATGGCTAACAATTAGTACTACAGCAGACTATGTAAACTGATAAATAATTTTGAGAAGGTTAGACACACGTATTTTTAAAA
This sequence comes from Dryococelus australis, assembly GCA_029891345.1. Classification (NCBI taxonomy): domain Eukaryota; kingdom Metazoa; phylum Arthropoda; class Insecta; order Phasmatodea; family Phasmatidae; genus Dryococelus; species Dryococelus australis. The sequence continues at coordinate 89,081,873 of CM057002.1, read as the reverse complement.
TGGCAGCCATTTAAACATTTTCGCTCCTAATTTTTTTATATTTGAAGCTGCAAAACAAAATTTGACTTGCCTTTGTATGCTGACATTGTAAGTTATATCCATCAAAATTGTATATGCAAAGCCTTATTTCTCCACCATTTTGTAAGATAGTTACATATGAAGTAATATAGTTTTTATGCCGTATCTCAGGAAACAATCAATTGAGCTCTCTAAAATTTGGCGAAGAAGTTGTACTATGATAGGCTATATTAATTTATATGTTTTAAGTGTCTAAGTCCCTTATTTTCTGAATGGCGTGGAGTGAATTCCAAGCGAACTTAATTTTACGAGTTTTTCTGAATTAGAATCCCCGGTAAGTCACTCATATATATTAATTGTCTTTGTATTGTTTCTGGTTTCAACTCGAAATATATTACCGTCAATGAGACATCAACACCTACCTACCATCTATGCTTTTAAGAACTCCACTAAAATTTATTTGCACCCACGTAGAGGAAAATAGGTTCATTAGTTATAAGTAACTTACCATTTAATACTTTTATATTATGTGTTTGTCAATTTTACGCCAATAACGGATACCAGGGCATCTGCGTTTATCGTGACATATAATTGTAATTTCTCCCCACTCCCCTCCACCCGTGAACCAGGGCATATAATTGCAGATCTTTTTTACAACGTGAGCAAAGTTTCGCTCGCCTTTACTTAGCGAAGCTCATTTGACTGGAAATGAAAGTTCTTCAGGACTGTTAGTTGGTTCCAATATGTCTCTTTGTACACTTTCCCCACATCATCGAATTCAATGTGACGGTTTATTTTTTCGTAATAAAATGGTGTTGCAGAAACTATATTTGCGTAGTAATTGATTAATTTAATTTCTAGATCTCGTTTCCAAACTAAAATTTATTGCTCTTCAAGAGCTCATCTCTATTCCTTATGCCATTAAATATTAGGTAGTTTAAAACCGGGGTATGATCTATTGTCTTCGAATCAGGAATGTAAATTTTATTTACGTAATAAATTATACATTTTTGGCCTTACGTTTTTTTTTCTCAAAAAAAATACATATTTCGAAGGCGTTCGAGAAAATCCATTTTCGTCACACTACAGATAACAGATAGCAACAGATACATTCAATTTCGCATACTTACGAGGTAAAGGAAGGTTTACTTTGATAAGTATTTACAGGAAGTTTCCGGGGTGATGTTACCAACTTTCAGGTATGATGGAGTAGTGCACCAGCATTCATTTGAAATAAGGAACCCTGGTTCGGAAATGTTTCCGTCGAACGTTACAACCAAAACAATGTTGGGATACCTATTACAGTATAATAAGACAATGGTTGGGTCAATTCGAAAGAAATTACTACATTTGATGTTAAGCTAAAATAGAAACATTACCTCGAAGCCTGCACACAAGGACAAAAATGCTTGCCCGAGCCAGGAATCGAACTCGGTGCATGGAGGGTGGCACGCTAACCCCGATGCCATTAGTCAGTACCGTTTATTGTAGGAGTGCAGCACAAGGGCAGGGGGTAGGTAAGGCAGGCTCCACTAATGCACAGTAGATGGCATGCGCTGTGTCGACGTGGTGGGTGCTGAGGTACGGCGAGTGTGAATAGACTGCAGCCTATGTTTACATGCTGACGAGTGCACTTGACCAGTCTGAGTGGAATGTAGTACACTGCCACGGAACGTGCGGATATGGTGTTTATGTACGGACAAACTAATGGAAACAATTGAGAAGGAGAGAACGATTGTATCGGGTATCCCAACATCTTTCGGCTGTAACGTTCCACGGAAGCCCCTCCGGACCAGGGTTCGCAGTTTTAATCTGTAGTAATAGCAGTCGTGTTGGATGCAAATTCCCGCCAAAACATTACTGCAAGCACTTGTGGGATAACTGGAACACCGGCGACTAAAAGGGGCAACAAATTGCGACTGAGAACGTTGTTCGCTCGTATATGTTAAACCTGAATTGTTGTCGCCCTGCGCCCCCACAAACTCCACTTATTGTTGCCCGATCGAGCTGCTCAGCCATGTGGATATAATCCTGTAATAAGTTTTATTAAGAAATTCAATGACCTGAATTTGTAGACAAATTAGCAGAAAGGACCACACCAGTGCGAGTCAAATATATGGCGATACATTTGGGAGAGAAAAAGAATACAAATGAAAGTTTTGAAATGCAGTTTGCCACCACGTGAATTTACCTATATTATCTTATTCATGATTATCTGTAAATACTGAATACCACAAAGGAGGTGTTTGCACAAATAATAAAATCCAATTAGCTCACGGCTAAAATTGAAATGGATTACTGCATTATTTATATGGTACTTATAGAAATAATTTTTCTTCCACTCTCCACATACTGATAAAAAAATATACAAATAATATAATTTTTGTATACAATTTGTAAATAATTTTTCTCGACTATTTAAGGAACTAACAAAACAGTTCATTAATCATATAGAAGAAAGAGATGCGAGATTGTAACTACACAGAACGAATATTCGGTGCATTATGAACGCTACGAGTATCATCGTTCTGTGTGTCTTTCTAAACGATCTACATTAGAATTGAGAACATTTCGTGAAAAGGAAAAAATGTGTTTCCGATCCCCTTTGACATAGACGGTTTGTATACTAAACAAAACTAAATAAATACTTAAAATGTTTTCTTAAGGTGCTATCGAAACAATCAGTTAACTGATATGCAGGGCGTGTGCCAGTGAATGCTGAGTGAAAAAAATGAGTATCGAAGTGAAAATAACTCCGTCATAACATATGTTTACAAGTTTTAATTCGACTCTACTTGTTTGTATGTACGATAGGTGTTTGTCCAGCACCCGCCGAATCACTAGAAATCGTAGCTTCTGCCTGCAGTACATCACTGTTCGTCAGGTTGCAGCCCGAAGTGTGGAAGTGGCAACTAGTGTAAATTAATGTGTAATTGGATGAGAATGCTGTCTTTGTACCTTTGTTTTACATTGGTTGTTATTGCTGAGAGTGCGGAAGTCGAGCTTGGCATCTTAGAGAAGATGGGGCGCGGGAGGATTCACTGACCAGTATATACCGGGCGTGATTAGATCGTCCCAGAGTGCCTTGGAGGATCAGTTGGGCAAGTGTGGAGGCGGATGCTTAAGGATCTTCACCATGGATACGGAAGTTGGAGTAAGAAGCAGGACTTAGTTACTGGACACCCAGAGTTGAACTTAGTTTATGAACGAGTGGATTTGGGACTTATTGCGGAAGCTCTGCGGGACTTGCTATTGAGAAGATCGGTTTTATGGGTAAAAGACCATCAAAACTTTGAAACACAGGAAGGAAATATGACTGACTGTGTGTTTGTATGTGAAATACCATTTGAAGATTCCGATCAGTGTGAGCTCATATTGAAATGTCAAATACATCGACACACACACACATGTCAGATGAATAAGGAGTATTCAGCATGCCGATTTAACTTTCCGTGAAAAGAGTGCACTGAAACTCGCCTGATCGCAAGTAGTACCGATGCCGGACGAGTCTGTGAATGTATAAATATTCTACCTTTATAATAAATAATAAATAGGCGAGGCTTAAAAGTGAAAAGTTGATTAACAGTAAAAAAAAACTTTTAAAAATAAGCCGTTATTTATAAATAAACTATGAAGATAAAAATAATTATAGGAGTAGTTACAGCATTTGTAGAACTTGTAAGACGTGGTCGAACAGCCATAATAAACTTTTCTACAAATTAATATTTTTGTATCCCTTTATATTTAGTATATCAAAACTTGGCGAGAATAGTTGTGCTTACTACATTTATGCAAATGAGGTATATGTTCTATATTGCGAATAGTTAGGAGCCTTACGCAAGATATGTGCTTACTATGATTACGCAAATGAGGTAAACGTTCTATATTACGCCCATCAAACACGATGCATAGTTTGGTGGTAGTGTGGTCTGGCCTTTGCATGCAACAGTGTGGAATATAATATGCACTCGTACTTCCAGGTTACCTTCTTTTACATGGCTCATGTGTCTGGCAGCCAGGTAGTTTTGAAAGAAGACAATGTAATCTGCCTTCACCTCTGGTTGTTTTCCAGCCGGTGCTTTAAAGAGTGAAAATGGCAAAGAGCAGAATAGGCTGAATCTCCCAATCTTGGCTCGGGAGATTCGAATGATAGGGATACACTGTATCCACCTGTATCAGCTCGAATGCAGCCTTCAATCAACGTCTTTTTATATAACACATCTTCTTGGGTTGGTGGTAATGAGACCGCAGCCAGTTCTTAAATTCACCAAAAATTTCTCAACACTTCATCCAAGGTGGGCTGCTGTACATTCCAGAAGAAGGACGAAATATCTGACTGCAAAGCTGTGTTAATATGGACACATCCCATTAGCACTCAACCCAGTAACGTATCAATAACAGTTTGCCTTCGTAGGGATCCAGTAACTTTCTTTTCTGTCAGAAACTGAAGAAATATTTCGGTACCCAGCAAAATGTCAATTTCTCCTGGTGTGACAAAGGTGGGATCAACCAGTTGCAGCTGTCTAATATGTCTTCAAGTTTCTGGCTTTAAAAATGTTTAAGGAACATGTGATGTAATTTGTGGCAAAACTAGGGTCTCAATGAGTAGATGTGTCTCCTTCCTTCAGTTAAGTGTTATGATACACAAAGCAACACCTTTCGCACTGGTACGCGGGGTGTGGGCAAGTCCATGAAGGGGAATTGATATGTTTTGTTGCTTGATACCTAATGGAGACAGGCATGATTCAGTAATGGGGTTGGCTTGGCTTCCAGAGTTAAGCAGAACTCTAACAGGCTGGAAGTTTCCACAAACTTCCTGAAAATAAGCAATAGCTGTGGATAACATTACAGCAGATGGCTGCGAATCTTTGGGAAAAGAAGACATAATTGACGGTGCTGTCCTCAATTGAAGGTGTACCAACAGGCACCTCATCCTGTGTTAACTGTACCACTGTTATAATGTGTCTATCTGATGGAAATACAGCATCGTGTTGTGACGAGCATTACAAAATCAACACGATTTGGTCGCTGGGTAGCTCCTCACTTGGTGAGCGGCATGAAGGCAGTGTATACATAATCGTTTGTCCTTTGCCATCGAAAAAGGTGCCTGAGCGTCCTTTTGCACATATTCAGAGCATCTGTGGATTGCATGATCAACTTGGCAATGGCAACACTTTTCTGGAACGGATTTAACCAAGAAACTAACTAATGAAGTCCGATGCCATTCAAGCTCTTTCCATTTGTTGATTGATTTAGGCTGGCTATACTTCTGAGATGTATCGACTATGTCTGCACTCGATGTGCAGTATTTTTCAAGAAAATCTGTGAAGTCACTCAATGTAGGGATGCCAATTTCATGAACCACTAGTTGCCATTGTTTTCTTAGTGCCTCGTCTATGTGTTCTCCAAAAAATGCAGCAACCACACATCCCATTGATCAACTGACACATCAATGCCTTCAAAGCAGCTAGAATTTTCAATGGTAGCAGACAAAAAGCCTCAAAAGGATTGGGCTGTATCTGTAGTAGCAACAGGAGCTTGCAAAAGTGCGTCTATATGATTTGCCACATTGACCCATTTGTTATCATGCTGTTTAATCAACAGATTCCAAGCAATGCCGAAATGATCAGAGGTCATTGTAGGTGAGTGAATAAGATATATTTGTTCTCCAGAAAGCGAAGCTTTTAAGAAAGTGAATTACTCCACATTACTGAGGCCCTTGTTATCTCCAATCAGGGTGGTGAACAAATTGGAATAATTTAGCCAACCTTTGATTTCTCCAGAAAATGTGAGGAGATTCATGTCTGGAAGGGCGACTTGAGCATACGACTGGGTGGTTGTTCACTATTCTGATGGAACTGATAGCTTCTTTAGCGACTCGGCGACTCACATAACCTTGTAATAAGCATCATCGAACTTATCAAGCCGCTTGCTGTGTTTCACCTTGTTGAAAGATGTGCCCTCATCTTCATGTGCTTCGATTATATGATGATCATCCTCGTAACTTGTTTTGATCGACGGCAGATCCCAGCAGGTGGCTTCAAACAATAGTTGTTGAGATGAGTCGTTGAGGGCTTGATCTACCAACAGGGAGGCTCTGTGCAGATTATTTTCGGCTCGCTGCAGTGGCAAGTGTACTATAGCTATCGCTGACATAGTTCGTGCGGAATTTCAGAACTTCACATAACATTAAAGGTAAATATCACAGTAGTTTTCAACGATAAATAAACCTGACATCATAACACGTGGTGCGAGGTTCACATACATATGCACGCGATTCACAGTGCCCTTCAACGACACTTCCAAAATCACGTCAAAATCAATCTGCGTGGTAGGTCGTAGGCCGAACTAAATGCTGTTCATCAATTGCGAGCTACGTGTGAATTGTAAATAAAAGTAACGGACAGCAAAAAACATAAACAAAACCACGAAATGTTTATGATCCAGCCCGGAGGATCAAAACGTCTGGGCACAGGACAACGAGAATGGACTGTATATACTATATAGTTTATTACGATGCCGTTAAAATGATCGCGCACAACGATACAACATGCACCGACGCCATATTGCCCACAAGTAAAACTTTTTTCTTTATTTGTTTGTTTAGTCAACATGGCGGGCAAGATGGGGTTCACAAAGAGTGAGCGGGGAAACCCAATTTATAAGTTTGCCTACACTGCACGCCACATGTAATCCACATTTATAAACAAATATCACCATTTTTTATGGTAAACTGTGATTTATCGTTACAATTCGGTTATAGCTTATAGTCAAGCGTACGATTACTTCACTTTTGTCACTGGACCAACGGTAATACTTTAATACCATGAAGGAATATGTGAAAACGGCAAACATAAGCATATATGATATGTATTCTATCTGTAGTCTCGCTTAAATATTATGTTTCTTACAATATTGTATCGGTACATAATAACTGAGTAAATACTTTGTTTAAAAAATTGTTGGATATTGAGAGGATTGATACATGTAACTTGCCCCATGTTATGGGAGCCAAAAAAATATGTGATAGGTGTAGTAGTGTGAGATTTGACTCAGGAAGTTTAATACATTTGTTCTGTGTAAGTATTATGCACAATAATATTTGCATATGGACACCATACATTTGCCTTACTCAGCCATACCAGTATACTCTGGAACTCTAAAATATTCTCATAAGATATACTACTCATGCACATGACACTGGATAACTACTCTCAAATGAAAAACATAAGTAGGATAAAGTATTTTAATATACTGGAAATTTACCAGAGAATAATTATTCATCATTTAAATAAACTCATTGCAAGTAATCTTCAACAGTATGAAAAATTGAGTAACTTTTGAGGTTAGGTCAGACCAGTGTATTCACCCCTGTAATGAGTTTAACGAACTCCATTTTAACTTTATGCAAATCAATGTCTAACTTCTCAAAATTACTTCAGTTCTGAACTTTCTTTATATCAAATCTCTGAAACTTGAAAAGAGAATGTTCACTAATATTTATCTGGAGTCCTTCTGATAATGTTTGCGCCGGGGCTAAGCTCATATGTAGAGCTGGACCTCTGGTTTTTACCTTTAATAAAATGGTAATCATGAAATAAAATATTCTGCAAACATACAATCCTAGAAATAGGTTCTCTGAAGTCTGTAGAGGTCACTTTGGTTAGTGAATGAGTAAGTCTCAAACTTCAAAAAGTCGTAGGCGTCACCTGTGGATAGGCCAACACCCTTAGCCTTAACACGTAATCGCTGTAGATGCTCGGCGTATCTTCTAAGGCCGGGTCCACTAATAAAACTATCTAACTATTACTGAGACTCATACCGCTTCTTAACTTGAGTGACTCAATAAAACTTCACTTTAACCTCTGGGGTCTAAAATCTACTCTGAAATTATGTAGATGCTGGAGATTTTCACACAGAAAATCCCAGTTGAAATGCCGCTGCTAGACCCTTCAAAGGTCCCTTCCCAGAAGCAATTACTTCCGGCAAATATCTCAAAACCTCATCTGAAAGGAGAGAAACTATTTCCGATAAAAGAAACAGAAATATTAATAAAACATTAATCCTATCTCAAAACAATAAAAGAAAAAATAATTACGTTTCAAAATTAAAGAAAATAATTATATAGATATATAAATTAACATACAGGTTGAAATTTACATATGTACGTTATCATATCTTGTCTCAGAGTACGTCTCAAAATATCATAAAAAAATAAAAATAAAAATTGGATTGTTGGTTTACAGTAATAATATTACATGTTTTTGCTTAAATAGTTATAAACCTAGGAGGGGTTTGAATACTTAATGATAATTAAAAATATATGCAAATAAAGTGCTTTAGAGTCCAAAACACATACGTAACTGATTAATATAACTGTAAACAAACATAATTACATGCTCTTCTTTAAACTCCTTAAAATAAGCTCTACTCTGGCTCATATATGCATATGATTCCTGGCATTCGAATAGTTGTGTTTCTTGTCAAGTCAAAAATATACATGATCTCACGCGAGCTGAATCCAGTGAACATTTGACCAGTTCTTTAATGTGAACAGTAATATCGTCTACCCTGGAAGTTATATATATATATATATATATATATATATATATATATATATATATATATATATATATATATATATATATATCGCGAAATAGTGCAGTTTCAAGCTGCAAGCCATTACGTTTCTTATTTTACAGCGGACTAACTAAACTAAATTATATTATATATATATATATATATAGTCTATTTTTTTCCTGTATTTAAGGCATGGTATTTAATGAAAAGCGAAAAGCGATGATTGTCGGCGCATATAACGCAAAATAAAAACTATGTTTACGTTTCGAAAACTATTGTTTGTAAACTATCTGCAATATATTTTGTAACATTCCATGTTTGAAGTGTGTTGTAAGGAAAATACAAATATGATTGTAAGTCTCGATGTTCATAATACACACGGTCTATAATGCGTACTTTTTAATTAACATTTATTTTAAATGTTATACATAATAGTGTTGTAAAATTCGCCCGTCTGCTTGAGCTACTACAAAATTTATCTTGATAAATTATTTGGAATAGGGGTATTTAAATATTTTCGTAAAGTGGTGTGTAGCAGTATTGCTTCAGTCCGCAAGGCATCGCACTTGTGGTAGTCTGTCTTACGTATCATGCACAACCCTGTGACAATAAATAATTCCTCTTATATCTATTGTTTGGCCGAAACAATAGTTCTGTGCAGTTTTCCTAACCACTGATTTATACGAACAGCAAGTTTTTTTACACGCGTTAGTCTAAACATACGATTAATTGCTACGTCGGTGTGTCTTAATAATAATTTCAAGGTTCTGGAGTGAATAATTTTGAGAATACATCCACAGTTTCGGGTGAAACCGTGGATTTGCCAAATAACTTCTGGTGGTCGGAAGAGCGCACAACTAAAGACAGACTGAGTGCTGCAATGGACTTTGTGGCTAGCATACGACGACGCAACATTAATTTTGATAAATAAATCATCAACCATTTCCCATCCATTCTTTATGAATACATATGTAACAGAAATTAATGTCCCCATTGTAAACACAGATCTCAGAGTGCTAGTAAATCTCCACGAATAAAATTAATTTGTCTCGCCACTTAAATCCCGTAGATACGAGGAGCACTCGGCGCCAGTATTCCCTTGCACGTAGAGGCGACTGTAAACGTGATAGATGTATCTGTGTCGCCCTTATCTCGCATGTTCCTGTGACGCCAACGCGGATAACAGCCATGGTAGACGCGTACCATTAGATCCGTCATTAGTGTATGTTGTTACAGCAAACCACAAAGTAAAACTAATTTGTGCTCGGAACTTATGTATTCTTGTAGAACTGCATATTTTTGTAGACTCACATGATGTAGGTTTGAAAAATTAGCACTATATTTTCATTAGCAAACATTTTGTGTGGACAGTTGTAGAGCAGTAGTTTCTAAGATTCACAAAACAATATACAAAATCGTATCAATCACAATTTCCGATAATTATATCCATTACTGTTTTGAATACAATCGCTTATATAACAAACTGAATAATTGTATTATATTGTTAACTGTTAATAAAGTTATTAACAGGGCGCTGAACTCGTTTTTATTTTGCATGTATGGTTCAAGATTTTTATTGCATAGTTTTAGAAAACACGTTAACTATGTATACAGGCACATGCATATACAAACATCCATACATCCCTATTTTTTTGTGAAAATACAAAAAATACTGTGATTTTAATATGCGTGGATTGTTTAGTGTCAACGTTACCACTACTGTTATGAGAATAATTTTATGGTATGAAATATTTGAGTAAAAAATAAAAATTTTATCACCGCAATATTTGTTTTTTTTTTTTGTGACTATGCATACGTGTACAGTGTGTATTGCACTATTTAACGTTTGTGTTTCGCAGGGAATTTTTGGGATGACGTAGATACCAGTCGTTATTTCAACTTTTCTTCACATTTAATCTTGTGTTTTTACTCTGTTAGAGCACCAAGGTTCTTTCCATCATAGGGGTCGTCTGACAGCGTGGTATTTTTACTCTCTCAGAAATGAAATTCTTGATAATGACTGTTAATTCAGCAATTTAAATTACCCCTAGTTATCAGATAAACACTGGAAATTTCCTCTGGTGTCTATGAAGCAATTATGTAGTCAAGTTTTTCGTCAGGTAATTAGCAGTGAATAAAACTTTAGATAGTAAGAGGGGTAATTATTTTCTTTAGACTCTTGTATTTTTATCTGGCGTTCGTGCAGAACACGACTTTTGTTTGTTCCACGCAAGACTTGTGTAGAATAAAATGTAAAAGAATATTTTCAGCTTAATACAATTCTCAGAAATGTTAAGTCTGTAAATAAAATGTTGTGTTATTAAGAGACTTGAATATACACCGAGCTTCTCGGAGACATAACACACTTAAAACAGTTCCATGCATATTCTTGAATGTATTCATTCATTGTGATTTTTCTGAAGGCATCAGAGCCAACAACAAACCATTACGAATATTTTGGTAGAATCGCATATAATGCACAGAAAACAAATGTATTTACTAAAATTAAATCATCTACTACAGTAATTGCACCGTCCGTGTACTGTGGGTCTAGCGTATAAATAACAGAACACACAACTTTTGCAAACCGATGTCATCCCAAATGCTCACAAATGTGTTAAAATATAAAGGCATCCATAAGATATTTTTATCTGACTGTGTGAGGAGTTTCCTTGCAGAGAGTCTCCACATGACACTTTATTACTTCTAAATTTCTATACACGCCATTCATGATTATTTAATTGTCGTGAACATATATTATTAACTTCATTGAATGATATAATTGAAATTCTTTTACATGTCACATTAATCAATATATATTTTCACATATTGTAATCTATTTAAAATCAGTCATTGTTAACAATGTAAAAAACATACTGCAACTTTTATCCACACTCTACTAGGTTGACAGTTTAGCTGCATAACTTTAATAATGGAAATTAATGTTTAAGTAGTGTGTTATCTTTTTTTCATTGGTAAGAGAATATGAAACTGTGCCCAGCAGAAAACAAATATATTAGTTTTGGAATGTGACAATGCAGACGTGTTTTGGTTTGTTAGGAAGGACTTGACTGAACATTTTATGTTGTATGAAAAGATTCTAAAGAATGAACAAATGGCCATGCAGAACTGACATGTATGACTAATGTGTCTGTTATTAAATGAATTTTATGAAGATTGTAATGATACCTGGATGGATTTGGGGGGGGGGGGGGAGACTTGGATATATATATATATATATAGTTTATTTATGCCCCACGTATGTATGGGTATTAGCTCCTGTAAGAAAAACGGGTGGAACACTGCCTTGGTTTTCCAGTCAAATGTAATGTTTACAGTAAGAACTGCATAATTATAGTGCAACGACCTGGGACAAATTCATAGTAATAAAATTAACATCGAACTAGCCAACTAACAACTAATTTGCATGCCGCAAACAACATCGTCGAAGTTGCTGGAACTCCACACCAACAGAATATAGATTACCTGGATAGCTCTGCTCACAATCAGCTTATGTACAGCAGTACACAACACAAGGGAAGATATAGGAACCAACTATGTATATATAGAAAGCAATGAAAAAATTCCAATGTTTAAGCAATGATTTAAAGTGGGGAAATACTATGGAAATAAATTGCATGTAAAATTTCATTCCTTGGTAGTGTCAAAAATGCAAAAGAACATGCACGCAGCAGTTGGACTAGGTCCTTAAATATATATTGCATTATGCCTGCTACAAATGCCAATTAAGTGAAAAAATTATTTGAAGGTGAAAAAGAAAAAAAAATATTATCTAGACATCTTGAATGCTGCACACAATAAAGTTATGCTGAGTAAACTTAATTTAGTTCAAAATAAAAGTCACTAATGTTCTCACACTTGGCCTTTACAATAAATTACGTGTCTGTATAATTACCTATTTCTAATGTTCTTAGCTAGCACAGTTTATATCAGTAGAGCAATCAGATACTTATTTAAATCTCAGGCACTTTGTGACCACTGAAAAATGTCGGGAAAATGATGCTGCTTTCTTTAAAAGTTTCTTAGACACTCTCACGTACGTGTAACGGTCACTGTATATTTAGATGGGACCATACCTCATATAAATGTAGAGTTTCTCACACTTATTTTACACGTAGCCCTTTTCTAACGGTAGTACTGTGTACCGTGGGTTTGTCACTCAAATTGCAACATACTTCTTCGGGCCTGATTAACCTTAAAACATTACATTTATACTATTAGCGTATAATTAAGGCCTCACTGGCCTACTGTCGTTGTTACCCACTTAATTCAAGATGGAGTATGGAACATTCCGTCACCATCCATTATCAGCAGCGGTTAAATTTTCAAATAAATACAGAGTACATACGGCTTAACCAATGGTACTTTCCAATAACGTGACAATTTGAAAGGTGTGCCTAAATATTGCCAACTTGAACACAATAACGAGTTACTTGAAACCTGAAAAAACAAAATAAAATTATAACAATTCACGCATGGAAAATTAACATTTCAGCTACCGTGCGTACTTTAATATTACGTAGAATTAAGAAAATAAAATGATGATATAAGAATACATGTGAAACCTGTGACAATCATAATATATGTTTACAAAATAAACGTGCGTGTACTCTTATGATAGATTTGTATGCTAACTTAAAGTGTGTAGAAATGCAAGTGGCATGTGTTAAATAATCAGACATTACAAGATGTTTCAGTATTGAGGCTAAGCAGTATTAAGTATCGCTGCTAAAAACACCGGAGAATATTTACCCACAGGAGGATCATTCATTATGGATTTCCCGGTTGGTGTTCTGAGACAGTTTGGCATACCAGCTAGTGTGCCTTAATATCTGCAGGATTCTTCAAGTAAGGGTTTTCTTTACTATTTAATCAGTCAACACACTACCAGCCTTGAAGTTGTATATGGAATTTAATAACATGGCAAGTCCAGTGGTCCGAGTATGTGGTAATAAATTACCAAGATCAATTATGAATGGTACTTAAACTCTACTGATGATCTAAGCCTGGCTGCATTCATAAAACTGTTCACAGTAGTCTTCAATTAAGTTTGGTAGTCAAATAATGTGCTTGAAATTAATAAGAACTATTGTGTGATTATTTTAGGGAAATCAAATGTTTATTTTATCACAGATTAATATTTTTTAATAGCTGATTTTTTTTTTTGAGAACCGACAGCAATTTCCTAAAATATTATATGTCCTCTGGTGAAAAGGTTTTAATATGTTGCATGTGAGATATGAATGAGATTTTCCATTATCCCTTTGATTATATTTTCTTAAGATTTCTTCAGGGTGTTTTCTTGTATTATATTAGTAGTAAGTATTTATTTTTCTGCAATCTATAATAGTCTGTGTATATTAATCAATTATCCCGATCGTGACATGGGAAAGAAGTGGTATAAATTGCTATGATTCGTGCTCATTTCCACATGCACAATAACTAATTTGACGACACATATTTATATTCATTGAGTTATACTGGCTATATATATATATATATATATATATATATATATATATATATATATATATATATATATATATATATATATATCTGTGTGTGTGTGTGTGTGTGCGTGTGCGCGTGTGCGCGTGCGTGCGTGCGTGTGTAATTTTCTGTACGTGCGTGTGTAATTTTCTGTAAAGTTAATCTGTTTCCTAACACCATTACTTTAGAAATATTGGCAAACCAAGCGTGGATCATGCAAAACAGTTGTGTGTCGTTATAAGTTAGCTATTAGTTTAACATTACATTACTATACAGAAAATAAATAGACGCCCATGCGTGTGGCAAATGTTATAAGGATATAAATTTCTGTATGAGCGTTAAGACACGCGTTTGGTTTTACAGATATCTTCGTATATGTATAGCGATAATTTATTTATTTGTTAATTTAATTGCTAGATTTCCACTGTTATCTAAGAGTATCCAAAAGTACTTGGTTTTATATAAATCCAAGACTGTCTACCTATATATGCTATCCACACCTTAAATACTTGTGGTTTATATATATTCCGACAAATCGTGCGAAGAGAAAAGGGCTGGTGAAGTATTAATCTGGCAAATGAAATGATATTGTGACAGCGCAATGTGTTTTAAATCCTTTTACAACTGCGTGACCTCCCCCGGCTGCAGCAGCAGTATCATCCATCAAAAGAGAGAGATGTGTTATGTCAGGTTAGATTAGCTTAGGTTATGTTATGTTAGGCTGGGCTAGGCTAGGTTTGGTTATGTTAGGTCAGGTGGGGTAGATTGTTGTGATAATCAAACAATCATAAATAATTGCAATATAAAAACACACCGTCAATTTAGTTTAAATGTGGATACTTTAATTTAACATTAAATATTACACATTAACATTTCACAAAACGTCTTCAACAATTAATGATATTAATAAATACTTATTCACATAAACAAACTCACCAAATTTGCATTTCCATCACCGTAACTCTGAAATTGAGCTTCATAGCCTACGTGTGTAAATGACTTTTTTTCTGTTGCTAATGTCCGCTATAGCACGCTTTTGAATGCTGTATATTTTGTCGCGGAACAATCTTTATGTAAATAGTGAACGCATAACTTGTCCGGTCAATGATTACAGGACGCTATGGGCAATAATAGCATTAGTATGAAAGATAACTTTGTGTGTACCGGTATATATAGGCTACATTCCACGTATGGATCGTCATAACTTGTCCGGTCAATGATTACAGGACGCTATGGGCAATAATAGCATTAGTATGAAAGATAACTTTGTGTGTACCGGTATATATAGGCTACATTCCACGTATGGATCGTCATAACTTGTCCGGTCAATGATTACAGGACGCTATGGGCAATAATAGCATTAGTATGAAAGATAACTTTGTGTGTACCGGTATATATAGGCTACATTCCACGTATGGATCGTCATAACTTGTCCGGTCAATGATTACAGGACGCTATGGGCAATAATAGCATTAGTATGAAAGATAACTTTGTGTGTACCGGTATATATAGGCTACATTCCACGTATGGATCGTCATAACTTGTCCGGTCAATGATTACAGGACGCTATGGGCAATAATAGCATTAGTATGAAAGATAACTTTGTGTGTACCGGTATATATAGGCTACATTCCACGTATGGATCGTCATAACTTGTCCGGTCAATGATTACAGGACGCTATGGGCAATAATAGCATTAGTATGAAAGATAACTTTGTGTGTACCGGTATATATAGGCTACATTCCACGTATGGATCGTCATAAATTTTGCTGATTAATTATTAAATGAGAACGTTTAAATAGAAAATTTGGAGGGGGAAAAAAACCCGTTACTTACGATATGATTATTTTTATGGTCTCGCAAACTACCATCGTCAGAGTAAGGTTTCCCTTGGTACATATGAAAGCATTTTTCGTTAAACGACGAGGAATAAATAATTTAATGTTTAATTAGGAACCATTAAATAGCTTCGTTTTTCACTTACCTATTTTATGCACGTAATAGTAACTGGCACATAATGTGCAGATTCATGATCGCCGCAAGAAAAAACCCCCGCTTCCAAGAAGATGTAATTCCTTCTCAGTTTTGAGGAGTATAAAGGGGGTTATAAAGCAAAAAATGAGTGTGAAAAATTATAGGGAACTGGGCATCGTGTAGGGCCGACTACTTATGTCCAAGCCAAATCTTCGCCGAGTAGAGAATACGGATTTTCGGAGTCCAAACTCACTATAAACTGTTACTATTATATCTAAACTCTGCATGTTAACATACAACGTAAAACATTAGGTTTGAATTTTTTGCCAGCGTTTGTATTTCTAGTCCTTGTATATTTACAGATATTTGAGACACGACGGTTGGCAGACGTAAATTCTGCCACGGATTTTACCCTGCTGTATCGAACACACAATTTATTGAAAAACATTACGTATTAGCAGATATGTATTTCCTAATACAAGTAGCTATGTCATGATTGTATAATTTATACTCCACACACTTAAATTTGGCGTTTTCTTTTGAGGCATTGTTCGTAAAGGACCACCAGATTTTGCTACTATTCTCTGGTAAACCATACTCGTGTGCGCCATTTTTGGGTGTTATTTTAGGTAAAGTTGTCCTTCAGTGCCTACTCCATAAAAATGTGGAAGAAATATTTCATTTTTAAACAGTGAAGCTAATGAATAATGTTATTGGTAGAGACCTGCGAAATTAGCGTTACTATTTCAATATACTCTAAAAATGTTTTTTGTACTTTTACAAGAAAAATCATTAGAAACCCAGTTGCTAAGAAAGTCCTTTGTAAAACCACAAATAGTTTTCTTGTAAAATCTGCAAAACATATATTTTTGGTATTACAAATTACAGCCTTGTGATACAACTTACATTAAAAAGTTTTCATAATTTTTTTTCTAGAAAACAAATGTGATGAATAAATACAAAAAAAAATCAAAAAATAATTTACGAAAAAAAATAGCAGTTAGACAGCATTGATGACTAGAACTCATACCACTAGTGTTAATAGTTTGCACCCTTAACCACTAGACCAACTTGATTTTCCAGCGTGGCATTTAATTTTATAGTAAATATATAGATACAATTATCTACAAAATAGTATGACATTTGATAAAGAAAAATATATCTGTTTCATTTTTAGAGTTCTGTTGTTGAGTTGAGAGATTTGGACGGCTCTTAACAATGAGGTCTTTAGAGTCGATTCAAGAGTTCTGTGTAGATAGGAAACAGTTAATGAGTAGGTAATACTGTCGCGTTTTATTGAAATAGTCGTTTTATTATGAATATTTGAGTTGTTTGAAGTGTTTTACATTATTAAAACTTGCAGCACATTTCTTTTTACACGCAACTACAATTTACATCACCCATAATTTCTGCACAAACGTTTATATACGATTTTACGTTGTTCAGGGTCCGCCATTTCCCTAAAGCTCGTAGATACGGGTCAGTAAAGTAAAAACATTTATCGAGGTCTATTACAAACACGCCCATTGTAGTTTTACAAGAAATATATTTGTACTGTTGCAAAAATTTGTAAAATTACAAACTATTTCTAAATAAAATTACGATTTTTTTACAGTGTACAGTAAACTTCCAATTTGTGTGCTTTGGTATTGCTTTTATCACTTGAGTAAAGTTTATTTGACGTGCCCTGAACAATTTCGAATCAATCGGAGATGACAGTATGACGTAATCACGTTCAACCAAATCGAAAAGTAGAGTGGATAGTTACATAGTAAAACATTGGTGATTTGCTTGCAAATCATTAAGGAAAGCCGTATGGGCAGAAAATAACTTATAAAAGTAATAATAAAAGAGTTTTTTACTACGTACTACCCGCGAGAAGTTTTCTCGGTAAATTTGAAGCAAACGAAATATTTGTCGCCCTTCGAATAATTATAAATATTTGAAATCAACTGTATCTCGTTACCATTAACCAGTGGTTCACCTTTTATTTGGCGCAACCTGGAGAACTCGCAGAAACTACGCGATTTTGTGTGGGGCAGGGTTGACTTCAAAAACATAACCTCTTTAATAATTTACTCACGAGTTCTGTATTACTCTGAAACAGTAATGAAAAATCATTCAAATGAGCAAATCAAGAGCAATGTGTTCAATAAAGAGAAATTCTATTACAAGAGATCGAGCAATCAACTTATATACGACACGTGCCGTGAACTGTAGCTTAATTTAAAATCAGTATTTCTGCAAAATTTCGGGGTATGTAGTAAAAGTATGAGCAACGAAATTACTCAGCCATTTGTGTATTTGTATTTCTCTGGGAGTTTATATGTTTGGAACACAATTCTCTCCAAGATGTTGATTTAGCGAATTCTAAACGCAATAAAGGTTAACAAATGTTGAATTGTGGCATGTCACAAGAGCAGCTCACGAAAATGTCCTTCCCACGGTGACGTGTGTTTCAATACGGTACGTGCCTTTCGTCACTTGTTCAGTCAAACCAAACATCGGATCCGATCTTGGCCAGACAACTGAGTTATAGCAAAAATATCTCATGCGCGCAAGAAAAAAAATGAAATAGAGGAAGAAATTGCACG
Source organism: Dryococelus australis (assembly GCA_029891345.1). Taxonomy (NCBI): domain Eukaryota; kingdom Metazoa; phylum Arthropoda; class Insecta; order Phasmatodea; family Phasmatidae; genus Dryococelus; species Dryococelus australis. The sequence goes on along the minus strand of CM057002.1, from coordinate 89,063,195 downwards.
GCCTGGAAGTGTGTTAGAGTGTTTCGAGGGAGAAATAGGGTCTTGCTGTAGCGCGGAAACCGACAAGGAGATAAGAACGATATTCTGTATTCCTCGCGGAGTAGCCTATACTGTGATACAGTGCAGGGTTTGGGGGGGGGGGGGGGGGAACTGGAGGGAGGAGGGTGTATCAGAACTGGTTTACTACGCCCTCGAAATAACGTGGCGCTCAGTTCGGGCACATCAACCACCTCCCCCCTCCCAAACCCTTCCGCGTCTCTCTCGCTTGTCTCCCGCCGAGTCCTGTTAACGCCAGATGGTGTCACGGCCCGAGCAGAGCTATCCCGACACGTCTGCTGGGAGAGAGCTGTGCATCCCTCCCCTAGTTCGGGCTCCTTTCATATTTTATAGACTGGATAGCAGACGCTAAGAGGGTGTCGTGTCTGCGTGCGAAGAATCCTTAGCCCCTCCATTCCCCGCACCCCCCCCCCCCTCGTCGCCTAGGGAGATGTGAAGAGAGGCGGAGTAAGAGAAAAACCCTCCCCAAACCCTCTTCAAAGAGTGTGAGGAAGGAAAAGGGGAAAAATAAGGGCGGGGTGCATATCACATCCCCGGCTAGACGCTCCGTGTTTTATTGGCATGATTCTACCCCCGGCGCAGCGGTGTTGGAGTACAGCCAGGACTCTCCAAGTGGGACCTGCACACATCGCTGTGATTTACTTCCGCATGATTTCCGTCAGTGAACCTTTCGTACTAGTGTAGGCAACTGTGGTCTACCTCGTGTCGTGTTTGTGGGCGAGTAACCTTTAATTTCCTCTATTCGCTGGGAATTCAGCTAGTCAAATCCCAAATGTCCATTACTCGCCTTAAGGCGCTAGGTAATTGCTAACAGCAATACGGCAATATCATAAAAAAATTCTGGTGTACGGTGTATTTAAAGATATTTAGTTACAACAAATGTGAATAGTAAATATTATTCATGATCTCATTGATATTTAGTTACAACAAATGTGAGTAGTAAATATTATTCATGATCTCATTGGCATGTGATTAACTCTCCACTCTACGCCACAACGAAAACACTGTAATTTGTTAATTATCTTCTCTAGCAGAGAAAACCCATTTGGACGGCTGTGCTGAATATAATTCGGAATTTCTTGTATGAATAATATAGCTCATAGTTCTCAAGGAGCGTATACAAAATATTTTTAAAAAAGTCTCCGTTTTCATCTAGAAACTTCAATCACAGCCCTGCGATTATATTCGGCCACGAATCCAAATATTTGTATACGATTAGATGATCCTAATATCACTTGCGAGATCCTCGGATAATAGACTGATCTTACGAGTGTCAACGATACGAGTCACTGTGTAACCAACAGGTCCTTAAAACTCAGAACAAATAATAATCTCACGATACGATAATAATGCGTTATAGCTTACTATTGATCCGTATTATCACTAGGAAAACAGCCAATTAAATTTAGGTAACCTGATTAATCTAGAAGACGTAGAAACCTCCCTTGCATTCCTGTATATCTGTGAATTCTTCAGTTTTTACGCATCTAATTTTCGGATGTATTCGAAATATTTGCGGTGAATGAACTGTGATTTATTTCTCGTTAAACTGCGCTGTTCTGCATAAAATTTCGGGTTTTTTCATGTTATAACACAATTTTGACATGTTAAGGTAATTAGTACAAATATTATGTGCTGTATAACGGCTGATAACTCTGCAAGTATGAAGATTCTCATTTAAAAATTAATTCCACTATAGACAGTCTTCTCTCACTGACCGAATTCCTGCCTCACGATACTCATATAATCACTGGGTCTCGTTTCTAAGCGACAGCCTGTGCCCATTGACTGTGTGAGCAAGTCACTCAGATCGCGTAATTAATATCACGCAATTAACATCACATTAATAACGCGCAGTCCTACGGCGCCATTGTGTAGGGTGCAGTATCACACCGCGATCACGTCTACTATGCCCATGACCCCAAAACTCAGAACTGTGACAACATAACCTAGCAGCACTATAGACTGAAGGTGAAGTAAACCGCTTGTTCGTATTGTGCGCATGTTCCCAACGTCAACCTGCCCCAAAGGAACACAACTGTCAAAGTCACGTGGTCAACAGTGACGAGTGTGTTTGTTAATATCTTAATTTTTAAATACCCACCACTATGGTATTAATAAATTACTTTACTGATTTGAATTTAATCAAACTGCATTACAAATTTATTAGAGGAAGCATGAAAACTCCTCAGAGCGCTTGTTTACTAAACAGTATTCTAACCTGAAATCTAATCTACGCCGTTTTTCCTAGTCGTAATGGCAGGAAAGCAGTTCAAGGTTAGAACACCGGGTGATTGATTGTGCGCAGCCAGTAATATCGGTCTACCTCATCTTTAGTCTATGCGCAGCACAGCCTGGCATACTCTACGTCAACACGTGGAAAGTATATCCAAATCTGCAATGTCCGTCGCTCAGATACTGACCAGTAAAATATTATAAATAATTAGCCAACGGGAAAAAGACACAACATATACTGTCTAAATTGCCAGTATTTCCAAACTTGACAACCTACTGCTAGACCTGGTTAACGCTGAGCCACTGACAACACCAAAACAAAGTAAGGTTACAGCTTCCAGTCTAACAGAGCACAGTTAATAGGATAACTGTCGTCTCCCCATGGTTTCAACCGATAAACAAACGAAGTCAGCTACAATAGCTACAAAATCTGAGCAGGTTGAAGTCCTCTGATCTGGTGAATTATTTGAGACTAATCGAATTGCTACAACACGGAAAATGTACTGCTGACTTATTGGTTTGCGAATATTTGCCTGTTAATGGTTTTTTTTTTAAATTGGAACGAAGACTATCCGACTGACCCTGTACGACAAAGAACAACTGATAAATACAAACAAAAAAGGAAGGGCAGAATAACACCCCAATCTATTTAGGAGTGTTATTGTCTTCACATCGTTAGAGCATCTGATGGCCGCACAACAGCAACTCGAGAACGTACAGAACAGTGGAGACTAGCGTATTCGCCAGTATCTGCTAAACACCAGCAAATAGGAGGAACAGCTATTGTGCGGTGTGGAAACTCTTCCCTTATTCCTTCATTTGTCCCTCTATCTCTACCATCTCTCCCACCCTCTGTTCCCGTCCACCAGTAGAGACGAAGAAGCAGAACCCTCAACGTTTACAATGAATAAGTTTATTTCGATTTTGGTTTTTTTCATTATTATGTCTCGTCTCTGGGTCCCGTGGTCACGATGTGGGACAAGTGGCTCGAAATTCCTGGATCTGACCAACGATCGCTTAAGAATACATTTTCCATGCGCTGGTGAAACCAATTGAAAATCTGACAAGGCAAGAAAATTTGAGCGGCCAGGCGAAATATATATGTACGTACTTGGAACAAATTCTGGAAAAGTTAATTAGTCAACTGAAAGAGGAAATTTAAGATCAAGGTCCAATTAAATGTAATTTGTGGCTAGTGTGTCATTATATAAAACCGGAGATATTCGATGAGGGGTCAGATAATATGGCGATCAAGGCGATAAACATTCCTACATAAGAGGTTAGCGAGATCGGTACCCAAATTTAAAAAAAAGAATGTTGCATCTAATGTTTATACAGATCTTATTGGTTTCCCATAGTAATATACGTAATGTAAAGCCAGCGCGCTTGTTAAAGTATCGCTGATACCTCATTCTAGTGCTTTATCTATGACCTAACCTGAAATGTGAGGAGAACTTAATGAAGACTTTACAACACTGTGCTGATTGTCTTGGGTTTCCTTATAAAACATGGCCCAAAGAAATCGCCACTCTTTGCTGTGAGCCTGTTAAAAATAAATTGGAATTATTTGGAACTAACTGCAGCGCAAATTTAACTCACTGTGAACTGTAACGATGTATAATATCTCACATTGTAGAAAGTAATTTAACTCACTGTGAACTGTAACGATGTATAATATTTGTAGAAAGTAAGTAAGAAATTGTATAACAATGTTCGCGATATATGGCTAGAAACTATGTGATATCGCGTTATGGTTTGCAATATCCTATACTTAACACAGCCCCATGTTTCAACCTCTAGTGTGTGTGTGCCATCGTAAATTTTATGTGCTGTGGATGACACTCTGACAGAGGAAAATATTTGGCACTAAGGCACATTTTTCAGTGTGTGAACACAACAATAAAGTCTAGTCTGATGGTCAAAAATAACGTCAAACATTTTGTCTCTCTGTAAAACGTATCAGCAACGAAGAATGTAATATTTCTTTAGTTGAGTCGGACCGCAATATAGGACGGCCTATTTTTATACCATCTTATAAAACAAAACATTCATTGTACTAAACATGGTTCGTTGATATTTTCTGCCGTCTGTTCAAGTGACATAATAAATTATTTTCAGCACATAATAACAATAGCTATAATTATATAAAACTTTTTTAATATTGAATAGGTACTTCAATCCTGACTGATCTCTTAAAGATAATTAGTTTTCCAATACTGAATTATTGCAGCGTATAATTTTTATTTGCCAACAGAAAAAAGTATTTGCAAAATTTTCGATATTTAGACACAAATAAGTGCATTAATAGGCCTGCCTTTCTAGGCGCTTAAATGATAACTAAATATTTCGTAAAATAGTGATAGTTAATTTTTTTTACAGTTTGATAGAAAGTTTATCTTGGAATATACATTGCACGTGCTCGAGAAGTTTGGAAATCATATTTCATGTAAAATCTGGATTATTTCACATGACGTTAGTTGAAACAAATTTACGAAGAAGTAATTTTTATTCGTTTATAAAAGTACACAAACTTCAAAGTAGTAACTTGCAAGGATGTGCATAGTTTAATCTTTATTGTTATGAAGTAGTATGATAAAATTACACACTCAAGGCTACACTGTATTCAACTATTACTCTATCGATGTTATGACAGAGTATGACTTAGTCACATGCTGAATAATATATTTCTGGCTAATTAAGAACTCTCGCATTCAAGCTGTGATAATATATATATATGCAAGTGCCAATTTCAAACTCGCCTCCTGATTTGTGACAAAATTATCAAAATATTTTACGTTTAGTAAGAACGAAAATTGTAATTGTTTATTACTAAAAATATTACAGTAACAACTTTGTTAAAGCAATGTTTCAATTTGCAAGCCACTGTTGCAAATTCCTTAACTCTAATTTATACTTTATTTTTGCTAATTTAATATTTTATCGGGAAGCTAACTTCATAAATATTTTTAATATGTTCTATGCAAGTCTAGGAATTTATATTTTATATAAATATTAACGTATGAGTATTTTCGTTGCTAATGAGCCCATAAACAATGGAGGAGTAACACGTCCATTCTCGCATACAATTTTAAAATTTTAATCGTCGTTATTTTATGTGACAAAATTGATAAACATGTAGTTATTTATATTATTGCATTTACCGTTTTAAATGTTTGAATAATAACAGAACCAACATATTACGTTATAAATCAAACATGCCAGAATATTTCTCTAAAGATCTTGTAAATAAAAACTGCGTTGGGTAGCTTTCATTTGTTTACAGTCTCGCGGTGTGAGAGTAAAAACATACAATGCCATTGCAAATACATGAAAATACATTCAGAAATATGCCCGAGGGTTAAATGGACTATTAAACTATCCACAGAAAAATCACTGTTTGAATTTCGCACGTGTGTAAGTAAATATATGTTACCCTGAGAAAAATACATAATCCTGTATGTAAATATTATGTATGGAAATGTTTATATTTGAATTTTTAACCTGGAAAATTTATATACATAATAATTAATTTGTGAAAATGGTTTATACTCCACGTGTTTGAGCTTACCTGAGCGTTTTATTTATAAGCGATAGGATAAAGTTACTGTTTCATCTGCAGTTCACAACGTTAACTTCCATCGCTTGCAATAAAATTAAATTGTTACAGATTTTATTTTCGAAGAATTCAGTTAAATCTAGAGCATATGACAGTCTTTGTAAATGATCCCATAATGCTTCCTAGCAGCTTGTTGTGGCCCTGTGAAATTAAATATTTAATTAGGCGATTGCTTTAAGTAGCGGTTGTTTCTTTTATGTCGTAGCATAAGTAAAACACTGCAATATACAAAACTAATTTAGTATTCATGTAAAGTCTTTGTGGAACTACTTTTAAGTTGGCATTTTGAGTGCAAGAGTGCAGCTTATTAATAATTGAGAGATAGTTCATTTACATATTTCAGTCATCTTCTAGAATCATGACTGCATTCAGTCATAGTATAATTTGTAACCTAGTATATATTTAACTACAATTAAGACCATAAATAAAATGGTAACTTTATTCAACATTCATTTTAAATAAAGTGCTGAATTTATAACCACACAAGAGATCTTTGAATCACCCACATTAAAAAATACATACTTTCGGGACTTTGAATTTTTTGAACAAATGATACGTATTCGCCAAGAAAATGCGATGACGGTAACCTAAAATTCCCCATACGACTATGCGCATTGCAATTTAATGCGTTTAAGTATTTAGTACCTAAAGGCCGCATTGTACGTAAAAGTGATCCTAATTTTTTTACGTCATATACACTGAGTAAACAAGAGGGTTGTAGAAACCGGATTCCTTTAACCACAACCCATGTATTCATCTGTCGGTCAAGCGAAACTATGAAATTACTAGAAAAGTACATATTTACAAATGTGGTAATTCTTACATTTATGTGCATTATAAATATCCGAATTCGAGAAAATTAATGTAGATATTCAAATATATTTACCTTGCACTTTATGTTTTACATAAAGACATGGAAATACTTTCCTTTCCATTGTTACCAACTTTGCTGCGTGCAAACCAGTCAGGGCGCCATTTAAAGATACGCTGATAGGGACAGTGATGTTTATCAAACATCGATTACAAAAGTTCTCAATTAACCCTTTGCAACATATATCTGCAAATATATAGTCTAGTCATGGTTTCATCACACTTTTTGAATCAAATCTTCAAAGCCATTCTAATGAAAACATGTTTGGCTGTTTCCTAAATATCTCATGAACCACAAGTGTTGTATACTTCTTTTAACATAAGAGAATCTTATTTTTAGTTAAATTTCCCTTTTATTATAATTTATCAATACATTATATAATTTAATTTATAACTAATACGAATATAATTAGAGAGAAAGTAGGTGTGTTGGTAATTCCAAGTAATAAATAGTTCTTATGCAAAATACCCCATTCAGATTGCGAACGACTCTGACACGTAGTTCCTTTGGTGTCATTTTCTATATTACTTAAGCTTCGTATTCATAAAGCGGAGGAATTGCCTAAAAGTATAACTTTAGCAGGGCTTCAGGAAAGTTGGAAGTAACCGTGAATGGATTATACGTAATAGTTCCTAGAGCAGAGTCACCTGTTCTTGCTACAGGACAGATTGTATCATCAACAGAAAAACTTGAGCAAAATTTCAACTGCTCTACTGAAGCCAGCGATACAGAACTGTATTGTTGTCACTCCTCTGTTGCTCTCTTTCTTCATTGTAGTAATGGACTGGGTGTGGTGGTGTGAACTTGTATGGGTATCAAGGTTTGGCCGAACTGCCGCTTGGCGGCGCTGCACATTGTTCTGTTAGAGATACGCATGTTTGCGGACCGGTTAGGTTTGTTGGGTGGCCTTCAGGTAAAGCTGATTGCTCGAGCTGGTGCCAGGTAACTGGAGATAGTCAACAGCGTGATTTAGACTCTTCAGAGCCAAGCGCCGCTTCGAGGGCCACGCAATGACATTACAGTTATTTACTTGTCAAATTACCTTGCTGGCATCTCTTTGCTTCCCATTTCGAGCAAAATATCTTAATCTGTACATCAAAACATGTGAATCCATTAAAGGAGAGGTGTTACAATAGGAGTAGCGGGTATTTTTGCTTATTGGTACCTTGACAGTCTTCCCATATGAATTTAACATATTTTGGTGTTGCATGAGAGCTTATGGTTATGTTCGAACTGTTCTTTGAGGAATATTGGACAAGTAATATTGATAACTGCATTCAGTAAGCGTGTATCTGCTACCGTAGTGAGTGTTTGTGTTGTGCAGAGCTCTTGATACGCTCACATCACATTATTTCTGAGACTGCGTGATTTGTCATATTTTACTTCACTGTCTCCTGATGGTTAGGCAGCTCATGAAGTTTCATATTCACGTGGTTATGGCGGGACTGCCGACATATTGAGGTGCAAAAACCGTAGCTGTCCGCGCAGAGATCTTGACTGCACATGAGGTAGTCACACAGGAACAACCTGACCTATTGATTCAGTGATAAAATTGCCCGTATACTCATGGGGTTTCTTACGAAATGTTTAATAATATACCATAATATACGCTACTGACACCGTTATTCACCGTCATATATAGAAAAGTATCGTTCCTGAGGCAATTAGGATGTTCAAGCCAATAAAAGTCGATTTGGACATAAAAAAGTATCGAAAGCCGCTCTTTAACAGTCAGCAACTCTTTGAACACTCGAATATTACCATAAACTAAGAGTTACGTACGTAACTGTGCTAACGATACCGTTTAGTTACCCGCAATGTCACAAAGGGAGGATAGGTGAGTAATTCGGGTCGCGGGTTGTGAATTTTTTTGTTTCGTTTTCATAACCCACTAGCAAAAAAAAATCATTTTTAAATTTCTTTCTAGTAACCCGTGGAACAAACACGTCCGTAATGGAAATATATGTTGTTTCAATTAATCTGTGTTTATTAACGGAGTAAATTCACGGTAAATACATTACTATATAAATGTAGTGTCTTTAACTGCACGAACACTTCTGGATAAATTGTTACCGCTACTTTTCTGTGATTTCACGGAAAATACTTTTACAGTGTACATATGTGTCACGTGAGACATAACAGGAACACTCGACAGCTGAGGTGTTCAATTTCGATGGACGATAAGCGAGATGGAGATGGAGCAGCAAAGGAATGGAAGGGGGGAGAAACGGCAACACCTCGAGAAATTCTACTACCTAAAGACATTTCCCGCCGTTCATCCAGCGTACGGAAATCCACGTTCAACAACGCTGGGACTCGAACTCGTTTCGCCGTGACTGCAGGAGAGTGAAATGTAAAGTACACGACTACCGCAACTCTGCCTTGCAAATAAGAGTTTTCAAACGTGTTTATTCGGTTGTCGTGATGAAAGTCCATTTATATGCATACGTCACAGAATGGCGTTATCAAAGTTCCTGGAATTTTTTTTTTATTCTTGTGAGTAGTGTTTTTTATTGCCATGCCATTGATTTATTAACATGAGTATGTTCAATTTCCGCGAAAATAATTCCTGCTTCGTTGTATTTCAAAACACTTAGGCTCCAGTTCAAAATCGTTACACATTTAAGGTGTCTATCCACGAATCATAGGCGTAACATTGCTGGAGTAACGTGATGCCGACTAATCCAGCGAAGTAACGAAATGTATTCTTATAAAAACACGCCTAGATTTGCCTAGGAATACTGCAGGTATGAATTTATCATATACTGCAGCTTGCGTAAACACGTTCTGCAAAAATCACGACCTACTTACTACTTATTTAACTCCAGTATATAATTGACTGGCTTTTTGTATTTTTTTAAGGGCATTTTAACGTCACCCGGTTTTATGCTTGTAAACTTAGCAGGGGATGGTTTACAGACCAACATAAGGCCTAACTTAAATTAACAACTATGCCTAACCCGGAATTCGAACCCAGAGTCTCCCGCACCCCAGATTGGTAGCGCACCAGCTGACTGCGCCACGGGAGGATGGCACGATGTCTGGCTCCCTAATCAACATAGAGCGGGAAAATTTTGTTGGTTCTTCTGACGGTAAAACCAGAAATCACATTTCTCAAAACACAGTTCAGCCACCGTCATTATTCCATGAGCTCGTATCCTTGAAAAATTCTTACCTGTGTAGAAGTATGCACTTTTTTCGTGTATGCTGGTGATGATTCAATAGAACGTGTGAAGAAATTCCATTGCCCATTCATAAAATCTAGAATAAAATACTCACGTTTGGTATCTTTCTCACCATAGTATAATTATGAAACAATTAGTTATCTGCAGGCTGGTTTATTAGGGCAGATAAAAACTGATGTGTTGGCACAGTGTTAGGATAAAATGTGAGAACGTCCACTCCCTAATACGATGTCTGACAACCTGCCCAGGTGCAAATGTTTTTCTCTTTATAATCGTGTGAATTCCACACGCAGCTGACCGAATAGCCCTTGTGGAGTTAATTTAGTTGACTCCACACCGAAATGACTCTGGTGAATTGTGCCGTGAAGCAGAGCTCAATAGCGCCCGCTTGCCTATGAAAACTGAGATCCATGACAACGTATCCTCACTGTCACGCCAGTCTTTAGAAGGGGGGTTGAAAGCCGGCAAAGCGAAATTTATACATAAAAACAATTACCCCGACCGCTTAATTTTTTCACTGCAGTGAACACGGGATCTTAGAATGATTCTCGTGATTGAAGAGAGTGATTAACTGAAACACTGATTTGGACATGCGTCATTGCAACACTTTCTCCTTGTAGTTCCTATCCGTTCCGGATGTTGGAAACCATCTCAGCTGTGCTATCTCTACTAAATACTGGTCGGAATAACACTTCAGATGTCTTAGAGATCCATATTTTGAGGTTTTTCAACTAGGATATTCTTCTCCTACCAGCGCTTATCTTCCCGGTTCCTTGTAGAATTGACTGTAGTAGCTGATATCTGCTTCCGTTCCTCATGATATGGCCGAGGTACTGAAGCTTCCTTGTTTTCACCGTGGTCAATACTTCTTTGCACTTTTTCATCCTCCGAAGAATTTCAACATTTGTAACATGGTCTGTCCATTGCACTCTTAGCATTCTCCGACATAACCACATCTCAAAGGCTTCCAATCCTTTACTGAGTGACTCCGTCAGAGTCCAAGTTTCGACGCCATAATATATAACAGAGAAGACATAAAGGCGTAGAAGTCTCATTTCTGTGGTCAATGTTATCTCATGACGTTTAGAAAGGTTACTATTTTTGTTGAAGACAGCCTTAGCTTTTCCAATACAAGACTTCACTTCCTCAGAGGAATCCCATTGGTAATTTATGGTGGTACAGAGATATGTATATTTGTGTACATGTTCAACCCGTCTCTGATTTTTACTGACATGACATGTAGGAATACATTTTTTTTGCTAATGACCATTGTTTTATTTGTATTAATATCAAGACCATATTCATAACTACTCTGTGTCATTATATCCATACGGTGTTGTAAGATTTCTAGGCTATCTGCAAAAATTACTGTATCATCTGCATAGCGAATGTTGTTTATCCATTGCCCATTCAACATTGTAACACGCCGAAGTAAATTTCAGGAAACGCCCAAATAAACATAACCTAAAAGTCAACAGAAAACCTTCGACAAAAAATAATAAATATTACAAACCTGTAACGGATATTGCCAATAAATATGTTAATAACACAAATAGAATTGCATAGAAGAAAATTACTAAGATATTTTTCTCTTCTGTTATCTTTCTTATAGCTTATATGGAATAATTTATATGCTGTTTACATATTTCTTAACACTAGCCACAAACCACTCATTTTTCTTATTTTAGTTTTGAAAGTGTTTTTTACGTTAAACTGTGGGTTTTGTGAGATTTACATCAAGTGTTGTAAAGGCGTACTTCCACATTAATAGTTCAGTTAATGCAGCAATGTGTTGAAAAACCTTGAGTAATTATGTTCGGAACCGAATATAGCAGGGAATCTGCAAATATCATTGTAAGTTTCTTCCCTATTCATTGTATGATTCATGGGCATATTAACACCCATGGTGTGTAATCGGCTAATAAAAATTAGACTGAGAACCCAAATCGAATTGCTATGGTTACGAAAGGCAATTAGCTACTAATGTAGCCAAAAGTGAACAAAATAATCCAAATTAAGAGTATTTCCTACGTTTGAGCTACAAAATCAATACGTGATATAACAAGTTAAACTGCTCAAGATGATATGTTAAATGACAAATCCTGTACGTAACCTAAGAAAAGACTCTGTATTTGACACAGGGCTAAATTACCATTAGATAACAAGAAATGCTACATTAACGTTGGTTAAAGCTAGCCAATAAAGATCAGCCTACATAGAATTTGGGAATGTCGTATGTTACCTGGCCAAACAGCACTTTGGTGACAGGTATCTCAGCAACTCACAAAAATACCGTTCTTGATTACAGTGAAGTTTGCTGTGAATGCCAATAAATGTATCCAGTGATTTTTCACGAAGCTACGGATGTGCAGAATGTTTTTCAATGTCGTACGTAAAATTTTCTCAATTTTGGCTGTTTGTTGGTCGATGTGTTTATGGCGAGCTATTTGCCTATTTGAGCGGTTCACTTAATATCCAGTTTATGAAGCAAAGGACTACCGTGATAATCGTGCACTCAGTTATTAAATTAAAAATAAAATAACAGTCATAAATATTAAATGGAAATTAAGAGTTGATGTATGTATGTGTGTGTGTGTTTATATATATATATATATACACACAACATCATTTCACGAAATATTACCGTTCTTACTGGTAATTACGTATCGACATCAGGAGCTAGTTTGTCGACCGCACTTCGCCCTTGGTACATAAGAAAAATCGATCAACTTACTGTCTATTCTTTCTATAGCGTGCAATATTTATAACGCAATTGATGGTTTCTGCTGACTAGTGAATGGGAGCGGGAGTTAAAATATCCATTCGCCTTCGGTGTAGTCCTCTCCCTCTCCCCACCCCCCTCTCACTCACTCTCTCTAGCCTGTCAATTATCTCCTGTTCTATTTCTACCCAGCTCATTACATAACTGTCGTATTCTCCCCTCTAAATACCAGAACGCAGTACCCCCGAGAATTGAGTATCAAATTTACATATAATTCTATACGTTAGTATTTATGTAAATGTACGTTCGGAAATCTGTGGCAAAATTGCGATAACTCGTATACGCTTGCTCTCTACCTACATGTTTCTGTGTAAAATCCGAAAAATACAGATTACTCTGGCTGCCGTATTGGAGCTATTTCGGATATTTAACCGAGGTCCGGAAGTCAAGCAATGTATATATTATCGGAAAATACAGATTACTCTGGCTGCCGTATTGGAGCTATTCCGGATATTTAACCGGAGGTCCGGAAGTCAAGCAACGTATATATTATCGGAAAATACAGATTACTCTGGCTGCCGTATTGGAGCTATTCCGGATATTTAACCGGAGGTCCGGAAGTCAAGCAATGTATATATTATCGGAAAATACAGATTACTCTGGCTGCCGTATTGGAGCTATTCCGGATATTTAACCGGAGGTCCGGAAGTCAAGCAATGTATATATTATCGGAAAATACAGATTACTCTGGCTGCCGTATTGGAGCTATTCCGGATATTTAACCGGAGGTCCGGAAGTCAAGCAATGTATATATTATCGGAAACAGAAACAATTTTACTTCCTGTTCTCACTATTCTGCTTACTGCTTGTTATTGCGTATAAACGACCGATTTGTTGGAAATTAATACAGCTCTTGTGTATTAAAGTATTAACTGAATTATTTATATTATAAAGATAATTGACAGTCACGTTCATTGCAGGCCTTATTAAAGTTTAAGCATATAATTAAATATAAAATTGTGTTTACTGATTGTTTAGGCTTACTGATGATGCACTAAATGTCGATTTCTCGATGTCGCATATTTATTGTAATTGAACGCTTGCGACTTAGCAGCAAACAAAGCGTAATTATAATTTTCTCTTTATACAATTAATATAATTTCGCTACATTTTATTGCTGTCGACTGTAGAGTCTAAATACGGGAGTGCGCAATAGTTGTATGAATTCCTTCCACTAGTCTGGTTCCTGTCTACTTCCTTTCCAATTGTCTCTCCGTTTCCACTTGAGTGAAGACGAGAAGCTCCAAGAACAAGATAAATTTACACCACCGCCTCTACCCTTTTCCATTGCAAAACATCTCTCTATCGCCTGTCTTCCGTAACAATTCGTCTTCTCCTTTCAGTGATGTCTTTCTGTTCCTCCCCCCCCCCCCTTTTTTTCCGTCGACAACGGTTGTTCCTCAGGACCACAAAAGAGCCATGGATTGTTATGTTCTTTCGAATTGAGTCAAACGAGTGCGAGGGAATGTTGGATATACACTTGGTTGGAATACACGCCCCGAGTTCCTTGGAGCCTGTACGTATCCGTTATTCTTGGCGTGAATGGTACACGGATTATAGCGCAACACACGATCTGCAAACTGCTCCGATTCACAAACTACAAAGCACACGACAGAACCGATTTCCCAGTAAAATTAAAAATCTGCAGATTTTATTCCGCACTGCGCTGAAGTTAAAATTATATACCTTTGTGCTAAAGATGGACATTTTTGATACGCCCTGAATATTCTGAGCAAGTATTTAATCTGGTACAATGGAAGAAATGAAACATATGTAACCCAGTAAAGCTTAAAATAGTCTATGTTTGAGCGTGTGGGTGTAAGCGACAACGATCAGTGGTTGCAATAAGAAAACGCCTGCAGATTTCAATTTACGGCATATCAAACACGCACAATTGTACTATTTGCTCCATGTAGTATTTGTTCAGTTACAAAACTTTGGTCATTAAAACAATCAAAAATTATTTAATTCACTTCAAAAGAATTCTGTATACGTTTTCATGTTTTTTTACGTGGATACGTCTTCAAATTTGCTACCACAGTGGGAGGCAATCCAGAAAACCCGACGATAACAAAATCGGGAGATAGAGTTTGGCATTGCAGCTCCAAATCTATCGTCTCCATACATAATTCAATTACACCACTCGATTCCCAAAGGATCAAAAATATGTTACGTTGAGCGAGGACTGCAAAGCATATCGTGGCGTGTGATTCGCAATGAAGAGGGGAGGGGGGAGTGTTTATGAGAGACCGCAATTTTGAGTTAGTTTCGCCGCGTCTCATAACTTCCACGTAATACAACTTTTGACTAGGAGAAGCTACGACGCTCGTTTAAGTTTCAGTCGACAGTTCTCATCAATATCAATCAATTGCGTGTATAAAATCATTTGTGTGGCGTTTTTATGGTGAAATTGTATGCGTTTAATGTAAAACATTAAGAAAACGTAACACAATTTCGGCATATACTCGTCAAAAAGCCAAGTCGAAATACAGAAATCGTTTACGGTTGGAAAGAGTATCTCAAAAGCAATCCAGTGATACCCATAAAACCCCATATGATCAAGTAAAGCGGTGCCGGGAACGTAAAATAAACATCAAAGCGTCCGAGCACGTCAACGTAGACGTATTCACGCAAAACAAATGGCCGTTTACCCAACACAGCCAAACCCAATTTTCTTAAGGCCAGGCAATCTCACAATTTTAACATTACAGGCCGACTTACAAAAATACTTTCATTCTGCTGCTAGAATATTTGCAAGAGGAATTTATATAGGCCTACTTTATTAATGGTTATCTGTAATATTTATGTTTATAAGATGGCTCTGTAGTTAGTCTAGTTGGTTAGTTAAAATTTCTTTTGAAATAATTTAAATATTATGAAAAAATAACAGGGATATTTTTTAGAACGGGGGGTTTATGAATAGCAACACAAAGAAAGAAGAAGAGAGTGCTCTTTAGAATAATTACTTTAGGCGCAAAACCAAATTTGATTACAATTCTTCTTTATGTAATATAGCATTACCAGTATTGGAATTATCTTTCATGGACACGAGTGATTGTGTAATAATTTGGCTTTATAACATCGGGCGTAGCACGAACTGACGCACAAATATTTTTGGCTCGTCCCTTACTATTACAATATTTATTTTAAATGACATTTGCATTAGTAAAAATCTCGCTTACATAATATGGCTAATGAACAACGCTGGCAATTACTCTTTCTAGACATTAAATATTCTCTCATTTACAAGTCGCCTCGCCAACATTAAAAAGCCTTAAGTTAATATATAGACAGTTTAAATACAGTTTTCTAGTCACCTGCTAGTCATATTCCTATGCAAAACTCGTTATGAGAACATCGTAAAGTTGAATGTGTCAGTGAAAGAGCTTAAATCTATAGTTAAATGATTTGCAATTTGATAGATTTGAAAAAAATTACCATAAACTGTTCGCACCTGTAGAAAAATAATTCGATGCCCACGAAAGCTAGTGAAAAGTAAGATGGCTAGATGATATGCGAAAGATTAAGTTCCCTCGCAATGTTGCACGCACGTATGTGATAAAAGCACTCCAACGTCGCTCTTAATGCGGCTAATATAAGAAGTACTCAGAGCAGCACAAGTGCGTCGGCACACTCGGCACTTGTCAGGCGTGATAAGTGAACGATATACATGCCGGAAACGTATATGTATGTGTGTGTATGTGTGTGTATGTGTGTGTATGTATGTGTGTATGTGTGTGTGCATGCGTGCCTGAATGCATGTATGCGTGCATGCATGCGTGTGTATGTATGGATGGATGTGTGTATGTATGTTTTGTGTGTACGTGTGTATGTATGTGTATCTATGTGTGTGTATGTATGTGTGTGTATGAGTGTGTGTGTATGTATATATGTACAGTACAAGACAACCATACGAACAACTGACAGTTTGAGCGAGGTTGTACAAAGGGACTGCTGTGGAAGCAGGGTGACGGAGTGCGCCTAATCGCCTGACTTCACAAAACACGTAGATTGTTTTGAGGGAACACACTTGTGGAAAGTGCATACAAAGTGGACTGGTTCTGGACTATCCCAGAAGCCCATAAATAGTTAAAACCATTTGAATTTCATACAAAAAAAATTGCCACCAACTTACCTAACCTTTATCCAGTGACATAAGCGAACTATCATTTGCAACTTCATTAGTGAACCTTATGTCTTCCAGAAGCATTTTTAGAAGTCAATTGCAAGAAATGTTGCAACCCCGAAGTCCTTTGCATGGTCTGCCATTAACTTCTCAATATTGTCGCTTTCGTTCACACATATATGACCAGAGAACCATGGATAATAATTGGCTCGAGCAAATATTCTTTTTTTTTTTTTAACAGATTACCTCCTTGCTAAAGTTTGAAGTGCCACAACTATCGCTGCCATAATAATTTACAGCTGTACATGTTCGCTACTACTGTCGTAATGATCTTGGTAGGTCTTACATATTAACTTAGTACGCTAGTGTAAATATAGGAAATCCATTGACTGCATAAAGATACGCAAAAATATACTACGGCTTCATATATTGTCTTTCTTGTTTGAGTTCTTCGAAATGAGTTTCCAACAACATAAAGCTCTCCATCAGATCTTGATTTCAAGGAGTGTTTACGTTAGTTCTGAACATTTACGTATCCTGTCTTTTCACCCGATATGTCGCCCATAGAACATTTGTGGGTCACTGGGGAACAACAAATTACCGCGCATCGAAATTTTCCTCATTTGGAGTATAAAATCTAATTCTATGCAAACCTGCGATGGATATTATGCGCAGTTTTTTTATTTGACGCCCTATATTATTAGATGCGTGTATTAAGACACGATATGGCTGCAAAGGGGCGTAAAAATTTTCTTATGCAACTTTTTTTTACATAATTTTTCCGTCTTTTATGATCCAAAAAATTAATACAACGTTTTTTTAACCCAACAGTTCTTACTTGGTGCACAAATTCTTATTAAAGTTGTCTAATTTCGTATAGCTTCACTGATATTCTGACACATATTCGACATTATTTAATACAGTTTTTTGTACGAATCTCGATATTTTTCGTTTGAGAGGACAAAGCAACATTAAAAGGAATGGAAAACTTTAATGTAAATGGCGGTGAATATCGTGAGATCGCGAAGGACTACATTAAATGTGTTAATTCTTTCTTTTATCAACGGTAAGACATTAATACACACTCATTTTCAGTATCAAGTTATACCAGTTCCTGTAGAATTACTTACGAATATTTAATCCTAGCTTATACAAGAGAAACTCTAACGTAAAATATTGAATTTTAACTCACATTCTGACTAAGGTGCCTCAAGTAAAGTTGACACAAATTTTCTGTAAGTCGTTTCCTGTTTTAACTTCGCACTCAAAGTGCGAGATTAATTTTTGGCACTGGATTTATTTTAATGTGTTAAAGAGCCGACTTTTTTTTCTGGATTTTGATCATATGTAATGGTTTGATGACATGATATCGATCATATCATGATTAAATTACAAAATTTTGTAACAAAATCAAAATTTGTTCCATTTTTTTAACATAAATGCGAGAATTTAAATTTAAAATCGTGATTCGCACACATTTTAAAAAATGGCGTTAATACAAAGTTTGGTTTTAGCTAACGTGTTTATTGATGATACAGAATTTGTACATTGCAGAATTTTTTAATTCAACATTTGATTCACTTGCGCTAAGTGTATAATTTGTAACTATGTTGACTTTAAATTACATTTCAAAAGTTACAAGTGAAATAAGGTTAAACAGCATAACAATTTGGAAGAAAATATTTTTCATCAAAGTCTAGTAATACAAATGATTAATTGGAGTTACATCCGAAGGTTTCTGATTTTGTTAAATTCTAAGGGTTTTTTTTACAAGAAAGATGTAAACTTATATTTGTCAAACTTTTTAAATAATTTTTTTAGTCATTAACTTTGATCGTTAATCATTTTTATGATTAGTATTTGATATAACTACAAAAATGCATTAAAATTTGTTTGATTCCTTTAATGAGAATTTAAATTTTGCGCTTATTACAGCAAAAATTTTAATTTTCGCATCATATTTACACTCGTAACAATTTCAGAGTTATACTAGACAGACGCATGGGTAACATGATAATGGTCGATGACCATGTTAACCTTACGTATGGCGAAGGGATACAGAAAGGGGAAAAATGTATACTAAGCAAGGCGTACCAAAATACTCACGTAACCACGAACATGCTATACTTATGTCTGAACGTTGTTCGGCTGCAGGAACGAGATCAATAAATGTTTTTAATTGCTATAATTGCAACGAGATTATTTCGACACAGATCTACACTGAAGAACGAATACAGCAGTGAGGTATATGGATCGAAACTAGAGGACACGATGAGTACAACACAAACGTCACAGTAAGCTGATACATGAATCAGTCGGTAGATTTTAGAGCTTAAATCTGTTGCATTTACTGTCGTGATGGGCTGCACAAAATTTATTTGTTTGTTATAGGCCGATTTATTTCTTGGTTTTGGTGATTAAACTCTTTCTTTTTAAACAGATTTAGTTCTTTATTTAATTAATTCTGTCAATTCATTATTTAAATCAAAACAGTTTTGTGTAAATGCATTCCTATATTTGGCATTTCAAAGGCTGATTTCAAGAGTGCTCTATGAACCTGCCTGCCGCTATCTATAAGTTATTTCCGATAAACAGTGCACATTATGAAGCCCGATTTAGGTTATACTCACTGGAACCGTGTGTATTCTTCCGCCTTATGTAGAATGGACATTGACATGGGCTTAACCACTCCATTATAACGTCGATCAGGTGCAACAGTGGAATTAACATAAAAGTAAATGTATTACAAATGTACGTACTCTTAACACGAGTGTGCCAAAAAAAACATAAAGCTATTACGACTATTCGCATTTTTTAAGTCAACGTTTGGGCAAGGAAATATCTTCCCTCAGGCGTTGCCAACTTTGCTGGGCGCACGTCAGACATTTTCAGACGTTCGCCGTCAGATAGCACTGTTGTTAGCGCGTATTTTACTATCTTCGTTTTGCGCACAAGAATACGAGATAGTTGCAATTTTTGAAAATTAAGCGTCATTGTTATAGGCTTCATATTTGTATCGTGCTAAAACTAACGTAAATAAATAAATAAACTTAATTCTTCACACTACAGTGTGAAATCAACAAAATATGTCCGCGTGTTGTTTAATATTAGGTCGTAAAATAAATTTAGCAAACCTTCTATTACACGATTACTTTGATTAAATGTAATAACAAAATAAAATATATTTCATCGCTCCTGCACTTTTTGTACATAAAAATTTGTGGCTTTTTAAAACTAAAACAAGCGTGTTTACGTAAGCTCAATGCCAGACACGATATTCAATTTTTATTCTTTACTCTCGCAAAACAGCATTGTAGGGCGTTAATAATAGTTACAAAATCGAATTTGAGCTTAATATCTTGGCTGGGGCCAGTAGGCCAATATATCAAAGTCAAATATGAACATTTACACGAACATACATATAATTCGTTTATTTGCTACTAGCTTAAGAGTGGCATGTTAGTAATGCCAGCACACTTTACGACGGAAATTATTCCTACACAAACCTCTACCACAAGGAATCTCGTTTTTTTCCCAACATCTTGTAGAATAAATAAGCTGTTCACAGCTAGTTGTGAACTTTTAAATTCAATATTCCAAAAATTTCGATGTCTCTATAGGCTTTTCACTGTAAAGTGAGCACTTTTTAAGGCCCTCCCAACATACTTAAACCACTAGTCAATATATATTTTTGCAGCATCAGCCATTACATTTCGAGGGTGGTGAAATGTATACACTGTGTTTATTGGTCACAAAGCAATGTTACTATTAAAAAGCAGCACGAAGATGGAAATAAGATGAAAGGAAAAATTTAGAAGGGCCTTAAAAAGTGCTCACTTTACCATGAATAGCCTATACCTGCATATATTTAAACGGACACAGCGGCAGTCATGTGGACGGTAATAATGTTAACGACGGACAGAAAGTATTCGCATGAGTTAATGTTGAATAAAACTGTTAGCTAAACATTTTTGAATTATGAAATTACATATTTTACTTTCTGTTTATTTTTATGTAGGTGTAAGAATCATCGAAATTGTGAAATATTTGTTCAATTGTAAATTCAGCAGTTTCACTTGACCTCCGCATGCGTAAAGTATTCCGGCCCATGGCAACTTAAGTTCTACATATTTTAACACTCTCCTTCCCCCTGAATACTAATTAACTCCAATCTCTATCATTCCTTCTTAACTCTGGCTTCCAATACTCAACTAGAACCAACGTAAAACTCAGCTGTACTGTAAAGGAGGTAAGGGTCGCACAAGGGGATACTCGCGGTGGTGGCTAAATAAGAAGTAACATTTATGAAGGAAAAAAATATATATATTAACTCTAGGTAACAGAACTGGACAACAAAAGAATTATAATTACGTTTACAGAACAATGAGGATAATATTACGTTAATTAAATATACTGAACAGAAGTTATTAAAGACTCACAATATATTCACAGTTATTTCCCTAACCTTGCCGCAATTACTTTACAAAGGGGAAGGGGACGATGGCTCGTAGCAGGAATGGCTCACCTGAAATATCGGAAGTTCTGGTAGGTCTCAGATCTCACTGGGCCTAAGGTCGTCTTCTTCGTCTCCAGCCGTCAATCTCACTCACAGGTATATAGTTTCAAGTCGCGGTGTCGTGCGGGGATGCTTTTATAGCTGGGCCAAGTAGGGCAAGTTTGCGACACAACTGCGCTCGACCACCAGCTATATCCCGCACCACCTAAAGTTGTGTAGCGATGCCAGGTTATCGCTACACTATATACCCCCCACCCCGCCCCAGAGAAGAAGCAGCCGTCACGGCTGTGGAAGAGACCAAGGGTGCAGAAAATGACAGAGGATGTGAGTGAGAGAGACACAAGCATCTGGTGGGTACATCAGCATAGGGGAGGCTTAGGAGCTCACTGTAGTGACGAACGCCGCGCATGGTGACATCCGGAGGAATGAAGTGTGGTGTCGAGGGAGCAATTACAAGTAGGAGCCACCGTCGAAAATCAAAGGTAAAATTTTTAGTAACAGATGTTGAAGTGAAACAATACAGAGTATGTAATTATATGGGGCAATAGGCAAGGCAGGGAGACGTAAAATATATGACAGGTATACTGAACATGTTGTAAGTGACACGTAAGAGGAGGGGGGAGGGTAGTGTCCACAGCCACATTTAATAAGTACACGAAAAAAGCATAGTGAAAAGGCACGGCCGGCTGGTTGAAGTTAAGGTATAAGGTACAAAGCTAATTGCCATGTTTGCCTGTAGTAGAGCATGAATACAAAAACGGTTTGAATAAAAACAAAAACAAAGGTTGGCAGTAACATAAATAGCGAGCGTGGCGCGTAAAAGAGAACACATAATATACAGTTGGCAGCGCGCAGCGCGTGCTCAACTGTCGAGAAAGGAATGTGATGTTGGCTACAATAAGCGAGCACGAGTGCAACTATTATTTGCATTTGTGAATACTTGCATGACTAATGGATGAATGACTTCTACCGATGACAGAGAAGTATAACATACACCTTAGATGAGGTAGACAGATAAAAGTACATGGATAAATTATGAACACATGATTCAAGTAATTGTAAGTTGCGTGTACGCATGCAAGATAGGACTCGGGTTGGATAACTTAGATATCGCTTATAAGCTAAGAAACATGCTGAATTATAATATAAGTAGTTAAAATCACATAAAAGAAAAATTATTGGCACATATGCCGTTGGTAAAATGTCATAGTCTAATGGTGGTAGCCGTACATGAAAAGTTTTGTTTCTCACTGTAGCACTTTGTATGACCGTAAAGAGAGTATTCACTCAGTAAGGAAAGTAGTTAGTCCACAAACACAGAAATGATAGTAGAAGCACTGTTTGAAAGTTAGTGTGGCGCACTGACTTTTCCTGAAAGTATGTAGGTATACGAGCTCTGTGCTATTAATGTCTTCCACAGGATTGCGTAGTGTGAGAGCTGAATTGGGCTTACCACTTTTGGATGCATCATTCACATTTCGTATAGTAATACAATATAATGCCCATAGACGATATGAACAGGAAATAAAAGAATTAAATATGAAAGAATTGAAAGACAAGTTACATGGAAATGAATAATTTAACCTACCTTACAGCTATTCACAATCTGCTTACATACTAGTGGCATTTTAGAATAAAAGTATTTTATTGATCACCGTACATACAAACAACACACATTTCTGCAGATATGGGGAAGGGTAATAAAGGTGGAGTACTCCGGTGAGGTAACTTACAGACTATAGAACACAGGTGACCAAATAATAAGGTAAGTTGAGTTAGTAACAAAACAGCACTGCTCACAAGGCAGGGCACAAATGGCAAATCAATATACAACACCACGACTGTGGAACACAGACCAGTAGGTCCAAGCAAAACGCTTGAAAGAATTAGAGCAGTAAGACAGACAAATGTAACATTCCACTGGAAGGAATATGACATAACCTAGATTAAGAACGAAGAGCAAGTAAATAATAGCTGAAAACAACATGCAGTACTAAGAAGTAGTATATCTTATGAGGAGATTTTGTTTGTTTTTTCTCTTTGTTTCTCTGTGTTTATTTTTGTTTGAAACAGTTATACTTTAACAGAAAAGACTAACTCGCACTTGTAATTACTACAAATAACATTGGCAATACTTATACTCACCTCGTAAGGATGATAATTCAAGGTAAATAATATATGCCAGAGCAATTTATACTGTTTTGTTTCCTTATTAGTGTCAGGCTTATTTACTTTTTTCCTTTTGTTTTGTTTCAGATGGCTTTCGTATTCTCTCTTATTGTTTAATAATTCCAAGAGGCCGGTGAATGAAGCAAATAATTATTATACATTGAATCCTAACCCTAAATGATAATTACTGCAAATAACATGGTACTACCCTGTGAGAGGGAGTAAAATAATTAACCTGTCAAGAACGAGTAGATACTCTTGACCTGTAAAAAACTAATCCCGTCATGAAAAGTACTTAATAACGTTGTCACTGCTCGCAGAGCAGGATGGAAGTGCAAAATCTGAAAGCAAATTCTACGCAAAACTGTAGAAGCCTTAACAAGTACTTGTAAACACATACATGCCAGGAGGCATGCTATCTCAATTATCACTGATATATACATAATTAGAGACCTTTGGTCCCTGATAATAATTTATACGAGGCCCATTGAATGGCCATACTTCACTTATTTTCCTAATTCAGTGAGAAAATTCATAATCCAATCTCATTTCGAACTATAAAACACATTACACATACTTACATCTGTGAAAAATTAAAACACAGTTTGAACTGCAAATGCTCATTAATGTAGTCACATTAATGACTCTGTTGCAATTATGCATATAGTTGAGGCTTCTTAAGAGCCAAAAGTGTAGGCTTGAGCTTAATCACTGCAGTATTATGTATAAATCCAGGAGGTAAACTAGCTGACACTCTCAAAGACAATGTTAAGGAAGTAGGAAACTTTGGTCACTGATACATGAACTTTATAACATTCCTATGTGAGGAATAGTATTAGACGTCATTTTAGGGTGGTAAACACACACATCCTTACCAAAAAACATCTCAAATAAGCTGGCTAGTTTGTAAAAGGGCAAGGGCAGTGTGAACTGCAATAACACAAAGATTGATACTTACAGAAGCACATCTGATACGAAATATAGATAAGCTGACGTGTTACAACATTTATGTCTTTAGGCCTAAGCCCTATACAATGATAATATCTATACTTCCAGGAGGCGTAACACTATAATTTCAAAATGTCGTTCCCTGTATAGTGAAAGTCTGCAGGGTAAAATAATACTTACATAAAGGCAATTATAATCAGCTGTGACTGAGATACACACAACAACGACGTATAGAGAGGATTGCAAGTTCAGAACAAGTCATAATAAAACAGGCACACATGTGGAAACTGAGCTTGTTTACCATGGTCAAACTTAGGCAGAAAGGAATCTGTTTGTAACGTGCAGTATGTCTTAATTCTCGGTTGAAGTTTTGGGGGTCGTTTGGCCTCACAGAAATCTATCTGAAAGTCTGTGACAAAAAAAAAAACAGAAACAATACACACAGACAAAGCTGAATGGGAAAGTACATTAAAATACGACAAGGTATATGCGAATGGCATTATGGGGGCAGAAAACATATAGAAAAGGGACGTAGGTGGGCATAAGACTTGTGACATGGCACAAAAATATTGGCAATAATTACAGACCTGTAGGTCGAAGGAATAATTGTGTGAAAATAGAGATAGGAATAATGTTCTATAAGACAGTTTAGGCATGCAGAAAGGACATCGAAAAGTAGTTAATCGTAATTAACGTATGATAATATAAGTAGATACCATTCATAAGACAGGGAGCAGCTAATAGCAGTAAACAGGGCGACACAGCGGTGTGTGCGTGCAGGAGTTTACCGGCCTGTGTAAGGCAACTCAGTGGGGCGCATTAAGGCGCGTAAGGAGGGTAGATATTTTGAGTAACTTGATGTAAAAGCTGATGGTACTACAGAGCAAACAATTCAGGGAGGCGAGGGTGAAGTAGTCGAAATGGGCAGGGTCTATGAGGGAAAGCAGCCGAGGGTATTTGAATGTGCCACGTGGAGTGATGGGAACATCTTGAAAAATAGGAAATGCGGTAAGATTTACACGCCAGCCAGAATTCAGAGAAGCTGAAATGTTGTAAAAATTAATCCCCTCTGGTAGGGATAGTTGGGGAAGGTGAAAGGACTGGTTGGAGAGCCAGTGAACCGGAATGACCGTCTGATGGAGGGGGATAACAGGTGCCCACACATCGCACAGATGTGTGGCATGAATAATGATGCCGGTGGGTGTGGCGACCTGGCATCCACACGGGACGTGGAATTCTACAGCTCCGAAGGGGTGGGTGGGTGGGGATGATAATGTTGAGCGAAGAGTTCGTACAAGTGACCATGGTGTGGGCAGGGGGGTTGGTCAAAACTAACTGGCGGGGGAAAATGTTAGTGACAGTAAAGGGGACTGCTGGTGTGCAAAGTTACTTACATGCCTTAAACAAGGAGCTCACATCGGTCAATAAAATGTTAGTGGTCATACATATGGCATTGTTGCAGACGAGAGACTCAGGAGGGATGAATACAACATCCTGGGAGGGATAGATGGAGGGTGACATCGCCTTAACAGTTTCTGTTTTGTGGTCGGTTGAAGCGTGCATGAATGATTGTTGAATTTATATGGGACCAACTTGACGTGATAAATATTCCATTGTGAATGCATGTCAATTAGGGACACTTGCAACTTAATCACTAATTGCTGCTTTAAATACTTAAATAGTTCCTTAGTGGGAATACTGAGTGAAAGGGTCATTTTGTTCAGCTATTTTCGAAATTCAGTGAGGTCGTGGGTGAGTTGAGGTCTGTTCAATGCCGCGAGTGGCAGCTTGTGGAGTTGGTATAAATGGATGAATGATTAGATGGAGTGGTCTGTGATTAAATTGTTGATGAGGTGCAAAACACTCGACACAAGCAAGTGAACTTGTGTTTCTAATGCGCGCGCCGAGCTAATTGCACTTTGCTATAACTTAATTACAGTGGAAATGCCATTGATAACTTTAGGAAGGGAATTAATTTTAGTTTCATCCTTGTGGGTAATGTTGTTAACAATACTAAAGGATACATTCAGAGCCTTGCCAGTATTGTGAAGATTGGCTGTGAGTTACGGGATTTGCTGTTCAAGGCTCACGTCGTTTTGTAGGAGAGCGTGGAGGTGCTTGTTAGTGAGAAAATTACAGCACCAAATCCCCACGTCTCCTATGACTTGGATGCCGCTCCTTGCACGGAAAGGGGTACTGATTTCTGTATGGTACTCCCGGATTACACGGGTCTCAATTACTTGCATGTAGTTATAGAGGATCTTTGCATTCGAACAAGTTGTGGTGTTTCTATCTGCACAAGCGATGTGGAGAAATTGATCGAGCATTGCGGGTGGGGAGGGGAATTGCAGCTGAATTTTATATACCAGGTTAGGCTGGTTTCCTACATCACCTCAGGCCGCGCTGCGACGTGACTACATTTCGAACCGAGCGTGGGTTCGAAATGTAGGCTGCTTGGACAGGTCAGCTGCTGAAACAAGAACACAACAACACATGGCCGCTACGAACATGTGGGCGGAGATAGCACCCCTCCCTCTGCAAGCTGCGCGCGCGCCCCACGCCGGCCGTTGCCCGGGCAATGCATTAGGCCTGCTGAGCGTGATTCCGCCCACAGGAAGTGTTGCCAACCTTGGCCGGCGGCGAGAAGAGCATCCTGGCGAGAAGAGAGCAGTGAAGTTGGTGAGCCTGGTATCTCCACCACTGAGCGCTGGCGGCAGAACAGTAAGCTGTGGACGGGCTGGGAGATAGGAAGACGACGTAGAAGGCTCGCCGGGACTGCAGCTCGCTGCATCAGAAGGGCTGATTCGGACATAGTCAGCACACCCCAGTTGTCTTGTGCTGCGTGACTCTTGGCGCGATGGCAGGACACAGATAGCTTAGCACTCACAGACTATCACGGGACGTACGTCGGAATAAGAGAAACTTTAACACATTTTACACAATTATAAGACACTGACACAGAAAGATAGAAAATGCAGAGGGAAATTATAATAAAACACTAACGGTGGATGCCAACTTAGTATGGCGCGTACAGACGGTATCAAATTTAGGGACGCCGGATTTATTCGTCTGTACGCGAATAGTGGATTCGCCCAACACATCTGTGACACGATACAGCCCGCGAAAGCGATGTGTTAGGGCCTTATGTCTCCTTCAATTGCACACCCAAACGTAGTCGTTAACGCATAATGGGTTTTTGCGGTGTGTTCTATCGAATTGAGCTTT
Organism: Dryococelus australis; assembly: GCA_029891345.1. Taxonomy (NCBI): domain Eukaryota; kingdom Metazoa; phylum Arthropoda; class Insecta; order Phasmatodea; family Phasmatidae; genus Dryococelus; species Dryococelus australis. Next base: position 89,035,465 of record CM057002.1, on the reverse strand, counting down.
CTGAAGGCCCTGAGCCTGAATTAAGTTGTAGTGGGCAGTGGCACGAGCGGCTAAAAGTTTCTCACAACAATTATGCCCCCGCTCGGAAAACTTAGTGGTCACTACCTGGGCAGGGAGGATGGCTTCAACCCCATGGAGGAAATTAAAATTAGCATCGTGATGGGCTTGGATAACTTCGGGGACATACAGTTGAGGGACAAGTGATAACTTAAATGAGCCGTGGGGCGAATGGACATTAAAAAATATTACAAAATTGTTAACAATATCATAACGGCGACTCAATTTGCGATATTTCGTGTCAGCTTGTTAAGGGTGCAATAAGGCCTGTTTCAGTTATTTCAAATATGGGGGTCATTATTGTATTCGCCAATGAAGGGAGAAGTAGGAATAGTGACAGGACATAAATGGAACACTGACTCGTCATCAATCTTAATATACTCTTGGGCATGGGTATAAATAGGGATAAATGGATGATGTCATTCAAGAGGACGATAAGTATAGTACACTGGAAGACAGGGTCAATGCAAGTTGTGGCGAGTGTAGCGTCATGGCGTTGTCGAATGACTTGAAAATTCACTTGGTAAAGGGTAGTAATAATCTTGATTATCAGATGAATGGGAGAAATGTCCTCATTAGCTACAACAGTGGCGATTCTGTCCCTTTCACTTGGGTCGTGTGCTGAAATAAAATGGTTTTTGACATCGTCCCAGTGTTGCCAAATATACTTAGCCACGGTAGCACTAATCTCAGATACCTTGGTAGGGTTTTGGAAAATGGCTTCGGCCAATGCCTTAAGTAATGAAGTACACGTCACCATTTCATCTTTGGCAATGTAGGGGATGTTGTTAACCGTGACAGTTTGAGTAGCGACATGTGGGGCGGTGGTGATGCGGCTGAGTGCATCGGGAAGTGTGTTTAATTTGCCCTTAACAACATTAATCTGAAAATCAAATTCGCTTAAGGCGATCGCCATCTTTTGGATGCGGGCATTATGGTCCGCCATGGAACGGAGATATCTTAGGCTGGCATTGTCGGTCTCAATGGTAAATTTACGTCCATATAAATATTGGCGAAAGTGTGTACACAAATATTTAATGGCCGATAGCAATCTCTCTCTCGGTCGTGCTCCAACGTCCTTCTTGAACAGAAAATGCCTTAGATACGAATGGTACAATGTTTCTCGGTTTGGAGTGTGGGTCAAGTTGGATAAGCGCCTTTTCTACTACAGTGTTGCTGGCGTCGCATGCGAGAATGATGTCATGGCCCTAGTTAAACTTTTGTAGTAATTGTGCCCGAAGAATGGCTTGTTTTCAACTCTCAAAAGGAATTTGGTGATCTATACCCCTTTTAAAAGGAGTATTATGTTTGGTTTACTCAATCAACGGTTGTGCAAGTTATGCATATGTAGAATATACTGCCGTAGGTAGGAAGTCATTCCGAGAAAGGTGCGAAGTTGTTTAAAATTAGAAAAAGGGGGGGGGGGGCATATTCTCGATGGCGGCGACTTTGTCGGGGTCTGTTGACATGCCATAGGGCATGATGATGTTGCCTAGAACCTTAATAGTTTGTTGGGCGAAGGAAAACTTTTGGGAACTGAATTTAATGTTGTACTGGTGCAATCTTTGAGAGATCTTATGAATATTGGCGATATGTTCCTCGAAGGTACTACCCAAGATAAAAATATCGTCAATGTAAGTGATCGCCGCAGTCCATTTCAGGGGCCTAAAAGTTTGTTAATGGACGTTTGGAAGTATTGGGGGCTGGTGCTGAGGCCCACTGGCACTCCAAAATATTCAAATAAACTAATCCCGTCAAACTAAAAACCAATTTATGACGATCCTGCGGCCGAACGGGAATGTTATAGAAGCCAGAAATTAAATCAAGGCTGGAGATAAAAGGGGAATGTTGCAGCGCATTTAAAATATCCTCCATACGTAGTGGATTTTGCAACCTAGTGAGATGTTGATTGAGTTTTCTAAAATGTGTCAAAAGCGAAGGACACGACTCTTTTTAGAAATGACAAGACTAGGGGCAGAATACGGGGAATCAGCCTCTTGTATAATTCCAGCATTAATCATGTCTTTGATCTGAATTAAAAGATTGTCACGCACCTAGGGACTGATTTTGTAGGGCAGGTAGCAATGGGTTTATCCGTGTCTAAATCCAGTTTGATTTCAAAGTCCCGCACCTCTGTAAGCTCCAGTATAGAATTTGCAAAACGGTCCTTATATTGTGTTACAATATCCTGAATGGCATGTTGCTGGGCGAGAGAGAGTTTACTGAAGGTTTCTTTGGGGAGGGGGGGGGGGTTGTGATTTTCAAAGGCCTCGCGAGCATTACAACACTGGGTAATGGAAGAAAGTCAGGTGTGTGTGTGCTATCTGACACAAGTGGAATTTCAGTGAGTGTATTCTGATCGTGAGCGTGAATAAAGAGTGTATTGTACTTCAAATAGGGATGACAACGTACTTCTTAAGAAATTCCACACCCAAAATTATATCTTTTTGGAGGTTGTCAAGGACTAAAATTTCTGGGGGTAAGTACTACCATGCACATTTAAGTTCAAGGTAGTTTCAAATTTGGGAGGGGGCAAAATCAATGTGGCCGCAACCTACGTAATATTAGCTTTGAGAGGAGAAAGGGGCTGATCTGACAAAATGGTGCTAGCCACACAGCTGCATGAACACCCTGTGACTACTAGCGCATAGTATTGTGTTCCCTTAATGGTAACAAGTATGCGAGGTGTAGCAGTGCTAATAACATTGGGCTGACAGGATGAAAGGGAAGTAGCGCGCACTAGTGTTCATGTTCCCATTCTAGGCGCGGTACCGCTCAGCATATTTACGACGGACGCCACAGCGGGAATAGGGGAAGAGTGGATTAGAAAGACAGTACGGAGTGTCAGCTGGAAAGTATGAATGAACCAAGCTTGGGACGCGCTGGGTGATGTGTCTGCGCTTTGCGTGACCGATTTACAGGCTGTAGCACGGATAAGTGATTACGCTGTGATTGCGGAACGTGAACTGGATCCGATCTGGCAGAAAAATGTGGAACACGGGGTTGCGCAATGGATCTGGGAATGGCGGTGTGGCGTTGGGCAACTATCAATAATATGCGTGGTTGGAAATCTAGGTGGAAAAAGGGGACTTGGCGTAAGTTTCAGTCTTGTGGAATTAAATCGCGCAATATCCGTGTATGACCGAATATGGGCGCTTTCGTCATAGGGGGTGGCGTGTCCTACCCCCTCGTGGGGAAGTTTTTTGACTGATAACGGGGGTTTTGAGGTCCGTGGTATGCACGTGATTGGGGTGTGGTAGCAGGTGCCCTGTTAAAGTGAGGTGTATTGGCTGGCGGCATTGTGGGGAAATCGGGCGGTGTTGGCGTTGTACTGAGGAAAATGTTGTGATGATTAACAACGCCGCGATAATTACTAAAAGTGTGAGGAGTTTTATGAAACTGACGGTATCCCGTGTTATGAAGGGGGTTGGGCGGGGGATTTGAAGTGGGTTGGTAGTGGTAGTACTGCTAACGAACGGGGTAAGTGGGATTGCAACCCGTGCAGGGTTTTTGAAAAGGAACACTATAGCGTGGGCGGTTCTGGTGCTACGTGAACTGACGTGGGGAGGGAGAATCACGTTGATAGAGCGGAAGTTGCGCTATCTCCTGTTTGAGTTTAGAAATCTCCGCCTCAAGACGCGCAGAATATGGGTGAACGGGGGTTTGGGTAACATTTTGTTGGTATTTGAAAATTCTTACCTCGACTCGGCGAATATTTCCACACATCTGCTCGGGCGTGTCATTCGGAAGGTCAACGAACTTATCCGCAACACAGGGGAGAATACTTTTCCAGATGACGTTTATGAAGTGGGCGTCTGTCATGTGGGGGTTATACTGAGCCCTATAATATTCAAGTGTTTGAATGTGACGGAGCGTGTCCTCGCCGACGGTTTACTTCTTCGTGTAGATTAAGTGTTTTATACTCTCGGTTTCAGCGGCACTTGTAAAAACATCTACTAACCCGGCCTTAAGTTCAGGCCACGTGATAGGGTGGGTGCGGTGATGTGAGATTTGCTAAGGTGTGCTTGCCCGTGCCATGGAGGAAAAAACAAATTCGTTTACACTTGTCTGCGTCGGCCCATCTATTAATGTTGGAAACCTCCTTAAAAGCGGGTAAAAATTCTTGAATACTTTCTCGCTGTTTGCCGGGAAAGGTTGGGTGTTTCTCTGGTTGAGCGAAAATGACATTAACGAGAGGGGGTTGTTGGTCATGATGGGTTGTGGGTTAACAGGTATGGTATTAACGTATGCAGGTGTGGCAGGTGGAGGTGGAAATGAACGGAAGGTAGAGGAGCAATGCCAATTTCCTCGTAAAGGGAAATCCAAAGAATTGCGTGAGGACTGCAGGCGATTGTGACGGTGATTACGGTGACAAATTGGGAGGGGGTGGTGTGTCAAGAGGGTAGGTATGCTCAGTGCTAGGAAATGACGTGCCTATTGCGTCGTTTTGAAGCTGACTAGTAGTGAGAGTATCTGTAGTGTTTTGAAGGATGTGCTGCCTGTATCTCTCGTCTAAGGTGTTCTCAAAATCTTTAGTGTCGAGCAAAACAGTTTTAAGGAATTGTGATACTATAGACGCCGTTTCTTTGACTTCTTGTTTCCATGACATGTGTAACCTGGGTGGTGCAAGTGTAATGCAGGTGTGATTGGTGCCGCTCACTGTTGTGTAATCAAACAAACTACTGGAAAGAAGAAGGAAACATACTCCAACAGCACACCACACTGGAGAGATTCAAGCAAACAAATGAACAGTACGTTCTGCATGCATTGCATTAAAGAAGCATTCTAAGGGGGGATAGGTGGGCAGGAACGGTGGCTTGGCAAGGCTGCTATGCAAGTGCTGAGTCGCGGGCGTGGAAACTGACCTACGCCACGCTGGCCTACTGTGGAAGTGAAACAACGATAGCGTGGGTGGGTGGGACTGTCCGCGACGGGGGAAAGCGGCTTACTCGCAACGGTACTGCACGTCTGAAAACATTAATTAAAATGTTTGATGACACGGTAGTGAAATTGTCTGGGAACAGGTGAAGCTTGGCAGCAGAGAGGCGGGAATGAAACAGCGGCTCCAACAGTGTGACACTCTCCTTCCTCCTGAATACTAATTAACTCCAATCTCTATCATTCCTTCTTAACTCTGGCTTCCAATACTCAACTAGACTCAACGTAAAACTCAGCTGTACTTTAAAGGAGGTAAGGGTCGCACAAGGGGATACTCGCGGTGGTGGCTAAATAAGAAGTAACATTTATGAAGGAAAAAAAAAAATATATTAACTCTAGGTAACAGAACTGGACAACAAAAGAATTATAATTACGTTTACAGAACAATGAGGATAATATTACGTTAATTAAATATACTGAACAGAAGTTATTAAAGACTCACAATATATTCACAGTTATTTCCCTAACCTTGCCGCAATTACTTTACAAAGGGGAAGAGGACGATGGCTCGTAGCAGGAATGGCTCACCTGAAATATCAGAAGTTCTGGTAGGTCTCAGATCTCACTGGGCCTAAGGTCGTCTTCTTCGTCTTCAGCCGTCAATCTCACTCACAAGTATATAGCTTCAAGTCGCGGTGCCGTGCGGGGATGCTTTTATAGCTGGGCCAAGTAGGGCAAGTTTGCGACACAACTGCGCTCGACCACCAGCTATATCCCGCACCACCTAAAGTGGTGTAGCGATGCCAGGTTATCGCTACAAGAAGATTGAAAAATGCACAATCTGCATACAAATATACGTAAAGCAGGTGTATGAAAGACACTCAGTTAACCTTGAAGAGCCTATGCAAAGTACCTATATACTTTATTCGTGGTGTCTTCGCACTTTTTTTTAATCAAAAATTTGAAGAATATTCCCATGTATGACATGTTTGGATTCTTGTAAATATGGCATGTATCAAGAGCACCCTATAATTCTGTTAACAATTGTTTTTGTTAAAATGAACGTTTAATTGTAGTATTTAATGTATAACAAATACAAGTAAAAATAGAGAGAAAATAGGTGTGTACGTAATACATATAGGCTGTTCGCGGTAAAATGAGCAATTCTGAAAGTCATGCTAATTATCTACTTGTATGTTAATTGTGCTGTATTCTTCCACAACGTGTAAAATTAGCTTTGCCGTGAGCCTGTTCACTTTATTCATACGTTGGTCAAGTGAAACTGTGAAGTAAATAGGTAAGTAAATATTTTACAAAGTTGCTTTTACAGTCATAAGTACGAAAAAAAAAATGCAAAATAAATCGTTTCAGTGCCGGTATTCACGAATGTTTTTCTAACACTTTATAATAGAATGTTAAGACATCGAACTACATTCCCTACATCATGACCAACTGTGCTGGGCACATTTCAAGTTAAACTATACGCAAGCAGGAGCAGGCTTATTTTTCTAATGTTGATTTCAGAAGTGCGAAATTGATAGTGAATAGCATCTTGTTATAAACACTTATCATGTATGAGCTAAGTGCGGACGAATGTAGTGCGTTGTCACTTTGGTGTAATTTTCTAGACTAAATGAGTGAGCGGAGAGATCTGTGCGGCTCTTCAAGGTAAGGTCTTGAGAGCCGATGAAGGGAATTGAGGTGAGAATGGAACAGCACCGGAATGAAAAGGCAGATGAAACAGCATATCCCCGAGAAAACCCGCCGACCAGTGGCATCATTAGGCAGGCTTCTCACATGCGAGGATCCAGGAGTGACCCGGCCGGGGATTGACCGTGGTTCGCCTTGGCGGGAGGCTGTAGACTTGCCCGAGGCGGAGGAATACAGGGGGGAAAGTGTAAGTAAAGCAAGGCTCGAGGAAAGTATGAGGTGAGTGTGAGTGTAGTGTAGTGTACTCACGGTACGGTTGCCGAGGTTATGCACGCGGCAGTGCAGGCGGGCAGTGCGACCCACTAACGCTGTCACGTTGCGAGCGGACGCCAGGTCGAAGTAGGGCCCTCGCAGTCCTGACCCTGCCCCTGGCTCAGGCAGTTCGTCCTCGGCCCGCGCCCACCCTGCAACAACACCGTCCTCCCTCAGCCACAACCACGCCTATTTAGGCGGTACAGTTCAGCCTTAGCTCGCTTTACCACTTCTACGTCACATACACACACTGGCGAGTGGTGAACTGTTGCAAGGTAGGTTGGCGTGTTAGCTCTGTGTTCTACCCTGTTGCTTGCTCTAGTTTACACTTCCACCACTAAACACGTAACACAGCAGTTGATGCCACAGGTCACGTGTAATGGATCCCTTGCTGCTCGCTTGTGAGTGGTCAGAATGCAGTCTGCTTCCCCAGGCTGCCCGGTGGTTACTCGCTCCTGCTGCGTGGGCCGACAATGAACAGGAGTGAGCAAGCACCATCTTACCTTGCAATAGTTCATCACGAGCGACAGATATATTTATAATTATAGACCCGGAAATTTCGCGGATTCATCAGGACACTAGCGCGCATCCTCAATCCTTTGCGTAATCGAGACTAAGTTAGTGGTTCATTGGCTGGCACTTCAGATTCGCCGCAGACCGGGTAGCAGAGGACACGATCCTCCTTTACTTATAGGTTAGTTACTCGCTGAAATTCATCCAAGGTGGGGCTTACAAACTGTGATCCACTTGGAAAATAAGTCGAATGTAGATGTGCTTGAGGGCTAGCTTGTCCTGGAATTAATTCGTGAAATTTACGGGTTTCTGAGAATAACATAGCAAAATTAAATTATAAAACAAATATATTTAACCTACTACACATTAAAAACAACACAAGTACATTTTCCGACTTACTTCCTATATTGTTTTCTATGGTATATTAATTATAGATTACAAATAATCGAAAACATTGATCATTATATTGTTACATTTTACTTGAGCTTCATTGATTAGCTTTAATTTGTGGCGGCATGTTATGCAACAGTTTGCATGCTAAACAAGAGGATGATATTCTTTAAATAAGAGTACCACAAGCAAGGACTCTTATATGGTACTTATGGTACTTGGAGACGTTTGAAATAAGAGTACCACAAGCAAGGACTCTTATATGGTACTTATGGTACTTGGAGACGTTTGAAATAAGAGTACTACAAGCAAAGACTCTTATATGGTACTTATGGTACTTGGAGACGTTTGAAATAAGAGTACTACAAGCAAGGACTCTTATATGGTACTTATGGTACTTGGAGACGTTTGAAATGTTCGTGAATACGTGTAAGCTGCAAATATTTTGGTCGCTTATATATCTGTTTTTTCCTACTTGTCTGATAAGTTATTTTATTTTCCAAATCCAGCCAGCCAGCCAGAAGGTTTCATACATACACATGTGTGCTTATTTCTCTTTAAATTATAGGCATATCAAAAATCAGCGGTCTGTATTTGAAAGAAAGTTTTAATGCTTATAAACAGGCTGGCACAATAGTTAAATGCTGATAGAACCAAGAGGTGGCAAACTTTGATTTTTAAGCTTGTCGGTAGGATGCGTGTCAATTTTTATAAGTACTTAAGCCGATAGTATTCTGTATGTAGCAACCCTGATATATGATTGGACCATTTGATATTCGTGTCAAGTTTAATACCTTAGCTATTGGCAGTTCTGACTTCAAAGATTACCGCATTCTTTATTTTGATTACAGGATGCAGATGTGCCATTTCAATTGTCTGTGATGGTCTACTTTCTACGTAACTACTTTTATTAGATACCTTTATAATTGGGCTCTAGTCATAAAATAGACAAGCCTACAAAAGTGAAAATGCGCGGTGGTTCTTTTCATGCAAAAGTACCCTGTCATTAATTCAGCTTTGAAACTTTGCTCAATAGGGAAGACCACAAGGCGAGAGAGAGTTTCCCTATTTCACTCGCTGCCGCCTGGCAAGTTAGTCTCCAGGTGCTGGTTGGCGGATGTCGTTTAGACATACTTCTGACCAGAGAGGTTGTTCTGCTGGTGCGCGTGGCTGGAATTCAAGGTACCTATACGAGGCCATTTTACTCCTGACTTCTTACATATGCAGTGCCACGAATGTTCCTGCACATGCCGGTCGGTTGTTCAGTCGAAAATAAACACCAATTATGATTGTAACCGTATCAATGGCAGCCAAGTTGTACTAAACGAACATTTCACCACGTGAGCAACCATTTAGTAAACAGTAGTGACGCCAGTATGTAAAGGATTTAGGACAGTATCTTACTTCTGAATAAATACGTTAAATTCTCCTAGTTACATTCGTAGCACCTGCATTCCATTAAGACCCGTTTTCAGACGTGCGTGTTTTGTTATACAATTGAAGACACCGTGAAGCACGTTCTCCAGACACATATGAGTCTTTTCAACGCTTTTATACTCTGTCTTGTCACTTTTATACTCTATCTTGCTACTTTAAAGCATTTTATATGGAAAAATTTGCTGTCGTAAGCTACAGATCGTAGCATAGGATGAATCACACAACAGGATAACATCACAGAACACTTAATAATACAAAGGTGATACAGTCGTTATACAGCGAGGTCCAGCCGCACATGGCAGAAAAATGGCCTCACAGTTCACCAACGTGATGGAACGCCGTTCATCAATCAGAGCTTGGTAACCTATTCACCAGCAGAAACCCCAGCCAATAGTGAGTGGGTGAAGAAATTTGGGCGGACCAGGTCTTGAGAGCCGATTGAGTGTGAAGCGAAGTGAGTATGGAGCAGCGCTGGAAAGGAAAGTAGACTGGGAACGCTGAGATCTGCTGAGATCTTTTTTCGCCTTTCTCCCCGCACTTTTGATGGCGCACGACACGTGTCGCATGGCAACGCGAGCCACTGCGTCGTTGCTTGTCGCGGGACGCACGGCGCATTTATAATGAAAGTTTCGTTGGCCAAGCTACATCTGCCACCCACCACACGACTTTGTCAACTACAGAGATAGAGACGCCTGCCACGGAGGCAATCGCGAGTGCTGTTTTCTAAGAAGCGACTGCAGCAGCCAGCCAGATAGTAAAAAAAGTACTGGAAGAGATACAAGAAATTACATGTTTGCTAGGTATTCCTGGTTATCCTAAGTGAAGAAAAACAGGACAGTAAATTAGCTTTAATGTAACCGTACGGCAAGAAATCACAAATATCAAAACTGCTTTTACATCACATTAAAATGTATGGTACTACAATATTCTAATCAACTTACTCTCTTAAACGATGCCAGCTACAAATAGGAATATTGTGTAGACTTTACGATACATAGTTAATGATGCATTTTGACAAGGACTTACAAAACACGTTTCATTATCTGGCAACTAAGATTCACGATCGTATATATATATTGGAGACTTTATTGGATTCTGCAAGTAAAAAGACTAATTTTGCTCTTTGACATAGTTGGATGTGATTTTGCTATGACATCGTTAGTTGTTTCCCATTGCTGCAAAGCCGTCCAAGGCGTGTTAATCTTACTGTGACGAAAGAAACACAAATGCACACGTATTCGAAATATATTCTGTCTTCAGATAATAACGCGGATTTTGGATGTATTGACTTTACCTCGTGGACGAGCCACTAGTAGGAGAAAACCGTAAAGATGTCTATTCGCAGTTTCTTCACACTTTTTGGACCAAACCTTTGAAAAAACTCTCCATATATGACGTGTTTGGAAACTTCCTAAATATGGGATGTACCACAACGTTTTATACTTGTGTAAACATTAAATTACCGTATGTTTGTTTAAGAAGTACTTTTACTAATATTCTATCTACAAATTGGAATATTTAATTTGTAAATAATATGAAAAAAGACAGAGAGAAAATTGGTACGTTGGTAATGCCTAGTAAGAAATAGTTCTTACGTGAAGCATAATTCCACTGAGCACGCACAAATGCGGTGCGCTGGCCATCTGGTGTAATTTTCTTAACTTTCTTTGCATGAGGCGAAGGGATATCCTGTAAGTAGAATGATCAAGGATAGCGACTGCAGACGCCACAACGACTGCCGTCCCTGTCATTGACGTAGTCACATTTAAGGTTCTCCGTCTTAGATCTATCCATTTTTTTATTTTTGAAAATTTTTGTGTATTGTGATGTTTAAAATACATACATAAAAGACCAAAAAATATTGTTTTACAACTTGCCGTCATTCGCAGACAGCGAATCTTTTACCGTATCAGAGAACTGCTCTTATGTATGTGTATACCATATTATACTGAACAGACTACTGCCGATTTCTGTGGGAAATTCCTGCCATGAATAACCTTATATATTTTCTTAAATATTTAATGCAAAGGAAAAATGAGAAATTGCTTATAGCTATAACTACCTTAGGTTTTCTTCGCATAGTACGTTGAACTTGATTCGCTCATACTAAGTCTATTACTTGATAAAAGTCCTCCATGGCATATGATATAAACTAAACACAAGGCAACAAGGTAACAAGTACTTTAAGTCGAGCATGTCTCCCAATAATGTAGTTTCTAGGCCTAGGGTAATAATCAAGATAATTCGAAGTGGGAAACCAATAAAAGAACGAAATCCATGTAACTTTCAAGCAGTCAGGTTTTAAAAATAAAATGCATATCAAATTGCTTTAAAGTAGATCAAACGTAATAGTCGCTTATTTTTCTTCTGTATGCGAATTCGACGTGTTATCCTGCAGAAGTCCTTACCGTATTATCCTAAAACACATTCAAATGAGTAACCTATTTGCACGGCACCAATCATATTACCAGCAGTTACAGATATCTGTCGTAGCGCAACTACAATGCCTTGTGGACATCCGAAACAACAACTCGACACCAACCATGTAACATGTACAGGGATTATAAAACAATCAGTTTAAGGGAGGTATTCAGGTTATTTTCCCAGAAATAAATAACTTTCTCTTGTGTTTCATTTGAAAGACAAGTAATCCAAGGACGTATATTCGAATAACTACAAGAAGCAAATATGTTTCCACGTTGGCATTACTCTTAAGCATAATCAGTAATTTTTCGCAGAACAATCGACAGTAAAGGTAGTGTACAGTATCATAAAGGCTGTTCACGATTAAGTAAGCACTTTAGAAATGAACCTTAGAAAATTATCACGGCCCCTGCATGCATATATTTCAATGCGCGCACTGAGTAGCATTCACCCAGTAAAATTGGTAACGATGTATAAAAAGTAGTTATATATATTAACGTTGAATAAAATGTGTTACGTAACCATTTGTGATAACTTAAAGTGATTTCCTTCGTTTTATGTTTTTTACTGCACAGAAGCTTAAAAATTACAGATTTGTTAAGTATTTCCTTTTCTAATAATTTTACTGTTTCACGTGACCAACGCAAGAATAAAGTGATGAGGACGATGGAAATGTTAATTTTACATAAGGCGTAGGAATACACGACGTGCATACAAGTAGATCTTAAGCAGGGCTTTATAAAATGCTCACTTTATCGTGAACAGCCTATATGTTAATAAACACTGCTTCTGTTATTTTTTATTCGATGCTGTGTGCTCTTATCTTTTACCTGTGTAGTATAAACGTTCACAACTTGGAGTGCAGACCGTTACAAAGTGCATTAAAGTGACATAAATCACAAAATTAAAACAAATTTAGAGTCACGAAGTACTTTCGGTTAGCTAAATTTCTATTTCGGAAATCGGCAAATGCGTATGTTAGCTAGTACATCCACGTGATCCTAATACACTTTTTGTATTCACAAATTGTAAATCTATTCGTTGACGCTGCCTCTACTGAAAGCTAAATTTGAGGGCAGGTTGTAGTTGGAGAGATACTGAAGGCAGTTTGCCAATGATACGTTCTGATAACTTTACAAGCGAAATTCCCTAACAAGTACGGATATTTGGTAGCGTGTCTGACTCGCATTTGGCATTCATGTGACCATTTCTGGCCGTCTGCATTGCAGAATTGTTATTCAAAGTGGTTTACCGTACTCATTAGTCGCAATCCATGGAGTATTTTCTTAATGCGAGCATCGAAAGTTCCTCATTCTTTAAGTGAAGTAAATATTACTACTATAAGAAAGAATTTAAATGTTTTACCAATAATGCTTATGTATCTCAGAGATATCTCAAGACTAGGAAATTTTACACTAGGACGATAAGAATCCACACGTACAATTTTCACAGTTTGGCGTGTATGTTTTAAAGACACGCTGTTGTCACGTCTAGCGAAATAATATACATTCGCGTTAGAGCGATATAATAACTATGGTATTATCGTATTTTGTGAGCCGTCCATGGCAAGTAGAAGATATCTTCTCGATGAAAAGTGTCCCACTTCCGAAAAAGATACATTTAGTATTTCTTGTAAATTATTTCCTATATAAGAACATTCTACGTTCAATTGTAAACACGCAACTGCCGTTTCATATAGCGCTATCTTAGCTATTTTTCTCTGAACACGCGAGTTTTCTCGCGGTATGTGCTGGTCTACAGCTGTATGGTACGGCTGGAATGTAAAAGATCTATCAATAGAGACGCGAAGAGCTCTGGTTTCCCACAGTGTTCGGACGTTCCTGGAATGCCAGTCTATTAAGATTTTCATTTGCGCTAGACGTGTGTTTTCATCATCCGGTTATATACAGCTCGAGGCAAAGACTTCCATGAGAGATTCTCTTTTTGCTACGGGACTCATGTTTCACGTGAAGCTCCTACGCCTTAACTCAGAGATCTTGAGCAGATGTGCTTCTGTATTGTTAATCTCAATGCTTACCAGGCATTACAGGGAAGCTTTTCCGAACGGTTAAATAAATATTTAGAAATTTCTTATTTTTTATATTACAATAATCATTAAAATATATTTAGTAATTTCTAATACACATCACAGTTATTTGAAAATCAACACTGAGATATGGTTTACCTAGTTGACGCAGTTTGGAAGGTAGCCGCCGTATAAAATAAGTTCTCACTAGTGTTGCACACTTGTCACTAGAAGGAACTTTGCTTGCTCTTGTAATATAGCAGTGATCACTGCACTAAACATTATAATTAATGCCAGTTCCTATTATTTTTCATTTCAAAGGAAAAACAGGCTCATTACACCACAGGTAGAGTAACTAAGAATCCTATACTTTTATTGTTTAGTTATTGCATAAATAATATATATTAAAACATATGTAATTAATAGAACATCTAAATTTTCCGAGTTCAAAAATTTTTGCTTCGATAATTACGAAATAAAAAACCATGAAATACAACATTTTTTAATATTTTTCCTTGGCCTAAATATTTATTTGATTGAAATAATAATTTTAAAAATATTTGTTCTATTATGAAATAAATGCATTTAATGGAGAAATTTATTTATCAGTAATGTGGAATCCTATAATATTTTAGTCTGTATAAATATTTACTAAATATAAATAAAACTTTAAAGTCAACAGATTTTAAAAATAAGTATTTATAAACTTTTCGAATCAATTATATGCTAGTAAGGTCACCTCCCTGCAAAGTATTTGTGTGTTTATATGTGTATGCATATTTACACCCCTCCCCTTCCCAAAAATTCACCAAACTTGGTGGACGTTAATGTTTTTATAACACACCGGATTCATATTTTCGTAATGGTATCGATTAGATATTTTTGTATAAAATTTATTTTAATAACAACTCGACTTATCTCAACAAGAATTGGTGTGTTGAAAGTACGAACTGTTATCATTAAAACAAAAATATATTAACCTCAATATTACTGCAGTTTTGAAGATACCACCGTACGAATAACTAACGCTGTGTATGTATAGTACACACATCTCGGGAGCATATCACTAAATCCTACCAGATTTAGCATACGTTGCACACGTTGTTGCATTACGTGACCTACATTTTATTATAACAATGAATTTATCACTCATTTTCAATGTAGTGGTTATTTTGATATTCATTTAGTATGTTATAAATATCTAAATATTATACGTGCTAAGATTGGTGCAGTTACTTCTGGAACCATTAAATATGCCAATTCACGGCCTCTTTTGTTTACATATTTTTAACGTCGTCACCTGTGAAACCTAATGTTTTTACAATTCGAACTGATCATACGATTGTGACACAATTTGGTACGTAATGTGAATTTAGTCCATATAAACTTATGTGATTTTCTTCGCTCGTACTCAGATTCCAATTTACGGTTGTTTTATACATTTTCTATGTTAGTGTATAATACGTCCGGAACTGTTGCCAGTTCAACTTCGGCAACTAGTTAAACCATGGGTTCATGAGTTTTTATTTTATTTTTACGTCTGTTTATAAAGATAGACTTACTTGGAACTACCTGAACTGAGGAACTTTGAGGTGGCCGCCTGGGTAGGTCGTCAAACGTTGTACAGAACACTAGCACAAAACGTTTAATTAAGAAACAGTCCAACGTGGGAGAATGAATTCTGCCCTCGAATAGCATTTAAGGAACGTTCCGTGTCTGTATACGTTATTCAGATCCTCCATTTCTCTCTAAAGCATGTTATTGTGGTAATGAAAGTGGCTCTAGAGGGCGTTTTCACTGTCATTTTTAGGTATGAACGTTCCGGTAAAAAACATTAAAAAAGGAATAGGGACGGGCATTAAACATTTATTTTTATTATGACACCATACAATGGTAGCAGGGTCTCCGCTGAAAGTCTCATAGAGGCACGTTATCGACGGCAAGACTGCTCGCTAATCCAGTGCTTTGCGCGTAGAGGCGATAAGGAGTTGATGCGCATGCTCGGTCGCCCCTAGCGCTCCCGCGCTTTTAGGCCTCAGTCGTGCAATATTTCTTCAACCAGGAGGCCACCTTAAGTGGATCGAGTAAACTTCAATAAATAATTACTGATAACTAATGCGCTTACTTTCCTCTAATTTAATGCAAATAAATGTTAGCGGAGTTCTTAAACGCTTAGATGGTTGGTAGGTGATGAAATTTCTTTGACAGCAATATCATAAGAGATGATACCATATACATGTGAAACAGTGCCAAGGCTATTAAAATACACGAGTGACTTATCCGGGATTCGAATTCATAAAAAATCGTAAAATAAGGTGGCTTACAATATACTGCATCACGGAGGTAGTATTTGGAGCAATAACTTCGGATGTAATCGTTCAAACAGTTTTAATGAAAGGGTTCAATAACCTTGGATATTAACACGGCCATAATTTTAAATAGTAAGTGTTTGATCCACCAAAAAACACACAAGTTTGCATGGCCTACCATAACGCTACTATTGTGAAACGTTTGGTGGAATTCAGCATAAAAACATTATTTCCTTAAACAGGGCTATTTTACAAAACTGCCAAAAATTGACGCTCCGTACTCCATAATTCTAATAGAATTTGCCGCCATAAAATTTTCATGGAATTTTTAAATTGTTAAATTCTTGTGCCAAATGTATCAAAATATTTATATGCCCGTCATTTTGAAAACCATTGTATTATACCATTTATATATAATTTAACTTTACGTGGCCTTCTGTACGTGTACAAAATTTTGTGGAAATTAGTTGTATTGTTCCGGAAATATGGAAAAAATTTCAATTTCCTCATGTATAATATTAGGCAAAAAATCCGGCAAAAGAGAATGTCTGTATACATAAATTATGCTTCTAATTACTAGTGATTAAATACAAAATTTGTTTGAATTTTGTTCAAATCTTTTATATATAACAAATAAATATATAGTGTTTATACAAACCTCATTAAAATATGCCTGCCGCATAAAACACATGTTAATTTACATACACTACTGTAGCAATACTTGCGCGAAATTTTGCCATGAATCGGTTGATTGGAGCTCGAGTTATTGCATAAAACATCCATTGAAATATATATATCAATACATATGATAATCGTCGTAGATAAGATACACCCTATACAAATTTAAATTTAAAATGTTGCACAGTTTCGTAGATGTAGTACACTACACTAAAATGTTTGTATAGGCGCCATTTGGGAAATAAGAGACTTACACACTTAAAACATATAAATTTAAATGGCATATCACAGAACAATTTCTTTGCTAAATTTGAAATAATTCGGTTAATTGTTTCTTGAGAATGAGATACATAATAACAACGGTATTATTTCATGTGGGACTATCTTACAAAATAGCGTGAAAATGAAGCTTTCCATAGACAATTTTGAAATATATAATTCATACTGTCAGTATATAAAATCAAGTTTTAATTTGTTTTGTAGTTTCATAGATAAAAATTCTGAGCCAGATTTTGATATAGCTGACATTTTAAAAATACGTATGCTGACCCTCTCGAATTTATTAGTTTCAAAGCCGGCCATAGTGCTACTTCTTTCTCAAATTTGGTAGAAATCAAGGTTTTATCGGAGGCATAGCGTAATTTTCATTTCCCAAGTGATACAATTTTTCAAAATGGCCAAAAAAAAGATATTTTGTGTTGACACATCTGATGGCAGTAATCAGCAAGCATACAAAGTTTCATTGGAATTAGTTACATGGTTTTGACAATGTAACACACAAAACTAAAATATCTGTATGGCCATCATTTTGAAAATAAGTTTCTGATATACGGAAAACATATCTGGTAACATCACCTACCACAGTATTACTTGTTTGCCATATTTAATAGGAATCGGTCAATGGTTTCACCACATATGACATAGTATTTTATTTATTCGTGTTGAACTGTCTTACAGAATGGAGGACAAAAGAGGCTCCTTGTATACACATTTTATTATTGTTATGTGTACTCCCAGAATACAAAGTTATGTTAGAATTGATTACAAGTTTTCGAAGATATAGTGTAATATGCTCAAATAGGTAAATGGCAGCCATTTGAAAATAAGTGTCGGACATATTTTAAGCTTATCTGTACATATCAATAGCCGCAGTACTACTTGTTTGCCAAATTTGGTAGCAATCTCTCAAATGTTTTCCGAGTCATTAGACAAAAACTTATCTGTACATATCAATAGCCGCAGTACTACTTGTTTGCCAAATTTGGTAGCAATCTCTCAAATGTTTTCCGAGTCATTAGACAAAAACTTTATTAATTCATGGAGCGTTATCTAACAAAATTGCGGACAAAAGTGGTTGTTTTTGGCTTATATGATGCTTGTATTGGATACTCTCAGCGTATAAAATTTGGCTGAATTTGTAAACTGGTATGGTAGTAACACCAAATAAACGTAAAATATATTTGTATTGCCACCATTTCGAAAATAAGTGCCTAATTAAGTTAAATTACTTACATATTCCTAGTATATCATAGTATTACTTAGGTGCCAAATTTAGCGATAATTGGTTGAGTAGTTTTCGAGATGTAATGTAAAAGCTTTATTTTTCATGTGGCGCTATCTTTCAAAATGGCGGACTAACAACAATATTTAGCTCTGAATCAAATGCTTACAACTTGCGCTGTAATCATACCAAATTTGGTTTAAATCGGTTGAATTGTTTCCGAGATATGACATATCACCACAAATTTTAAAATGACCGTCATATTGAAAGTAAGCGCTCGGAGAAGTCGAAAACTATAGGTCATCTGTCCGTACTTAGTACTATATGTGTACCGAGTTTGGTGAAAATAAGTTTACGCTTTCATAAAACAAAAATTGAAAAGAGGGGGACCCACACGCACACCTACACACTCAGACAGGAAAGTGATCTCATTAGCCTTTCTTGCTTAGGGAAGTAAGCTAAAAATACGGCTTGTTTTTATTACTTATTTTACATATATGTCTGGATAAGTTAAAAATGTTGAAATCAAATTGACATTATGACGTGACTTACTGCTTACTCTAAATACATTAACTGGCAAACGTTTTTAGCATGGTATCTTGGAAATTGTTAACTATAATTAATTAAACATACGTGTCAGTAACTTCTCAAACAAACCCTATCACAATTTTCACGCAGATAGTAGTATGGGAGGAAACATATAATTTTTTAGCTTTCTCTTATTTTCAAGGTAGTCTCTTTATTATTTATAATTTATATGACATATTTGTGATAGCATAAACACATTAAATCAAACTTGGTAAGTTGAAGTTATTATTCTGTGTATTAAATTCTCTAATTAATAGTTTCGATCGTTAGGTCTTTTGAAGATAATGCTACGAATAAATTATTTTTACAACCATAATTCATATCAGAAAATTATTTCACCAATTACCATAAGATCTTGTGAAAAACCAGTTTCTATATGATTAACTTCTTAAGCGCGTAAGTTTAAACTTCCTAGGCCTTTGAGTACATCATTAAAATTTCTTTCACATAGGCGTTGAAGAAATATGGTTAATTGTTGTTATAGGCAACGTCTTGCCTCTGCCTACTCTTGTAAAAGTGCAAACCTAACAGCAATAATAAAATTTTAATTTTACATTGCTTAGTTATTATTTAAATAATACTTTCAACTATTTTCACAGAATTTTTTCAAAAACACATTTTATATTCCAAATTAATACCTACATAATTACTTTTTAAGTGATCTGTTTATTCCATGTGACTAATCCAGGAACTGCTAACGTGAGATGATAACGTAGATAAACATTAGAAAAAGACACACAATTTTATCCGTAGCTTACCCAAACTTGATTATGGAAATATGTGACTGGTAGCGGCCTTCTTTGCCGTGACTTTGGAAGTAGTTTGTCTGTATGTATATGGGAAGACTCTACTTTGTGCTTCAACAACAGATGTAATTACTTTTGCTAGGTGAATATGAAATATATGAAGGAGATATATGTATGTAGGCCCTATACAGAAACACAATGTTATGTTAGTCCCTTTGAAGTTGAAAATTGCAATTTGCTGATTACTTCGCGAAGCTCTAGAGGGATCCCAAATGTAAAATTCCGTACATGGACTCACTTAATATTCCCTGTTTGTTACACTGGCGTGTCGTAAGTTTCTCCGTACGGACACTACTGTCTGGTGGTTAACTCCTGGCATACTGTTGGAAATAAGTGAACTTTTCCCTTGCTTGTTCAAACGGTTCGTTGATACACACGTAAGTGGAGTGAAATGGTCAATATCTTACCGGCTGCCGCTTCTATCCCATTTGACCTCAAGGAACTTGTGTTCTCGAGCCCTGTATGTTCGCTATTGACTTGGCGTCTTCCAATGCTCGCTATTTACGATTGCCGAGCACAAGGGAAATCAAGATTGAAACCACACTATAACAGGAAATTAGGGAATGCCTATGTAAATACTAGTAATGTCACCTCTTGTTCAATGTAACCGTTTATTTGCTGGATTTGCAAGCTGTACTTGGGGTCGCGGTGGCTGAGCGGTTAGCTTGCTCACCTTCCACGAAGGCGAACCGGGTTCAATCCCCGGCCGGGCTACTCCCGGATATTCGCATGTGAGAATCGTGCCAGACAATGCCACTGGTCAGTGAGTTTTCTCGGGGATCTCCCGTCCCCTATGTCCTTTCGTTTCGGCGGTTCTCCATACTTTTCTCAATCACCCTCATGGCTCTCAAGATCTCGTTGTTAGGAGCCTCCCAAATCTCCTCACTCACTCACAAGCTGTGCATATTTGTGTGCACCTATTACGTAATGGTAACGACACACGTGATCTGGCTCCTTAACTCCGTCGCATTATGTTACGAGTGTAGCCTACGAATTTAAGCTCTAAATCAATAAATTTATTTCTATAATTTTTTTCATAGCATAACAAACATTAGACTCACGTGACCTAATGAAAATACTTTCAAAGACGCATGGTCCCCACAAACATCATTTAGAGTAACTTTAAAATTATATTTAAACTAAAATCGATGACTTTAGTGAAGTGCAACTATAGAACGAGATTCAGGAAAGCATGTGCCTTTACTCTACAAGAGTGACAAACGCAGTGGATGTTGCAAATTGATCAAACGTGTAGTGGACTTGGATTTGTATAACGCTACCTTCGCTTCTACGCCGAATGAAACTTCCCGTACTCCTAGATAGCACTGGCAGAGACCACTAGCATGTCACACACTTTGGCTATAGCTAGTGACAGGAAAACGCATCCCTAGGACTCTCAGTAATAACACAACATAGCTCAGTAATCAAAGGTGAAATGTAAAGCAGCGTTTTGGTGTCAGAAAAATCTGTTCGCTGATCAGGTACGCTGTAATTGTGATGTTTTGATTGGACTGTATCCATTGCCAAACACTAGACAAAGAAACAGCTTACCCTAATTATCTGTCTGCTGTGTTGTAAAAGGTTTTTTTTCGTTTTTGGTCTCGCTGAGTTCTGTGTGTGTGCGAAATTTTTATTTAGTCTCATGGTCGGCAATGGAGACATCCAATCGAACCATCAGAATGACATGAACTCACCAAAGCCATTAGACTTCAAATATAAGTGGTACACTGTAATCGGGCCCAATTTCTGATAAGCTAAGTCACGTTCGCCAAGCGTCTGGAAGATAGTATGAATGTAACCAACTGTTTCCTTTAAATCCGTTTAAATTCCAGTAAATAAGCGGTATATTTGCTTCCGTATGCTAACATTTCCTGTTTTCTAGAAGAACAACAAAACACTGTTAGTGGTGTAACTTAAGGTAACACTGAGTAGCAAACGTTAATATGTAACTGGCGGCTTATATAGGCCGTTCACGGTAAAGTGACCACTTTGTAGGCACTAGTTAATTCATCCTTTCAGCAATTTTTTAATAGTTAATCACCTTATTAAAATAAATATTTCCATATATATAATAAACACAGAGTGCATGTTTTACCGCACTCGAAATTATATTACTTGTTATATTTTATTTACCGTGAATAGCCTATTAGAACGTGCAAGCAGGATACGGATAATTACCTTTATTAATAAGTTTTCCAAGAAAAAGGGGACATTCACAAGTCATGCAGCTAGCTATTCCAGAGCCTCAGCTCTCTTTTGTGTTTATTCTCGTATTGTATAACCCTTTCTTTAGTTATTTTATAAGTCCTTTTTTTTGTCTGACTCTACCTTGTATTAAACACAAAGCGAACAGACCGCTTATGGTGTATTTCCTCTTCTTTCGTTTTTTAACACTTCCAAACGTTTCAATGTATTTTTTTTAGGCATCGTCAATATGGCATTTTTCACGTGCTGTACTTAAACTTATCACAACAGATTAACTGTGAGTTTACTGCTAGATATCATTAACACGAAATACTTGTAACCTAGAGCATCAGCATTTACCTATAGCAAATACTTTATTTAACTGAACCTCACTATGTTCAGTTCCGGAAAACCATATTATTTTTATGCAACATATACACGATTGTGAATACAGGCACTGAACTGATTAAATTCACTTCGGTAAATTTTACAAACAATTCTTTATAAACTAGTCCCCAAAATAATTTTTATAACACTACATGAAAATTACGGTAAATTTTACAAAGTGTTACCGTGGAAAGTATGATACTAATGTTGAATTTGAACATGCGTGTACAGTATATTTCATATGTATTATTAATAGGGAGATAAATAAACTTATACATATGTTTAATTAACACCGTGTTGTAAAAATTCAGTATTCCGCTTTTAGGTTTAAAAGAAGAATCTTGGCAAATATTTTTTAAGGATTGGTCTGTTCAGCATATCATAAATGTTATTGTTAGAGATGATGGAAAATCGCGAAAAATTTTTGGGACAACATACCTTTTATAACACTCTAACCAGTCTATTATTTTATGATTGGATAACCAAGGGTTTGACTCTGCTAAGTTGTTTGCAAACCAATCACGAACGTTCTGCCTTGTAGTATCAGATTCCTCATTGGCCCAGTGAACTGGAGTAGTAGCTTTGTACATGCATGACAGCCAATAATGAAAGAAAACGATCGGACAAATGTATGGTACGTTGAATCCTAGCAAACAGCCTACCTTTGCAACGATAAACCATCATCTCTAGTTATTGTGTATGCATTTACAAGTTGAAAACTTAGAAGGAAATGGAAGGTTCGTCAGCTTTTGTACACTATTTTCATGCAAGTTTATTTTACTTTAGTCGCCGCAGTCATTATAGGACTTTAAAGGAACGTTTCACGCTCATTAATTTGATTTCTTAGAGAAAGAGTTACTTTCACAGTTGATAGAAATGAGTAAGGGAATTTCGCGCTTTCATCTGGCATTTATGGATACGCAGAGACCACAAAATTGCGAGAAATATTCTTAAGACAGACAAGCTTTCAAAGAAGTTTAGGGTGTTGATAATTTTCCATATTTTAAAGTTTATTTATCACGCCCGGCGGTACCTTGAGACACTGACATGTCGGCAACGTAAGAAGAATCGAAGCAAGTTCAACAGTCAGGCAGCCAACGGACGAATATCAACCACTATATCGCGCAGAGGACAGCCCAGTTACACGACAAAGAACGCGTGGAGTTAACCAGATCCAGTTTACACTTTAATGTCCTTTGCAGTCAAACAGTCCATTCACTGCTGCCTTCGAGGGGATGGACGTTTTAAAAAGTATTTTTGTGAAAGATTCGGGTGTTGGTCAGTGTTTATTCCCCCCTCAAATATTTTACATACTATCTCAAATCTACCCAAATCTCTCAGGAATAAAAGAAAATTTTTTGGCACCGGCATTTTTTGGGTGTAATATTGGTAAATCTGTCTGTAACTATGGGGACCATAGATACAACATTCTCACTTCTTAAGTGAAAACGGTATCCAGGACTTCATAAATCTTTTGAAATAATTCGCTGTAGAAATAAATAAACGTTTCTAAAAGTTTGTCCGCTATTTGTGAGACCACTGTTCACAGATTGACATTAATTCAATAGTACGCAAACTGCACCGAACTCGCTTAGCGGACTGTACTGCATGGTTCATTGCTGCCCGGTTGTCGGCCATAATAGCACAAAGTTCGTTGTAACCAGCGAAATGTTCATGCGCGCGTACATCAACAGATACGCCATCTCTCGCATCTGAATAAATTACTAGCCACGCCTGTTTTCCGCAAAAAGATTTGATCGCTTGCTAAAACTTCAGCAGCTTTTATGCAGACTTCAGTTACCTAGGTGCGTGCATACCTACAGCTTTCATTTGGATTTTGGTTTTAATGAGGTGTTTTATTACATGGCCGAGTCAGTCAAAAATGCGTTATTTCTACACGAAACGATTGTTATTTGCGGATAAACCCCAAGGACGTGTAAACTTTAAAACCTTCTAATTACGGAAAAGGAAATCTTTTAAAAAACATCTAGTAATAAAATCTTTTTGAGAAAAATTGGCTATCTTAGTTAATTACAAAAGAGTCACTGCACCCCCCCCCCCCCCCGGCCACTAACCAACGTGAACTTTGCGTTTTTTGATGTGATGAACTGTACTTTATGTTACTGATTAAAAAAAACAATAAATATATACATGCGACTGAGGGGTAAAAACCTGTACTAGCCCAGCACAAGCTTAACTCTGGGTTGACCTTCACAACGTGTTAATTAATTAAAATTTCACATTAGAAATTACAATTAATAAGCGAGCTACGATGTGCATGTTTTTTTGCCCATTAATGAACATCTGCAGCATCTGAGTGCATCACGTAGATTACAGCATATAAATCGTCTTTATATCCTCTGGTCTGTACAAATAAACTTGCGCCAAGGAAAGAGTGAGCTGGGGTTTTATGAAACCACGCCAAATTACCCCGCCTCCATTTATCACCGATAACCTTAGAGATATTTATGTGAATTACATACTCATCATATAACAGCATTTTAACTTCACAATCTCTGAACATTTGTTCTGCGTCATACGTTAACTCCGGAGAATTATGTTTTGAAATCATATCGTTTCGACCAGACCTCACTGTACGCCTGATTTTGTTTAGCAGTCCATTAGTTGCCACTTACTTAAAATTTCTGGCTGGTAAATTTACGGTTTGAAATAGCAGAACTGTTCCAGAAATGAAACTTCACTTTGTTTGTTAAAATTAATTTCAAAATATAATCCGACTCTAATGCGGGTTAATTTTCTTCCTCGAAATTTCTCATAACCAAACTAAGATCGCTCACGTCCGCTACTTCATATATCACGATAAGTAAATTATGACTTCGCAGTTTCAATAAATACTGCGCCATATGTGAATAATTTTTGCATTGTTTAGAAAATTTAGCAAAATGTTTGTGCAAAATAAAGCTTTGGACCGCTATAGTGACGGCCTACAATGAGTAAATATTTCAGAAATATTTTCTTTGAAAGCAGAATGAAAATAGTTTGTAATTATACTTGATGGTATACAGCGACGTTTGAAATCCGTGTAGTTGTTTGTTGGCAGGCCAGAGAGAGTAACAGCAAAATGAGAAGTAGGGTGTGTTACCACAAAACGATGGGAATTTTACATTTACAAATAATATTTCGAGTTGTACTGGTGCTTACACACCAATGTACGTTCTCAGTGCACGTAGCAGAACTTACATTACAACCAGGTTATAGGCCTACTGGACCTATTACTACCACTACATAGCAAGTGGTAAGGGCATATTATATACGTGGTTTGTGTCATATTTTTAGTGACTGATGGTATGCTATAAAGCAACCACGTAGTTGGGACTAGCATGTAGGTGAAATATGTCCACACATTACTGGCCGTGTGTGTGCCACACTCCTCGTGATGGGTGCTGAGGGGACAGTGGGGTGGCAACAAACCGATCGACGTCAGAAAGCTGGCCGGAGGGGGCAGGCATATACAGAGCTGCTGGACACGCGCTCTGCCCCACTGGCCACTTGTCGGCTTATGTGAAGCCGTATACAGAAGAGGACTTCTGAGGTGCCACCGACGTGAGACATCGCTGGGCAGCAGTCATTCCACGTCAGGAGACATACTCATTCAGCACCACATCTCCACTACTCGACATCGGGACGGAGGAGCTCCGTGTGATCCGAATCGAATTCAGTGGTAGATGTCCAAACAGTTAGGGCGCAAGATTGAGTCGCTAGGGAAGTTACACGGTTAGGACAAAGATATAGTCCAAGTAAATAACTGAAATATTGCAATTCTACGCAGAACTAGTAAAGTAATGGAGTTTATAATATTAACGGATTGTGAAGACATTAAAAGTAAATACAACGCATATTTCTGTAATAATTTGAGGTCCTGATTTCTACTATCTAGCACGTCACCCACACTATATTCCTTGTGTTATTTTAGCAAACAGTAGTAGAACAGAGTTGGAGAGAAATATATGGATTTAAGTAAAGTGTTGTATATTGGAGTTGAACCAAGGACAGGTTTGGTGGTCAGCAAGGCTTGGTGGTGCCATCAGTCTTAATAATTGCAGAATCATAGTAATTATACAGTCCAGGTTAACCTGCCATAGTCTGGCAGCAGCAAACTTTCAGTGCTGGCTAGGCCGACCACAACAACATGCAGGTCTCCAACCAGTTGCGGGTATATAAACCCGTTAAGTATTACACCCGCCTTAACAGCATGCATAAATCAATACACACCCCAGCAAACACAAGCTGTCGGCAAAGTGTCTGCAAATTGTCGGCCTGATACCTGTTCTGTCGGCAAAGTGAGGCAAATTGACGGTCTGATACCTGTTCTGTCGGCAACTGTCGTTTCAATGCCAGAAGATAGACATCTGACAACAGCGTGATGTTTTTTTTTCAGACAGTTTGCAAGCAGTTAGAAAAAATACAATGGCCCGCTGTATTTTTTAGAATAACAGATGGATATGTCGGCATGATATCGCAGGGAAAAAATGTTGCAGCATCTTAAAAATGTTTCTGAGCTGATTCCCATACAGCATATTTGTCTTTTCGGTAAGCTGGCCATTATCATATTTATTCCGGCCCGGTAACGTTTTTGAGACAAGGCTCTTTATCACAATAAAGATATAAGTATGATGTATTTTTGCCAACAAACTTTTGGAAAGTGTTTGGAATAGGCAAGATGTTAGCTAGCTGTAATGGCATGATGTCTTTTTTGAGACCACATGTTAACCGTTAGCATGTTTTTTCGTGATTATATTATGGCACGTGGTAGCCCATGACCTTTGTTGAATTTGAATTTTTTTAATTTGCACAACCATCCGACATATATATTAAAAACTAACAAAAACTATTTTGTTTGCAAGCCTCTGAAAAAATAGTTTTTAATAATCAATGTTTTAAAATTATTCATTATATTGTCATGGAATTTATATATTCCTTTATAATAATTAGTGTCATGATATAATCAAAATTACTGGACACCATCGGCACCATCACCCATGGTGTATAGGCTGGGCTGTCAACTCAAAGGCCTTACGTTCCAATCCTGCACTCGGCAAGCAAAAGATTCGCATATAATATAATGTGTTGAGAAGTAAGTGGAATTAATATATGTAACGAAGGAATAACTATTACTAAAGATTTTTTATACAAATATTAAGGTTTTACTCATTGTTATACGGCTTATTTCTGGACATCATGCTGCTGCAGGCCCGGCATCGTAACGACATCCAGCTATCACAAGCCCGACATTGTCGGCCAATAGTTAGCCGCCAGTCCATATTTCCATCGGCCCGCTTCTGGCATAAGACAGCGGGCCGGTATCAGCTGGCCGGAGTTTGTCGGCTAGCTTTACCGGCTCGATTCTGGCCCATGTTTACATGTTTGCTGGGACAGTAACCTCAATAATCAGAAAAGTTCCATTGATGTTGCATATGTAAGAATAATAAATTTTTTTGTTACTCTGTAACAATATTTTGCTGTAAATTACTTAGATGTTTAAACAGTTAATTAATTGCCATTTATTTTTATTCTTTATTTAAGCGTGTTTTCATTCTGCGTGCTGCAAAAAGAATATTTTACAAAAAAAAATCTGGCAGGGGTCGTTAATAAAACATTAATAATAATATTTCGAAATTTGTTAATTGATTTTTCTATGTTTTAAGAATGTTAATTCTTCTAAAGATATGTTACAAACTATGCAGGATGTAAACGATAAGTGTTTACAACTGTACACAACAGTGTACAGGGCTCCGGGACGAGCAATTTGATGTAGGACACTTGTGGGCCAGAGGGTCTGGGAATAGCTGTAAATCGTATGACAAATGCGTACTAAACCACGTGCAGCGCGCTGCTGTGGTCCCGGCTTTAATCGACCTGCTGGTCAGCTGAAACCGGTTTGTACAAAGGTCAAATCGGGCATGAAACGTTTAGTAATAGCTTTTGTTTGAAACACATGTTGCATTGTCCTAATACTACAGACAAGTTACATGAATCAGGAAAGAATGTATGAAATTGCAACATGTGTTTCAAACAAAAGCAATTACTAAACGTTTCCTGCCCGATTTGACCTCTGTACAAACAAACTAGTTTCAGCTGACCAGCAGGCGATTAAAGCCGGGCCCACAGCGGCGCGCTGCACGTGTCTTAGTACACATTTCTCAAGCGCTTTTACGGTAATTTCCCGACCCTAAGGACCACAAGTGTCCTACGTCGAATTGCTTGTCTTGAAGTCCTGTACATTGCTGTGTACAGTTGTAAACACTTATCGTTTACACCCTGCGTGCATTCTTCTTGTACATGCGAGCAACGAGGTCGTACTTTTCTCTCAATTTTGGCAGTGCGCGTTTTACTTTATAATGAAATATGCAGTCGGCTAGTGCTGCATTCTAAGTCTGTTTATAATGAAATATGCAGTCGGCTAGTGCATTCTAAGCCTGTTTATAATGAAATATGCAGTCGGCTATTGCTGCATTCTAAGCCTGTTTATAATGAAATATGCAGTCGGCTAGTGCTGCATTCTAAGCCTGTTTATAATGAAATATGCAGTCGGCTATTGCTGCATTCTAAACCTGTTTATAATGAAATATGCAGTCGGCTAGTGCTGCATTCTAAGCCTGTTTATAATGAAATATACAGTCGGCTAGTGCATTCTAAGCCTGTTTATAATGAAATATGCAGTCGGCTAGTGCATTCTAAGCCTGTTTATAATGAAATATGCAGTCGGCTATTGCTGCATTCTAAACCTGTTTATAATGAAATATGCAGTCGGCTAGTGCTGCATTCTAAGCCTGTTTATAAGCAACTGTAATTCAATCAAAAAATGAATTCGAATGTTAACATTGTTCAAGTCTAGCTTTTACTTATCCACATCTCTGAAATATCCAGTTCTCCAACTATGATATAGATTTAAAGAGGAAAAATTCATAGTTTTCCTTATAATCTGATGTATAGAGTTAAGACGTTTTCAAATGAAAAAACGTTATTTATTTGTGTGACCTTAATGTTGGTAACTGGGCAGCAGGCTAGCGCACATTACCGAAAGTTCCTTCTACGGCCTTGTGTGATTTTTAGACACCTGATCTGCGCAGAAATATTTAAATGCAGATTAAATTCAGACATAATATGTTCACATCTGCAGCTTTCCTTTTGTTAGTTATTCCGCTCCATCACAGAAGGTATTTCGAATCTTGACCGGGCCAGTGACAATTAGTTAATTCTAGTAATGAACGAATTTTATTCGCGGGATAAAACAAGAAACGTACATATAATTGAAACCTTTAAACTGTGAAAGAGGATCTGAACTTGAGTGTTTTCAAATACAACTAGGCAAAAACTCTTTCCGTGAAAATGAGGTGTCCTAAGTGATTTGGTAATTTAGGCTGTTGGTGACAACGTACAGCAGTCTATAGAAATCTGTTCCTGTGATAATGGATATTAGTGACAACGTACAGCAGTCTATAGAAATCTGTTCTGTGATAATGGATATTGGTGACAACGTACAGCAGTCTATAGAAATCTGTTCCTGTGATAATGGATATTGGTGACAACGTACAGCAGTCTATAGAAATCTGTTCCTTTGATAATGGATATTGGTGACTCTCTTCTGGTCTTTTCCAAAATGCCAGTAGGCCTATATATGGCATGGAGAAATTCCCGAATTTATTTAATTGTTGCCTAAAGCTGAAATATCATGCGAGCAATACAACTGAAGTCATTCGTCTCTGGATTTATCACTTAATCTGTGGACATTTTGTAAATGGAGCAGACGTATAGGAGCTTTAAAGGCCAGCCTTTCATAATAGCATCGTTTTCAAATTGTTCGGTGCATCGGCCTACCTATGAATATATTACCATCTTAGAGTGATTGAATGTTTTTATTGATTTCCGATTAATGTAAATTATATGTCGTATCTGTTGTGTTTTTCAAACATCACTCATCGTTTAAAAGTATTTGGGGTGGAGGGGGGAGGTGGAGTATTGGGACATACGTTTAGATCGCGTTTTACTTAAACGGGACTCAAATAGCAATTCGACAGCAATATGTTTGCCAATATCCATGTGAATCCGAGTAAATAGTTCTGGAACGCAGTGTCCACAGCATCTGAAGATGAACGAGGAAGATTAAACACAACGGCGGGGTTGGAATTGTTGGCGTAAGCCCCTTCACGATTGTGATGAGGCGGATCACATTGTTTGTGGAGAGCAAGCTGTCCTATCACGCATAATTTATGATCCGTCGTAAAAAAAAAAGGGCAGGGGTTCGCTCCCCTCCTCCAGAGTCCGCGATGCCATCTTCCGAAGTTCAGTAAACGTCGGGTCATGGCGGAAGGAGAGGACACTTTGCCTCACCCTCCCAGCGTCTGCTAAGTGGCCACTTAGCCCTTGCGAGGGTTGAAGGGACCCGAGAGATGGTGAGGGGTGCGTCTGTTTGTCAGGGATATCTCCCACCCCCGCACACACCCCCTGGCTGTTATCTTGGCATCGCGCGCCGCGTCGTTGATGGCAGTGGTGCTGGGCGCTGATCTCTTGTACTCCGCGTGCTTCGTCCGACGCACCCCTCACACCCACCCCCTCACCATCCCTCCCACACTCCCCTTCTTGTTTCCCTTTCGCCCTTTTCGGCACTGGCAGCATCTATTTTTTCCACTCTACCCTTCCCACTCTTCATCACATCCAGCCTCTCTCTCTCTCTCTCTCTCTCTCTCTCGCCCTCTTTTCACCTCCGGCGTATTGATCCGAAATTCTGCACAGCGCGGCAAGAAGAGGGTTTCGCGCACCAAAAAAAAAAAATCCCACCCTTTCCATTTTGGCTCAGACATGGTAGATCTGCATTCCTGAAGTCATGGCAGAAGTAATGTAATTGGTCGTCCGTTGATCCTTTTTCTGAATTTGAATTAACAGGGGGTTTTGGGGGAGGTAGTTTGTACTAGCGTACGTCCAGAAGGCCCGACTTAATCTCAACTTTTTCCCCGTAGTATAATGGGGGTCTTCCATAAATAACCTGGCCTCTGACGGAAGTTTTTCTCTCCCAGACTTAAATGAGTTGTCGACAGTGGTCCCTCACAACGTTTAGCTCTATGGAATTACACTGTGATTTTGTCGGCAACTCACAAAATACCATTTCACTTCTCTCCCCCCCCCCCCCCCCCTTTTTTTCTACGTTTCGCCGTTGGCATTGTCTTATGGTTGTACTACAGGAGATATTACAGATTTATATAACGGCGACGTAGACTTTTGGTAGTCCTTCGTTGGTAATTTTTTTTTGTGGATAAACGTGAGCCAGCAGCAAGCAGAGAGCCGCAGTCCTGGCACTTCATGTGCCAGGTCTTTTCTCTACGTCAGCAAGTAACTAAATATACGATAACGGCTCGACCTCTGTGGAGCCAAAGAATTCGCAACATTTCCGTTAGTTTGTTACGATTTTGAGACCTACCATTCTACGTAAGTATAAACGTCACAGTCTTTTACAAGACATTTGTGTAGTGTCTACCGCTTCTGTTGAGATCAACTTTCCCTCTTCGTCTTAACCTCATAGAATTGTATCACTTTAGTGCTAAATGCTCGTCGCTTATTCACATTCTTCCAGGATTTGATAAAATAAAGATGTTCAAGTGACACAAGTAGTAAATGCACTGTTGTACGTAGTATTAAATGATATTTATTTTAACATTGCTAGTAATAATAATTTTGTATTATATATAGAGTGATATATAAATATTTGTCGATTCTGTACTTGATTTAACATAAAACTTGTTACGTGTGTTTTTAAGAGAGCATCTTTCAGTAAATACAATACATATGATTTATAGTCTACACACAGCCAACCATCACAGCTAAATAATTACTGCAGCAGGCTACACAGTTTGTTTTTGGAAGCTGTTGCCACACGTCAAATTTTACACACTTCAGAACAAAGCTGTTTCTTCCATACATGACTACCTTACAGCATGCCGACTGTTATCTTTTGTCGTTGTTTAGGAGAAGCAGTTGTGCTCATCCTCCGTTCGCGCCCGCCATATTGCGACACTACTGCCCTCTCATGAAAAAACAAGCGGCTAACACGTGCCTGAGCGCAACAACGGCACAACTCACATATCAAGAAAGCAGCCACATCAGAAGTTATTTTTGTTTATAAACATTCAGTTCACCAAAAATAAACATTTTTTTACAGTTGTCCTAATGTGCACCCCTATTAATATATGTATAACAAAACACCAAACAAAAGTATTAGTCTGAAATCTCACACGATACAGCATTATCCTTCAGGAAAATGACAATTTTTTGTGACTGGACTGATGAAATTGCCATGAGGTGTTCATAATGACACGACATGCACTATCCCATCCTGCCCAGGGTACACTTCAGTCACACGTTCTGTCTTCCACTTCAGTGGAAGCAAGTTTGGCTCTTTCAGCAGTACCAGCTGGTTCACTTGAATGTTGGGCTGCGGTGATGTCCACTTGTTTCTCTGCTCGAGTGTGTGGAGATACTCGTTACTCCACCGCTTCCACACCTTCTGCTGGAACTGAGCGATTAGCTCCCACCGCACAATATGGTTATGAGGAAGATCTGACAAGTCGTGATCTGGCAGAGCTACGAAAGCATCATCCACTAGGAAATGACCTGGGGTTAGAACATCATACTATCAAGGATCCCCTGTCAAGGCACATGGCGGTTGAGAGTTCAGCACTGCAGATATCTGTGCAAACAGATTTCTCAGCTCTTCGAAGGTGTTCCAACCACATGTTCCAGGTGTTGTTTTATACTTTTAATAGCCGCCTCCCAGAGGCCACCAAAATAGGCACTGGCAGGAGGACTGAACTGCCACTTTATCCCTCTCTAACCAGCCTCAATGACCATTTGTTGCTGACTTTCTCCACAGAATAGGCTTTTCTACACTTCTATCAGGTATTTTCTGGCACCCACCAGGTTATATATCCGATGAAGCCCTCGAATGGATACAAAATGCTTCAGCGCAGCTAGGAATGCTGCTGCAGAGAGGTCGGTTACGAGCTCCAGGTGCACAGCCTTAGTCACCATGCAGATAAACAAGCACAGACAAACCTTCTGGGTGGCCTTCCTTCTCGCTTTAACTGGGGTAGCAACGAATGGGCACCCAAAGTCAATCCCAACATTTCAAAATGCTCTACGCTGGGTGAATCGCGAGGCAGGGAGTGTGCCAATCAGTGGGGCTGATAAATCTGCATTCACTTAAAAACATGCGACACAGCTATGAAGTAGCTCACGAATTAAAGTGCGAGCAGAAATGATCCAGTATTCTCAACTGTGTCAGGTACAGTGTTGATGGACCCATGTGCAGGTTGGTCACGCGACAATGCATTATGATCTATTCGAACAATCGGCTCTGCTTTGGAAGTAGGATGCGATGCTTACTTTCTTCGATCAAAGGTGCATTATGCAGCCTGCCGCCCACCCTGACAACACCCTTCGTGTCCAAGAATGCCACAAGGCTTTTAATGGGTTTAGAGCATTGTTCTCCCTTTTCCAAGGCTCTAATCTCCTCCCTGAAGTAATTTGCATTCCCAATCTTGACACAGTAATTACAGGCAGTTCACAACTCCTCAGTTGTCTGCAACTTGCCAATGGAATGAGGTAATTTTTTAAAAATTGCTCTCGCTTGTAAGATCCATGCCATGACTCTCTGAAGTCTAGAAAAGGAAGATGATTTCTGCAACAAGCTGAAAGGGTCATCGGAGTACTGCATCTGATTGGTGTTCGCCACTAAGACACTGGACATCACTGATTTAACTTCGGGAAGAGATACTCTCTCGCGAGAATGCTGCACAGGCCAGATCTCATGAGGTTGCAACAGCCAACATGGTCCTGAAAACCATATTGTGTTCACCAAGTGCTTTGGAAGACATCCATGCGAAGCAACATCAGCAGGGCTATGTTCCGGTGGAAGATGCCTCCAGGAACTAGGTGGTACAATGGACTGGATTTCTGCAACTTGATTGGCGACAAAGGTTTTTAAACTGTGTGGTGAAAATCGTAACCAGGCTAGGACTACTGTGGAGTCTGTCCAGGATTTGAATGACAGGTTAACAACTTTTGAATCATAGTCTTACAACACATTACCAAAGTTTTTATAATAAAACTGCAGACAAAGTCTTGAGTGGCGCCACCCTGGACTTGGCGACAAGCAAGTGCACTTTAGTGGCACCACCAGCTGTAACACATCGAGCATAAATGACTGCAGTTTATACCTTCTCGCTGGCACCACAAAAACAATGAAACTGCACATTCTGTTCTCGGACTTGAACGAATCTGCTCGCATTAACTTCAGACAAGGATGGCAAAGAGTCCTTAAAATGTGTCTACACTCTCTATATCTCTTCTCTAAATGGTTCATTCCAACCTAGGCCTTGAGTCCACAAGGTCTGTAAGAACATCTATCCGGATACGACCACTAGTGATACCCATCCACATGGGTCATAAAGAAGAGAAACAGCTGAAAGTATGCCACACTTTGTCACTGGTAGGCCAGGGACAGTCATTTTGTACAGAAAGTGGTCCTGCACTGGGTCCCATCTTAGGCCTAACACTTTCACTGAATCAGAACAACCAAACATACGAGATGAGTTCTCAGGTTCATGTCGATGGGCATCCAAGAGCTCCTCATGGTTAGAGCACAACTTATGCAGTTTGAACCCTCCTACTGCCAAGAGTCCGATGAGCTGAGCCTTAAGCAGCTAAGCATCGGCAACAGTTGCAGCTCCTGTAACTATATCGTCAACAAAGACATAATTGAGTAAAGCATGAGCAGCTAGTGGAAATGTGTTACCGTCATCTGTTGCAAGTTGCTGTAGGCTGCAAAGGGCTTGAAAAAGTGAAGAAGCCAGCCCATACATGACTATGTTCAACTCATACATGCTAACTGGATCGTCCACTGGATTCCTCCAAAAGGTACACTGGTACTTCCTATCATTGGAATCAACAACTCTTTGTCTGAACATCTTGCATACATCCACAGTCACAGCAACTGGAAATGTTCGGAAGCTCAAAACTATATCAAACATTTCATTCTGTAATTTCGGCCGAAAAAGTAGATCATTCAGAGATTATATATTTGTGGTCTTACAGGATGCATCGAAAACTACTCTTACTTCTGTGAGAACATTTTCCTCCTTGACTACTGCTTGGTGAGGAATAAAGTATGCTGGCTGAGCAAACTCATTTGTAGTAAGGGATATTTGACAACCATCACATGTGGGTGTTACCTGTTCAATACATATCATGTGACCCAAACATTCATACTCCTTCCTCCATGAAGTCTTGGTAGTGCTACTTCAGCTATGGCATCTTTGCAAATCGAAGTTCTAGTCCACCAAGTGTATGCACTGTTGTTGAAGATGAGTTACCCGAATTACCCATGGATGATCTGAATGGAAGGCTCAGGACAAATCTACCATCTTCACTACGTTTTTGGGTACTTGTGAAGTAATTATCGCACTGTTGGGCCTAGTTTGACAGAAGCCTCACTGATGGGATCTCTTCTACTTCCAAAATTTCTGAAGGGCCACTTCAAGAGATGCATCCACTCGTACAAATAAGGAAACTGACTCACCTTTACTTGCACATGGAGCATTACCAGCAATTACCCGACCAAACATTGTATGAAATGCATGTGGTTTTCCTTCGATCTTGGAGCCAGTGATCACATCAGCTACTACATATGCTGCCAGCAACATGTCAACGCAACCAGGTAGGCCGAATTAGGGACCGGCTGGGGGAATATTTTTCAGATGTGCAAGATTTTTTGTAACAATTTCCGCTGAAGGCAAGTCACCAGCAATGTTATTGAGAATCAATGCTCGAGTAGTAAGATGCAGATCTGGCATGTGAAGCGAGGTAATCTCACATACGAAAGACCCTCTTGAGTCTGTCCTAGCATGCCCTATGCCAGAAATGTTCACTGATATCAATAAAGTTCCAAGTGTTTCACACACCCTTCTGTTATAAATTATGACTGGGATGCAATATCCAATAATGCACACACAACCTGGTATTGGCCGCTACTGTCGTTAACATTGATGCGAGCTGTCTTAAGCAAAATAGTAGTCAGAATGCCATCCTCCTCTGAAAAAAACGACGAACACATTGCAGCACTTTTACTATTACCTTTCTCGTGACCAGCAGGGTCTGTAGTATATTGGTATGTATCATCAGAACTTGTATATCGTAAAAAGTGAATCAAGATGTGATGTGTGTGTTGGCACTGCTGACAGCAAAATTTTGAATGACAATTTATGCTGCTCGCAGGCGGTTAAAACATAACTTATAAGTTAGCACACACTCCCTTCTCTCATCTGTCGGCTTTGAAAGAAATGTCTGGCATCTATGTAGGGCATGAGCTGCACAAGAAATTGGTCACAACACCTGCTTACCTGTATTGTGCCGAACTGAAACAAGGGTTGTCTTTGTATGACTGGCTATTGTTTCCATGGCTGATCGACCAAAATTTGTTCCATGAGGAAAATTTCCTCTGAGAGGGTGGACTCTTACAGATGTAGCGAGCAGGAGGTTGATCGTCAGCAGCAAGCTGAACATGATCCAAAACTCTAGCCTTCCGATCGAAAAACTTGAGTACCTTGGAATACGATGGCACATCCTCTTCGTTGGAGACTTCAATGCCTGCCTGAGTGGTGTATCCAACTTCTCGAGCAATATTTAGTAGTAGGAAATCCCTCTGAGCCACTGGGAATTTCTGAGCCTCCAATGCACTCAAATTTCCTTCCACTACCATAACAAACTTGATTAAACCACCTTATTTCTTACTGTCAACCTTTTGTAGATGCAAGATCTTCTGGGCATGTAGTGTTTCTGCAAGTCTCAAACTTTTGAACCTCTTCTCTAATATTTTCCAAATTACCGAGTAATTGCTTTCGGTAACCGGTATATTGTGTACCAACTCTCTGGTATACAACCCAACAAGTAATGAATTTTCTGGACTTGGGTAAGGTCTTGACCAACAGTTGAATTGAATAACTCTGCGAAGCCTATCCATTCAGCTCTATTGCCACTGAATAACGACAGTGGTAGAAGTGGTAGCACTGCTGTCGGGATTCATAACCTTTGTGAACAATCAGTGTGGGCCGTGTAGTCACAAGTGTTCTTCAGTTTACTATACACCTTTTTTAGTTCACGGAAAACTGTCTCGTATGTTGCAAACTGTTCCTTGCACTCATTTAATACACTCGGATCTTCTTGAGTTGGCTGGGCGCAGATAGCAAAAAATTTCGCCAGTAGTTCACCTTTCTTCAACATAACCTCTTCGAAGACCAGCTCGAAGTCTTCCACCTTCGATTCATCTTCTCTAGATGATTCGTACAGTTCTCTGGTCTCGTCCGCCTGCGCTATCAAATAGTTGAAAATTACAAATTGTAGCTCGGGTGATGCTGCAGCCAATATGTTATTTGAAGATGTGAATAACTCTCTATTTAAGAAATTAGTTGCACTGATGCACGAGCACTGTATAAATCGGCAGAATAATCACGTCCTCATACGTGAGCGGGAAACGTAGCTTAAAATTCCTCTGTCTGGCGGAGATCGTTATTGCAGCGTGTTTATTGACATCGAGTTTCGGTGCGACGTGCCGTAAACAAAACCCGACAATAAACACCGAAACTTTCCCGTTCGCCGTCACCGAACCGTTAAAAGGTGTATATTACACTTCTAGCGTGCATTTCCGTAAACAAAACTGTATCTCCCGTATAATCCGGCCCAGAGGACCAAAGATGTTTAGGACAAGCAGTCGTGCTCATCCTCCATTCGCGCCATCTACTGCCTTCTCATGGCAAACAAGTAGCTGACACGTGCCTTAGGGAAACAACGGCACAAGTCGCATATCAAGAATACCACCACATCAGAAGTTTTTTTTTGTTTGTAAACAGTCGTCAAATTTTGGTTATTGACAGGGACCAGCAATATACACAAATTCTTGTGAGACTGCGGTCATGTCAATGAGGTCTGTGAGTCAGTATTAACACACTAGAAAATTTCCGTATATTTACGGATTGTTTTACGGAAATATACGGTGTATATACGGAGAGGCAATACGTAATGACGAAAAACGGAGTTAAGTCCGTAAATACAAAATAAGGAGTCTCCGTATTCCCTTTGACTTCGAGTTACGGGGACGGATAATGCTGATTCTACACGAAGCTTTCGTCGCCACTGTAACAAGCAAATTATCTTTTATGCGGTTATGCGGCAGTTAAGGTTATCTACGCGACTATGACCTATTCTTTAAAACATTAAAAAATAGCATCAGGCGTCTGTAATCAAATATAAATGTTATACCACAAGGTATTAAAATATAAAACTTCGAATTAATTTGTAAGTACTGAATTTATACCAAAATGCTCAGTGGGCCACTATACAATACTCGCGGATATTTAAGTAAAATTTTTCTTTAAAAATAGAGCGATCGGAAAAATACTGCTCGTGTCAGCGGTCAATAGTTTCACAGTAACGTTTTTGCTATGCGATACGTTTGCGTTCTGCACTAGTTTAAAGAATGATTTATTTACGAAAAATGTATAATTAATAACCCTTTCAGAAATGTTATTTTTAAATTGTAATTTAAAAATTTGCAACATATCGGAGCCAGGCAAACAGACACCATAATCGCTCCATCCTTGAAGGTATGAAGTCTTTTTTTAGTAAATTTGTAACTGACTCGGATTTAAGTAAATTTAGATGGTATAGGGTCTGTCCTAGTTTCGATGTCTAGCTTGTTACCAGAGGATTTCGTAAAGTTATTTTTTCCTATCAATTTTCTCCGTGTCTTACAGATTATATGAGAAAAATACAACTGTATTTCTATCACAAAGATAAAATGTTAGAACAATTTATAACATAACAATTTTAAAAAATATGGGTCTTTTGATACAAGCTTTGCAGTTTGCAAGGGCTACATTCGCATGTAACGTCGGTGAATTTTAGAGTTTATATTTTAAATTCTGTGGAATTTTCGGCATCCATAATTTACACCAACATACCGACATTATGTAGTAATCAGTTGTTTTTCTATGTCCCAAGTTACGTACAGTCTGACTTAACGAAACAAAACATTTGATCCATTTGGTACTGATCATTACCGATTTGCTTTCGGGCTGTAATAAACGAGAGATCAGGCAATCCAATAACTCGAGGAACGCAACATTCACGCTGTGTTCTTATAACAGACTAATCTTCGTGTTCCTCTGCATATAGCGTCATTCCTATATCGGCTGCAGTCTTCATGAAGAATTCATTTTGCTTTGTAACTAAATAGCACATTTTTCGGCGAGATATCCGGGTCGTGTCAAATAAATTTTACGCGTTCACATATTCGACTTTCGTCAATATTAAGGAACTATTTCTAGGTTCCTACCATTCACAGTACTGGCCAGATGATTCAAAACACTTACTATTATAATAGGGTATTAAATACGAGTAAAGATTCGGATCGTATTTTCGAGGAAAGAATATTTTTTTATTTTATTTTATTGCAGATCAAAGGCTATGACGTTTGCATTTTACTGCATACAGCTTCAGCAATTGCTGTGTTCACATTAGAAGTGCATAACGGGACAGAATCAGAAGTTTTTCAAATTAGCGGAAGTTACACCTATTATACAGAGAAAAATTACTTAAATAACGTAATACGAGATTTCCAAACGCAAAAGTAGTTTTGCTGATACGAGCTTGCAAAAATTGCCTATGAGAATACTTTGTTCGTACATAAGCCGAATACAGAGCGTACAACAGAACTTAATTCCGAAGCAATCGACGTGGTCAATCCATACTCGAAATCCGTTCGTTGTCTCTAAAAGTCCCCGCCAAACAAATTTTCCGTCTCGAGAAAAACAGCACATTCTGGTTAGGAGGGAGTAAATGTACAAGCAACCTGTACTGCGATCGATGCTCGTGAATACGTTATGCGTCGCAAAACAGCACATTCTGGTTAGGAGGGAGTAAATGTTCAGGCAACCTGTACTGCGATCGATGCTCGTGAATACGTTATGCGTCGCAAAACAGCACATTCTGGTTAGGAGGGAGTAAATGTACAAGCAACCTGTACTGCGATCGATGCTCGTGAATACGTTATGCGTCGCAAAACAGCACATTCTGGTTAGGAGGGAGTAAATGTTCAGGCAACCTGTACTGCGATCGATGCTCGTGAATACATTATGCGTCGCAAAACAGCACATTCTGGTTAGGAGGGAGTAAATGTACAAGCAACCTGTACTGCGATCGATGCTCGTGAATACGTTATGCGTCGCAAAACAGCACATTCTGGTTAGGAGGGAGTAAATGTTCAGGCAACCTGTACTGCGATCGATGCTCGTGAATACGTTATGCGTCGCAAAACAGCAGAGATGCAAGAGGAAAATTCAACATGAAACGAGCGAAGGGAAAGTGTTGATTTCGAAAGGGATGGGTTGGGGGGGGGGGGGTTGCTAAATAATTATGGGTGATAAGTGGCTTAGCGATCTGCGCGTATGTGGCGTCAGTGCCAGAATAACCGCTGTACATTACCTTTATTTGTTTATTTCGGGTAGGTACTTACTCACAGAATTTTTTTCACATTGCTGGTCGAGTAATAATTACCTATATTTTTTCCTATTTACTAAGAAAATGACTAATCACAAGCTTCACATATCAATTTTAGCTGATTTGCTTATTTACTTTTTAACTAACATTTTGAACAACTTTATTATTTGTCTGCCAATACCTCTCTCTCTCTCTCTCTCTCTCTCTCTATATATATATATATTATATATATATATACATACACACACATGTGTGTCTATATACACATTATATATAATGTGTCTATATACATATTGTATAAAATGTGTGTATATATACACTTTATATAGGCACACAAATGCTGATTCACGAGGAGTTGAGTAACTCGTAAAATCTGAAAGGCGAAGAAAATAAGAATACCTCTTTCGGAAATAAAAAAATATACAGTTTTTATTATCAAACAATATTATTGTTAAAAGCTGAGCTTCAAACGCCGTATTGGCTTTTTCTTCTGAGAAAAATGTATGCAGCATTGTAAGAGAGTTACTTCATCTCACAAAGACTACAACGACAGCTAATGCGCCGTGTTCAAGCGGTACACAGCGAAACAGGCAGTTACACTTCACGATGGTCAAGGTCACGCACTGTTTACAGAAATTTTCAAACGGGCAGCAACACACCACAACCCTACTGTAATGCATTCCCAATTTTTCGAGCTACTCTGTAAATATTGCGAATACTATCAATTTTTGTGTGATATAAATTTGCTCCAAATGACTGAAGGAATAAAAGCGGCTTCAGTAATTACTCAAAAAAACCAGCTTATACGTCGAACTGCAGCTGTACACGCCAGCACAATGGCAACAGTGGTAAACCAACATTTCGGAACGCCTTTCGCCTATCAGCGCCTGGCAACCTATTCGATACCCAGCAGCCCAGCCAATAAGAAAGTTCTCGCAGCATACAGTAGCCAATGAAATGCAAGGCCAGAACCCCGCGCAACATATCGGAGAATGGGTAACTCTTAACTTCAAACGAACCGCTACGCCTATTTGCATCGCTGGAGCAACTACCTACTATGGCAGAACGGCAGCTGCCCCTCGTGAAACGCGACCTTCAGCTCCTATACAGTCGGGGCCACGGTGACTGAGCGGTTACACTGTAAAGGCGATATTACACTATACCATATTCCATAAAAGCTTGTGTAAGATCCACCATAGCGGCCGTTATACGGACTGGTGTGGCACCCGTCATGATATTTCCCGCCTTGTACGGCCAGATTTCGTGCCAGGTTTGGTAATTGGACACGTCCTATTTTCCGTGGAAGGTCCCATACTAGGTTTCGTACCTGACCAATCACATCGCAGTTTCAGAGCGTAGGGCGCTCCCCGTGGCTACTACTTGAAACGAGTTGATGAAGAAACCGAAAAGCACGCCTCCATATTGATTATACATCCGTGCGGTTAAAAATCTTTCAAAGACATTTAAAATACAACAACGAATAATTTTGATGATGACAATTTTTTATTACTGTTTAAAACCGTTCGAAAAACTTAAAATATTACCTACCACATGAAAAAAAAAAACTAATTCGCGTGTACATTATATATGCATTGTATAAAATCGCTATGTATCATGTGGACTGCTGGTACAGTGGTAAAGTCGCAGTGCCCTCGAGTAAAATATAACTTTTGGGCGCGAGTTCAAAACTCTGCCGGACCCAAAATTTTTGTATTATTGCATTTGTCATGCGGATAATATCCCGGTACGTAAAGAAAAAAACTACTCCTTTTTTGCAACCGGTCAGTAATTTTTGTCAGAATAAAAAATAACACACTCGTACTCTAGTGATTTCGCGTCATTTGAAAGAAAATGATTGAAGCTCTACTAGCAAGCAATTAATTTATGTAAAAGGCGAACTGTAGAATAGCAATATTACAGTGTGCTATCCAGTTATTTTCATAGGCTTACGCAAGTTACTAACTGTTAGCTGTTCTACGAATGGGGTTCATATTTACTACAAACCACACACTGCTCACCCACTGAGGGTGCCTGATGCTAGTACACGAACTGTTGTCATGTAATATGAATATTCCATGGCGGCTCATATAGCGGCTGGTATACCGGCTCGTGAACCAGGGCTTTTAGAAGCTCGTAC
This sequence comes from Dryococelus australis, assembly GCA_029891345.1. Taxonomy (NCBI): domain Eukaryota; kingdom Metazoa; phylum Arthropoda; class Insecta; order Phasmatodea; family Phasmatidae; genus Dryococelus; species Dryococelus australis. The sequence continues at coordinate 88,992,624 of CM057002.1, read as the reverse complement.
AAGAACTAAGTATGGCTGCAGGTATCGTGTAATATCGGACCCGGTTCACTCCGATAACGCTGGTCGGCAGGTTTTCTTGGGGATCTCCCCCCCCCCCTTTTTTTTTCATTCGGACATCGCTCCATACTCACCTTGCTTCACCCTCGTTGGCTCTCACGACCTCGCTGTTAACAGCCGCCCAAATATCTTCACTCTCTCCCTCGTATTGAGCGCCAGTCTTCTCTCATCCATGTTTACACGTACGGAAGGCGGAACGAGGGTGCAGAATTTCATAGTCATTGTGCTCTCTTTTCTCCATGGTAAAGGGGGAGAAATCCTCGCCATCTTGAATCTACGCATGTTCCTCCATAACTTAATTTCCAAAATCAGTCTTTAAAAGCTAAACTCATCAAGGCATAAGGAACATCTTAACAGTAATTTCGAAATCCACTTATTTTTCTTCCGTTACTCGTTTCATACCTATGACCGTAATCAGAGGTTGCCTCGTTATTTAATCGTGTTTGTGCCACATGGGAAAATACGGATATAACTGTAACCGTATACTCTTAATAAATTATGATTAGTTGTTCTCTGTTAAATGTCAAGCTTTGATTTTTAACGTCCGGTGATGACGTTTTATCACGAAGATTTGCAAGCAAATCCAAGATGGACGCACTTTTAAATCTGAGAATCTGCAAACTTTTGTTAGCGTAAAGGCCAGGATATAGGTTGGTCACAGTAAGTAAGCACTCTTAAGGCCCAAGTTACTTTCCTGCTATGCGTCATTTCTTATCATTCCAACACTTTTAAATTAATTATTGCAATGTAGGTAACAAACGTAGTGTGTATTATATATATATATATATATATATATATATATATATATACACACACACACACACACACACACACACATATTTCACCAGACCCGAAATGTAAAGCCTAAGACTACAATAAAATATATTTATTGGCTATAATTCCAAATGAAAGGGCTATCAAATATGCCCACATTACTGTGAATAGTCTATAACAATGTGTCGCCTTTATCCACCACTGCGAGGGAGATCGTTTTCTGTTAGTCTCTATTCTCAAATACAGCCGTCCTCGTGGAGAATCCCACACCATACTTGCATATTAACCCGCTGAGTGCAGGTTTGGCTGTCTTCCTGGGATCTGCATCTACCGTATCATTTCGCGTTACAACTTTACGACAGGCTAGGCGTCATAAAATGTTGTGTTAGCTTGATGTGTGTCAACGGACCTTCTCTCATCCCACACGCCCTCTCAGGACTCTGCACCAATAGTAACAAGAGGTTACCGATATGACTAATGAGCCTACTTTCCTCTACATAGATACATATAATGTCGATGAAGTTCAAAAAGTGTAGATGGTATGTGAATGTTGATGTCTCGTTGACAGCGATATCATTACAGATGGAATCAGAAGCCAATGCAATACCAGTGAGAAAGTTACAAATACAGATGTGTTTTACCCAAGACTCGAATCCAGGACACCTTTCACCATAATATGGCATGCAAGCAACTGCGTTAGGGAGGTATATTTCGGAGCATCAACTTCGGTTGTAATCAGTCTAAAGTTTTGGTATAGTAGCTTTACCAACCTCACATATTTACAGAAACTTCATTTTGGAAACAAGAGGTTGAATCATTTCAAACATGTAGTTTTACATGGCCCACCACAGCACTAAATGTGTGCAGAATTTGTTGGAAATATGTTGACTGGTCCCCGGTATATGGCATAGAAGCTTCATTTTCACTTTTCGAACAATTGTACTAAAATGCTTAAAACCAGGCACTGTATAAGCTCATCTGATGATTCTAATTCATACTTTTGGCATACAAAGTTAGGTAGAATTTTTGTTAAATTATTTAATAGATACGACTAACTCATCTATATGATTTATATTCCCACCATTTTGAAAACAATCTAACTCATTCAAATTATGTAACTTTAGATGGATTACTATAGTAGGCCCTATTACGTATGTAAAAAATTTGTTAGGAATTAGTTGGTTGGGTAGCAAAATGTGGCACAAAAATTACATTTTCTCACCAGACACTATCTTCAAATAGTACACCAAAATTATAAGCATATTTGATACTTCTAATATATATTACCAGCACACAAGGTTTAATTGAAATTGGTTAAAATTTTAATTGATATGACTAACTTACTTAAAATATTTACGTGTTGACTGTAGATAATGCCACACACACTTAAATGTGCAAGTTTATGTGGCCTACTGTAGACCTAATTGTGTAGCAAATTCGGCAGGAATAGGTATATTGGTCCCCGACATATGGTATTAAGCATAAGTTTTCTCATGTGGTGATTTCTTTACTGATGGAAAATGAAACTATAATTAGTTGGCATATTCTATATATTAAACTAAAATATCTATAAGGCAACCATTTTGAAAATAAGTCCCATATCTACATTAAATTATGTCCATTTACATGGCCTATCACAATACTACTTGTTTGTCAAATTAGGTAAGAATCGATTGACTTTTTCCTACGATACGACAAAATTTTATATCTTACAAAAGGATGGACTAAAGAGACGCTGTGTAGATGCATTTTATTCTTGTAAAAATACTGTCTGCATACAAAGTTAGTTTGGAATTTTGAAAGTACGTATTTAACCCACATAAAATATTTCATTTTACATAGCATACGGCAATACCACTTACCCGCCACATTTGATAGCAATCGATTGGTTGTTTTCCGTGATACGACAAAACATTATTTACTTGTGTGCTACGTAGTTCCAAAATGGTGGACAAAAGAGTTTATGGACACATGCATTTGGTGGTTGTAATAGGCCTACATACTGTTCGCATGCAAAGTTATGTTGAAATGTATTACTTTGTTTCGTAGATATAGCATTGTAACATGAAAAGTTTGTACGGCTACCATTTGTAAAATAAGAGACAGATCCACTTAAACATACCAGTTTACCACATCTACTGTAGTTCTACTTCAGTGCCAAATTAGGTGAAAATCAGTATATTTTTTCCCGTGATATGACGTGAAATTTTTATTTTTCATGTGACGCTATATTACGAATTTGCGGAAAAGAGAGACTATATTTTGACACATTTGATGCACGTAATAGATACTTTCAGCATACCAAGTTTGGTCGAAATTTGTCAAACGGTATAGTATATATATATATATATATATATATATATATATATATATATATATATATATATATATATATATATATATATATATATATATACTATATATATATATATATATATATATATATATATATATATATATATATATATATATATATATATTATATATATATATATATATATATATATATATATATATATATATATATATATATATATATATATATATATATATATATATATATATAGCAAAGAAGCCCAAATGTATTTTATATAGTCGCCATTATGGAAATAAATGGTTAACTTTTTTTAATTTTAAGTATTTACATGTGGTACAATAGTATTACTTTTATGCCAAATTTTGCAGTAATCGGTTCAGTAGTTCCGAGATATAATTTAAAAGTTTTAATTTTCACCTTACACTATCTTCCCAAATCGCCCAATAATAAGGTTTTATCTCTCTAGATCAAATGATTACATCATGCAGTATAAAAGCACCAAAGTTTTTTGAAATTGGTTTAATGATTCCCGAGATATAACATAATGCCCTAAGCATAAAAATTGCCACCATTTTAAAAATAAATACCCTCGTTGATCAAAAACGATAAAAGTCGAATGTGCTTCCTAATTACTCTGTGCGGATGGAGTTAGGTTAAATTCATTTCACGAATTAGAAAGTTATATGGGGAGGACATACATTCCAGACAAACAAAAAATGTAGCATTCTGGTGGTTGTATTACGTTTTTCCGAGCCAAAAATGAGACTGTGGCACACAGAGAAAAGTCCAATGTTGTAACAACAGTAGTAATGTTACTACAACATAATCTATTTAAAAAATGCCTCAATAGTAATTTTTTCTGTTGCAGTAACATCAGACTAATTTCTGTGGGCCGCCAATGAGGGAATGAAATCTGTTTGAATAAGAGTAAAATTGTCAATTACAGCATGGTTTCCTATAACAACGCCAAATTATTGTAAAGAAACGTTTACTTTACGTAATAAAAGAATTTTACTCCCCAAAATTGCAATAGCAAATTACAGTGCCTTTGCATTTGTTTTGCAGTTATAATATCTTACCTAACTAATACACATTTTTATAATACTTAATCTTTTTCGTTCTCAAAGAAAATGTTAAAACTACATGTTGCGCAACACAAAATAACTCGAAAATAAGTATAGATTAAACAAAATATTAAAGACTCAACTATATGTCAGAGTTAAACCAATTTTTCTGAAAACCACGGAGTGGCTCACGGACTATAAACTCTTTAGTCCTTACAATACGTACAGTCATTAATAGTTTCTCTGTCGTGCTGTTTTCATCAAGATGACAACTGCTTTGCATTCGAAAACCACGAATCAACTTTTCATAAATAATTAAACTGATCAGCTCAATTAACCACAGTAATTTTATATATAAAGAAAGAGAACATTGTGGTGAGTACCTGTGTAAAGTAATGGCTAATAACTGCGTAACCAACGTAGATCAGGATACAATTCAAAAGCGAAACTAATGCTGAATTCCACACAACTTATAACTTACTGTGTCAGTTACTGTGCGAAAACGATCGTAAACCTTAAGATATATTCGATAGTGGCAAAATTTCGTAAATTCAATGAAGAGTTGGCAATTTTCGCATAAACAAATGCTTTTTAATGTGGACGATCTAACCAAATATTGAAAATCTACAATGCTATGCTGATAATTTTGTGAATAATATCATATAAATCCAAACGAAAGTCGTTTATGTCAGTGCATTTTGTAATTTCTATGGTTTTATCTTTGTTATGATACTCACTTTAAGAGTCTTTAAAATGGTAATCGAAAAAATATACCAGTACTTCTCACAGGGCTGGACGTTTAATTTGGATTAAGTATAAGGGCAATTTTATCCACATTTTGGTAACGACCTATGAGAGAACCAATTACGTGCGAGGATTAGAAGCATGGAAGGGAAAGCTTCTCAGCAGAATTGGGAGAGGCGTATATGGTGTAATAGTTGGAAGAAAGAGGGCGAGTAACTAGCGACAAAGTTTAATCTAGTGACAGATGGGAGTAGAGAATGTGTGGCTTGGAACTGATACTTGCTATCTGCTGTTCCTGAAGAGCTGTTGGAAATGTTTGAAATAAATACAATATGCACATATAAATGAGTAAACTGCGTATTAACCCAGGTACTGCTGTAAACGATTTCTAAACTACATCATATTAAACAAACTACACAAAAATTTATAAATAAACGAAGATATGAGTTGTTGGGAAATTAATAAATCAGGCATTTAAAGAAAGCCCCATATAGATGACGTAGTTTATAGCGCTAAAATCCAACCCCCCTTTACAAAATAACGTTATATTTAATATTTACCATTTTTTATTATAAGTAAATTGACCTGTTCAAACTGACAACCAATTTTGTTGAAGCATTTCGTTTTCTACATATGTAAAAAGAAATCAAAATATTACTCGCACAAACGTTAACCACCAAACGGGTATAACATTTGAACAATATTGGCATTGTCAGTGGCACTTGTATATAATTTTCACGTATATGTTTGTGTATACGTAAATAGGTCTCCATACATGCATATAATATATAGCAGATTAAAAATCCTTTGCTGATTTTAATGAAAATTCTTTCATCTTACTAGCTACATAAAGTAACTGTTATTCCACACCAGCACAACCTGAATACTTGTTATAATGTATCAAATTGTTATTCAGATGTTAGAGTTATCAAACTAGCTAATTTTGGTAAAATTTTGGAACGATATCTATTAGTTTAATTGTTTGTCAACAGAAGTTTGCACACATTTTCATTTTTTAAATGTTTGCAAAGTAAATAGGTATATAATATAATTGATTCAGAATGTACCAAAAAAGTTTTAGTTTCCTTTCTGTAAATAAAAGAAGCTTTTTGAACTTAGCATAAAAATGAGAACGTAGTCTGACCTGAGAAGAAAAAATAATAATATTGGACCTTCATTTGCGGCACAATAATTAATTGTATTCCATAACTACATTCCGTACAGCCCATTCATAACAGTAGCTGATTAAAGAACTAGATAATTTTCTCATTTGTAACGTGTTGGTCATACTACAAGTTTGACGGTTTCTTTGTGACGGTGTAGTCACGTAATCAAGAAAAATAACTTGTATTTATTATCATCCAAAAAACTAATCACGTGGCTGTATCTAAAGGACGTTATATGTACTAATACCACTAAACTTACTTAGGGATGTCTGAAGCTTGGTTGCAAATGTACTATTGTTTGCGCACAACTGTATCGGCTTTTTCTTGTTTGTAAATCAGCAAAAGAAATGCTATTTAGCAGCTAACGTCATATCAATGTATCATTCACTGAATGGTTAGAGTATAAAAATTTTAACTACGGCTACTGCTGCCTATACAAGCTGCAACGTGGGTGTATATTTGTGGTAAATTAACAGCACTTCTTTCACCAATCACCAGCTGCCACTGGTGAATAAATATGTTTGTTTGCAGACAGTCACAGAGTGTTTCCTGTATAAACCTCATAAGTAACAATAAGTAATATGTGCACGCACTTGGTTGGCTTAACGAGTCTCCTTGGCTTGCGTTATGATATTCTTCTGGAAATACAGGCTCTCTGACCTGGAAGTCACCCTCTTCAATAGTAATTAAAACAAGCTCGCAAGTATTGGCATGCAGTTAGCAGACTCTTCATTATGGAAATCTAACGGATTCGTTTCAAACTCCAGTCTCGTTAATTGCATTTTCTTGATAGTGTATTTTATTTCTTAACGTTTAAGTGAGTGTCAATCCTTTACGCACTTTAACCCATAATTTAAAATGCTGCAGATAAGCAATATTTTGGTACGTGCTGTATTAAAGTTTATCCAATAATTTATCTTTGTTATAACCACTGAGCTTTGAGGATTATGTCAAGTGGTACTAATAAAATCAATTTATACGCAAGAGCAAAGGGGCAGCTCATGATTCATTGGGCAAAAAGCCTCCGTGTATACAGCGCCAGCCGAAAATTGCCTACCCGTGTAACATACACAAGAATGTGCATAGTGGTTCTGGAGGAGTTCAAAACTAGTAAGTTCCCAATGTGAATGTTGCTTCCAACAAGTTACAAGTATTATTGGTTTCTAGCAAGAACGCTTTATGAAAAGTTCTATAATTTGCTCATGAAATTTTTTAACTTTCCAAGGACTAGGACAAAAAACCACAAATTTTTGGCTGTGATGTAAGAGAAGATGAGTGATGAAGTTGTTTGTCAGGTGTAGTATTAAGCATGTGAAACTGCTGAGCGAAACAGTGATATTTATCTGAACTGTCACATTAATATTGGCCAATCTTTTACTGGTCAAATATTTGAAACATGAAACTACTAAGTATAATTTGCATACATTTGCCACTTAACATGTATAGTATTAAGGATAAGTATTCATACTTCACTTGCCTCGGCTATGAAACTATTTAAGATTAAGTGCAAGAGTCAATATTATATCAAATTACGAAAGACAATTAAATCTCGATATTCTTCAAAAGAATTTTAAAAAATACTAACATGAATACTAAACTCAAGTACCTCTTGACGTTATTTATTATGAAGGATCTTTATTATACACAAGACCTTAAAAGATTGTCTCACAAAAAAATTATAAATGGGTTTACTATAAGAAAGTTAATCAACAATGTAATCATTAATTGCCAAGGATGGACTCCAATTTAAATGAATGGGTCACATTTTTTTAAGCAAATTAATAATTGGCCTTGGAAAAAAGAGTTCTTATATAACCAAGGAGACTCTGGACTTAGCTGTTGTAGAGAAATCAAGTATCTCGCAGCTGAATCTGAAGCTATCTCACTGGAGTCGAACCTGGTACTTCACATCTCCCAGCAGACTGCGATCCCATAACGGCATCCTTCCGCAGCCAAAGTCCTATAGTCGACTCTCGAATCCAACCACTGAAGCGGCGTAAAACTGCGCTGACCTTTGCTCCAAAGCTGTATCTACCTCCTGCGACGAACCTCCTTCAGAAATGGACAATGATGACTGTCTATAAACTCTTTGAAAATCCAATGACGAGACCCTAGCTTCCTTTGAAATTAGTTGGCGAAATATCGGCCTCTGATGACTCACAAATACGCAATTAGTTCTCTACTTTTACGTATTTCCGCTGTTCAATCTTGATTACATTTCTTCATAAATATCAAATCTTTAAGAATTAATCATCAACGTCAAATTGAAATCACTAAAGAACACAAAAATTGGAGACTTATGCTGTCTTCAACTGTCCACCTACTAATATATTTTCTAACGTCCTTAAAACGTTTATAACATTCCAAAAACCAGCTGTCCTTATCAACCAGTAATATTTATGTTTGAAAAGAGAGAGCAGTTTCTTAAAAAAAAAAAAAATTATCATACATAAATACAGGGTCAAATATCACAAATTTATAACTAAGGGATCAGTTTAACATTTATAAACCTATTTTACCTTTTGAATTAGTTCAATCTTTACACATATGTAATATGTACAACTTGTGACGTTCAATTTACGTTAGCATTATTCATCAGGTTAGGAAGAATAACCAGGTGTTACACTTCGAAAATTTATTTTCTTTTCTAATTAAATAAAATATTTTTGTGTTCTCAGTGTTATCTTAGTTACAGTACCAAAAAAAAAAAAAACTATAAAATAGTCTTACAGAAAACTTTTGTTTGCCCCCAAGTAGGTTTATGAATTATCCTAGCACATTCGGCGATTGGAAAATCAAACGAGAGAACTACTGGTATATTAGAAAATAAAGTTGTTCTAATGGAAAGAAATATAACTAATGTTGGTCTTCCATATTGAAGGAGAAAATCACAAACAAGCATCTCATATTCAACAAGAAACAAATCGCACTGAATATTTCCTGTGCACACACCTAATATAAATTTAACAGGTTCGTCGCAAAACCAAAACCTTTGATATCAGAAAGACTTGTTCATCCATGCACGAGATCACGAGAGAACACGTGAACTACTCGCTCTTGCCAAGTTTGCTATATTTCTGCTTTCTCCGTGTGTATTCTCTGTGCTATGGCGCAGCCTTGATGCAACTGCGTCGATAACAAACGGAGTTGAGAGTGTAAAGTGTAAGATCGGGCTAAGAGAAAGGAAGTTGCGAAGCGCGTTTGTGTTTTGGGATATTCTAGCATTTTGTTTAAAGTGAGGTGGGGGTAATAATTTTCCGGATATGAAACGCTGCACAAAGGGGAACTAACCCCGACATACCTTCATCCACTAACAAAGCTAAGTGCAATTCGTTTGTTGCCCTTACTCTAAAGTAAAGAGTTTTTTTTCAGAAGTAACCAACACCGTTGTTAATTCACATAAGGCATTTGAATATGTTGATCCTTATTCATTCAAAGAGAGCAGTTATCAAGGTTTTATTACTTGATTGTTGCACTTTAGTGCTGCAGCAGTAACAGGAATTGATGAAATTTAAAGCACTGTTCCTTGGAGTTGAACGCAGCACCTTACAGTTTTTCGAAAAATCATATTCAAAATTTAGCATACTCTGAAGACAATTATCAGATATTACTTTTTTCTTGATTTCCCCCTTTTCTAGCAATACAATTGAATGGAACTTTTTTAAAATTGCAGTCGAGTTTAGAAATTTGTAGTATAAATATTCTGATGCCATTTAGATAGAAATGATGCGTAATGGTTGGACTGTTACACCAGCTAAAAGTGGCATAGACAGTCATCGAAAAAAAAAAAAATTCATTGACAAAAAAATTTGATTTTTGAAAACTTGCCAAAAAAAATATATATATATAATATAAATATATATAATACATATATTATATATAGTTCATATTTAACTAATACGATGGAGGTCAAAAAGATAATTTGATATAAACGTTCGTGAAATAAATAACCTGTCTATTTGAAGCCTTGCTTCAAATCTGACATGCTCGTCACCTCATGTCTACTTCCAGAAAATTATGTGTTTATTCCTGTTTCTTGCAAAAAAAAAACTGTCCTGTCTGCCTCAAGAGTTAAGTTCCTGTCCCCGTTAATGGTGCTATGATATATGACAATATACGTGAACTATCCTTAGTAACTTTAACCGTTTTAAAATTGTTTTATAACACTCACCGTGTAGGCAGATATGAACGACGAATTACGCCAGGTGAATTGGGCCAAGCGAGCACTTGAGGCAGCATCCATTCGATAGACTGTAGTTTCAGTTACACTGCCTCTATGTTTTTATCCATACCCACGATTGTGTCCACATGTGTATTGGCTAGGATCAGGACCCATTCCTGCTTCGAATTGAAGATAATTCGTCGGTAGTCTTCTGCAAATCCCAATGGCATGGAGACCAGAATGCATACTTCGGACCTACCTTCGGCGTAAATTTGAACATTATAGTCTTCTTCGATTCCCCAGCCTACCACCTTGGCTGCAGGCAACACATTCGGCATGAGCGATAGATAATTTTTTATTGTTGAGGTTATGCCCGCATCTCGGGACTGGTCCACCTCGACACCATTGAGAAAGTATGAGATGCGATCGATCGGGTGAATAATTCCATTGCTCTTTATTTTCGTCGATGCTGGTTTGGAGCCATCTTCTTTCCTCAGGGTCCATTGATTCACAGGAAAGACTGGCAAGGAAGAGTGCAGATATCTTGGTTTTGGACTGCCATCCGATCTTCCGATGATAGTGTGTACGGCCGGATCATGAAAGGCTGATATGCATGAAGTTCCGCCTTCGTTATACTGCCTTCGAAAATGGCTGGCTCTTCGATTTTTAGGAAATCTTCCATGGCGATCGACTTCATAGCCGATACTGCAGAGGATAATCTCGCTAGCCCGTGTTAACTCCATAGAAAATGTATAGCACGCAGCTCGGAGCTATGGCCCATCAAGGTAAGCATTATCGACATTACTGATAGTTTCCTCATGGTGTAAAGCCATTTTACACAATTACTTGTACAAGCCAACCAGAAGCAATGACACAAGAGACCACATGTTAGACAGCTATTCCGTTTTGTAGTTGTATGCTAGTTATGTATATTTCAAATACTGGCGCAATTCGGGCGCAGGATGCAAATTCCCAAAACTATCATAATAATCTGCGTATTTACCACTTTTTAGTATGATGCCCAGTGTATACCGGTCCCAGTTGTGTCCAGATTAATTATGGCACATTCATTTCTCTCGAGTTTAAAGAGCAAATCATCTCTCTTAAAAACTCCTCTAAAATTATGTATCTTTAATTTGCGTGCAAACGGTTCCAAATCCACATTCGTGATCGCTCATTTTGATAGAGATTTCATTATTGCTTCATCCTACTGCATCGCTTTTTCACACTTCCGCCTCCTACTGGGCATGGTCTTAGGTAGAGGCATTAGCCGTTTTTTTTACCCATTGTGATAGCTTCCGTATTTTCATTGTGTCTTTGTGCCTCGGACAACTGCCTGCATTCTTTCGATGCTGTGTTGACGGCTCGGACAATACCACTCGTGGCTCCGATTAGGCCCCTGAGGGCCCCGAGTGCAGGCAAAAGCAATGGGATAAACCCGCCAGTAGATATTTCCTTAGCCTTGCATGCTTATCTTCCTTATGTAACTGCTTTCATTTCACTTGTATTTTCTGCTGGCTCTCTGTACCTGATCCCAATTTAACCTGTGCCTTTATCTTGCTCTTATCACCCGTGCCCATCTTCAGTTTGGCCTTCATCAAGTTAGAAATGCCACATGCTGCTATTTTTTTTCCGAGTGCAGCGTCTGATAATTTTCTTATTTCGTCGGCCATCTGTGCAAGTACCGTGTTGGCCTGGTGTTTGGCTTGCAGATCCTTGTACTGAGAATATGCGATGTTATCCTGCTTGCACGCATTGTCCAGTGTGTTTATGCCTTTCTCATTGCATGAGAGTCTTTTAGCTAGCTTGGTTCCCAGCCTGCAGGACCTGTTTACTGGAATGTGCAGTTTAAACAGTAGATTGTTGATCAGCATATTGACGTTTCTGCTTTCAGCTACGGTCTAGCCTCTTTGAGAGACCATGGTGAACTGAGCGAGAAAAGTATAAATACGCCCCTTTTATACATTTTTGTTTCAGTATGATTCTAGACTTGGAAGAGTAAGGATGCAATGATGCATCTGTTGTGTCGCTTCTGCGGTAATCCATTTACTGCTTTGTAAAATTTACCACACCAAATAACAACCTGTATGATGAAATGTTCTGCTGTTACTTTTGAATGAAATTTCTGCCAGAAGCATTTTTCTCGGAGTGAGGCCCTAAAGAGACATTGTACAATTTGTAGTAATGGCTCTCCACCTTCGCATCTACCTCCAAATCCACCTCCATCTCCTCCATAAAATTGTAGTGGTAACATATGTATTATCAAGCAAGATGTTACTCTACCCATACGCATTCATGCTGAAGATGAAGATATTTCAACGAATCGCGACGTGGAATTCTATTTCCGAATACACAGAGGTCCATCGTCGCTGAACCATAAAATTGCAGGAAAACATGCATCTTACTGAGCTAGTTGGAAGAAGATAATGGTCTTCCTTTCGGGACTTGTACCTATATTCAAAATCGCTTCTGCAAACGAAATACCGGCAATTGGAACGAGTACTGCAGGCCGTGGAGGGCCTGGGTTTTTCCCATGCAGTGATAACGAACCCATCATATCTCCGAGCAAAGCACTGTCCAACCCGATATTTGTTTTCGATGACAATGCCTGCGAAAAACAGTCTTGCATCCAACAATACTTTGGCATGGGACGGCATGCGTACATAGACTGCATGTACCTCGGCCAAACTTATTCGCACATTCCCAAACAGATGTTCCACGATAATGCTAATGTGTTGGTGTTGTTTTGTATCGACGACACTAATTTATGAAATGTCTATGATGGTTACGTCAATACGGACATGGCGCTCTCAGATTTCAAAGTTATATGTGCATTGTGCTGGAAAGAGAAATACTGTTTTTTGACGATGGTAAAGGACTGGCCCCCATATAATAGGAGGCACAGGCATGGATTCGATCAGTTTATAGCTGACCGTAAAGAATAAGTTGCAGAATTTTGAAATTCCGGCAAAGTAGCCTCAAGCTGCATCCTCACAAGGTACAAGGAAACAATGGAAATTGTGATGCTGGTGGAAGAATAATTCGAAACATTGGTGAATTCGAACAATCCGGGGATGCTGCTACTAAAAATTTCGTTCTCGAAACTGGTAATGACTTCATCTCGGAACTGCACAGTATGTTAGCCGAACAAAACACTTTCTTTCGTCCGAGCTCGGGGCGAAGATAGAGCATGTGAAGAACGAGATCGTCTGCTATATGATGGCCAAGGATGAGCACGTGACGAGTGTTCAGAGGCATATTATCGACAGATTTAATGTGGCATCTGCACAAAATGAAGAGAATATGAAAAACCTAGAAGGATATATCGCATTGACATTTACTACCTCGAATTCCCACCTCGTCATTAAAACTGATATTCAAAATTACAGCAGGGGCATATCGATGTTTGCAGCAAACATGTAGACAAGAGTGAAAGTATTTTGGTGCAGACTCACGACTAAACCTATAAAAGAGAACATAACAGAACATATTAAAATTATTCCAGTACCCAGCCGAAGGCCATCGCTGGTCTTGGTTATGTTTATTAAAAAAAGATTTTATATTAAGTCGAAAGTAAAATTTGTCACAATAGAAAAATTTAAAGTTAAAAATATAAAAAGTTATTTTTTACAGGTGGTTAAAATAATTATTGTTCTAAATTTAAATGGAATTTACATTGAGATTAGAATTGAAGATTTAAAGTCAAGAGTTTAAAATATCTCTGCTTCTACCCCTTACACCTCACCCCTTCGTCCCTGTCAGAGACAGAGGACCGACAGCTTGTTTTTATTTGTGTGATGTGCTCCTCGTGCTTTGTTGTTTGTATTATGTGTTGTATGTGTTGTTTTGTTATGCATTTTTATTTTGTTTTAATGTTTACAAAAATACAAAGATGTCATTCTGAGGTTGTAGATTCGCTGTTACTAATTGTGATATTATTAATCTATTGTTATGTGTTTGCAAGACATAAGGGGAGGTTTATTTAAATTTTGTTTTGAATTGTTTAATATATAATTATTTACCACACTATATACTAATCTAGATATATGGAAATTATATTTTTAAGTTATATAATTTAATTAGGATAAAATCTAAAACCACTATAAAGTGAAACATCTATAAGGATGGGTTAAGTTAACAATTCTTAAGGTATGATATCTACTAGGCATTTGAAAGTTTTGGGGGTCCCAAATTGGGAGTGCGACTGTTCGCCTGGGCACTTATGTTTCCAAAATTATGTTAATTTCAAATTTTACAAAGGCCGAAACACTCAAGTATAAATGAGTCCCATCCCTCCCTCCCTTTTTGACACCATTCAGGTACCATCACCCACCCCAGTCAGCCCAAGCCAGTGGTCTCCTAGAGGTCTAGTCCAGCGATCCAGTCTGGGGGTTCCAAAAGAGAGCAACAGTGATAACTTTTATTCAGTACCATTTTGGACATTGCCAGCAAACTTCATGGGACGATTCAGTCTGTCCACTCAAAGTATTTGATAGCCAAGAATACCAAAATTTCATGCGACCATATATATGAAGAAATTTTTAAGCCCATTACTCGCCATCTCGATGTACTCAGGCAGAGCGATAAAGCACCTGTAGCCATGAAAACTGAAATCGACAATACCTCTAAGCCTTTGAGGAAGCGAAACATGACGATGTACAGTTAGATTAGGACAATGGATCAGATATGGATTGCCACACAAGAAAAAAGTATGGAATAAAGCCCTGTAATCTATTGCTGTGGCTCCACGGTGCTACAATTGTACACATCTTGTAATAATAATACAACACACACTGTATACAGGCATAATGATAAAGGGTACCTCGGTGCTGATGATATAGAGTTACTACCATGTGGGAGTATCCAAGTTGGTGATTACACGACACGTGGAACCCCTGGGCTATACGAACTTCCATTTAGCAAGAAGCCAAGGTAGTATACAGAATCTGACCTGAGAATACAATACTTTGCTCAAACTCACGCATGGGCTTTACCATGATAACAATTCCGAAACCAGTGTTTACAAGGATGAATGAAGATCCCGAAAAAATTAACATTCTCGCAGACCTCTTCAGCAGCCTAGCACTGAAAAGCGACGAAGGTCTGAAGAAGATAGACAACGACAAGAATATCGACTATGTATTCTGGAATGACCCGAACAATCTGATGGATAGGCTGGAGGTACTGGTGGCTTCGCAAAAGGTTTGAAACTGCTCCTACACAAATGAGATTATATCCATAATCGAAGAACTGAAGGAAGGAGGTTACATACAGTGAATCGATTGGGAATCGCCCAGAAACTGCATGCAGCTGCCAAGCACAACTACCACCATTATAAGGTCGATATATGTGGGATAAACATTCTGTTTCAAGCTAACCTAGTCTAGATGATACTATATTCTCAGGTCAACAAGGGCTACAATACATGTTGACAGTCATCGATGCATATAATAATTTTGCTTGGGCCAGACCTGTGAAGTCGAACAATGCATGTGATGTCACCAAAGCCATGGCAGATAAGTTGCGCGAAGGATGTATCCCGACTAATCTACAAACTGACTAGGGCAAGGAGTTCTACAATGCAAAGTTCAAGGCCCTTATGAAGAAAAACAGCATTAATCATTATTCCAAAAGCAGCAATCTTAAAGCTTTTATCGTCAAGAGGTTCAATACGACTCTGAAAGGAAAAATGAGGAGACATTTTGCTCCGATTGGTAGATACAAGTGGCTGACAGTACTGCAGAAACTCGTACGCGAGTATAATTCTACTGTTCTTTCTACCAATCGCATGAAGCCCAAAGACATGTAGAACGACTACCTGGTTCGGTCCGTATGTGCTATTCCGAAAAGGACACAAGCATAAAGCCTAGGCTGGAGACCTCATGCACATCTCCTAAAAGAAATCTTCGGGAAAAGGTTCACTGCGAATTGAAGTCCTGAACTCTTTCACGTGCGATGTATACACAACTGTACTCCACAAACATACTTTCTCTAGGATCTGAATAATGTTTCCATCCATGGTGGTTTATACACAGAGGAGATCCAGCCTACAAAGTTTCCAGATGTGTATTTGGCAGAGAAGGTGCTGCAAACGATGTAACGGAAGGGTTTACTCAAGTCTTGGGGTTTCTCTGCCCGTTTCAATTTCTGGATCACCACGGTGGACATCGAGTGGTGAACGTTGGAAAAGATTGATTAACCTGTATATTTTTTCATGTGTGCAATAAATTGCATGTAAAAAATAT
This sequence comes from Dryococelus australis, assembly GCA_029891345.1. Lineage (NCBI taxonomy): Eukaryota > Metazoa > Arthropoda > Insecta > Phasmatodea > Phasmatidae > Dryococelus > Dryococelus australis. The sequence continues at coordinate 88,976,095 of CM057002.1, read as the reverse complement.
GATGTGTTTTATTTCAAAAACCTCCTCATTTTATATACAAAAATAATTTTAGATAAATACTAGTTTAAATATAAATAGTTATGATGACAAATAAAATGGACCGGAGTACCATTCGGTGTATCGTTTGCTGAGCAGTCGCTTTAATATGGATTGGAGAGTATCCTGCTGCTATATAAGACTCAATTCCATTTTGAATATTTGAATGACATTGTTATCTATAGCGGGAATAAGGAACTTTATTGCAAACACATCATGTTAGTCTTAGAGAAGCTTTTCGAGGCAGGGTTGACAGTGAATCCAAAGAAGATTACCTGGTTCATTAGATATGTGAGGTTACTTGGATTGATTGTGAGTGACAGGCAGCTGCTGTTAGACTCCGAGTGCATCAGCAGTGTCCTGTCCTTTCCCCATTTACATGGTATGAAACATTTTCTGGGCACTGTTGACTCTTATGCAAGATTTATCCCATCTCTTGCCAAACTGGCAGAACCCCTTAATGTTTTGAAGCGTAAGGAACACAAGTTTTCTTGGAGACCAGAACAAAAGGAAGCCTTTGCGAAAATAAATACTTCCTTGACCTCTCCACTTGTGCTAAGGTTAATCAATATAGATCGTGAGTTTGTATTGGATGTAGATGCAAGTTCCCATTCATTAGGTGCTGTTTTGTCACAAAAATATGATGATGGTGTTTACCCCATAGCTTATGCTAGCCGCCTCTTGACCTCAGCTGAGAAAAAGTATTCAGGCTATGAAAAGGAGGCTCTTGCCTTTTGTGTAGTGTCGCGAAATTTTCAGACAATTTTGAATGTACACGTTTTCAGCTGTGCAAAGATAATCAAGTCTTAATGTAGCTTTGGGAATTGCAAGAAACCATTGGGAAAATTAGGTCGCTGGATCGGATGCCTTAGCAATTTTTCCTTTGATATAGTTCATGTAAAGGGAAAAGACAATTTTGTAGCAGACAGCCTTTCGGGAATGTTTAATCCCAATGAGTTTTTGTGTGATGAAGGAAATAACGAGCAGGTTAATATTATAAACAAGTTTCTACAGCTTATCTCAACATCAAGGATGGGCAGAAAAAAAACGATGAATTTTCTGATATGTGGCCCAAACTCCAACAGGGCAATCTTACAAGTTTCAAGGCAAAGAAAGGAATTATTGGGAAAACATCTCGTAGGGGCGTGTTTAAGGCCTATGTTTCAAATGTGGTGAAGCCAATGGTGTTTGATTGTTTCCATGACTCATACTTGGGTGTCCATCAGGGGCAAGAATGCACCCTGCAGTTTAAAGAGCAGCATTTCTTTTGGCCTGATATGCAATGTTAAATTCGAGATTGGCTACGACAGTGTGCATTGTGCCAGCACATTAAAGCCCCCAAAAGTAGAGCTCAAGGGCAATCAAGCAGTGCGCCCCTCGACCTTCGTTTGGGAGAGAGTGTATATGAATGTGTTTGGCCCTCTCCCAAATTCTAAGAAGGGTTTCAATTACTTGTTGGTACTCATGGATGGTTTTTTCGAAGTTTGTTTTGTTATTACCCATGAGAAACCAGAAGACTATTACGATCTGTAGGATTTTTCAAGAGCAGGTGTTCTTATTTTTTGGTTGACCAGCCCAGATAGTGAGAGATTATGCTAGGAACTTTGAATTCTCTGGGTTATCTACTCCAGTGTTTTCTTGGGGAGTTCTATCGGTTTACACAACAACTTATCATCCCCAAGCTAATATAGCGGAGCGGTGCAATCGTACCATCAAGACGGTCCTTGTTGAATTTCATCATGATGTATATAACGAATAGGACAAAGAGGTGTTTGTGATAATGATGGCTTTAAATTCTAGTGTGAACACTGCCACAGGTTCGACTCCACAAGAGCTCTTTTTTCGGCTGGAGACTGCTGCATCCCCTTTTTAATGCCTGGTGGATACATTTCGATGTGGATGTAGGGGAGCAAGATGAGTTTTGGTAAGAAGCCACCAAACATCTGACAGAATATTACTAGCAAATGGGTAAGGCACAAGACAAGAAATACGGTTCTGTTTCGTATGCTGCTGGAGATCTTGTATTAGTAAAAACTCAGCACCTATCAAAAATGGTTATACCTTCACAGTAAAATTAGGTCTACAGTACAATGGCCCGTATTCAATTATTAGTTTCGTTACGCCTATGTCAGTGTTGTTACAGGAGCCAGGCAAGACTAGGTTCTTAAAGAGCCATCTTTCAAATATATCTAGAGTTTTCACCAGCCCCTGGAAGTTGCATCATCCTCATCGGCCCCCGCACCTTTAAGAGGACGATTGTCACTACTGGGGGTATTGTATGGTAAAGTACTATAGTGGAAGGCATTGCAGCATATTTTAAAGATGTGTCATACCTATTTTATGGTTATTATCGGATTTAAAACAGTAAAAAAACTAGCATTAGTTGTTTTAAAAGCAGGAGTAAAACCACCTCAATTTTTTAAATCACGGTAAAGAAACACAAAATGGTGCGATTCGATGGTAGGTTCTTTTAGGCTGTCTTTCCCTTCTATTCCACTACCCATGTTCCCTTCATCACTGCCTGAGGTGCTGGAGTGCAAGAGTAGTGGATATGGGGGAAGGACCTGGATACTCTTTCTTCCGTCATCAGCAGTTTCATTTCAGGGGTCCAGATAGCTGATTCTCCATGCCGGGAGAATACCTCCCCCCCCCCCCCAAAGTCACATCAGTAGAATGGAAGAATTGAAGCCTTGCTTCAAATCTGACACGAATGTTACCTCATCGTTACTTCAAGAAAATTATGTGTTTATTCATCTTTCCTCCAAAAAAAAACTGTCCTGCCTGCCTGAAGAGTTTAGTTCCCATCTCCATTAACAGTGATATGAAAATAATGTGAAAATATATGTGAACGATCCTTAATAACTACATGAAGGATTAATGAACTGTTTTAAAATTGATTTATAACACTCGCCGTGTGGCCTGATATAAACGACATAGTATGCTAGGTGAATTGGGCCAAGCGGGCGTTGAACATCATTGCTGTAAATGAATGCTTTTACTATATATACTTAATTGTCACTGCAATATAGGCAAAGTTGTAAACTAGAATTTTATCGCTACCTGCTTGCAGCCACGTATCAACGAAACTACGTATGTTTTAAAAATATGTTGGGTTCATGTTCACTTTATAGCTAATCTAAGTGAAGATTTAACACTACAGTGGTGTGGAAAATAATTGAAAAATATTGCTCAAGTTGAACCATCCTTTTCCAGCCGACATGCATACGTTTTCCCTCTACTAGGCACGAGCCTCTACTGCCGGGCGCCACGAAGCACTCGCGAGATGTCAAGCGACCCCTAGCGACAGGAAGCATAACCACTCCTTTTCCAGCCGACACACATATGTCTTCCTTCTACTAGGCACGAGCCTCTACTGCCGGGAGCCGCGAAGCACTCGCGAGGCGTCAAGCGATGACATGCTTAATTCAGGAATAAACAGTCTTAATTGAGGAATAAACATCCTTATTTGAGGAATAAACACCCTTATTTTAGGAATAAACACCCTTATTTTAGGAATAAACTGATTTATTTAAGAAATTGCATTCTTAATTGAGGAATAAACACCAATATTAGAGGAATAAACAGACCTATTTGAGGAGTGACGTATGTTTTGTGGAATGGTTTCGAGGAATAATTTCGAGGAATAGTGTATAACCAGTGTTAAATTTCTTGGTATCTATGATTGTGAATCAACCTATACTTGGTTGTGCTATAATTTTTTAAACAACCTATACTTAATTGTTTAATGATGTTTTATATATTTTTTAACATTCTGTGTTAAAAATGTTTTGATAATGTAACAGCCTATACTAGTCCTTGCTATGGTATTTGCTATGTTTTAAGATATTCTATAGGTGTTTGAAAACAATATTACTACATTAAGAAATAGACACAGCCTTTGAATAACTGTTCTCACTTAGAAACATACAATATAGAGAAATCAACACCCACTGTTAAAAATCAGAAATGGAATTATAATGTTTCACACAATGAATCATACAAACTATAATATCTAGGAGAGTGAGCACTGAAAAGTTAATTCTTAACTTTTTATGTAACTTGTTATTGATTTCATTGTTTTTTCTTCGATGCAGTGTCTGGACTGAACTCGTTCGTACATTCATTAATTTTGTGACAAAATTTGTGAGATTTTTCATTCGAATTGTTTGCCTAGGTAGTGATTATGTAGTATTTGTACATATTATCACGAATTATGTGCAATAATTAAAAAGTGGAAAATGTTAAAAATATATTTGTTTGCAGAAATGTTCAAGATGGTTGAAACTCTCTCTTGCAATTTTTTTTTTTCAAATGGATACAAAGCCTTGATATTTCTTAACCATGGTGGCTACGTCCAAACTTTGTCTTGGAGAGAGAGTGGGTAGGATAGAGCGCTCTCATCTCAATTTCTCATTAAACTTCGCTCTATGCACATGTATACCTATCCACAGTCTTCATAAACTACAGTGTGAAATATTTTTATCAGTTTTTCACAAATTTAATCTTTGTAACATAGAATGCGATAGGAACTAGAATATTTTTACACGGGTAAAAAAATAATTCTCTCTTATTCAGGAGTCAGTTAGGCAGGCAGAGAGTCTTCATCTTCGGAAAATACATGCTCTGGGCTCGGGGCGAAGGGAGGGGTGCGGCGGTAGGTGTCCTTGGAAAGAACAGTTCTCCAACCAGCAGGAAACGAAATCTGGGCTGGAGGGAGGTTTTGGGTTGGGAGAGGGTCATTCTCGAGATAACAAAAAAAGAACGTGTTCATGGCTGGTGTAAGGGGAGGGGACGGATTACCTTGTAGTCATGTTTGTCGATGGGGTTGATGTGTATGTTATCAATTTGATATTTGTAGGTTTGGTAGATGGGAAATTATGAGTTAGTATGCTTATATAAGGGTTTTAGGTGTGTTTGACATTGTCAGAAAAGTTTTAGGGCATAAATGATTAAAGCATTATGGTGTATGTCTGGTATGGTGTCTATGTTATGAGTTTAATGAGAATAATATTAATGGTTCGGAAATTATGACTACATTTTACAAAAGGGCTTAAATGCATAATTGATCTTGTCAGAAAGGTTTTAGGGCTTAAACGGCACTACCGCCATAATGGATGTCGGGTATGGTGTCTGTAATGAATTGTATCAGTATATCTTCAATGGTTAGGAAATTATGAGTAACTATGCATATAAAGGGACTTAACTCAAAATTAACTTGTCAGAAAGGTCTTAGGGCTTAAATGTTCTTACCACCATAATGGATGTCGAGTATGGTATCTATGTTATGAATTTTATCACTATAGCTTTAATGGTTCGAAAATTATGACTATGTTAAAAAAGGGTGTAAAACAAAAACTATTGTCAGAAAGTGTTTAGGGCCTAAATGAAATTTCCATTATTTTGTATGTTGGGTATTATATCTATGTTATGTATTTTATGACCATAACATCACTGGATCGGAAACTATGACTATGTTTATAAAAGGGCTTTACTCAAAATTGTCCTTGTCAAAAAGGGTTTAGGACTTTTATGACCTGTTGAAAGGTAAACGATGTGTTGTATTTGATGTTCGGAGTGGCTACGTAATTTAAAAATAAAAATGAAGATTGCATCTATGCTTACTAAAATACAAGATGGCGATATTTATAATTACATAATCATTTTTTCTGACTCTTAGCTATCTAATAAATACTAATCTTTAGACAGGTCATTCGGTTATATTTGTTTAGTAAAAATTAATAAATTCGTTTTTAATTGCCAACTTTTTTAAAAATAAAAAATATATTTTGAATATTTGGCAGTTGAGAGTCTCTAAACTAAATTTTCTTTTAAAATACGAGTTCATATACCTTTCGCTTCATATATGTATTTTGACAATTTTTTTAAAGTCTGATATACTTAAATTCCTAACATTTTATATAATTATGCTTTACTTAAGCGATTATTCAATCATGATATATACTACATATTCATTTTGAATGCGCATGTTAGTCTGCAAGTTTATTTTTTATAAATACAACATTTAAAATACTTGTTCTACAACTGTCACAATAGCGAAGTGGTTAAAGGTGCTGTGCAATGGAGTCGCGGTTCCCCAGTTGAAAACCATCCAAAAGCAAAGCTTTTTATGGTGTTCTAATGCATCACATATATGATGGAGAGAATTGTCTTAAGCTTCCAGCGGATATCAGAAATCATAATATTTAATAGCATTACCAAGATTGGCTCTTGGAGTGCGAGCGACTCGCCTGCGCTACCTAGTGGCCGATGACGTTAACAAGAGGCATCAGCGCTCCTGGTTGTCAACTCTACAACTAATATGGTGGCCGATGGCTCCAGCAATGCTGAGAAGGAGTGTATGGGGGAGGTGTGAGGAGGGTGTTAACCATATCTGTGAAGAGGACGATGATGAATGGAAGGGGTGTAGGTAATGGAGAGGGGTAATAGTATATCAGGTATTCAGAATAAATAACAGGAGGAGAAGAGAGCTTATAATGTCGCAGCAGGAACCCAATTAATTCCAGATGTAATCACAGATCTGGTAGGGGATGAGGGATGGTCTGGGGGTTTAGGTAAGTGACGGGATTGGAGCATGTGGTGCTGGCTGTGTTGTCGATTGTGGATGGGGATGTGAACCGGATTGTGGATGCGGATGTGGTGCTAGGTTAATCTTATGACACTACTCAAATCTAGGATTCTGTTGCAATATGCACCCCCCCCCCCCCCCCGTCTTACCAGGTCCATCCAGGAGCGTCAAGCAATATAGAAATTGATTAATTATCTCAAATTTCATTTTTGTAGTGGAGTGATGCTGAGTATATTGATATGTATAGAATTTCGTGTGTTTGGCATTGACAATCTTCGTCATATGCCCCGTACTTCTTCCTGCCATTCCTGATCCTTTCTGCGACCCAAAGGGATGTACCAATATCTTTCTACACATTTGGCGTTAAACGCTAGAAGTGGTTTAAATTATGCATCATCTTCAACAAATCGTCGGAATTGGTTTTCAGCAATTTATTCTGGCCGGTATACTCCAAAATTTCTTTCCCTTACTTGTGTATATATTTAACAAAAATAAGCATTTACTATGAATATGTGTTTCAAAAGCAGTTTACCACAAACGTGCGTGATGTTCAAAATCAAATTTTATGTTCGAATTAAATGTATAAAAATAATTTTTTTTTTCATTTTGCAAAAATTTTGACTTGTATAATCAAAAATAGTTCGCCGATAAAAAAGATATCAATTAATACTTGTACCACATTAAGGGAACAAGTGTGCACTTTTGCTCAGTGTTCAAAATATTTTATTTAACATTAATGATATTTCTAAAAATTCTGCAGAAAAATTTCAGGTGGCAAGAATAGTTGGTTTTTATTTCACACCTCATCTATTAAAAAGGTAGACAATCACCATATATATGCTTAGTAAATAATTATTCATATATACGCTCGTAAATTCTCTGTTCCCCTTTGAGTGCATCACAATAAAATCAATATTGCTGGAATCTATTTGCCTCAGGTACAACCTGTCATTTACTTTATGAAGAGCAATTTCCTCACTAATGCTCTATAAAAGAATCTTGTAAGTATTTCCAGTACATCGAACCAGATCTTGATAGCTTCACCAAGTCACAAGGATTTTTCAATGCAAAAACGCCTATTATGTTCAGTGTTTGCAATACCAACATCATTTTAAGTCTACATAAACGAATAATAATAAACTGAATCCAGTTCAAAGCACTCTCTGTCAACATAATTGAAATACACTGAATCCACACATAGTACACTTGGTCTACATGCTCGAAATACAAAATTTAAATGATGCTTTACAGATTAATGATGAACAATTGAAGTACCATATGAACAAAGTAATGCAAAAAATGGCAGACTTGCATTCAATACTCATAGCGAACATTACATATACCAGTAGTTATCAGCATAGATTAAAGTTACAATTGCTGGAAATTTTGCAAACAATTTATAAGGTCTAATTTAATCTTACTTTTAACACGTGACTGCATTGGTTAGAAATGTTCATACTTCAATAATCTTTATACGTCGCCCTTCGACAAGAGCCCAACAATCGTGTCAAACTGTAACCACAGTATATTCAGACAAAAGTTACTGGCATATTTGCAAATAATATATGAAGTCTCATTTAATACCTCTTTTAAAACTACCAAGCTCTCCACACTCATATATCGTGGACTTCACAGTTCAAGGCAAACACTATGTTTTAAAAATTGTATAAACAATAAGACTCCAAAAACCAGTCTAGAAATGGTGCACTGTAAACGAATCAATTTAAATGTACCTTATTACGCATTCCTATTAAAAGCATTCACAAGCCACGTGGCAACAATAACATGGTAGCACTGGGAAGGGCGCCGTCTGGCACGTTAAGCCTCCCAAATGTCATCTCACATTACTTGGAATATCACCAAGCGACAAGAGACGGGCAGCTGGAAGAGCCCCGTAAACACGTCTCCCGAATTAATAAACACACAAGAATTCAAACCAGCAACTGAACATTTTTTAAACTAACTTGAAATGCAGAAAGCAGGTGAGGAGACGCGAAGCGCCCAGCAAGTCGTGACACAGGAATTACTTTAGTTACCAAAACTAACATTCAAACTCTCTTAGAATGGGGGCGACGGTACACAGTTAAAGTTACACCGAAACATAATTTTCTCCACTGCAAAAGAAAACGAATTGTGGATAACTACAAACCGCCGACACCCTACCTACAACACTGCAACTTAGCATAAGCCCTGAATATGTAATACTTTGACGCAGAAGGGGTGGGGAAAGAGGATAGGTAACTGGCAAGGAGATTGGAAGGAGAAGCGAGTCGACACATAATACACGATTAAGTTGGAGTGCCGACGAAGTCTAACGACGCCACTGGCGCCGACGTCTCAAGTAGAGGCCTGAGCAGGCTGAAATTACCATCGATTTTATTATGGTGACATTGTCTTGAAAAATGTGGAAATATAATGAAATATATATGATGTTCTCATCGAACATTACTGTTAATCTTAGGTCAATAGTGGAAGGAATATAGCAAAAATTTAAGAATTGAATGAATAACAACATTTCAACATTATCTATTGGGAGATTCATATTCAGAAAAATAAGCGTAAGACATGGTAACAATGACTTATTTTCGATTAATTTTCCAGACACTTTGGGAATAATATGTTTGGGGTGTGATTGTGTTTATTAATATTACTTGTAAGTATAATTATTAGTGAAAATAATAAGGTGCAATTATTTCCAGGTCAGTTGGACTAAATTCAGCTATATACATATATGTAGAGAGAGAGAGAGAGAGAGAGAGAGAGAGAGCTATTTTATGGAAGTACCATAATTCATTACTTTGAAGTGTAAAAAAAAATTGTCCACTACTTTTGGGTGGCATTCGGTTTCAATAAAGAACCGTTTTTACTGAAAACCACTGTCATTATTTTATACTTTGCCAAATGATTCTATATTTATTTGTTAGAATCCCACACCTTTAGGTATACAGGCAAATATGCAGTATGGATGATACAAAAAGCGATTTCTTATCATTTTTAAATACTATCATACTAGCTGTACTTTATGGTTCCAACCGCACAATTTTAAATTTTTCTATTTGGTATATTCAAAGTAAGTTAAGAGATTTTATTAAATTTATCTGTGGCTTTCCTTGCTACAAATGTTGTGTTTACCATATTTATATTAATAAATCTCTCTTGTGGTTACGCCTCTTATTCCCCCCCTCCTCAACCCTAAAACTAGTAGAGATTGTAACCGAATTAGTATGTTGCAGATATAAATTAAACACAACTTTATCCATGAATGCAACCCCTCCCCCTCCACACATACCCTAATTATAATTTTTCATCTGGCATTTTGACCGTAATTTCAGGCATGTATATGATTCATTCTTTAAAGCAAAAGTTCACCTTGAAATCGTTCATCAATTTTAGGAAATTTTAAGTAATCTCTGTTTTTCACATTCCTAAAAGTGATTTTTTAACAACCGTAACATGGTTTTAGAACATTTCATGTTAAGTATAACGAAGCAATAAACACCTCCAAGTCACTTCGGATTAAGAGATTTATTTCAGCGTTTTGGGCTATGTGTTGATGAGTGGGTCAGAGAGTCAATGAAGAAATTTATATTTTTGTTTGGATATTTTACTTCTCTGCTTTTCAAATTTGTTTTGTCATACTAGATACTATTGGCTATTCTTAGTTTCCCTCATCTTTAGTTTCAGTGCGAGGAGCTAGAATCAGTGTTCTTTAACAATTGTTCATCCAAAACCATTTCTTTAATTTACTGCTAAGCGACTTCCTTTTGATATAAATGTCAAGCAATAACTTTCCGTTCATGTCATGCTATATTCTACCCACCTCCCTAGAAAGGCTGCGAATATGATTTGTGTTTCAAGTTAGTGAAAAATGAAAAATAAAGGAGGTTTGATTTGGAAAGGCGTGTGACTAAATGAACCGCAAGTATAAAACCTGTGAAGACTGGGTCATGTTTTTTTTTATAAACAGGGTATATTTATTGTAGCTAGTCATCATAGTTATAGCTCTTTCCAACTTTGAAAGTTTTTGAAGGCACGGGAGGATTTATGGTTATAACAGTTTTCTCGTGGGGGCAAAAAAAATGGATGGACGGGAAAGTTTGACGGGGAGGAGGAAAGGGTGAAAATTCCAGGGACGTAGAGCCGGCTTGGGCTTGCAAGCAACACGCGGAAAAAGAAAATGAAACTGCTTTTCCCCCGTGCGCGCGAAGAACGAGGCAGAAGGTTGGCAAGATTGCGCGCCGAGGTGCGCGGAGTTGGGAACAAATATGGCGGCTCGCACGTGCCCTATCAGCGACTTTGCAACGGACGATATTCCCACGGCGCCCTGCACTTGGGTTGTGTCCCTACTCCGGGTCTGCGAAACTTGCTCGTCGCCCCCATCAAGACTTATCTGTTGCCGGAACTTCCTTCCAACCTCCGCCCAGATAAGACGCTAAGGTTGGTAGCCCTTTCATCCTTTTCCTCTTCCCCCGCCATCATCTTGTTTGTACAAGCGGCCCATTTCACTTCGCCTCTTGCCATGGCCCCCCAGACTCTACAACCCTTGTAAACACGGCCATCTTTTTTGTGCGCCCCATATCTAGTCTGGGGTCATTATTTACTCTCTCGCCACTTTGGTGGCACTACTGAGCAGGCACCATACATCTACACGAACTGCTGGAATGTGACTGCTTCGGGTCATCTAAAGAGGTTTACGCATTTGAAAATCAGTAAGCAGTAAGATTTGGCAGTGAGCTGCAACCTAACAAAAATTAATAATACAGTTAAACGCTTTTTTAAACCATGTAGTTGAAATTAAAATGGAAACTTGCGTTTATTTAGTTTTGTTTTCGCAATCGTCTACTGTAGTAAAAATATATATAAATAGCTGTCATGTATACTACATTTTTGTGAGGTTACTCTGTCAAATCATACAGTCGCTAACAAGTAGGGGTTGTGCGGCAGATACAGGTGACAAAAATATCTACATATATCATGGCAGTCGTGGCAGAAGCAAAATAAAATTATGAAACGGATATTTGGTTTCAAACGGTGGTCAGTGATATGATTGTCAGATAAAATGATTGTTCACAAACTTTTAATAGAGGGCAAGCAATTTTTTTTTATAAAAAACTTCGTTTGTTCCGCGCGTGGTCACTATCGACATACGTCACGCTCATGTGGATTGGCGATCAAACGAGTTACAACCCAATTCCCGGCAGGATTTTAATTAGGGCCTTCAAAAATTCCTGTCTGTAAAATTTCCCAACTGGTGTAATTGAGCCATTGGCTGCTGCTGCAGAGGGAAGGCATTTTCACCCTTAAGTACATTCGATTGTTCTTTTGTTTTCGTCTCAGAATACTCCATGACATCGGATCATTGTTTAACTGTAAACGAAACTTGGACGCAAAGTTTTGACGAATATTCTGTCGAAACAGAAGCTCCCGATTTTTGTCTGCTAGTTTCTTATAAATTATGAGTACATGTCCGTGAATTTAGTGGATTTCCTTGACAACATTTAAGTTAAAAATTTATCGGTCTTTATATTATCCGAACAAAGCCGTTTGTTCGCTGGCTTATAAAAAAGTGAGTGGCCATTTTAGCATACTTTCTGAAGGGAATATGAGCATATGACATCACTTACTTGTATGCGTGCTCTGTTTAAGTGTGGGGCTCATCTATGTTTGTTTGTGTTGTAAGTGGATCCCTCTTAAAAAATTTTGAATTTGTTCAGCGACTTGTCTGAATCTTGATGTGGCTTCCTTAGAGTACTTAGTTAAGAACATCGGGTTTATATTATTTTCGAACTTGCCAAATACATATTCTTAAAATGGCAATCAATTTAAATATTTAAACATATTTAAACCAAACTGTGTGCATTGATAGTGCACACTGACAGAATAAGATTCAGAAACTAAAGTCCTCATCAGTCACTGGAAGACATCGCTACGTGAAATAATAAAGTTGTTACATCATATCTCAAGAAACAGTAAACTGATTTCTGCCAAATCAGGTATGCAAGTTGTGCTATGGTAGACATGTTTATATTACCTGAAACTTTCATTCAGAATCACGACTCCATAGTATTGTATATAATGGTATGGATACTAAACTATTTATCATATTTCAAATAAACGACCCTTGCGACGCCCCTGACTCAAGAACGTAGCAAGACTGGAATTACCCCAATCCCAGAAAAATCTGAACATAAAAAAAAACCAAAAAAGAAAACAAAAAGAAACCAAAAAAGTGCCAGCAAGAAAATTCATTGAGCAGGGCAGGAGTAGAAGATATGTGTGTAAAGTTCAATACATGAAGTATGGAAAAACTGTATTTTATTCTTTCGTTCTTTAGTTTTATCAACCATCACATTATTGGGATAAATCCCCATATGCAAAAACCCCTTTAACAGTGACAGCAAATTCGATATGTGTGTATAAACATCTGTACAGAAAAATACTCTACAAAAATAATCACAATAATTTGCTGCCACAATGTAGCTATATTCATACAACTTTCCCAGTTACTAGCAAATGCAGGTACATGTAATTCCTGAAATAACCAACAAGTATAAAATATCTGGTAATACCCAAGCAAAAGCTAAATTCCACTAAAAACATTCTGGAAGTCCAACAAGTTTGACTTGACAAATAACCGACCATCCAAAGCCATGCTCAGATAATTTGGACTTTAACTTACTTCATTTGGTGAACGTATACATGCTACGGGCAACAACCGATTATGCCATTCTAATTTGCAAATAATTTTTAAACAGTTGATATGACAATCAAATTTACCATTTATCTCTCACGTTCTCAAAAAATGGCGACAGTAAAAACATTTTTTAAATATTAAAACTCCAGGGTGGGTGATCTTGCTTGCCATTCATAAATTATATCTCACAAAACATTAATTTCTCCTCGCATCCAACTGACCAAAGTAACTGGTCAAGAATGGCGAGCCTTAACTTCCGAGTAGAAACTCCTATTTGAAAAACCTCAAATTACTACACCAAAACAACTGGGTAGAAAACATTCTGAGAACTACAAATCGTCTTCTCAGATTTTTAATTAGTTATATTTGCAAGAATATGAGAACTTGAAAAATTCTTGCCCTTTTGGGTACCTAGCCTTACATCAAAGTGACGCAATGACCTATTCTTACTTGAAGAACTTAGCATTTTAAAGAAATATATTTTTACCATTATATAACTTAATGGATGCTCCCTCGAGGCCAAGTGTCTGAACTCGAACGAACATTTGCACACAGTATTTACACAGTTTTTTACCGAATTAACTGTTAGAGGAGTAAACACAATTCAATCCCCCAATAACATGCCATTATTATTCATTTTTAAATTAATCCACCAATAGGGGCGTATTTGCCAAAAAAAAAAAAAAAAAAGGTGACAACATAGTTTTCATTTGGTAGTGGGGTTTTACAAAGTTCATAACGCTGTAGAGGGATCCTCAATGTAACGTATAACCTCAGCCGTTTTCTTCAAAAATGTCCAAATAAGGGAGACACAGCATCACATGACGATGGGACGAACATCAGTTCAAACAGTGTGCTAGCTAGTGCGCACATGTCACACCCGTCGGCTGGCGGGGAAGACAACACTAGCTCTCCACGTCTCATGTATACAGAAGCTGGTACTAACACCCTCAACCGGAGCCATGATCACCCCTGTTGGGTCGACGCAGGGTGTGCATTCATTATTAAAAAGTGCCAAAAAAAAACTTTTGCCAGCCGCACCGAGCCACGCCGACATCGTGCAACTAATATATTTTCAAAAATGTGATTTGTAAGTAAATTGGCTAAGTTTATTTTATATTTTTGTCCATTTTTCACTTCCAGTACTTTTTCGTGCGTGCAGGAAAATGAACTTCAGGCGGTGGCGAGTTGGTCAGGTTGAATAGGGGCGAACAGGAGACAACAAATTCACGTAGTTTTTAATGCAGTTGTCTCACTACAAATTTCATTCATGACTTCCCTATATCAGGCATTCATTTAAAAAATAGTGATCATACGCGAATTTTAAGTTAGTGTGTCATATCTAAGGAAATGTTCGGCCACTTACAACCAAACTTGGTAAGCTGGCTGCACCAATTGCTGGTAATAAATAAGCGAATACAAAGTTTCTAACGTGTAGCATTTTATAAAATTGCTATACCTGAAATTAAACTTCTTATCACATCTCCATTACTACACAACCAAGAAACCGACTAGTCCAAAGTTTTGCATAGGTACATTAATATGATAGGACACATGACCTAATATCATATTATAACATATTTATTTATAAGATAGCGAACAGAATAATATTTTGGTATGTGTGCCATTTAAACCGAACAATTAAACTTATTTGAACGAAACTTCGTGTGTGGAAGTATTCAGGGTATTATTAATTTATTAGTTGCAAGCTTATGTATGACATATTGTGTAGTAAAGATTTTAACATCGAAATTTATAAAAACTTCCGAAATTAATCTCAGCAAATTTACATTAATAATTTTTTACTGTCACAAAGCGCTCGATTTAAATGTAAAGAGTGTATTAAAATTCACAGCGGCCACATCGTCACAATTTGTATTTTGTATTTTATTTAGTACTAAAAGCCCGCCATTGCTTCGCTCAGGTTTGATGGAGTTATTAAAATACATACCTATATATAGTTTGTAAGGTTTTTACTTTATTATCGGAAATAGTTTTATCGTGGCATTACTGTGTTTCTTGGTAAAATGTATTTTTACTATGTTTGTTCCACAAAGTAATGTAGCTTTTTCTATGATGTATAAAAATCAGTGATTATATCAAAAACTATTGTTTCGAAAATTTGAGGCTACATGTGTCTACTTGCGACTACTTGCGACAACCTGCGACAACTTACGACTACCTGCGACTACCCGTGACTACAATGTGACTACCTGTGACTACAATGCGACTACCCTCGAATATCCACGACTACATGCGACTACCTGCCACTACCCGTTACTACCCGCGAATACCCGTGAATACCTGCGACTACTTGCGACTACCCGCGACTACCTGCGATTACCCTCGACTAACCACGACTACCCGGACTATTCGCGACAACCCGCGATTACCTGCGACTACCCGGTCTATCCGCGACTACTCGCGATTACCTGCGACTACTTGCGACTACCCGCGACTACCTGCGATTACCCTCGACTAACCACGACTACCCGGACTATTCGCGACAACCCGCGATTACCTGCGACTACCCGGTCTATCCGCGACTGCCCGCGATTACCTGCGACTACCTACGAATATCTGCGAATACCCCCGACTATTTGCGACTACTTTCGACTACTTGCGACTACCCGCGACTACTTGCGACTACCTATGACTAACTGTGACTATCTGCCACTATGTGAGACTACTTGCAATTTTTTTATATTAAGATACATAATTTCTTCTAACATTGTTTCAATTTATCTTTAATTACGTTTTTGTTTTCGCATACTTAGAAGGCAGCCAATTAGCTCACTTTTCTCCGCCTTGGGTTACAAATTTGAATATTTCCCAAGGATTTGTTTTTACTTAAACACAGTCTATGTCCATCTGGAAGAACGCATATTCCTAACCGTGAAAGAAATATAAGAATCGGCCCGTTACATATAAACAAACAAACTTATATTACCTCTTTATAATAATAGTATAGATACCAGTAAACCATTTCTGGTTCCAAATTTTTACACATGTAGTTCTTTTAGTTTTCTTTAAGTACACGAATTAAAAATTTCCTCAGTGCGTAAAATTTAAAAATGTTATCTGAAATCTCAACTGAAACGTTATACTCAATAACTTATCAGTCTGTTTGTACAACACGTCTGTACGCCTATTTTAACGTAACATTATTATAAATAAGTAGTATCTTATTTTGAAAGCGATGTGTTGTTCTTGTTGTTATATACCATCTCTCGTAAACCCTCCGGGGCCGCGGTGGTGTAGTGGACAGACTCCTCGCGTCCTAATTATGCTAACCGGCTTCGATTCCCGACGGTGTCACCCATGCTTTCACAGGTAGGAAACGTGGCGGATGTTATTAGCCGGCGGGGCTTGCATTCCACCCTATCTGCATTTCTACCTCGTTTCACCCTCACCGGAGGTCAAGACTTTGCATCACCTCTTTTGCAGAAATACTTCGTTTCCTCGTCGTCATTTTGGATTCATAGTAATTACCGAAGATATTCGATTATAGAACATTAATATTTTATAAGTTGTTTAGTATTAATTGTCTGCTATCTTCTTCTTGTATAATGCTGAGAACATATTTATATTTTACTAAGAAGTTTTTACAACAAGCAGTTAACCCACAAATAAATTGCGCAGAATATATAATATTAAACAACTCGTAAAATGTCGGCTAAATGTTCTATAATCACGCATTGTCAGTAATTACAATTAATCCTAAATAATAACGCGAAAACGAAGAATTACTACAAAGGGGTTGGAGCCTAGCTTTAAGCTTAGACCAAATCTCAACTTTTCTACCATTAAACTCCGTTAAATCAGTCTTGGTTCACTGGAGTTTTACTACTCGTGATTAATTCACTTGGAAATAGCATCTGTCGTCCGCCGTTTTGGATATTATTGTCACGAAACATTATTGTTACAAGCTGACTTCATATTCTAAGTACCCTCTACTCGGCCGATTACTGCGAAATTTGGCGGGAAACGCCTTCTGCTTAGACTTTTATGTAATACACATGATTATACTATCTTTGCATTGGTTAGGTAACCAAAATTAGTTGTATATTTGTATAGAGGAATGAAAGCTAGTTATATCGACAGCTATTTGTTCTCTTTGTACTAGGCTGAGCATTAGCCTATACGGCCGCGATGATTCACCTTGTCTGTTACAAGATCATAGTCATCCAGGGCATGTCACGAGGACTGTCATCCTATCATATAAGTAACGCTGTTGTAAAAATGCTTACGCACTAAGCGATAATGAATTATACATACTTATGATCAATTACGGTCACACTAAAACTTTATGTGTCACGAACAGAGTAAATATTTTATAACTACACTTTCGTTATTAAGAATATTTGTAAATTTCGCACGTCCTATAGTACCATTAGTAAAATACATACATTTTGATCTCACATAGCGGACGCCATGTGAATGTTAGAAAGTTCGATGATATCCTAGTGATTCAACCACAAATGTCATCTGAATGATTTTCTCATATATATATATATATATATATATATATATATATATATATATATATACGTTTTAAATATATCTCTGTGGTCAAAAATACAAGTAAATCATTGGATTTTACAAACTCGGTTTATAAGCATTGTTATACAAGACTAGTTTTTAATAATGTTTTAATAATTTTGAAAGTCGTCCTCTTCTAAAACTGCAAAAAGAAAAAATGTAATTAAAGTTTACACAAAGCATTTTCTGTTCCAGTCTTCACCCATCCATCGCAGACCCATTCACACATCCTAGGCGGGAATTAAAAGTAATTTAAATGCAATGTAAAGTTCCACACTGCGTGAATACTTGAAAAATAAAATCAAGGACAGAATTGGAAATTCTTCTATGGGCTACTCTTTTATCGACTGTTTGTCCGAATTAAGAAAACCATCAACAGTTTGTTTCGTGTATATATTTCTATGACTGTTTCTTTAAATAATAACATGCAGAGGCAACAAAATGCATATATATATATATATATATATATATATATATATATATAATATATATATATATACACACATAAGTATAAGAAAATGTATTCTTTTTCAAAGTTATTCAATCTCTTAATGTATAGGTAACTTTGTAATCGCAAATTTAAACCAACTTCATATTCTTGAGTGTTCCAGTCAGAAAATTATGATTGAAAGCTATTATCTCTCAAGTATAGAGATCTTAAATATTTTCATTTGTTGATAATGTGTTTAGTTAGATTGAAAAAAAATTGTACTTTCACTGATTTTTGTGTTAATATGCTTAATTATTCTCAAAATATTCTCAAATTTTGATCGACAATTATAAACAGTTTCAACAATATAGTTACCAGCATTCACATACCTTGCAGACCTAGATAAATCTAATTGCATCAAAATATATTAAGAAGCAGTGGTGGATCTAGAAAAAAAAGGGGGAGGGGAACGCAAGTGCTCACCCAGAAAAACGTTAGTCGTTTGGATTTATAACTGCCACAGTGTTACACATTGCTAATGCTGATAATCACGACGCACTTTTGTGTCAAGTCTATACCATGATGAATTGTGGTTTATGTTTTAAGCAGCCTACAACTTGTATTATCATGACTACGAACACTAATGGCAGGGGTAAGGTTGAACGCCCTGTGTCAAGTCTATACCATGATGAATTGTGGTTTATGTTTTAAGCAGCCTACAACTTGTATTATCATGACTACGAACACTAATGGCAGGGGTAAGGTTGAACGGCCTGTGTCAAGTCTATACCATGATGAATTGTGGTTTATGTTTTAAGCAGCCTACAACTTGTATTATCATGACTACGAACACTAATGGCAGGGGTTAGGTTGAACGGCCTGTGTCAAGTCTATACCATGATGAATTGTGGTTTATGTTTTAAGCAGCCTACAACTTGTATTATCATGACTACGAACACTAATGGCAGGGGTATGGTTGAACGGCCTGTGTCTGTTTTTATTCACCGCGATATAAATGTTGATGTTGAAAACGTTATTGACTGTTTTGCTAAAGGGGCTAAGCGAAGGATCGCGCTGGAGTTCGTGTAGGTATAGTTGTATTTTGCATAAGGTGCTCGCTAAACTGAATTATGATCACAACAGTTTTGTTTTTTATGCTTATTATACTGTATTATTTGTGTTATGGTGAATGTAATTTGTAACATTAACGAACTCTTTTACGAAACAACTTGTGTTATTAAAACTATTCTCGCTTCATTACGCAGCAATTCCATTAGCATCATAAAAGCTGGTTAAACGTAAATCAAATAAAATAATAGTAATATATGAACATTACATTTACCCACACTTTAACCCTACAGTAGAAGAGTTCCCCCTCCGAGGAAAATCTCTGTACCCGTCACTGTTAACAAAAAATTAATTTCTTCTTTCTTTTATGTTTCGTTAATTCACTGACTGCGGAAACTTTCCATGGCGCTTCATCTTCACAAACTATTCTTTAGAGAAGCGATTCCGCGGGAACAACGCCAGTTCGCCTCTAGCGGGACTAGCGCGAGAAGATAACTCGTGAATTCTGCTGTCAACAGCGGCGTAAGTAAAGATGCAACTTTGCAGATCCACACTTGGCATTATCTACAAGACGAGAACTTCAGTTTATGGTAGCCTCTCTTCATCCTTCGTCCTCGCGAATCGAAAAAAAGCTGCGAGGCTTGCGCGCGCAATTCTGTACAACTGTAGCGGAAACGTTAACACACGTGTTCGTCATTTGTCACGGCAGACATTAACAATGTGTCATGGTTTAAATGCACACTTTACGCGTTTAATGAGCTACACTGGAACTTAGAAGCCGTTGTGGAAAAGCGGGAAAGAGGATATGTAGAGATAATTTTTAGAAATAAAGAAAATAATATAAACATTAACATTGAAGTAAATGAAAAGTTGAAGAATTCAGTAATAGTACCAATACAGGCATTTATATTTCGTATTATCGTATGAGATACAGCTGACATCAGCGGGAATCTTCTGCGTTATTATTTTTCGTATTATCGTATGAGATACAGCTGACATCAGCGGGAATCTTCTGCGTTATTATATTTCGTATTATCGTATGAGATACAGCTGAAATCAGCGGGAATCTTCTGCGTTATTATATTTGCTTAGACAACGTTGCATATTTTCCCTGTTATAATGGGACGATGTTTATTTGTTAAATTATTTTATGGCTTCACTTTTTACAGAAGAGTGTTCTCACAGGCGCAGCATAATGGAGAAATATAATCACGACAGTCAATTTCTAAAGATCAATATTAGGCATGTCCGCAATACATTGAAACGAGAATAGCAATCAGCTAACTTTTTCAACTACAAATAATTGTCTTTGTATAAACGATATTCGTTGTCTGGAATACCAGCTAGAAGTACGGTTGTCATTACGTAATCATCTTACGTTGTTCATACTTAAATGAGCAATTTTAAAATCAGATTTGAAAACTATGTTTTCCCCCGCCTAATTTACTTCAAACTCAAGCTGAATTACACTCGATCTATTTAGCAGTAGATATGAAAATGCTACTATATATTAGGATCTCACTAAGAGCTAAGTGTTTGAATTGAAGCCCACTATAATCATATTGTTATCAGTTTTACGTAAATTATGTTTTGAACTTTGCTGGTAGTATTATGTTTTGGTTTATTACAGTTTTGCACTCATTCAATGCATGAATACGCCTCAAGCAGCATGGGAATGTGAGGTTTGACATGTGGCGGGAGGATAGGCCGTATTTGAAAAGTATAATCTAATCGAGGCTTTAAGAAGTGCTCATTTCAGCGCAAGCTTCCCCATGACAGACTTTCAAGTTCAGTACACACTTGAGCAGAAACTGACTCAAACAAAATTATATTTCCTTTGCGAAGAGACCACAAGTACAATTATCCCACCCGTGAGTCGTTTGCTATTTGTAAATAACCCTGTAGGGAGTTGAAGTACACTATCACAAAATATATTGCGATACATTTTTCTGGAGTATAGTCGGCTATTGACCTGTGTATAAAGCGGATTAAAAGAGTGTTTAACAAAATTTCGAAAGTTTTGGTGAACCAGTCTGCAGATGATTTTGTCGTAAATGAATTGAAGTTTGTAGTTTGCGTAGGATATCATTATATTTAAAAGTCTTTGGGCAAATAAATATAGAACAAAAATATTTTAAAAACTGACCGAAGCTAAAACATTATAAACTTATTTCTTGATTCCCAAAAAAGGGTTTCCAACATGCCCGCTTAAAACATATTTTTTGGACACTGTCAAAATTATTATGTAGTAGATCGTATATTTTAAATTTCACTTTTTAAAACTTTTAAAACTTTTCTTTTCATTTACACCAATCAGTTAAAACATGAAATATTACCTTAGTAGTAGTCCTATCCAAATATAGAACGGTGGCCACTATTTATATGCCTACTTGTGGTCTTAACACTACTCAACAATGGCTTCCTATAGAATAGTTAGACGATTTTTTTAATTGTGTGATTCAGAACGAAGTATTGACTGGAGCAGTTTTAAACAAACTCACAATCTTGCAATACAGACTCAATATTTGCACAGCATTTGTTATTGGCAGCCGGTTTTCCACATAATAGTGGTTCGCGTAGGAATACGTGTAAATATCATCTAATTATATCACATGCATTTAATATTATACTGTGTTTTGTTAAAGTCGTTCTCTCAGTAATTTCATTAATGCTACATTATACTCGCTGTAATGGATTTAAACTTCCTCCGTGACCAAAAATGTTAAGCTGGCTAGTATCTCTTCCTACTTAGATTTTTTTCGTTCCACCAGAGCTCCCTTTTCTTGATCAAATAGTTGAAAAAGAGGGCTATCATAGCATAAAGCATATCTTAACAAATGTTTTAAGTCCCTAATATTTTGTCCGTGTTTTTTTTTTTCCGTTTCATCAATGACCGTGATAAAGATTGACGCTGTTTATACTTTTTCAGTCTCACGTGAGAAAATACGAACTTTTATGATTCCAATCTGGTTTCAGGATATATGTGAAGGTGCCCTGTATATAATAACATAAAGAGATGAATAAACACAACGTGGCGGGGATACCACTGCCTCTGCGTGCGTATGTTTGACATTCGGAAACCTTCCCTTGATTATCCTGCAGTATTGAATGAGTACGTTTCATAGCAATTATTTAAATGCATTATTTTTGTTCAATACTTATTTTACGTGCTGCATAACTATGTTCTACAATATATCATACCTTATCGTATTCTAGTACCGTATTATATTTTAAACATATTTTGTTTTCGTATGAAAGTTGTGGCGTATATATAGCTTCCCGTTTTGTTGAGCACTCAGAAGTTAAAAACGAATTAAAAAAATAAATCACAGAATTTCTGGTCCAGCATTAAATTCAGAATTTTTATGAGTGTTCTCAACGGAAGAAAAAAGAACGCCAGTAAACCGCTTTACCAGTAGTGGGAAATGTCCCATTTCTGTACAGCTTTCCCTTTAATCCGCTGGCATTTTGCAGCCACAAGTGATCAATGGTATGGGAGTACTTCCCAATGCGTGTCACCACTGACATACCACGCGAAAAAAAATCCATTTAATACCATTAGCGCTGGAGCCATTTATTTAAAGGAAAAAAATTCAACACTTTGATGTGAATCGTTTGCAACACCCACAATAGTAGGCAGTACTACTTGGTTGCGGCCATCTGTGGGTTTAATATCACTAATAATTATTGTGGTAAAACAATGCGTTCATTAAAGTTGGTTCAAATAAAATATTGCAACTCACTAAAAAAAGTTGTATCCCTTATAACGAACTTAAAGAGTACAGCGGAACCTGAAAATTGTGGCAACGTAACGTAATACATTACATGATTTTAAAAATAAACACGTGATATCTAATGATGGGAAACTCAATATTACTCACTGCGTAGGACACACATCGATGAGACCTACTTTACTTGTGTTGTGATCTGACGTGTTACCTTGTACGGACATTTACACATTTCGGTAATAAATATATCCGTAGACGTGATTTTTTAATATGTTGTTCGCAGCGTTTTCAAAGCTAGTGTACAAAAATTATTTTTATTCCAATACACGGAGAACAGTTAATATAGACTATTCGCGGATACTTCACACTTTTTAAATCTAGACTTTGAAAGATCACCCCATGTAAGACGGGTTTGGTTATTTCCTACATATGCCATGTACAATTAATATGATTTACAATTAATATGAATAAAGCAGTGAGGAAATAAGTATGTTGATAATACCTGGATGCAAGATGCCAAATATTATTACACTGAGTGTTCCCGAATGCGTTGGGAAGTCCCGTTGATGTAATTTTTTAGACTTGGTTAAGCTTTTTTACACGAGGCAGAGGAATATCCTGGAAGAAAAACTTAAGCGGAACTTCAAGAAAGTTGGAAATAGCCGTGAATAGACTATATACATTTATTTTCTATGCTTGTGAAATCACTGAGTATATAATGCGAAGTTGGCTAAGAACGGTAGACACGATACTCGAATATCACTTTCGATAGGTGACATCTGACGACAAATGTTATTCCGATATTCGACTAGTTCGTACAATGTTTACTCTCACTGGCTGCGACCAGTACGAGCTGTTCTCGGAGATGGTCATATTTTAAATCGATTTGAGTGGAGAGGTTTTGGTCGGCGCTTAGCAACGACGCTCAAAGCCGGTAAGGGTGCAGTGAGGTGAAGACGGATCATCGGCCGAATGCAAGGGCAGCGGAAACAGAATACCTCGAGAAAACCCACTTGGGAAACGGAAGCGCACGCCACGTTTTACACATGCGGAAATCCGGGTGATCTTGCCTTTAATTGAATCCGGTTTACTTTCGCGAGAGACGAGTAGATTTAATTCAAGATGCACCCCTCAGCTTCTTCATAGCAGATATATACTCACCAAATAAGAACAACCTTCTATTCTAATTTGCATTAAAATACACACATTAGCAATCTTTCTTGTTAATGTCTTAGGCCACGTTTCACTTATTCTGTATTTATTTTTATTATATGGTTATGATTTTATTTCTAGGCTGTGAGAGAGGAAACACGTAAAGGTTAGTGCTCTCTGAGCAACACACAGGCGAAACAGAAGTATAAAATTACTGGCTGAATTTGCTAAATTGTCTAGGATTACTAGACGGCGAACACATAATGCTTTTCTAATATCTGAATATTCGTTTAATTATTTCTTTAGCCCTACACGAATAAAAATAATAGGTAATAGAATTTTTTCCTTAGTGAATTTTTTCCCACATATTTGCACTGCCGAAGTTATTACGCATTAATTAAGTTAGGGTTATATTAAGCCCGTCAACCAAATAAAATACAATGTTAAGAAGCTTTCGGTGAACAATTAAGCAAAATCGTTACCAAAACACTACTGTAGCTTTACGGAAGTTGATATTTTACCAACACGCATAAAATATTATTCACCTGCCTTCATTAATTACTTTCAGTAAGGGACAAATATTTAAGTACTGTCCTGTAGGCATTAATCATTGGCAGTCGTGGTAGTGATTGGTCCGATGGCGCGAATCAGAGATGTACAATACCGGAGTAACTTAATTCTGATTGGCCAGTCAACTAAGCAAATGTCGCGAAATCTGTTCGAGAAATTAGGGTGTGGCTAACTAGACGCATCTCTCTGCAGCAGCAGTGATATCACGAAAGGATGTAGTCGCAGAGTGCGCGGTTAACTCAACAATACATGCAGCTGGCATATTTATTGGCGATGTAGTCTAGCTCAACGTAGACGACTAGTATTTTTTTTATTTTTATTTAATGTTGTTGACCAGCTGTGTGCACGAATGCACACCCTCAAGTAGCGTCATTTGAACCCTTCTTTATGGAGGGTCCTCTGGATGGTTTCTCGGCTCTAAGTGTGGTTCGAGTTCCTTCAGTACTTCCTGTCTTTCCCTGACCTCTCATCCCTCTTTTTGGTGTAGAATTACCAAATTTCGCTTTCCCGTCTTCTCGAGTACAGAGGAAGGCGGTGCACAGTAGCTGCATGCAGTTCACCGACCAGCGTGGCTCATGTTGGTGTCTGGCTTTTCTCGCACACGGCCCAACAATCAGATATAAACATTTACGAAATAATTTTTGTCAGTTTGGTATAGTTAATTTTTTTTAATAAGCCGCACGATGGACTCTTAATGTACCGCTTTTTTAACTCAAGTTTAAATTATGTGATTTCGTATAAATTTGACAAATGGAATAGGAAATTTAATATGGTGACCTATGGAATACGATACTGCTTACTTTCACCACTAAGGAACTAATGAGAGGAGCTTCTTATTTAATTACGAACTATGGATTTTGAATTAATTGTTCTTAAATATCGATTTAACAAACTTAAAATATTCCATAATAAAATGTATTGATGTAATGTTTTGATCTATGAGAAATGCAGTTATGTTTCCATATTGCAATATTTTTTCATTTAATGGAAATTACAAAGGTTACAAATCTGCTGAAAATACTTTCTTTTATTTAATTACACTTCTTGTGGTATAAATTGTAGATAAGTTCCTCTGATTAACTTTTACTTATATAAAACATATTTATATAGTCTGATGGTAATCTGCCGTTACGTTTTGCGCCACTGTTTTCCCAGTACGCAATTTACATGTATTTTAGAAACATTACAAATTGTAGCAGTTTTATGTTAATAGTAGTGGGACAAGTTTCTCAGGAATAAAATACACAAGCTGAATTTTTTAATTCGCTTAAACCGCGATATGTTTCTCTCTGTAGGCATTAATCATTGTCAGTCATGGTAGTGATTGGCCCGATGGCGCGAGGTTGACTTCTTTACAGTCAGAACGTTGAAGCCCAAGACATGTATTTCAATGTGAAGAAATTCAAATGCAATATACCGGACTAAGAGTGAGGTCTGTATGTAATGTGGGCCTGAGGAGCCGAGGGAGGTGGCTCAGCTGTAAATCTCGGAGTCGTATTCGAGAGTACCTGAGCTCTAATTCCGGTCCCGAAGTTCTGATTTTGGTATCCATGTTTCTCCGGAGCTGGGATGGCTCATTGCTACAGATAGTGACCAGTTCGCTCCCTTTTCCTGCTTCCCAGAGCAACTTGTTCTGTCTCTGACCGCGCTGTCTAAGGGACGTTAAGCCCTACATACCTATAATCTCAAATTGTTATGTTTATTCCTTTTGGTTACTGGTTAATGTCCCCAAATAACGAATTGCATACATGCAGTATTGGTTAGCTGCAATATACTATTTATTTTTCTAATGACCACATAAAACTGGCCTACGGCCACGTCTGAGGGACGCGACTTAAATGCACTTAAATAGAACGGCTCTACTCAAACTCTCTACACCAGAAATAGCTGTGACTCACCACCTGTTATAAGACACTTCGACTCACCACCTGTTATAAGACACTTTGACTCACCACCTGTTATAAGATACTTTGACTCACCACTGTTATAAGACACTTTGACTCACCACTGTTATAAGACACTTCGACTCACCACCTGTTATAAGACACTTTGACTCACCACCTGTTATAAGATACTTTGACTCACCACTGTTATAAGAGACTGACTGACCACTGTTACAAGATACGTTGACTGACCACTGTTATAAGACACTTTGACCAGGCTCTCTTCGCCTGGGAGGTCACGCGTCGGCGGCGTCGATCTTTCACAGAGGCCACGTGTAGGCTGTTGACGTCTGCAGGAGTCTTGCAGCAATGACGACCCCCTACCTTGTTGTCTCAGCGTTTATATAGTCTGGCCGCGTGTCCTGGATTCCGCTTCCTGGCTGACCAGCTCTCCCTAGGCGTCGTAATGCCTGTCCGTATTCTTGACGGCCAGAACAAAATGTGTGCTGCCTTAGTCCGCTGGGACACGACTGGTGCCAGTGAAAGGAAATATGGAACACAAGCTAACTATACGTCTGAGGTTCCCTCGGTTACAACCACAACTGTGCTGCGGGCGAGGTCGAGCTATAAGGCAGAATCCCACCTTTGCGTTCTCTCATCTTGGCCGCTCCGGCCGAGGTCAGTTTGGCAAGTATTTATGCTGATAGTGTTTGAACATTCACGATAGTATAGGTCCAGTTTTCTGTTTATTTACAAAAAATCCTTCCCATCTAGTTGCTAAGATTACTTCTTTAATAATACTTGTGGAGTGGGTTAAAATTTACGAAACGTTAATGTTGAATGTGTAACACTGATGTTGAATTTCAACTAGCAAATACACTGAGAAAAAGGTTTTGTTGGCTGGAACAAAGTTAGTTTGGCGCAACCAAATGAATTGTTTCTAACAAAGACGACCAAAACAAATATATACAGCATATTCAACTTAATATTTTATTGACTGACTAATTTCTTTTGTCCAAACAAAGAGATTTTGTTACTTCAAGCGTGTGCTTTTTTATGTGAACTTATTTTATTGCTTTCAAGTTTTGCTTACTCAAACAAATATCTTGTTGGGGTAACTGAATATATTTCTGACCTTCTACGAACATTTGTTTGCTTTACTCTCTATGGACTGTAGAATTCAAGTTTATTACAGAGAATGTAGGTACATAAAAAAATTTTATATATTTCATGAAACAACTTTTTGTAAATGTACACTATTTTAGTTGCATTGTTGCAAGAAAATCATTGGCAGCTTGTTTACAATTAATATACGTTTGGCAAACAATTATTTCAATATTCGTTACTCATGATTTCAAAAATAAATACATTTTGGTGCTCTTCCCAAATGCTATCTTTTAACAAGGATAATGAAACTCGATTCAAGTGTTCACATTTTTTTGGGGTCACACACTGACATGCCGTAAGGAAGATAATAAGGGACATTTGTTTTCCACGAAAAAAAAAAAAATCCGCGCAACATAACTTTAAATACCCTTCATGAATATACGCACATTCTCTTAGCTTGCCATCCTAACTTATTTGTGACAAAACGTTACTTGAACGGGCACATAAGAATTTGGGCACAGTAATACTATATATAGTCTATTCGCGCTCCTTCACACTTCTTGAATCAAACCTTTTGAAAAATCACCCCATGTTTTATGCGTATGGTTATTTCGCAAATATACGTGTAGCACATTAATTTTATACTTGTGTTAACGTAAGAGTACCTTATCTTTGGTTACTGAACTTTACTTATATTTCATCTATAAATCATATAATTCCATTTATAATTAATCCGATTAAAAACAATAAGAAAATCGGTGTTTTGGTACTGCCTAGTAAGACAATATTCTTATGAAATATATTATTACACAGAGTGCGCACGAATGTGGTGCATTGTCCCTTCAGTGTAATGTTCTATATTCTGTTAGGCATCGTTTGCATAAGACAAATTATTATCCTGGAAGTATAACTTTAGCGGGGCTTCAGCAAAGTTTGAATTAGCCAAGAACGGACTATATCTGTGATTCGTATGCATACACCCTAAATTTGGAAAAAAGAAAGAAGAAAAAACATCCGTTAGCAAAAGTGAATTTGGGCTTAAAAAAAAAAATCTGTTACAGCTGTTCACTGAATATTTTCTCAAAAAACGCTTGTCCCTGAAGACGAAACTCTCAGAGGGATGTTGACTAGAATAAGGTTGCCCTAAAATATTAACTAAAACTTGCATTCGTGCCTCACCTTTCTCTGTGCCGTAAACTTGGCTTCTTGCATGGTTGGGTGACTGCTGGCTACAGCTGTGACCTACTGACTCAGGCAGGATATTACTGCGGTGACACATTGCTTCCAGAGACGCCAACAAATCACGGACTCATCAGTGATGAATCACTGCACCAGCGGTCTGGAACCCACGTTGTTTGTCAGGCTCACCTCAGCTCCAACACAGAATACGTCAGCGTGCAGAGGCGAAAACTGAGCGTCGAGAACTCCCGCCACAAGTGGGGCCGCGGGTGATGTAGTGGTTACACTACTCGCCTCCCACCTAAGAGAACCAGGTTCTATTCAAGGCGTAGTCGCTCCCGGATTTTCGAATATGGGGATCGTGCCAGAC
The DNA here is from genome assembly GCA_029891345.1 of Dryococelus australis. Classification (NCBI taxonomy): domain Eukaryota; kingdom Metazoa; phylum Arthropoda; class Insecta; order Phasmatodea; family Phasmatidae; genus Dryococelus; species Dryococelus australis. The sequence continues at coordinate 88,946,750 of CM057002.1, read as the reverse complement.
GATGCCCCTGGTCGGCGGTATTCTTGGAGATCTCCCCCCTCCCCCTCGTCCTTTCATTCCGGCGTTGATCCATACTCACCTCGCTTCACGCTCATCGGCTCTCAAGACCTAGGTGTTAAGAGCTGCCCAAATCTCTTCACTCACTCACTCCAGCCATACGTGATGTGTCAATGACTCAGATTACTAACAGCATGACGAAATCTCATTCTCCAATCAGTAGAGACCGCAAAAACTCTCGGTTTCTTCTCGGGACAAGCTGGAATTCGAAACACGTGTGTTTGTATTACTTTAGCGATTGGTCCACGCGGTTCTGGACACAACCTGGAGAACGCTGTCTCTATATTTGCCTTCCACTGTGACAGCAGACAACTTATGTGCAGCTGATATTGGCATATTTGTACATACTACTGTGCAGTCTAACCTACAGGAATTCTCGAATTATTCTTACCGCTTCCAATCAGTGCTTGTAACAAATAATAGCCCGAACATACAGGTATCTTCTGCGGCTTGTAACAACCAGTCACACAAAGCCCATCAAATATAGCCATGTTGACAGTAAATGGTGATACGGCCCAGCAATCCTACACCGAGCGGATCGCTACTGTATTCCCGTTCTGTTCACGTACCTAATTCTTGATCTCAGAATTCAACGGGAAACTCATGAATAACGTGGCTGTTTATGAACATGTGGGTGAAAATTTTTGCAAGATCAATTCACGACATGCTAGAATGGGAACACTTGAACGTTGTGTAAAACGTGGCTGGACCAAAATCTGATAGGCACTGGCGTAAAAAATTAATAACAGTACCGTATGCAACCAAAATATATATAAAAAAGGTATGCCTTTATATCAGCATTCAAAGAACAGTACACACATTATTGCGACTTTTAGTCCACAACAAATTGAATCCGCGAGCTCCCGTCAATTTTTATGAGTATAATGTATCGAGCCTACTGGATATTTAATTCCTTATATATGTTACCTGTATTTATTGCTATTTAACTTTACAGCAAAGAATATATATATATATATATATATATATATATATATATATATATATATATATATATATATATATATATATATATATATAAACGCTTATTTAAGTAACAAACTGCTTCATATAAACCGTAGTACGAAAAGAATTTAATAAGTTCGTATATAAATAGAGTTAAATAATTAATGGAAAATGTATTTTTAATCAATTTCAGTATGAACAAATTTCACTATTCTTTGTTTAATGTATTTCAGTCATCCTTTCCTATACAAGAGCAACACTAAATTATAGAAGCTCGTAAAAGTATGAACAGTCCTTACTTTCTCTGCTAGTGAAATAGCTACTTTGCAGTTTATATTAATTTGGCTGAGATCTTACTTTTTCAGTATCAAACTAGCAAATAGATTTGATGTTTAAAATATGGCGGAAATTATACAAGTAATTGTATTACTTATTTTACAAACACTTCTCTTCAAAAAAAAAGTTTCGCTTACAAGGAAGTGTTTGCAATGGTATTTTGGAGGAATATAAAAGTCAACAAGAGCAATAAATATTTAAAAATTGAGACAGTTATGATCAATATTTACTGCACTACACATACATGTGTAGCATCTATATATTTCGAGCATCTATATTTGCGAACACAATACGCCAGACTTCGCGGAAGGGATTCGCAGAGGTCCCTGATGGTGTCATGTGATAATTCATCCCATGCAGCTTGAATATTTGCTCATAGTTCCTGAGGATTTTGCGGTAAAAGTAAAGTCGCGATAGAAGGGCCAATAGCATCGCGCTCATTTTTGATGGGGCTAGGTGTGGCGATGCGACTGGCCATAACGAGGTATCTATGGCTTCAAGAAACGCTCTTAAGAAGAGCGATGTCTGTGTGTTTCTTTCTCTGTTCACTTCGTTTATCCCGTCTGGATAGCGGCCATGGTCTTCCCCTGCTGGCATTTTGATATGACAGCAGGGGATATGATTGATTGCAGTGTGGTATAGAATCGCCCTCTGCCCCCTGGTGGGCGAAGGAGGGGGGGGGGCGATACTGGTTACCGGCTGTTCTGAGTCTCGTGCACACTCCGAGAGAACACTGGGCCGCGTAATATTGTTAAAACGATATAGCGCCATGCTTAGATTGTTTTGGCCGTCGAAGAATGTATTGCACGGATCAGGAAGTGTGTGTTTGTTGTGGTAAATGTGTGAATTTAGCTTCATCCCGGACTCAGCACGGCGGTCCGAAATCGGCAATTTCCCCAGGGGAACGTCAAGAACAGAAAGTGCCAGCTTTTATAGCTTTGTTGTGTGGGTATTTAACGTAAGATATAAAGAAGTGTTCCTAGTATGTATAACCATTTTTGGTGTCGCCTACCAAGAGGGGAGATTTGGAGAGGAAATTGATCTTGATAAGGCAGAAATGTGAGAACAAGTGTTGTACTGTAGAAACAGAGCACTAGCGTAGGCGTTCTTAGGCCCCTTACACACGGGGACTCGGTCGCGCCACGTTGTCGCGTGTACGAGCGACTAAGTGACGCGTTTCTGTGGCACGATGTTGTCGCTAGTGTGCAAGATTCACGCGGCAGAAGACGCAGTTGTAAACATCGACTCCGATGAAGAAAATCTTCTTCTTGTGCTCCTCCTGAGGCAGCGTCGTCGCCGTCGTCGTAAACAACATCGATTGTTGTGGATGTATCCATTAATCGCGGATCGATTGACGAGTGGACAATTTTACACCATTATGAGTGAATTAAAATAAGACAGCTGTAAGTCTCATAACTATTTCAGGATGTCGAAAAACTCTTTCGACGAACTTTTGTCCTTACTGAAAACACACATCGGGAAAGCCCATACAAATTTGAGGAGGAGTATACTAGCCGAGGAGAAACTTGCGATTACTCTGAGGTGGGTACCATTACCTAATTCAGCAAAATTATGTTTATATATACGTAAATAGAACATTGGCTAATCAGTTACATTTCTGGCAACTGGATTTTATCGCGAACAGTTTTTATTGGTTTGCCACAGAGACATCGTAATTCGCCGGGTATAACTTACTTACTTAGGTTAAGTAAGTAGGGCCGAATGTAAGCACGTAATGAGATTCATTTTTTGAATGAATAAATATGTAAAATATAACACTATTGACATACATTACATGTATTCTAAACTTCTGTAATGTCTAGAAATCCACATTATGATTAAATACTCTGTGAAATTTCATTAGAAAAAGTCTTCACAAACGCTGGACACATCAGAGTGCGAAGACACAGCATGGCTTCTTGCTGCTGATGCGGGGGATTGACTATGGAACTACGGTTCACTATTACCAGATGATGTCGGCGCAGATGGATACAGGGCGTTGTACTGATGAGTATGAGGAACGTCGGATGGGCGAGATTCGTCATACGAGGCTGGAGGAGATCCTGTGTTTGTGTTCTGATAGTGGTGAGATGACAAGTGTGGAGCTGTAGAGCCTAATGAAGAGTGCCGTGGATACATGTAATTTAATGTAGAGGAATACAGCCGACCAGCAATCGTACATTGTTTGTACTCCTGTAAAGTTCTTATAAACTCACCCTGAACATCAAGTTTAACATTGTCAGGAAGAGATTTGAAATGGGGAAAGAGACTTAACAGAAAGTGCCTGTGACTATCATTGTCATCACAGTGTTGTGCTGCTCTTTTTTATATATTTCTAGTTAGTGCGTGAATAAGCTGTTGTTCCTATGCAGCCACTGTGTTTCTCTTGCTCTTTTGGCTAGCGGGTGGTGTAGGAAATGTATCTGTCGTAGGTTTTTCCACTGCATGGTCGTCGTAAGTTTCCTCTGGTGGCTTTGTCTCGCAGACAGGAAGAAGAAAGGATAACTGTTTGTAGTAAATGTACTCTTTCCTAGCAGTGTCTGAAGCTGAACCGGATTTCGATTTTTTTTTTTTTTAATTTTGGCCAGCTCCCTTCGAAATGAGTCACGAAAACTCTTCCACCGTCGCTGTAGGTCCACAGCTGAAAATAAAAACACCTTATTATTGTAAGATGCTGAATATTAATACTCACTATTTTTTACAGGTACCTTGTTACCGGCTGCACCTTTACAAATCTACATTACATAGTTCGATGTGGAATTTCCACTGCGTGGAAGATAGTAATAGAAGTTTGTGAGACATTTTGACAGCATTTACAGGACATCTGTTTTCCAGACCTAACTGAAGATGACAGCTGAAAATTCCAAACGGTTTTCAAACACGGGCTAATTTCCCCAACTGCTTAGGGCCAATTGACGGTAAACATTTACGGCTTATTTAACGAGCTGGCAGTGGATCATCATATTTATGCCACAAGAAACATTTCTCCATGGTATTGTTAGCTGAATGCGACTCAAATTACAGATTCACATTTATTGATATTGGTTCCTATGGTAAGTCCGATTCAGAAATTTATTAAAATAGTCTGTTGTTCCAAAAACTTAAGGTAAATGCTTTAAACATTCCAAGTGACAAACCGATAAGAATGGGTGACGAGCTTCTTCTTTCACTTTCGTTGACGACGAAACCTTTGCTCTTTCCATGCACATGTAACGGCCATACGGTGGAAAAAATATGTCGCTGGAATAGAAAACATACAAGTATCGCAGTAGATAAATAATGGGGATCCTGGCTCACCCCACATTTTCATAAAACAATCACACAATTTGAGGTAAAAATCAAGGTGGTTTGTTCCAAAATCATGGTTTGAAATTTAAGAATATACAGATTCTAAAAAAACAAGCAAATTTACTCCAAAATCAAGCTTTTTTGCCCAAAAATAAAGCAATTTTATCAGTTTAAAAAAACGGCCGTACAGGATTTGTGCTGATTAAAAAACAAGCTATTTTACCCCAAAAACAAGCAAATTTTTTACGTTTTCTACAAACGTCAACTTATAAGAACGTAATCTTAATCAAGAAAATTTAATCTTAAATCATGCGAATTTACCACGTTTTCACAAAATGGCCGTGCAGGATTTTTACTTGCTAATAAAAATTATTTTTTATTCTCTCAATAAATGATTTTTCATATTAAATAAAAAAATGGAAACTAAAGAAAAGCAATGTAAAATATGTGGTGAAGTATTAAACAAAGTTTTTAACCACATATATACACAAAAGACAAGCATATTAACACTTGTAAAAAATGTTGTGCTGAATATGCTACACATCATTACGAGCTAACAAAGGAGAACGTACTATGCGAATGTAGAAAATATGTTGGTGTTGCATCTCTCAAAGAGAATAAAATACGAAATCACACAATGTGTTAGTAGATATTCTAAATGAAATTCAACATGAACTACCCAACCAAAAACATTTAGAGCATGTAAAGAGAAAAAAACATTCAACATTATTTTCACTTCATAATAGAAATAAGGACAAACTTAGAACATGTAACAATGGTATTAGTGAATATAATAAGAATTATCGTCTTAACAAGGAATTCGCAGAACTTAAAGGCACCCCTAAATATATTTCATTTTTCAATATAATTACTATTTTTATAGCTCTTCATTCTATATGTAATTTTTGCTGTCTTCGATAATTTGTTTCGCTTATAAATAGAATAAAAAATCGCGATAAACAATCTAGCAGTTGAGTTGAGCAATATGAGAGTGAGGGATTTCAGAACTATAGCTAGGGAATTAAAAGTAAAAAATTATATAAATTACATTAAGATGATTTTATAAGAAGTGTTATTCAAGCAAGATAATATAAATTTAAAGATCCTATCGAGAATCTAAATTATTTAACAGTTGCGGAATTAAGAACTAAAGCTAAAAGCTTTGGCATAAGAAATGTATCTAATTTAAGGAAGGATAATTTAATTATAGCTCTTATTCCATCTGTTAGAAATGAACAATCATAAAAATATTTTACAAATTTACCTTTTTCACACGACAATATAAAAAATAGAAAAACTAATGAAACATTAAAATAATATTTCCATTCTCTAGTAATCTATTTGTACAACCTATAAATGAAAGCCAGCGTGTAACAGAAGGGATAACAAAGAATATTTTTACAAATTTACCTTTACCTGATGCAAATATCAGTGAATTATATGGCCAAGGTTTGGACTTCAATGGATCAATAAGTTCTTAAATTGAATCAACTATTTCAATTCTCATTTGGTTTTCAGACATAGCATTTTACCAACGCCTAACCAGAAACAAAATAAACTACTGTCCTATGGTACAACAGCACAGGAAATGGCATCGTGTATTTTTATCTAGGTCGGAGTAGTTGTCTGTGAGCTAGTGTGTGAATATTTACATCATTATTCCGTTAAGCAAAGCGTAAACTTCATTACAGCGAGGTCGAAAACGACGTTGGAAGAGAGGAAATAAAATAATGTAGTATCCCCTTAATAGGGTGAAATGACGTCACGGGGGAAAGAGGAAAATATAAGTATTACTGGGACAATACTAACCCTGCACAGACCCATGTGATTGTACAGGTTCCCCGAATGTTCGAATGTAATTGGTTGTACATGTGTGTTTTCACAGCACTTTGCCACGGGTTTTTATTTGCGTAAAGCATTTCTTATCTACAAAGACTATTTATGTTTTTCCTTATATACAGGAAACCTATGAAGTTTGAGCTCCTTAGAAAAAATAAAATGTAAACTATATTCGCTCTGCCGTTAGCAGTAGAAGTTGGTAATTCTCACATTGTTTAACTTCTCAGGCTCATTACGCATTTTAATTAGTGTTTACGAGAATTCTGCTGTAACAGCTTATCACTACGCTTCAAACTTTTTGGTATAATGTTTTTAATATATAAAAAATCCCAGACGTACTTTGTGATATTTGCAAATCCGCTATGAAGAGGACGTAATATTTTCTACAAATATGGATAATATGTCCTTGTTTTAATTAACCACGGGTTAGTTATTAGTGTTCTTATATGTTTCCTACCTTCAAGTAAGAGTGAAAAAAAATACAACCCGTGCTTGTTTATTTGGATTTACGAAAATGTAAGTGACTGCACGTCTTTACATTTGGCACGGTGTTGCCAAAGTTAAATACCAAGCTTTTCATATGCTCTGATTAGGCGCCAATGCTAGCAGACACTAAAGAGTGGATAAAAACGTAAATTGGGATCAAAATGTCGAAATCTCTGCCCCTTTCCTTTAAAATGCTGCGGTATGGGAAACTTGTGCATTATGCATGTCTCTTTGGTGTAGGGTTTGCGAAGCGCGAGCGTTTCTTGTCGAGAAGTTAATCACTCGGCGGTGTGTTCTACCTCAATAAAAGACAATCGAGGAAAATGCAATTACAGAGGAGAAGTCGACCAGACTCGGGGTCTTCTAAATGAAGAACTAGTCAAAGAGAGAGCGGAAGGGAAAAGAGTGGGGGAGGGGGAGAAAGAAAGAAAGAAAGAAACGCGCCAGCCAATCAGGCCACGAGATGGTTGGAGCTGAAAAAAGGAGGGTTGATTTCGCCCAGTGCGGGGAGTTCCTGACGGCAAGTTCTCTAACAATCCGAGTTGAATGGTTCAAGTACAATTATACTTATATACAAAGCGTTTTTGTGCTACAAACTAGAAGTAAGTTATGGCAAATAATCACCACGGGAAAATTTGACGTCTACACAAAAGGTTTGATTAAGTCTGCAACATTTTATATTAGGGGTTGTCTTCGTATTGACGTATATTCAAAAATTACTTTTAGAAGCTAAAAATAAGTTTTTTGAAAGTGTGCAAACATTTTGGAAAATGCAGAAACTCATTATGAAATAAGTCGATTTGGTACGCCTTTTGAATCGAACCTTTGACAAATCACCCAATATATCACGTGTTTGATTCTTTCCTACATATGGTATGCCATCACAAGTGTTTTATAATAATTCTATTAATATAGATGTAGGTAACTTATTCCTGGTTAAATTGGAATTTTAGTTATAAAACAGTCATTGGGTGAATTCACAAATTAAAAAGAAAATCAGTGACTATTTACGACCTGTGCTTTTATTGCCGACAGTAAATACCCTATTAAGTTTTCTGTAGTACATTTCACAAGTCAGAAGAGAACTTTTAGCTCTGGTTAGTGAATATTCGCAGAAAGCCTGTCCTATTTTCCATAAATTGATGAGAAAACCCAAATCTAATCTCTTCTTATACAAAGTTACTCGCAATATTCTGGTTTGCGGTTATAAATATAACTAATACGGAGGTATTTTAATATTTTTAACGTTCACTTAACTGTTAATACAAATTCCTTGCCAAAATATTTTTCTAAAATGTGAAAGGTGGATATGTTTGAGTATTATAAATTTTAATAGGCACATTAATTTATATAATTTTAACATATTGAAATTTTGGAAACAAAATTTTCCACCATTTTGTATTCTGTAACTCTTTTTGAGGTTATAACGTATTTTTGAATATTCTTAAAGAACGGTAATTTTATCACTCTTTATTTATAAATTGATTTAAATGTTTGGCAACAGTTGACTTATTTTTAAAATATCAAATTTAAGGAATTTAAAAAAATTATTATAATTATGTAGGAACCAATTTCATTGATAAGACACAATATTACCCTAAGAAGCAAAATTTATAGAAATCTTGTCACTATAATCTTCACTTCAAGTATCTGGACTGCCAAACACGAATACTAGGGTTGATAGATTTCACCTTCACTAGTAAATATTATACATAGTGCGTTGAGTCACGGATTCACTATAAAAAATTATGGTGTACATACGGAGATAATGGGGTGGGCTTTTTTTTTTATCTAAGGGGCATTATTGCTTTGTGAATATTACATAACCACCTGAAATTGAAATATTCTTACTTTATTTATCAAATACAGTGAATAGTGATATAATTTTTCAAAGAAAATCACGTAGTCTGGACTTTTGTGATTAAAGTAAATACATTTATATCTGTGTACATTTAATTTAATACAAACACATTATATGTGGTAAAGCCGACAGCTCAGCGGATCACTGAAGGTATGAGGATTTTATAATTCCAGTATGAAGGCTGTAATATTTTTATAATGAGAGGAAAATGATATATAACACGGGAATTAACTTGTAGTCCTAAGTGCTCGAAAGCAACGCAGCACTATTTCGAAAAGAATATATGTCGATATTGTGAATTCACTAAGTATACGCACTAAATATCGGCATTTTGGTAGTTAAACGGTTCATTCAGTAACACATATACGTAAAAAAAACTAACGCACGAACACGCCAAATTAGAATACAAGAATCCCGACGGTTATAAAATGAGAACCTGTAACATATGGCCTTGAAACACTGTCGTTTACTGGCGGGTTTCGTATGTGTGTTCCCGTTTGCCCTTCTCTCGTATTCCGTTGCAGCTCCATCTGTTTCTCTAATTCCACAGTGGTGACAAGCACCTAGGGTTTCTAGTTCCGAAAGACCATCACTAAGTGTTAGTTAACTCCGCCATAATGTTCACTTTTACAAACACAATTTTGCTACGCCTGTCTTCATCATGAATGCGGATCGTCAGTCTTACTCTTCAGGAAGTAACTTGTAGACAGAGAAGGAGCTACGAAATACACCTGCCACGACACTCATTGTCCTTCGAAACCTCGCCAGCAGTACGACCATTTTCTGGGCCGTTCTCTTTACACTTTTATCTCTAAATACAAATTTATTTATAGAAAGCGTTGTGTTCGTAATTGTACGTTCGTTTGCTGTGCACTTTTAAAAAATTCCTTCACATAATGCTGTAATTTTAAAACGATAAGTTTTGTAAATAACGAAACCATTTAATAACATTCTTATATTTATTCGAATACTTGTTCATTGACTGGGATTGCTTTCTGAGTTATTTGATTATTAATACAATTTCTTGTGGCGATATATATTTTTAAATATTTAAAGAATGATAGATGTTGGTGTCACTGCTATAATTTTAATTGTATTTTTGGATATAAACAATAAATAACTTTCATTTTGTAATGCGTTTGTTTCATTTAATTGGCAAACATCGCAGGAACTATAATATAACTTTTATTGTTATAAAAAGTGCCTTCTTGATGTATTTATTCTGCCAAGGTAAACATGCAGTTCTATACAATATCGGGTTTTATCTGAAAAAAATTGGAGTATGAGGCACTAATATATCACCACGCTTTGTAAGCGCTTAGTCTCAGTTGGGAAAGATGCAAATAGTCCGATATTAACGGCATTTGAGACATTGGTCTTCCAGGAAAACTCACTGTTTACTACAAATATCAATATTCCCGTACACTCTTCGTCTCTGCCAGTCAACTTTTAAAACTCACTGTTTACTACAAATATCAATATTCCCGTACACTCTTCGTCTCTGCCAGTCAACTTTTAAAACTCACTGTTTACTACAAATATCAATATTCCCGTACACTCTTCGTCTCTGCCAGTCAACTTTTAAAACTCACTGTTTACTACAAATATCAATATTCCCGTACACTCTTCGTCTCTGCCAGTCAACTTTTAAAACTCACTGTTTACTACAAATATCAATATTCCCGTACACTCTTCGTCTCTGCCAGTCAACTTTTAAAACTCACTGTTTACTACAAATATCAATATTCCCGTACACTCTTCGTCTCTGCCAGTCAACTTTTAAAACTAACTTTTTCGTCTCTCTACATTTCTTTTAGGATTTGGTTTCGTAAAGAAAATCGTATGCTTCGTCACTGCTCGAGAAAAAAGGATCAATATAATGTGTATTCTCGAAGTTTCATACTTGCTGAAATGTAAACATTCGATTTTCAAATTATTTGTTCTTTGAAATATTTGTAAATTTTTCACCATCACTTAGGCAGCAAAATTCCCAGTATCGGTAGAAAACAAATAGCTTGCAGTCTGCTTCAACGAGGACTGAAAATTTTTGTTTATTCGTGCCCACTAATAGCAAAAAAGAGCCAATTTCAGGACATTTCGTTTCAACTTCTCTGCGACCAGCGCTTCTACAAAATTAGGAAACTTGATTTGTTCCAAAACTCTGGATTGCTTCTTTTCACCACAGTTTAGGTGGTATTCAAGTATGTCTTCAGTGAGACATTCCTTATCAATATACAAGCCTCGTAAACAATGTAAGAAAATGCCGACACACCCTTACGAGAATAAAGCATCGAAGAATAAAATTACTTTCCAGGAGTAAGGTATTTCGAATGAATAAAATTAATTAGTTTAGCTTTGTTTTTGTAATCATTCAAGTAATTAAGAAATTAACATATTTAAATAACATTTTCCAAATAAGCTATGTGGTTAAAAATGTTCACATATGATTATTTTGTACTTTAGGCGTATTATTTATCTACATTTCAGTTGCAACAGTGATAATGATACATAATATATGTTATATATACATATAAACTTGGAGATAACTTCTACCGAGAATACGGAAACAAGCTAACAGAATATTGAGAAGTCTGACGTACCAGACTGACATACACGGACAGAGTAAGATGACAAAAGTGATGCCATACTGTTAATAATAGATTACCTGAATCTCTGAAATTGTTTTATCAAGTATAGTAGGGGAAGTGTGCCTAATATCGCACCCATTCTACAATTTCCTTTTAGCAACCACATTTTAAAAAAATTAACAAACTAAAGGGCGTGTTTCACTATTATTACAGAAAACGTTATACATAAGTTCTGAGCCCAAAACAAAAAATATAAAATACTATTTACGAAACTCGACAACAATGAAAAAGAACCATTTCAAAATATGTGCCTAATATCGCTCAGCATGGCATAATGAACAGAATATCTCATTTTCATGAAAATAATTGGTCAATTATTTTTAAAACTAAATTACTTAGAAATACAAAAAAAAAATACAAAGAACTGCAATATACTCTAGAATAATAAATATGATTTGTACTATTCCTATAAAAAATCACAAATGAAGGTTTTACAGTTTCGAGATTCACAACAGGCTTCATGGCACCACATCTTGCACTTGGTGCAAGTGATCCAAGATTCACACCTTTGATCTGAGGAGAAGTTGCCAAGGCAATAGGGACACTCACAATCGCTATCACTGCTTTCTTCATCAGATGTTATCATGGATGGGTTTACGAGATCCTCTTCACTGGAGTCCGAAAAACTTTGTTATATTCTCTGACGCCTGTGGTTCTATTTTGTCGTTGAAGAGGCTTCTCCTGAGATTGTAACGCTAAGCCTACTTCTAATCTGTGGTTGCTTTGTCATAGCACTGTTCTTCCCTTTCTGTGAAATTATTTTTGCGTGCTTAGATCATTTTTCTTTATATGGGCTGCTTGTTAATACGGCAGCAGGGCAGACTGGACGTTCTCTTCGAGTGGCTGATTTTCACCCAATGTTTGAAATGAGTTGGCATGACTGTAGGAGAATCAACACGAGATGATGTAGTTTATGGCTGTAGAGATGCTGGACTCTCTGTTGGTTCTATTTCATAAACAAACTTATGGGTTTCAAAGATGTTACGGTTGCATAGGTGCAATCCTGATGCTCTGAAACAATTTGTGGAAACTGAAACTGTAGCTACTTTGTTGTATGCTTCCCCTAGGAAACTGGCTACTTGATAATGATTAACAACTCTACCTGGGTTTTGTTTCAACCATGCCTCAACGGCCTGGCTGTAATAGGATTTCAATGGGAATATGAACTATCTATCCAACGGCTGCATTTTGTGAGTGCAATGTGGAGGCAAAGATATCACGTGAACGACATTCGCGCGAGCTATGTCCCAAAGTTCTACATTTCTCGTGTGAGAATAGTGTCCATCAAAAACTAAAATCACATAATCTTCTTTTGTGGACTTAGCATGCATCAAAAACTGTTGCGTGAACCACTGCTGGAAGCTATCCATTTGTATCCACTCTCATGTGTGGCATACTGCGATATAAATGCCCCGCGGCACTCATGCAGGTCACCAACGTAACCAAAGAACCCTTTTTCTGCTTGTGACACTGCTCCCACCTGACGTTTTCCTTTCCTGGCAACAAATTGCTCGATTGGTGTTGGACAACAGTTAAACCTGTTTCGCCACAGTTGTATATTTTGTTAGGCTGGTTGTCTATAAGATCCAGCAGAGACTCATTGATGTAAAAAAATATTATTTACATTTTCCTGCATGAAAACTTTCATTCTCCCTAAAGATGTTGCTTGGAGGCTTCTGAGGCTTAGCTGGGGATTCATTTTCATAAAGGAACGAAGCCACTTCCACCCAGCTGCTTCGTCTTCTTTGTTAAAAGGATGTGGAATCCCATTTCTTTCTCATAACTGAAAAGCCATTCTCTTTACATCCCTAGCTGTCAAGCCATAAAATCTCTTCTCCATGCCGAAACAATAGTCTACGAGACCACCCTCCAAAGCCTTTGTGAGAACAGGTTTTCTGCCAGGCTGTGTATTTTATAACTTCTCTAAATCTTCTTCAGAGTTAACCTTGTCACGCAATGTTGATTTGAGAAAGTCTAAAACTTTAGATGCTCGCTGTAGTCCCATTTACTTCCTCCCAACTGCCATTATTGCATTCTTCATATTTTCTTCCCACGAAAGTTTCTGTTTTTGGGCCCCATGTGCAACAGCACAAGACAATAAACCTATAACTAACAAGTCCATTGTAACGTTTCGTATATTTTCAATAAATTGCATTGAGATGATTTGTGCCAATTGTAGGCCTATGTTGCAATCAATCGAAAACGACGAAATATTTTTGTTCCAGTGTGAATATTTTTCGACTTATACTACGACAGCTATATAGGCCTACTTACTGATAATGGCTGAAGTTAAGTGCTAGTCTTTGTCATACCAAGTTTGGAACAAATTCTCAGTGGCCGCGATTGATCGAGTGGCTAAGGCCGCTCCATATTCACATCATTCACCTCTCATCGGCTCTGAATACCATATATGTTAAGAGGCGTCCAAATATCTCAACTCAACAAATAGTCAGTGTGTTACACCCAAAATTGTAAGTTTCATTAAAATCGGATAAACAGAAGTGGTTGTGTAAGTTACAAGTTCCTTTAAAAATTGGATTGTGGTTCAAGTTCACATTTTTAGAGTAAATATCACAGATTATTCAAACATAAAACATTTTTTCCGAATAAACACTATTGATCATTTTTATATTTTCCGAGTAATTCCCAATTATGTCATGTGGGGCCTGAGTAACATGGTAGTATTTACTAACCGAATTTTATCAAAATATAATAAACTTAGACAGAAATTGATTATACTTTCCAAATATATGAGAAAATTTACAAATATGTGAGAAAAGTTTGCAAAATCGAAAGGTAGGCTGAAAATAACTGCATGAACTAATTGTGTTCCTACTGTCGTCCAGTGCGATATTAGGATCACTGTTCGGGTGCGATATTAGGCACAACAGCTAAAACCAATATGGCTACTTATTACAGATGAACGAGTACTACTTCCTCTTCCCAATCACTACTAGTTATACTGTGATATACGGCAAACCTGTTGACGTTGTTACAAATTTTAAATCTTTCTTTCAAAATATTTTGGAAGTACAATTTAATTTAAATGTTAACTGAATTCATTCAACGCACTATTTGTCTACTGAAACACCACTCTGAACGGACATCAAGAGAATGCAGTTTAACTGGTCACGAGAGTGCAGCACTTACTGGCCTGGAAACGAAGGGGTGCGATATTAGGAACAGGTGCAGTATCATGCACATCTACCCTATATATTATATTATACATATCGCATTAAAATTTTTATACATGAAAATCGATTGACTGAAATTCGTGTTTTCTAGGTGACACCGTGCATTAAATAAACTGTAATCTAAATATAAGCATTATTACTTTTATTTTCCCACCTTTATTCATTTATCCTCATCGGCTCTTTAGACCTCGATGTTCAGTACCACTCAAATCTCTTCACTGACTCACTTAGTTTATTTATTATTATTTGCCGATTATTTACACTGAGGGTAGAATTAAAACTAATCGTTTAACTGGGGACATTATTCCATAATCTGTTAGTACCAGGTTCGGTTAAGATGACCTCTCTTACCCGAAAGTGTCTCTGAAAATTAGTTTTCTATTTCTTGAGAGTTAACAGAATACGTCAGCATGAAGCCGTGCACATTTGTGACTGTAATTATGTTCGCTATTACATTAATGCAACAGTTTGCGGTTTATTTTACCAATCTTTAATTTAAAGTGTTATTCATGAGACAAATATTTCTAGATAAAATATTTCGAAAATTTGGCTCATGGGATGTGTCATGCGAAACTAATCTGGCTACATTGTATAAATAACTCGGCATAAAAGAAAGAAAGAAAGCGCAGTAGTGTGTGGTGTTTCACACTTCATGCGACACATTATGCAGATAGCCGCAGATGTGCCTGCGCACTGAGAACACTCTAGTGTGACTGTTATAGCCTCGTTTGTAACTGCAGTGAACAGTTCCATTCTAGGAAAAGTAGCAGGTTACATACTTTCAGGTGACATCAAAAATACAACAGTAGCACTTCCAAGAAGCAAGGAGCATGCCTGGTTGCATGCTCGCAGGCGAAATTATTTAGCTGGAACAGACATCTTTGCAAACGGCATACGGGAAGTCATCTCACGAGGTTAGCTATCAGGCGGACAAAACAAGAATGAAGATAGAGGGAGAAGTAGCTTTTGGTTTTACATGCACTTAAATTCACGACACGCAAAAGAAGCACTCAGTATAGATACTAAGGTTGCCTGCCGTTTCATGACTGAAATGGTTGCAGCTATAGTAGAACTGTGGTGTGTCAACAGCTGCAACTACTATCGCGCATAGTAATCAATACAGTGCTTGCAGAAATAATTTTATACACTATACTGGCTATAATTTTACGTACCCCACCGACGACTTCGACAAATACTCGTTACACAAGATTTTATGTTAAGGGTTAGTGTAGCGCAATGCTTGTCGATTTTCTGTGTTCTGGTGGGGCCGCGCTTGTGTAGTGGTTAGACTGCTCGCCTCCCACCTAAGTGAACCGGGTTCGATTCTCAGCGGGGTCACTCCCGTATTTTCGACTGAGGGAATCGTGCCGGACGTTGTCACTGGTAGGCGGGCTCTCTCGGGGATCTCCCGTTTCCCCCAACCTTGCATTCCAGCGCTGCTCCGTACTCATCTCACTTCACCATCTTCAGCTCTCAAGATCTCGTTGTTACGAGCTGCCCATATCTGTCCACTCTATGTTTTGGTGTTCAATAGGAGTCATAATAGTGTCCAAATATAACCAACAAAGAGTAACACTACAGTATAGTATGTAAAATTAGATGATATTACTTGTAATGTAATGGTCTACCAATTCATCTGGTACGTGTAAATAACTTCCGTTTGTAATATTACTGTGTGTTGCGAACCGTGCGTGCGATGGTTCAAACTAAGTAGAGCGATCATTGCGTCAGAGCCTCTCGATATTCTAGGAAGCTTTTACTCCAACGCAGTTTTGCTCGAGTCACGTACAGCCAATCTTACCTCTTCCTTTCTTTTCGCATCCCTTATCCCATACCCATTCTCCGGGGGAAAAAATGCCTCTGTCCGGTTCTCTATGCATGTTACTCCTTATGTTCTTATTCTTTATTTCCTGCGTTTACTTCCCTAGATCAGATGGGTTTGTTGACCTCTCTGCCGCATATAAAGAGATGGAGAGAGAGAGAGAGAGAGAGAATGTTTGTACTTGGCTCTGCGAAACGTTTTGCCGCTCCTGCGTCACGGAGCATATAATCTGGTTAATTTCCATGTGGGCATCTGACAAACTTCTCGACCATTTTCTAACATGTTTTGAAGGTGCATCCCATTTCTCGTGGATTTTGTCCTCGTTACTGCATATTCATATTCGGTCGGGTCGTAATTAATATGAGTATTTTACAGCATAAAAGTTTTGAGAATTTCTCGTGGTCATCTATTTATTAATGCGAGTATTCGCAATGTCAGTGGTGCGCTGTTTCACCACTATCATTATTGTATAGTTAAAAGTAATTTTGTAAATTTTATCAATCTGGTTTTATTACATTGCAAACTTTTTTTAACAGCAAAATTTACTCTTGTGATGGAACTACGCAAAGCTACTAGGACGTATTCACAATAATCACCTGTATCATAAAGCACTGCACTGTATATCTTAAAGATTCCGCTGCCTGTCGCGCTTCAACTGCCTTACAAAGTGTTTGTAATTCTGGTTTTATGAGGAAACTTCCCCCCAACATTTTTACCGATGAAAATACATGATACCACAGACGAGGACGGGATGGTACTTTAAGATACCACGCATGATAAAAATATTATTTTGGAGCTTCCAATATAGCTAAAAACGGCTTTTTCAGACTGCCATATCTTCAAACATACTAGCCGGGTACGAGCTAAACTACAACAGGAGCCCCTACAGAACTTTGTTGCAGACTTTTCATCAATAAAATGATAGGGTGACCACTGAAAGTGCCACAGATACCCGCAGCACTAGGAGAACATTGCACGCCTGTTCAGAGCCCAGCACGTAGCGGCGATGGCGCTCTTGTAGCACCATCGCCATGTAACCCTTATAGTGCGTACGCTTCTCGGATAGAAACTGAGAGAAACGTTGTAGGTAGGCGGGTACCTTAATCATCCTTTAACAAACTGCAATCACGTAAGAATGTTTTGACCCATTCTGACCCAGTGTACACAACTTCCTACACAACTCACACTAAGTGTATTGTTGCTGGCGTTGTACACTACGAGGCTGAATGCCCAGTGACTACCACTCTAAATAATTCACAATCTAGTGTTATAAATAGTGCGCGGTTCATATAATCATAGCTGACCACAAAGCCCATTGGCTGTGAGAAACAAGTTCCCTGCCGACTTAAGGGTGCCGCCTACTTGGAGAGTTTGAGGCAGGGAAGCGAGGGCGCGATAAGGATTACACTGACACACCCGCCTGATGTCCGTTCGCCCCTACGCTTAAGGCTCTCAACTGGCACGCAGAGCTCTCCTCGTGCTGCGTCTACGTATAGGACTTTTAGCGGCTACCTTATCATTTGATTAGTGGAAAGTCTGTAGCAAAGTTCAATGCAGCTCCCTATAACTGTTTCCCATGTTTCCAACCTCTATATTATCATATACAGCATTGTGGAAAAGCAGTTTTTAGCTATGTTAGAGGGCTCGGGAATAGTAGTTATAATGTAGTACACAACGAAATGAGGTTATCATACGTACCTCGCCTGAAGTGTGTTATCTTTTCTTACATTGGTATAATAGTGACACGTTACGTAAACAAAACAAACGGATTTCAAACACAATGCTACGCAGTTCAAGCAGCAGTTAGGCGTAGTAGTAGTAGTAGTAGTAGTAGTAGTAGTAGTAGTAGTAAAGAACAAAAAATTTCCGCAAGCTGTTCTCACTTTCAGGCAGGTTCAGCATGGTTAAGATGATACAGTAGAGAGCTGGCTGTTATGCGGAAAAAGCTGCCAAAAATCAAGGAACATGCAACATCCCTGTTTTTTCTTATCAGCACGGAGAAAGAAATGAAGCCGGAAGTAGCAGGACGGACCACAAGTGCCCCACGAAACGGCACACGCCACACCAGCGTTTGCTACATTACCCTGACATATATCCCTCTTGGGCTCGGAGCCAAACCAATTTATCTATTGTTCTCATATAAATTAGTGTTTTTTAAAATTAACTATTGCAGAAAAAATCCTAAACCTAGTTGTAACAAATGTAAAGTGTTCGTTATCTAGAATACACGCAGTTGGGAATGGTTACAAAATGAAGAAGTGCAATTTCATGTTTTAACGTCTTACCAAAAGCGAATTCCTGAAAATTAAATTCAATAAACATTGGGGTGATTTGGTTAGCGGATGTATTTTTAAAAATATTCGTTTCCAATTGCAGGTTAAAACGTTTATGAAAATCATATACTTCAACTTACATCGGAAGCCAGTTCTATACGGGTTTCATAAAATTAACAAAATATTGACTGGCTCCATACAAAAAAACGAAAACTTAAAATAAATTTAAAAAAACACGCAGTCTTAGTGAATATGAAAACTGAATTTTTTTATTTCAAGTAAATTTAACCTTCTTTATAAAAAATAAAATAATTAATAATAATAAATGCCAATCACTATTAATATAAATTTAATATAACGCTTAAATTAAATAGTTATAAATTTCGTACCTTCATATTACAAAATCAGTCAGATTTTAACACAATTTTTTATTCAACTTTAAAATATTAGTTTTTGGAATTTGTTGCCTTTTAGGAAGAGTAATTTCGAATTTATTATTGAAGGCACGAGAAAATTTGTTCGAAATATTTATTAATAATCACAAAAATTTAAGCCTCATATTATGTTCAATTTAAGTTAATATCATCAACTTCATAAACTCAGTCGAGTTATTTAATTTAACCATTACTATTCCTGGTTTATTCATTATTAATTAATATAATATTTTTAATGAAATAAATTTTTATTAATTAATTTTAAATAAATTGTTTATATTTTTTACACTATTTTTGTATAAAATGTAATTCGTTAAATAAATTAAGGAAATGTAGACGAATAATGAATAAGATATTAGATTTTTTCTTAAGAAAATATTTGAAAATAAATCAATTCATGTGGAATTGTTTAACTGAATTACAAGAATGACGTAGTGTTAAATTGTTAATGAGGAACGCTATGATATATACTACGATAACATCATGTGTAATAAAAAATGCACAAATCTTTAATTTCGATTTCGCATGCATTTTGATACCATAATAACACCATTTCTCAAAACTGATTTTACGATAATACATTGAAAACAATCTATCAATTCATATTCGCTAGAAATAATTTTACTGTATGTCTCGTTTAATGTCAATTAAATGTTTTTGCTATTTAACGTAAGTGCTGTGAACTCATGTAATTTATATAATCAATATTGGTATTAAATCATTTCCAAATTCAAAATAAATTGTTTTTAAAAGCGACTGTGTTAATCTCACTACATTTGTTCAAAATATGATGTTAATCAATTTAACATTAAAAATGATTCGGAAAATATATTTTCACTCTAATAAGTGACATTTATGGAGATATAATACTTTATGCGAATCAATGAATATGTTTAAATAACTTAATTTTATTATCATATTATCATATTATCATAAAATAATCATATTATATTTATAATCTAAAATACATATATTTTTCATATATTTAAATAATTTACTATGGCCTATTTGTCAACAAATTAATGGCGTAGTTTTAGTGACTGGCATTAAAAAAAATATTAAGGAAATTTTTAATTATTTGTTAAAATAAGTACGCCAAAAGTTCCAGTTTCAGCCGGTTTCGTGCTTTATGTTAAAATTAACGTATAATGTTAAATTTAGAGATTTTTTTTAAATTATATGAAATCTAGCATTTTAAAAACTGCACCAGAAATCGGTTTTTATGTCCGCATTTCTTTAATGCGAATTGTGGTAAGAATTTTCATAATAGTACTAGTCTATATTCAGTGCGTGGCAACATTACATTCTATTCGTGGCGGAATAGTACACGAAGAGATGAAATAGGATGCTAAATACGGCTTTAAAGGGTATTGAAGATACTCTGAAGAGCTTAGTATTACAACATCAGTCAGCCCACAGTAGATTTTTGATGACTAGCTTAAACCATTAAATAATAACAGAGAAATAAACACGTGGACACGGTATACGACTGAATGACACTTGTAACTCGACCATCCCACGTATTACGGGTCTGCACTCGCTCTAAGGCTGTATAAGGCATCTAGAAAAACTTTAAACGGTTCCATTAGAGCAAAGCTGTTTACCATTTGCGCTTTTAAGTTCATGCGCTAATCTTAATGACTATGAGCATCTGTGTTGTACGAACACGATTTCAACCTCTGTCTCCTATTTTCGCTCGTTTTTAATCTACTTTTCTAGCAAAAACCTGCTAAATACCATACGACCAGTCCGCATTTTGACCACAATTTTATTTAACCAATGCTTTGCTTTTAACTAGATGTCTGAGAAAACTCCGATAAAGGAAGTCTTGCTGTCCTAACGCAGTAGTGATTTTTTTTAATAAATACGTTTTTATAATTATAAAACTGTGAATACGAACAATCTCGAATAGGTGAGGTTGAAGCAAATAAACATCACAAAAGTGCCAGTTGCTCACATTTAAAAATAGCATTCTAATCATTGAAATACACTTATCTCTTTTAAAGGCAAGAATTTTATAAAACGTTTTGGTACATACAAATCCAAAAAAATTTTAATCAACAGCAGAGTAATATAATTGTGTTTGTTCGATGTTTTTCTCTTGTTGTCTAAGCAATGGTGGCTGCACAGTAGCCATAAATACACAAGAACAAGTAATAAATGCAGACAATATATTTTAGTTATCCAGAATCACCCGAAACGCGAGCAAGTCTCGAAATACCTCCATCTATGCACCTGTGGCGAGTGGCGAGCAGTTGTAACTAACATGGCGGCTTGCTGAACGTTGTACTACAGCACACTTAACAATACAGAAGCGAATCAGCCACGTATTACTCCACCTCCAGCCGTACATCGCCAGCAAGTTGGCATCACTCGCCAGTTACATACCGTGATGTCGTTCGCCAATCACCGCCTGGTAACCTTTAGTCCATTCACGGTTACTTCCAACTTTTCTGAAGCCCTGCTGAAGTTTTAATTTCGGGATATTCCTCCACCTCGTGCAAACAAAGCTTAACTTAGTCTCGAAAGTTACAGCAGAATTACCACGCACAGCAATTATACGTACTCAGTTTAATTATATTTTTCATCAGATCTATTTCTTTGTAGGTGTTACCAACACACTGTTTTCTCTCTGTTTCGATAATTTTAATTATAAATTATATGTAGTAGATTAAACATTAGTAAATGTTATACTTAACTAAAAATAATATCCCTGTATGTTAACAGAAGTATATAATTCTTGTAGAACATGACATATTTACGAGACAACCACCAAACACGTCATTAGGGGACGGATTTTTCAAAGGTTTTATTCAAAGCTGTGTGAAGACACTGACTATACTCACCAGCCGACAGGGAAACTGTAGGCGGCAGGCACTGACCAGCCAGAAGCAAGCCCTAGCCTCTCGCAGCCAATCAGCGAGTGGGTGCATCCACATCAAAGGAAACTCCAAGCCGTTTTGTTTCCGCATGCTCGCCTGTCGCCTGTTCTGCGCTCGTACACTCTCGGCGCTGAGATCAAGGCACCCGACAACCAATGTGCGAACGGCCACGTACTAGCTATCCGCGAGACTCTCGCTGCACAGGTACAGTGATAAAGGCTGTTCTTGGTAAAGTGAGCGCTTTTGAAAAAAAAAAATCTAAGAAAAAATTGATTGTTCCTAGATGCATATGTTTTTAATCGGGCACACTGAGTGATATGTGTCTAGTAATGTTGGTAACGATGTAGAGAACATTTCTGAACATCTTAGTAAAAGTGTTATGGGTAACCATTTGTGCCAACTGAAATTATTTATTTCGCTTTCTATTTTTCAATGCCTCGAAGTGTAAAAATTAGCAGATTCGTAACATATTTACTTTTCTATTAATAGCACAGTTTCACATGACCGATGCTTGAATAAAGTGATGAGGCGCATGTCAATGTTAAATTTACATAAGGCTGAAGAGTAAACAACGCGCATACAAGTATGTTTTAAGCAGTACTTTCCAAAGTGCTCATTTTACCGTGAAAAGCCTTTAGTCAGCTGCACTACATTATATATATTGTTTGTTTGTCTCTTTGCATTAAAATCTTTCCTGCTTCACTAAAAATATCCGCACATTTGAAGCAACATACACATTTATAAGTGCAAACAATTTGTGCTAATTTTCGTCAGGAATGCGTAGAATGTCAATGTGATACCTGGACGCATCTCCAACTCCCTCCCTGCCAAAATGGGACCGTCTTAAGCTGTCGCTGAATATGTGGAAGCGTTATTTAGTTAGGTAGTGTCCTATTTGCCAACTACGAAACACAGAGCTGACACTGGAATGCAGTGCAAAATTTCATCATACATTACATGTAAACACTTAACTGGAATAAAGAATTTCTATGTCCTAATTGAAAGACTTAATCTACACGTGGGAGGACGGTGGTGGGAGAGAAAGACACGGCTCAATGAACTTCTGAATATACTTCAAACGTTATCTTTTCATTTTCTTTGCGTTTAGGTAAATCAACATTAACCAGGAAATGTATGTGGGAATGATAATAAGATAATATTAGAAATGTTATGTCACTTTATTCGTATACACCGATAAAATTTAAAGTTCACTATTATGATTACAGGGATTGAATATATTTAGCGAATCATAATTCCAAAACACCACGCAACAAACCAATAACTTATTGACTTAATGCCTTAATTATAAACGGCAAATAATTATTTTCCGCTATCATTACATTATCTTTTAATTCGTAGCTATTCTACTCCCAATAGGTCTACCAGGATCTTATAATGACCACTTATAGTCACACGTGTTAAAATTTCTTTTTTTCCAACTGGTTAGTTATATAAGCGATATATAGGTAAAAATCTATTCAAATAGCTAACACGCTGTAACATCCATAAGAATAGGGTTTTTATGCATACAATTAACTTATATTATTTTTTCCCTGTTCTTATTGCTACAAATATTGTCATGCAGGATTTCATGTAATATTTTTCACATATGTCACTTATATGTTCTCAAATGCCTGTGTAAATTTTATTTATTTTTATTAATTTTATTTATCTTGACACGTAAGGTTTTTAAAACCTAGATGTATGGTGGCAATAATATTTATGTGTATTTTAAATACGCTTGTTCATTTATCCATTGTGTATTTATTTTTATATATTTAATATTTATTTTTGATGTGATCTCAATTTTGTAAGTGTTTCTATTTTATTGTATAATATCTCAGTTCCAAGCTCACGTATTCTTTGGTATTTCATCATTTAGGTCGTTAGAAGTGGTTCATGTGAGTGGGTTGAATAGTTTTGATCCCCATTCGTCCAAAGGTTTAAATGCTGATTGTTAATTGGCTGGCGCTATAGGCCCCCTAAGTTAACATCAGCCGTCAGAGCTTACGCTCTCTTCGCTAGCAACATACGACGAAGTCAGACGTAGGGCAGGACCTACCCTCTGAAATGGACGGAGAGGCAGGATTTTTAATTAGTTTTAGGGTGTGTAGAGATGTTCCTGAACCGACATTTAAGTAAATTTGTAACCAACAATGGAGCTTGTGCCAATGGTCGCCCATTCGCGAGGTTTAACGGCCAGGAGATAAACAGTTTAAAAACGGCTTCTACGTACGTATAGAGCGGAGCATCACGTATCTCCACCTTAATCCTGGTACGCCATTTTCCTGCAAGAGTATCATATCTTCAATCCACTTGGTGATTAAAGGACAAGTCCTACACAAAGATATGACATTTTCATCTGGAACTAATTTTATTTACAGTTTGATTCAGTTCGATGTCCGTTAGCATCAGTACACAAGCGGCACCATCTTGATTTCATAAGTACGTAAATTTACAGCACACATACGCCCACTACAAAACATGTGATAAGAGTAGTTTCTACCAGAGCTAGACTGTTTAGTGAGAGCACAATTTGTTTTGAAGTAATATTTAATACACATAACAGTTTAATTAATTTGATTTTGAAACAAGTATATTCAAACTCTGGCAAGCTATGTCACGTAACCGTAAAAGGGTTCAAGTAGGCTAGATCACTTTCAGCGTTGTTAGGATAATGTGTTGTCTTTATAGCTTTTCTCATATTGCCATTAGGGTTTTTAATTATTTCTGATCCTAACAATTACAATACAAAAGGAAATGAAAAGTAAAACAAATTAAATATATTCAAAGGGTGAATCTGTTTTGTCGTTTTCTCTACTGTAGTGTCAAGTTGACCTATTTCTTACCCAGAGTCTTACATATGTGTAGAGTTTTCAATTGTCTGCCTTATTTTGACGTATGTACTCAAACGTTAGTTTCTAGAGGGTGATAATGGTAATAAACTTGTTCCCCTACCGGCCCAGGACGCACCGGGTAATTATACAGAGGCAGTCTAGGTAAGATCATATCCTTTCCCACTGATTTATTGCAAGTCAGCTGTAGAGCCTGGTCACTCAAGTGTTATATGTGTTGTCCCATTGTTGCGAAAGCTAATTCTACACCATACACAGCACATGTCTATTTTAATATAATATGATTATACTTCATATTGGCTATCCCGATGAGGAGGCCTTGTGTGTGTTCTTCACAACTCCCTGCACACTATGTTATATATATATATATATATATATATACGAAATAAAAAGCTATATTTCAAGGCTGATATATGGTAGTAAAGTTCTTGTGTTTCATCGATTAAAGTAAACTATCATTTTAGTTCCACTTTATCACGAACGATGAAACCTAAAAATGTCGTCACAAAATAATGAATTTTACCCAATTTACCATGAGATATTTTTCTTAAAAGTCATTAACCCAAAAGACATTTCCTTTTATTTTAATCCCGCTTAATCTTCAGGCAAATGCGTTCCTAGTTCTTTTGGAAATATGGGGTTTTTTTATCTCCGTTGAAAGATGATTGAAAGGACGGAAATTATTTACCAAAATTTTATCACAAATTCTTTTTCTCTGGAAGAAACGATTATGGCGATCGTTTAGGACTGGGTATATGTGTATGCAAGATAGGTTAACTGTTCAAAACAGTGTTTCAATACGTTTAAGTGGGATGTTTATAAAGCGTAGAAACACGATAGAAAAATTATTTTATAACATTTATAAACACGATTTGTATAATGTTTCAAAATATGTCATTCATATTTCTCTTTCGTATTTTTTGCTAAGAATTCCAATATAAGAATGCCCGGAGTATATAAATAAACAATGAAATGTGTTCAGAAAGTCAAGTAACGGTAACAAAAAAAAATGCATGGAAGGTAAAGTTCAAACACTTTTTTTATCACAAAATTTTAAAAGGCTAATTTTATTTAACCACTCGTTAATCGGATACAAGTTGTTAGTGTGTAGGTGTTTGAGGTGGTGGTGAATGTCGAGAGAGGGGGGGGGGGGAGGGAACAAGGCAGCAATAACGAAGCAGCGGCTTCTGCTGCGGTAATTACGAGTTGTCCAGGGAGCAGGCGAAAGTTGGGCGGCTGCTGGAGAGTGCAGCGTAACAAGCTGAACATTTACAAGGGAACCCATTACCCTAAATGACGCAATTCGACGCTAAAGCCACTTTATAGCAGGAGTGGTCAACAATTCTCTCCTGAGGGCCAATTAATTTTTTTTTTAAATTATGGAGGGCCATAATTGTTCGAGCCTAGTTTGTACTTTATTTCTTAAATTGTCAATTTTGGAAAATAAAAGATAAATTGATTTTATTTGCAAGAACTACATAGCATCCAGCCTAAGGTAGGACCCAGATTCAAGGCTTTCATGTTGGCATTGAGTAGCTCTACATCTGTGCTACCGAATGATAGCAGCACTTTATTAAAATACGAGTTTGATAAATCACTGAAATACCAGATAGCTGTAATTAACCATAGGAAAATTAATTTAAACCTAAAATTTTCCTTTTTCGAAGACAAATAGTAACATTTAGGCTACGATTTAAGTTTCTAGAACATAATGGGATGCTTTCGGAAACTTGGCGTAACGTAAGATGGTCCGCTTGCTAAGGAAAGTATAAATGACAGATCACCCATCTACCACTACAGATGTATAGATCCGATGTTCAGATCCTACACACTACAAGTCACAGTTTCGAAATGAGCCCTGTTGTTAAGGTCATAAACCCATTACCGCTGGCCACCTCTAGTATCCCCATTATTGGAGGGTACTAAGTCCGGGACAGTACAAAGAAAGAAGCAGTCAGGAAATGGCGTGAGTGCACGCACGTGTAAATGCAAACGTCATTTGACAGTTTCATATCACATGTTTTACTGGGCGAGCATAAAAACAAGTTTGCTTTTTTTCCAACTACATAACGTAATTTAAAATGACCTCTACGCTTTGTTTCTTGATATTACACCACTGTTTGAAAAAAGACGACTACTTGAAATTATTCACTATTCTGCTGTAAGGGTATTATTGTTAATAATTTAATTTAATATTTAATACACTGTCATGTGTATTAAATATTACTCAAAATAATAAAGATTACGTGTTAATATTTGTCATCGAAACTCCTTTCATTTTTATAATTATGCATAACATGGAAAGAAGTTCTCAGCACAATCACAGGAAAAAAAATTAATAAAGATATATTAATGAGGGTTTTTGATATTATGGATGCACCATATAGACAGAATTCCCCTGATACATATTGTTGTAGATTTCGAAAGTGCTGTAACGCTTGGTTTTTCTTCTTAACTTAATGAATAATTTAAATGTAATTTTAATAAAGATATATTAATGAGGGTTTTTGATATTATGGATGCACCATATAGACAGAATTCCCCTGATACATATTGTTGTAGATTTCGAAAGTGCTGTAACGCTTGGTTTTTCTTCCTAACTTAATGAATAATTTTAATGTAATTTTAATGTCATAAGTTGTACGTATGTGTAAAGTTTGACATAGTTCAAAAGGTAAAACAATTGTATAAATTTGTAAACAGGTCCCTTAGTTATAAATTTGTGATATTTGGCCCTGTATTTATCTATGTTTATATTGTACATAAACTGCTTTCTCTTTTAAAACATAAATAGTACTGATTGATAAGGACAACTATTTTTTGTAATGTTAGGAACGTTTTAGGAATGTTCGAAAAGATATCAGTATATGGACAGCTGAAGAAAGTATAAGTCTCCAATTTTATGTGTTATTTAGTGATGTTAATTAGACGTTGATGATTCATTCTAAAAGAAGCCGAGTTGTCAACTGACTTCAAAGGAAGCTAGGGCATCGCCATCGGATTTTCGAAGAGTTTATAGAGACTCATCATTGTCCAATTCTGAAGAAGGTTCGTAGCAGGAGGTAGTTACAACTTCGGAGCCAAGGTCTGCGCAGTTATACGCCGCTTCAGTTGTTGGATTCGGGAGTCGACTACAGGACTTTGACTGACGAAAGGATGTCGGAGTGACTATTGCCGTTATGGAATCGCAGTCTGCTGGGAGATGAGGTGTGCCAGGTTCGATTCCAGTGAGAGAGCTTCAGATTCTGCTGCGAACTGCATGATTTCTCTTCAACAGCAAATCCAACATCTCCTATATTGTATGAACTCTTCTTTCCCTGGCCAATTATTAATGTGCTTGAAAAGGGCGACTCAGACATTCAAGTTGGAGTCTTCCCGTACTTACTAATGCTTACATGGTTGACTCATTTTCTTATAATAAACATATTTATAATTTTAAATGATGCCATTTTTTTAAGTTCTTTTGCAGAATCAATGTAAGTATTTGTAAACACTAGTAGAAAGTTAAGAGCTCAAGGAGTAGCCATTTTGTGTTCATTCTAATTTCTTCTTTTTCAAATCCTTCATAATAAACAACGTCAGGGGTTACTTGAGTTTAGTAGTTATTTCAGTATATTTGAAATAACTACTAAACTCAAGTAACCCTTGACGTTGTTTATTATGAAGGATGTGAAAAAGAAGAAATTAGAATGAACACAAAATGGATACTCCTTGGTCTCTATTTCAGTATATTTTTAAATAATATACAGATTTAATTGTCTTTCGTAATTTTATATAATATTGACTCTTGAACTTCATATTAAAGTGTTTCTTAGACCAGGCATGAAAAGTATAAACAATTATCGATAGTACTATATATAAAGTAAGTGGTAAATATTGTCATATTTCTTTGAATGAAAATTAAGAGTAACGCGCAAATTATACTTAGTAGTTGGATGTTTTGCATATTTGGCCAGTCAAAGATGCAACAATATTAATGTAACAGTTCAGATTAACATCACTGACTGTTGTAGAATTGCCGACCACACGTGGGGCGTGCAAGATATTATTAAGTACCAATTATCATTCCAATTCTGATTTGGTACAGAATTGGCTACCCAAATCGTGGAGTCCGAGACAGATTTAAATCCATATAAATCCTGGAAACCTTAGATAAAGTTGCAATGTTTGAGTAATAATAACTTCCATAGAGGAAGCTATGTTAATGATATTTGCAATTTATGAACAGCAAAACAAGGTCACCGTATTTTCTTAGGATAGCTAAAAACATAGGGAGTAACATGTCATCAATTCCCACAGATAACTCAATGGCTAATGCGAGTGGAAACTCAGACATGGAATTGCAGGCAACCGTGGATAACACGACCTTCGCAAACGTAACTGACGCAGAGAACGAACAAGTACTCGTTAATTCTAACTTTTCAAAGACAGCCGCGTTTGCACAATTGACGGAGTTATTAGGTGAAATGAATGCACGCCAGGAACAGCAGATCCAAAGAATAGAACAAGCACTAGAAGCTCGGCGTGAGCATATGTAAAATAACTTTAACGCAAATTTCAATAAGCTAACTCGGGCATTGTCCGCACATTGTAGTTGTGTTCGGAGAAAAGAGGATTTCGAAGACGACCGGTATTGATCTGCCGTGGAGGACGAGAGCAAACTGACGAACTATTGTGTCTCGGCCGAGCCAGATTTGTCACCACGAGACTTCCGCGCGTCCGGACCGTTAGACGTATTCTTGAAGAAACGAATATTCGACATCTGCACCCAGGTAGAGCATGCAGTTGAGAGCTCATTCAAGCTACAGAAATATTTATTTTCCGGATGAATTGTGCGCCAACACAATTACATGCCTACCTGAATGCCATGGATTACGTCCTCTAAGAAAAATTTATTTTATGCATTCACATTTTACATTGATTTTTGTTTCATCTTTATTTTTTATTTGTCTAACAGGTACACATCTTGATTGGGTATCAGTAAAAGATACCTCTTTTAGTGCGTTTTTTTATTATTGCACACTCAGCCCTAATCACTGATGGGATTCAGTGAAACACGTCATGGAAAAACACATAAAAAACTTTTATATACTACCCACTGTTATAAATTAACTGAAACCCACATTGTATTGCGGTAGTGTTCATTGTCATATCTGGAAACTCTATTTAGCGTACGTTTTTTTTTTTTCTTTTCCGTACACTCGGAGCTAAAATGTTATTACGTGAAATGAATTTGTCACAAATATTATAGGCTGTTCGCGGTAAAGTAAGCACTTTTGAAATCAACCTTAGAAAAATATCACTGTTCTTACCTACATATATTTTAACGGGTGCGCTGAGTGACATGCGCCCAGTAAAGTTGGTAACGATGAATGGAAAGTAGTTCCATGTCTTAACGTCAAATAAAAATTGTTAGGCAATAATTTGTGATAACTTAAATTACATATTTTGCTTTCTGTTTTTTTAATGTACTGAAGTATAGCCCTAACTATTAGCAGATCGGTAAATATATTTATTTTGTTTACTATTTCACAGTTTCTCCTGACCGAAGTATGAATAAAGTGATGAGGCCTGTAGCAATGTTAATTTTACATAAGGCGTAAATACACGTGCTAAGTAGTAGATCTTAAGCACGGCTTTCGAAAGCGCTCATTTTACCGTTAACGGCCTATAGGAATAATCTAACATCTTATTAAAAAAAACTGTGAATTGATTTTAGGAGTGAACCTTGGCTCATAATGTACGAAACAACCATCGCTAGTCCTCAGATTGCCCTACGCTCTCTTCTGATTATAATTCCATGTATTTTTTTAAAGCTTCTGTACAAGACATGCATGTGGCAGTTTCCCACACAAGGAAACTCATTTACATCCACTCACATTGGTTTGAATGCTGTCAACTGCAAAAAAAAATATCCAGCATTTTTTACGGTAAATTATTTTTTTCTCTAGAAATGAATGTGTACTTTGCACACCTGACCTCCTTTACGAAAATAATAATCTAATCTACCATACTTAATGCAGCTAACTACTTTAAATTATAATTAAACTCTCACAGTTATCACCCATGCTAAAGCACTGCAAAGCTATTTTGAATATGGATCTACACCGACTTTGAATATAAAATAAATTTCTGCCACAGTGATAATAGCGTTTTGTGACTAGTTGATCTGTTTTTCCCGGAATTAAAGTCGTTCTCACTATTAGAGATTTACAAGTCAGAATTAATGTCTTCAATGCGTGTTACAGTTCGTCATTCTAGGATAAAAAATTTATGTAAAAATGTTTGGTAACTAAGAATGTCATTTAATGGTGTGCAGAATTAAGAGTGTTCATGTTACGGAACAATACGTGTAAGAAATTGCTGGATTCTGGACTGTAAATCCATTGAAAATACCGTCCGAAAAACAACAGAACACGAGCGCAACAACAACGAAATACCAGAAAGTAACAGAACTCAACAAGAAGGAAACAGTACTCAACATGAAGGAAACAGTACTATTTGAATAGACCTACAAAGATACACTATACATAGAAAAGCACGTAATTAAATGTACACCTGAGCGCGTACAACTACCACAAATTAAATTAAGATAAAACAGAACCATTCAGTTTCCGATGTGCTAAAAATTGAGTACCAATTATTTTGTTCTCTCTTTCTTTTTCTATTTTTTGTAGGTGAGAACATTGTCAGAAATTATCTCAGTAAACTTCATCCAACAAGAACAACGATACTGCGGATAAACTTGGCAAACGTGTTATACCATTACAGCTGGTTTATATTTTTACCTTCAGTATTTCCTCTTTCTATATGAAAAACTATTATAAGCTTAAGTGACATATTAAAAAAACTCTGTACCAATCACCCTATCCAAAAAGACTCGGAAGCAATCTAAAAATTAAAAAGTGATTTGATTCCAAAAATATTTCTATTATGTGAAAGGATCAAACAATTAAATTTATTTCTACAATGAACGCCATAGCTAATAAATGCAAAGTAAAAATTACGCAAACTAATAGTATACACATGTTTTACGTAATAATAAAAAATGTTAAACTATTTAATTTCCAAACGTTTAAACAAATATTATAAACATATTTTTTATTGAAATTGTACTTTTAATATCGCCACTTCTTTGAATTGTCAAATGTTCCTTGGATTTTCGAAGGCACCAAGTATGTTGCCAGGCGCTGCTTGACGGTCGGTATGTTGGTCAGAGGCGCTGTTCTGACGTCCTGAGGAGACCAGCAGGTTCCACGAGGGTTCCTCTCCTACACCGGCACTCTATGTCGTGTACTTGCCAAGTGCACGCGAACCACACCATTCCTTGTTGCAAGCGGTGACTTATTCCCTTAGTCTGCCCCCAGGAGTCTGAACCAGACACCGCTGGTCACTACATCCATCGGCCTCGGCCGAGGAGAACATTTTGTATTGAGTTATTGGCCCGCCTTAAGTGAAAAGCAGTGGGTCATAAGAAAGCTACCTCCATTCTGCTCCCGTCAGTAGTCGACAATTCTGACGTAAGAAGTGGCGACCTAAAGCAGTCTGTTGCTAACCCCCTTATTTTGCGCAAAAGTGCGAGTTCGATAACCAGGTTCGAGATCGCCTGTTTTCCGAGATCAGATAGTCTGGCTAAAAAATTCCAATCAACAGAATCCCGAAAATTACCGAAATACAAAATATCAATAGTTTGGTGACATGAACGTTCAGTTGTGAAACTTGAATACAAGTAAACTTCCGAGCTTATATCAGAAG
Source organism: Dryococelus australis (assembly GCA_029891345.1). Lineage (NCBI taxonomy): Eukaryota > Metazoa > Arthropoda > Insecta > Phasmatodea > Phasmatidae > Dryococelus > Dryococelus australis. The sequence continues at coordinate 88,914,057 of CM057002.1, read as the reverse complement.
TTTCTAGACAAAGAGTTCTCATTGCCGTGCTCTCTAAGCCTCGAGTTGACGTGGCGAGAAGACGAGACGAACGACAATTACCAAAATATTTCTGATCATATTCTCACTAACAAGAGGTTCACAGCCTACTGTGACTAGGAGGTTCCATCTTACTTCACCTCTACGCATAAAACTGTATGAAGTAAAACCTATCTTTTGTCTTTATACCACTTAGCACTGTACTGGACCATTTAGCTAGACACCGCAGTCCTGTATACACTCGACAATCTGTGACTCATTCTTTGCCTCCTCCATTACAAGATTTCCCTTCGATTTGTCCATTTCGAATCGATTACTGAAGGATCGGGTCGTGAATTTTCGATGCTCTAAAAAGACAAAAGAAATAAAATCTATAGTAAGTAGTTTTAATTCCAACCTAGCACAACAATGTTTGGCTCCCGTCTAACTCAGAGTTTCGCTTTTAAAGCACAAAAGTAAAGGTGCGATAAGGACGACACTGGCAAGCGCATTAAGTGCCAGTCGCCTTTATGCCCAAACCTCCGGACTGGCAAGTAGGTTTACCTTCTAACAAATTTACTATGGGACTCAAAACGTTGACCGTATAATTTTATTAGCGGAAAGTTTGTGTTATCGTTTCTAGCTTTGCATGTATTTACCTAGAATATCTTAAGTTATAAAAATTTGAAAGTACCATTTTTGTCCATGTTAAAGAGATTCATAATAATATTTGCAATTAGCGTGATATGTTTTAATTTGTACATTGCCCTAGTCAAAAGCGTTATTTCTTTACTTTTGGAAACAGACTGTGCCCGTATAAATTAAGCTCCTACCCAGATTGCACGCCATGTAGACGAAAAGTTGGGCGTTCTCTTAGATTTATCTATTATTTGCCATAAATAAGTGTGAGATTAACTTTTTAAAATTACACTCTTATGACATCGCCTATTGTTTGATACAATTGAAATACTTTACGTTTGATTTCTGCACTGCTGTTGCTCTGTAATCAGTCTTAGAACGTATTCAATAATGGTTTCATTTATCCCATAAGGTAAACCAATAATGGCATTACATTGGTGTTACATTTATATAATCTGCTGACTCGAGTAGTATCCCTTATCAGATAAAAAATAATGATAGCTGAATGTATTATGCAGCTCAATAACTTTGAACAAAAGTCTTTATATCTTTCCCTTAAATGGTTGGATTACAGGATCCCGAGCATTCGATTAGCCATATTTCCGTTGAAATTTATAAAGACCTTATTATAGCTGAGCAGTAAATGAGGTAGCCAGATACTACAATAATAACAATGAATATAGAAGTTTCGCACTAAAGATGTGGTAACATCCACTGAGTAACGGGCTTTCGGAGAGGGAATTGTATAAGCCCGTGGCGTCATCCCAGAACTGTGACAAAAAAAATATATATTTTCCCATTTTTCTACAGGCCTATCTAAAAACTCTTTTCGTGTTAATTTCCGTATATTTTGTAACGATCCATGATATTAGTAGGTTGAGGATTACCGAATGAAGGAGAGTGGGTGAGATGTGACTAGTACGTAACGATCCATGATATTAGTAGGTTGAGGATTACCGAATGAAGGAGAGAGGGTGAGATGTGACTAGTACGTAACGAACCATGATATTAGTAGGTTGAGGATTACCGAATGAAGGAGAGTGGGTGAGATGTGACGAGTACGTAACGATCCATGATATTAGTAGGTTGAGGATTACCGAATGAAGGAGAGTGGGTGAGATGTGACTAGTACGTAACGAACCAAAATGAAAACTGGACGTCGTTACGGTATCCTAGTTTCTGAAGCTTTAAATATTGCATGGCTAAAGAAAATATCCATAAATTTACTTGATAATGTAAAGCATTTTTTGTCGAACCCTGTAAGGGTAACCTTTCCTTTACGCGAAAGTCAAAATGACCTCAGTTTGCAGTAAAATAAAATTCCTCTGTGTGGAAGTAAGTGTCTTGAATTTATTGAGAAAAATAGTTAGCATAGTGCAGACCCTTTCCAACCGCTGAGTGCTTTCTACTCGCGAAACTGCTGGCCTGCACAAAGGGAACTTGTTTGCAAACATTCGCATAGTAGTCCACCAGCTGACTACACTGTAAAAAAATTTCTATATTTGACTGAGAAATAACATAAAACAGTATATAGCTGTTTGTGCAAAAACTATGGGTGACGTAAAGTGTAGTTGCGTGTAAACAGAAATGTATTGTAAGTTTGAATAATGCAAAACACTTAAAACAACTGAAATATTCATAACTGAACGACATTTCAATAAAGCGTGACCGCATTATTCATTAACTGTTTCCTAGCTACACATAACACTTGAAAGTGTCCACCAGACCTCGTTGTTAAGAGCCGGCTTAATCTCTCAACTCAAGAACGTAACACTTTAAATGAAACAGATATATTTTTGTTAATTAAATAAGTCATATTATGTGTATGTATTTACAGAAAACTGTTTGTAGTTTTACAAAGGATTTTCTTGACAACTGGGTTTCCAAGGGTTTTTCTTGTAAAGTATTTATTGTGTACTCAAACATAGTTGCCTACACACAGCCCTAGGCGCGATTGGCGTGTAATTTGTGTGTGTATTACCTTCACCTCACATGCACGCAACCTCAAAGTCTTCTGAGGTACATTACGTTAATCTTCCATTAAGTCTAGACTATCCAAGATTTTTTATGTTAATTATTCGTATATATTACATCCATATGTTCAAGCGCGTTTAGGAAGTGTCAATATTTATAATTTTTTTTCGCCTATCATGCTTTAAATATTCCTTACATTCCGGGAAAATTCCTTTACTGGTCATGTAAACTTACCGCACGTTTTTAAGGTAACTTTCATTTAAGCGTAAGTGTAATTAGCGTCCTATACACCTTACGGAACTTCTACTAAATTTCTACTGTGTAACCGTAATTTTTCTACATTTAAGAAATATATGAAAATTATTGAGTTCTCTTAAAATCATACATCTGAATTTGGCAGTGACTGAGTATTTTTATGTTTATTACGTACAAATCTTGACCAAACAAAGGTTATTATTATCCAGTATAAGTTGTGGGGGAAGAATATTTCAGATTATTTCCTCATATTACACGTTGCAAACACAAGGGGAAGTTATACATATATGTCTAGCTTCCTATAATACAAATTAAAACATTATAATAATACTGAAGCGTGTTAACATGAAAATTATCAGGTAGACGGGCTCATAAAATTTTTCGTTCCAGGTCGGAAGCTTCAAATATCTACAATTAACTGGAAATTCTCCAGGTCTTGAATTAGTTATGCTCTTGACATACTAAAGAAAGAAACGTTAGAAGATATACTAGGGACTATAAATAAACTTATTTAATTATACAAATGTTACGAAACATTTTTTATTATTATTTAGAACACTTGAACATTTTTACAAGTAATTGCAAAAACGGAAACAAATATTTGTGACGGAACAGTTATTTATTTATATATAAATGTAACGGAAAAATGATTCACGATAAATGAATTTCAACACGTAATCAGAATATTCAAGAAGTATTTTCTGTTATTTTTAAAAATTCCTTATATTTTCATATACATTGTCATAATGAATACTTTTTTTTGTGTTGTTGAATTCATGTCGGTCGATGAGAGTATTTCAAAATCTCAATTAATTAATGAAAGAAGTTGTACTTAAGGTCTTATTTTTACGTTAAGGTTTTGATGAAACATTTCAGCTCGTTAAAATGTTTAAGAAATATTCAGTAAAAGTTTAGTTCCGTGACAAGTTCTTAACAACAGTTACGAAGAGCAAGAGCAGACTAACTCTATTATTAGGTTCAGAGTGCAGGGTAAGGTAAGTTACAGTTTTCTTATAATACACTGCGGCAACAGTTACGAAGAGCAAGGGCAAACAAACTCTATTATTAGGTCCAGAGTGCAGGGTAAGGTAAGTTACAGTTTTTTTATAATACACTGCTGCAACAGTTACGAAGAGCAAGAGCAGACTAACTCTATTATTAGGTTCAGAGTGCAGGGTAAGGTAAGTTACAGTTTTCTTATAATACACTGCGGCAACAGTTACGAAGAGCAAGAGTAGACTAACTCTATTATTAGGTCCAGAGTGCAGGGTAAGGTAAGTTACAGTTTTTTTATAATACACTGCGGCAACAGTTACGAAGAGCAAGGGCAAACAAACTCTATTATTAGGTCCAGAGTGCAGGGTAAGGTAAGTTACAGTTTTCTTATAATACACTGCGGCAACAGTTACGAAGAGCAAGAGTAGACAAACTCTATTATTAGGTCCAGAGTGCAGGGTAAGGTAAGTTACAGTTTTTTTATTATACACTGCGGCAACAGTTACGAAGAGCAAGAGTAGACTAACTCTATTATTAGGTCCAGAGTGCAGGGTAAGGTAAGTTACAGTTTTCTTATAATACACTGCGGCAACAGTTACGAAGAGCAAGGGCAAACAAACTCTATTATTAGGTCCAGAGTGCAGGGTAAGGTAAGTTACAGTTTTCTTATAATACACTGCGGCAACAGTTACCAAGAGCAAGAGTAGACAAACTCTATTATTAGGTCCAGAGTGCAGGGTAAGGTAAGTTACAGTTTTCTTATAATACACTGCGGCAACAGTTACCAAGAGCAAGAGTAGAAACTCTATTATTAGGTCCAGAGTGCAGGGTAAGGTAAGTTACAGTTTTCTTATAATACACTGCGGCAACAGTTACGAAGAGCAAGAGTAGACTAACTCTATTATTAGGTCCAGAGTGCAGGGTAAGGTAAGTTACAGTTTTCTTATAATACACTGCGGCAACAGTTACGAAGAACAAGAGTAGACAAACTCTATTATTAGGTCCAGAGTGCAGGGTAAGGTCGGGCAAGTATCTCCATCAAAATTTCAGTCGTCCTTCATTGAAGCGATGACTGTTAGTAATGTATATGTATGAAATAACGAAATTTGGCAAGTAGTCTCGTGTTGCAAGCAAATTATACTTATTTTTTTCAATGGCATGCTTATTGAAAGATCGGGAATAACTTTGATATTTTGGCAACGAAAATACCGCACTTTCAAAACAGGTTACTGCTCAGGAAAGCATTTTTTAAGTTTTATATATGAGGTAACAAGGGTAAGTTTTGGATTTGTGTCTATTACATCGTTGTTTGGTTTCCGTTAATGAACATAGAATTATTACGTTATTATTTCTGAAACAATGGAAGAAAGTTTTACCAACAATGACCTCAACTCAATTTCGCATTTTTCTGAGTTGTGTCCGTAATACTTTGCAATGCGATATTATTACTAATATTTTTGTTTTCCTGCCGTGCCTATGCACAGCACAGCTTTAGAAACAAAGTAGCCAAAGCTGCAACATCGGGACCTCGGTTCCTGTTGCTACTTCGGACTTCACGTGTACATTACTGACCCGAGAAAGACACAGATACGTCTGCTGATATGAGATCCACGCTACGAGGCATTACGTCACAACGTAATCATTTTAAACATTTTAGTAATTTGTCTATACTGAGGACTTCGTCCACTATATAAAGAGGTGCATAACAATGAGGTTCATAAAACAGAAATATTTCTCTCTAAGCTGCAGAAGCTGTAAGAAGCTGTAACTTTCTCATTTTCCATTTCTTCTTTTTTTTTTTAAAAAAAAAGAAGAGAGATTTGCGTTGTTGAATAAACAAATTCAGTTCTTGTTATTTAAAAGCAAACTTTTCCTTTTTTCCAAAAATAACAGTGCTATTACTTTAAAGTTAGACATACGCCAATTATCCGGCCAGTTCCCTAAATAGGTATTTTATGTCATTTGGAAACATGCAGAACAACTAAAGGCAAAAAACTTGTTACTCGTTAAGCGGCTGTCTTAAATTATGTTTGAAGGCAAGAGTGGAATTATTTAACATTTTGATGGTTTTGATATTTGTCTCGAATATCAATCACACTACGGAAAAATTTATTTTACACAACAAAAAAATCCGATGTTAGTCACCGTTTCGTTCAAAGCTATATCTTTAGCATGAATTGTTTATGTTGTCTTATACGTAAGAAACTTATTTTTTCCCCATCAAGCTTTGCAGCCACTCGGCAAACATCCTACCAACACCAAACTAAGTACAGACAGATCTGGAAGCTGAAACTTTGCTGGCACTTGAACTCGCCAGCACGTGTCTTGCAGACTGACTATTTCCTGACCTCGTCATCGACCTGGCTTACTTTCCCGACAGTCACAGCCGCGTCAGTCCTGACAAAACTGTTCCTCCACTCGCGACACTTCCTCTCTTTCCTCAGGCTACACATCCTTATCTATTTATCGCTTTTCGTTCTGTCTCCTGAACGAGTTTTGATGTGTCTAAGCATACAACAAACACAGTTCACTGCCGCCAACGTAGCCAGAATCTATTTCGGAGGAGCTCTGCCTTTTCCTTTGCGCGCCTCTCCAAATGAAATCTATTTATTCACAAGGTGACAGTAAATATCGTAATAGACGTTGTATATCCCACAATCATCTAGTGGGAGGATATATTTTGAACTCTTGAATACATTTCACTTCAGGAATGGCATCACAATTCACTAGAGAAGTTCCGGATTAGACGCTGCATCATGCGTAAGCACGCAAACTAGAAAAACGTTTTCTTGGAAAATACGACAAACTTTGGCCATATCAGCAACTGAATGTAACGGGGTTTATAATCTCGTATACCGTAATATATATAAAATTTATTTAGGCACTATACAGTTTCTCATCTAATTTTAAAGCCTCACAAATGAACAGTTCAAATACGCTTAGTATAAATGCACCTTAATGTCCATAGGAAAGAAATTGTATTCAAACCAGTGAAAACTATGTTTACCACATTGTTATATATAACTGAATACAAAGTACTTCGGGTCATGATAAAATAAAATTGGAAGGGGTAGTTTGAAAAAATATTCCAAATTATTACCAGTCTAATGGCCATTAGAAAAAAGTATGTCGTCTTCAACAACTACATAAAAACTTACGTTGCTCCAGTGTATGTGGTCATAAAATACTTAATAGGGGAGATCAGGGTAGAGAGACCACTCAGGATACAATTATATTTATACCGCCTACTGTAAGTAAAACAAATATAGGTAATCACCCTTCATACAATAAATTATTTCTACAAATAACTTACAACATTTTTATTATTGTAAATTATTATTTTTTATAAATTTTTTAAAATTTGTTTATCAAATGGCCACCTTTCATTGTTATGCCAGCAAAAGTGATCACTGACTTGCCACTTAGTTCTTCGCATTTAATAGTTTATACCCATTTATATATAATCTACATCAATCAGCTAAGGACCTAATTAAAAACTAGTAAGCCACGAAAAAAATGCAACCATACTAGTGCCACTGTTGAGTGTTTGGAAAATGCATTTGGCCTATTATTCTGGCTGTATGCTAGAAGCAGTAGAGACTGTTCCTAGAGTTACTTTTCATGTCGAATAGTTTCATCTTTCCTTTCGCTAACTACATTCATTGCACTCTCACGTATAGACTGTTTCAACCCGTTAGTTCAAACTTATAACTGGTCACTTTGCCCTCGTGGACTCCACCACACGAAACCTTGCTTCGAGTAAAAACTAAATTATATAGTAAACTGAGTCACGTACGCTAATAATTACGTGTTGTGTCTCTCCTCCTTGCCCCGTTTCCTCACGAAAGAACGACTTCACCCGTCCGCCAAAGAAAACTATTGATCGAGCGACGTGTGGTGAAAACAAATTATGTGAAAAATGAACTAAATAAACTACAGAACTTATTTTTATATTTAAGAAAACTTACATTTCTGAAGAAGGATGTCCACGTTGATCGAGTTTCGGCTCGTAGCTGCATAATTACCGCACAAATAAATGTTTTGTTGGACATACTCCCGACCGCGGCAATGTCAACGTTAAAATGTCCAGCCGCATGGTGCTGGCGGGAGTTGACGCGGCGCCCACCAGATGTCATCAGTGTTCCTTGATCACCGTGTGGCGGAAACAACGCACCTGACCCGCGCCAATTTGAATGGCTGAATTTGAATCAGCAGACTTTGCGTCATTGAAAATTAACTGGACTGTTCTTTACACTTAACGGATTTTGGGTACCCCGCTAGGGGATAAAGGCGAGGAGGTTTTCTTCGACACTGGCTCGCTACTGGCGGATGATTTTACCTACCCCCATAGTGAGGGAATACTCGAGGTTTGTATTTAAGTGTTACCAAAACCTGGTATCGGCGTTAGACGCTTGGCTGGGAGGGAAGTCTCCCCAGATAACAGGTCAGGTATTACGGTTTGATCACTGGTTAAATAAAAATGTAAAATCCCTAAGTATTGCAGGAACGTCATTTTGACGCTCTAATTTTTAATTTACAGTCAGGATATTTCTAGATAATAGGATCAGGATAAGTATTTTCTGTACAGCATAAGAAATCGCGTCCAATTTTATAACAAGATATATTAGTAAATATCAGAGGAGGAACCTTGAATTTTTCTTGTCAAAAATAATTTAAATTTTCCCGAAAATGATACTCTGTATGTTGTCAGTTCTTTGCCATTTTTGGGCTGATCTAATAGCTTCATTATTGGTCTTGTTTCGCCCTCCGTTTTGTAAACGGGCTGTTCGGAAAGATTAAATGGCCTCTGCCGGAACTTAGAAGCCAAAGAATTTCTCTGTTTTACTTTGGAAAATAGTGGTAGATTTACATTATGAATAATGAATTGTGTAACTGATGTAAAACAACTTTACCTTAAAAATACCTGTTAATGGCCACGTAACATCTTAGGTGGCCAGGTTTGGGAGACATAAATTTTTGAGTTTGTTGTACACTTCACGTCACAAAAAATGAGCGATCTCGGTAGCTGAAAATATTTCTAAGTCCAACTTCGGGTATGTTTGGCAGGCTGCCTCCTCCCAAGTCACAGGCGCGTTCCGCGGAGTGGGTGTGGTTAACTCCTGCAGGGAACATGGCTTTGGAGGAAACAGTATACAAAATACGAATAACATTTCTTTCACATCTGTTTAGTCCGAATATATTCCTACGCATTATATATTTTGTAGTTAAAGTAAATTAGAGGTGAAAACCGTCGGAATTATGAAATAGCCTGCATCAGATCTGAGAAACAAATAGTAAATGATAAATTTGAACAGACCACACTGAACCACTGGAAAAAACTACTTCCAAACCATGCATAATTTGAAATTTGAAATGAGTTGTTGCGTTATAAATCCCCTTGCCAACACACACGAGATCTTTGAAAACATAAAGTGATAATCACTAAAAACATTAAATTAAAAAATACGGTAAAATAATGGTTTCATATGTAAGATAATTGGAGGCCATGAAATGTGTCGGAATCAAAAGTCTGAAGTCTACACTTCACAGTCCAATGAATACTCGATCATGCTCGCGCATGTTCATTGCGTGCTTCTCCAGTAAGTGGCCAATATTATTCCAAAACACACAGCACGTTATCACAAAAGTCTTTTATTACAAGTTTCGTATTTGTTTCACACATTCCTGAGTGAGCCTTGTTAACTGTAATCCAATGCAAATGTGAATTACGTCTATAAGTGTGTAAAGTTTAGCTTGTCCTCAAAATAATCCGGGGAATTTTTTCTGTTTCATGTGATGATAATGTGGAAAAGTTAAACAATTTTGTTCTGTTCATAAAGCAAAAGCCTATTTACATGCACTGTGATGATTACCCGACATATATTAACCAAATTTGGATTACAGGAAATAGTTATTGATTATTAAAGTGTTATAAGACGAAATTACTACAATATTATCTGCGGGAGTGATAATAGTCTCTTGAAAGATCAGCGGTAATTAAAAAATACTCAAAATATTCACCTTTAAAGAAGTAGCAACATAAACACAACGCATGCAGCGAGCTATTAGATATATTTCGAAGCAAAATATTCGCATTTAATAAATTTTTTGCATTAAAGTGGGCACTTCTTGATGCCTATTGCATTTAATATATTTTATATTTTCAATTATGCACGAACTGAAGTTAAATAAAAGTTCTTGCATGTACCACGTGTGTGTTATAGCAACATAAAAAAGTGTAAAGGGCTCACTTTGACGCGAACAGCCTACAGTACCGTTACATCTAAGCTGGACAGTTCAACTAGACGTATTTTGTCATGATGTAGTTTCTCACCCAACTGTCTCCATTGTCGATTCGTGCTAGTAAGTTAAGTAACCCAATTTAAAACACTTGGTGGCTGGAAGATACCACGCTGACCAGCCCCCTAACTGATTGGTGGAGACATGTGTAAGTGTGCTTTCTAGCAATTGGTCTCTCAATGTTTGACGCCATGTTATGCGAATGCTAGCCACTGTGGCATACACAACTACCATTTGGTTAATAATATGTCACATTGTGATTATAAACATGATAGGCCAACATTCTATATATATATATAATATATATATATATATATATATATATATATATATATATATATATATATATATATATATATATATATATATATATATATATTGATATAAATCGTTGTCAATCCCACAACTACAAAATAAGCAAAATATATTCCAATTTGATACTTGTTTTATATTAGACTCTCTTACACACGAAACATTCGCACATATAAACATTTACTAAATTATTGTTTATTCTAAGGATTACCTTCCTTGCGGGAAAAAGAATGCAATTTTCTAAGTTTCAATCCAAATTGATTGACCAAAAAACGAAAGTTTAATCGTTAGAAGATTGTATTCATTGTCTGTAAGAAATAAACAAACAGAGATAGAGTATTGCATTTTCTTTATAACACATCTACCAAAATCTGACTTCGAAAACCGTAGAGATTATACTGACGTAAAGGGTTGAGGGAGTGGAGATACGTTTTAAAGATTCTTAATATGACATACAGTCAAATGAAATTATACTGAGCCAGAGTTCCAAAATGTCGTACAGATAAGTCCATTCTGATCCACTCAAGCGTCATTTCTCAGTGATAGTTAGCAATATTTATTGATTTATCAACAATTTATGCTACTTTCTAACACTTTATTCTCCGTTTATTATGTTTAGTTGTGCAAGTCAGAAAAGGAATATAAAAACAATAACAACTTAATTTGTAATGTTGAGAGTAGTATATAAAAAGACTTTGGCTCAAAGGAAGGGGTGGTAGGAGCGGAGTAACCGCCCGCCGCTTGTTGGAATTTCCCTTCCGTCCATTTTTCCCTCAAAATTTCCCTTTCTTCCCCAAACATCAATTAAATGTCCCTATATTTTTTTCATTTTTCCTTAAAAATTTCTCTTTTTCCACCAAAAAATTCTTGTTTTCTCAGGCGGATCAGTGACCATGGGTAAGATCAGGGATCCGGATCAGCGACCCAGGGTCAAGAGAGCAGGACTCAGGACCTTTGAATTTGACCTTTGACAGCAGACCCAAAAAATCCAAAAAAGTAAAAGACCATGGACAAATTTTCAAAAAATAAAAAAAAACTTTAAAAATGCTACAAATCTTAAACTTAAAGTATTAAAAAAATATTTAAAAAACTATTTTAATTTTTTTCTTTTTGTTAAAATTTTATCAATAAAAATGTATTATAATCTATTAAAAACCATTAAAAACTAATTATAAAGTCATTGTTTCAAAATTTATTTAAAAATTGTTAAAAAATATTTCAAAATTACTATAAAAATTATTAAATAACTTAAAAAATTCGTTTTAAAATGAATTTAACAAATTAACTTTCCAGAGGTCATCCCTCGCCCATACCCATTCCACCATCTTGGAAGGTGCAAAAGACGACCATCGTGATAGATGGCCACCATCTTGGTAGGCGACCGCCATCTTGGTTGACATCACCTGCCCGTCATATTGGATGCAGGTAACAGTGACCTCAACCCCATGGCCTTGAATGACTTTGAAAACAAAAACACTAGAAAAATACATAAACGTCTGCAAGCATAATCTATTACTAACTAATTCCACAATATTAGAAGCAGAAGACATTTAACCTTGACACCGTGACCTTGAATGGCCTTGAAAATACGTGCTCGAGAAAAAACACATAAAGTCATCAAGCAAATTAGATTACTGACTACCACCGCCATATTTTATGCAGACTACCTTGACCTTTACCCCATGACTTAGAATGACCTTGAAAACTAACACTCGAGATAAAATACACAAAAGTCAGCAAGAATAATACATTACTGATTACGACCGCCATATTGGATGCAGACTACCTTGACCCCATGAACTGAAATGACCTTGAAAATAAAAACTCTAGGAATAATACACAAAAGTCAGAAAGCGCAATACTTTAGAAACTACCACCGCCATATTGAATGCAGACTACCTTGACCCCATGATGTTGAATGACCTTGAAAACAAAAACCGAGAAAATATACATCAAAGTCAGCAAGCATAATACATTACACACAAATACAACCATGCAGGATAAGGGTACCATTGTCCTTGACCCCATGACTATGAATGACCTTTAAAACAAAATATCCAGAATAAATACACAAAAGTCAATAAGCCTGTGACATTTATAACTACGACCACCATATAAGATGCAGGTGACCTTAACCAGAACCACATGACCTTGAATGACCTTAAAAACAGAAACTCGAGAAAAAATACATAAAAGTCAATATGAATATTGCATTACTAACTACTACCGCCATATTAGATGCAGGTGACCTGAAGCATGACGCCATGACCTTCAATGGCTGTGAAAACAAAAATTAGAGAAAAATATTTCAAAGTCAGCGCGCATATTACATTACATACTGCCATCATATTTAATTATTCTAACATGCTCAATGCAATTTATAATTTAGCAGGTATAGGTAAAAGCCTGTTCAAGAAGAAAATATGCATTGTATCCTAAGCCGTCTGATAAGCATTGTAAGTATTGTTGGCTGTCATTTTGGATTAGTTGATGTTATGACAACATAATATATATCATATGTACTACTTTTGACCTCTATCAAGGCAATATGGTCCAACAAGCTTTAACATTCTTGTATGAATAGTTGTATCCCGTTTTCAATCCACTGCAGTTATAGCTGCCAAATTTATGACTTAGGTGCAACTTGTGTCCTCGAACAAGGCGATTTGGCCATTATGCTTTATGTTTTCTGGTAGACACAGTTACCTACAATGTTAAATACGGTGAACCTATATATGTTATATTCATATGTAGCACTAGTAATATCAAACAAGGTGATGTATAAGGACTACTGTACAACAAACCTTCATTAACCCATTGGATAAACCTGTTGCTGATGCCAGAATAGTTGACAACCCTATCAGCTGCTTTGTTGATCGGTATGTCTTAACACTTATACCTATTAGCCTCGCGGTCACAACACCTACTTATACTTTTTACTACTTCCCTTTCAATTCTATAAATAGCATTCTTATATATTCCTAAACATTCTCCGACATTTATTGAAATCGAAATCAGCAGTTAAACTGCGTGTGGTGGAGTAATGTTTCTAGGTTGGATGCTACAAAGCCAGAGCCGCATACGTAGTTGTTTCACCTCTCCCCAACAAACCTCAGCACCCACGTTCATACAAGTGCCACAAGGTCTGGCGCAGACAGTAGTTTGCTTCTTGAACGCTGACCCAAACCTGGTCGAGCGAGCGTATACATGTCTGCTCCGTAACTCTTTTCGAAATATTTTTAGCGCTTAAAGTTTAGAGATAATTTACCTGCATTATCTTCAGTTCATGGAATGGCAAAGTAATATTTTCGGCGATTCTTTTATACTGGTTTCATCAGCTACATGGTTTTTATTCCTGTTAATAAAATATTCTATAAAGTGAACACTTTTAGGCAGACATAGCTGTTCAAAACGTTGCGCTGATATTAAAACACTTAACAACGCTTGGTTTTAGTCTGTTAGAACACATTTGATGTTACGACGTCATTGTATATATAAGTCATAACTATAATCCGATAGTCAACATTAAACATTCTTGGGGCCACGGTGGTGTAGTGGTTAGACTACTCTCCCCCCACAATTGCGAATCGGGTTCGGTTCCCGGCCAGATCGCCCCCGAATTTTCGCATGTGGGAAGCGTGCAGGATGATGCTGCTGGTCGGCGGGTTTTCTCACTGATCTCCCATTTCCCCCACACTTGCATTCTGTCGCTGCTCCATACTCATCACGCTTTATCCTCAAGGACGCTAAAGACCTCGGTGTTAAGAGCCACCCAGATTTCTTCACTCGCTCATTAAGCATTCCGCCTGCGAGAACGTATTTTGCCCAGAAGGGCGAGACGTTTAGAACGACCCAGGCACGCGCATCACATGCGTCATCGTCTCTATGTGCAACATACTGAACAAGTGTGCAGTCTTTCCTTCGGAAACGTACCTCTGAGGCCACTTTAAAATTAGGCATTTTTCATAAAATATTTGTAACATTTTCTGATTACCAAACAATAAAGTAAAATATATATTTAGCTTCTAGTTTCTTGTCATGCATTTACATTGAAATCCTATATTCGTAAACTGAGCTTTCACCCATGCACGAAAACGGTAATGCTGAATATCGGTTTATATTTAGACAGCTTCGTTTGGCGTGATCGGTAAGAATGTGAACTGAACCAGGCTTTAGTGTGAAATCCTCCAACGGAGACCCTGGAAAATGCTTTTAGTAAAGAGTATAGATAACCGTGCCGTTCGTAATTTCCGCCCGGTGCAGCGCCCGTCTGTGTCCAGCCCATTACTGACGGACGAGGGAGCTCAAGGGCCACGATGTCTGGCGCGAACAGTAGTACGAGCTGCATGCAGTGGGAACCTCTTACAGACAGGCGGATTATGAATCGGTTGAATGGGGGAAACCACCTGACTGCGTGTTCGTTTTGTCGCGGTACTAGGCATACCTTGTATAAAATTACGTCTACTAGACTTATTTACTCAAACAAATTCTCACTTAAGAAATAAAATCGACTGCATTATTTGTTCGTGCAGAAATATCTTTGGAAAGCAAAGTTAGGGTGCAAACATGTTGAGATTGTTTTTAATAATGTATTTACTCATAGTTACACGTATACATTACATTAACAAATATATAGTTTGACTAAGTAATGTAATGCACTGCAAGTGCATTGTAATTTTTCCTGCATACTTTTTCAATTCATAATTTTTCTCGTTTACATTTTTGTTATTTGTTTTAATTTTCTCACGAAACATTTAATTGTTGGGCTGAAAGTATTAACACTAACCAGTGAAATGGAGTCTGTGTATTACAGACCACAAGATTAACCGAAGCTAAGTATTTGCGAGTTTAATAAGAAAAATAGTCTTCCACAAAGACTCATGGTTCCGAACATAATCATAATTCAGTCGGAAAGTTAAAACATAATAGGCATAATAGGAAAGCTTTCGTAAGGCACATACAAAACCCGTATTTCACGTCATATCTAAGCGGCATCTGCAAGTAAAACATGATATTCAATGGTTACGAAATTAACATTAATTGAGAACATAGATGAACAATGTAATGTAATTTTTTGAACGATCAATGTAGGTGTGATACTCTGCATGTAGGTGAAATACAGTCTTAAGTTAACACCAGTGACAAGAGGGAGACGTAAGTGGCGCTTAACAACTAAGATCTTCAGAGCTGATAGTGACGAAGAGAGGTACAGATGGAGCATCGACAGAAAACTGAGTAACGGGAGTACCCCGACACTACCCACTGGCCAACAGAAACACCCGCCATGTTTCCTACACACGAAAAAACGGATTTAACCCCGGTTTGCCGTGGGGTGAGGCAAGTAGTGACAATTACAACACCACGGCTTCTATGTGCGATTAAATATTATAAAAATACACATGCCTTTTCTTGGCGAGTTGGTATTCCTAGAGGAATTACTTTTCCTTTCCTTTTGTAAAAGCGACAAGAGAAACGTGAAGCTCCGCATTAATGTTATTTTACTTGTATTCTAGTGCTTCGTTAAGTCAGCAAGAAAGGCAAACAGTCTTGCTTCCTTGAATACCGCCAGGTAGAAGCAGAGGCCCTACTTCCATCCACATCAAATTTTGTAATACTATTTTATGTAAAATGTTTTAATGCAGACTGCCCAATAAAGCCATGGTTATCAAATGTACCGATTTCAACTGCTGTGTTAAGCGGGCGAGGAGGTGACGTTTCGGAGATGCATGCAGCAGCGAAACAAACGCTGCAACTCACATAATTATGTTTGTACTACAGTATCGTAGAAGTCCATAGACAGTTCCTTAACCACCGTTCTTCAATTTCCTAGAGGGCCGTGATTTGTAAATGTTGTCGTATAAAGCGCAAAAATATACACATTTAGGACGATTGAATTAACTAGCTTATAAATTTTTGAAATCTGGCACTTAAACTTGTCAAATATGTCAGAAAACAAGCGAAATGCCCGAGGGCATTTTAGTTGTACGATGTCTCTCATTGCAGAATGTTTGCCGATTAAAGAATTTAGTCCAGTTTTTAACAGACAGCTACAATATATTTTTCACAATGGGAAACTGTGTAGAGAATAAAATGTTCTACAAAAAGTGATTTGATTCATTGTGTCAATATTTTAATGGCTGAGAATATGCACACAATTAAACTCTAAGAGACATATATTTGCGCATATAAGTACCCACTTTATCAACGATAAAAAGAAAGTTAAGCTGAATGGCTTTGATAATTCCAGTATTATTTTATGTTAAACAACATTTAACCTACCAATATGGGCCCAGAAAGTAATTCTTCCAGATATTTCGTAATGTATAACACGTTTTCCTTAAAGCACCGATAAAGCCTCATTTCATTCGAGTGTTTATTTTCAGTATGCTGTGTTATTTCGATCAAATTTCCGATAACATACACTAGTACATGTGCAATATTTCTAAATTGTATAACCCCGCCACCCTCCACCAACCCATTCCTTGTTTTTTCGTTACACGGTTCCGTGGTTATAGATAAGTAATCAAAATGTTCGTATGGCCGCCATTTTAAAAATAAGTGACCGACCCACGTAAAACATATGTTTATTTGATCACCTTTGTGAATCTTGTTTGCCAAATTAGGTAGTAATACGTTTATTGTTTCCGACATTTGACACAATATATTGTCGTGTAGTGCTACCTTACAATATGGCGGACAAAAGAGACAATGTGCCAGAATGTTTAATACATGTAGGTGATACGTTCAACACACCAAGTTTGGTTGAAATTGGTCAAACAGTATGGTACACCGTATACCAAATGAACCTAAAATATGTATACAGTCATCATGTCGAAAACCAGTTTCTTACACATTTACATCGAATATGTTAACGCGGCATACATAGTATTAGATACAGTATTCAAAGTTTGGTTTAAATTGTTCACATAGTTTCATAGACGCAGTATAGTTATCAAAATGTATATATTGCCATCAATTTAAAAATAAACGCCTGACCCAATTAATTCATATCAGCGTACTTCTTGTTGTGAAATTTGGTAGGAATGTATAGATTGTTTTCCGAGTTACGACACAATAATTTTATTTTTTCGTGTTGCGCTATATTACAAAATGGTGAATGAAATTGGTTATTTATTGCAATATTTAATGTTTTTAGGCGATACGTTTTTCATGTCAAATTTAATATAGTTGGATGATATGTATGTGTGTGGATATATGTATATATATATATATATATATATATATATATATATATATATATATATATATATATATATATATATCAAATGTAAAAAGGAATATTTGGCACTGCTTTGAAAATATAGTAAGTTCCATATTAATCTTAAATATATAAGGTACTATGGTCTATTATAGGCCTTAAAGGTACTAGTTCCCTGCAAAATGTGGCAGGAATATATTGTGTAATTTCCGAGATATGATGTAAACGCTTATTGTTTTCATTATGTGCTACCTTCCACAATGGCGAACCAATAAGAACATACCTTCCTAGATTAAAGACGTACGTGATTAACTGTGAAAATACAATATTTGGTATTATTTAGTGAAATGATTCCCCAGATATGAAATAGCGCCCTATTGTATTAAAATAGCAACCGTTTTGAAAATAAGCAAACTGCTTGGCAGAACATTGTAAAATTGGATGTCCTTACTAAGTTATATGTGTACCGAATTTGGTGAAATATGTTTCAAGGGTTCGAATGTTATAATGAGCGAATATACAGTATATCAGAGACAGATATTTGCATGGTTACATAAGCCCATTTTCCCAAGAAAATTAGCTTAAAGTTAAAATAGAATTGAATGTTTTTAGTAAATCAAGGAAATATGGTGGAAAAATCATCTATTTAGAATTATTAAACAATCGTTAAATACTGCAGCACCACACTATTTTCGAAATGTGTTGTTTATTACAGAAAATAAATTGATCGTAAGAAAAAATAAATGGTTGAAATATTATAAGCTGAAAATAAAGTTTTTTTTTGTTAATGTTTAAATGGATTCAGAAAGTGTTTCGTTCAACTACTGGCGTACCCTGTTAGGTTTCCTCGCATATCTTGGTTTCACAGAATTCTTTTTGGATGTCATTATTTTGGCTTTTCCCTAAAGAATATAGATTAATTATATGTACTTAACATTTTGTTGGTTCAGCGATGCAATGAGATACCGTTTAAACTAAAATGTTCAGTTTGACTCCATGCTCCATACTCTAACGCAGAAGAAAACAATTAGAATAATAAGTCTGGCGGAAGAAAGTTTGCCTCCACTTGAGAGATAATTTAGGTAACGCCACACACAAAAATCTCTACTGGAATCACTCCCAAAAATGTTATGTTGCTTTTGTTGCCTTCTGTAAAACATGATGTAATAAGTAATCGTCTTGCTTCGCAACCCGTAAAAGAAATATACACTGATGTCTGGCATGTGGACAATATATTATGCAATCACGTTCAAATCGTATTTATACTTATATTCACGATGAATTCACACGCCACACTTTGTAATTGTTTAGTTTCGTGTGAAGTGTACGAAATCAGGAATGCGATTCCCTAACGTACAATATGCAGGCTACGTAAATAAACATACAGTATGTGCTATGATTATTACGGGTGGTACATGCAGCGACGTGTGCAGAGCTCAAGGCATGTGCCAGTGCATACACAGTAGTTATATAGCGGAGGCCAAGTTGGCCAGACCGTTGTAGCAGCCTGCCTGTCTACATGGGTCCCTCACAGATCTATGTGTTACACTGCCGTTTTGATGGCGTGGAGTACAGTGATGTTCGCTGTTCGCTACCGTCTCACAGACCCAAACACAGTGATACATAGTAAATATTGCTGTTCCGAATATGTACAGTATATACAATAGATATTACAGTTCGCTACGTTTCTCAGAGCTACATTTTACCACTTCCGCAAAATTGCAATTAGGTTAACATGCAGCAAGCGAATTCTTCTCAAGTCTTTAAAATTACGTCTTCGAATCGCTAA
This sequence comes from Dryococelus australis, assembly GCA_029891345.1. Lineage (NCBI taxonomy): Eukaryota > Metazoa > Arthropoda > Insecta > Phasmatodea > Phasmatidae > Dryococelus > Dryococelus australis. The sequence continues at coordinate 88,894,576 of CM057002.1, read as the reverse complement.
TAGTATAATCATCATTGTCCTGCAAGACGATATTTAGATATTACAGTTACATACATTTGAATGAATAAGTATATAACTAGTCATCAGTTAAGCTTTCGCCAAGCAGGATTCCGGATTTGTTGAATTATTCGTTGAATGTGGAATAAACAACTAATTCCAAGATGATGTTCATTGAACCGTAACTATAAAGCGAGGGAAAGCTTTTTTTTGTTATTTTTATTGGTATTCGTTGAACTCGATGTAGAATTGTCTGTTTCTTTAGCGTTTCCTTTAGAATTTTCAAGGTGAAAATATAACAAGTCCAAGGTCACAAAACCCAGTAGATATGCTGGCTACAAAACCAAAATGACAGGTTATCAGTCAACTATAATTAGTAACTTAGAGCCACGTTCGTGAATCCTGTATTAAAATCGTCAATACAAATATGGTTAAACGGGTAAATTAAATATTTACCACATGTTGTGTAACTGAAAACAACATAATATGACAGGACTCGCGCTGGACGCACGTGTTAGGATGATATACAGCATGTACTTATATTTGGACCGGAAATGATGGGAAACGCAAATTTCTGTTCACGATACATTTTTATGATATCCCTCCTTCCATGGTCTTCATGAAATTATCAGAACTCATTTCTTTATTGTATGTATAATACGACAGTTAAACTTCCATTTTTTACAATATCATCATGTAGGATTTGAGGCTGCTCCCTGATATTGACACTTTGTCGATGTAAATGTATTTGTATAAGTGATGTTCTGTTTTGGCTAAATGTGAACATTGGATGGAACAGTGGACTGTACCGTCGAACTAAAACGATAGCAAGAAATTTATTTTCAATTCTTGAAGTAATATATCTGTGTACCCAATGAAGTTACCGACTGACTGACTCATTCACCAATATACAGACAAAACGGCTAGATGCAAAGTTTCAAAATGTAGTGTTGGCTTTCCTCCTGGATGCAGCGACAATACATTGATAAGGAAGTGGCTCGGTTTTGCGTCGTAAAGAAAGCGGGAAATCAGTTCACGTATTGTTTATTTCTAGCATGCATGCCGACTTACATACATATCTGCTAAAGGCTGTTCACAGTAAAGTGACCTCTTTTGAGGCATTAGTTACTTTTTTTCTTTCAGCCATTTTTAACCTATAACCACTTCTTTAAATAAATATGGCCATGTACGTAATAAACACAGTGTGTATATTCTACCGCACTCTGAAGTTAAAGTCTAAGGCTGAAGTAATATATATTAATTGACTATTACTCCAGATAAAAGGGCTATCAAAAACGCTCAATTTACCGTGAATAGCCTATAAAATGCAGGCAACCACGGTGTAGACAGAAACACTCCAACTTACAAAATAAAAGCTCTTGACAAGGAGGTTTGTGCAGTTAAACTGAATGCATTATATCCCTGTGCGTGTGAAGTGGGAGGTAGAAAATACATACAGTGCCGATTAATGATTAACAAAAAACCACGCTGTTCGGTATACGTACTTAGGCATTTTGCAGGAAAGGTTTACAAACAAAAATCAAATCGAACGAAACAAAGTGTATCGGTTCAGTAAATTGTAGGTTTGAGAAACACGTAGAGTCCATGAGTCCATATATAAAAAAACATATACTAACGTCTTACAAAAACAAATATTATTAAACCCCAAAGAATTCATACAAACTGTTACAAGTAAAAAATATTTTCGTACGCTCTAATGACTCCCGTAGTACTTCCCATATAGGCGACTGTGCAATGTATCGTAAAATGATATAAAAGTACAAACATGCTGAGACAAACCGAGAAGTGGATGGCCAAACGTATTTACGCGTAGAGAAGAAAGTTATATTTTGAAACCAATTCACCAAATATCATTTACTAGTCCATGTGCTATTGCAAGAGACCTACGAAATACTTCCAAAGCCACTGTCGCCAATGACAATGAGAAAAGTGCTAAGCAGTAGTCACTATAGTGCTTAATGCAAGAACATCACAGAAGTAATCGTATGTAAGAAAGTCAAATTATAAGAAGAGACTTAACTTGGCGAAGGTATATTTACAGAACGATTACTAGACAGACGTAATATTTCTAGATGAGAGTAAATTCAAGGTTTTCGATCATGACAGTCTGTTACGAGGGTGGAAAAAATCTAATAAAGAGATAAATCCCCAAAATTCTCGTCCTACCGTCAAGCATGGTGGGGGTTCAGTTACGGTGTGAGGGTGCATGAGTGCATGTGGTGTAGATGAACTGATGTTTATATATTGACCACTGGATCAATAAAACTATATTGACCAATTTAAACATAATTTGCGACCTAAAGCCGTACAACTTGATGTAGTAATGCACATTTTACCATGATAATGGTACTAAGCGTAAATCCTGTGCAACACGAATATAGCTGCTGTATAATTGTCCTCGTGTAATAAAAACTGCACCCCAATCCTCAAACTCAAATTCAATAGAACATATTTGGGGATACTTAAGCATAAAGCTACGAAAACATCATATTTCAAGCACATGGGACTACAAGGAGAAAATCCTTCATGAGTGGAACAAGTTCCCTCCTAGTGTCATACAAACGGTAGTAAAGTCAATGCCAGCGCGTTTGAGAAGCATTCTAAAGCAAAAGGGAGGGCATGCTAAATATTAAATGGAGAATTTATTGTGTTTATGTTCATGTACGAAAACATTTGTTCTTCGTCCGAAGAATGTATGAACATTTCTGATTCGGAAAACGTGCATTTATTTACATTTGTGTAATATATTGCTTTGTTTCTTTTATAAGGAATGTTTTCATTTGTTTAATTTGATAAAATGGAATACAAATTACAGCTGGATGCATACCTGTGTGTCAACATAATTGCTTATTGCACAGGCGTCGTGAAAGGAACAGGACGTATGAATGTTTGTAATCATTACTGTATATACACATTAGGACTTTAACAATCCTAATTTTACCAATGATACTAAACCGAAAAGAAATGGTATACAATTTTCATATACATATTTTCTAAAAATAATTATAATACGTAGTATATTTTTCTCTCCTGACGTAAACGTTCACTTGGTAGCACTGTTGGTAAGCTGGATAATTATGTTCAAATCCCGGACACCACAGAATGTTTGTTACTTCGGTATTGAAATTTCGTAAAATTCCAAAATATAGACAGCGAATGTTGGAAATATGATCATTTTTCCTAATGGCGTCATTAAATTCAATATAAACAATATTTAATTAGCTGCAGGCAGTTGGTTTTAATGTATTCAATCAGTTAAATAGTTTCACTGAAACAATAAGAGGTTTTCCACCGAGTTTAAGTTGATATACTTTCACCGATTCGAGCAGTTTAATTTCACTGCGAATAAGTGGTTTTCTTTATTACTAATTAAAAGTTTACCTATACGTATGTTACCACATTCTTTAAAAGTTGTAGCCTAAGAATTATTCTATGCTGTATTTAAAAACATGTGGTCAATTTCCACATTCTTTCAAGAATATTATTATTACACGTAAATAATTTCAAAAAGCACAACGGACAATACAGATTACTGTATTCACATTTTTTAAAAGTATCATGTAAGTTAAGATTGCCATTTTAAGTTTCGGAAATAATATTTACTTTTCTGACGATTTATATGCATTGTACAGAGTACTGTTTTATTCCAATGCATACAATGTTTGGAGAAGCATCTTGCAGATGAGGCAGCATCAGAAGATGAATAAAGTGTCATCAGGAAGCAGAATTTTATGTATGGAAATCCGTGTGTTACTTTTATAAACGATGCAAGCTTGCCTAAGCGTTCATACGGGGATTCACACTGTACTACGTATGAAGTTTTAAGCTTGACAGAGTAAATGTAGCTAATAAACTGTTTTATGGCATTCTAATGTTAATTCTGGTTTAGTTTTGAATTTTCTCTTGATAGTGTCGTGTATTTGTCTTTAGTTTAGATGTTTGAAAAATCATTACTTGGTTTAAAAGTTTTTCTCTTAATAATATATTTACATATTTTTATAATGATGCGTAAGTGCACCAAGTTCCTATACACGAAAATGAAAAGCACTACCGAATTATAGATCAGAGTAGGTTAATTTGGAGTAAAATAACCCGTACCACACCGATGTTTGATATATTATTTTAATTCTTCTTCTATACTGATATCTGCATTGCGATTTGGCATTTTGTAGAAACTTGTTATGAAACTCGTGATTCTCATACATTTCAGCTGATTCAGTGATATGACATATTAATAGAAATTGAATATTCACATACCTATATACATACATATATTCAGATACAAACTATGCACGATAGTGTATCCCTTTGATCGTGACTACTATGAATTGCATGAAAACTATATGTAGGGAAAATATTGCAATTCTTCAGGACCAAGTAATTCCCCAACGTAATCGTGCTCAGTTATAGATAAATCCTGTAGGCAATGAATTATGTACAACATCGCGATTGTACAGGCTAACAGCGTAAATTTTCAGGAATGTAATCAAACAAAAAATACTACCTTCTAGGACAGTCGCTTTTATTCCAGACAAATTTAGCAGCAGCAAGCACTTGTGGGATAGAAGGAGGTGACAGTTTTTGGGAGATCTAGTGTTCTAAAAAATTGGTGAGTATCCTCTAATTAAATTCCTTTTCTAACAAAGCATTGAGATTTTAAATTTAAGATTTTTAAGTTTAATTTTACAATGTTTATGGTCTGGAACGAAAAGGGTTTACAATACTAATTTGCATTATTATTTCAGTGGTTAATATGAAAAATATTTTAAACTATATAACGATTCAAAAGTTTAAATAAATCATTTTATTCAAGGTATTTTTCCAAATTTAAATATATTTTATTATTGTCTGCTCTTTCTGCGGTTGTTCAAGAAGGGCATTGCATCTGAATCTCGAACATACATGACCACGGCTCGAATACTGGCATACGAGAACTGTGGTGGATATTGTCGATGGCCATATCAGTTTTTTCTTTACGTGCTTCACTTGTTGTTCGCAGGTTAATCTTACATTGTATCCGATTGATTCTAAACAACATTTATTTTCGTTGTGTCAAAATTGCACAAACCATTACTTTTATTGTTCGAAAGCCATACGTTACAATTTGGCTTTTGCATGAAATTAAAATATGCTATTTTTTAAAGGCACTGAATTTACTCACACCACAAAAAAGTAGTCACAATATTTATAGGCATCTATAATTTGATGACGTTCTGTTGTTCCAGCACTGTGTGATTTTGGTTTTTAAAATTTAAAGCGCAGTATTAAATGGAGACCATAATTACTATCAGAAAAATGTACCAATTTCATTATTGAACTTCATTTCTTTTACAGGTTCTCACATTCCTTAATTTAATATTTTTGGCACTCCTATTTAAGATGAAAATAATTCTATGGCAGAAACATTCGTAGAAGACGCGACACTTGAGAACTATAGTAACGAAAGCAGAGGACGATGTTATACGTTCTAGCGCCCCTCTCCCCCCCCCCCTAACAGCAACAACCCGGCCAACTGTCAACACGGCAACGTTGCACTACTAGCACTTCATAGCAGTGTCTGCTGCGGCGGTCGGCAGTGGCGAGTGGCAGATTCACTACACTGGCGCGCTGCCTGGGCATATTTTACTGGTATTGAAGCCGTACTGATGTTCTTTGGGGCTCCATTAATTTTAAATGTTGTTCACGATAAAGTGAGCACTTATGAAATCAACCTTACAAAAAGTCTGTGCTCTACCTGCATATATATTAACTGCTCATTTGTGGACATCATGCCGCTGGAGACCCGGCATCGTAACGACATCCAGCCGTCGCAGGTCCGGCATCGTAGCAACATCCAGCTTTTGCAGGCCCGGCATAGTAACAACATCAAGCGTCGCAAGCCCGGCATCATTACGACATCCAGCCTTTGTAGGCCCGATACTGTCGGCCAACAGTTAGCTGCCAGTCCAATTATTTCTTCAATTTTCTGTTTTTTTATGCATCGAAGTGTAAAAAATGAGCAGATTTGGTAAATATATTTACATTTCAAATAATTTCACAGTTTCACTTGACCGACGCATTAATACAGTGATGACAATGTTAATATTACATAAGGCGGTATAATACACAACACGCATACAAGTAGATCTTAAGTAGAGAATTCAGAAGTGCTCTTTTTATTGTGAATATACTATACCACCAAAACGGTGCAATGCACTCTAAATATGAATCAGGGAGAATTTCACTGCTACAATCAGTCAGCAGTACCTGGCTGATTTAACAGTCGCTTCAGTAAACTTAATTGATGAATCGGTGAAAACATTCCAGATTTACGTCATGTATTGATTCAGTGACTTTTCCACTGATTCATGTCTTTTTTTCACTGCTTTTTAGTGGTTTGTCTTTTGACTGATGGATCAGTTAAACAGCGTGTAAAAATGGCCGTCAAATAACGTTTAAATATTCCAGTTTAACAATGTGTATCAAGTGAATGAACAACGAATAAACTAATAAACCCAATACAAAATACTGTCTAAAATGTGTTTCGTCTTTCAAAACACCTTTTTACGAGGTTATCTGGACATTCAGCCTTTCATTGCGTGTTTACGTCTTTCATTTCGTTTTCATGTAATCACCACAGTGCTCTGTTTGAAGGTTTAAACTGCATGTATAATGTGGCGAAGAGAGTACACTCATACATAGTGTTCGTTTTAACAATACTAACAGTACCAATAAAACCACATACGAAAAGCAAGGGCATACAATTTAAATCTTCACTATTTCGATAAGAAGTATAAAACATATATTTTGCTCTCATTTTTAACTTGACCTGGCAACACAGATGGTGTAGGCCTAAAAACGAATAGGAAATTGTGTATGTGTTTAATGCCTGCCACCTCCGATATTGTTTTGACTTCTTTAAATTACGGTAACTCGCGCAATATAAATACTAAACTGTCGTAAGTATGTTTATTTCAAGTACTTTTTTTTGGTTAAATTCAATAAAATTAATATTTAATTCGCCACTGCATTCGGTCGTCAGTTTCACTCAGTGAAATTGTTTCACGTCACTATTTCAATATGTGTAAGTTTTTAGCTGAAACAATCAGTGGTTTTCCACTGATTTTAAGTGAAGCCATTTGCACTGATTCGATTGGTTGAATTTCACTGCGAATCAATGGTTTACCACTGATCCGAATTTAGAGTGTAGCACTGGGCTCAAAGTGAAGGCTTGACAAAAATATGTGATCAAGACCACATCTTCCTTTTCAATGTCAGTTTCAGTTTTATGCCAGCGCAAGGCAAATTTGTGAGGGAAATATTTTATATACTCTAGGAACAAACAATTATAATTTCACTTCACAGATATAAATGTAGTATATCATACAAACATGTAGATACATTACTGTCATAAGTAAAACGTTCGATATTCGGCTATACTATTAGGTTCCTAAACCCAGTTTCTCAGTGCTCCTCGATAATAGTTTTATTGTTCTTGGTGTTACTTGTTTTCCAAACTGTTCTTGCATATTCGCGGATAATGCAGAAGACTTAACTTTTGTATCTCTCTTGGTCATTCTTCCTCATCATCATAGAGGTTTCCCACCAGACATCCATAATTTCATCTTCGTTTTCTCTTGCTTCCATTTTGTCACTAAGTGTAATTAGGATTGCATATTACTATACTTTTGGAGGATCTCTTTCTATTGAAATGTGTTTCCAGTGTCTATGTAATGTATATGTGAAATCAGCTTTGTTTTACAATATTTTTGAGAATTTTGGTTAAATGCTTCGACAACCAATCACTAAATCGTATCCATTTACATCTCATTTTATAGAGAATTGTAAAGAGAATCCAAGAAGTTATCGGTCATTGAAATTGGATTAATGATTCGCGAGATATGAGTGTTTTAATTATATAGTACATAAATTCAAAGTGAATAAATCCACTTGCTATGTTGCCCTGTCGGCCAGATTTTGTGGGCGGCCTAATCTTGATCGGTTTATTAAAGTTTTCGATTCTCCAAATCACTAGATTACACGACTTTGGACAAGAATGTTTGGAATTTCAGGGTATTATTTGTTTTCACATTGCAATGAAACAATGGTTTGTCTCGTTTCCCCACTAGTTACTTTCCCTTGCAACTTCTTATTGTTCTGAAGCCAAATAGTCACACTATTCAACACGTTTGAAGTACATTATGCAGCTGTATGTGGCAGAATATATCAGTGAGGTAGTCTGTCGTTTCTCTATTTAAAAAATAATAATTTAAATTATAATTAAATAGGCATTGTTAGCATAATGTTCTCATCACATTTGTTCAACACGTTAGCACACTTCTAAATGAAAACAAGTTAGTTCCATCGATACTAAATACTTGCAATGAAAGATCTATTATACATAATCAATAAACATATATAGTACGTCTACGTTCTGAATGTTATACATTAATTACGCTGTCGAATAAATAGGAACATTTAAATCGGCTGGTAAACACAGTTTTTTGAATTTGTTAAATCTGTGCCTGTAAAACACATATGGTCGCCAGATTGCGGAAATAATCGTGGGTCACGACCATGGGTACTTTTCAATGTTAACAATAATAAAAATGGCCATTTTAATTGAGTTGAGAGATCTGGGCGGCTCTTAACATCGAGTTCTTGAGAAACGATGAGGGCGAAATGAGGTGAGAATTGAGCAACGTCGGAACGCAAGGGTGGGGGACACGGGAGATCCCCGAGAAAACCAACTGGCACGATTCCCACAAACGAAACTCAGAAGTTACTCAGCCGGGAATTGAACCCGGTTCACCTAGATGGCAGGCGAGAAGTGTAACCGCTTAGCCCCCACGGCCGTTGTATAGAGGAATTGATCGAACGAGCCGTGGTCAATTAACTACCCGATCAAAATTCCTGAATCTTGCACCAGGACATATAATATATTTGTATGATTCTCTGATTATTAGCTGGCCTTTGATACTCAGATTAAAAATGTAGGAATAGAACAAAATAATATAAGTACGAAATACATTTCGAGGTACAGTTCTTTAGCGTTTCCTCTTTACTGAACTGGAAATGGAAAATGAAACACTATGTTAGTTCAAGGCAGGTAGTAAACATATGTTGGAATTTTCCACTTCGAACTATGAATGTCGGTCTAGAATGAAACAAGGTAGTACGAGATATAGTTAGAGATACAGTTATTTCATATTTACATTTCAATGAACTAGAAATGCATCTGTGAACATAATTTTAGTTCATGTTAGGCCGTGAACATGTATTGGAATTGTCTACCTTGAATCGCAAATGTCGGACTATAATAACATAAGGAAAAACGAGATCTAGATCGAGATACGGTTCCTTCATATTTCCTCTGCTGTGAACTGGAATTGAAATAACACATTTTCTTGAAATTCAGGGCAATTCGTGGACTTGAATTAGAACTTTACTCGTCAGACTGAAAATACTAGTCTGAGTGAAACCGCGCAGTAAAGAAAAACAGTTCGAGAAATAGTTCAATGTTATTTCAATTCACCTGGAATAAAATACAGAATTGGGCAAATAAATATCAGTTCAGGCCGTACTTGAACTTGAACCGGAATGATATTATGTTGTCAGTCCATGCCGCCAGCTGTCTGCTAATAGCAATGTGAGCATGGTTGCCGAACTTGTCGAAGAAATGGCATTTCCCTTTCACACAATATCATTAGGTTTCTGGAGTTCGACCTTGAATTTCATTCAAACTGGTTATATTATTTTGTTTAGTTGTAATACAAAATGTTACAGTATCATGTAATGTATTTTATTTGTAAGCATAGGTATGTTTGCATACATATGAAAAACAAATCTAACAAACAAAGGTGGTCTCGCGTGTATGGTTCTGACGCCATCTGTTTCGGGTTCGAAACCACCTCGCACCTTTAGTTTGTATATTAATGTGGTCATTATGCCACGTGGTGTGCCATTGGTTTTTTGTTTCACGTTTTTACGTGAGTATTTATTTGACTCTGAAAAGGGCCGATGGTGTAACCTCAACAAGAGGACCAGTATCCCTCATTCTCAACCACCTGCCGCAGTCGTCGTGGTAGAGAGGCGACCATAGAAGTAGCATAGCCTTGGCTACTATCTACTTCATCCCAGACATCCGCTACTGGCTCCCAGAGAGCATCTTTATTTGCTGGCTGTGGATCAGGACAGTGTGCCGCCTTCGTGCGCTTCGTCTCTGACCAGACATTCTCAGTTGGATTCAAGTCGGCAGTGTAAGTTGGCAAATCTACGAGCTCTAGTTGGTCTTGCCTTGCGAACCATTCTTGAACCCTCTGAGAAGTGTGTATCGGAGACTAGTCCTGCTGGAAGCGCAGCATACCATCAGGATACAAAAGTCGTACCGAGGGAATCATAATGTTCTCTAGAATATGCTAATACTGCTCCGCATTGTGGCCGCGTGTACTCGGACCTCGATCATCGGTTCTGTACAACAAGCCTATCTCGCATGCACTCATCCATCCCCAACACGCAACGGATGCATGACCATTACGGAGAGCACTCGGCCACATATTCCGCATTGTGTCGGGTCCCACGAGGTCTGAAGACACTCATTGGCCATCATTAGCCGAGGAAAACACACACTCGTCGGAGAAGACAACATATGATCAGTCACGATCAATGTTTTCCTCGGTAAACGCGAGTCGATAAATCCTGTGCTCATCGATGAGCCTTGAAGCACGCCGGGATTTCAGTCCTGCAGTCGCCATGCTCCTAAGAACAGTACTCGAGCTACCAGGAAAGTGCGTGGCACGTTTTAGCTGACTGGCGCTCCTGAAAGGAGTCAACTGCACCTGCGTAGACTATTGTCCTCAGCTGCAGTCGACACTCTCCATGAACCCGTTCCTCCGCGACGTGTCACGTCACCCATGTCCCGGAACTGTCGTACCCATCGACTCGCAGTACTCTCTGGAACACCGTAACGTCGGCCTGCTTCAGCGGCGGAAAAACCTGCCGCCACAACAAGGCCTATGACTCTCTCCCTAACCGACTGGCTGTGGTGAGATATCGCTGCAGAATGACGTTTCACTTCCTTGAACCGCCTGGCTCTGGCGAGACATCACTACACGATGACGTGTATTAAAATGGTTGTATATGCCTGTGACGTACCCAGAGTCGAATGGGGACCAAAGATGTGCGAAATGTGTATGTTATCAGATGATATCTGTTTAAAAAGGGAGACCATAAGGCGTGTCCGAAACTGCAGTAAGGTCCTCAACTGATCACGTGACGAAGTTCAGGTATACTAATGCATGGGCAATCAGGACCAAACTCTGTGACTTTGAAGGGGCACGCTAAATGCCCAAACCGCCTGTCAAATCATCTGATGCTTTTTACTTTCATTACCCATCGCATGATCATGCAAACACAGAGGTGTCTAATGACACGAATATGAACAGTAAAACACAGATGTGTTATTTTGTGTGAGAGTAACCATTTTGTTTGTCAATACATTTACTTTGTATTACATTTTGATTTACTATATGAGACACCAACAAGACAGCTGATAAATGTAGTATTATTTTAGGCTGTTCACGGTAAAGTGAGTACTTTTTAAGGCCCTTATAAATATTTCCTTTCATTTAATTTCCATCTTCCTGCTGCTTTTTAATATAAACATTGCAATGTGGCCAATAAACACAGTGTATACATTTCCCCACCCACAAAATTTAATGCCTGAGGTTGCAATACAATATATTTATTATTGGTTTATACCTGTTGGGAGGGGCTTGAAAAGTGCTCACTTTACCGTGAACAGCCTATTGCAGGGAACAAAAAATAGTAAACGAAGATATAGGTTTCCTACAGAAAAAATCGACCGCCTCCTTGGCGAAAGAGCATCGGCATATGTCAGATCATAAAGTTACCTAATATATGTATACACGTTCATTTTCCTTACATTGCCTAAGTGATAAAACAATTTCGAAGTACTCATTTTCGTATCCAACAACTTTACTATGGTCAGCGTTGACACATTACTTAGAATATATCGTATACTCTGTAGGTTGTAACTTATTTCACACAAATTAAATGAATGGACATTATCAGTGAAATATAAATGTGTTGTCAGTTCTGCTACGTGAGCCAAGCGCAGTAAAACGAGCAGTAGGTACGCAATACAGCTCTGAAAGATGTTTGGAAGTTAGGGGAGTTGTGTGCGGAGGGCCGTTACATTCCCTATTTGTTTGGTGAAAGCACGGTAGGAAAGAAAAAAAGGTTAAAATATGTATGTGTGCGCCACAAGTATAGGTTGGACGTAGTTTGAGTTAGAAAGTGTCAAACGTAGGCTTGTACGTGTCTATATGCACCTTAATAATTTTGCAACATTTAGCTTACCATAGAAGAAACTGAGGACATCTGTATCACTGTAAATAACATGCACAGAAGTAACTTGCGTACATTCTCAGGACTTCATATAAAATACAACATTTGAAATCTGAATAAATAATATATTAATGAAATGAAAAATAAATAAAATCAGACCAGATGTGTTATGCAATTCAACAGGGTATAAAATTCAATTGTGAAATATTTATAAAACTTTAAATGTGTGTGTAAGAAAAATCACTTTACTCAAAAATCAAATTAAACTTATGTTGATGACCAAAATTGAAGTACCACCATCTAGTATAGAGTTAAATCAATTAAGGAAATTGAAACAAATTAAAAGATAAGAAATAAAATATTACTGTACTACTGCTGCAAAATTTACTGACAACTGACATGAAATTAAAATCAGAAATTAAAATTAGTTCGTAACCTGAAGTAGCTTTCCTCAATTTCTAACTGTTTAAGAAACTGACTAAGCTCCCAAGTAATTAGTTTCATTTACAGTTCTCACGATCCAAACCTTAACTTGAAAATGTTAATTTAAGTTTTAATTACTTCAGAATAACTACTCCTCACTTTCCTTCAAATAGTTAAACTCTGCTCAAATGAGATTACACTGAGTTCAATAGTTTTTAGATGTTAATGTGCTCCGGCGTTACTAGTTCATACGGGACCTCAGGACTACTGATTATACTCAAGTTTAGAAAATCCCTAGTTCCATAAATTAAACTTCTTCTGAAAATACTATAAATTCTTAGAAATAGATTACAAGTGAAATCTTTCACATAGGTCTGCACCCAGACTCTCAAACTCCTTGGCGTCACCTGTACGCTGATGCGGCGCTAACGTGGCTGACATGGCGCTTGGCGTCTAGAGATCGGTGTCCTGGCTTCTCCAACAAAACTCACTAATACAATTAGCTAGACACCTGCTACCAACCCTCCTCTATAATCGGTTGTGGCAGTGACCTAGTCACTACTTCTGGGACTTATTAGTAACCTATTATTAGGTTGGCGCTGGGGATTCCCTAAGATTGAAATCTTAGCGAAAATGCAATTAACCATCCATGTTGAAAGTCCTACCCAGAAGCAAGCCTTCCGGCATCTCCATTCAAGACTAGCCAATCGTGGCCTACTTCCGACTAGACCTCCTTAAAATAAAATAAACAAAAATAAAAAATCTTTCTAATAAGAGAATAAAGTAAATAATTAAGGTTAAAAAATCATAAAGTAATTACTGAGAACAAAAATAAACATATAAACATAGTATTACAAGATTGAAATAACAATGTGTCAAAACTAAGCATACTGAATGAAAATTATCATAGAATATAGCCATTAAGTGGACTGGGTTTATATAAATCATAAATTACGTGATTTAAAAATGTTACCATTACATATGAGAAATATGTGAAAATTAATATTCAAATTACAATAGCGTGTGAAATAAAATAAAGAATACAATTCAAACACTTATATAGCTAATCTGCACGTACCAAACATAGCATAAAAACATATGTTCTGTCGACCTATGACAATAATTACTCTGTTTAGGATATTATGCTTGAGGCTTTCACTTTCTGTATTTATTAAATTGCTACATTTTACAATGAGAGTGTATGTCGGTTTTGTGTAGAATAATTATGAAAATGTTTTTTAGTATTGTCACAACCAACTCTGTTTTTGTGATGAACTGGCAGAAGAAAGACGCATAGTCCAATCTTGAGGTAATTCAGACAACATATGCTCATTCGCAGTGGACGTACAGTAGTTGCACTAACCTTTTAAATATCGTGGTGTGTATGATCAAGTTACCGTATTGATTTAACTGCTCTTGATAGTTATCAGTATTCAGCAGTACACAGGACGAGCTCTCGACACAATCGGCATTCTCACATCGAGTGCTGTAGCTTCTCGATAACACCTTATCCCAATACAACCACCACGTACGAAGACAACAGCTGATCTCCATAGACTATGTTTACCATAGTTGACGATATATTCACTGTAGTTAGTTATACACCCATATACTAATAAGCGAAAAAGAGCTCACCCCAAAACGATCTAATTGCGTGAACAGGCAACACAGAATGACTAACGCACACGCTTTGTGAGTCATCTGACTTGGTAACATGGACTTTCGCAGCACCATTCTAGCATCATTAAAATAAATAGGTCACAATCCACAGTGATTGTTAGCAGTGGCCTGAAAGTTGTTCACTTGCGATATAAAATAGAAATATTCAAGCGTTAACTGGATATTTTTAAGTACCTGAGAGTAATTATCACTCTTATTATTTACTTGTCATGAATCCGCGTTTTGTTCAGAGGCAAAATGTTTGTTATACTGAATATTTAATTAGACACTGTTACTGTGTTCAGATCTGTGTTCATTATTTAGACAGTTCGCACAATATGTTATATGCAAAGTAATTTCTACACAGCGATTACTATAACTATGAAAGCATTTTCAGATATTCCTTCACATTAAACACACACGTAACAATTTTATTTCTATTTTAGTTTTACTGAACTAAATAAATATTACGGTAACACTACCATTTTTCAACTTTCAACGTAATGACTATAGGAATGTAGTTTTGAAACATATTAAAAATCACACTTTAAAGTTTTTCTAGTGTAATTATACCACGATCGCTAGGAAGTGTGTGACCTTCAACAATCTTGTAGTTTTCACTCCATACGGATATCTAGTGACTATGTAGAGTCTAAATGGGCAAGCAGAAGGTTGTTGACATTACAATTGCCTCCTCGTTCTACTCTTTCGTGAGCTTTTACGTTTACAGGTTGTTCGCTGTAACTTGCGCACTTTTGTAAATAGACAGGGCCCGTAATCGCATATATTTTAATATGGGCACCTGGTGAGGCACTGCTATAATGCTAGCCGCGACTCACGTAAACGGGTTCTTTGGCCATCGCATTGTACTAGTCATGTTCCAAACCAATGACCACTGAAAATCGATCCCTATAGTTTATTTAGGCCTACCACTGAACAAGAAGTGGCGACGTAGAAACACGGTAATTTTGCAAATAACTTAACAGTGTTGCTTGATAAACATACTTATTCAATATCATGATAAACATACATATCTATACAAGTTACTTGACCTATAGTAACACCAATGTTGCATGAGGCGAAAGACACAAGAAAGTGGGAAAGCCTTTCAACATTGTACTACGTTAATCATGGGCAATGTATAAATGGTGATACTGTAGCTGTTAAAGAATAGTTTTCCTGGAGCGTAGACGCAGCATTGTGTAAAGTTAGTTTTCTCGAAAGTAAAAAGACAGAACGTCAATGCAGTAGCCAACGAGATTCTCAATTTGTCACTACGTAGTGAATTCGATAAATTCTATGAAGATACGTTCAGTGATCACTACTTAAAATGGTATTTATTTCGTGATGTTAATATCGTTTTACAACTGATAATTTCATCACGTAAATAATAATAAAATTATAGCAAATAGTCATAACTTCACTTAATGCGTTTAAAGGTTCGTAACTAAGTTTCGAAACTTTTTACAGTACCGCTGTAATTATGTTCTGAACAGATAGGAGGACATTGCCTTGATTGTGGTTTTATGTGCTAAGTATGTTGTACTTATGCACCGGTTAAAAAGGTGCAGTTTAGTTATTCGTGAAATCAACTCAATGCAAAAGTATTATAAGACTAAACACAGAAAATCAATTCCATTAAGTAACACATTTAAAATGACGTCTTATTGTATTTTATTCTGATGAGTAATTTCTCTGTTGCATTAAAAGATCGTTAATATTTATTAGCATCCAATGTTAAAACAAGTCTTTAAATTAATATTGGAATACACAACCATATTCATACAATACTTTCCTGTTCAGTGTATTCGGTCCTACATATCATTCTAACTACTGTTTCTTAACATGATATTCAAACTGCATTCGAATTACTCCTGTTCATGAAACATGTCCTCCCATAGTAAATTATGTGTGTGTGTATATATATATATATATATATATATATATATATATATATATATATATATATATATATATATATATATAGTGGAGTCATGTTGATTGTCTTCCATAATGCGTTTCAGTCATGGCTACAAATGTTCTAGCGTATTATCCAGATCTGGTGACCAAGGCGGTCAACGCAAATATTACATGCCTTGTTGGTTCCGAAACCATCTCTAAACTGGTTTTCTTCTATGGAATACGATTTTCTATATCTGTGACTGTATTACTCTAACGTGCAATAATATTAAAGGGCTCGATGCTCTAATATACCGATGGCCACTTAGCTTGCAATACCATGAAGATCATGAGGCATCACAACCGGATATATTGGACAAGAGTAGCCATCATACATGGGTGATATGTTTATACTTACAGCCCGATACTACGTATGGATTGTAGGAAATCAGTACTTTGGGCCCCACTTCCCACCTCTCCCAGATGAAATTAACCGCCGCTACACTCACATGGCTTCGATGTGTGCCCAAACTTCATCCGATGCAGTGGCGGAAATCCTTTCACAACCCAGTCATCGTTTGACCATGGACCACACGTTTTCGATTGACGAGAGATCCGGGGAACACGCAGACCAGGAATGCAGCGTTACGTGGTGGTCATCCAGCAACCATCGGACTATATATGTCACATGAGATCGTGCATTGTCCTATTCGCACATGTCCCCAAGTTGACCCTGAGGTAAGGTGACGACAACAGGTTCCAACACCTCCGCAATGTAACGGTTGCTGGTCAGCATACCAGCGATGTGGACTAGGCACGAGAGGGACTGGAATACAATGTCGCCCTATGTCATTATTCCAGGTGCCAAGTCGGTATGACTATGTATTATGTAGGACTCGATCAGGCGTGCACCACGGTGCTACGAGAGGTTAATGCGACCATAGTCATGCTACAGGTAGAAGCGAAACTCGCTGGTGAAGACTACGGCAAGCTATTCGTCCGCCCATGTCCGACATTTCACGCACCATTGCAGCCGCAGGCACCTACAGTATGTGAGCATTCAGTGGCAACTGCAGTAATGTGAGCCTGGACATAAGGTGTCGATGGTCCAGACGTGCGTGAGAACACAGATTGATGTACCAGACACCTGACATCCCGAGCGAGAGTGCTTGATGTGACTGTATGGTCTGTAATCCCAATGCGTTCCAGATGTCTGCCATGGCGTTCGTTGGTGCGAGGGAGCCGTTATGGCTTCCTGCACATCACTCAGCCCGCCCCTTCTCGACCACTGATCTTATATCTACTTCACTGTAGTTACACCTCTTCCAATCCGAGGACCAATATCGCATTAGGGTAATCCACAATCTCGATACCCTAAGATTCTTCCAAAGTCAAAAGCGGAAACATGTTTGTGAGGTTGCCGTGTTCCCCGAACCTACATAATAATTCATTTGTGCGCACAAACAGCTGTGAAACATACAGCCATTACATCCCAGTTGCTCTCCGATCTCCACTTGGTGCCACTCGATGAACATCTAATTACGCCATTGTTCTACCCTATACTACGCAGTCTCCCAGTGTCGGATCAATGTGTTGCGTCCTTCGTGATTAATTTCGAAAGGTCAGCAGTGTACTAAGCGCTATGTGTACTTACTGATTACCGTTGTAGTATTCCAGTAAGTAGAATTATTTGGGGATTCTATTTTCAATGTTTAGGTAGTGCTATGTTCTCGGTTATTCTGCTAGGTGAGCGATGGCACAGGTTCCCTTCATCCCCAATCACATTTTTCATTGGCTAATTACTTACCTTCATTCAACACCAGCCACAAACACCCTTGGTTCTCATTGGCTAATTAATCGTGTTTTTTTCGGGAACCTTCGTTCCAATCAATCAGCGGTCATTCAGCATGGACTATTGTTTTCACCTAAAAAAAAAACAACTCTTGTTACATTTGAAAATATTCCCAACATATTAAAGGTGTCCATATTCAGGTGGTATTCTGTGTATGTGATTGGAAGATGCCAAGAGCCAAAGATTTATAATCCGTACCCCATCGAAACGAACGTCCTTGAGCTTAACAAGCAGCGCTGCTGAGCACTGTTTCGACAGCTCGTTGAGATGTATGCCACAAGACGTCATGCGTGCCAAAATAAAAATCATATATGTGCTCCGTGTAACTCAGAAGCCCTACGACTATGGAGTTATGATAATCCATGGTACATTTAACAAAATATTATGTGTTTAATGTCATCCTTGACTCAGAGATAAAACTCATTTAAAAATAGCAATTCCTTTTATTGTATTTGCTATGCAGAAGAAGAAGAGTATTGTGTGATGTGTGCATAAATTAATGTGTTTTGTTTTAAAACTAAATGTTGTGTATCTCGAATTATGTCGTGCTCACTGAAGTTTACAAAACTCTGTTGGTAAAGGAAAAATATATATTTGATACATTTAGTATATCAGTTTTATTATAATTTAAAGAAATTAAATAATATTCAATAAGAATCTAGCCATCATGTGTTCTGTTGAAGTTTGATGCCTATGTTATGAATTTGGCAACTATATCTTATGTGGTTCGGATATTACTTCCACACATGATTATAAGTAAATATACCCTACGAACCTCCTCGTAGTCATGGATGATGTCTACATTATGAATTTAGCAGCTAAGTATTATGTGATTCGGATATTACAGCCATCTATGCTTATAAGTAGACATGGGGTGTGCCTGGCCCTGCAACTCTTCTCATCATCGGGCGTGCGGCCTGTGTTATGAATTTGACAATTATATTTTATGGGGTTCGGAAATTACAGTTAACTATGCTTATATGTTAGGTCTGGTGAGCGTGTAAGCCTATGCTGGTATTCGGCACAGCATTACGGCACTAGGATAACAGATCCCGAAAGGAATGGCTGAGCATGAGACTCGGCACCCGACAGGACACTAAGTGTAAGGGTCCCAACACCCTGGCATCGTATTGACAGAGCTGGAGGTTGGGATCCAAGATGGCAACCACGGGCGTGAACGAAAATAATTTTTTTTTGGGGGAAATGGGAAATTTTTCCCTTATGACGTCATTAATGATGGTGGTCGCTTAGTTCCCTTGTCCGCCGCTCCAAGCCCCTATTAGATTGTCCGTTTGTATACTACTACATGCGAAGCTTTACTTGAAGATATGCATCAAAATGCAGTACATAGTGGTTACTACATCAGAAATATAATTATATACAGCTTTTTAACGTTCCCATTACTTTCACTGACGCCAAATCGTTTGAAGAATTTCTGAGAAATGCTATATAAGAATTATATTTGAGGTAGTACTGTCTTCCAAAATGGCTATCTACCGGTACCGGCAAACGTCTGTGCACCCGAGTCCAGTCTTATTCCCTAGACTGTGGCTTGGCACGGTCTCTAGCTGAGTACAAGATTGCATCCCGGCAGTATTCACGTGGACATAAAAAATTTCGGTATTTTGTCTTGTGTAACAGCAAATGCAAAACCAGACACGGAGACTTTTGCTGGCGACAACAGGTAGCAGTGCTCTTGTGACAATGTGTGCTGGAGGATTTATTTATCTTCTGCGTGTATTGTTCGATATAATACAATTACTTTTCTATTATTGAGTGCAATTTTTCTGTTCAAATATTAAATAGTATCGAATTAAAATCACGTTATATAAAAGTAACAACAATGGAGGTGGAATACTTTCTGTGGTTTGATGCATCAACAGATTACTTGTTCCTCTTCCACATTTTCATAATATCTTTCACCATTTAAATGGGGGTGAGTGGAGGATATAAATTTTTGATCTGAAGGTTTACGGCGCGGCGTACGAAATATCTCAACGGGAATGCATTACTCAGGACAACATTTGTTTACAAAATTTGCAAACACTGAGAGGCTTGAGACAGTATAACACTAAGACAACTTGAACACATTTTACAGCATAGCAGTTTTACTTCGAAAAAAAATCTAAAACATGCAAATAATAACACACAAATTCGTACATAGCTGTCATCTATCTATTCAGTGCCGAATGTAATTTCGTAACATATCCTTAGTTGTTGGCACGATATTTTTGTTGAGATAGAATTCTTGAATCGTGTCTCTTGTCGAAATCATCGATCACAATACGGAGCAGCGAATAAATTAATTTTAATAATGAATCGTATATTTAAAACGTTTTTAATTATAATAATGTTATATTAAATGATAAAGGAATATTTAGTACAATCACTGCTATACAATAACACAAAATAGAACTGAGAAAAGCATAAAGATATATTTTTATTTTCAATTTTTTATTACAAAGAAAAGAGTGATGTATGAAGGTTAAGCTAAACTATAAATGTTTTAAAACAATGCCCAAAACTTTGTCTGCAGTTTCTGCATTTAATTTATCACAAACGTATGTAAGCGAATACCAACCAATGTGGCAGTGAGTTATAGGTACAATGTGGAACAAGTAAATAATTTATTACTTAATTAGTAACTCAGAAATTATATCCAATGAAATAAGCTGCTTTTTGCTCACTTAAAATAAGTTCTTATAAATATTAATAGTGTTTTGGTTGACTTCTTAGCTGCCCTCTGTGGCGCATTCGATTGAGTGTTGAGATTGAGTAGTTCCGGTTTTGAATCCCAGGTAGAGCAAGGGTGTGATACGTGCTTGTCCGTAGGAGTCAGCCTTTCATGGTAAATGTCACTTCCAATAGGAGAACTACGAGAAAAATTTGTCACATAATTAAAATCATTAGTGCTGTAAATCTGGAATTGCTTGTGCATTTTGTGCTACTTTTACAAGTAAAACCTTGAAAACTAGTAACCAAAAGAATACTTGCCTTTTCTTGTAATAAATTAATGAACCTACTAACTGGACTTGCAATATATAGATATTTAACACTACAGTCAAGCTTGTATTTCAGTCACATTTGTAAATAGAGAATCTAAATTAATATATAACATACTTTCAAACATATATTTATGTATACAACAAATATAATAGGAAGATTATTATCTTTTATGTTATATTTAAATAAATACGTTCCAACTAGAAATTGAACCTACAACTGCTTTAGAAAATACGTGTGGCCTTAACTTCAACAACAACAAACTAATTTACTTATTACTATAACGATAGCGCTAGTTTCTAATGTGTTTGTGTAATAATTTGTCAGGCATATAATTTTAAATAGTTAATGTTTTAGTTTTTAATGAATTTCAAATAGGATTACATATTTGCCATATCTTTGTTTAACTATCGAGAAAATATTTTCTCTTAATGAACTCTGCATTTGGAATAACATTTACTTTCATAAATTATAGACAAACGTAAATTACGGTCTGTTAAGTTAGTACAAATAACTATGTCATAAATGCTACAGAAATATTTTTATATGAGTTACACCGTCTGCTGAAGCCAGCATTATTTGGAAAAATATATTTACAGGTGGCATTAATTTTGCACGTGAATAGGGATTCTAAAAAATGCATAAACCGACAAGGTACTTAACACCTTTCTATATACACTCTAAATGTTTACTGTGATTTTCGTGAGCTTTTTAATTTGAACACCCAGGCGTATGTAGACTACAATTTCACATGAACTACCGTTTTGCACGGCAAGAATGCTTACACGCAGATTAATTGGGTGGAATTTGTGAAGTATATTAACATTATGGTGTAGATTGTAATTTTATTATTTTATTTCTTGTTTTATAAACACTGTGTGTATACATTCTTTATAGTGCGGGTCAGTCCACTATGAGTAAAAACACTCATTTTCACGACTTTGTGCAAATAAATATGTAAAACATTTTCTATAGTTTCATAAGAAAAGCACTGGCCTGAAATTACTGTTTTTTTTAATACTTTGATAAACTGTATGTATACATTAATTCACGTGGAATTGCACCGAGTGTTAAAAACTAAGTAGTATTCCAGTCGTATATATTTTTATATGTAGTTTTATATAAATAAAAGGGTCAAGTACAAATTTTTAACACTGAGGGTAATTTCCTGTACCTCTGCGAACGTCCTTCGTCTTATATTGCCTTACATATACCTACCTGAGCCCACCGTAACTGATGTTTGTGGAACAGCCGATAGTACAGCCAGACCTACGTGCGCATCACGTAGGTCTGGCTGTACTATCCCCTTTCCATTACCAATAACCGCTGCAACCATTGTTGACACTTTTAAACACGCTCCGCCCGCTCAGACATGCACAGACATCTGCCGGCCACAGTAGTTAATACGTAACCTACGTAAGGATTTGATTTGGCAGGGAAGAAATTGGCCCGGTTAGATAGGGCGTGGCTTTTCATGCAGACAGCAACTAGTTGCAAGAGAAGCATTCTTGATGTGCGCATAAAATAATTACATCTGCAACATGCGCCGATTGTTTCATTAATATTTAGTGGCTTTATTTTCTGATGAATATAGCCGTATATTCCGCTAAAGTGTGATATTCGGTTTTCGCAAATGCGTACGACAGCGGAAAATTTATTTCTGTATATCGATAATAAAAGACAAATATTGTAACTACTTACGTCTCGCATAGAATAGGGCTTATTTTAATTACTAACAGAGCAATTATGCATTTCTCTTTTACAGTTATCTGTAATTATAGATATTTAACATACGTTTACTGTTTCACTGTTTTAAGCATCGAATGTCGCGTACATACCTCGAGACACGCCATATTGCACAACATTGTAGCTCAACTCGCCTTTATGATTGGTTTTCTTTCCGCTAAGTGTTACCTGCTTGCACGACTCGCGAATGTTTAGTTTGGAGCTCATGTGAGGTAATTCCGCTAAAATATTTCAGGACAAGCTATGTTGCACAACACTGTAGCTCAGCTCGCCTTTATAATTGGTTGTTTATTCTACTACGTATTACCTGTTTGCGCGTGAGACACAGACTTCCAGTGTGGAGTTTATGTGAGATATAATGTTTTTGCATTAACTTAATAAATCGCAGGACGAGTTGCTTCATCCAATTAAATGTGTTATATTCTCCTGGAGAAACTGATGTCAGAATGATGCTCCAATACAAGCTAAAGAGATTCTTGGCGCAGTTAAAACGCTGAACGATTGGCCGGAGTATTGTAATAGCTTGTTGCCTAAGAGCCAAGGCGATACATCTTGTCAAAAGCCGAAGATTGCCGAAGGTTACTTTAACTTTTTCCATCGCTCACTTATTCTGACGGGAAGTGTACAAAGCCGAAGATAAGATTTTAAATGGCGCTAAATGTTATGGATAGGGAAAGTTAAGGATGGAACGACAGTATGAGTCATCGCTTGCCTATTTTTAACAATTTTTGCGAATTTAATGTTGAAATTCTCTTGGCTCAACACTTAGGTGACTTTTATAAATGTTTTTAACCGATTATTGTGAGGAACGTAGAAAAAAAAAGAAAAAAAATCATTTTTCCGTGCGGAAATGAACCTTTTAAGAGTCCATGTGGGACAAGGAATGTAATGAAAAAGTAAGTAATTAAAAGTCAATTTGGGAAAGAATATTTATCTATGTATATTTTCTAAATATTATTGTAAAATACTCATTTGTTTTAAGATGGTAAAATGGATTATTTTTCTGATCTCCTTGAGGTCTTTGTAATATTTCTGCAAAGAAAGAAAAATTAAGAAATATTAAAATGTACCTACTATTGTTAATTCCAGTATTTTAATTTGTAGTGTAGTTTTAATCTCTTGTATATTAATGTAGTTTGGCAGGATACATTCCGCCTTAGTTGATTTACAACTCTATACTCTTTCCTATTTTCATGATGGTTTTTAAACATAGTTGGGTTTTATGCATGATTGAAAATGAGTTACTTGGAGTGTCCTATGGTCTTGGGGCCTCAAAATTTCATGACACCTGATTTAAAAGCCTACTATATTATATTTTAGTGCATCTATAGTAACTAATTATAAACCCACTACACACTGAGATAAAATAAACAGTATTCATCAGTTATCTCACATCAGGCATGAAAAAAACACAACAATTTTAATAAAACTAATAAATTGTAAGACAACCAGCTCAGTTGCTTTCATAAAACTAATGTGGCTTCCATATGAGGAATTTAAAATACTCGCTACCAGAATGCAGCACTCTCTAGCGGAGTAAGAGCCTATGGCAACTTTACTCGCATTGGCCACTTTACCCTGCTCTCCTCTATCTGAATACGTAGTCACGACTCCACTCACGACGTACAAGATCATGAAAATCGGGGTAAGAAGCTATATTGATAAAAGTTTAACAACGCGGAGACTAATTGTAGCCATTGACTTTATATTAGTTTGATCAACTTTTCCCCTGCGCATTTACCCGACATAGATTCACCCATCGCCAAAGGCACAAGCAAAATCTCATAAGATCAATAGGGATGAATTTTCTGTTTTCGATTTTATTTTTAACATACCCGACGCTTTCACATAAATAAAATATTTTGACTAACTTGAATATGTTTAAGCTGCATTAAATGTAGGTTCTAATAAGTGTAGAAACAATTAAAATCACTTACAATGACGTGACAAAAGTCGTGGGGTAGCAATATGTGAAGGCGGCGCCACAGTAAGATTACGTCTTGTAAGTGCCCAGACCTCTATCAGCTGTGCTCTGACATGGTGAGAGTGAGTTATGTGCTGGTCATGGCACTGTACTTCATCCCTTCGTGTACTTCATGTATTCCCACAACGATAGGATACTCCAGTAAGATAATGCACCATCTCATCGGCCCACGCTGTCCAGAATTTGTTCGAGGAGTATTTGGGAGAGTTTGAGGGACCATTCGCACTCAAGTTCCTGCACCTACAAATAGCAGGGAACTGTGGTTAGAGCTATCCATGCTACATGGGTCAACAACTCTCCACAGGTTGCTGCTCTTCACCGCGCTAAAATACTGCTTACACTACACGATACTACATTGATACTAAACTGATTTGCCCCCAACCCCCTTTTTACACACGAAAAAAATAACGTTCGCGCATGCCAATCACTTCAGCGTTACAAAACTCCGATTTCAACTAATCACATAGAGCACTTTGACCTCGTTTCATTTGGGAGCCACGGCTAAGTGGTTAGCCTGCTCGCGTGCCACCTACGCGAACAGAGTTCAATCCTCGGACGGGTTACTCCAGGATTTTCGCACGTGGGAATCGTGCCGGACGATGCCGCTTGTAGGCAGTTTTCTCAGGGATCTCCCATTTACCCCGCCCTTTCATTCCGATGCTGCTTCATTATGTTCTCAATTACCCTCATCAGCTCTGAAGACCTCGCTAATAAGAGCCGCCCAAATCTCTTCACTCACTCATGCGTTTCATTTGACTGTATGTATAGAAATATGTATCAGTAGGGACACCCGATTTTCGCGAAAATATTTCACGACCAGTTGTATTTTATAAAATTTTCGCTCAGACGCACTGCCGTGAATCGATGGTTTGCTTGTTAGCGTCTTAGGTATATATGGGCGAATCAAAGACGCATAGTATTGGAGTTACCTTATTCTTATTGAGCAGTCAAGTAGGAAAATGTCATCACACAAAGACACACCGCCAATAAGGAAAATAAAACTTCTGGTACGCCAGTACGGAAACATTTTCGCGAAATTCGGGTGTCCCTATGTCTCAGTAGAGACATCTGATTTTCGCAAAAGATTCTTGCGCAGGATATACGCCAATATTCCACGTGCGCGCCTCCAGCAAAATGTCATCATTGGCCAGCAACACGTTGGAACGCCGTTTACCAGCCAACGCACAATAACCTACTTCAAGACGACAGTCCACTCAATAGGCACTCTCGCAGCAAGCAATAGCCAATCAGACACAAGTCCCGTTCCTAGAGCCTCTCGCTGATGGTCAGAGAATGAGTACAGCCACATCAAGGTAACCGCCGCACCATATATGCATTTATCTCCCATGTGGTTTTGAATTACAACTAGTCGCAACATTGTACTTATAAAATCGCGTGTCCCTACATAGGGCCTATATGTTATGTATGGATAAAGGTATCATTATGGAAGTCAATATGTACCAGGTAGCTTGCGCACACTCTCACATAAAATGCTGAGTTGGACATGTATATTCGTCAGCTGTTGTGTAAGCAGTTTCTGAATCAAACTCCTAAATATCTGTCAGTAAATGCGCGTTTTCCAGCGTAAACGTTGTCCTCGGTCTCGGTGATTAGTAACACTTGATGTTATTCAGTGAAATATCGCTTCTAACCCCACCCTTGGCATCACTCGAAAAATTTCTAAGCATCGAGTTATTTGCCGAGTGGTTCGAGCTACTTATAGCTAGGATGTCTCGTTGCATTAAACATTCTGTATACATTTCTCAAGTAAAATCTGTTTTACTTTCCGTCATTTTAATGTAAAGTCTGTCTGGCATATACGCCCACTACAATATTGGAAAAAAATGGTTAAAACTGGTTGTAAGTTTGACAGTTTTCAAATTAGTACTGCTTAAAATTTATGGCTTCAGAAATTGTCCCCGTTTCATTTTGCGAATGTTTCATGCATATTTTATGTTAGAGAAGAATATTAATCTTTCTAAAAATTTCACGGCATCACTTGGCCAAAGCATATTTTTAGGCCGACTGGAATGTAAAAGTTAACATATGATGACATGACACATAATATAAAGATAAAGATATTACACAATGAAGTCTTTTTACAGTGCTCTGCTAAACACGAACTGTTTTCCTAAACCGTGTCTAGGTGTTTATAGGATTTGTGGCCACTTTTGACAGAGGGTCTTCTATAGATCATTGGTTCTCCTCATTGGTGATTGGTCGACTGTCAACTGTCAACTTCTGCTGAAAACATCGGAGATGGGACAGATACTTTTTTAAAAATTAACTGTAATATTTAAATTAATTAATGTTCCCATACAATTTAACTGAACTAACAGAGTTCTTGGGTTTCAATGACGGCTGCAAACCAAATATCTTTTGCTTCAATTTTTAATTATACTTGAATACTTTAAGGAAGCCAGCAAGTTTGCACTTCCTTAATATCAGAAGCCAAAATTAGTGTGTGCATAACTAACTCGCGGATGAGTGCGTTTTGGTTTTGCTGTCTGGAGCTAAATCGGACATTAATTATGTGTTTTAGGATTTACCGATCGAAAAGATGAAGCACCATACAAAACCAGTACTACGAGTCGTGTTGTCGCTTATAGAGTAAAAGATGAAGTCATTTTTACAACATAATTTTCGCTTAGTTCTTACAGAATCACATTTCAATAAGCATTTTAATACTACCAGATTTCTTCACGCGTTCTAATTTTCTCACTATATACAAGAAAAATAATAGCTTGGCATCCGTAATAACGTACATTGTTTCACAACTCAAGACATTTGCCGTTACTTGCAATCCATTAAATTTCAAAACAAAAGATCAACAAAAAAACACTGCTTTGAGGAATCGTTTTCGTTTCCTGTATTCTGTCTTAATCACAGCTTTAGCACAGATTCCTCGGCTTTCGCTAACAATCCGAACACTGTTCGGTGCACTCACTCCATAAGTAGAAATCTGAAAAGTTTTCGTATAAATTTTATGGTGTGCTAGACTCTAGGTTCATGTACTTTTCCAGTCATTTCAGTAGCTAAGCTATACTTCCACTTGGATAAATATACTACTTACATAATTATCATCGTGTAGTATTTATTCTTTATAACTCCACTGCGGGTTTAAAATATGTATAAAACCACATATTTTCATTGTCTTACTAAGAATCTAATAGCCACGATAGAAAATAGTTCACCTCAATTCGCTTGGCATGTACTTTGCGTATAAATCGGCATATGGCTGTATGGGGGACGTTGCCGTGAAGTTTTACATGAAAACGTTTGTTTTATACGGTAATATTTATCTACTTCAAGAAATGTACATGAACAACAAACAAACAAAATAGAAACTTGGCTTTTATTGCTTAAGTTGACATATCTAGGCGAGATCTTTCGTTTTGTCCAAAATCATCGCGCTAGGACAACTGATACACAAGACCGAAAATCTTCGCTCACGCTCAAAACTGCCGCCAGTCGTCGCGGGCCCCCACCCACACCTTGCGCATGCACTGGGCCAACTGAAGGTCATGCTCGCGCCGTATTCACATACCCGATCGATCTAGACCACATTTATTTAAATTGTCTTATTAGTAACGAGGTTATAAAGTCCAAGTTAATTACCCCACAAACGTCACATTGCTTTTTCCTTCCTCGTACTCCATGTGTCAATCTAATTTTAAATTGTCTTATTAGTAACGAGGTTATAAAGTCCAAGTTAATTACCCCACAAGCGTCTAATTGCTTTTTCCTTCCTCGTACTCCAAGTGTCAATCTAATTTTAAATTGTCTTATTAGTAACGAGGTTATAAAGTCCAAGTTAATTAGCCCACAAACGTCACATTGCTTTTTCCTTCCTCGTACTCCAAGTGTCAATCTAATTTTAAATTGTCTTATTAGTAACGAGGTTATAAAGTCCAAGTTAATTAGCCCACAAACGTCTAATTGCTTTTTCCTTCCTCGTACTCCATGTGTCAATCTAATTTTAAATTGTCTTATTAGTAACGAGGTTATAAAGTCCAAGTTAATTACCCCACAAACGTCACATTGCTTTTTCCTTCCTCGTACTCCATGTGTCAATCTAATTTTAAATTGTCGTATTAGTAACGAGGTTATAAAGTCCAAGTTAATTACCCCACAAACGTCTAATTGCTTTTTCCTTCCTCGTACTCCATGTGTCAATCTAATTTTAAATTGTCTTATTAGTAACGAGGTTATAAAGTCCAAGTTAATTACCCCACAAAAGTCCTATTGCTTTTTCCTTCCTCGTACTCCATGTGTCAATCTAATTTTAAATTGTCTTATTAGTAACCAGGTTATAAAGTCCAAGTTAATTACCCCACAAAAGTCACATTGCTTTTTCCTTCCTCGTACTCCATGTGTCAATCTAATTTTAAATTGTCTTATTAGTAACGAGGTTATAAAGTCCAAGTTAATTACCTCACAAACGTCACATTGCTTTTTCCTTCCTCGTACTCCATGTGTCAGTCTAATTTTAAATGCGCATTCACTTCAAAAAGGACAGTGTCGTTATCTCAGAGTAGAAACTTTAAGGTTCCAGTATGTCAAAATGTAAGTAATGATTTTATAAAAAATTTTGTTGTTTGTTTTGTTAATAAATTATGGTTTTTATATTTCATACATTTTTAGCGTATTGTTTTAAATCACTCATTCCCTTCAGTTCAGTTAATATGTATCCGTGAATATAAATATTTAATTTTCCAACTAGCTAACGCGAGCACCAATTTTAAATAAAATTCTTATTATTCACCTTTTCTTTAAACTTGCTTCCCATTACTATATTATGTCTTAAATGCAAATAAAAGTGGAATTATTGTTCTGCTCTGACATAACAAATTCGAATGCTCCGTGTTACATTTGTTTCAAAAAAGTTATCACAGTTTTATAGCAGAAATTATCATAACTATACGGAATAAATAATAGGGCTAGTTTCGTTTGTGGAAAAAATATTTTGCATTCATGTGGAGCGATTTCTTTGAATCAAAAAAATATTTATACGATAATGAGAATCATTTTAAGAATATGTAGTCATTAATGCTGCAGTAAGTATAATATTTTGGTGTTTTATAAAGGTATAAATGAATATATCATCACAATATTGTGAAGTTTATTATTTGAGACGATTCGGTAAGTATCGAGGATGATTTTAGTGACTAGATTGTTTTAATAAATGTATTTTATAACCAAATATGTAAATGACAAACTATTCGTTGATATCTATTTTGTTGATAATTGTTTAAATACTTTTATTTTTGGGCGGAACACCGAATAATGAATTCTGTGATTTACTGGCAACGTAAAATATTATTTCAATGCAATGATATATACGAAGCTTGATTATTTACGATTTTAAACATTTATTGTTGCGACTTTTCAGCTACCTTCTAAATATAATAGAAACCTAAAGAAATAACTTTATGTGTTGGTGAGAGAACGTCAGGAAAGAAATTATTATACAGGGATTGTCACAATTCTTTATTAATCCCTCAAATTTCAGTCATATTAGAGGCATTACTGATAACTGCATTCGAACAAATTGCACCTTTGGCAAAATTAGTTCTCATATTCATAATACTACTGTTTAAGAAAGAGTTACAAAAATGAAACTAATGATTCTTTATTAAATTGTTTTAAGTCACTTAATACGTGCTTAGGGAACGTAAGAACTTTCTGTGATAGCAACAAGTCAAAAATACGCCATATTTTAATTATTTAACTGTTTTGAAATGGGAAAACTTTCTCTATATGAATAAGTCGATGTATCGAGGCAGCCCTTAAAAATAATTCTGGAATGTGTGTAATCACATAATTTCAGATGCATCAGCTCTTATAATTTGCGTGTTACAAAAATTACTGAATAGTAGCTATGGATCGAATTGGGCTTATTAACGTCACCCGGTGCTATGCCTGAGTGTTTATCAGGGGACGGCTTACAAACCAACTTACGACGTAACTTAAACTAACAGCCATGCGTTACCTGTGATTCAAACCCAGAACCTCCCGCAGCCCAGACCATCAGTACACCAGCCGACTGTGCCACGGGAGGTCGGAGCTAAGGAATAAAACTGGACGTTTTATTTACGTGAAAACATACTAAGTTGCTGATAATGAGTACACGTTTAAAGGAATTTGTGCGTGTGTGTGTCTGTGTGTGGGATATGACGTGGAGAAAATAGTGCCTCTGAAGTTCAGAAGGATATTTTGCAAGACGCAGTTTGTGCAAGTGACATGTGGCGAGAAATATGGAGGTTCGTCGAGACGAGAGGAAAGATAAAGAAAGAAACAAGAACAAATACAAGTACGATAGCAGTGACCAGTAAATAACGGCTAACAAATCAGGAGCAGAGTTGGAGAACAGTTTCCAAATGAAATAATGGAGGAAACACGACTGAGTGTTGTGGACATGTGAAAGGAAATGGAAGGAGAGAAGCAGCTTAGAAAAATAACGGAAATGAGCTTCCAAGAGAGACGACGGTTGAGAAAGTAAAGGAACAAATGAAAAGGGTTGATATCAGAGGGAAGGTAGGAAGAGGGAAATACTGGAACTGAGTAACGACTGACGAAATAAGGAGGCTTAGGATAAGACGAAGACAGTTAACGAAGCTGGTTTAGCTACAGAGTGTATACATGAGTGAATGAGGACGAACTTAACACAGCTGAGAACGTAACATATTTTTATTCACTTTGGTGTGCAACTTACCCATTTAAAAATGTAATGAATACTAAACATTTATTTTAATTACAACATATATTCTGAATTAAGTACTCTGTAAAGTTTCATTTGCAGTCTGACGAAAACTAACCATACTAGTGCAAGATGTGCATGTTGCTAAACCATTAATTTTTAATTCAATCTGTACCAGTAAAAGATATTCCAGGACCGTAACAGTTTCTTTCATACAATAACTATGTGTACTTTTGGTTTTCTCCTTTGAGAAGGTCACATGTATTTAGATAGGCTGGTGTCAAGTTAAGATGGACGGAAATCACCACTAGTACGGAAGATTGTGTGTTTTGGGGGTGGGGTGATAAAGGGGGGGTGGGTTAATTAGTTTGCGTCTTTCCCAGGGTATGATGTGAGAGCTTTGTTTTATATATGGCGTTATCTTCCAAATTGGCTGTTAATTTAATAGCGCTAGTTTCTGGATTTAATCGGACGGTGTAGAATCTCAAAACACCGAATTTAATTAAATCTGTAAATTCTTTTAGACACGAAAAAATTATGAAGGTGTGTAATGTTTGCCATTTTGAACATTTTTATTCGGCAGTGTATAAAATTATTAATGTCACGTGTCTACTAAATATTATTACTAGTGGGTGCAATTCGGTGCAGGGGTTTTTTAACAAATATTAAAGTGGTAGCCACACACAACGACAGCCTAGATTTCCTTTGAAAAGTAAGTTCATAGAATAAATAATGTTTGGTTATTCCGAAGCCATTCATTCGGCCAGAGCTAGTGACACGCCTGGTTTCTTAACAAGGGAGGGACCAGCCTGTATCCATTTCTCTTGTCTGTGAATAATAAGGGCGACAGAAACACGCCATTCAGATAACTTACAGCCACTATGCTCAAAGCACAGAGTTGTCTGCAGTTTCCCGTCGGGAACGCATTTCTACGGGATTTTCAGCGGTGACACCAACATTTTATGACCTATAATTATGACAAAAGAGAAACGCCCTTTTTTATAAAGAAAAATCTTAAAACAACCGTTTTAACCATTTTCATAAATATAACATGTTTAATTGACGGGTAAATTTTCCAGATTTGGTTCTAAGCAGAGCCAGACACACAGTTTGGCGGCCCTGTTATAGGCCCACCATTATATATCGAAATTGTTTACATTATTTTAATGAAATATATTTTATTCAAGTGTGAAAAACAGTCAGTATGGGCGAGTTTCATTAAAATTGGTAGAAATTTTTCCATAGTTATTGAAGAGAAACTGTTTATACTTTAAAACGCTGCATTTGTGATTTGCTGTGCAGGGCTTGGCGCTTAATTGCTTTATTGTACATCCTCTTGCGGCCTTCTATATGTACCTGTTGCGAAATGCCCGCTTCCTAATGAAACTACCTAATTTGCTATGAGGACGTTACATTTACTGTATTAACATAATAGACCTAGTTTTACTTGAATAATCTATCACATCAATTAAAATACCTACCAGGAAGTGCAATGAAAACATTCTTGAAGAAAACGATTGCGATTTATGTCAGCTGTGATGGAATATGTGACGTACTGAACGCGAGGAATTTACACTATTGTATGACCAAATTCGCTCGGTGACATAACAAACGACGATAAATAATCGAGGCCACTGCTGGCAGATACAAGACTGATTAAGCGTTACGTAGAATAATTTACAGAGCTCAGGAGGAATGTGTTCGTATATTAGATTAATGGCTGCGATCTGTTCTGGACGATTTGATATTGGTGTGACAAGCGTTCAGACAAATCTTCTCTATGTGCTGATGGGAGGATCAGGCCGTTTGAACACACGTCTCTAAATTAGGACAGTCACTTAGACTGTCCTAATTTAGAGACGCACCGGGCAGCTTTCTTTAATGAAGATTGGAACTGTGCGCTTGGAAAGAAGAAAGGCGAGCTCCATGGTTCAACATTTTCCATGGACAACCTTGGAAATCTGAGTGAAAAGTGAGAATATGAACGTTATGTCTCGTAAACGAAAAATTAATTCAAAACCCAAAATTACAACATAACTGTTGACACTTTATAATTAAATAGTATACTTTAATGTCTGATTATTTGACACGTGTTGTAGTTTGACATGAATTATATTTAAGCATTGTTAAAAAAGTGTTTTAAACAGCAAAAGTACTGATAGCAATGCACAGAAATGTTTAATATGCTTAGCGGGACCGCGTTGGCGTAGTGGTTAGTCTACTCGCCTCCCACCTAGGCAAATCAATTTCGATTCCCGGTGGGTTCGCCCCGGGATTTTCGCATGCCGCTGGTTGTCAGGTTTTCTCGCCCTTTCATTTTGGCGCTGCTACATACTCACCCCGCTTCATCCTAATCGGCTCTCAAGGCCTCGAAGTTAAGAACCGCCCAAATCTCGTCACTCGTTTTATCTATATGGGATAATTCTTTCAGTCCCAGGATACGGGATAGTTCACAACCCTAGTTCAAGGGCACACGAGTCTTATAAAATAAACAAAGTATATTAATATTAATGAAAACTAACTTGAGCAGTTGTACATGTCGCAGAGCAGTGTTCTGCGCGAACTGATGAGAGGCAGCAAGCAGCATGGTGGGGGGTAGGCGCGGAAGGAAACGTTTACCAGTGCGGTTTACCCTGTCACCTGACCCCGCGCGCCCTCATCTATAATTCACGCCGCTCGTCTTATATTATATAAGCGCACCCGGCCCAAAGACGTGCCGCGTCACCTTCTGTATTATTCATGGAGGCCAGAGTGCGAGCACACCCCCCCCCCCCCCCCCGATCCTTTGTCGTCTATTGAGATTACGTTTCGCACCTTTCAGCCCCGTTTCCGTCTTCGGAAGGCTCCCGAACTTTGTTCGCGAGCGGGCAGATTGTGAAACTTGGATCCCGCCGACTTCGCCACACAAACTCTCGCCCCGTCTCCTGCGCAACGCGAACATAAGTTCCTCGAGGCGAAAGCAGAAGTGTCTCCCTTTCCCCCCGCCTTCTCCACCCGGTCAGCTTGCGCACAGGTAAAACACAATCCTCTCTTTCTGGAGGCTCCCGGTCTCTTACACTTTTCCATGGTTTTTCCAAGTCGGGGTGGTTCCTTACTACAGCTCATGACTGACTTAGTCCACTATACTGCTTGTCTGATCAATATCTCTTCCCCCCCCCCCCCACCACCTTTTATGTGTAATTACCTCCCTGTCAACAACAAAACGCTGGCCTACCACGAGAAAAAAACAGTACGTTTTAGAACTAATGATTTGGGACCCCCTCAAGTACGAACTCCATCAAAAACAGTGGCACTTTGATTTAATATAGCAACCACGAAACATTTCTAGTCATAATTGTGGCTTCAGCACCACACAAATGTGATTTGAACATACACAAAAGAAACGATTTGGTTTCAACAAATATGAAATCTGTAGATACAAAAGATACAGTAGAGTATGAACATGTTTATTGAAGACATTTGCATTAGGTGTTTAAAATGCTTACCATGCACTTGAGTGCATGTGCCTAATCCTCTCAGCAAAGACTCGCTAACGCGCTCGAGCAACAATTCGATGCTGCAATTCTTGAGGTGTAGCAATGTGTGCTGTATTGCAAATGAGGCATGCCCGTTGCTTCTGTAAACACAACATTGCCGCATTAGGTAATCCAGGAGTTCTGGGTTTTCTGGCGGCCCAACCAGCACGCAAATTCCATTTTCTCGTAAACGATTAACTACCGGACCCATGTTTACTGGAACTTCTTTGCTTCTCTTCACTTGTACGTCACATCCTTACATTTTTTACCATCACTTCAGAAACTTCCTGCTAATTGCTGTTCCGCTCGGTAACCCTCTTGCTCTTCTAT
Organism: Dryococelus australis; assembly: GCA_029891345.1. NCBI lineage: Eukaryota > Metazoa > Arthropoda > Insecta > Phasmatodea > Phasmatidae > Dryococelus > Dryococelus australis. The sequence goes on along the minus strand of CM057002.1, from coordinate 88,859,099 downwards.
CCACTGTTTAAAAAAAAAGTTTTTTATTCTTTTTATTTCATGGAAAAGTGCTGGTAAAAGTTTCTCCAGAACATTCTGTAAAATTACAGACATTTTGCTCTTTTGGTAAAGGACTTTCGTAAATTTCACACAACTCTCCGGGAATTAACGGGAAATATCTGTGCATCTCCTAGTTAGCTGTTCTGTACTTCAAGTTTTCTAAAAGGAGATTACGAAAAAATCTTCAGTTTTCCTTACGTGAATGTTTCACAGTGTGTTATAAAGAATTTTCAAAACGTTAAAATATTTTATTATATCGTAATATTTGAAAACGAACCAAAACTTGTTAGGTAACGCGACTCTTACCTATGGCCGTCTTTTAAAAATGTGAGTTATAAATGAGTTATTTCCGGAATTGAGACATGTTAATTATTTATTTTTTATTATTTTTATTTTATTTTTTCAGTTTCTTGTAATATTTCCAGTGTAGCTAACTCCTCCAGACGCCTGATGAAACTTCTTGATGTTTGGAAGAATGCGTGTAAGTAGCTCGGATGTCCTAACTGCCACAAAAACGATAATCTTCTGGTTAAAGCGGCGAGCAAACATTCGTATGGATTCGGCAGAATTCGTTCTCGATAATTCACGAAGACATTTCGTATTTGTGGAGCTCGCCTCCCGTCTCCGTGATTACGACTCGCGTCTTGTTTTAACTTTCATTTTCTGTGGAAACTTCCGTTGATATGCAGAAATTTTTAACAGTTTACATCGCGGTTCTCTGGCCGTTCCTAGTGGGCCGCGGTGGAAGAGCAGCTATAGCGCTCACGTCCCACCGAGGTGAAAGGGATTCAATTCCCCGGTGGGGTCGGTCGCGGATTTTGGCACTGGGTAATCGTGCCGGACGATGCCGATGTCCGGCAGGTTTTCTCGGGGATCTCCTGTTCTCCCCGCCCTTGCATTCCGGCACTGCCCCCTACTCACCTCGGCTCTCGAGACCTATGTTAAGGGCCGCCAAACTTACCCACTCTTGCCAGACCTATGATGAAGTTGTTTCATCGCTAGTATGCCTAGTCCCGCCGAGGCGGGCCAGGATCGATCCCCGGCGTGTACATGTGGCGAATGTTGACGTTGACGTTGGCCAGTGGGTATCCCCCGTGTGCTCCCAGTTTCTCCACTATTCTACTCTGCTGTCGATATACCTTCCCTCCAGGCATGTAACGATCTTACGGGCTCCATCTCTAAACACATAGTTGAGGCTGAGCGCACTTTCTACGACATCAACTCGCCCATCACCAACACAGCTGTCAAAATGTCCTGCAGTTCCACCATTTTGTGAAAATGTAATATTTCGACAAATTAGTGTATTCTAACAGATACATGAAAACTTTGTCGCAAACGTTTCCAACTCATGCTTCCATGAGCAATGTACTAATTTAAGATATTTCTCCACGGTCATTATAAAAGCGCTATTAACGAAATAAAACAAGAAGTTATCGACATAACTAATAAGCCTACTTTTCTCTAAAAGGATGAAAATAATTCTGTGAACTTTTTAAAATGTATATGGTACGGTGGGCATTGACCCCTCGTTGATAGCGATATCATCAGAGATGAAACTAGAAACAAATACAATACTAGTGAGACAATTATAAATACACGCATGTGTGCACTGGGACTCGAACACAGAACGCCTCGTACCGTTAGCTGGCATGCAGTAAGCTACGGTAAAGAAGTAAGCTTTGAAGCGTCAACTTCGGTAGTAATTAGTCTCAAGTTTTGCTTGACTGGCTTTAGTAACTTCAAATATATACAAGGAAATCATTTTGAACACTAATGTATGAATCACTTAATTCATGTAAGTTTGTATGGCCAACAGTAGGAATACTTGTGTGCAAAATTGGGCGGGACTAGGTTGACTGGTTGAGATATGGCATAAAAGCGTTAGTTTCTTATTTAACGCTATCGTACAAAAATGCCTAAACACAGGCCCTGTATGGGGATATGCGATGCGTGTAGTAGATAATCTCAATATAGAGATTTTGTTTGAAATTTGTCAAATTATGTCATAGATATCGTAAAATGATGGAAATAATTTATTTTGGACTATTTTGAAAAACAGCGTGACCCACTTAAATTATGTAAGTTTACATGGTCCATTGTAGTACTAATTGCGTGCAAAATTTGGTGGGAATTCGATTATTTATTTCCGAGATATGGCATAAATGTTGCATATCATCACCTGGCACTGTCTTACAAAAAAGTCAGCAAAAGTTGGTTTCTATAAGAATAGGCGCGGAAGGAAATGTTTACCAGAGGTATTTACCCTGTCACCTGACCCCGCGCGCCATCATTTATAATTCACGCTGCTCGTTTTATCATATTATGTATATTTTAAGGGGGAAATATATCGGTACATAGAGAGTAACATTGGAAGCGAGTTAAGAAAGCTTATTCCATCTCAACATTTAACTTAAGTTTTCGTTTAAAACAATATTAAAATGAGTATATTTTACTTATTTTTACGCCCTAGAGTAAAAAGATGTTGTTTGTAAAATACTTATAATCCTTAAATACAACAATAACGTATTATTGATGCAAGTATGAATCTTTATTAACCTGCAGATTCAAGGAAACATAAACATTCTATGAAAAGTAATTACAAACAACGTACTGATATATGAAAACATCTTTAATTGTGTTTTCAAGCAATCGTCTTTTTTTTTTTTTTTTTTTTTTTTTTCAGAAATTCCGTGAATAAATTAAAATATCGAATTTCTCTTCTACGGACTTAGGATATTGCCCGTGAAAATTGTTTATTAAGAGACGTATTTGTAAATACACAATCAGTACAACTTCAATTACCAAACTTCTGATACACAAAATTTCGCTTAATACATAAGAAGTGATTTTGGGCGTCCAGTTGATAAAAATCATCATGGAGCACTTTACATTGCAAAAATTGTTTAGTTTAATTAAAATTAAAATTATAATATGCAATATGCAATATTAATTTCCAATTTCACTATTAATGCACACGTAAATAATATATTAGCGTGCTTTTTATAGAGTTTTACGCAACTATTATTTACAGGATAAAAACTACCCGGTCGTTTCTGTTAAACAGTATTTATTTTTTTTGGGGTTTTCGGTACCTGATGTTTTATTTCTGCATGTCTCTGTGTGTATGCTGATATATTTTGTCTAAAATTTAATAAAACAGGGCATTTATTCATATCATAAACTTTTAACAAATTACTTCTCTCAGCTGAAAGTCGAAGAAAATTGGTTATTTTCCTTGTGGACTGTGTTCTCTTCAGAACTGCACTAATAAAGTTGTTTATTATCTTTAATAACTTTTCCATAGACGAAGTAAAGCTGCAAATTTTCCCTCAAGTCTGAATAGAGTTGAACTCGTTATGAAAACGGAAATGTTTTAAAGCTGGCAATTGTTCCGAGAATAGCCCATCATTCCTCCCAACAAGATTTGCAAGTTTGTGTTAGAAACAAACCATTCCAGAATTAAGATGTTTTCAACATCCTCCCTCCGTTTTTGATTGCTAATTGCCGTAAAGACTCTTTCAGTTCTTCCTAATAGCCGAGGTCTATTTGTAGACGGCGTATTCTCGAATTCATCTTACATCTTAACCGAATTTCCCCCGCCTTTGCCCGGGCTGAATATAGCATGGAAATATTTAATGCGGAAAGAGGAAATTAATCTCGTGACGTGTTAGTTACGTCGGCCGGTGGAAGTGAAACGAGTAGTGCCTGCGCGAGTCTGAGGCTGCTTTTAAAAGCCTCAGGTCTGACGACAGCTGTCCAGAGCCTGCACGCAGAGTTAGAAATAATCGAGGCAGGAGAAGTTGGTGACCGATGTGAGTGGGCGAACGAATGAGTAGGAACTTTCTCCCGTCCACAGACGGCGTAATTGTAATTAACTTTGGCGACGAGCTGAAGTCGCCGCCCGTGCCGGCACCCGTTTAAATTTAACTTGCTCACTCTCGAATGAATGTAGTTATGCAAAATAATCCCTAATTCATATGCCGGGGAAGTGCTTCGTCGGTGAATACCTGCAGCTGCAAGTACTGTGTTTGTTCTGCCGAGTGTTTTACTTTACTGTATTGTCGTGAATTCGATGTCAAAATATAACAGTGTTTTTTGCACTGGCATGGCAGGTGTTTTCATTTGCGACATGTGGGAATGGGAAATGATGACGGCGTTAGGAGGCCATATCTGTATCTGTGCGTGCCTAAAACACGCAACGTAAATCAACAGAAGCAACTCCGACACACTCCCGCCTGTGGCACACACGATGGTCTTTTACGTAACATAATCGCATCGCACTGATTTCTTCTTGTAAGCATGAAAGCAGCAGGGAAAAGCATTACATGGTCATAGAAAAGTTACACACTTGCAGAGTGTAACGTGAGATTGGACTCAAGATGCAGCTCAAAGAATGGTAACCCAACGATCCCAACAGATAAAGGTCGTAAGAAACCACGCCTTATATCAGCCAGCAGATTATTGTTAGATGATTGTTATTATAGAAATACTTAAAGGATATTTGAGCAAAAGGAACTCTCGAAGTTTACTTTCTTCTGAACAGGTCGTTGCAGGAACTAATTCCTTCCAAATAAATATATTGTGTCTCAATAAATATATATGTGTACGATGTCTGAAACTTCAAAACCAAAAAGCACCACCGTGGAAAAATCGCTGTTCACAAACTTGAAAAACTGTTGTGCAGGATCGTAACACATAATGTGCAGGTAAGCTATTATAAGAGCAATATCGTAGTGGTTTCTTTGATGTTGGCGTACCCATTTGCTGATTGGTTGCGCAAAAGTGTGGAACGGGCCTCGTGTCTTATTAGAGACTGTGTGTAGCAAGATACTTCCTATTGGCCGGGCTGCAGACTCCCAAGTGAGTTTCCCGGCGCTGAATGAGAAACGACGCCCCGACATGTTTGCCAGGGACGCCACTGTTCTGATTGCTACGGCAGAAATTTGCTGCATTAGCGGCTATTTCACTTCTTTATTGTTAAGTATTCTGTCATTTAATTCCATCATTTTTTTAATCACTTTCCACAAAACGTGCATGTGTCAGCTAAAGGACTTTAACGTCCCAAGAATTTTTTCCTCGCGTTTAAGAAAATTATGATGTAAAAATTAATTTAGAGTAACAAATTTAAACTTAATATCAAAATAGTGGAGAAACAAACTATGGAACATTATCTAATATAATTATAAAAATGGTTAAAACAAATCCTGTTTCAAAATTCTAGAAAAATAAATGAAATTCTGTTGTTCGACTTGGCTTAAATGTTTGTTTGCATAACAATGTCACTAGAGGATATATTTGAAGTTCGAAACTTGGGTTACGTGCTATTAAGGATTAACCTGTAGCTATCTTTTATTTGGAATTTGCCGTAAAACCTCGACAGATAAATTTATTAACCACATTACGCACTAATTTCTTTATAGCACTCTGTGACACTAAATATTATTTCGAGCGCAAGCAAGTTTTTAACTTGAGTACAATTTTGAAATTTCTTTGACACAATTTGTAAAGTTACAGTTGTTTAAATAATTTCATTAATCTAAGATTTAGTAATTTCCTATTTCTTTTCAATTTGTTTTAGTTATTTGGTACCATGTCACAAAAATATATGATTTGGGTACTTGAAGAGCTTTGTCGGGTTTAGCGTCAAAGATCACGATAAGAGCAACGCCATTTTCGTAACAAGAAATATTGACGAGCTGAAAAAAGAGTTGCGCAAGCGTCAGCAATGAAGAGCCGAGCTCATTACAACTCTTACGCTACCCAGGATACAAACATCGTCACTTCCATAAAATTTCCAGGTACGTAATCGACGCACAACTCTCTTATTCTTTTCGCCCTGCAATGGCCGCAGCATTTTTATATGTAAAGAGATATCCAGGAAGATGTCATCCTCGCTATGGAACGTTGACTGCTGTGTGCAAACCAGTTGCATATCAGAAATACGTTCTATTTTTGATCGTTAACACGCCCTCCTTTATTGTAATGTCTCAATTCATACTAAATTCGCGTTTACTTCTTAAGAGATAGTTGTATATGTTTTCTGTAGTAAATTAATATTATTGCATTATGCAGAAAAACATCTTTTAAGTTTTCGAATAATGATATTATGTACACAAACTATTTCACACTTTGGTAATAATAGTAAATACATTTTGAAAAGGAAAATAATTTTTATAGTCAAGGAATATGAAAGACATATTTTGCAAAGGGTATGGGATTTATGTATTATTTGGTGTCAAACGATACATTACTATTAAGAAAATGAAGAACTCGGAATGCAATACTAAGATAATGCTATTTAATCGACGCACAACTCTCTTATTCTTTTCGCCCTGCAATGGCCGCAGCATTTTTATATGTAAAGAGATATCCAGGAAGATGTCATCCTCGCTATGGAACGTTGACTGCTGTGTGCAAACCAGTTGCATATCAGAAATACGTTCTATTTTTGATCGTTAACACGCCCTCCTTTATTGTAATGTCTCAATTCATACTAAATTCGCGTTTACTTCTTAAGAGATAGTTGTATATGTTTTCTGTAGTAAATTAATATTATTGCATTATGCAGAAAAACATCTTTTAAGTTTTCGAATAATGATATTATGTACACAAACTATTTCACACTTTGGTAATAATAGTAAATACATTTTGAAAAGGAAAATAATTTTTATAGTCAAGGAATATGAAAGACATATTTTGCAAAGGGTATGGGATTTATGTATTATTTGGTGTCAAACGATACATTACTATTAAGAAAATGAAGAACTCGGAATGCAATACTAAGATAATGCTATTTTTACCGACTATAGGGTGTTAATTATTGCTATCAACATTTCGTGAAAGGAAAGATAGTTTTACAACCATCGTAGTCATTTATTAATTCTCAAAGATAGCTATCTACATAGAAGAGCCATAAATTCAGTAAAATGTTAAAGGCTCGTACTGCAAAAATGGTTCTTCTTAAATCCGCAATATCCTCCCTACACAGGCCAACCTCTAGCAGGATTACCAGCTGAACAGATAGACTAATCTTGGTTCCATCCGGTTGGCGGAGTATGATACCTCTAATCTTAGTATCTCGTCCATGTCGTACTTCTTTTATTCGTGCTCTCTTCCACATGGGTCTGGGTCTAGTAACATCTTGATGGAGAACGATATCCCCAACTCTGAGTCTGTGTTGTCTCTCTTGTCCTTTCACATAATGATAGTTCTTCAACAGTAAACTCTACTCTCTTTTCCGCCGGAGCCAAAAGGCTTCAGCTACTCTTCATTGGTAACATAACTCTCTCGTGTGATCTCTTTCAGTTGATGGTTCTGAGTCATTTGGGAGTGTTGTCAGTTTTTCACCATTAAGGAAGTGAGCAGGTGTAAGAACTTGATTGCTGTCAGCATCCTGAGTTAGAGGCCTTTAGTTTAGGGTGGTTTCAATGCTAATCGAAATTGTGTCTAAGCCTTCTTCATCTGTCTGTCTGAGATCGTCCTAGTACCTTCCTAAGGCAGTGTATATTGGAACCTATCATGCTTTACCACCATCCCCCCAATCAAGCCATCCCTGAAGCAATAAATTTCGAAGTAACGCCATTATGTGCAGAGTGCTGTTGTATTTTACAACCTTGCACGTATTTGAAAATTTCCTCGAATTCTATGTTAGCTGCATAAAAAGTTGTACAATTGCCCGAATATATTGTATGGGGCAGGCTACGGCGACCAACCAATCTGTGTAGTGCCATTAGCAATCTGTCAGCATGTCTGTTACTGATATATTCGGGAAACCATTAATCGGATCTTTAAATAAAAACTTTGACAATACTGCTGAAGATTTAAAAAAATATGTAGATTCAAAATGCAATTCGAGTGTTTCTTCTTTACAAAGCGAATTGAGGGCTTGTATTTATTTTACAAAATCGTATGTCTCATTTTTTAGACGATGAATTGTTAATATAGCTGACTCCCTTGATGGAAAAGATGCAGTAAATAAAACAATTTTTTATTTTTAAAAATAGCTGATTATGTTATAACAGAAGATTTAAAAATGCAATTCAATAACACTATTGCTGATTAAATAAAACGAATAAATAATGCAAAACAAACATTAAAAAAAGATGTAGACTAAAAATATAAAACTATTGTTTCTGACTGTGCTTTAAATAATGATATAGATTCAAAATATAAAACTAATGTTTCTGTCTATGCATTAAAAAATGATGTCGAATCAAAATACAACATTGTTTCTGCTTTACAAGATCAAATAAGTAAATTTTATGTTTACACAACAGAATGTGTTTATATTCAAAATCGCAGAATTAATAATGTGGCTGATCCTATTGATGGAAAAGATGCCGTCAATAAAATATATTTCGATAAAGAAATAGCTGATAAATTACAAAACTTAAACAAATCAGTTGTGACTTACTGCGACATATCCATTAACACAAAAGCTGAAAAAAGCAAAGAACCTGTTCATAAAGAATTAGATCTCAAATTACAAAATTTAAGTCAGTCAATTCAATAATTTAAGGAAGAAGAATCTCATATAGTTAATTTTCATAGCACGTGGAATGAAAATAACAATGTTTTTCTTATAGAAGATGATGTTAATTTTTTTTTGTTCGATTGTACTGTAAATAAAATAATTTCTGATAATTTATCCGATGGTATTAAGGGGACTACAAAAATTGATTATAGTAAACCATTTGATGTTAACATAGGGTAAGTTTATATTTTAAAAATTAAAAAAAAATTATCTTAATAATTTTGTTGATGGAATGTTGACCGCAAAAGGAATATTCGCAAAATACAAAGATTACACACACACGCGCGCGCGCGCGCGCACACACACACACACACACACACACACCACACACATATATATATATATATATATATATATATATATATATATATATATATATAACTATTGAATGGACAGTACTTGGTGTTTGAAGTGTAAGAAAGTCACTAGAAACAATAACATAAAAACTGAAAATACAATAAATGGGCGATTACTCCAGAAAAGTATATGCTCGTTGTGCAATTATAAAAAATTAACAATCTTTAAGAAAAATTGCTCAGTGTGAGAGAAAGAATAATAAATGAATTATATAAGTCTGCGCAAAAAAAATTTCCAAGAAGAAAAGTTATTTTGTATGGAATTGATGATTTGTGGAAAATTGGTCTTGTAGAAATGGGCACTGGAAATTTAAAAGGTATATCTCGCATAAGTAATAATTACAAATATATTATGACTATTATTGATGTTTTTTTTTTCAAAGTTCGCATTTGCTTCAACAATCAAAGATAAAACAGCAGAAATGTAACAAATGCTTTACAAAATATTTTGTTGAAAAGAAAACCAAATAATTTACAAAGTGATAATGGCTCAGAATTTTACAATAAGATATTTAGATAACTTATGAAAGCTTAATATAAATATTTTTTTCTTTATTTTCTGAATTAAAAGCTAGCGTTGTTAAAAGATTTAATCGAACTTTAAAAAATATAATGTGGAAAAAATTTGCTGTGAATGGTAATTATAAATCGAAAAATATACTGTATGAATTAGTGAAAGACTACAACAACACAAAGCACAGTACTATTGGCATGAAGCCAATTGAAGTGTATAAAAAATGAAAAAAATGTATTGAACAAATTTTGTGTTTACTACACCAAAATATAAAGTTTGAGATATTGTACGCATGAGCAACTTGAATTTTTTTTTTGGAAAAAGTTTATGCTGCTAATTGGTCAACAGGATTGTTTACTATTTGTAAAGTTTTAAACTTTCATATACCAACTTACATATTAAAAGATACAAAAGGAGAAGAAATAATGGGTAGTTGTTATGAATACAAAATTATGAAAACTAACTATCCTGATTAATATTTGATCGAAAAAGTTTTAAAACTAAAGGCGATAAAATTTACGTAAATTGGTTAGGTTTTGATAATTCTCACAACTATTGGATTAATAAAACAGATGTAGTGGAAATTTAATTATTTTTGCTTAAATATTTTTAATTATATGAACAAAAATACAATTAACCACATCAGCTATATCAAAATTTATTTCATCAGGATTAATACTTATAAATTTGCAATTTAACTAAGTATGTATATACTTTTGCCACTCTATTTCATAATTAATATTTCTATCTCTGTATATATATATATCTTATATATATCTATATATATATATATATATATATATATATATATATATATATATATATTTTATATCTGGAAAATATAAATAAATCCTATAAGTGTCTATTTTATATTGCTGTTTATAATTTAAATTTTATGAACTTGTAATAATGTAGGAAATATATATTGGGTTTTTTTTTTTTCAAAAACATTCATGATTAATTTAAGTTGCTTAGAAATTTGTTTTACCAATGATGTATTGGCTTTTCTAGATTTTGTCAATAGATGTGTTAATCTGTTTTGATTGATATAAATTGTGTTAGCAATATTGACAACATATTTTTTCGGTTTTATGTTTTATAAGCATTTTTATGGTTTTCACAAACATGGTCTCTAATAACTTTTCTGGAGTTGGCATATTCAAAAATGCCGCTAATATATTTTCCTCTAAACCATGGCTCATTATTACTATCTAATATAACATGAATATATTTATTGTTGTAAATTAAATTATTTAAATCATTGTTATATTTTAGTTGTGGATTCTCTAGTTGTTTTTCTAGTGATTCGGCCGTCTTTGGTGCGGGGAAATATGTTTTTTAAGTATATTCTTTTTTATAAATGAAACGAAAAACTAAATAAAATAATTTTATGAAATATAGACCAAATCCATTGATAAATATTGTATGTAGTTGTATGTTGAAATCGTCCCCATTTTAGGGGCATTTCTGAGTTCAGTAAATTTATTTTAATTTTTTTCATATTTTTAGAACCTGGCTCACAGGCTCTGAAACACCACAATGAATATTTAAAAAATATATTTGTTTCTTACACAATTTGACTAAGAATATTTGTATCATTAATTAATTGTTGTCAAGTATAATTGTGTCCCACAATGTTTAAAATATTACCATTCATTGTTTCCTTCATTCTTTGGTATAATTTGGTAGAATTGGAATACATTCAAATCTCAATAATTCTTCACAATTTGGACGTATATCTCCAATTCTAAGCAATTGTCTTTGAACATATTTTCTTTGAGTTATAATTATATAATAACCATATTCACAATTATCATGAAATCATTTAAGAAGAATAAAAGTTGGATTTAAATTTTGGTTTCGTGTTTGCAGTACATCATGAGGGGCCATATATCTAACTACCTCAGTTCTGCGATTTATTCTATCTACGACTTTGTGTATTGTTTCTGATAAATTTTCAATATTTTTATCATTAATTTTAGTTATTTCTTCTAAATTTTCTATGTGATTATCTTTAATTTTATTTATATCTATTAAATGATAACCTTTAATTTCGTGCATTTTTTTAAAATGTGTTTTATTTGACCTTTAAATAATTGCACTTCATCTTTTTGAATATTATATTCACCATGTTTTCTAATTGATGGCAAAACTTCTTTAGTCACCCGTTTAGTAAATTTTTCAGTTAGAGGCATATTTGATCTAAATATTAACTTATACAGAGCTGATTCGTTTCATAAATAAAGCATATGGTTGCATATTTTAAGGTGTCCCTTCAGCAGGGATGCCTTTGCGTTCAGTAAATTTATTTTCATCATCATTATCAACAATATAATATAAAGCACTTAGTGGTTATCTGTATTCGAAAAGCCTAGTTACATCATCTTCTCTAAACCAAGGATTAATTTCCTCATCAATAATCATAAAAACTCTTCTACCATTGTAAATAAGATTGTTGTTTATGTCTAGAATTGCCTCAGTTTTTATTTATGAAACTATGCGCAGGTGAAATTGTTGAGTTGTTATAAGTGTATATATATATTCTTTTTATGAAGAAAACAAAAAATTAAAGGAAATAATTTTATATAATATAGACAAAATTCACTGATAAATATTGTGTGTGGTTGATATTATGTCTGATTCTCTTTTTTGAATAATGCAAAAATTATATTTGGAACAGTGAGAATAATTAAACAAGTAGTCATTTATATACAAAACATTGATTTACTTATGAATAACGACGAAAAGTTTATAACTTGATAAACTTCCTGCACCAAATTTTTTCTTCCTAGTAAATTTTTTCTTCCTAAATAACACAAAACAAAAAAAAATGGATACTCTGCTCTGCAAGTTAATCAATTCACTTGAATTCACCAAACTACAAGATGTAGAAAATAATACATGGGTTAAGGCAACAGACTTTGAAATTTACGAATCTAATTTTCGTAAAAAAAAATCGTATTCTAGATGGCAAATTAAAATTTCATTACCAGAGTGATATATCAAGATACTCGATAAAAATTCTTTGAATCTAATAAATGAGAAAGAGGTTTTTATAAAGTATAAAGGTTTGAAAGAAATTAAGAATGGAAAGTTTGTGCATGATCTAGAATTCTCTTAAGCATATTTTTTTAAGCATTAGTTTAATTTTTTAATTTTTTTAGCAAATTTGTTTCTATATAAATATACATGACTTCGTCTATTATTCCTTGCAGCTTGTCCAATATTTTAAAAAGTGGCGATGGCGCAAGTCTACCATCTTACAAATTATATAAAGCATCTGAAGAGCTAAAAAATTTAGTTCACACAATTAATTTAAATTTACAGAGCTTGCAATTATTACTCTTAGATAACACTGACGACAAATATGAACTTCGAAAATGGGAGAATATCCAGAGCAAATAGAAGAAATGTTTAAAAAAATTTAGCAGAGCTTCGAGTATAACATATTTTGTTTGTGTAAATTTTATTTTGTATATGAACCCCGCCTACAAGGCATGGTTAATTGGAAACAAATAATCTTCCCTATTTGTTAATGAATATGGTTTACATAAAAATGTTGGTTTTTATTCTTCTTTTTCTTTATAAAATTTGTTTCTTTATAAATAAAAATGGAGAATAGTAGAATAAGCAAGCAATGTAAAAAATGTGGTGAAGTTTTAAACATTGGAAGTTTTCCATTAAATAAACACACAATTGATAAGCACATTAACACCTGTAGAAAATGTTACAATGAATATTATAGAAGTCGTTATGAGTTAAAAAAAAGATCTAATGGTAAAAATTTTAACATAAAAAATATATAATTTAAGAAAAGCTATTTTAATTACAGCTCTTATGCCAATAATTAAAAATAAACAAAGAAAAAGATACTTTGCAAATTTACCTTTTCCAAATGGTAAAATAATATACAGAAAAACTAAAAAGGTTTTAAAAGAAATTTTCCCCTTTTCCAATAGTGTATATGTGAACAACAAAAATAGAAAATCTAGTAACACATACGAAGTTTATAAAGCTTTCATATGCAGACTATCAACATATAACATTGAAAACAATTTTAATATTGTGTTGCCCAGAAATTTTTTAGCATCGGTAAAGCGACAATTATTTAAAATATTACACGGTCAACTTATAAAACTTGGAGCTGTAAAGTCTAGCATCTTGCTGCTCATTTTCGAAGCCAGAAAACTGGCGAGATTCAAATATTTGACGACATTCACTCACACACATTTACAATATTGAATGAAGGAGAAATTAAAAAAATTACAAAAAATAACAAATGAAATAATTGCACAAATATGAAAACATTGAACGAAGCACCTCAGATTGGGCTTTACATAGCATAATTGGGTTGCAGCTAGCAATAAATAAATATAATACATTAAATGGCTCTTCATATATTGAAATATCAGAAGTGATTAAGAATATAAAAGGATATATTAATGCGAAGAACAATGATGAAAAATGTTTTCTTTGGGCAATAAAATCTGCACTGTTTTCTGCTTAAAAAGACCCACAAAGAATATCTAAATATAAAAATGTGCATCTTAGCATTGACAAAGCTTTAGATAAATATGAATATCCTATAAAAATTGATGTTATTCCTAAAATAGGAATCAAAATTGATGTTTCTATAAATGTTTACGCTATTGATGATAAATGCAATGTTTATTCACTAAAACTTACAAAAAATAAAAAAGACCAAAAACTAAATTTTCTTTGTCTTAAAAATGGTGAATACTCACATTATTGTTGGATAAAAGATTTATCGAATAAATAAACACACAGGAGACTGTTCAAAAAATGAAACGGTGAAGATAATCCTGAGTTCAAAAGGCGAACAAATAAAAGTAAAATATACACTACGAAAGTTTCTTTCGCAATAAATGCAGATTTCGAGTCAATATTTAAGAAAATTTCAACCACCAAACCAATCCAAGAGAAATTTAAAAAAAACTTAATAAAAAAATATCCACTTTTAACCGAGGATGATATTGTCTTCACAAAGAAATACTCAAATAAAATATAAACTTACAAATGAGCAAATAAATAACATTTTTAAAAAATTAAATCAATAATCATTCACAATGAAATTCAGCTACACGAAGCATCTGTTTTTTGTTATTATATTGTATCTGCTTATGGCAAGTATAAACCAACAGTTGTATATCGTGGCCCAGATGCGCATAAAATATTTATACAATCAATAAAAAGAGAGGTAGAAGAAATTGGGAAAATTTATTCACAAAATGAGCCAATGCACTCACTGACAAAAGAAGAAAAATTATTATATAGGAAATCAAAAAGATGTACTGTATGCGAATGTGAATATATGGAGGAAAATATAATTGCATCATCATGAACATATATGTGGAAATTTTACTAAGTCAATATGCAACAATTGTAATTTACAATTAAAATTTCCAAATTTTCTATGAATTTATTTTGATAATTTAGCTGGTTATGATGCTCACTTATTCTTTACAGAGTTAGACTATGACGAAAAAAAGATTGATTTACTTATGAATAACGACGAAAAGTTTATAACTTATTGGGGAAAAAAAAATGAAGATGCATTTCATAGACACATTCAAATTTATGGTTAGTACTTTAGATAAATTATCGTCTAATTTAACTAAAGAAGGAATGAAACACACACAAAAACATTTTCCAGAAGATAAAATAGATTTGGTTATCAAAAAAGGTGCTTATCTATATGATGATATGGATCAATTTAAAAAATGTAACAAAACTCAACTTCCCACAAGAAGTGCATTTTACAAAAAATAAACGAAAATAGTATATCAGATGATGAATACGAACATGGAAAAAAATATATATGGAACCAATTTAATATAAAAAATCTTGGTGAATACCATGATTTATATTTAAAAAGTATTGTATTCGTGTTAGCAGAAATATTCGAAAATTTTAGAAACACGTGTATAAATTCTTAAGGTACCCTGCATGGTATTTTACAGCACCAGGTTTATCGTGGGACGAAATGTCAAAAATGACTATACAATCACTAGAATTATTAAATGAGTATGATATAATTCTAATGATTGAAAAAGGAATTCGAGGCGGTATTTCACAATGTTGTAAGCGAATATGTTAAAGAAAATAACCAAATTTGGAAGATTTTAACTTAAATCAAGAATCAAATAAATTAGCTTATCTGATGTGAATAATTTATATGTTTGGTAAATGTCTGAGCATTTACCATATGGAGGTTTCGAGTGGGTGTACTGTGCCTTAAATGATTTAGAGGATTGGAGTGTAAAAATATTGAATTTGAAAAACGATTCTGAGTTTGGTTATATATTAGAAGTTGATTTAGAATATCCACAATAAATACATAATTTACCCAAAGATCTTGCATTTTGTCCAGTAAATAAGTTCGTTCCAGGTACCACTGAATAAAATTATTAACAACTTTAGATAACAAACAAAAGTATGTAATTCACTATCGCAACTTGAAACTGTGTCCAAATAATGGACTGAAGCTTATAAAAATACCCAGAATATTGACATTTAATCAATCTGATTGGTTGAAAAAAAACATGGATTTCAACACAACGATGATGACTAATGCAAAAAAAAATGATTATGAAAAGGACTTTTATAAACTAATGAATATTCTGGGTTTGGTAAAACAATGGAAAATTTACGAAACAGATGTGATATAAAACTAGTTTCAAGTGAAGAAATTTACGAAAAATTTGTGGCAAAACCAAATTTGGAAAAAAAACCTATATTTAATGAGAATATTGCAGCTATTCACATGAATAAATCTAATGTAAACTATAATAAACTAATATATGTGGGCATGGCCAGTTTGGATATTTCGAAACAATTAATGTACGACTTTCATTATTAAACAATGAAGCCAAAATATGGTGATAAAATTGAATTGTGTTTTCAAAAGATACCGACTCTTATTTTTATTACATTAAAACAGAAGATTTTTATGAAGATATGAAGTTGATGTTAAATAAATTTGACATGAGTGATTATCCAAAAGACAATATTTATAACATATCACAAAAAAATAAACAAAATTTTAGGCGAAATGAAAGATGAGTGTAATGGCAATGTAATTAAAGAATTTGTTGGTTTACAAGCACACAGAGTTGAGGATAAACAATATAAAAGAGCAAAAGGTGTGAAAAAATGTGAAGTCAACAATAGAATTAATTTTGTTGATTGTAGGAAATATGTGTTTGATGAGAAAATTCAATATAGGACAATGAATTTGATAAGAAGTGAGAAACATAATATATATACAGTAGAAGTTAATAAAATTGCTCTGAGTCCTTGTGATAACAAGATAACTATACTAGAAAATAAAGTGGATACACTGCCATGTGGATATCAAAATTAAAAATAAATTTTTTTATTCTCCACTAGTGGTGTTTCACTGCTAGTCAAATCTTCATAATTTTATTAATTAGAGGTGCGATGATTAAGAAAAATATTAAAAGTCATGTGGTGAATTCGGTGTTAGTGAATCACCAACACTTGGTGCTACACAAAAATTATTCATATCACTTATTTCTGAAAGAAAAGTTATATATTTTAAACTTCTTTAATCTCCAAAACATTGTCGATGGCAGAACCTTCAAATCAACTAACTTGCCATTTTCATCTCTAATTTCTAAAACAATGTTATTAAATTGTTCATTATTAATGTCATACAAATTGTATATGAAGGCTCATAAATAACATCGTCCCTAGAATCAAACATGGTTTTTTGGTAGGAAACTAGCAATTATATTAGTCTCCAAGTGGTTATATTCATCATATTTTTTTAACATTCCATATGCCAAATTACAATGAATATTAATTGTTTTACATAGAAAATAATTAGGCAATTTAGTTCCCACACCATTTTTGTATTTTTCAATAGTTAATTTTCTTTCAAAACTGAGAATATCAGATAAAGGATTATAAAGTTTAATATCAAACTTGGTTTTAATTTATATTTTATTTTTCACATTGTCTGTTGTTATTTCAAGGATTGTTTGTTGAAAATGGCTAAATCGAATTTGTAGCTTCTTTCAAAGATTCAACATCATATTAACCTTTGGGAATATTTATAACAGTATTTTAATAAACAACAAGACTCATTTTTTCAATTGCAGTTATAGTATAATTCTCCACATTTGGAGTTAAAAATTTTGTATGAATACTAACTAATGCTATCGATTTATCTTTATGAATTATATTATAGTGAAGTTTCGTCTTTAGAATAGAACTATTGTTTGTTAATTTGAAAACTTTATTACTATCCATTTATTACATAAATTATTGTAATTATATGTCGGTGTTTTAATTTCTGAGGAAACTTCCAAAAATAAAAACAATGGTGAGTTATTGTCCGACAATATTCGCGGGTTGATAGTATGGCCAAGCAACAATGTGAAGACCAATTAAATAAAAATATTTGTTATAAGACAGGATGGCAAAATTTTAATAAACTCTATGTTTGCTCAAAAAGTTTGAATCAACCAAATTATATTCAATTACAGATGATTTTGAAGTGATATCCAAAAAATTTCATGGAAAAAAGACTTTTTTTTAGTAACAATGGCGAAATGGTTTTACTAGATCAATGTGAAAGTGAATCTCTCGTAATTTTTGATGATGTAATATTGGATGAGCCAAATGTAGTCCACGAATATTTTCCTAGAGGTCAGCATAAAAATATTGATGTTTTTTATCTTGCGCAGACATATGCCATACTCCCCAAGCAATTAGTACGAAATTACACAAATTTTCTGTGTAT
Organism: Dryococelus australis; assembly: GCA_029891345.1. NCBI lineage: Eukaryota > Metazoa > Arthropoda > Insecta > Phasmatodea > Phasmatidae > Dryococelus > Dryococelus australis. The sequence goes on along the minus strand of CM057002.1, from coordinate 88,840,869 downwards.
ATTTCTACAAGATGAAACAAATTTGTGACATATGTATTGCGATTATGTTGGAGAAGACTTGAGTTTTGAGAAATTTAAAGAGATACGTGCCAAGTGCTGGGACGAAAGTTATGGTTATTTAACATTAGATTTGAGCAGAACAATGGATAGTTGAAAATATCGTTATATTTATGTTATATTTTAACTCTCTCTTGTGAATTCAATATTTGTGTAGTTGCGCAGCTGCGACTTCCAATAATTTTTACAAATTTGCTTATCTTCTTCATTTACTGAGCTGCAGCACATTCACCAAGCATAGAGCACTCCTATTATTAACATTGTAGCTTGTAACTCGAGATTCGGGTTTCGATCCCCAGTTAAGAGGATAATTTAATAAATGTTAAGGCGCCCACATTTATTAAATTATCACCAAACCATTCAAAATTTGGGCCAAAAAAAAATCATTGGTCTTGCCCATATACTCAATATATAGGTATTGACGCAAATAAAAAAGGTACATCTGAAGCCTCAGAAAAATATGCTCTCCACACTACACTGTAGTGTATCAGTTGCATAAGCTGGGGTATTCTCATATGGCGAAGGCGCCACTACATATGAGAAGGGAATACCATAAGAAATAATAAAAATAAAAAATAAAAAACCTCCCATTTCACAAAAAAAAATAAAGACCAGCCGGTCAAGTGGGAAGTTTCTCCAATTGGAGTTTTGTTGGTGCTAATATCAAGAAAATTAACAGGTCACTGCATTAATTTGCTCGCAAACCTGGGAGGTCCCTGGCGCAACATTAGCTTGTTCGCAAAACTTTTGTGTTTTTCAAAAAAAAAGATGCGTATGTGTTTGTACGTACACAAATTTTATAAATCAGTTGCAGGTCTTGGCGCAACTCAATAATTTAACTAAAATTCAACCAAGTTCAGGCTAAATTCAAACGAATATCTAATTTCTTGTCAAATCTTTCAAAGCGCAACTAAAAATCAAAATCAATTTTCAACCTGTGTTCACTATTTGTGCGTGGTTCTTTAAGGACTCGTTTTGAAGCTAAATCATCATATTGTTTATGAAATACCAATAATTTTCATACTTTTCTTGTGATATTTTTTCAAATTTGAAGTAAATATTTGCCTTTTTGAACTAAATTTAGCCTCATTCACCCTGAAAATGGACCACTGATGAAAGAGTGAATAAAGTATGTTATTTAAAAAAAGTGCGCTTGATTGAGAATGGAGATTTGGGTCAAATTATCTTGATTTTGGGGGTGAGATTGAAGAGATGAATCAAAGGGAATTGAGAAAATGATGCTTGAAAGTGAGATGTTTGCGTGAATTTTAATTAAATTATTGATTTGCGCCAATTTCTGCAATAGTGTTCTACTTTCACTGGACATTGCATTTAAATGGAAATACACAGGATGTTTTTGAACTACATCTACAAACTCCGGCAGGTTAATCCATACGAAAATACAAGAGGAAATCTTATGAAAAGGATGTTCACATTACAGTGAACACTTTTGGAAGCACTAATAAGTTACTACTTTCAGTCCGTTGGATGAGTAGCTTTCCGTATACGTATCAAAATAAACACTGTTGCGTGACTTTCTGCTGGCCTATATATCCACTGCATATGCATTACATGAGGAACATAATGAAATAAATATTCTAATCAGCACTGTAAATACGCACACGTTAATTACAGTAAATAATATTGGTTTGTGAATGTTGACTGATGTTCACCATTATTTATCTACTAAGACAAATTTATGCCTTCAACCGTGGTAAACATTTCCGAGGTCATAAGAAAATATGTTTAGTTTAATTTGTCAGCAGAATAGCACAACAGTTAAAAATAATTTTTCCCCGTTATAAAAAGAACGCCATGGCATTTGAATCGTTCACCTTTAAGAAATGCGCATAGGTGAAACACTCGCGCGTCAGACATTTCCAAATCATAAGAAAGGCACGCTTTTAGATAATATGGTGTATTTACCCCTCCATACATAAGACAGCGTGTCTTAAACAATCGTTAGATAGCCAAATAATTATATTTTACAACATTTGCGAGTATATTTATAGTGCATGAATACTTCACAAAAAAATACTTTAATACAAAACTACGGACAAAGAATTGCGGGTGCTGCTATTACATTACGAGTGACAAAAAGAAATATTATGACTCTCAGTGGTGAACAGAACTGATCAATGTTTTCACAGCACACTTTCACAGTAACATGTGTCATTCGATGCAAGTTTCGTGATAATTCATTCAGCCATACAGTTTTTAAAGCACATAACACTTACGTTTTCTACAACCTATAGCTTTTCTTACGCAAAAAAAAATTACTTTTCTGTTATAAAATAGGAATGCCTACACTGATATAAATCTGATAAAAATCTCAGAACATTAATAAACAATACTTACCTAATGACAATGTATTTCATGAAACTAAATTCACATATATTTAATACAGAATCCAATTTCCCTTACGTTAACTACTTTGAAGGTAAATAGTAGAGGTTGGTACTCACTGCTTGATATATCGGTTCATACAAATCAAACTGCTCAGAAATACGTTATAATTCACTTTTTAAGTATTCCTAACACCCAATAAATGTTTAACGTGAGTTATAAAACATTTTCATTATTTTTTTTCTCAAAACGAGTGACATTGGGAATCTCGTAAATACTAAGGGGCCCCGGGGGCTGTGCGGTTAGCCTGCTCTTCTCTCACCAAGGCTATCTGGGTTCAATCCCCGGCCGGGTCACTCTGGATTTTCGCATGTGGGAATCGTGCCAGACGATGCCGTTGGACGCCGGTTTTTCTCGGGGATCTCCCTTTTCCCCCGTCTTTTCCTTCCAGGGCTGCTCCATACTCACCTCAATCACTCTCATCGGCTCTCAAGGCCTCGATGTTAAGAGCCATCCAAATCTCTTCACTCACTCGCAAATATGAAGTAACACGCACACATTTATTTAAGCTGGTAATTGCAACACAAATGGCAAATAAAACAAAACACACTCATCATTAATTCGATGTTTAATTGCTCTGCCGACTTTTAATTGCATGAAGCAGTATATTTTTTAGATTGACATATTCAAGAATATGTGGGGCAAGAATCTACTTGGAAATACAACAGAGAGCAACTACAAACAATGACACTTCACTCAAAACCAGTATAAAAATATTTTATTTATCACGTTTATGAGAAATTTATTTCAGGTTTTAACAAAATGACACCTTAAAATCATGTTGGTCTTGAACCGCTATATTGCCAACACACATGCGTAGACCGGATAAAAGTAAAAAAAAAAAAAAAGTTATAAATGCAATTGTGTTGCAAACCACGGCCAACTGTATACTCATTTGCATAGAATAAAATAAACCGAGGTGCTGGTGACAAAAATTTTCACATCTTTAATTTTAATACTTTAAAACATGGAACCTCTTCTAGTAGTTTGTTGTCAACTTAACTGTGAGTATAGCAGTAATCGCTTACGTTAAAATATATGTAGTTAAGGGCAGTGATATTTTTCCATAGGTTGTTTTCTAGAGTGGCCTCTTATCGCTTACCACGCAGAGGACTTGTTACTAGACCACACGAGAGCGATACCCGTGAACTGCTCGCTGTACTTTGAAGGTGCGAAATGTCGCGTGGTAAGCCTTAGTAGGGGTGACTTGCATTCATTAATGATGGTGGCACGTTGATGTGTCGTACGGCACCAACGTTGTCCATTAGTAAATAATTGCTAATGCACTGTGGCTGTACGATGCGCGCAAGGAAGACAATACTGCAGTCAACGAATGTAAGTGCAATAATCACACTGTTTACTGGAATTGTTCGAAGGTGGCACAATTCGCTGCAAGACAGGAATGTGTGTTGCCTACGTATCAGGCCACTTACATTTTGTTTTTAAATATCAGCACGAATTTTTCGAAAACGGTTTATTTGAAATTGTTCAAATAAGACGACTTTTTGGTTGATTTAGAATGATTCCTTTTTTTTTCTTAGCAGCTTATTGCTACGAGTTTTCATGAAAACTTAAGGTGGTAAACCACATTTACTTAATTATGGGGGATGATAATACCAACCGCGTGTTCAGAGGTTTAGAATCAAATTACGATTTACCAATTTCTTATCTAATTGTAAGTAATGTCAGATATTTTTAACAAAAAGCTTGAAAAAATAACGTAAGTAATCAAAATAAGTTTTCTAACTTCCTATTCAGGGAGCTAGTGTTTTGAGATGCTAGATTTTTCACGCATTTAAGTGAGAGATGTAAAAAAAAAAAAACAATTATCGGTGACATTCAACCCCTTTTCTATCTACGTTATCATTAAGGATTTTAAACCTTGTAATATAACACTGTGCTAGTAATCCGTACATACATTTTTCATCATTTCATTATAATTGCAACATCGATACAAAATCTTGATGAAGAACCAATTATAAAAGGATATTTTTCCAGTTTTCTTTGTGATAAAAATTAAAACTTCAACATTTAGTGTGGCTCATGTCTGGGTGGTATGAAGTTAGAGTAGGTACAAAATAATTGAGAGTCCTTTATTTAATTGATATTCGCTATTAGTTTACTATGAGTCTTTTGTAAATGTCAAAACAAGAAAAGAGCGCTCGTACACTGTAGGTGTCGCGCCGCTGGAGTGACATTAGTGAATATTCCCAGTGACCGCAGCCCCGCGTTACAGCATGGAAGGCTCATGTCAGCCTCGCATGTTCAAGGTTAACTAATATTTTTTTCCCCCTCTTCACTGAGCATGGTTGTGTTATGCCACGCGCATCTCGCCCCACCCTGGGTGACCCGCAGCCACGTGATATACGGACCGTGGCTCCATTGAATCACGCCGCGCAGATGTGGGGGATGCTGCGTGCGGGGTTGGTGTGGGGAGGGCTGGACGGGTGGTTGGAAGTTTGGTCGCGAGGCGAGGGACAAACGTCCGGCTTTACCCTCTGACATTTCCAACGCCGGCCACCGTTCCCAGCTTCTGAACGTCCGGAGGATGCCTAACAGACCACGTCTTTCGGTGCAGCGCCATTTACCTTCATAAGCACGTGCTAGCAAGGTTTGTAGAAAGTAGAAGGCTCAGCGACCTGTAGGATAGGTCACGTGGATGACACTTGGCAGCACCTGCACTGAAAGAAAATATTTTTTATTTGTTGCAAAATTCATTTGGTTGATGCTTTCCAAGGCAAAATCTTGTTTCTGGGGAAAAAAAAGTCGTGGTGTACAGTAGGCTTAACATGTACATGCACAAATACTAAATCCATTTTGTGCTCTCCAACATATTTGATTACTGAAAAAATATTTATTGGCTTCCACCAAAAGCATTCGTGTGGTCTGCAGTAAAACAATTTACTGCGTCTGCGATACTAATCCGTTATATTCTGCGCATGCGCGCTGGTGTATTGTAAGTGGCCACCTTCTGTCTGACCACGATGACATATTTGTCCGTGATCGCCTACTTGCATCATGTTAAGAGCTAGTTCTTGAGAGATGTTCTTAAGAAATGAGTGATGGATTACGTGATCACATTGTTCCAAGTAAGCCCATGTTACACATAAATGATTCCAGAACATAAACGTCCCATGAAGTGAAGTGATGAGGCCGTGGTAGATGTGTCACTTGTTAAGATGTATAATATGTGCATGCTCATGTCAGATCACGCAACCCCGAGCCAGTAGGCGCGCTAATAACTTACTAAACTAGAATTCCAGAATACCTAGTTTTGATTCCTGGATCGGCCCTCTTGGTTTTGATTTTTAAAGGTTGTCAAACCATTTATACCCGCCAAATCTCACAATCCAGAAAAATGCCCTGTTTACAAGTATTTATGGTTGCAACATAATAACGTCTTTTTTTTTTTTGCTGCGACTCATAGCAACCTGTACATACCACATACACAAATAATTAAAACTAATTTCCTAATGAAAAGTCCAAATTAATATTATTTCTATAAGATCAGTTAACTTTACAGAAAAAAATGGTGGAGGGGGGGGGGGGGGTTATTTTCATGGTGTCCAAACAAATTTGTTGGTGGCTACGAAGTTTTCTGTAATTACAGCTGTAGTACATACAAAATGTTTATATTTATTTAAGTACTTCGTGCAAATACAAAAGGACAATTGTGGTTAGTTATACATTCAGTATGCTGGTTAGGCAATCATTTGTACGTTATTCACAGAAAAATTGTGGTTAGTTATACATTCAGTATGCTGGTTAGGCAATCATTTGTACGTTATTGACAGAAAAATTGTGGTTAGTTATACATTCAGTATGCTGGTTAGGCAATCATTTGTACGTTATTGACAGAAAAATTGTGGTTAGTTATACATTCAGTATGCTGGTTAGGCAATCATTTGTACGTTATTCACAGAAAAATTGTTTTTAAGTGCTGCGACCATCAAAACTGGTTAATGGGGATAGCTTTATGTTGTGGTTTGTGAGATTGGTAGGTAAAAGAAGTTTTAAAAATATTAGAAACCATGATCAGTATAACCGGAACAGGAATCGAACCTGCTACACCTCACTTAATGCTGACAATTTGGGTTTTGGGAATGTACAAAATGGCACACACGCAACGGCAAAAACGCTTCACCACACTAAAGTATATTTTCTGGAATAATTTATGTTTAACATTCACTAACTAGGAATAGAGTAATTATGTAGCCCATCACTAAGAATATCTTTGTGAATGGATCCGTTACCTAGTGCAAGGTGACGAACACGGACCAATATAGCGTCATGGACACGACAACGTGCAAGCTATACCAGATACAGCCTCCGGAAACCATGTTTGAGATGGGGACAGTCGAATTTATTTTAACATAGTAATGGCGTGAGATTGCATAATAATGTGGAATTTTATTAATATCAGTCAATAGTGTTCCCCCGAGTGTTTAATACTATACCTACAGTTTAATGTTATTGTAAGTGCCTCATGCCTAAATAAACTCCCATATTAACAGTAAAAGCTCTATCATATCATCTTGTCATTCAGCTAAATCCCTAACTCTGCCATGTATAGAGTTGACTAAAATGTTAACTTCATAACAATACGCTGAATAGAATGGATAAGCTATTTGAAACAATATACTTTTTGAATCCATCAGCTATAAGTAAAATGTTAGTAAATAATTAATAATTAGATTTAATGTGGCTGCTCCAAATTATTTAGCTCTCTCACTCTCTGTCTCCCCCTCTCTTTCTCTCTTGCGAGATCCAGGGGGTAAACATTGACACCGATAAGTAAAGTACTAGTCACAAAGGCTCAGTTAAGAAATTCTTGCTACGAATCAGTCGATTAAACGTGGAACCAATACCATGAAGAAGCGGGATTCATTGTAATTTAGCGGAAAAACCTATAATTCCAGTGCAATTCGTCCACTGAAATGATCTCCGCGTTCCTTGGCCATACCACCATAGGACTACCACTTGGTTATTCCTATAAGTTACTTATGAAGGACTGAGTCTTCAAATACAGGAATAGTGCAGAAAGTGCCTTTCAGGAATTTATTGCCTCATGAGAGCTAAGGTTCTTTATGTACACGATTAAGAGCATTGTAAGTGATTGGCCTGAATGTGTTCCTGCAGAATGGACAAAAATTTCAGCGATGACGTTATATTTGACTATAATAAATTCAGCAATTGCATAAAGTATGAAAATAGACATTTATGTCCCAAATCTGTAACGAACGCAAATTTTAAAACAAGTTTTTTAAGCAGTGCATTATAATTTTAATCGAGAATCGTTTTACATTTCTGTTGTTGTTCTAAGAGAATAATAGTCCTAGGAAAACTGAGATTTCTTAACTTGGCTGTTGTAATATGTTCTACCTCTAGACTCCGAGTGTAAAGTTAAAGTTGAATCAATTGAACACAGATAGATCGTTGGCTCATCTGCATATATCTAAGAATTACTGAAATGCATATTTATACTATCGCAACCTAGTTATAGTTACTTTATGGGCCACGAATGTTCTTCTTGAATGTATCAGAAACAAAGTAATTAGCTTTTAACCTAGATCAGTAGCATCCACACCATCATAATATTTTTTTTCCGTACTGATATTGCGGTCTTGTGTGGCTCAGATAGCAGGATAATGAATTTCAGACTAACGAATGCGATGTCAAACCATGCTGTTTAGTAAATGTTCACAGTTTTATTATTACAGCCAACTTGAAGGGCTTGTATTTTCCGCATGTTTTTACTAAAAATGACGTTACTTATTAAAACGTTAAAAAATGAAAAAAAAATTGAATACTAATAATTTTAATGAATATTAATTCCATAACACGATCATCTATTTCAAGGCGGGAACTCGAAGAGGGAAACTTGACTCTAGGATAAAAAATTAGACTATTACTTTTGCAATTCTTCTTGAGAAAAAAATACGAACGACCTAATTGAAGCGCAAGTTTTGTCAACTTATTTGAGATGTAATAGATTTTAATGATTAAGTATATAAAAATTAAATATTCAGCTAACACTTTTCGTTTAAAAATAACTGCTTCCGAAAAAAAATGTTATAGGCTGTTCACGGTAAAGTGAGCACTTTTGAGATTTTGTTTCATTTTTCCTTCCAACCATTTTTATCCCTTAACCACCTTTTTAAATAAATAATGTCATGTAAGTAATAAACACAATGTGTATATTCTACCGCACTCGGAAGCTAACGTCTAAAATATTTATTGACTATTACTCAAAAATGGAGGTCTTTCAAAATTGCTTACTTTACCGCGAATATCCTATACTGTTCAAAAGGTTAATATTATTTTAAGTAACTTTGTATACATGGAATTAAAAAAAAATACAAGTTAATATACAAATTATTTTTATATACTAAATATTTTCCCATTTGTTATGCATTGTTTTTTAGATTAGAGGTCATTATAAACTAAAAAGAAATAATTCATTTTAACGCTGGTTCGTAAGCTTATTTTGAAAGAAAGTTGATATCTTGAATATTATTGTACCGCTTATGAAATTTACTTGAAACTGATACATCATGTGTCATGTTATAAGAGACGTACAGAGGCACCAACATACAGTCACGCAGTCTGGAAGATAGCTACGTCAGTATTTCTTTCATAGGAAAAGAAGACTTAAAAGTTTGCAAATAGTTTTAGGCAGCGGTCACCGACATACAGAACTACTTCACATCAAACATGTTCAGCTCTGAAAACGGTTGTAGTACGTTGGTTCCGAACTTTTACGATCGAAATCACTTCATTTTCAAAGTGAACTTATTCAGTAAGAACATCAGATTGATTTTTCTTATGTGCTACGCTCCAATTAGCTGCTGGAAGTAAATAAACAATATGGTTCAAATAGCTGTAAACGACTGAATTAACTGTATTCGTTGAATAACCCGGTCAAACATTATATTTGTTGTACCATTAGTCAACGCAAGATAAGTTGTATCAAAATTAATCATCCAACGATAACAAGTACTGGAGAAAATTATGAATATATAGGGGAGGGTGTGCTTGAAGTTAAGTTTGCTTTTGTTTGCATTAAGAGGTGCTAACTTTTCCTTAGACTACATTCGCAACAGTACGCACACAGCACCCGCACAGACGGCATAACAATCCTTGTTACATTCGCATAAAACATGCCTATTCCCTATTCCGGAAATGTCAGGAGTATTTTCTCAAGGTCATTTTCGCAGAAAATTCCTGTATAATGTGTTGGCAGTGATTGTTGTGTTGGTTACGTGAAGGATTCTTTTCTACGTTTATATTTTCCTACTTTAAAAACTCCCCTTTCCATATTCAGCTTAAATCTAATCGCTTTTCAAAATTAGTTCCACAGAAATATGAAATAAATGCCCTTAAAACTGATGGTTCAAGCATTGCCTCGTTTGTTTTAGCCGCATGTCTCTCCTCGTTTTAATTAGTTGAGTCATTGCAGCTTTCCGTGGGCAAACAAAGCTTTTAATAATATTGCTAAATAATATATTTTGTTAAAACAGGTATTCATTTCTGCATTTTATTCGTGCTCAAAATATTCTACCAGTCACAAACCGTTTAAGTAAGTACCTCGAAAATTTTCTATGTTTAATTTACACGTGCCTGTCCTATGTATGTGCTATAGCGAATGTATCCTAGGCCTTATTCTGTTCACAAACGTGATCAAACATGGCTGCCAAAACAATTGGCCAGAAACATGTTTAGACTACTTGTACGACTGCGACGTTGCGACGTTGATTTGCTACTGTCGTTGCCATGATTCGTGACGTCAGTTTCTTATACAACGCTGCTCGCAATTTTATAAGCCATCTGGTTATTGTATGGAACATTATTACTTCAGAGTTAAATTCAAGTACTTACTACAATTAGTAACTGCCCCATGGCGTCTTTAAACAGGCAACTTCTTTTACGTTTAAACATCACTAGTTTTCAGTTTCTGATTCCAAGAATGCAAGACGCAGGAAAATGGGTTTTGAAAGCCGTATTTATTGGGATGTAGATTTAGAACACATTCGTAATGTAGTTTTCTTCTAATGCTCTTCGATATCTTCCTCTACGTAAATCGATTCTTGATAGCAAGAAAATGTTTATGCTTTCATTAAATAATACATTAATTGTAAAAAACCTTTTTAAAATCAGACTCTTATTTATAAATGCACTAAAAAGATACAAATAATCATAGAAGTAGATACATAACTTGTAGAACTTTTAAGACGTGAACGAACAGCCGTAATAAAATTTACTATGAATAAATATTTTTGTATCGATTTATATTTAGTTGGCGCGAACAGCGAAGAGCCTTTCGCAAGATATGTGCTTACCACACTTACTCAAATGAGGTAAACGTTCTACATGACGAATATTTAAGGGCCTTGCACACGATATGTGCTTACTACGCTTACGCTAATGAGGTATACGTTCTATATTGCGCCAAGCTTTTATACATATACTAAATATAAATTTATACAAAAATATTAATTTGTAGTAAAGCTTATTACGACTGCTCGTCCACGTCTTACAAGTTATACAAATTATGTAACTACTACTATAATAATTTTTACCTTTTTAGTCAATTTGTAAATAAAACATTAGTTTTAAAATGTTTTTTTACAGTTAATTTATTTTCCACGTTTTAGTCTCACCAGTTTTGTTATTATAATAAAGTTAGACTATTTATGCAGCCACACACTTGTCCGTCATTATTATCGCTTGCAATCCCGATGACAGATAAGTGTGTGAATGTATAAATAGGCTAACTATAAAAATTTAGTGAAACTAGAAAGACTTAAAAATATGCAGCTAAAAAACTGATGGTCCCTTCCACAATTTGGGCTGCAACCTGACGAACGGTGACGCAAAAAAATATACGAGAGGCCAAAAACACTTAAAATGTTACAGTATATACATTCTGTTAGATCATTTAATTTTTTTTTTATGACTATTGTTATCCCTATGTCACACTGATTGTAAATTTTTAATGTATTTATATGTTATATCTTTTACATGTCACACCTGTACGGTTCCTTTAAATTAACTTCATAAAATTTTAACAATTTTTATAAAAGCTTATTATTCTTTGCTATTGGAATGTCTAAACCTAATGAAATAACATTTATTACGTTGATACTTAATACATATTTTCCTTAAATTATACTTCTTATCTGTATTACACCCTTATCACCGATTTCGCATACACCTGAACATAATTGTCGGGCACAAAACTCCCACACCCCTGAAAATAAGAGGGTGGGATCGGCTACCCTAACTCGCCCCTTTACCCAAGAGGGACTATCAATCCTCCCTATGCCCGTTTTCACCCTCCTCACCATTTCCGCGTAATCACGAACCTTAATTTCGGCACAAATCCCCCTCCCCAGAAGTTGTGAGGAGGGTCGGCTACCCTAACTCGCCCCTTTCCCCAAGGGGGACTATCAATCAACCCTATTCCCAATTTCACCCTTCTTTCCATTTTCGCGTAAACACGGACCTTAATTTCAGGAACAAATCTCCCACCCCCCCCCCCAGACGTTGTGAGGAGGGTTGGATACCCTAACTCGCCCCTTTCCCCAAGGGGGGCCACCAATCTACCCTTTGCCCGTTTTCACCCTTTTCACCGTTTTCTCGTAATGTGTTAGACAAGGCAAACAGTGATCGCCGAACAGACACCGTACACATAAGGAAAGACATCGTACATTCAAATACGTTAAGTTAAATAAAAGCTTGTAAAAACTATCGGAAATTTTTTTTTTCAGAAACCAAATTTCTTATTTAAGCCACATTTCTATGGGTATATTAACTTAAATGTTGTTGCTAAATAATTCCAAAAGAGTTACTCACAACAAATTTTGCTCTTTTTCGACCTAGCCGAGCAATAGTATAAAACCCCTATTGCGTTACAACATCATTTCAGTTAAATAATGTGTACAAGATAAAACTTTTAGTATGAAAAATTAAGCACTTCCTTAGTTTTTCTGTTGGTGTAATAACACTCTTTTTCTCTACAATACACAAAACTGAGCTAAATTATTTTCTCCAATAAAGGAAGGTCTTGCAGTGCACAGCGTCTCGGTTTCTGCAAACTGCGTCAATCTTTCATTGTTTCTGATGATATTGTCGCGATCGTGGAACTTGTTTCAGCAAGATACCCGGAGGTTGCATCTTTCCAGCATCAGAAGAAACACGGGAGAAGGGAAGTTTATTTTCTTCAGTTCGCAAGCTCTTCATCTCTCTTGTTCCTGGCCACTTGTGTGCCCAAGGTAGATGTAATCGGTTCTGCTTTGAACCGAGACCCGGGTAATGTAGGAGATGGAGTAAAAACAGCCTGGGCATGTTTCATACAATCCTAGCTCTAGTAGAGGTTTTAGTATATATGCTACTTGTGTTGGAGCCTGAAAGCGCAGTCATAATTGTTCTTCGTAGTGCAACGTCAAGAGGCTGGTGATGCCCCCAGTGCAACTTCTTCCTTTGTAAACAATGGCGTAGAGAAATATTTCAATATGACGTTATAGTAGAGCACGTCTTTTCCTAAAGTGGTGAAACAAGGGTCCGAAGCTTACCATTAAGGACTATGGAAAAGTCTCGCAATGTGCGAATTCCTGAAACATAAAGTCAGGAACAAAGTTTTAACTATTTAATATATTTTCATGATTTACATTAATAAACAATATATGTTAAGGCTAATTGATGCAGCCTGTGGTTTCCAATTTAAAAATTGTCAACATTAAAAAAATTAAGGATTTAACTCTTTCATGTACATTGTAGACAATTGTCAACGTGTAGTGCAAGAATGTTATATTTGACCAGTACTGCACTCTGCAAGGCTCAGTGCTCAATTATCTTCCTTTTGGGTAGCTGATTCCCAAAACCATGTTACTGCACTACGTTATCACGGGTTCATATCACTGATCACACGCGCAAAGATTACAGATAATTTGGTTGCGACAGCAAAACAATTCCTTTGCTATCTTAAATACAGCACCCATCAAAATATTTATTATTTTCAACACCATAAACTATTAATTAATGTTGGAATGAAAGGTTTAAACCACAAAATAAGTAAATATGCCAAAATAATTGTCTTAAACTTAACAAAATATTATTATCTACAAACGTATCAAATGTTATTTATATACCTTTATATACCAAGAATAAAAATACTTATTTGAAAGAAAATTCTCTAACAGGAGCTTTCAAGAAAATGATTTTTGTTAAACATTAAAGCAGTTGCCTGGTTTGGCGCCGGCTACTATATAGTATAGGTAACTTCATGGCACAAAAATGTTCGATTTTGCCATTGTCGCTTTACATTGTTTTAGTAATATTTCTAGTTTTTTAAAAATCTATCAAAAAAAAGGTCTTTATGTTTTATTATAAAAGTGTCTATCTAGACATTCAGCAAATTATTTTTACAATGAAACAATCGGTGGCATGTGTTCATCTCTAATAGGAAAACAATTTAAGTAGGTATATAACTTGTTTGAAAATAATTGTTGCAGGGGCATAAATATTTGGAGATGTATGAAAGGAAGGGTGGTACCACATTCCGTCAAATTGTGAGTGAAGAAGGTGGAGGGGAAGCAGTTAGCTACCTACCTCCTTCAGACATCTGTTCCTGGAGCTGGGTTCAGCCCTTGTGTACACTTTACGATTTACAAACACAGCACTGAAAGAAACCTTGGGTTGGTTTACTCACATCACAGTTTTAGTTTGATCAAATATGTACGATAATTTAAAAATTCCTGTTGACACACAACGCTGAATATTAAAGAAATAACTCGGCGCATCTTATAGCAGAAAATACACATAATTTATATAAATAAGACTCCATATTATCATGTTGCGAAATATTTTCGAGTTTTAATCACAGACTTTTTATCATGGCCGTAACTACCATCGGGGCAGCCGGAGCAGTGCTCCGGGACCCGCGACCCCAAACGAGGAAGGTTTTTTTCCTTCTTTTTTTTTTTTTTTTGCACAATTAAACTTGACAAGTTTTGATGTAAATTCATTTAGTAATTAAAAATAAATTGAATTGAAGACTTATATTCTTAAACCAAAGCAATAGTAAATCAAAAGTACTTGTGACAACAAACGACTGAGTGGGACATCTGTGGAGTGTGGAGTGTGGAGGGTTTGTTGGCGGCGCGGCGGGTGAATGGGAAGAGAGTTAATCTGGCGCGAGGGTAATGCACTGCCAGTGACCGTCTTGTGATTTACATCATTAAGTGTGGTTGTTTTTGCTACCAACCACGCTACGTCATTACTTAATAGCGTTTCTATTTTGATTAGCTGTTATACTGATGTCAAAACGTGAACAAAGTGAGTTTGGTGATTGTTATTTGAATAAGAATAAAACGAACAGTGGTACCCAAAAAAAGGCAAGAATAGGAGAGAAATTCAGTAGAGGCAGCTAACAGCTCAAAGAGCCATACTTTCTTTCCAGCTCAAGTTCTGAGCCGCCCCTGCAAACTGAGTCCAAAAGAAGCGATGGCGAGAAAGGTAAAAATTAAAACGTAATTATTAACTAATTGTAATAGGTCAAAAGTGTCTATTTTTAGATACATTTTTACATTATCCTTTGCATGTAGCTATAAGCTAAATGTGTATTAGTGGATAGTTTGTGATTTTACAATTATTGAATACAAAACAACATATATGTAAGAGACAAACATTTGTTTTCTTTAAATATTTAATTAATGTTATTTCTCCTTCATAAAAATTTTCTTTCGCAGTCAATTTTAATAAAAATCGTGTTCCAATTAACTGAAAAATCCGGATTCCCGGAATTTTGCTGTACAAGTAGAATAAACCAAAATGTTTGAGTTTTGTTCGCATCACTAAAAATAATAAATTTGACGTTATTAGTCACATGCACGAAAAAGGTCAACAAGCTAGATATAAAATACAAAAAAAAAAAAAAATTTTATACCGTATTTGCTTTGAGCTAAAAAAATACAAGGGCATATCACTATTGTAAAACTGTAATTGGGCTTAATTGCCAGTTAATTTTTTTTCATACATTTATGGAAGGCGATATTATTATTTTTTTCTTTTAGTAGATGCAGAACATTTGGGAATTTGCCCAAGGTTATAGCAAGGGTTTTTGTGATTTTATATGGTTAGGTCTGTTTCGTTCAGGTCTGGTCATTTCAAATGGACTTCCTGCTTAACAGTATAGTTCATAAGCTTTTATTTAACTCCTTTGCCAAGTTTTTCCTGAAATCATTTTCCCCATAGCTTTGAGGAAGAACCAAGACCAAAATTAAGAAAGGGGTGAAGAAGTGGGAAGTGTGGTAGAAGAAATTAAAATAAGTTGCGGACCCTCCCGCTCCTGGCGTATAAGACAGTGGTAGATGCAGTGAGTCGCAGCGCGCACACGATGACAAAAATAAATATTTAGATCAGCATGACTCTTCAGATGAACAGGGTGTATCTTTATTTGAGTGAAACTACACAAAGCATAGATGAAGCCACAGAGTACGTTGGCTTCCCTAACATTCTGAAAGACCCTGAGATGAAACATAGACTTATAGTAGCCAGCCCACACCGACATGATGGCCCCTTTCCAAAAGACGAAACACAACAAGGCCGATCTTTTTCAAACATTTATTACCGTTTGACAAGTAAGGCTGGATTGAAATAAAGACATTGGTTGTGCTACCCAGCGAAGTTTAACTGTGTTTAATGTCTACCATGTTGGTTGTTTCCCCAACAACAACAACAGCAAGAACATACCGATAGTACTCAAACTCAAAGGTTTTCGACCAGTGAAGTTAGGGCCTGGATGCATCTTCCATAGCATATAAAAAGTCATGAAGAATACAAAAACCCATGCCCTTGCTTGCATTGTTTACGAACAGTCGCGCAAACATGAAGCAGTTGATGAGACAATCGACAGAACGTTTGAGGACAAAAGAAGGTAGTTGAAAGAATACTAAATGTGGCATTAACCCAAGCCATATACCACCTCACTTTTCGTGGAACCAGAGAAGGAATAGAACATATTAATAAGGGAAACTTCCTTTCTATCATTGAAATGCTGTCAAAGTATGAACCTGTGTTGCAAGAATTGCTACGGTGTCCATGTGTTGCTGTTGAGCATATAGCTCCAAAAAATTCTAAATGAGCTGATAGACTTATTATCACCACAAGTTAAAGATGGAATAGTTTGTGAGCTTCGAGATGCATTGTTTCTTTTTTTTTCAGTCATTTTGGATACAACCCAAAATGTATCTCAGGCTGACCAGTTAAGTGAAGTGTATAGATACGTGAAAATAGAGAACGATGAAAGATGATTATCTGTTCAGTTGAATATCTGTGAAGCCTTCATCTCTTTTAAAGTGGTTAAATATAAGTCAGTAAATTGTCTTGCTGAAGAAGAAATTAAATCTCTGAAAGAGAAAGGTTTAGATTTGAAGAGATATCGTGGTCAAGGATATGATGGAGCAACTGTACTGAGTGGAGTATATAGAAGCGTGCAACGACGTATAAAAAAAGCCCCACATGCCTACATTGTACATTGTGCAGCGCATAGCATTGACCTTGTGTTGCAAGATGCTGTTGCACGAAACAGAGAGATTACCCAGTTTTAATTTTTTTTTTTAACTGTCCAAAGTATGTATTGCTTTTTTGGCCATAGCATTGTTCGCCGGGAGGAGTTGAAAACCATGTACCAGAGTGGGTATTCTAAAGTTACGTTAAAAACTTTAAATGCAACTCCTTGGGCTGAAATATTTGACGCAGTAAGTATCCTTAAGCATAGCTTCTGAGATGTAGTGAAGTAGCTCAGTCGCCTAACTCCTCCTAAGAAAAAAAAAAAGGGATGCAGCCATGGTACTAAAGAAAAAGCTTGAATATTTCAACATTGTACTAATAGCAATACAATATGAAGTTTTTGAGTCTCTTAACAGTTTTTGAGTCCCTTGACATTATATCAAAGTCTCTGAAGAGTGAGACTGTTATTTGCACATGAGTTATTGGGGAATGCTATGCTTAAACTTATCGAGATACGTGGCAGATTTTGAGAGCTAGTGTCTGAAGCTACATATATTTGTAAACGCCACGGAATATCTTAAAGTTTTCGCAAGAGTAGGATTAGGAATGCGAAAAGGCACTTTGATGAGTTTTGTGTGAAAATGAGAGACTTCATGAACTTAGAATCCTCCACCAGAATAACACTGTTCTATCTAATGGTAGACACTTTATGCACTCAATTAGAAAACCGATTTCTGGGTATGAAAGATTTTCTTAACACTTATCAAGTAATTCAGCCAATTCCTTGGCAACGCAAACGAAAATGCAAACTTGAGAAAATGATGAGTGTTAAGGAGTTAGCAGATCTGTTAATAGTTGATCACAGCGCATAGTGTGTATTATGTCTTACTTGACTGTTTCTGTGACCGCAAGTAAGTCCGAATGGTCAGTTTCAAAACTGAAGCTGATAAAAAATAACCTACGAAGCACTATGCGACAGGAAACACTGACCAATGTAGCTTTGGTTTCAATTGAAAATGATAGAGCTCAAAAAAATAAGATTAGTTAAGTAATTAGTAATTTTTCCGGTAGAAATGTTAGTAAACAGAATTTCATGTAATGTTTATGTTTTCACGCCAAAATCAAGCTATATATACTGTAGACTTAAAGTATTGCTCATAAATCTCATAAATGTTCATAAAAATTGCTTTATCTCTTTAATGTTGTTTTTAACTTGTATTATTTTCAACTATCACTTTTGAAGTAAACATCTAAATTCTTCTTTATGTGTTTTAAATATTGCCCAAGTTACTCAACATATTGTATGCTATTGTATTGGTCAAGTTTGATAAACTCTTTGTATGGCAATTGATTTTACAATAAATACTATTGTCAAGCCGTAAATGTTATATTAATCTTAGCGTGAAAAGTTAGGTAACATTTGTCTACTTAAAATTCCCATTCTTATTGTTCAACAAAAAACACCAATTAGGAACTAGATATAAAAATAGTTTGAAAGTTGTGTTGAGGCAAGGTAATGGAGTGAGTTAAAAGGCGGGCCTGTAATCACTTGTTGCCCCAGAGCCCCCAAGCTTCTCGTTACGGTTCTGCTTTTTATATAAACTTGGCGAAGCAAAGCGACTTTGTTGATTTTAAGTGAAGTTAATACTGTATTTAAAAAAAAACTTTAATCATTTTGTAACAACTGTGGCCTTCCGTCAGTCATATTCTGGTTTGCTTCACCTAGTGCAAAATAAAACTGTTTAATGGCGTTCAAATAATTAAAATTTCTTTCTATGATTTAAAGATTATGAAATAAAAAAATACCGTGAAATATAGCATTAACGAAAACTCACTTACTTGTTTGTGTGGTTCTCTAAATAAAGTTCAGTACTTCCTAGGCGCAGCGGCGGCCCGTGGTGTAGTGGTTAGACTGCTTGCCTCCCACCTTGGCGAACCGGGATCGATTCCCGGCGGGGTCGCACCCGGATTTTCGCATGTGGGAATTGTGCCGCTGGTTGGCGGGTATTCTCAGGGATCTCCCACTTTCTCGCCCTTTCTTTCTGGACGTGTTCCATACTCACCTCGTTTCACCCGCTGGAATTATGATTGAGGTTTGCGTCATCTCAGTCTTTTCGAACAATCCACGTATAACGGTGCATAGTATTAGAGAGCCGCCTGGCATTTGGCGGGAGTAATTGTTATGAGGGATGGAGGGGAAATCCTAGCGACCACATTCGCCTGACAAGATGTAATTCACCATACATCCGTGTATTAAGTAGGCAATTTGGTTCCAGTACGCTGGAACGATGAAAACTATCGGGCCCATTAATAAAGGGGTTTGTTTCAATTTCGCTATCATAAATTACTCCAAAACAAATATTATGTATAATTTTAATTAATTTTACTGCATATACCGTATTGATTTTGTGGTAACCGTCAGTAATTTTTTATTTGAAAACTAACCGTTTAATTAACTACTTCTGTTCTTAAAGATATTCGTTATTAAAATATATTGTCGATTAAATAAATGACATCGAAATAAATTAAGTAGTTCAAATTCAGTTCTTGAGTTTTCCTGTCCATAATCGTTAAACATATTAATCTTTTGTTTGCGGCTTTATGAGAGCGTGGAGATATGCACTAGTATGCCGTAGGTTTGGACTGTTCACATGCTACTGGCCCGAAGTTTTTCTAAGACGTTGTAATTATACGAAACCAGTATATGATAATCGCAGTTCAGAGACGGCCACACAGATGCGGTCTCGTGCCTTTCTCATGCAAAAAACGGAAGAAAAGAAAATTATATGCTTTCATCGTTCTCTTCATGTACGCTGTCTTGCTGCGCTGCACATGTGGGCAGTGTGAAGAAAACTAGCCTACCGCGCTCCTCGCAATATTCCCAGCTGTCACCCTGACTTAACGCCGACCGGCAAAGGCGGGCGGGCGTCTTGCTTCGCATCGGGAGACCAACGAGTAAAGATATATGGCGTCATCTCTACTGCTGGCGTTCTGCATCCCACACGTGACAAGCTAAACTTCCCATACGCATATACTTGAAAGCCATGGAGGTCGTGACAGTCCTGCCCTCAGCTGATGTCATTAAGGCCGTCACTGGAATTACGATCAGCCCACTTGAATCCCGTAATCATACTTATACGGTAATATTTTCTTTGCTGTGACTTTGGTATCATCTCTTTAAATAGCAGTTGAGTTCAATTTATACTTTTTTCCTCTACTTCAATATCGAACCTATTCTAAGGGATACAATTGAGATTAGACAGAGATCACAAAACAGTGCAGTCTTTGACGAATACATTTCAATGAAAGCTAAAACATTTCCCCGCAAGCCAACATGATCAAAAGAATAGGTGGTAGCCATACGTTGCACGTAATATTATTATTATTATTATTATTTTGTGTTAACAGTACATGTCATTTTTTAATTCGATTCCGGTTAAATTAAATAATATTTAATTTAATTTATAAGTTTACACAATATAATAATTTGAGTTAAAGTGGCTAACTAAGCTATATGTTTTTGCTAAATCTTTTACAAAAATTTTCAACTTAATTTTAAAGAAAATTCCCAATCGTAATAGAGTGCTTTTACGACTGTATCATGTACGATCGGTGGCAATACATTATTCATTGCTTACTAAGGCCAAGTGTAAGTGCAATATAAATAATAGTGGTATAATATTAAGTATAATGTGTGGTAATAAAAATTAAAGCTAAGTCACAAAGACCTCCTTCGCTCTTTAATGGGTATGTGCACAGAAGCCGAGGAGAAGTGATAAAAATTTGTTTTAAAAATTGCCCCCCCCCCCCCCAACTGTCAAAATACTATTTCTACGCTCTTTCACATAAAAATGTAGATTTTTACATTACCATATTTTTTCTTGTCAGCGACAAGCATCTTGCCGACTTATGGCGCTACACCACTGTTTATTGATAATCCATTAAAGGAAGAGGAGTAACTAAAACATGTTTTCGATTCAATAATTGACTTCGATGACAAATTTCGACAGGATGCATGGATTACCGTATTCGCTAAGATATCTCGTTGATGTGACGGGCAAACGTTATTGACGATCGTCCCCGCCATATATCTTTCACGAATCTATTCATGGCCCCCAGAAACACGTGGTTCGGAGCCCATTTGAGACCCTGGAGTGGGAACGTACCGTCGTCTTCACAATTTTTCGTTGCAGTAGCTTCTGGGTACAAAACAATGTTAAAGACTTTACTTGGGAAAAGTTTTTCTCCGGCCACAAATACGAAATGCAAAATCTCATTACTTAGAAGTCGTTATTCAAAATTAATTTTCCCTGAGGATTCGGAGCCTTTCTTTGCGTCAGCCCTACTACGTTAAAATGAAAATGCCTAGTTTATTACTGTTCTAACTCCGTCCCTCTCCATAGTAGCATATTGTTTCCAGTCTTGAGCAGGACTCACAGTGCGCTAGCAAACGTGATGTCGAAGACGGGTGGGAACATTAGAACTAGTGAAACAATCGTCTTCTGTGCGACAGAAGAGCTGCGAGGTTGTGGAGCTAAGAACAGAAGACGACCTCTACGCTTTGGTTCCTGCTTTCGTACCAGAACAGTCTATGAAACGTAACAAAACTAAAAATATCTTTTGGCTCGTACTCGAGGCGTATATTTCGTTTTATGCATCAGCATTCGATGATATAAAATATGGGTTTGAATGACACTTAACTCATTGATATGTATACCATGTTAAGCTTTAAGGTATAGCTATATATAAGTTTTTAAATTTTTAATGCAGCCTTGATTTAAAATTCTAACACAAATAAAGATTACTAAGAGCAACAATTAAAAACAAGGATATTTAAATAGAGCATGCGCTCTTATTTATTTTATTACGTGCATAAATCAGATGGAAGTTTGTAAACTCCATATTTATCGATATATATGTACTCAAAATAGAATTTTTAAAGCCATAAATGGCTGAAAAAATGTATAACGAATAACCATCCAGGTAGAAAGTTCAGCAAAAAGTCGATCAGTTTGTTCTAAGGATACGGTGGAATATTTTAGAATTTTGTAATCTAGTGTATGTAAAATAGCATCTCGTCTTTAAATTTGTGTCCGTGTTTTGGATGTTACCATTTTAAGATCTGTATACAAATAAAATACCGGATATCATAAGTCATATTTAGTTTACTTTTGGTAAGGTTTGGATTCGTACGACGATATCTGGTTGTTTTTAGTCATCGTTGAGGAAATTTTGTCTCAATTATTATGGTTTGGCTATATTTTGTCACATTTGTTCAAATTACGTGTTATATGTAACTCAGCAGATATCAATTTGTTACGTTTTGCTATGACTATCTGCATTAGGTCGTAAACCAAGACCCCGCATGGGAAGTTGGGATGTTGGGAAGTAGAGGGGCAGCTGGGCACTTGACATAAAATTAATTAGATGATGATAAGGAAATGATGTAGTGTACCGTAAGTATAATATAAATAACGACTGTGACCTTGGCTGATTATGGACGTTAGCAAAATATAATGTCGGAAAACAGCGAAGTGGCCATTTAGCTCTAAATAAATGCCGGGGTTATTAAGTGGCAAGGAGAGATAGCGGTTTGCAAACGTTATAAATAAGCTGCATCATAAATCCTTAAGGAATACCGAGCAAGTAAAGTTGCAAAAGAGTTGAGGGTAACCATCTAGCAAACAAAATACGTAACAATAAACTAAACGTCATTAAGTATATGAGCTAAATGAAAAGACTCGATCCTACAATTTTGAGGCTTGGAAGCAAGATAAGTTTAAATTTGAAAAGGGAATTTTAAAAACTAGACAGCAGGGCATCTGCTAAGGATGATAAGTAACGACCATTGGTAGAACAATTATACTTTATGTGGGATAAAGGTAAATAGTTTCTATGCTGCAATATATTTGCTTAGTTTTTAGTGTAGTGTGATTTCTATAAGTAAGGGCGAAAAGTGGCTGCTACTTTTAAGTTCTGTTATAAAATCGCATTACTTAGAACGAATTTTACGTAGCAGCTCTCTGTGTCATTTCAAGTACTCCAGTAACTGTATTATTTAAACCATACAAAGTCTCGGGCAGGATTTCTTTAAAAATGATTTCAATATGACTTGTTCAATCGTTTACTAGATTAAACGCCACTTTTATTCAACTGTGTAGAAATAGTTTTTAGCGATGATATTTCAGGTAATGTAAATCATTTTTTGTGTTTGTATACGCAGGATATTTCATTAAAAGCGTGCAAAGACGAAACTGGGAACAGGGGCTGTAGCACGGAACGTCTTGATGTTGGGAATGTGTGGGCAGCAAAGCCAGCGGAAGGAGATACGGGCGCAAACATGCCTAACACGAATACAGATGTCCGTATTAGTTACATCGATCACTGACCTTGTGTGTGTACACAGTTGGCATGTAGTACCTACTGTACAGGACCACTCCACTGATGGACCGGTGTTGGCGTATCAGTCCGTGGCTCACAAGAGTTGCTCAAAGAGACAGCCACCAACCTCAACACAAGCATGACAACGGCGTACGAGTTTCTGCCCAATCCATTCTAATATCCTATGAGTTTTGCGTATATTGTTGACACGGGCATGTACTGTGTTAACGTGCAGACGACAGAACCACCTTGTGGACAATAGGTAAACCTCACTACGTGGGTCACCCACAAGTTTACGCCCATATCTCCATATCTCCTCTAGCTGACCTCGTGGACCAAGTGTTCTAAATCTCAAAACGTTCTATGATGTAGCCCCTATTCCGTTACATTTTTGCACGCTTTAACTAAAACATTCTCTACAATATGGATTAAATTTTATTTCTGAAAATCATTTAGCATAATTCTTAGGTGCAGACATTCAAATTTGTAAACAAACCGACGAAAAAACACTTTATAAGTTTTTATTCTGTTTATTTGCTATAGTTCATGTATACCACAGTAATATCAAATTATTATCACATATATTTTAGACTAGTGAACCGGCCTAGCTTCGCCCGGGTACAATTCAGTTTTTTCGACCTGCCGCATGATCACCTCGTACACCTCCCCCCCCCCCCAAAAAACTATCTTCACCCGCACCAACACACCCCGTGCCACAAACCCCGCACCAACACACACCGTGTCGCAACCCCCGCACCATCACACCCCGTTTCGCAACCCCCGCCCATCACACCCCGTAAAGCAACCCCCGCACCATCACACCCCGTGTCGCAACCCCCGCACCATCACACCCCGTAAAGCAACCCCCTCACCATTACACCCCGTGCCGCAACCCCCTCACCCTCACACCCCGTGTCGGAAGCCCCGCGCCATCACACCTCTTGTCGCAACCCCCCGCACCTTCACACCCCGTGTCGCAACCCCCGCACCATCACACCCCGTAAAGCAACCCCCGCAAAATCACACCTCGTGTCGCAACCCCCGCACCCACACACCTCTTGTCACAACCCCACACCATCACAACCCGTGCCGCAACACCCGCACCATCACACCCCGTGTCGCAACCCCCGCACCATCACACCCCGTGTAGCAACCCCCGCACGATCACACCCCGTAAAGCAACCCCCGCATTATCACACCAAGTAAAGCAACCCCCGCACCATCACACCCCGTGCCGCAACCCCCTCACCCTCACACACACGTGTCGCAAGACCCGCGCCATCACACCTCTTGTCGCAACCCCCGCACCTTCCACACCCGTGTCGCAACCCCCGCACCATCACACCCCGTAAAACAACCCCCGCAAAATCACACCTCGTGTCGCAACCCCCGCACCTACACACCTCTTGTCACAACCCCCACACCATCACACCCCGTGCCGCAACACCCGCACCATCACACCCCGTGTCGCAACCCCCGCACCATCACACCCCGTGTCGCAACCCCCGCACGATCACACCCCGTAAAGCAACCCCCGCATTATCACACCAAGTAAAGCAACCCCGCACCATCACCCCGTGTCGCAACCCCCGCACCAACACACCCCGTGTCGCAAACCCCCGCACCATCACACCCCGTGCCGCAATCCCCGCACCATCACAACCCGTAAAGCAACCCCCGCACTATCACACCCCGTAAAGCAACCCCTGCACCATCACACCCCGTAAAGAAACCCCCGCACCATCACACACCGTGTCGCAACCCCCGCACCAACACACCCCGTGTCGCAACCCCCGCACCATCACACCCCGTGCCGCAAGCCCCAAACCCTCACACCCCGTGCCGCAGAGCCCGCACCATCACACCTCTTGTCGCAACCCCCGCACCATCACACCCCGTGCCGCAAGCCCCAAACCCTCACACCCCGTGCCGCTAAGCCCGCACAATCACACCCCTTGTCGCAACCCCCGCACAATCACACCCCGTAAAGCAACCCCCGCACCATCACACCCCGTGCCGCAAGCCCCAAACCCTCACACCCCGTGCCGCAAAGCCCGCACAATCACACCTCTTGTCGCAACCCCCGCACCATCACACCCCGTGCCGCAACCCCCGCACAATCACACCCCGTGTCGCAACCCCCGCACAATCACACCCCGTAAAGCAACCCCCGCACCATCACACCCCGTGCCGCAGAGCCCGCACAATCACACCTCTTGTCGCAACCCCCGCACCATCACATCCCGTGCCGCAACCCCCGCACCATCACACACCTTGCCGCAAATCCCGCACCATCACACCCCGTAAAGCCAACCCCGCACCATCAACACCCGTAAAGCAACCCCCGCATCATCACACCCCGTGCCACAATTCCCGCACCATCACACCCCGTGCCGCAACCGCCTCACCTTCAAACCCCGTGCCACAACCCTCGCACCATCACACCCCGTGCCGCAACCGCCGCACAATCACACCTCTTGTCGCAACCCCCGCACCATCACACCTCGTGTCGCAACCCCCGCACCCTTACACCCCGTAAAGCAACCCCCTCACCATCACAAACCGTAAAGCAACCCCCTCACCATCACACAACGTAAAGCAACCCCCGCTCAATCACACATCTTGTCGCAACCCTCGCACCATCACACCCCGTGCCGCAACCCCCGCACAATCACACCCCGTAAAGCAACCCCCTCACAATCACACCTCGTGTCGCAACCCCCAAACCCTCACACCACGTGCCGCAACCCCCGCACCATCACACCCCGTGTCGCAACCCCCGCACAATCACACCCCGTGCCGCAACCCCCACACCATCACACCTCATGTCGCAACCCCCGCACAATCACACCCCCGTGCCGCAACTCCCGCACTATCACACCTCATGTCGCAACCCCCGCACAATCACACCCCGTGCCGCAACTCCCGCACTATCACACCCCGTGCCACAACTCCCGCACAATCACACCTCATGTCGCAACCCCCGCACAATCACACCTCATGTCGCAACCCCCGCACAATCACATCCCGTGTCGCAGCCCCCGCTCAATCACACCCCGTGCCGCAACCCCCGCACAATCACACCCCGTGCCGCAACCCCCGCACCATCACACCTCATGTCGCAACCCCCGCACAATTACACCTCATGTCGCAACCCCCGCACAATCACACCTCATGTCGCAACCCCCGCACAATCACACCCCGTGTCGCAACCCCCGCACAATCACACCCCGTGCCACAAAACCCGCACAATCACACCCCGTGCCGCAACCCCCGCACCATCACTCCTCATGTCGCAACCCCCGCACAATCACACTCCGTGCCGCAACTCCCGCACTATCACACCTCGTAAAGCAATCCCAGCACAATCACACCTCATGTCGCAACCCCCGCACAATCACACCCCGTGCCGCAACCCCCGCACCATCACACCTCATGTCGCAACCCCCGCACAATCACACCCCGTGCCGCAACTCCCGCACTATCACACCCCGAAAAGCAACCCCAGCACAATCACACCTCGTGTCGCAACCCCTGCACCATCATAGCCTGTGCCGCAACCCCCGCACCATCACACCCTATGCCGCAACCCCCGCTCAATTTGAGGTCGTACACATGTCTCGATTTTTTAAATTACTCTCTTACAATTTTTTTCATAATTTTTAAGTTATTGGCGTTAATTATTTGATGTAAAGGACATTTCTTATCTATACGAAACCTTTTTAATTATGCATTAATTAGTTTTTATAAATATTAAGTTCTTCATAATTATAAAATACTGTTCATTTTACGTTTGTTTTATTGCATAATATTAGTTGTAAATATGCTTATTACTACTTATCTATTAAAGAAAGATCGATGCTACCACTGACTTTTTGAAGATTATTTAATTTAAATCAATTCTTTCGTAGATGATTTTGTTGTGTCTCTATAGGATTATAAAGCGTATTCCATGAGAGTGCGCCGACGACAAACTTATTTTCTGGACTTGATTTACTAACACCGTTAATATTCAGCTCCTATAAGTGCTAGGTCAATTTTAATACACTTAAACCTTCTTCAATAAATGCAGATCATGCCAGTAAACATCTCATCCAAATCCGATCAGTGGTTCTTAAGATTATGGCAGTCATACAGATGGAAGCGCGCCAGGGACTTTCTTTTATACTTGATGTTATTGTAACGTTAATCGTTTCGGCTGCCCGGTGCTTGAACTGCAATGCACAGTGTTTGAAATCCTGTCCGCAATATGTTTACCTACGAAACGACATGATACCACAGACGAAAATGGAATGGTACTTTATAGTTAGCAAGCATGCTGTAAACATCATTTTGGAGCCCATGAAAATAAATATAAACAGCTTTTGCAGATTGCAGTATATTAAAAAAAAAAAAACGAACCAGATACTAGCCAAGCTATGATAGAAGCCTGTATTGAAATTCGCCACAGATTTTTCATCAATAAAATGATAGAGTCGCCGCTGAGTGCCACAGATACCCGCAGCACTAGGAGAACATTGCATGCCTGTTCAGAGCCCAGCACGTAGCGGCGATGGCGCTCTTGTAGTGCGTGGCAGTGGAACCCTTGTATCTGCCGCGCTTCTCGAACAAAAAAGGAGAAGAACAGTGCAGGCAGGCGGCCACCTTAACAGCACGGGTGTATACAGTATCTCACACACACCTGTAATGTGAATATTTAATGTTAGGGCTTTAATGTTTGCATATTGTCATTAAATATAACCTGTTCTACTGCTTCTAATGTTAATATCTAATGAGTTTGTTTCAGTTTTATATTAATTTCAAATATTTCCATCGTAATAAATTATATATTTCTTTACTTATGGGAATTTCCGTGTGGCCCTCTACAATTTACGTAAATGGAAAATTGACCTGAACTACTATTGTGCCATAAGAAAATTACCCAGATATTTTGGTGTCACGTCGGCCTTCTTTAATACAATCAACACGTATTTAAAGCACATATAAAATGCATTTCAGCATAAAATTCGTAAATTTTCTTATGTATTTTAACCAAAACTAACATACGGACGTCTTTATACTTGTTAAGGCAATACATTATGCTGATGAGTAACTTTTTCACAAGAAATTCTGTGTGGCTACTCAACAATTAAAGAGTCGTTCGTTCAGAGATTTTTTCAAAGACTGGCAATAGTTTAAACATGTTGCGTACTTTCAGCCTGGTAAATTAAAGACCAATTAATCGGGAATCTACTATGAGAAATAGCTCTGATTATACTTAGCGGTAAGAACGTACCAGGCGATTTCCCATTATGATTCAGTATCACGCAAGAATTTGCATAGCTTTACGTTTCCATCAGTTGTGTGGCCTATTATTGTAAGGAACGCCTTATTTCCGCGGAAAGATCCAAGCGCAGATTATTGTTCGATGCCATAAATACAAACCTGCAGCTTACCTATACTGGCCGCGTGTCTTTATGAGAAGGAATCCTCTTACTTAAACGAGTAGGCCTATTGTGTCTCCGATAATATAAGTTTGTGAGTCGCAGGCATGAGCCATCTAATCGGGACTCAAAATTATAGGACAGCTAACTTGCTATTAAATACACGTAGTCAAGAATTACTTTCGAGAAAAGAAGCTTACCTAATTAACAACAGTGCGACTTGCTCAAAACTACTGTAAATAACCTCTAGGTCACTAGTAAACTACTAGTACTGAGATGAGTGAATTACATGTATTCAAGTCAAGGACAGAGGGAAGCGGCTTCTGTAAAAAGTGACAAGCATTGAAGAGTTGCTTCATTATCATAACTACACAGGGCAGTGTAATTTGGCCAGGAGATAATATGGCGCAAATCGCTGGGGGTTTCTAATTACGGGGAATTAAACTTGAAATACAGAAGTGGCGGCGAGTGTAAGTGCTGATAAAATCGGTATCGTTATCAGTGCTGGTGTCTTTAATGGCGAGATCGACATTGACTGCTGTGCACATGGCTGTCAACGTTCTCGAATTTACGAGAAGAGAAGAGAAGAAACGAAGAGGTGACGAAAGGGAAGTCGAGATGGAACAAATGAGAAAAGAGATAAATATGTTCAGGAAGAAGTGTGTCAATACGGTATAAAGGGGAACAGAAGGTAACAAAGAAGACATAAATGTTGTTTGGAAAAAGGAAAAAGGAGCAGTTTTAATTATAGAGTCAACTATGGTAAGAGCAGGCAATAGTAGCGAGATTACACAGAATAAGTTTATGCAATTTATAAGGCCACGAGAGAAAAACATAAAGATCAACAAGATGTGGAAAGTACGAAATAGTGGAATAGGAATAGAATTGCCCAATGAGAATCGCGCGAAGAAGATTGAAGAAGAAATAAGTTTGAAGAAAATTAATATGAAAGTAATAAGGGGAAAAGGAATCCTATGGTTATAATATTTGATATTGAAAATAATAAAATAGAGAAATAGTTTAAAGAAAAAGTATAAAGTCAACATTTTCAAGATATAGGCTACCTAAAGAGGGATGTGATGAAGCATATAAAATAATTTTTAAAACAAGACCGAAAAATAATCTAAACAATACAATAGTTGACGTAAGTTCACGAATATGGAAAACATTCGAAGTAAAACAAAGAACTTACTGTAATTGTCAGGTTCACAAAGCAAAAGAGTTTATTATACAAATGCGACGTATGGAATGCATGAGATACGGACATACTTAGAAGTGGTGTAGAGACAATGTGATAAATGTGCGGAGACGGGACAAGGTGAAAGAAACGAGGAAACATGTGTAAATTATATAAGATCGAAGAAAGAAGAACAAAGCATAAGACATAAGGCAACGGATATCAATTGCCCATGTTTCAAAATTGCAAAAGAAAAGCTAAAGAAATAAATAAACTATGGGAACTGAGATTGTGAGGAGAGTAAACGTCATCCAGCAAAATTTACAAAGATCTAGGGTTAATACAATTAATATAATAGAAGAGGTAATTAATCAAAGAAAATAAATTGCATTACTACAAAAACCTTTTATGTATAAGTAATATAAGAATGACATTTTTTAATATGGATAAAAATTGGAATATATTTTATTGTCAAATTGGCGAAAAAAAATTTAACAGTTATTTGATGCCATAATGTTATACAATGTATACAATTAAGCCAATATACTAATGAAGAAATAGCTACAGTAAAGGTTAAAACCAGCCTAAAATAAAACCAGGTTTGTATAGGCCAATTTGTTTACTTTCGGTTATGGGTTAAGTTATTGAAAAAGATAGTACTGAATAGAATAGGAGATGAAACAGAGAGAATAATGAATATAAATCAAATAGGATTTAGGAAAAACAGATCGATCGAAAATGTTATAAATAAAGTTTTAAGCATCATTAATTAAATGTTAACTAAATATATTTTATTAATTTTAATAGATATTTGGAATAGTTTCTCTACTATGGAATGGATCAATATTAAAAGGGCTTTTTTGTAAATTTAGATATAAAGAATAGTAAAAAACATTTCCTTCTAATTTTTTATAGACAGAAAGGTGGGAATTTTTAATTATTTTATAGAATACGAAAAATAAATGAATATTGGTTATCCCCAGGGCTCAGTCCTGGGGCCAATTATCTGGAATTTAGTTTTTATTGTATTTTTAAATAAATAAACAGAAGAAAATATAAACAGAGTAGCATTTGCGGATGACTGTCTAATTATAGTTGGAGAACAAAATAGAAAGCACTAGAAATGAGGACATGTGGAGAAATTAATGAATTAAATGAATGAGTTGATATGAATGGATTACAGGTAGTGGTTTAAAAGACAGTAGGGATATTAGTAAAGGTAATATGAAGAGACCACGTGGAATAAAATACAATGGTAAAAATTATAACGATTGTTAAAGAAACTATATATTTAGAAATATTAATTGATAGCAAATTGACATTTGTGCCACATATAAATAAAATGACTGGAAAACTATAAAAGTTTTATGTAATAATGTAAAAAGTAAAGTTCTGAGATTTACAATTTATAGTGCATCGTAAATGAATATAATATATAAATCATTGTTTTAATGATATATGTTATGGATCTATTGCTGTCCATACTAAGATGTATAAAAATATACAAAGAAAAAATAGAGAATTGTAGAGACATATAATAATAAAATTATTTAAAATGACATCAACGTCTTTCACGGCAACAATAATATTAAATAAATTAATACAACTAGATTACATCATGATTAATAGAAGTAAAATTTATAAATTAAAAAACTCAGAACAACAAATAGAAGTAAATAGACAATTGTATAGTGGATTCACACAGGATAAAATCAGGTGGGTGAAAAGAACAGAAGTTGGATAAATATTGAATTTAAAAGCAATGAAGAAGAAATTATACGAAGAAGCACTGAAGACATGGAGTCAAAAATGGAAAAATATGCAAGGAAGTGCTGGAATAATAAAGTATATTAAAAGCTTAGATTACTGGTATAATAACAAGATAACATTCTGTGGTGTAACGAAAGGAATTATAAATGAAATATCAAAATAAAAAGTTATTTAAAGATAATTAATGAGATGGATAATGATTTGTGTGAGTGTGAAGATGGGGAGCAGAATGTATATCATATTTTATATAATTGTAAAATGTTCTAAAAAGAAAGGGGTGAATTAAGGAAGGTTTTGAGAGAAAAGGAAGAATGTTGGCCTCCAACAGAATACAACCTTTATGATAGCGAAGTATATGGGAATATAGAACAGTATGTTGAACGTACATATAAGGTGGTTAAGACTATTAATGATGACCTAGACTAGGAGGATATAGGGAGGGGGGGGTCAGCGAGGCCAGTGCCAAGCGAGGCCAGTGGGGCGCCTAGAAAACTAGGCAAGGGCCCCGGTAGAGCCACGCTTGCTAGCAAGGCTGGCACGTAACAATGAAAATCCTGTTTTTTTAGTTGGGAAATAGATTCGATTAGGTAATGGTCTAAGCCACTTTTATTGGAATCTTGGCTTGTTTTGTTCCACAAATGTTAACTTGGAAGAAATTTTATCCGTTTGCACTATTTGGGTAACTTAGAAAGAAACTCCAAACACACAACCTGTCAGCAGACACACAAAAGTAATTATGACAGCAAACACGTGTACGCCCCCTACAATTGCACCGTATCTCGCGTCATCCCTACATGTAGGCGATCGTCAGAATAATATTATCGTGCCGGGGTTGTATACTGCCTGGCCATAAGCTTTATTCCGTTTACATATAATTACAGGCCGCAAAATGGAATGATCTCGTAGAGTCTGAAGCAACATAATATAATAGTTTATCGCTACTCTAGTGATGGCTACTGGATGTTGTTTGTTGTTATCTAGAAGCTTATATATAATCATAGCACCGCTGTTATCGGCGCCAACTTTTGATAATTTATCGGCGCTTGTACCCCCACCCCAACATTCGTTTCAATACGTAGTTGACTTCTTTAGCCAGGAATATGCCAGTGTAAACAATCTACATGGCGTAGAGGTCAATATAGTGCAAGTCACTTATTGGCTGCCTACACGCATTTGTGGAATATCCCGCGTATCTAATTAACAGTGAAATACTTTATACCAGTCTGTAAATGGATCTTCGATCATCCGGCAATTTGTTCTCTAGGCGCGTGTTAGGCAGTGTTCTAAAGACCCATGGTACACACGAACGTAATTTAGTTCTTAATTTAGATGCGAAACTTATTAAAATGGCACAAATACCGCGTGCAAATGCCATTAGAATTGTGTATTGAAGTAGGAATGTATTAAATATTTTTCTTACTAAACATATTACAAATTAATTATAAGAAAAATATGAAATAATGATACTTGAAAAATCAATTATACTGAGATATTCCTCATGTGTGCCGGATTCAATGTTCAGTTGCCATAGTTACGAAGGTTCGCTTCCAATAAATAGGCTCAGTTTTGAAGCACAGATATAAATGTCAGATGGTTTGAAATAAGGTCGTCCTGTTATCTCACGCCTAACATATATGATCATTTATCTAAGTGCTTTAGACCTCATGCCGTGATATTGTAGCATGTTGGCGATTTCTCCAGAGGATACGGCAGTAGTTGCGGGTACTAGCTACATTTAGCTTCTATATACTTCTCTCCACACTTATTTAGTAACCTGTGATTCTCCACCTGATAGTACATTTAGAGCTTAGTGGTTGTGTTGCCATCCACCAAAGCGTCATGAGCAGTAAGCTGCTATCATCGCATTACAAAATAAATATTTATTTTAGTTATGAATATGTAATGCAAACAATTGTTTACGTGTAGTGATATTTTTTTTTCTCTCCTATTTATATGTTTTTCACACATTAGACCAGAACGCTGCGTCCACCATCATTCACAATACTAGTTACTTGAGTGTTATACACCGAAAGGAAACAACAAAAATTAAAGTAATTAAAAATGTATTCATTATATAGAGGAGGCCGGGGCAAGTTTGCATAGTTTTTGTCAATTAATTTTTAATAATTTTTCTGTCAACTTTTGTTAAAGTTGATGGCGT
Organism: Dryococelus australis; assembly: GCA_029891345.1. Taxonomy (NCBI): domain Eukaryota; kingdom Metazoa; phylum Arthropoda; class Insecta; order Phasmatodea; family Phasmatidae; genus Dryococelus; species Dryococelus australis. Next base: position 88,806,983 of record CM057002.1, on the reverse strand, counting down.
GAGTGTAATTAATATAAGCACATATTGGTATTACTAGCATTAAACAAATTGCAATATGATACTTCAAAACCACTACAATTGAAATAAAGTCACCTGCGCCAACCTGCCCCATTATTGGAGTAAGTTGGCCCAATATACAAATATTGAATCCCGCAATAGCAAAGAGAATACGAAAATTTACTAATATAAGAAACACGTAATAAAATAGGGCTACAACTAACTAGTTTTTTTTATAAGTAAATAAATGTCACTTTCATAATTTTCACTCACATTTTAAACACACATAAAATCAGTGTCTCCAGAAATGCAGTCTACATGTGCCCATCTATTAAACTTGGTAAACAGAACCCATTAATTACCGCATTCCGATTTGTTGTATGCACCTAAGCAGCAAATACAAAGGCAGTCCTCATTTTCAACTTCACATTCCATAAGGGAAAGATTTTATTGGACTGCAAATTCTTTGTTGTGTTAGCAGAAGGAAAAAGGTATTTTGACCGTTTCTTGTTTTCAAAACGGCCCGCTCCCTTTCTATCTTTAGATTCCCGTTCCTCTACCAAAGCGTGTCTGTCAAAAAATTGCTGACCTTTTTTTTCGCCCTTTGGAAGTTTATTTTCGTTGGTCCGGCTTTTGTGAATAACCTTACCAAATCTGGGGAAGGAGACGAAGACTGAGCAGTAGCTGATGAGGACGAATCAACATGAGCAGAAGTAGATAGAAGAGAATACAGAATTCGTACAGATGAAGTAGCGGGGCCATCATTATTGGTGGTAGTAGGGTCAGGTCTGCCAAAAAACTAAGGAACATTAGTACAATAGAGACTGGTTCAACGGACTAGGCTTGTTACTTGAGGCGACCTAACAGAAGACTAAAGTGTCTTTTCAAAAAATATGTAAACCAATCAGGGCCTTCCGTTTCAAGCTTGGTCCACGAGTCTGGAACTTTACAATCTCATACAAAAGAATACTTGCAGGCGAATATTCGCACATCTCTAGGTGTTAAGACAAATTAAATACCTGAAGCCTTCATCAGATATTCCACATGCAGCTTATCTTGCTCAGGTTTTAAACCTGATCAAAAAATCTCTTTGAAATAAATTGGCGTACGAAGGGATGTCAAGAATACTAATAACATTAAAACCAATACTTTGAAGGCATTTTGCATAACGTAGCTACATTTCGCACAAGGTAAAGATTCATTAACAGTTGCCAGAGGCTGTGATGGTGCTGCCAGTGACTCTGGCGGTGCTGCCAAAGGTAGTGGTGGTGTTGCCACAGGCTGTGCTGGTATAGCCAAAGGCTGGTGTGGTTCTACCAGAGGCTGCGGCTATATGCGAGAGGCTGTGGTGGTGCTGCCAGAGGCTGTGATAGTTTTGCCAGAGACTGTGGGTATACTGCGAGAGGCTGTGGTGATGCTGCCAGAGGCTGTGGTGGTATTGCCAAAGGCTGTGGTGGTGCTTCCAGAGGGTGTGGTGATGCTGCCAGAGGATGTAGTGATGTAGTAAGAGGATGTGGTGGTGTTTCCAGAGACTGTGGTGGTGCTGTCAGAGGCTGTGGTGATACTGCCAGAGGCTGTGGCGATGCTGTAAGAGAACGTGGTGGTGCTTCCAGCGGCTGTGGTGGTGATGCCAGAGGTTGTTGTGGCGCTGCCAGAGGCTGTGGTGGTGCTGCCAGAGGCTGTGGTGGTGTTGCCAAAAGCTGTGGTGGTGCTGCCAGAGGGTGTGGTTATGCTTCCAGAGGCTGTGGTGAAGCTGTAAGAGGATGTGGTTTTGTTTCCAGAAGCTGTGGTAGTGTTGTCAGAGGATGTGGTGATGCTGTAAGAGGATATGATGGTATTTTAATAGGTTGTGGTGGTTTTACCAGAGGCTGTGGTGGTGATGCCAAAGGTTGTTGTGGCACTGCCAGAGGCTATGGTGGTGCTGCCAGAGGCTGTATGTACACTGCGAGAGGATGTTGTAGTGCAGCCACAGGCTGTGGTGGTGTTGCCAGAGGCTGTGGTGGTGTTGCCAGAAGCTGTAGCGGTGCTGTCAGAGGCTGTGATGTTGCTGCCAGAGGCGGTGGTGGTGCTGCCAGATACAGTAGATATGTTACTATGGGCTGTGGTGGTGCTGCCAGAAGCTGTGGTGATGCTGTAAGAGGATAAAGTAGTGTTTCCAGAGGCTGTGGTGGTGCTGCAAGAGGCTGTGGTGGTGCTGCAAGAGGCTGTGGTGGTGTTGCCAGAGGCTATGGGTATACTACAAGAAGCTGTGGTGGGTGCTACGAGAGGCTGTGGCGATGTTGCCAGAGGCTGTAGTGGTGCTTCCAGAGGTTGTGGGTACTGCGAGATGGTGTTGAGATGCTGCCAAAGGCTGTGATGGTTTTGCCAGAGGTTTTGGTGGTGCTGCCAGAAGCTGTGATGATGCTGCAAGAGGATGCGATGGTGTTTCCAGAGGTTATGGTGGTATTGCCAGAGGCTGTGGTGGTGCTGCCAGAGGCTGTGGTGGTGGTGCCAGATGCTGTGGTTGTGTTGTAAGAGGATGTGGTGATCCTAGTTTAAGCTGAGTTGCTGCTGCGATGGGCTGTGGTGATGCTTCTGCCCCAGGCTGTGGTCACAGTGGTACAAGCTGTTGTGATGATGTATCAAGCTGTTTTCCTGCTGCCACAGGCTGCGACTGTGCTGCCACACACTGTGGCAATGCCATTGCAGACTGTGTTGATGCTGACCCAGTTTGTGGAATTTTTTTTTTAACTAGCACAGTATAAAATCAGTGTCCTAAACGGTACACCAAAATCCTGGGCAGCTCTCCTGATTGAAAGATGCGTTATTTTTAGTGCAAGTAAGACTTCTTCCATTATGTCAGCAAATACTTGAGCTATATTAGAATTCTTTTTTCGTATGTGCGCGCCATCATTAGATCTGAGGGAATAAACTGATATATATATATATATATAATCAGTTTTTAGCAGTGACGTGAAAACGTAATGTGGTAAACCTATCAAATGTATTATAATATTCAAATTAATCTATTAATATAATTTTATAAACAATTTCGGGATACAGAAGCAGGCTGGTAAGGAATAACTTAAAATGTAATGTTACGGGGTATGAAGGCACAGTGTGCCAACATGCCTCGTATTCATTGTGTTAACGTGCCCCATCGCTCAGTCCCTTCTATAACTTCACCTCAAATTATCAACACAACAAAATAAACTCTTCTTGAAAGCTAAAATCAAACCTAATACAGTGGTTTTTAAGGTAAATATATACAAAAAATATTTACATTTAAAAAATATAGAATGTTATTTAGGATTATAGGTCAAAGTGAAATTTTACTTACAAGTTCAAGATACATAAAAAGTTCACTTTTCCGGTGCAGCCGTTACTATTATGAATACCGCCAAGGGAGGGACAAGCTGCTGTTACTTGAGGATATTCCCTTTGCAGTGAGACGACGTATGATCTTCCAGCATGATGGCGCATCTCCTCATTTCCGCCGTGTTGTGGTTGAACACTAAAGTGTGCATTCCCCTGAAGGATGGGTTTGACGAGGTAGTTTCCACAGCTCACCACCTCGACCGCCAGATCTATCACCACTAGATTACCGCCTGTGGGCATGGATGAAGGGTATTGTTTACCAAAGGACTGTACAGACACGTGAGGAACTAATTGCGCTTATCAAGCATGCCGCTACAGAAATCAAAGACAACCGCGTGCAGCTACGTAGAGAAGCACGTGCGATTCATAAGCGTGCGGCCAAGAGTATGGAAGTAGAAGGCAACGTTTTTGAACATCTTTTGTAAGTTTGTTAGACGCTATTGGGATGCTCAACTGTTAACATTACGGTCAGATTATACATCACTGTATTTACTTCTGAAAGAGTATTATTTCATTCCTTATTTTTCAAATGTTTCGAACTGCCCTGTAAATATTGGGAATAGGATCCACATTTACATGACATATTTTCCTCCAAATGAAGTAAGGAATAGGCCATATGAGTAGCGATAGCTCTTCGTGAATCATTCTGTATATTTGATAACGCTCTAAGTAGTTTATTATTTCATGATTGGATTAAGTTTTTTGACTCGGCTAAGCTTTTTGGCAGACAATACACAAACGTTCTGCTCTAGAGTACTAGATTATTCATTGGCTCGCTGAAGTAGAAGAGTAGCTTAATACCGTATTGTTAATATGGGGCAGAGCGACTCGTCTCACTGGCTGCGCAGAATTAGTCTCCGTGTCCCAGACTTGGAACTGCTTTTCTGCCAACACAACCGACATTAACGAAGTGGATAGGACCTGAGTTTAGAACACTGTTTAGTAAACAAGTGCTGAGATGTTTGTGTACTTCATCTAATAATTTGTAATACAATTTGATTAAAATTCAAATAGGTAAAATTATTGTATTAATACAAACGTGCTAGTCTTTTGAATTTTAATATAGAAACAATCACGTTCGTCACTATTTACCATGTGACTTTGACAGGTGGATGGATTTTGGGTAAGTAAATGTTGAGTAACTTACATGCCTAGAAGGCGAAGAATCGGTCTACCTCATATTTATTCTGTGTTTTATACACGCACGGCAGACTATAACCCACGAAAACTGATGGACACAGCAGGTTGGATCCTAGCAAATTTGTCAACTTTTCCCGGGATAGACACGTGGAGGAAACCTACGGCAGTTTTAATGCTAAGTACTTGCTAAAAATATCATAATGCGATTTATTAGGGTCCTTACATAAAATTCTTATAATAAGTAGATCCGCTCACGGCAAAACCTGCGTGGAAAAAATTCCTGCTTTACTCGTTTGAGCTCAAAAGAAAATTTTATTGAGAATATGTAAATTAAATTATAGCTCTGCACTTGAAAGTCGTGGCAAAATAATGAGCACCATCTGCGAGAAAGGTACGAATATTATCATGCTCATAGCACCTACAAAAAAAATTCCTCGCTACAAAACTTTGTAGGTATATTCCCGAGGGATTGGTTTCTAGCAAAGAGTTACAGGCACGAAATCCGTGTTCAGTTATTTACCAGTTTTAATTACAGCGCACCATCAAACTCATAAGTTTTAATAATACCTTCGAACACGCCAACGACATAGGAATTCCCCAGGAGTACAAAGACTGCCGCCGTTAATTAATGCGCACGTAACGTTTTATCTTTTTTAATTAAAAAATACCCTCTTGTGTAGTCGCCTCACCCGAACTCTACTGTGGGTGGGAAGGGAAGGCAAGGAGATGTGCATGCAGTTGCCATTCTTCTGAGCATCATGCGTGTTATTAATGTGACACACTGTTGTGCTCTAGCAATGGCAACCATTGTGTTATCAAATAGAAGCTTCCCATTTCAGCAGGTCGTTGCCCTTTCTGTTATTTAACCTTCCTACACTTCAGAGGCTCTGTAGGCTTGTGTTGCAAGTTGTGACACCCAAACGTCACATTCGGATGATAAAGGCGAAAAAACATTTGGCTTCACAGAGGCGTAAATTAACACGCAATTCTGCGGAGGCCTCTAGGAGAGGAAAAAACTAAACAGTAAAAGTAAATGTAATAGACAATTACAACGTGTGGAGGTGCACTCTCTGAGCGACGTATATTCCGCGGCAGAGCCCTCTAACATTAGGTGTGCTACTGCAGTGTGGAATTAGAGGCTATGAAAATATAAAAGTAAAAGCACAGGTCCAGTTTCGGTGAAACGGAATTCAATACGTACTATGTATATCGAATATTCTGGGTAGAGTGCTGGCCCTAGTTACGCATCGATCACGATTGTCCAAACTGAGTGTTAGATTGATGTGCTTATTGAAAATCAGAATTATTGCCCCTTGACTCCTTAGTAACTCAAAAACAGTCTGAAAACTGGAAATGTAATCCACTGTAGTGACGCTTGAAGGCAGTCTGACAAGTTACTTTAGCCCGGCTCCGTCCAGACTGTCAATAGGAATACCTGCACACTTGTTCATACCAATGTGACGTAACGTTTACCAATTTTGTACGTCCAGCAACACAGAAGTCTAGTATCAAAATATTGTGGATAAGACAAACATATACACAAACAGAAACACCAGAAGAAAATATTGACAGTATAATTAGAATTTTCTTCTTTGGGTAGTGGCCTTTGAAACACTTGTGCCCTGGTAAAAAAAAAAAAAAACTTATGCCTAAAAAATTATGCCTAAAATATATAATTTTCCTTCCAAAATTATTATTTAAATAAGACTTCTCCAATGGTTGGCGGCATAAAACCAATATGGTGGAGTGAAAGATGTTCTAAAAGGTTTATTAACCGTGTTGATGTTAGAAGCTTTATTTTGAATTTCTTAGCTGAATTAAGTAGTCAAAACGTAGAATTTTAAGATCTAGAATTTCCCGATGATCAAGTACGCCGACGAGGCATCTCTCCGGATGCTCAGCGGCCCTGGATAACGTCTTAAAGCGCGCATCTTACGTTCAAGCGCGCGTATTACGGTGCTAACACACAGTTAAACGGCAGCTTAACGGGCGTCTCACGAGTTCTAGCTAACCTCTCTAAAAGCTACGTGGAGGAAGCCTACACTGGTCTACACTGTAAAAAATAATGGGAAAATTACCGGTCAAGTGTAAGGTAATATTCGCAAACTTATGTGGAAAACATAGTTTTCCTTACAGGTAGGCCTAAGGCAAAATTACCGCACTCTGAAGTAAAATTCACCTATATGATAGTGGAATATCCCATACAAAGATGGGAAAATTACCTTACGACGCGTGCATCTCTCCAGCATTCTCAACAGCCAAAAGGGGGGGGGGGTGCGGAATAAACAATCCTTTAACATACTAATATTCACTACTGCTGTCACGCTATCGTGGTGGAATGGATAGCGCATCGGCCTATCGTGAGAGAGAGGACCATGGTTCGCGCCCATACACCAGCAAGTGTCGATTATTGTGGTGTTGAGGTTTCGGTTACTATACGTCAGAGGATTTAAGTAATAAAGAAGTTAATAGTACTAATACTATGGGATATTATTAAATATAATCTTACTATACAACATAGTTAATTTTCTCTTAGTTGTATAAGATTTCCCCCCCCCCCCTTCTCTACCCATAACTTTTGTCAGGTACTTTTCCGTACGATTAGGGAATATTACTTTACTTGTTATGTAAATTTACTCTCCATTTTAGAGGTAATTTTACCTTACATGTAGAGGTAATTAGCTTCCCTTACATGTAAGGGAATTTTATCTCAAATTGTTTGACAGTGTATGCATTGCTTAAAACACCTCGCGTCTTCGATTCTATTAGACGTCGTGCAATTGCAATTGCAGAGGTGCGAACTCGGACTTCCCTATGAAAAAAGTAAATTTAATACCTAGTACGGCTGCTTAACGTCGCCTAACAAGATGTCCGTCTTCGTTCGCGAAAACTTAACTTAAGAAAGTTTTGTAGAGCTGACGAACCATGAGAGTTACAATTCAAATTCATCTGTATTGCCACGTAGAACTGCCTCGACGTTAAAAAATACGAAGAGTCATATGGTTTTGTAAGTAGACCCTACACGTACACAATGTAAAAAAAACAAAGACGTGTAAATATGCGGCCAAATAAAAATACTATTACAAAACAAATTAAGTATTATGGACCTCTGTTTCAAATGCAAAACAAAATAAATAATGTGAAAAATCATATTGAGCCTTATACATACAAATTAGGTGTTAATTATTACTGATTCTTATAGCTTAAAAACTGTGTGTTACACTGTCATTAACATCATGTCATATCATAAAATATCCAAAAAAAAAAAAAAAGTATTTTGGCTCCTGAATAGCCTGGCCTTCATCTCTGAAGAATGGCATGGAATTAAATCCTAGGCCACAGATGCAACGCAATTAAGTATTGGGGTGAACGGGAGCGGCCAGAGAAAATGCACTGGCCAGTGGCAATGTCCCCAACGTTTGCCAAGTGTGAAAATCCGGGCGATGCGAAAAGTAGTTCCATATCTTAACTTCAGGTTAAGAGTGTTAGGTAGCCATCTGTAATAACTTAAAACAGCTCTTTTGCCTCGTACTTTTTTTTATGTATCGCAGTGTAAAAAAGCATATTTGGGAAATTTTTTTCCTAATGATTTCCCATTTTCACTTGACCGACGCACAAATAAAGGGATGAAGCCCATGACAGTGTTAATTTTACATAAGGCACGATAATATACAACGTGCATACAAGCAGATCTTAAGCAGGGCTTTCAAAAGTGCCTATACTTGCCGGGGTTATGATTGTTTCTCGTTGCTATAGCCTAACACAAAGCCTACAGTCCACTGGTTGTGAAAACGGAACAAGTTTTTTGTCGATTTAAGTACATTACGGATCAAAATACTTCTTTTTTTGAAACACCTGAAACCGTAATCTAAGGTGGGTCTGAAAGGGTTAATGCGTTCCTATTTGCTTATTGCTTTATTATGTATTGCTATATTATATATTATATTTAGTCTATTTAGAATGCCTCGCAGCTCATTATGAATCTAAAATTTGCTGTAAAATTATTTCTTCCAGTGTATCTTTGCTTCGCCAACGATTCACATATATTTGTTCCCATCCAACGTAACGCCTCAGTTGTCAGACCACATGGAAGATTGTAGACTGAAATAAGCCGCCTATAGTTCGCGCCTATTCAGTATTTAAGTTCGAGTGGAAGTAGCACCTTTCAGTTCCATGGATGAATGCTTCGGCAACGTACTTTCTCGTTAGATACTGGTCATCTGCCACGTACGGAACTGTTTCATTGTTTATCACGTCTTCGAAATGTAGTTGGTATATGACGTAAATAAAATGTGCGAAATCGAATTCTCCCTATGTTAAAATTATAGATACAAAACATGTAAAAATCGTAAAATAAATGCATACCCAGTGTTTGATGAAAAAAACAGAACAAGTAATTATAATTAGGCTGTTCGAAGAGGCCTTTATCATTATACATGAGTTCTATGAAATTTAAAATATTGCTGCAAGAGAATAATTAATCCTACAGAAGATGATGGTAAACTACATTATAGTGATAATGCTGGAAATGTCCAATTTTTGCCTACACTTCTAAAGAACTGCTTACACAATAAATGGTAAACGCATTATTACATTTAAATAGTATTGCTTATAATTTTCCCAGAGGAAACATCATTATGAATACAATATCTCAAAAGCCTAAGAAATCTTTCAAATGCTAAGGGGTAAGACTTAATACTGGAACATATATACAAATTACAGTAAATTCACTATTACCATTTATTGAATGAACCAGGCTAAATACCGTGGTTGTCATTCGCAAATCTCTACACACACACACACACACACACACACACACACATATACGCATATATACACATACACACATATACACACACAGATATATATCATCATCAGCCAGTTCAATCATGAAATGATGTGGCCTCTTAGAGTTGGAATTCAGGTAGAATCTCAATAGTCTTCTCCAGGTAGAACGGTCTTGGCCGATTCTCCGCCAGTAACTTCAGCAACCCTGCGTATGTCTTTGTCCCAACGGTCTGGTGGTCTTCCTCTTGATCTCAGATTATTTCTTGGACTCCATTCCAAAACCGTTTGTTTTTCTATCTTTCATCTTTCGTCCGAAAAATGAAGGCTGATTTAAAGAAGTACAATAAGGACGTCATAAGAAACAGTTTAGAGAAGAAAACGAGTTTAAAGAGAGTAAAGCGAAAGCTCATAGTTGGCAAGAAGCAGATAACTGTAATTGATGGAAATAATGGCAGAATTATTAACAAAGAGGAAATTTTAGACCTTATGAGAAATGTTTACAGTAACCTATATGGCAGTATAGAAGAAACTCCAATATACTCTGACCTCTCTAATGTATCCCAAATGCCAGATATAATTCCCTCTGAAGTAATGTTTGCTATAGATAACATGGAAAAAGGACCGGCTGCTTGCAACGACGGTCTTTCAATTGATATTCTGAAGCTGGTTGGTGAGGAAACTATCTCGATCATTTGACTAAAGTCTTCTCTTCTTGCATACACAATACATTAGCCCCATCAACATGGAATATATATATATATATATATATATATATATATATATATATATATATATATATATCGAGGAAAACAATAAATTATAGATTCTTTGTCTATTGGGTGAAGTATTAGTTGCGTTGTATTGAAGTTAATATTTTATACTACTAGTAAAATGCATGATTTCTCGTTTTACGAACAATTGTTGTCTTTTATGTTGGGTAGAAGCCAGTTTGATGATAAGATATGCATATTTGTTTGTCGATTTATTAAATTTATATCATGTGAGTATTAGAGTTTGTTGTTCATTTTATTCTCATGAAAATACATGCGAAAACTCCCATTGTAACACCGTCCTACTCAGATGATAGTAAGTGCAGTACACCAAACTAGGACTGAGTTCACCCCTCGTAGTATTTTAGCGCACAATTGTTGGGTACGTATAAACACAGTTGTGCAGCTAGTAATATCACACTACCACAATATTAATACCGACAAACCTGTTTGTTATATTTTTTCTATGATTGTAATTGCTTCTGTACGTACGGCTGCTACAGCATAGCACTGCGTTCCTACTATACAACAGATATGACCTCCAAAAGAACAAATTCAACAATATATGGATTGCTCCCTCAACAACTAGGATTGTAACAACATGACAGAATATTATGTTGCTACTGCCCTCAAACTCGACTACAAAACTGTTCAGTACTAGCAACAGAACGTTTTGTTAGGTTTTTAAAATTCTGATTGTTTTGGTAACAATAATATATTATTGCAGTTGCTCTGCTTTGTTTTGTACCATCTGTTGTGTAGTAGGAAGGCTGTGGCATAATGTGGCAACCGTATATACACAGTCGTAGGGAGGAATACAGTTCTGTTGGCATTGCTATCTATGTTGACAATATTAAATGGTTCCTACAACCAATAAGACCCATATTTTAAGAATATAGATGCTTTCTATAACTATATTTTTTTCTCAGTGGGGGACATGGCTCACAATTGCCTTTTGTTTCAACTAGAATTTCCACGAAATTGTGAAGGGTAAGAAACTTCTAGACAGTAAAGGATTCAGTAAGTCATATGCAACTAATCGGATAAGTTACGGATCCACGGTTGGCTTTAATAGTAACATATTCCAATTGCGGTTGAAGTCATATTTTTTGTTATAGACTTAAATAGAATATTAAACAAGTATTATATGGGTGATAGAAGGAAGCAGTAAATCCAGTGCTGGGATTCGTAAATGTTGCTGCACTTGCTGATATTGTTATGCTTTCAGTCACCATTAATTACAAACTTTGACAAGAACACACAAGTACTATCAGTGTTTGAGTGGTATCGTGTGGTGGAGGAGGAGTAGTTCAATTGAGACACTGCTTTCTTTCTTTCTTTCTTTATCTGTCCTCCGTCTTGTTTTATCAATCGGTATTTTCATTTGACTCCTGGAACGAACGTCAAAAATTGATAAATTAACTAATTATCTTCCCTATAACCCTGACGACATTATAATCCAATAACACAAAAACTATGGAAAGTCATCAACATAACTCCGTTTTGGTTTCTTATTGATTTGATAGATCTTAAACGTTGTTACAATGTACTGACAGGATTTGAAACATACGCAGTGTTTTCATATTGGCAGTTTAGAGGGCTAAGAATTATTTGTTCCTGTTTCTTTCCCCAGCATACTTGCAGTAACCAACATAAATCACGTAATCGTATATTACTGTGAAAAATGACCTTGCAACCACAATGTTCTCCCTTTTTAACGTGAACACCTCTTTAAATTTGCAATCATAGTACGAGGCAATCCAGAAAATCCGACGGTAACAAAATCGGGGGACAGAGTTTGGCATTGCAACTCCAAATATATTGTCTACATTAAAAATTCAATTACACCACTCGATTGCCAAAGGATCAAAGAATATGTAACGCTGAGTGAGGACTGAAAGCATTCCGTCCGGTGGGGAGGGGAGAGGGCGCAATTTTGAGTTCGTTTCGCCGCGTCTCATAAATTCCGCGTAGTCTAATTTCTGACTAGGAGAAGCTACGACGCTCGTTTGAGTTTCATTCAACAGCTCTCGTCAAGATCAATCGATTGCATTTATAAAATCATTTGTGTGGCGTGATAATGGTGAAATTGTGCTTGTTTAATGTAAAAAAATTAAGAAAACTTAACATAATTTCGGCCTATACTCGTCAAAAAGCCAAGTCGAAATACAGAAATCCTAAACAGTTGGAAAGAGCATCTCAAAAGCAATCCATATAACCTCATATGATCGAGTGAAGCGGTACCAAGAACATCAAGACGCCCGAGCGCGTCAACGTAGACGTATTCACGCTAAACAAACGGCCGTGTCCCCAACACAGCGAGACCCAATTTTTGTTTCTGGTTAGCATAAAAATCTTTAGAAACCTTTCACCACATGTGACCAAACCTGGTTAGTTAATAATATCTAACTAGAGTACTAGAACTTTTTAGATATTAATCATTTCGAGTGCCGGTTTTCAAAATGGTGGATCTTAGAACTCCTTAGATGAAAATATATGAGATACCTTAGGAACTACACATTTTATCTAAACATATGGGTATATTCATGTGTACTCAATATGTTCACAGTTTATTAATTGATAACATACTCCAACGGTAATTTTGTAAGATAGCACTACTTAAATAACTCTGGTTACACTTATTTCAGGCACCAGTACACTAACTGAGTCGTACCAAATTTGGCAAAAAAAAGTAGAGCTATGGTTGTTAGTCTACGTGATATATGCCTAATTGAAGTTATGTAAACCCACTAATTATTTTAAATTACTTTCAAAATGTTGTCAGTAATACGTTATACCTCCGAAATCATAATGATCTATTTGAATCAAAAATTGTTGCTAGAAGTACGCAACATGCGCATGAAATTTTCATTAATAGTCTAATTTTTCGATGATTTCGGAAGGTAGCAACACTTCAAACGCTAAGCTTATTGACTATGCGGACTAGATTGTACTATTCATTCAAATATCACAATAAACTTATTGATTTTACCATTTAAATACATATTGGTTCTCGCCGACTTGACATACCAAAACTACTATCGTAGGCCAACTATATTTATTTAATTCGAATATTTTAGACCCCCGATGAACTTAATGAATTAATATTTCAAATATGTGTGCAATACCAAATCCGTTCCGCTCTATGAACGATATAAATACAACAACATTTACTAATTAAAAAATTATTAATTTCTGCAAAAAAATCATCCACCGCCATTATAGGAGATAATGCAACCTGAAAAGTTTATTATCTTTAGTATACGCCAGAAAATATTTAAATGGTTTATTCCGAATTCTGTATAATTAAAATAAGTGCAATTAAAGACATATGAGTCTTTATAAAATAAAATGGATAAAGTGCTAATCTTTAAAAAGGACTTCCTTAGTAATATAATAGCGTTAGAAGACATAATTTTGTAGTCACTAACTTAATTTAAAAATAACTTATGGCGCTAAAAAAAAAATGTTTGGATTGTCAAATTATTGTGCTGTGACAGTCTAACAGCAATTTTTGTGAGATGGATACAGGCAGAAAAATTAAGTAATCATTTTATAATTAGAAAACTGCTATGATAGATGCATGATATATTAAAAGACAACATTAAACCCGATATTATTTTCAAAATTGTGCGTTTACAAATTTTTTGCATGGATGCTATTTTATAGTGTCAATTGAAAACGTTCAGCATAATACCTATTTCAGCAGTATTTCATGACAACGTCAAACTCAGTAAACTAAAAACCTTTTCATTTGCCGTCTGGAGAGTTTCTACTTCCTGAAACATCTAATCTTATGTTCTATTTCTTAGGGAAATATGGAAACATTTCTCTCCAAATTCCTTAATTTGGAGATATATTTGATTATGACAATGTGGTTGGATTTATTAGCAAAACGCTTTGCACTTCGTGTTATATATACACTCTGCATCTTTAATTGTATTTTATGAATCATTAAAACTACTTAACTGATCGTAAAATGATGTTTGTACACATAGCGTGCCTAAACAGTGGACGGAATTTTCACCTATTCGTTTAAACAGAGCGATTTTCGTTTCAAAATTTTATTGCAGCGTAATTTTTTCGAAATTGCCTAAACCTTTACTTAATTCGATAGAGATATATATCCACACTTTGCCTAAATTTTTGTCGAAATATTATTTTTATTTTTGACACTACTAGTTTAAAAGTTAAGCGCTTTAATTAGGATATAAGTTATTCAACTGAATGTACAAATGAATCTGTAGATGATTGAATGAACATACAGAAATACTTTATTTAGTTTTTATTATAAGTTGTAAAAATATTTTGGTGTTCGAACATACTTAATAGTTTAGAAGAAAGTTATCTTTGCTTCAAATATTTTTAAAATCTCGCCTTGCTATTTGAACCACTAACTATAACTGCAGCAAAATTATCATAAAAAGTGAATATTTAAGATGGTATGCTAATAAATAATGTTATCATTAAATTAATAAATATATTTCTCTATCGTAATTGTTATCAGTTCAAGAATGTTTTTACAAATATAATTAATGGTGTTTTAACTAGCAACACCATTATTCTCACATTAGCAATTAATACTGCTTTCTTTAACGACAATAAATGTGTGTGTCTTGTATTCCATTCTTCTACTAAACTCAAAAATAATCTTAGCAATAATTCATACTCACAGATGGTTGGTCGCAAAATTTTTTATCCACGCAATAAATGTGTGAAACACAGCAATTGAGACATTTTATGGCCAATTTTACGAAATTGAAAATAATATAGAACTGCTCGTAAATTTGTAGAAGGTTCTGCTTTAAGTAACCAACTACACTGCACCTTTAATACCAGGAAAATATTTTGTATCATCAAATAAAATAGCGTTTCAAAATTAGCATCAATTTTCTTACCCTAGAGTAACAATCTAAAAGAAATTGTAGTAAAATACGTATTACGTTCGCGTTATAGACCAATTCATATTTTGGATGACGTAATAGATTACTGATGCTTTCACATTGTCTTCAAAAAGACACTAAATTATCTCCCGTGTTTCTCATAGTAAAGTGAGAATTGCTGTTTATTATGAATATGATACTAAAAAATTGTTTATGGATATTATAAAGATAACTGTTTCTTTCGTTTACTTTAATAATCAACAATGCTAACGTTAGTTATTATTTTTGTACTCAACTTAATCACAATAGTTTAATACAGTATAACGGATATATGGATATCAGAGTCAAACAAAGATTGAATGGTTTCTCAATTATCCGTCAGTATATAAAGTAAAGCTGAATTTGTTCACATGAATCCGAAACATATCGCACCTTACACAAAATAAACTGCTACAACCAGTCTGTAAACAAATTTTAATCGAGTAAACTATGATACTCCCTAAATATAGCAAAACATGAACTCGTGCAATAAAATTGTCTTACTTGTAGCATATTTTTAAATTCCAAATATTTTTTCGTAATAAAATTTGTTTCTGAAGCACAGTACAAAGTTTAAGTGATACTGTATTTGAGTGTTGTACGGTTAGAAGAATATTTTTCGAGACATAGTTCATTGTAGATCTTTGTTTTGATTTGTAGATTTCGTAAAATCTGACATAAAAACAGAGACATGAAAATAAATTATTTGAGTCAATTTAATGGTGTCGACGACAAATGTGTAAATAAAGGCATATTTAATTAATTTCTTTCTGCCAAGAAATATGTGTAGTTTAAATAGGTATATATTGAATTAGCCCACCTTAGCTAATGGTTTATTATTTGCGTGTGTGTGTGTTAATAATGTAATTTTCTAAGCGAACACATGCACGTTGTTCACTAGTTGCGCGAAGCACGCTGTCACGTGTAAAGTGCGAATAAGAAAATCAAATAATTTAAATTCTATTAGTTTGGGACTGAAAAGTTTTAAGTATACAGTACTTGATTATTTTAACATAACAAACTGCTGCGAATTTTGTTCTAATACAATTTGAGATGTACAAACGTTATCTTGATAACTAGTTTTCGAAAAGTTATTTATGTGTAGAAAAAAAATTTAATGTCTATGTTAATTACAAATTCGAAATAAATTAATGCGTCGTAAGACAAACTGGTACTTTTCAAATGCTTCCAATTACAACAGAAAGCATGGCTGTGCTGATGTCACTTTCACTTATTATTTAATTTGTCTCCTTAGTGAATATAACTCAAAATTTTTATAAAATTATGATATTTTTATTTTTATCGCTGTGATTTGTAATATTATATAGATATATATATATATTATATATATATTGGAAATATGGGTAAATGTACGTATTGCATTTTTTAACAATAATTTTTTTTGCAGGACTACCAATAATGTTTGGCAACAGAGATTCCTATGTTTTTTCTTGTAAAAGGACAGAACAAATTGCCCCAGACCGACTGGTTACGAATTCGTTCTGAAAAATGTTTCGGTTCTTGCTAGCGGATGGGTTCGAAACATCAACAAACCGAACTTTCCATCACACGAGCTTGGCGCCTTAGAACTGAAGGTCACCGAGGACATTTCTAGTATCTCGACTGAGTTCAAACGCCAAAAGCTATTGACGGTGAGTGAGTAGCAACTGAGAGCTGAATTCATGCGCAGCTTACTGTATGTGAAGTAGTTCCATGCATTTTACATCAGCGTCGTCGTGCAGAAAAACCAGATAGCTGGTGAACCTTAGGGATCAAAACTCTAATGCGGTAGACGACTAACTTAAGTGCGGGGTTACACGTATAGTTATGGATAGTTTATACGCGAGCTTGGAGGCTGATCTGTCGGTCTCCCAGCACTCTGGAGGCGCGACCAGAATCTCGGCGTTGAGCTCGGGGAAATAACCTGGTTCCCAGCAGCTTATCTACACCTCGGTGACACGACACGGCGACAACGAACGCTAAATGAACGCTTTTCACAGGACAGCAAAGCTATGGCGTCAACTACAGCCTGAGGAGAGAGACTCTGCCGCGATCTACTCGCGTCACACGCCTGCATTGTTTCTCTACACACGATGATACTTCAAAATCGTGTTGGAATCGTAAAGTTATTGGAATGCTTCGTGTTATTTCAAACTTTACAGTTCGCTGCTTAAAATCAACACAAGAACGGCTTAATAAATCCAGAGTCATTTTCAACTAACACTTTATTTTATGTCGTATTAAAATACTCTATAGATAAACTTTTAAAAAAATTCTTAAATATTGTATATATAAAACACAATGGATTTTAGTATAGAAGTTCTTATTGATTACGAGTTCTATTTATCTATGAATTTAAGTTCGACAAATAGTTTTTAAAATATAAGTGGTATTTTGCATGTTATTTTTGAGTAGTCCACTTTAAAACGCGGGACAATGTAACTCAATAAAATTAATGTGTAATAGGAAAAATTACTTAAAATATTTACATCAAAATGAACGTTAGAGAGAACGAAAATCTGTTCTGTAACGAAAATTTTGAAATAAAATTTATAAAATATTTTGTATTCTTTGTACGCTGTAAAAATGTCGGTATTTCTGCAAACAATTATTTGTAAACTAGCAGTAAAGATTATTTCTGTAACACATACGCATAAATTAAGGAAAATTTTACTAAACGTCATCGAGGAATGTGTAATGCTAATATAAATTTTAGCAAGCAATTACTGCTGATTTCACCTGTATGTATAGTACGTAGTATAACTTAATAATTGATTTTATTGACATTTCATTTATAAAAATGGTAACATTCCATTATTTAATTATTCAGCTTTTTAAATTAATCAATAAATTAATATTTTTGAGTGATTTAATATATTTATTCATCGTTGATACTAATGTATAATACGTACAACAAGAGTAATTATAATGACTGCCTGGGTTGATAAAGGTTTTCTGCAAAATGTACTTTCTAAAAATTGAAAATAAAAATATATACCCTTAAACTTTCATTAAAATGTGACACATACCAATTTACTTTTTAAATATTTAAACAAGTAAATTATAGCAAAATGTTTTACACTTTCAATAAATATATGCTTTCTTCTTTCATAGGCAACATAAATTCCACTTTTATGACAATTGTGGTATTAACTGTTAAACTTTTTATTGGAGTCTGCAGAGCTCCTTCAGAAGACACTCATTTGCTTCTTTAAAGGCTTAGGGAATGAATATAATTTGAGGCGCCTTGCTATTGTTATAGCATGATTGGATTGCAGTACGTTTTATAAACAAAATTAAATACCAATTAATAATGAAAAAATTGCATTTTATTATTTTGGTACAAAAAAGTAATACCTTTCAATATCTATTTAATTACTGAAAATTTATATGTTAACAAAAGGCGACCATGGCAAGATTCGAAACAGCATCATTCAGTTAGACTATCATTTTTCTTATTAACTGAGCTACCACACATGCCGAGAAAAAAAATTGTGCTTGCTATGTCGTACTAAATAATAATGCTGTCAGAGCCTTGTTTCATGGGAAGATTTAAATACCGGTTCTCTATATTTTAGTTACTTGAACTTTAATAACGCAGTAAGTTTCTTCACAAAGCCTGGAGTGAAATGGTTTCAATTTAACCCATGTGAAGTTCTGCAACCAAATTGCGCATCTCGCCAAAGCCGAAAATTAGTAGCTTTGTTGTTTGCAAAGTTTCGCAAAACAAAATATTGTGATAAAAACAAAATTGTATCCAAGTGATACTTCCAAACCATCCGAGTGTCTCCTAATGTTCAGTTTGTTAGGAATCAGTAAATTCGAACAAACTTAGCGAGCTGCAGTGACGCGTCAGTATCCAGCAGGCCAGGCGAAGAATCCAAAACACATTACAATAATAATAGTTTATAAAGCATATCAACGAATCGCCAGCGGAGTTCCTCTCCTAACGGCATGGTATTTGGGACAACTACGTCACCAGAAACTACATAGTACTTAGCAACACTTTGTGCGAGATCCGTCTGTCTTTCTTTCTGTGGACCCACGCCAAGATGACGAAATCAGGACGTAGCTTGGCATGCCGCTCGCCGCTTTCCGACTCAACACTCAGCCCACGGCAACAATATCGTTCAGGTTTGTAATATAATGTAATTGTTTAGGACATCCCTCGCCAATATATTATATTTACTGTAACTACTAGCAATTCTATGAAATATATGTTCTGTATTCATAATTAACTTCAGTTCTTCCCTCACAGTAGCATAAACCTTCCCACAAGCATAACATATTAAAAGCATAACTAGTTGTGACAGAAGCCGCGGAAAGGAGAAACTGGATTTTAATTTCGATTACTCCTAGTGCGCTGAGAGCGGCACATTTGACCAAAAATGGCGGAAAGTTATTCCCAGTCTGTATAGTGCCTTAATTGACTCGCCGACATCACGTCATAGAAATAATTTCTAATTACGTAAGTGGTACATATTATAACCTAACGGGCCTGCCTACCTACCCGGCAGCCACGAACTTCAAATGGGGAATCAGCGTTAAGGAAATTCCTTCTCATTGCGCCAATTTTAAAGATAACAATTCCAAACAAAATCTATTCTACACGAAATGTCTTAAGGAATGATGCTACGTTAAAATATCGTGCCAATTGTTTTGTTTAATTTGTATTTTATAAAATGAAAATATTGAAATCTACATATAACAAAGAAAAGATGGATAGTATTTTTTGTTCAAAAAAAATTTTATGTATCAATATTCTCTGAGAAAATCGCGTCAACGTGTATTTTGTTTGAAATAGTTATCTTTAAAATTGACGCGATGAGAAGGAATTTCGTTTAACATTGATTACCCATTTGCAGTTGGCGACTGCCACCGACAAATGGGGAATCAATGTTACGAAATTGGCGACAGCCACCGAGGCAAGCTGGATTTCATTTACAACGGGGTCTCTCCCGGACTTCACACGTGGGACCAGCTGGCCGCTTTCTCCGCCCTTGCATTCCGGCGCAGCTATTTCCTCACCTCACTTCAACCCCACCGCCTCTCAACACCCTCAGCATCGCTACTCCGTATTATATATTGGCCTGCGCGCCGTCCGAGGCAGTCACGTTGGAAAGTGCACCATTCCTGGAAGTAATTGTTTACCTTCTTTCGAGCACTGAGCAAAATTCTACATTCACACTCTAAAATTTTTTTTACAAAGTTTCCTGTGCAGCAAAGGAACCCATTTTTTCGAGGCTGCTTTGTTTACAGTAACTCAATATTGCTTTAATTCAAAGAGAAGGTTACAAAATAATCAATTTTACATTTACCTGAATAATTTTTTACTTCATCTAAAACCAAATGTATTCGGTATAATTTTGCTTGATTATATTACTTTGCTCTTTTAATAGGGCGCGTATACAAAAAAATGATTCACCAAAGTTCATTGCTAACAACACTATTGCAGTATGTTGTATAATTGGTTAAGGATATTGAATTTTGAGTGTGGTATGAAAAGTCCACTACTAATCGTGAACGAGCTATACACAGCCGTACTTCGGTGCATCTTCATATATATATTCCTAGTAGTTCAGTGGCTTTTGTGACTCTTTGCCCGGAACGTTTTTAAATTACTGCCGCTTTTATGACAAGATTCTAAAGAAAGGCTGGCTTATGCACTACACATACATAATTTCTCCTAAAAATTAAACACTTTTCTATGGTTCAATCCGTGTACGAAACCAGATGGTGGTCTGAAGGCGCATTGACGATCCGAGACACGAGACCTGGCGTAAACTTACTCGACCAAAAAGTAAATTGTGTGAATTTCATTCAACCTGGAAATACAACACAGAAATTCACACAAGGGTATTTTAACTAAAATACACTTAAATATAAAGTTAGGTACTGAATACTACGTACCATTATAATTAATTAAATAAGAATCACTTAGATTGGGACTCGTATCTTGAAAGTCACTTTCGATTTGGAATAAATTCACGTTATCTTTCACTTGATATTGCACAGTATTCGTATGAAAGGAGGGCAGATAACCTTGTGCCAACTTCATACTCTTGGTAAGTCAATTGCAATCTTATCCGTGGCTTCCCGAGTGCGAGAGGGCATAGACAAAACTAACAAGAATCAAGCCAGTAAGATAATCGTTTACCTGTATGCGTAGCTAAAAGAAAATGTAATGTTTTATTTTTACTTATTGGGAAATGGGGAAAGGAAATGGGAACGAACTGTTATATCGTTCAAACGACCAGCAGGTATGAATAAACGTAACCAAATTTTACCCATCACTGTGAGAGAAAACAACGATGTCATTATGAATCGTAATTCAAAAAGAAACACTACTGATATACCATACAAATACAGTAGTTTCTCCAATTTTTGAAACAAGTAAAACTGCCTATCTAGGGTTACAGAAAAATTTGCGTCTTTCGGGTGTTCTCTCACGCAACGTGGAAGCTGTAATGGCAACGATTGATAACAAACTCCTGCTTTTATTCAGAAAGCGAGCATCGGTGTCACATACATGAAGCTCAATCCTTCTGCAGTAAGAACGCCCATCACCTTAACAATCACCTGCCCCCCCGTTCAATGTTCTGCTAACAAATTTAATATATGTAGAGGTTGTCGCGTCTATAACACATTCATTCCGCAGACATTGAGTCTATTTAATGAAATACCAAGTGTAATACAACTGCGCCTAGTTGTAGTGAACTACTACATATGAGCAGAAATTCAGGCATACATACATTTACTATAAAGTGCATGTCAAGGAAATACTCCATTTTTTTTAGAGTCATTGTCTTGGCCGACAACTTATTAGTCACCACATATTTTTATTAATTTTCGTTGTTCACAGTACTGTGAGGACTTCCTAAAGCCCTGCTTAATGTACACTTTTCTCCTCGTTCCGTATCCTTATGCCATATGCCCTGGGTTATGTCTTTATTTACGTATTACACTGATGAAAAAGAAGAAATTTTTAAAAACTAAATAATGTGTTACTGATACGACAGTCCATACTTTAAGATGTAAAATGAAAATAATAAAACCTTGAATTGCAATAAATTTAAACATTACACTTGCAATATCTCAAATGTTGTAACTAAATAGTATTTGAATTGATTCACTGCCAATATGAACTGGAATCCTGCATGTTAGTGTGTACAGTAACATAAGTGCAGTTAACGAGCAGTGATTAGTATTTCAATAGTGCTCGCAGTACCGTGAAGGGCCTATAACATCGACAGATTATTGATTTCAACGGGCGGGCGTAATGGTTTAATATCATGTTCTGAGCGCCTGGGAGATATGGAACTTATTAGTCTATTACGTGATGAACGTTGCCTGCTAAAAGACATTTAAAAGCCTTTTGGAGGATTATACACTGTAATCGTGTACATCTTCGACATGGTTTAGTCAACAAACTATTGTATTCTTCTCCCCCTCCTTTCTCTATCTCTCTCTCTCTCTATATATATATATATATATATATATATATATATATATATATATATATATATATATATATATATACACACGTGACCTTCCCAGTTGACATAAAATCCCACAGGAAAATTAAAGACTTCAGACCTTCGTTGCCGCATATTGTATTAAACAAAACAACTTTACAAAATTTTTCGAGTAATATGTGTGTACGTATAAAAATATATCTGAATACCAGAAGAAAATATTATAATTTTAATTTTTAATGTATAGTTAATACCCGACGAAAATAAAATAGCCCCATCACAACACAAGCATAATAATATGCAAGGAAGAATTTTCCACTTCTTTAATGTTAGGTAAAATCAAAATAATGCTATTCACACTCCAGCCATCTTATCGCAGACAGTTGGCGGAAATAGAGACTCTAAATAACTGAAAGAACAAATGGAATACGATATCAAACCATATACATAGTTATAAAATGGCATAGGTAGCATATAAATGTAACTACATGCATGAAAGTAGACATTTAACAGCCCCTACAGAACTCCTAATCGATTATATCTCGACCTTTTTCACGCGAGAGGAGTACCACTAGAGCACGGTGGTTAGGTCACAAAGCGACGACATAAGAAAGAGTCCTTTACGTCACATACAAACAGCGAAATTGGGAGACAAGCAGTGGGACGGCACATACGTAGCACTCCACCAGCCACACGCCACGCAACATACTACCCCAGACGACAAACACATTAACAGAGGGACGACACATACGTAGCACTCAACCAGCCACACGCTTCTCAACATACTTCCCCAGACGACAAACACATTAACAGAGGGACGACACATACGTAGCACTCACACGCACCCACACAAACACCCCAGACGACACACATTGCAGGGACGCACAACGTAACTCCACCAGCCACACCCACACAACATACTCCCCAGACGAATGCACATTTGCAGTGGGACGGCCACACACGTAGTCTCCACCAGCCACACACCCACCAACATACTCCCCAGACGACATGCACATTCGCAGAGGGACGGCAACACGTAGCAATCAACCAGCCACACGCCACGCAACATACTTACCCCAGACGACAGCACATTCGCAGAGGGACGGCCGACACTAGCACTCCACCAGCCACACGCCACGCAACATACTTCCCCAGACGACAGCACATTCGCAGAGGGACGGCACACACTAGCACACCACCAGCCACACGCCACGCAACATACTTCCCCAGACGACATGCACATTCGCAGAGGGACGGCACACACGTAGCACACCACCAGCCACACGCCACACAACATACTTCCCCAGACGACATGCACATTCGCAGAGGGACGGCACAACACGTAGCACTCACCAGCCACACGCCACGCCAACATACTTCCCCAGACGACATGCACATTCGCAGTGGGACGGCACACACGTAGCACTCAACCAGCCACACGCCAGCACAATACTTCCCCAGACGACCATGCACATTCGCAGTGGGACGGCACACACTAGCACTCACCAGCTACACGCCACACAACATACTTCCCCAGACGACCATGCACATTCGCAGTAGGGACGCACACACGTAGCACTCCACCAGCCACACGCCACCCACATACTTCCCCAGACGACATGCACATTCGCAGTGGGACCGCACACACGTAGCACTCCACCAGCCACACGCCACACAACATACTACCCCAGACGACATGCACATTCGCAGTGGGACCGCACACACGTAGCACACCACCAGCCACACGCCACCACAACATACTACCTCAGACGACATGCACATTCGCAGAGGGACCGCACACACGTAGCACTCCACCAGCCACACGCCACGCAACATACTACCCTCAGACGACATGCACATTCGCAGTGGGACCGCACACACGTAGCACTCCACCAGCCTACACGCCACACCACATACTTCCCCAGACGACATGCACATTCGCAGTGGGACCGCACACACGTAGCACACCACCAGCCACACGCCACACAACATACTACCCCAGACGACATGCACATTCGCAATGGGACCGCACACACGTAGCACACCACCAGCCACACGCCACACAACATACTACCTCCGACGACATGCACATTCGCAGTGGGACCGCACACACGTAGCACACCACCAGCCACACGCCACACAACATACTACCCCAGACGACATGCACATTCGCAAAGGGACCGCACACACGTAGCACACCACCAGCCACACGCCACACAACATACTACCCCGACGACATGCACATTCGCATGGGACCGCACACACGTAGCACACCACCAGCCACACGCCACACAACATACTACCTCGGACGACATGCACATTCGCAGTGGGACCGCACACACGTAGCACCACCACCAGCCACACGCCACACAACATACTACCCCAGACGACATGCACATTCGCAGTGGGACGGCACACACTAGCACTCAACCAGCCACACGCCACACAACATACTTCCCCAGACGACAGCACATTCGCAGAGGGACGCACACACATAGCACTCCACCAGCTACACGCCACGCCACATACTATCCCCAGACGACATGCACATTCGCAGTGGGACCACACACACGTACACTCCACCAGCCACACGCCACGCAACATACTACCCCAGACGACATACACATTCGCAGTGGGACGGCACACACGTACCACACCACCAGCCACACGCCACACAACATACTACCCCAGACGACATGCACATTCGCAGGGGACGGCAGACACGCAGCACTCAACCAGCCACACGCCACGCAACATACTATCCCCAGACGACATGCACATTCGCAGAGGGACGCACACACGCAGCACACCAACCAGCCACACGCCTACGCAACATACTTCCCCAGACGACATGCACATTCGCAGTGGGACGCACACATGTAGCACACCACCAGCCACACGCCACGCAACATACTACCCCAGACGACCAGCACATTCGCAGTGGGACGCACACACGTAGCACACCACCAGCCACACGCCACGCAACATACTACCCCAGACGACATGCACATTCGCAGTGGACCTCACACGTAAGCACAGCACACCAGCCAACGACATCACTCTCCATCATACTAGCTACCTAGAAACCGCATGCAATTTCGCAGTTTCTAACACTGAAGCAATAACGAGCCACACATATGTCTATAACGGTAATTTGCACTCTTCTATAAACTAGTACCTACTTTTAAACACCTCCATTGAATATACCTGTTTACACATTGAGTTTAATTTCACCATAAACAGAATTATCATTTCCATGAGCCCGAATATTTATTGATACTTCGCTAATATTGCCGTGTTATATTATATATTTAAAATAACATTAGTTTACAATTTTACTAACGCTTACACTCACATGCAATAAAAGGACATAAACCCATACATTTTTTTATGTGTTCACAAATTTTTGCCTAAAACTTTATTAAATGCAGTATTAAAACAATTAACAACATGACCTCCGTCGTTACCAACTTAACTGTCCTCATTACAGTCAGGGTATCCAATAAAATACATGCCAATGTGTGCATCAAGATGTTTCTAAGCTTCGTTTTAAAATTTCTTCGTGTACCGAGAACAACTTGTAAGACCATTAGCCGGTGTAAGATTTATTCTATTCCTGCTAGGAACTAAACGAGATTTGCCTCAAGGTGCCCCGGTATTCTAAAGTGGCCACTTTTAATATTGTGGTTAATGGATACAGTTCTAATTATTTTCTATTAAAGTTCTTCTTTGTTTTGAATTTTAATATATATTTGCCTTAGCAAAATATGTTATCCATTAACATTACGTTATATATTCGGTTCACGGTAAAATGAGCACTTTGAAAGCCCTGCGCGAGATCTATTTTTATGCACGTTTTGTATCCTTCCGTGATACGTAAAATTAACTTTGCCATGGGCCTTGTCATTTTATACATGCGTCGGTCAAGTGAAACTGTTATATTATAAGAAAAAGTAAATATTTTACTAATATACTTAATTTTACATTTCGATGCATTAAAAAAACACAAAACCCAAGAAATAATTCAAGTTATCACAAATGGTAACAAAACACTTCTTATTCAACTTTAAAATACGTTACTACTTTTTCATCCATCGTTACCAACTTTGCTGGGCGCATGTCACTCAGTGCTCCAGTTAAAATATATGCATGCAGGGCAGTGACGATTTTGTAAGGTTGATTTCAAAAGTGCTCACTTTATCGTGAACAGCCTTTAACTATTATTAACCCTCTCCATTGCTGTTTACAAACGTAAACCTTGATCGTTTTTGTCATTTAGCTTTCGTAATCACGCTTATTGTATTGAGAAAAATAAATCAACGAATTTAAGAGCGAAATAAATATTATACTGCTGTTAGCAAAACACATTCGTCGATACCGACGGCACAATGTAATAAATGTAATTGGTAATGCATAGTTTTCTAAATACAGTTTTACCACGGAATATTAATCGAAGTGTACCCTTTGAGGATCTAGATAAATACAAGTCAGGGGACTTTAATTGTAAAGTTAGTTTACGAAAATTGTAACTATACAACTTTTTTTATAAGCAAAACGAATAAAATCCAGTATTTGTGAGATACCAGTACTCAATTTATCATGAACAGCCTTTATCGAAAATAAACCTATGAACAACAACCAAGATTCAACTATAGCTTGACCACTTTTGAGGCAGGAAATTCCACGTGGTCCTGGGTATCATGACGTGACAGACAAAAAAGAATTGGTTACAAAACTATTAGCGTCGAGCTTGCCAACCTGAATAGAATAAACGTTTGCCGAAGCGCAATGAGGTGCAACGAAGTCGTCAGAACTGCGGATAACACTGTTACCCGGGCCGCGGTGCTCGAATCCTCGAATGGCGGACCGCCGTTTACCGCCGTAAACCGGTTACAAGCGGGAGGAACTGGTAACAGCGTTACCTGGTTCATGCACGCCGCCCGGTGGAGCATATATTGGGTTAGGGGACGGGGAGGGCATAAACCCGAGATCGAATTCGCCGCTTTGATGTCGCCGAAGTCTTCTAATCACCGCGCGCCGCAGCCTCGTGTTGCCATAACTGTTTGGTGCCGCAGGAGGTGCTGCAAGCCGTTCCGTCCCTGCAAAGCCAGTTCTTGTTAGTCTTTCACCTCGTGATACCCAGGACCACGTGGCATTTCCTGCCTCAAAAGCGGTCAAGCTATACTTCAATCTTGGTTGTTGTTCACTGGTTTATTTTCGATAAAGGCTGTTCACGATAAAGCGAGCACTTTTGAAATGAACCTTAGCAAAAGTCACTGTCCCTGCATGCATACAGTTGGTGACGATGGATGGAAAATAGTTCCACATCTTAACGTCGAATAAACAGTGTTCAGTAGCTATTTGTGATAACTTAAAATTATTTCTTTCGTTTTCTCTTTTTTAATCTATCGAAGTGTAAAAATAAGCAGATTTGTAGCTCCACAGTTTCATTTGACCGACGGATGAATAAGGATTAGGCCCATAGCAATATTAATTTTACATAAGGCGGAGGAATACACAACGTGTATACAAGTACATCTTAAAGCAGGGCTTTCAAAAGTGCTCATTTTACAGTGAACAGCCTATAGTGGAGTGGAATGGAGAGCCGCCCAGCTCTGAAGACTCGACTTCAGCCCTTTTGCATAATACTTAGTTTTCACGTCATTATTTAGTATTAATAGTTATTAGTAACACTGTACTTTTACAGAAAATTTACATTTTAGAATTTGTTTAATATTTTTGTGCGTAATCTTAGACGTGTTTTATTTGCGTCTAAAAAGTCAGGAACATAATTACATTTTATCAATAAGTTCCTTCCTTTTCGCAAGTAATAAATAGCACGCAGTGATAATTAGATACAAGAGTATTAGACAACTAGTAAATTGTAAATTTTCTATAGTCAAACATTTCCAATAATACCTCTGGAACTGAAATTATGACACTAAGAAGAAGGATTTTTGCATAATATCTGTAGGCGAGCCTTCACATTCAATGCGAGGGCGGGGGAAACGGGAGATCCCCGAGGAAACCCGCTAACGTCCTTCACATTTCCATTTGCGAAAATCCGGGAGCGAGCCCGCTGCGCCTGTGTGTGAGGCGAGTAGTCTATACACTACACCACCGCGGCCGTGTATTATCGATAGTCTTGCGTGAGTTTACTTCCATCCTCTTGCGCCTTCTTCCGCCAATTCTAAAGTTTAACGTATGACAGATACGTATCGACTGATAGGCGAAGTCACCAATTACATTCGGACAGGAATTTTTTTTCTAAGGTTGATTACAAAAATGATGTAACAGAATTCTACCAGCTATGGCCATTTCAGTGTGGCCAAGTCCAATATTTCAGCTCTGTTCAAAATAAAAAATGAAAACATGAAAGCCCTGATTAATTTTCGTAATTTGGACAAAACTATCTATCTAATAGTCGCCACATGTAATTTATGGTTATATAACTTATGTTTTTTGTGCAAATTATGAAGTTCCGGATGAAATTATATTGCAAACCTGCATTAGTTTCTAGACCATATGCTATAATTGGCTACCTTGGACGTAAAACACAGGGGAAATTTGAGAAATTAAAACAAGTTTGTATCCCAAAAATCGACACACTCATGAGAGAAAAAAATTATAACAGTATTTTTTACATAACAGTGGTATGTATTACTATAAGCTATGGCTGATCAGAATAGTTAAATTCATTAGTGTAGTCTTCTTGAATACACACTTATGTGTTATTTATTAATTAAATTCATTGCAAAGATTTTTTGTTGGCGGGACTTGTGAATAAAGGAATCCGTAAAATATCACCGGCAAATATTTTATAGGTAGAGACAAATATCAGAAACAATTTAGCAGAAATATTTTCAAAACGTTGTGGTGTCGTGTTACTGCTGTTATTTGCGTTATATTTTTTTTTGATCAGGCTTCAAGTTCCACTCACGGTAGAGAACTATCAAGTTAAGACTCGCCCTTATTGTAACTGAACGATGTACATGGACGGTACATTTAGCACCTTGATGGGACAACAACTTGTTTGCTTGTGTCAGTATACCGTTGGCGTCAAAAGCAGCTAGAGGCAAACAAGTATCAAGCCACCATGTGTGAAATGTGTCCCTGCCAAGGTCCTAACGACTTGTATAAGAGCTCTTTTGAAAGTTCTTATTTTGGATCTACTTTTCTGCGCGTCTGTGGCTATACGCAGTATTTAAAATAAACTTTGCCGTTTACCCATGCACTTCATGCGTCAATGAAGTGTAGAAGTTGAATTGTTATGAACGTAAATACTTTATTTTTTTGGAAATCTCTACTTTCACGTGCATAAAACAAACACAAACTTAAATTACATCAGAAGTGTGTTCCAATGTTATTACTACATCGTTAGCACGGCGTTAAATCTTTGAATTACTTTCCCGTTCACTGCTGCCAACTTTACTGGCACCATGCCCAGCCGGTGCATCCATTAGAATATAAGCTGTTGAGCAGAGACATTTTTCAATGGCTGGCTTAAAAAGCTCTCCCAGTTTGCCTCGAAACAGCTAAACCCATAATCTGATTTAAAAAATGCCACTGTGAATGTGTAAAAGTAATAAATATGCGTCTGAAATGACAATTCTTACATATTTTTTTAAGGAATGGAGTAGAGATATTCGGGTTGCTCGGGGTCTTGTGACCCAATGAAGGTGAAACAAGAAGAACATGTAACGGTGCCGGAATGAAAAATAAATAAATATTTAGCTGGATTTTGTAACTTTTTTGGCTTCACATTGAATACGGTGAAAGAGGTTCGGAGTTCTATTCCTGGATGAGGTATGGTTGTGTGATTGCTGTTTACTGACGACACCGTACTCATAGCACACATTTTAATAGGAATAAAAGTTGGTGTGATGTTAGCATGTCTACATCGAGACATTATTGTAAAATAAATTTCAACCCTGTGTTAACACGATATTACATTTCATTGTTATAAATGTGGGGTATAATAAGTTACTTACATTTTATTGTTGTTGATAATGTTGTGAAAATAGGTTTATTATTAATTAATCACATGGACACGTTAACTTTCCTTTCACTGATATAATGCGCTTACTTGCTTTCGTTACGAAATAAACTATACATAATTTCCCTTTATAAAATTCTAATGTGCTTACGACAGCTAACTGGTTTTGGTACAACATTACACTCCTCTAATAATAGCAACGCTTTAATATTTTTAATCACTGCTAGCTTCATTTCTTTACTACATTAATTTGACCTCATACGGAATCATTATTTGTATGTCACTCTGTTGTAACAAACATGTACATTATCGCTTTATCGTAACTGGAATCAAAGGGCTTACTCTTCCAGTCGAGCGTTGCCGTCATGCTATTTGGCTAGTAATCAAACAATAAATATTAAATTGGACGTACTTCTTGCTAACATGAACTCTAGAACAAGGCGTAGGTTGCAACAATGACGTCAAAACGTGCACTTTAAGTAATCTAACAATAAATATTAAATTGGACGTACTTCTTGCTAACATGAACTCTAGAACAATGTGTAGGTTGCAATAATGACACCACAACGTGCACTTTAAGTAATCTAACAATAAATATTAAATTGGACGTACTTCTTGCTAACACGAACTCTAGAACAAGGCGTAGGTTGCAACAATGACGTCAAAACGTGCACTTTAAGTAATCTAACAATAAATATTAAATTGGACGTACTTCTTGCTAACATGAACTCTAGAACAATGTGTAGGTTGCAATAATGACACCACAACGTGCACTTTAAGTAATCAAACAGTAAATATTAAATTGGACGTACTTTTTGCTAACATGAACTCTAGAACAAGGCGTAGGTTGCAACATTGACGCCACAATGTGCACTTTAAGTAATCTAACAATAAATATTAAATTGGACGTACTTCTTGCTAACATGAACTCTAGAACAATGTGTAGGTTGCAATAATGACACCACAACGTGCACTTTAAGTAATCAAACAGTAAATATTAAATTGGACGTACTTTTTGCTAACACGAACTCTAGAACAAGGCGTAGGTTGCAACAATGACGTCAAAACGTGCACTTTAAGTAATCTAACAATAAATATTAAATTGGACGTACTTCTTGCTAACACAAACTCTAGAACAAGGCGTAGGTTGTAACAATGATGCCACAACGTGCACTTTAAGTAATCTAACAATAAATATTAAATTGGACGTACTTCTTGCTAACATGAACTCTAGAACAAGGCGTAGGTTGCAACAATGACGTCAAAACGTGCACTTTAAGTATTTGTGTAGAATTTATTGAGACATTTTTTGTACATTTACGAAACTTGGTAAAAATACAATATAATTTGTAAAGGTCTGCTTTTTAACGTTACAATAGCTGTATTTGTGATACAACTTGAAACAATTTGTAACGGTCACAAATTACACACAGTCGCGAAGTCTAAATTACAATCGATTACATTTTGTGCTACTTATTTTACTTGAAATTATTAATGTGGTCATGAACGTGCCATTGAATACTAAATATTGATTATTTTTGGGGGAAGAACTGTTTTCTCTTGTACTTTTGAGTGTAAAGTACTTCATTGCCTGTTAGTATTCTTTCAAATGTCATACTATCAGGCTGTTACATGTATTTCACCTGCCCAGTTATTTTTGGTTACCAACCGAGCACGCTGTTACATGTATTTCACCTGCCCAGTTATTTTTGGATACCAACCGAGCACGCTGTAATGAAAATTTGTTGAGTTTAAGTGCCAGTAATTGTCATTCCGGCATAAAGTTCATTAAACAATAAACTACAAAATTATAATACGTAATGTATGTAACTGTTCAATCTACTTGGAGTATAAAGTTCTTCTGAAATGCAAATGCCTAAATTATCAAACTTCAATCCTTTACAAGAGGTAAGGTTATAATATTTTGATCCAAGTTAATAAAAAAATTATATCACTATAAATTTAGAAACGTGTGTGAGATATAATGGTCTTGTGATAACATACGTTCGTTATGAAAAATTGCGAGTTTGTACTCGAAGCCGTTGAGTAATTTTTTGCGGAGTGCTTGTACCTACCGTGACAACATGGATGGTACGGCATGGCCTAAAAATAAGTCTCTAGGTTCTGTAAATGTTTTGTACCCACAGATAGTTTACCTATACAATGGTAGAGGTGCTTTCTTTCTGAAAGTCGAAAATATTGGAGCAAAGTAGCCATGGTTTACGGTATTTTAGTTGATAGAAAAATTACTTTGTTTGAAAATTTCGATAATTTTAGTTGAATTACAAGCTTAATTTGTGACAATACAAAAAATATTTATATCAATTTTCAGAGAAATACTTTTAGCACAATTTTTTTCTGTAAATTGGTTTCGAAAAGAAAAATGTAGTACAAAATTCTTTAACTGTTTTACAGTGTAACAGTATATCTAACGGATTAACTAACCTAATTGTGCCACGCACAGTTTCGTTTGTGAATGGAGAACTGTCTAATGTCAACTCTTACAAATTTAGCTTTATATTTGTCTAACATTGAATGATGTTATCATAACATGCCTTAAAGCCCTAGAGTATAAAACGGGAGATGTTTTTGGTTTTCAAAGTATGTCAATATAAACGGGGTTTGACAGGACATTACGGTAAGGTCGTAGTGGCACATGTTTTTCTACATTTTGGCTTTAATTAAATACAATATTTTATTTCGCTGAGATTACTTAGTTGCCTTGTTAACATTAAAACTTCAACTGTCTACAGACGTTAATGAAATATTATGATCTATTTGTAACCGTTAACATAGTTAATTTTGCCAAATTATAATGAATAAGCTACAACAAACCCGTTCGAATAAATAACACAAAAGTACTTTTTTTGGCTCAAACCACCTGAGGAAGTTTTCTCTTTGTAACATAAATGTAGTTGAGGTTTCTTTACGTTTTTTTCTGGATAGTAAAACGTTGATGCTTACGAATATAAAATAGGTTAATTATTTGTGAACTACTCACACGACAGGATACAAGGCGTAGTAGTAGTAGTAGTAGTAGAATACAGTATAAATTGTAAAACAATATCTACCTAGTTAGTTGATTAAGATGACACAGTCGTAAACGAACTGATACAGATGGCAATATTACTTGGTGAAGCAGCGGGAAATGAATATACTTAGTGATAATAGTAATAGTGCATAATAAAGTACGGCGTTTTGTATCTTTCGTAATTAGAACTACACTGCATAGGTTATTTGGGTAATAACTAGAATATATTTACTGGGACGCATGGTATGAAAAATTTACTGACTTCGGTGGAGATTCTGCTTCCATATATACTTGAGTAAAATTACTCATTTTTATTTTCAGTGGGTGAGCAATGTTCGTAGTATTTGTCCCAGTTTTTCAAGATGTTTCCCACACATAACAGTGTAAAGAGAGTCATTCTGCAATAATTATATAGTAACTTCTAAAATAGGCATTGTGATTAAAACATAGTCACATTTTTTTTTAAATTATCTAATATTAGCAACTTTAAGAACGAAAAGTAAACTGATATGATTGTATTTATATATTATTATTTTCATAGTCTTGGAATATTATGGATTAGGTAAATTACGCTCTTAGAAGAATGTTCGTATCTCGCCTCCCACCTAGGAGAACCGGATTTGATTCCCGGTAGGATCGTTTCCTGAATTTCGCATGTAGAAATCGTGCCGGACAGTACCACTCGTCGGCGGGTTTTCTTGGGGATCTCCCGTTTCCCCACCCTTTCATTCCGGTGCTGCTCCATACTCACCTCGCTTTATCCTCATCGGCTCTCAAGACCTCAATTTTAAGAGCCGCACAAATCTAGTCACGCTTCCCTCTCAAGAAGGAAACAACTGGGAGAGTCTTTCCTTACGTGCACCCAACTACCTACGGAGCAACTATCGCAGTCGACAGAATCTCGATAACATTTGCAGCAGATACTGTCGCAAACTACACATTATAGCACTCTGGGAGTATTTTTTTTTTACGTCTGGCGCGCAACGGAGTTCTTTACGACGTCCTCAGATATTCCTTCCCCTCGCGATAACGCCTCGGCAGTAAATCCCGATGCGAACGACGAATATAAACCCTCCAAAGTCCTCCCTTGCCGGTGTAGTGACTCTCAGATCCCAATAGTTCCGCTATTCAACGGACCGCGCGGGCCTGCGGCCGACATACACAGCACAGTCCCTTTGTTCCGGTCAATCCCGCCATACCAACTGTACAAATGTCAACTGGAAGAATTCACAACAAACTTCCTAGACGGAAAAGAAAAAATAAATTAAAAATACGACCTATTTCTTTGTTTCGACGACCCATTCGCATGCATCCCGTCAGAAGCAGAAAGGTAAAGATGCATACGGAGGTTTTCATTCCTATAATTTTTCTAATGGGGGACATTTTCAAAAAAATGCGTTTTATAGCGTGTACCTATACTTTCAGTTATTTTCGTCTCCAAACAAAGATAGTTTTCCGTTAGCAATGGTGGCTGGTAAGCGTGGCGATGCATGTCCTTGTTTCCTCACGAAAGGGTAGTTCCAGCAAGAAACCGAAACGTTTCTGCTCCTTGGCTCATATAAAACGTTTTCGTCATTTAAATGTGGGACATGATTCCCTATGTTCTTCCATATACGATCTACTTTTTGTTTTAAACCATTCATATGAACTTTAATTTTTTTAAGGTGTTGAAAAATATACATAATTTATAAGTATGTAGTTAATAAGGCCGAGAAAATATTTCATTATCGCAAGCAGCTTAGGCTTGTGTACTGCAATAGTGATATGTACCAGTCATAACTTAAGTAGTAGCACGGATTATGAACAGAAAAATGCATAGTCAGTTACTAAGCCGCACAGTGTGAAGTACGGGCCAGTATATCACTCGTGTTCATCACGGTCACAACTTAGTACACTAGGTGAGTGGGCTAGAGAAATGAATTTTTCATACTATATATATATATTATATATATATATATATATGCTCGGCAAGAGAAAGTATACTAGATTTTCGAAGCACGTGTTTACAGTACCTGTATAGAGTTATTCATTTTCAAAAAAATTTGGTGTAATCTATGTTATAAAATTTGTTAACATTGCTACTATCAAAACACATTTTTTTCATGATTAAATTATTGGAATCGGTCTAATAATTTGCATGTTATAATTTTATAAATTATTGCATTAATTTCAAATTATCGTATATATTCATGTAATAAATTGCTTAGACACAATTATTTTACAGATATTTTAATTTAATATATTTTTTCAAACGACGACTATAATAAATTAGAAAATCAGTTTTTTTTTTTTTTTTTTTTTTTTTGTTGACAGAATCCACATTGTAAGCAAAATTAAACATAAATTCGCCAAAAAAGGAAACATAAATATGTTTCATAGCCGCTAATCTAGTGAGATGGGATTTCCAGCATTAGTTAGTTCTCTTTCCACTCAAGATATAACTTTGAAGGTTTGTTACCCGTAAATTGTACACTCACTGATTATTCCGATCCATGTCGTGACGTACAACTGCAATGGTAGTTTCGTGCTGTGGCTATGTATAAAATGGCGGTAAGAAAGTGTGTTACCGAACATAAAGTGGCAAATTTTTGTAATGAGTGAGTGCAATACAAAACAACGAGAAATTGCAGCTTAGGTAAGCATTTCTAAGTTATGTGTCAAGAACACAAAAAAAATTATGTGAGGTGCATATTCCACATGTAAACACAGTGGATGAAAAACATCAACAAGTGTTCGTATGCTACGTAATTTCCAGTAAAGTTTTTAAACGAAGTATAAAATTATTTGACAGTCTTTCCTTGAGTATATTGTTGCTTTTCCTATACTATGTAAATTAAGCGTTTACATATACACTCTAAATTCGAATCAGTAGAAGACCACTGATTGTTTAAGTGAAAAAATTTCACTGTATGAATAAGTGACGGCTGACTGCAGTGGCGAATTAAATATTGTTTTGATTGAATTTAGCCAAATAATTACGTGAAATAAATATATTTACGATAGTTTTCTATTTATATTGGGCAATTTACCGTAATTAAAAAAATTAAGGAAATTTTCGGTTACTGGATTGAACTAACACACCATTTCCACTTCTCTTTTAGGCCATGACCTTATTCTGCGCTACCAAGTAATGTTGAAAAATGAGAGGAAAATATATGTTATAATTTCGTGAAAATTTTTATTGCATGCCCTTAATTTTAGTTTTCTTTTTGTTTAATCGGTACAGTTAGAAATGTTAAAACGTATAGTATAAAAGAGTGCACTCTCTGCACCAAATGTTCATATTACCTCTTAAAATTGTGTTTTGAAAGACGAAACACATTTTAGAAAGCATCTTGTATTGGTTTTATTAGTTTATTCGTAGTTATTTTATTTGATACACGTTGTTTAACCACCACTTTTAAATGTTGGTTGAAGGCAATCTTTACACGCTGTTTAACTGATCCATCAATCAATAACCCACACTGTAAAACAGTGAAAACAATGACTGATGAATCAGTGCAAAATATGACTGAATCAATAAGTGAAGGAAATATGGCATGTTTTCACTCATTCATCAGTTACATTAACTGAAGCGATTATTGAATCAGTCAGGTACTGTTGACTGATTGTAACAGTTAAATTCTCACTGATTCAGATTTAGAATGCGCCAATGAACGCCTGGTATCTT
Organism: Dryococelus australis; assembly: GCA_029891345.1. Classification (NCBI taxonomy): domain Eukaryota; kingdom Metazoa; phylum Arthropoda; class Insecta; order Phasmatodea; family Phasmatidae; genus Dryococelus; species Dryococelus australis. The sequence continues at coordinate 88,769,837 of CM057002.1, read as the reverse complement.
ACTTGCCAGCCGGCAAGCCCAACCAATAGGGAACATTTCGCATAGCACGCACTAGCCAATCGGATACAAGGTACTTTCCAAAGCCTCACGCAGCCAATCAGGGAATAGGTACGCCTACATCAAAGCCGCTACGCCATTTTGTATCTGCACCCGCCTATTCTGAGTCACGAGTTTGATGTTCGTGGTGTCAACACTTAGTGTACGAAAAATGCCATTTCATCAGGACTCACAACAATCCATCACATCCGCTAGTCTTCCGTCTGTCGTGTTCGTGCGATACACAACAATCCGTCGGCCGTTTAGCTTTTTGTACGGAAAAATTTGAATGTGACAACTTAAGATCGCAATCTTTAAGTTAGAGATATATTTCGGTTGGAAATATATTTTCAAAAGAGAAACATTTTGGGGAAATCATTTTTTTACGTGATAAGACTTTATCCAAAATTTGTTATATTTAAAATTCCTGATTATACCACTAAAGATAAATAAAATACAGATCTACCGCCTTGCAATTTATTTCAAAGAGCGTATTCACGTCTAAGAAATGTCCTCAGAAGGGAATGGTTCCGTTAGCCGGAAGTTCAAGATTGGTCAATATTTGACGGATGGGCGGATAGAAAATATGTTTCCCTGCGATAAGTTGAGTGTCACGTGACTGCCAGACGGACGGACGACTGACGCATGCGACGGAATACTATGAGTCCAGCCTTAGCGTTGGGACTGCGAAATATGTCTTTGTGTGATCGGCGTTAGCGCTCCATGCCATATACCTGCTAACGGCTCTACCGTGACATGCACCAAGTAACTGAATTTCCAGCGGTTGCCATTCCACTAATTAAAACAACTGATCCACCACTCAGGATCAGTGTACGTGCGCAGACCAGGACGAACCTCGCGCCCGCAGTGCCGCAGACGTTAACAATTATGTTAAAACAAAACAAACTTTTGGAAATCGCTTGACTAAATTTGTTATTTTAATATCACGAAACTTTTTCCATGTTTGCAACAAACATTTACACTTCAATGGGAGATCTTGAAAACCTAAATTTCGTTATTACGAGAGTTAAATTTAATTACAGTCACACAAATTGGTCAGCGAAAAACCAAAATATCGCCGCGGTTTTAAAACAAAGGGAAACGGGGTGAACGAGTATTTGGGTTTTATCAGCGTGCTCCCATTTTTTACATATAAATTTCATGGGCACAGGCTAAATGCTTTACTTCTAAAAATAACCACATTTATATAGAAAAATGGCAGTTGATATTCTGACTCTGCGAGGTAAACATCGATTTGGTAGTGCGCTCTCGCTATACCACAAAGATGAATTCTGAAAACTAACATGGAACCACGACCTGTACCATCACTAACTGGTTGTCTCCAGTGTATATTCTATCAAATGTTCACCTATGATCAAAATGCTCGACGACATGAGAGAACAACCTGGACGAAGAGACCTTTTTGCACGATGAAGCATTACGACAATGGCCACATGCAGCTTTTGCAAGATGATGCACTACAGGAAGATAGTCAGATCTGCAAGGGTTTGTCTACTGGGAGCCAGCAAGTGATGCCATCAATACATTATCCTACATCTATGGGTACCCTTTCTGAAGACGATAATGGCGCCACAGTTAATGCTAATGTCGGAATGTGTGCAATACAGTCAGTGTGTGTGGAATGTACATTTGCAAGATGTCTGCGTGAAGTTGACAAACTTAAAAATAAACGATCATCAGCTCCAAATACTGATGAACATACAACGCCTGGTACACAGAAAAGTAAACTTGATATTGAGAATGCTGCAGGGAGTGAAGACGATCATTAAGATAGCATTGATGATGACTATGATGATAGTGATAGTGTTGAAGATGATGATTATTCCCTCGATGGTGCTGCACATTTCCCCAACGAGTTTCCTTCGACAAGTGATGTGAAGAAGACAGAAGACACCGAGTATAATAACGATATGTTTAACGAAGATCCCAACAAACTTGTAGACGGACTTAAATATTTGCTTGATAGGCAACAACATGGGAAATACTCGGCCATGAAAAAGGTGGTTTCGATCATCAGAGAACTCTAGGATCGGGGTTATAGCAGATGATGTAATGAACTGCTTTCTTCTGAAATTGTAATTACATAATAATAATTAATTATTATTCTGAAATAAATGTTTTTTACTTAATATTTTTTGTGTGCCGTATCCTATTATCCCTCACAATTTTAAAGTGGAGCTATGAGCACTCGCTCATAAACATCAAGAAGTGTAAATATAATCATAATAAAGACTTTAGTATACAAATTTACGGATAGTTGATTAAAAAACAAACATTAATTCTGTCCACATGTAAAAATTTTGGAGACAGTAGGTGAATCTTTTTTGTTATATGTATGGATAGAGGCACCTGGCAAGACCATTGATTTATAGAGACTGAGGAGGATTGGTGAGGATTGAGGAGGATTGGTGAAGAGGATTGAGGAGAATTGGTGAGGATTGGTGAGCATTGGTGATGATTGAGGAGGATTGAGGAGGATCGGTGAGGAGGATTGGTGGCGGATTGGTGGCAGATTTGTGCGGCTTAGTGTCTGAGAATAATGATTATCACCCTAGCTTCCCTCGTTTATTCCAAGTTTCCAGGGGCCTAGCAGTACACACATTTAAATTTAATACTAATTAAGCCTATAAAAATGCTGATCCATTCCATTATTATAACATACTCGTTCATTTGGTCGCTATTAGTATGACGGGTCTGATTTAGTCAAAAAAACATACAAAGGCAAGGTCACCTGCATCTAATATGGCGGTAGTGGCCTGTAACATAATATGTTTAATGACTTTTATGTACTTTTTCTAGAGCTTTTGTTTTCAAGGTCACTCAAGGTCATGGGGTCAAGGTCATGATTGTATGTATCTAATATGGACGTCGTAGACTGTAATGTAATATGCTTGTTGAATTTTATACATTTCTTCTCAATTTTTTTTATTTTCAAGGCCATTCACGGTCATGGGGTTAAGGTTAAGGCAATCTGCATTTAATATAGTGGTGGTGGTCTGTAATGTATTAGGTTTGTTAAATGTTATGTAATTTTTCTCGAATTTTTGTTTTCAGGGTCATGGGTCAAGGTCAGGGGGTCTTGGGTCATAGGCTAAAGTTCAATTAATAATTGGCATTGGTTTCCAAGATGGCAGACAAGTGATGTATACCAATATGGTGGTCACTTAACAATATGGTGGTCTCCAGTAATGTATAACAAATGACGAAAAAAAAATCAAGATGGCGCAATGAGTATAGGTGAGGGGAGTGGGTGCGAGGGAGCCAGCCGTCTGCTGGGGATGGAACGAATGTGATTAATGGTGGTGCTGGGAATTGTACGTTAAATAAAATAATGTGTATGATTTTAAAATAGTTTTTAATAATTTTTTAATAATTCGTAAGCATTTAATTTAAATAATATATTTTTTTGGTATTTCTTGCAATATTTTGATTTTTTCTTAATTTTTGCGAGTATTTTTAATTTTACATTTTCAAGGTCAAGGTAATGGTTCAGAGGTCATGGTCAGGGTCAAAGGTCACGTTCGGATATCAAAGGTCATCTGCATGCAATATGGATGCAAAATGGCTGATGCTGAGGTCTGAATCCTATCCTCTATACCTTGTATCGATTTTACATAGATCAATATGGCCGCCACTGTTCTGTAGGTCCGAAGGAAGCCCCACAAATTAATTGAATTGACGAAAATTGGATTTCGGAGGCTTGCTTTTGCATGAGGGGGGCTTCTGCCATTTTTGGGGGCTTCTAACTTTTTTTGAGGGGAAAAAGGAAAATTTTTAAGGGAAAAAGGGAAGAATGGCGGTCGGGTGACATAGCAAGATGGCGGCGGCCGGTTCCTGCGCCTCTATGCCCGATGCCCTCGTCTACAAACCGGCATATCTATACTACTAGCGAGAATTGGCGTAGTGGTGGTATCGCTATTTTTGTAACGCATCATAATATAAAATTATCGATGCATAAATAGGGGAATCCATCAAAAGTCCTTCCCGGTGCTTAATACTGTGACTTCGTTTCTTTCAGTCGGAGAGAAGTACAGTGAAGCGGGAACCACTCGTTAAAATAAGACAGCAGTTAGCCGTAGTGTGAGCGTAACGACGGATCCACGATCTTAGGAAGGCAGTCCAGGACGCTAGTGTAAAAGTGTCACGCCCTTATCACTTCGCACTCTGACCACATTTACTGGCATTTAAGACGGGCTACAATTGCTTCACTTATATCAGCCATTGTGTAAAATGCATTTCTGCTAGTCTCCACTTTCTCACTTATCACACTGATGTTGGTGCGTGTCACACTTGACACGCTCACTCCACTGAATAAAGTTTATTACTGACTGGTTCGCTCTCAACCAATTATTGTTGACTTCCTTCTCTCTCAAACAAATAGCCTTTAATGAGTAGCGGATATCCTTACTTCTAATATATAAATGTGAAAGTGTGTTTGTTTGTCCTTCTTTCTCGTCAAAACGGATTTTTGCCCAGATATAGTTGAAGGGTCGGAGAGTGATATAGGCTACTTTTTATTCCAGGTAAAAATCCCATTCCTTCAGGAAAATTCTTTTTTTTAATAGGTACTGGATTAAGCTTTTCTTAGGATTGATTTATACATAAAAAAGGCATTGCTATGAAAACCAATTTCGTCATTTCTATTTTATTTTTGTCTATGGGCTGTAAACATTTCCTTCCAAATAGCCGTAGTGGCCCAGTGGCTAGAGTTATTTCAAGTGGGGCCGCAGTAGCACAGTGGCTAGAATACCTAATAAGGGAGCCGCAGAAGCTCAGTGGCTGGAGAACCCAATAGTAGGGCCGCAGTAGCTCAGTGGTAAAGCACCCAATATTGGGGCCACAGCTGGTAAGGGGCTAGAGTACTAAATAGTGGGACCACAGTAGATCAGTGGCTAGAGCACCCAATAGTAGGGCCGCAGTAGCTCAGTGGGTAGAGCACCCAATATTGGGGCCGCAGCTGGTCAGGGGCTAGAGTACTAAATAGTGGGACCACAGTAGATCAGTGGCTAGAGCACCCAATAGTAGGGCCGCAGTAGCTCAGTGGGTAGAGCACCCAATATTGGGGCCGCAGCTGGTCAGGGGCTAGAGTACTAAATAGTGGGACCACAGTATATCAGTGGCTAGAGCACCCAATAGTAGGGCCGCAGTAGCTCAGTGGGTAGAGCACCCAATATTGGGGCCACAGCTGGTCAGGGGCTAGAGTACTAAATAGTGGGACCACAGTAGATCAGTGGCTAGAGCACCCAATAGTGCGGCCGCAGTAGCTCAGTGCAGAGAACTACGTGACACACGCGTGAAGCAGCGTGTTGTTAAAAAATTCTATTACTTTTATTGACAATAATTAATGTTGACATGGTGTAAAAGTATTTTAAGGTAGAAAGAAACAATGAAAGAAACAATGAAACTTCATCTGCGAAAATTTTGTTTTCAATGCCAGAGAAGTTTACATTTTTGTTTAAGGCATAGTGTTTTAAGTGTTAGTAACACATTCAATTAAGCAAATTTCTATTACGCTGCAAGCACGTCTGGTACCAGTCTCTATGGCACCCAAAAGTATTCAAAAATGATATAACGGTTAAGATGGACCTCAATAGTAAATTGGCTTTTATTGCTTTATAAAATCATATGTCCTTTCCTTATGTAACGTTACTTTGAAAATGACACATATTATTTAATGGATAGTATGCACATGGCAGCTATGTACCTTTTTTAATGGATAGTATGCACATGGTAGCTATGTACCTTTTTTTATCACAAGTCCTTCTAACGAAAAGTAGCGTTGTGGAATTAACTATGCTATAAATCAAGAGAAATGTTCATGATTTTTATTTTAGGCGATTTATGAAATTACAAATATATTTAATGCTTAAAGGTAACGCATGGCAGTCTTATGATTTACTCAGTATATAAATACGTCGGCATTTACTGCTGGAGCAGATGAGGGTCCCGAAATGCAAACCAAAGAACTATCGTTTAAATACGGCAAAAGCTTTCAAAAACTTGAAAATATAATTAAAACAAGTAAGGAATGTGAGCAGACTGAGTTAATGGTTTCTGAAATTTATTGTCCAGAAAGAAATAAGAAAATGTATTACTCCTACGTAGCCTTACGAATTACCTGAAGAAGAATATGTCGTTGGACTACATAGCTTCCATTAGTTTTTTGCGTCACTTAATATTATTAAATCGTACATATTATGCGTCAAATAAAACAATTATCGATTCCTGTATTTTCTATAATAACATGGCAGTATAGTCATTGTACAGTGTTTCCAATCGGGCAAACATACCAAGCGAGATGGCCCAGTTTGTTAGTTTCTGAAAGTGAGCAAGAGATTCCGATGGAATCATTAATGGCCACAGCCAGTTAATGCGTAATCCTCAATTTTTCTGTAATATTTATTGTTTCCAAAGTGTGGAATTTTGAGTTGAATAGCGGAATAATGAGTCTTCCTAGCAGAAAACTTCCCATATCTTTGTGTCTTACAAAACGAAATATTTTATGTTTAACACCCATTAACGTAAGGAATTCCGTGATTGTAACGTATTTCTGTATTTGGTGGCAATACCTACTTCCAAATTTAATGGGAGGATGCGCTGTGACCTTGTCTTACTAAGTTTTTAGTTAAGAGCTCCGCTTGGCTGACGCGTCAAGAGCGTTTCAGAGGTTTGGTAGAAAACACGTGATTAAAAAATGATTTTCTTATTATGCAGTAGTATCAGTCTGGACAGTAAAATAATTTCAAAGAACCATTTCATGCCTAAAGAAAAGTATGAAGTTCTCATTTCAACTCCAAGAATTTATTTTGGCGTGAAAAAATATTAAAACGAGCGTTTACATAACCCGTTTTAACAGCTTGATTTTCTGTTCAGAAACTTCAGAGTGGTCATCATACTTCAAAGTCACGTCAGGCGAGTCGCCGACTGAACGACTGCATGTCAGCAATTCGCCTTGCGCGTAGAGGCGATGAAACAAGTGATCAGTGAGCAAGAATCGGCCTTAGAGATCATGCGTTTCAAGACCTCGAAGCGCAAAATAGTTGCAGACAGACGGAAACCTTAACCGTGGACTGGAATGCAAGAAGTCAAAGAAGAGAAGACTGCCCGAGAATGTCTCGTGGGACACGTGTAATCCAGCACATGTGTAAGTGAATTTGTGATCTTCTAGTGTCTGCCGTTAATCAGTTTTTGCCACCACGCCATCCTTCCCTCTCATTTTCCTCTTCCCCTTTACCGCTCCGCAAACTAATTTCTCCATGGCAGGAAGCCTGCTGCCGCGCCATCTCGCTTGCGGAAGCGGTTGGGCGGAATTTCTGGCCAATTGGTAACCGCCATGTTGGCGCGCCTGTGAGAGTAACGTCTATAGCTAAGGTAGTCGAGGGGCTGGAGGGGTGAAGGCTGGAGCCTCTAGTTGTTGGGGGTTGGGGGGTAGGATGTGCGGGAACTGGAGATGAAAGTGAGTGAAATAATACGAGTAGGCGTCGGATAAAGTGACGAGAGAACCAGGGAACGGAGTATTGCGTTTCAGGAAAGAGTGCGTATAATATAAACAGAGGCGCCAAGTCCCCTCACGGCTTCCTTAGAATCTGTCACGTCCTCGTATCGTCACTCCGCTAAATAAAATTTTCCTTCCGCGAATTTCCAGGAATACCGCGTCCCACATCATTTTCATCTCCCGAACAGAAAAATACACAGATTTATCGTTCCGCGAATACGACAGTAACAAAAAAAATAATAATAATAAAGTAAGTGCGGTTTTCTTTCGTCGCGTGTGTTTACCCGAGGATAAGTAATGGTTCTTCTACCGAACGCCTCGCACTGCTGATTTCAAATAAAAAACAAGAATACATAAAATGAAAATACCTTGAACTTAGTGACGTATGGATTATACTTGTTAGTCCTCTATGTGTGACAGCTACTCCGTTGACAGCGTTATATCAAACTTAAACTATTTCACATTGTTTTAAAAAAGTGTTTCTGTTTTCCTTGCTGACTGTTTTCTGTTTGTCCATATTCCTCCGACAAGCATCAAATCTATTCCCAAACAAGAAAATGAAAAGATTAAAATATATTTCTCCCCCCTTTTTTTTTCGGAACCTTAAAACGAGTAGAAATAATATACAATTGATTAATACCAGTACTTAATTTCCTAGTTACTGAAAAACAGACTACGCCTCTCTAAAATACAGTTAACTCTTACTTTGAGTTATTGGTTTTTAAGTTTTAAATCCACGATAATTTAAGGAATTTTCTTTATTGGCTGGGTAGGTGTTCAATGAAAACTATATGTAGCGTCTAATATTTACGAATACATTTTGCTGTTAGTTTTATTTCGAACCAATAAAATGCAGTTTCGCGTTTTTGTAATGGTTTTAGATTATTTGGGCCCTGCAACACAAAATCACTACACACACAGAAATGTCATGATTTAAGGATAGAATTCACGCACGTAATGCTGTTGTGCAACGTTTAAGAAGGACGCACACTACTTCCGGACTGCGTGCCAGTGATAAAACCAGTAAAAGTGTACACCAACCCAGCACACACACAATTCTTTTCCCTCAAATAGCAACAAATAAACAGTTTATTGCAGTGCTAATAAAGAGTGTACAGTGAACTCAAGTTCAATGAGAAAAGAAGCAGTCAATTTCCCTAATTCCTACCACTCTTATTATATTTTCACAGCAACAATAGCATCCTGAATACCTGTGTCGATGAAAGCGCACACAACAGACAGCAAAAAATAGCTCTAGGAACTATACAGAATGTTCAATCCCATCTTGTGCTTGGGTAATTATTTGATAAATCTCCAGGCTCCCTGCCATTTTGTGTTACGTTTCAGTGCCTATTTCGCTGGCGTTTAAATAATTTTTTTCAGCTCTTTGATAGATTAAATATTCGTAAGTCAAATATATTGTGCAGAATTGTCATTAATCTATCAACATTTAAGAATTCGAGTGACATATCCGTTTTGCCACGTCCAGTAAAACTCACTGTTCGAATACGTAGAACACGTAATCAGTCCAGCACACACTGCCTTGCCATTTTAAGTTAGTTATTTACTACATTTTACTTCAAATTTTCTTCCTTTTAATTTCTCGCATATTACTGTCTTATATAAATGCAGGGATCTAGGACTCTGGAAGCGAAGTTTCACTCTGATGCGGACATATTTATTCCCATTTTTTTCCTTTTCTTTTTTTAGTTCCGCCCATCCACCACACTATACATTAACCAATCTGTTCAAAACTTCGCCTATCAACACTTTCTCCAACGGTTCCAGCTTCTCACAAACTATTCCCACTTTTTTGTAAACAATCTCTTGGAATTTTCTTCTTCGCCTGCCCCCTTCGCGTGGAAGAAAACTTGGCGGAAGTACTATATTCGTGGAAATCATGGACAATAGAATCGTGTTACTATCTGATTCCCCCTCACCGCCCGGAGGTGACCAGCAATATCTCATGTGATATTCACTTGGTATGCTGAAGGCTACATATGCGCCCCCACAGCAGACAGGCTGTCACTACATTGACGTAAGATACTCAGAAGTGGTACAATTATGACTCGCACGCTATGTTTCACTTCTGATTCACTTTTCTGTAAGTGTGACATTTTCATTAACTTTTCCTGTTAGTAACCATGACAAAGATCATTTAACTATTCACAGGTATTTTGCTTAGGGCTGAATACCAAAGCCTGCGGCAAATGCATTTAATATACACAAAAAAAAAAAACAATTTAAAGGCGAGGAAAAATTTTAACATATATAATATATGGACAAAGAATATTTTTGAAAGTTATTAAAAATATACCACAACGAAATTCCTCAATCAGTGCACTTAAAAAAGTTACAGATTTTTATAAGGAATAAATCTTTGTTTGTAGGTATCAGTGAGAATGGTTTTTTAAGTCTCAATTCCTCGTGATTTAGTAAATAGAAACAGTTTTATCACACGGGGGTTTGTATGTTAAACACTAAAGTTACACAATTGCGATCATGTTTGTTTTTAATGCTAGACAAATATATGTGAAAGTTCCCTTATAAAGGCACGTTCCTTTGCAATACATTCCTTACTGGGCAAACAAGTTTCTGCTATAATGTTAAGACTTGTTTAGTACTACAGTAGTTAAACGGAAAATACGGTTGGTAAAACGGCTTGTAAAAACTCTTTCAAGACGTGTTAATTATTTGTGTAAGATTATTCCGTTTCAACATGAATGTTTTCTACAATGTACTGAATTACTAAAAGTGGAGAACGCAAAATAAAATATACCGGTAGAACACTAAGGAGGGAATAACTAAGTAGTGTTAAATGTTTTCAATTACTTCTAAAGAGTATCCTCGTGAACATTGTTACTAAAAGATTTTTAAAAGCAACAAACTGCCCTGTAAATATCTCTTTACACCCCTCCTGCAGAAGTACAAGCAAGAAAAGAAATGAGAACAATAAAACTCCTAAAACAAATTTATGGTGGTATAGTACAGATCTGTTAAGGCCGTATTGTTAACATTCTTTTGTAGCATAATGTTTTCGTAGTAGATGAAACAGGGAGTAGCGTGATATTATTTAAAAGGACAAGTCACTTTAATACGAATTATTGAAGTTTTAATATAACATTATACAAGTGCGCGCCTACTAATACAATCAAGTGCAGCTTCTGAACTCCAAAAGATACTACCTTCCATCAGCGCACATCATATACTCTGAGCTGCGAACTAAGAGTCGCTGTTTTAGATCCGATCCATGCAAGATGCAAATTGCCATCAGGCTCTGAATACATTTCATATATTTATATTTTGGTCCATTACCCTCTTCATTCTCTTTCTAACTCACTCTTTCCGCCACAAGAAGTTTGCGTATGATTAAAAGAGATAGTACATGGAAATTAAAGAGGGAACATTATTTATCTTGATTGTCTTCCTATAAGCGCCATGTAAAGCACCATGACCTTTCTCGTGTGACCAAACGGCCGCATTATTTGTTTTAATGGTCAATAACTCTGTCATTTTCAATATCGAAAATATTTTGTTGGTTTTATAACCTTGTAAAAATCATCTACAAATGTTTTTCTACACTCTAAACCAAAATCAGTGAGAATTTCACTGTTCCAATCAGTCAAACGTATCTGACTGATAAAACAGTCACTTCAGTAAATTTAACTGATGGACCAGTGAAAAAAATGCCATATTTACTTCAGTGATTAATTCAGTGACATTTCCCACTGATTCCGCCGTCATTTTTTCCACTGTTTTCTCAGTGGTTTATTTTTTTGATTGATAGACCAGTGAAACATCTGAGCAACTTGCTCTTTCTGTAATTATTTTTGACTGATGAATCAATGAAACTGCGTGTAAAAATGGCCGTTGAACGCCGTGTATCAAGTGAAGTAACAACGAATAAAACTAATACAAAAAAATTTCTAAAATGTGTTTCGTATTTCAAAACGACATTTTACGAAGTAATATGAACACACAACTTTCATTCCGTTTTTAAGTCTTTCATTTCGATTCCACGTAATCGTCACAGCGCTCTGTTTGAAGGTTAAAACTGCATTTAATGTGGTGAAGAGAGTGCACTCATATATACTATTCGTTTTAACAATCCTAACGGTACCAATCAAACAAAACACGAGAAGTATGACCATACAACTTCAAACTACACGATTTCGCAGCGGGATTATTAAGACATATATTTTCCTCTTTCAATTTCAACTTGGCGGGATAGTCACAGACTCTGCCCTCATAGCTCAGGGGTAGGATGGCTGACCTTTCGTGGGAGGGTCGCGGGTTCGGGCCCCGGTGCCTCGGACGCGGTAGATTTTCAGTTGCTTGCCGCACTGAGAATTTATCAGGTGGGTCTCACTAGCGCTTCGTCAACCTCACATGTCACAACAATGTCAATGAAATAAAACGGAAAAAGAAAAAAAAGGCTGGGAAGGTAACAGCGTAGAGTCGAATGGTGCACTAGTTTAATCCCGGCAACCTGCGACACTTTCTTGACTTTTTTAAATCACGGTAAATGGCACAATATGAATACTATCGTTAATTGGCCTACATTCAGTCAGTGACTTATTCAATATACACAGTAAGACCTCTAGGTCATTGTACTTCCATTTTTTAACGCAGCGTTCTCAGCCGTTAGGCCATACCGTGCTTCGGCCTCCCAATAGACGGGGTAGAGGAATCACGTCTTCTCACCGCAAGGAGGCCAGGATTAATGTTACTTATTCAATCAGTGAAATGGTTTCACGTCGCTAAATAAATCAGTGAAATATTTCCACTGAAACAATCGATGGTTTTACACTTGAATTTCACCGCGAATCGGTGGTTTTCCACTGATTCGAATTTAGGGTGTAGCTGTGATGTCATCACTTTAATATGCATTCATTACTTAAAACACTCGACATAGTTTTTATTCATTTCTCAGTGTTTATATAAAGTAACATACGAAAATGGAAACTGGGTGTTTTGAAACAAGTAGTAGTTTTGTATACCAGATATAAGAAGAAATAAAAACGCGGGAAATATTAAATTAATTATTTGTGGGTTTTTTTTTCACACTTTATGGGTTTCCAAGTTTCTCTTTAATAACGGCAGTGGCCTGAGCAAATAGATATAAGAATATGCTGGTGCAGATGGAATAGTAATACAAAGGTTTGAAGAAAATAATATTTTCTAGAATGTCTATATCGCTGACTTAACCTCCCTGTCTCCCTTCTTGAAGTATCGCTTCTACTTTATACACGTTTTATCCTCACGAAATGGCTCATGTAATCTCTACAAAACGATCTTATCCTTACTTGCTCGCATTCTGTCTCGAAGCTTATTGGTAAATGCACATATTTCTTGTTATTGTAACATACTGTCGTTACCCTCTTCTTTCTGATCCCGTACTCGTCATACTTCAGCTGAACTCAGATCGTGACCCTGCAAGTGGGTTTGTAAACCGGCGTAGAGACATGCTCATGTCAAGTTCCCATGTTCGTTCGCTGACGCTTCCCCAACTTTCCAGCGTTCTGGAAACTGATTGGTCCAATAAACGTGCATACCGCCCTTCGCAGATGGTAGGAAATCGACTATATTTATTACACCCTATAGGAAATTAGGCCAAATCTTGCAATGCTAGTGTTATCCATTTCAGGTTATAAATAGTGTAACATGATGTAATAAATCTGTCGACAGTCTTTTCTTTACATTTTCGCACACGTATAGCCAGTTTTTTTATTTTATTATTTATTGGAAAGGTAAAATAAAGAGTACAATAATGTTTTTTTTTATTTATATGCATTTTATAACTATAAAACATCAGTTAGTGGGCTTATGAGGTGGATGCAAAAAAATTGAAAAGATACAAGGAAAAATGTTTATAAAATTTACGGTTTGTTGGAATACCTACGAAGTAGCAATGACTGCAGTTTAAAAACGACAGCGACGTATAGCGTGTTGTTACAAAATAGAGACAAAAGTAATGACGGTGGATAGGAGGCACAAACTTAGTTTCTTGCCCCAGGCCCCGAGAGACCTCTTAGTGGGGTGTGTGTAGTGGACACGGTTGGCATGTGTCCTCGGGGGGGGGGGTATCTCTTTATTCCCCGACCCCTTACATTCCGACGCTGCTTCATACTCATTTCGTTTCACCCTCATGGGCTCTCAAAACTGTGGTATTACGAGCTGCCGGCACCTTTCCCCTCCATTCTTAGTCTGAATACTATACCTCACTGCTCCAAGCCGCCATTCATGTAAGCGACGTACTCTCTGTTCAAATTCATTTGCCATTAGCTGTAACGTCGAGCGCGGAATTTCAACACGTTTTATTAGTTTTTATTTTATTGTGCATCTTGACGCTCCTAACTTTTTGTGTGAAGGCTAAATTGTGAAGTGGTGTATGGCGCCGGGGGGGGGGGTGTTAAATGCTAAATAAACTGATTTTACATCTATAAACGCCGCACACTTATGGCTTACCATTAACGGTTATTTCTAACTTTTCGGAAGCCCTGCTAAAGTTCTCCTTTCAAGATATTTCTACACTTCACTCATCAATGCTTAACCTATTCTAGAAAATTTCACAAGTGGGACAACACACCGAACTCGTGGTATTATTTTGCTTTAAGAACTATTCGTTACTAGGCATTACCTACATATCTATTTTTCCCTTGTATTATTCTCATTTACTATAAACGAAATGTTATAAGTTACAGATAAAATATAAATAATAGTTTAATTTTACGAAAAATAGGATACATTTTGTTAACACAAGTTTAAAACACTTCTATTATACAATATATTTAAAAAAAAAAACATCCAATCCTATCGTATATGAGGTGGTTTTTTTTCAATGGTTGATTCAAAAATTGTGAATAAATCGCGAATAGACTTTAACGTTGTAGTCACCTTGACCTCAGATATCCGCTCCATTATTAGTGCTAGCAAAAACTATTTTTGTTATACTAAAAGTAATTTTGTGGAAACCACCGACGTACTCTATGAATTCAGACCATGGTACAGTCTTATTCCTGTAAAATAAATACAACACTTTGTACAGTAAATTATAGGCATACTGTTTTGCGAATTAACTCCTTGTGCAGTGTTGTCCGGTAAAAAAAAAAAAAAACAACTTTATGGAAGGAGATAGGATCTTCTTGTTCGTTGGATCAAATAATTTGAAACCATTTACAGCAAAGGCTGTTTGTCAAATGGTGTTTGTTACATAAAGAAGTAGATGTTAAAATGTCCTCAAAAATGTTGTATTTTTGTTATAGTAATGAGACTAATTCATTGTCTGAATGCATAGACTTCGTTAGTGATTTTCACAAAATTACTTTTAGTATAAGAAAATTATTATTTTTTTTTTGGAAAAATAGACTACTTTGAAAGATTAGTTTTAGTGACCTTTTTATGGGTAATGGCTTTGGTCCATAATGGTTACTCTCTTACAATTTGGAACTATTATTAGCCTACTTTCCGAAGGAAAGAAAGGCTTATGAGATCACTTTTCTATGTGTGTGTGTGTGTGTGTGCGCGCGCGCGCGTGCGTGCGTGTGTGTGTGTGTGTGTGTGTGTGTGTGTGTGTGTGTGTGTGTGTCTCTGAGCGTGTGTATTATTGAACGCGTTAACCGAGTTTCACCAAACTCGGTCGGTACACATATAGTACTAAATAGGGACACCTGATTTTTAAAGTTTTAGGTCGCGCGGGGCACTTACTTTTAAAAGGCGGCCATTTTAAAATCTAGGCCGATATGTCATATCTCGGAAACCTTTCACCCGATTTCAACCAAATTGTGTATGCTAACAGCGCAAATTATAAGCATTAAATTCAGAGGTGAATATTGTTGTTAGTTCGCCATATTGGAATATAGTGAAACATGAAAAAATTATACTTTTAGGTCATATCTCGAAAACTAAGGTTTGCCGGATAATTTGAAAGTAAAACCGAAGCATATGTTGATGATAATGAATTTTCGACACCTTCTCAATTAATAAAGTCAAGGTCGTAAACACGCATCACTAAAATGTAGTTTAATCGACATAATTTAGAAGGTACTAAACGTTCTTAATTAATTCAGAAATATTAGGCAAATTATTATACGCACTTGTTGAAACGTGAAATATTTACCACTTTTATATGCAAGTATTTTTTATATAAAATTCACTACACGTTTCATTATGGTCGAAAAATATAAAGTCATGTTCCATTCCTCCATTAGATTTTATTTTGAAGATACGAATTACTTTATTTCATTTTAGGATTGCTTACAAAATTTATGTAACCGAATTATTAGAATGCAAAGAGTTTTCTCTGAAAACAATACACATTTCTTCAAAGTATGCTACCATCAGTACCATATTTTGTAATTTGATAAATTATTGTTAGGTAGTGCAGTTAATCTTAAAAAATAATTATTTAAAGTACTGATATAAACAAGAACAGTGTGTGGAATAAAATGTGTAAAAAATATATTTCTGGATGAAACAGCACATTTGGCAACCTTAAGGCGCAAACATTATCCGACTAAGCACACGATAGTAGAGAAAGCAAGCTACCTCTAACATTGACGTCATATGAAAAGTGGTTCATATTAACTTCTTCTGCTCCTCTTCTTACGCTACTCATACAATCACTTACCCAGAAAATGATATACCATAACACTTTGCATGCTCCTCAACCTCCGTTGAAAACCCTGCATCTCATATCCTAGGGTAAAAATAAGAGAAATCCCTTTTTATGATTAGTAAAATAAGTTATTGAATTTTCTTTTACACGAAACCTAAAACAAATACAATAATTTTTTACTGAATAAACATTTTATTATTCTGAATGAATTGCCTTAAGCTGAGGTGATGTATAGAAGGTAAATGGAGTTTGTCGCTACGATCGCTTAGGGCTGTACGTAATTATATCCACGTTGAACCCGTTCCTCCATAATATATATATTCTTGTACGCGGAAGACCCAAGTTTTAATTATATTCTTCTCAGGCACGTGAGCCTCATGAGAAAACTCATGTGGTTCTGCAAAAATGTTACAATCCGCCCTCGCGGATTATGTGTTCTCGAAACCAATTGTTCCTTACGAATCTATTATGTGTTCACTATCTCCTCGCTACTCATTTTTAATTTTTATTTAGTTGCCAATTCTCTAAGAGGGGGAAATACGTTTCATTCCTTTAAATTGGCCTACACGCCAGTGAAATACGTAAGTGGTAAACAAGGACGAGGAAAAGCAAACTTTTTCTCGACGCTGGAATTCTGTTGATAAAACCCATACTTCTAAAAATTGTAATGGAATTGACTTACGTTGTAAAATATTTACTGAAGTCCAAATACACAAACCTTCTTTTAAGGTCCCTCATGTACACATGTGAACGTCATTTCGAATATTGTTTCCTATAACGTTTTTGTTTGTGTAGTAACTCTCGCATCCCTTGAATTACTTTAACAATTCCTGTGTATTGACCGACTAGGATGGTCAGCAGTTTCTAAACCTTCTCTTATCTTCAAACTCGGGTCAAAATAACCTCTTCTGAGCGCAGCGTATGTGATTGCTGTAAATAGTACAGCATTTTAAATCTGTAGCATTGCAGCGAACGTAATCTTATTCATACGTCTCAATTTAATGGAACGTATTCAAATTGTAACTTGCAAGCCATGAAATAGTGCATATTTTACAGTTGTAAATTTGATAATTCTTGACAGATTTTACTTAAAATACGATTAAAATTTTGTAATCGAGTGACAAATTTTGAAATATTATGTGCGCTATGAGAAAGTATATCAAAGGCAACTTAAATAATGACCACCTATATTATATTTTCGTATAAAATTTGGCAATCACATCACACTTTTTTTTTCGAGTTGGAAAATCATTTATACCTTTCCCTAGGAGTATGACTGGTCTGTGCTGCAGTTTTTCTATGGAAACGGCAATTAGTCGTTTGGAACGATTCTCACGTACGGATATCCGGGAGCGACTCCATCTTGAATCAAACCCGGTTCATCTTGGTGGGAGACAAGTGTACTAGCCGCTGTGCCACCACAACCTTTTATTACATACGGAATATTTGTTTTAAATAATAAATTAGATACTTTTTTGGTCTATTGACGTCTAATAATAAAGTAATTTTAGATACCAGACTGTAATTGAAATTTCGGTAGTTAAAAAATTATACAAATACTTCTAACTTTATTTCAGTTATATAACATGTTTTATATTGAATTTATTTGCTAAGCAAAGAAAATTACATTTTGGGTTAAATTACAAACGATTGAGAGACGTCTTTTAATGGCACTGAACATCTTTATGTGGTAGAGAGACTAGTACGGGATATAATAATGTCAATGGATTTCTTTACTAAATTATATAATTATACTAGTTGGAAGTAATTAAGTACACAAATATACTATTTAACTTTTTATTACAATTATTGTCTGTAAAGATACCAACGATAAAATAATCACTAATATCTTCAATATTTTTCTGAAGTAAATAGATATATATGGACATAAAGGATATAAAAGGAACATCTTACTATATCAACCATGATTCCAGTAATTAATATAAGATTGACACAAATTTACAAACAGAGGAAATTCTTTTATTAGTGGAGAACTTGCAAAGCTCATTTGCGCTGTTCCAAGAATTGCAAGGTATGTACTATTGGGCTAACTCCGTATAAGTGGTATTATTAAAAATCCTATATTTCAACGCACATATAAAATAATCTTAATAATCTTAATTAAATATTATTTTAGTTCAAGTGCCATGGTTTCAGGGCAGGTGTAATGACACACCATCATTTGCTTCTAGTAACATAGGAATGTTGGTGTTGGCACATGGCCTCTGGCATGTCAGATCCGGATCCGTCCGCCATTTTGGGAGGCACGGCCGGTGGCCATTCATTACCCCCTCGCCCCTCCCTTCCCACGACCGATCATTACAGCCACCCGTAACGCTATAAATTATTTTAAAAACAGATTATATTATAAAGAAACTAAATAAATAAAATCTATTTTAATAAAAGTTTTAAGAATTATATCGGTTTAGAGTGCCACTGCAGATCATAATTTCTTTTGTTACTTTTTTCAAGGAAAATAAAAAAATTAAATCAAATAATGTTGTCTAGAAATGGATTTTAAAAAATTAAATTAATTCGACCTGCCACTTCAGTGCCCAGTGCATCGGTGGATATATTGATCCCCCTTCCACCATCACAAAAACCTGTAACCAAAAATTTGTAGAAATTAGCACACACCACCACTCATCCCCTCACACACCACCAACACCTCACCAACCCCCCCCCCCCCCCCAAACACCATCCATACTTCAACACCCACAAAAATACGCCCTCCTTACCTCTCCACATTCACCCACCACCTCCTCCACTCCCCTCAACAACCACACCGCAATCACCACCTCTCACTAACCCTCACCGCCCATACCCACCCTCATCCATCACCCCCAACCGCCCTAAACCCCACCCCTCACCATCCCATAGCACATAAAATTCTGAAAACCGAGGATCATGTAATGTCATAACCCCTCTCACCCTACCCCCCAGTCATAAAAATCGATCATAGAACATTTCCTGAAACCGAAATTTAATTTTTTTGTGCATTATGCATACTATACATTTTCTTATTCATTTTATTATTCATATATTCATTTTATTATAACCATTATATTATTGGTTTAAGGCATAGCCTTAATCACGATACCCTCAAGAACTATTCCGAATAGGATATTTTGTTTACAAAAATTCATAGTAAATTTATGACTGTTAGCATTTTAATTACATTAAATTACCCAAAGATCCGCCCCACTCCCTCATCACCCTCCCATCAACTCCCATCATAGACAGTTCCCCAAGCTGTGCACTGGTAACTCATGTTTTTGGCATCTACCACCAGAGCTCACCCATGTCGCCCACTTCACAGCCCCTCCCCCATTATTCCCCTGCAACATTCTCTCTTCCCCCTGCATAACACGCATATACCAGCGTATAAAATGCAACGGGACCAGTATTACACCTGGTCGCCACTGCCGATTCCAAGGCGGTCTATGGTCAGTTTAGCAGCAAAAACTGAGGAGGCTGTGGCGTAGTGTGCTCTTTGCAGCAGCTGGTGGGGGTTGTGAAGTAGCACACCTACACTAACATACACAAGCACTAACAACATGTAACATTCAATTCCACATAATTGCTGCAAGCGAAATAACGGTGTAGGTCATTTAATTAAATTCACCACCAACCACTTCCTCTTCCTAATTACTGTTTTATGTCTGGAAACTAACATTTTTTCTGCTTCCAGAGAGATGACTGTCATCTGCGGGTGGGTGCCGCAGTTCTGTCCCCCGCTTCCAGGGTAGTACTACTGCGGTACGACCTTGGATACATTCCAGCAGCGGATCGACAAATTTCACATCACCACTCATTAATCTCACAAAGTCTATCTTCGCGAACTAACAAACACCCTACTTTACCTACCCCTAATCCAATAAAAGGAATTACATTTATCCTCCGCGACTGTCGCACATATTTTCCCTGCCCTCTCAGCTATGCCTGGTTTGCTATGCCCTTCCATCCATACCCTTCTTCTTTCGGGGTGTGCACATGGCTACAATTGTGGCCATGGCATCAGACAACCCTGGTCAGCCGCGATGCATGCACCCAAATTTAATCATTCAACCAGACCTAAGGCGTGTAGGGCTTGCCCTGAGACGCATTCCATTCTCCAACGATCTTAGCTACTAACACGCATGCCGGAGGGCTCACAGAACTATGAAGGTGCTCACTCTGGCGTAACGGGATTTGGGGGCTTGCCATTAAAAAAAAATAATAATCCACCTGTTGCTGCCATCATCGTCACCTGCTCGCCTTAGAGTATACAGTTTATATTTCGTATGGAATTTTAGAACATGTATGCGTGCTGTCCCAGCGGACAGAAAATAATTTCGGCTATCGTCGTGTACGGGAGACAACGCTTTCTCGCGGCCCTCGATACGGAAAAATAACTCTGGTGGTAGATGCTGAAAATATGAGTTACCAGTGTACTGCTTGGGACACTGTTGACGAAGGGAGGTATTGGGTATCTGTAGGTAGCAAAGGGTGTCGCAATAAAGCGATTTATTGTTCGAGCTATGACGAGTAATTGGTGGAGTGGGGCAGCTATTCGATAAATGTACAGTTCATAAGGCTATGGAAATCGAAATGCATTTGTCTGAAGTATTGCCGACGTTTGTTCATCTTTGAGGAATCGGGGATCCGTGATATATGAGCTGAAATTATTTTCTGTAACGTATTCCGAATATCACAATGGATTTAAGCTACCATATATACATTAAGCTGTGTATTTTTTCAATGTTACGGCATGTTCGGTGAGACATTTTTCTATTGGTACTGAATGGAATCTTTTTTTTATTCGCATTTTCGGGTTGTAATGTTTTTACTGGGATGACTATTGTTACTCTCTACTAAGTATGTATTACGGTGGGATGGATCTTCGTGGCCATCACAATGTGTTGCAGCAGCCAATTTTACATATAACTGTCTCTTGCATACATACCAGGCACTTGATGTTTGCGTGCGTGACCTCTGTTCACGTACCTGTATTATAAACATGATGATTATGCATCTGAAGGTGGGAAACAGAACAGAATTGGTTAGTACACAGAGGATTTTTTTTCTCTCACGCATCTATCATGATGAAAGGAATATGCGAGCTCAGTTTGGATACTACCATTGACAAATATTTTTACTAATAGAGATATACATATTTGATGACCGAGGGGTGAAAAATTTGTTTCGGGCAAATTGAAGGCATTAACTTTACACCAGTCAATTCTGAGCACTAAATTTACTTTGCTGTAGCGTTATTCCCTTGGAAATATCACCGACGATCTGAAACAAAATGCTGAAGACCCATCAGTCACGTCGATTAAAAAATATGCATTTGCTATTAAAAGGGCGGGGGGGGGGGTGTTTGCTGAATTAATCTATTTTAATGATGGTACATTATTTTCAGGCATGTGCAATATTTTTCCGACGAAATGGTTGCGTACCTGCTTTACAGAAATTGCCTGTTCCTTTCTTCTCCCAGTTTGTCTTTACTCATATATAGTTCATCGCATTATATTACGGTTCTGCACCAAATGCAAGTGCAAATAGTATCAAAATGATGGCGCATGTAAAGGTTGCATCTAAATTCGACCGACAAACTTCGGCTGTAGGTTAATCACAAAAAGATAAGTTTAAAAGATGTATACAACATATGGCCTAAAGTGAATACTAAGAGTGGTGCACATATTTGAAGTTGGACCAGGAACACGTGTTTATTGAAAAAAAAAGTGGAGATATTATTTAAGATAAAACACCGATTGTCTGGATAATGGTTAACTGAGCAAATATTTCCCAACACCACACAATTATAGCCGTCATAAAATTACTTCATATAAATAATCAATCTTTCTACTCCTAATTCGAACTAACATTCATGTCGCGGTAGCATATTCGGGATTCAAAGGATTGAGTTTAAATCCTCATGTCACAATTATCTAAAATTTCAAATTGTATAAATACCCAAAACCTCATCGTTTTCGAGTAATTGGTTTTTTACTTTCAAAATAAAATTTATCAATGCCTGGCAGGTGGGGCACGCACAATGCCCAATAACACATTTCGCGGCTTTTAAAGGGAGGAGAAGATTCTTGAGAGAGGTACATTACAGTGGTACTGCAATAAACTTCTTCTTCTACTACAAATTCAAAAATGTGTATCTCCAGTAGAATTAATTTTAGACCATATGTTTTATATATGTTTTCAACTTCTTTTTTCGTTATTAACCTACACACGAAGTTAGTCGGTTGAATTTTGATACACTCTGTATATGTACTCTAACTATTCAATAAGCTTAAATCTCACTGATTATAGGCTGATATGTATACGCGTGGAATTTGAAAGCAATGATCGGATTGTTTATAAATATTTGGGGAACTCGTGATGAGTAATGTGATAGGCATGACGATTTGTCTGTGTATTTAACAGTGCAGGTAAATATTTTGTTATATAAATTTCCAGTGTGATTTTATTCTTACATGTCATGATTTTCTTCCCAAACTGGGTACAAATCAAATTAAGAACATTCGTATTTACGACCTCTGCTTCGTATATTTATTAAAACGTTTCTGTTTTTTTCACCACTGGTTTATTTTGTGATTCTTTTTTGACTCGCTTAGTGTGCTAATATGTAATATGTATATTTTGCATTCTTTTAGAAATCTTATCTGCTATGGTAATTTAAGCCTCTCACTTTTTATTACAGCGTATTCTTTTTGTTTTGCTGTTTGATTTTTATATTACCTACTTGAATGAGGAGCTACATTTCGACGGATTGTATGTAGAGCTACATCGGGACTGGATGTAGAGCTACATCGGGACTGGATGGATCGAACGATGTATGGACTGCGAAGAGTGGATCATCGTTTCAACCCAAGATGGGATGTATTTCAAAACATTGTGTCGTTACTGTGAGAAGAAATGCTCGGCGACATGGGTGTCAACTTTATTCAGAATGAGGAGTATGATACTTTCGCATGCGAAAAATACAAATCGCAGTTTGGTCGACAAAGTGGCAAATTAAATGTTATCTCGAAACTTGTACCGGTCTGCCTTCACTGATTGCTAAGCATTATCTGCCAACATTGCATGGGAGATATATTGCGATGGTAACTGGCGCTACACACACTGCAGAACCACCGAAGCAGAAAACTTCAGCTGTGAATGTCGTGGGTAGATCGTTAATTCCTTCCACGCAGCGACTACAACAAGACTTTCACAAATGGTAATGAAGCACGCAGGAATGTAGTAGAGAACTCATGTGTAAGGAGTTCAATACGCATGTCATATCGACGTGAGAAGTTCTCTAAACAGTTCACTCGCACCGACCGTTTAAATAAGTTATCTGAAACAGTGTGAACGTGGTGCACTATCCTATTATGTAGGCCTAGCGGTTCATGCATTCTATTTGTAGTCCACAGCAAAGGCTAGTCCCAATGCAACTTTGACCCACGAATCAGGATCTACACATAGTAATTCACCCGGCCTTGCATCACAACCTAAGAAAGTACGCTGCATATAGATTTTTTTTCTGAATGAATCAGCATTCAGGTGTCTTTTGAAATCGTATGTAGCTCCAAATACGATAACTTCGTTGAAACATCTTTGTTCATTTCTGACCTGTAAGAAACAAAAACTTAATACCCACTTATAGAGGGAGTGGGGAAATACCTCGCTGGGAAACATAACATAATGTTGGAATGTAAGTATAGTAAACCAGATATATACAAAACGAAAGCAATCCAGACCTCGAACTTACCTGAGTGTAGTGCGGATGATATCGCAGCCGGTATTGAAAAGAGCATAAAGAAAGTGCACTGCGGGTAGGAAGAAATTATATTGAAGGACCCTGGCTGCACACTTGATTTGGTGGATCATCAGCGGCTGAGAACAAATGGGATCTGTCCACCCATCATAGATGTCGATTAAACACATTAAAAATGATCCATAATGCGTGGTATCACAATTTACAGTAGGTTTTCACAAAGTGTATATACATAAGGGGCCCTAAGTATGTGAGAATCCAATGGATCGGCGATAGTAACACCTTTAAGGTACCCACAGTGCTGGTAAGCAGTTTATATCTGGGTTTTGCTGCAACCACCGTCGTCGATGCGAGTGACAACAGTATCATATTTTCGTAGCCATATCTCTCCACGTCAACTCACTGCAGTCGTAAACTCATCACCAGGTACAACATTGAATGTGCCTTCGCCTCCCATGATACATCGCTATAGTTCCATGACGTCGTGGACAGACACATAGGTAGGTGGGTTCATTTTATTGAGCTTAGTTTGATAGAGGTCTTGGTGTGTGGCAGATCGTCGCAGCAGGCGACATTACCTGGCATAAATATTATGGAGACGTCAGTCGTGGATCGTGCAGAAGCCCCATCGAGTTCTTCAGATGGGACATGTGCAGCAACAGCGCCATCATCGCCATCTTCAGGTATGATGTCGACAGCCCCATCGACTTCTTTGGTTCAGACGTATTTAACGTGGTCGACAGCCGCATGGATTTCTTGGTTGTATGAATAATCCCAACCACATTAAATATATCTGCTTACGGTGTACGCCGCTTTCCTAACGCAACGATACTTACTGTAAACAGGTTAGGTCATGGAAAGTTAAACTCTGGCCTCATCGATGCCTCGGTGACGGATCTGCTACAGAGAGTTCTTGCGGTCTCCGTCAGCGGAGTGATGGACGGTGATTTCAACCATATGGCTCCACTACCAAAATCTGCTGCGACTGGTACGAACGACCAACCTGTCACCTCATCACCAGGAACAACTTCTCTTTCCATGAAGACATCTTCATCCATGGTTCTTGCTCCTTCCGACGTGATGACAGCAGAACCATCTGAGACAGCTTAAGTATCATCTATTGGACTGTCAGTTGCATATCGGTATCACTTCTTCTGCAAGGACTTTGCCTTCTAACTTACTGCTCGGCGGCACGAAGTTCATGATTTCCTTAGTAGTTGGTTCCGTATTTCATGAATTAGATGCCGACTTAACGCAGCTGTATCATGAAAGTGGTGGGCTAATACTTTTTAATTTCTATTGAAATTTCGTCTATTAAAATTATTTTTATTAAATCAGTTTATTCATCAAATAATTTTTATTAAAATAATTGTTAAGGTCATAGGTCGCTGGAATGGCCGGTCGTGGTTTGGGAGAAACTAGTGAGAAGGTGAAGGCCTGGTGCACACATGCAGACATAGAGCGTGGTGGTGGGGCTGCGGGACCGTCACATGAACACATTCACACGCTTCGGATAAATACCGTACAATCTGAACCAACCTGCAATGTATATGGATGCATATAGACGAAAACGCATAATATTTGCTTACCTAGTGTGCGAATGTTTTCTGCAGAGACACAGACGACATTGGGTGCATCTTTCCATTAGTTCACGACCTTTGAAAGGTAGATTTGCAACAAGTTTTTCAGTCCTACAGGAAACTTGAGAAAATGTTTCAGTTACTTCCTAATGAATTTCAAGTTATTTAATGATATGTTAAGAAGATATCAAATCGAATAATACATTCTTCCTTTTGCAGACAGCTTCAAAGTACATATATCAATATTCCCAGCAGTAAACCTCTTCCAGGAACAGAAGGTCCGAACATGCCTTACGTGTTTGTTAGCGACGGGGCAGTTTCCCTTTACTTCGGTAAAGTTTTCTCTGACAAAAAGGAATATATAATTATAAATAATCACGGGCTCACAGGTATGTGGAGAGTACTATTGGCATTCTCTCAAACAAAGGGCAAGTTTTTCACAAGGCTATAAATGTGCATTTGGATTTCGCTAATATTATTATTAAAACGTGTTACATTATCTACAATATTGTACGAATTAGAGAAGGATATAACTTCCAAGATGCATTGAGTGTGCAACAATTGACTGATGTCAAATATAATATTATATGCTCCTCTAGAGAACCCATTCAATGTAGACGATTTAGAAATCAGTTTATTGATTATTTTGATTGTGAAATTGGTAGTGTACACTGGCAACAAAATTGTATACAAATTGTTCGTTTGCAGAGTAAGTAGCTAATATTTATTTATATAAACAAATATCTAGTAACAGTTATATTAGATTACATTTATTCACATTTAATTGCTTTGTACTTACACAAAGATAAATAATATGACTGTTGTAAGGTAACTTTTTTATGTGCAAACCTATTATTTTGGTTGTTTATTAATAACCGATTATCTGTACGAAAATACACATTTATTTGAATCAAAATTTAGTTATAATTAGGTATAACATTGTGCACTTAGGACTGTCTATTTTTAGGCCATGTTTCAAGTTGTACTAATTTAGTATGTGTCTACAGGAACAATGTAATTAATTTTACCATCGCTCATAGCAACACTTTTGAAGTACATAATTGCAAACTATATTGACGAGATTACAATTTTTTATATACTAATTTTTTAGGTAAACAGTTATATGAATCCCGTTTATTCACTATAACTTTATAAACAGTAATATATTCGAGCTACTATTTTAAAGATGTGTAATAGTTACCATAATTGTATATAACACTCTTCTAAACTACAGTTATCACTTACATGCGCAAAACCTAGCTTATATACTAGGATTTGTATTTAGTGTTTAACTGTCGCTAATTAATTGAACATGCTAAATACTGAATACTAACTCAACATATACAACATTTTAGTGCATAAAACTTGTCACGTGGCCATTTACGTAACTAAATAAAACTACAAATTGTAACCCGACCTTCGCGTTACTTGCTGGAAGACAAATGTCTTATAATTTGCGTATGCTCGTATGTAGTTGTTGTTTGCTATAGTGTCACATGTTGGTATCAATGTAAACAATGTTCATCATGATTTCTTTGATTATCATATAAATATATTTACATTCAAGTGTATTGTTTTGTGTGCATTGTCGTGCAATGTGTGGTCTACACCTATATTGTTGTCATTAACTTTTCGTGCTCCTTTTTTTCGTCACATCATAATATATTCAAACAGTAAACTCTTATTCATGGCAGCCATATTATGCACTGATAACATTTACTCACAAATATATATATTCCCCCCCCCCCCCCGCACCCAAGAAGCCGTCACTAAATTGTCGACAGATAACAATCCACACAGTTCGTTTTTTAGTGCGGTCGTAGAATTCTTCTGCGGCAACATTCCACATTTCTGGATGTTTTTTACATCTGCGATAAACAGTTCTCCGTTAAACACGTCTTCCTATTCAGTTGTCACCATGTCGCTGCTGCGGCAAAATACCGCACGTGTGCACTGGCCGACTGATTGCAATGTACTAGAGGAAACAGATGGCCTCTTGTATCGCTGCGGCGCCACCACGTTCCTGTGGGAACGGCAGTCAAAACTTCACGTTCAGTGGACACGCGGTAACGCAGCGGCGCCGTAACTACGTGTGCACTGATACATATAAGCCAAGCCTTCGTGGAACGAATCTGTGGTGCCGCAGCTGCGCCGCGCGTACATTGTCCGCACGTGTGCAACGGGCCGACTGATTGCAATGTACTAGAGGAAACAGATGGCCTCTTGTATCGCTGCGGCGCCACCACGTTCCTGTGGGAACGGCAGTCAAAACTTCACGTTCAGTGGACACGCGGTAACGCAGCGGTGCCGCAACTACGTGTGCACTGATACATATAAGCCAAGCCTTCGTGGAACGAATCTGTGGTGCCGCAGCTGCGCCGCGCGTACATTGTCCGCACGTGTGCAACGGGCCGGAAGAGGCCGCCGGCAGCGCCAACCAAGATGGTGGACGGGTACAGAAAAAAATGTGGGGGCCATTCTTGACTTACATGAGGTTATGTTTATCGGTTCTAAAGCTAGCAAAACATTAGAATTTTGTTGTTGCTTCAGTTTTTATAAAAATTATATCCGTAACTACAGCTGGTTTACATAGACGCGAATTTTAAGTTTTTATGAAAATATAAAGTTACAGATATATTTCTCACATTATTCGCTTGTACTTATATATTTAAAACTACGTTTGGGTAAATGAGACGTATATTATTTTAACTGTATGGCAAGCTATATACACTTGTCATCGCAATTGCTGTAAACATTGTATGGAATAGCTTGACTGCAATGTGATACCCCTGGTCAGTTGTTTGAGATGTCAACCTCAAAAGAAAACAGAGAAGCAATAGCCAATGAGCTCTCTATAAATATAAGCGCCTGAAGGACTGATCGAAGTAGGTTCTACTGAAACGAATTTCTTTTAATATTGTATTTGTAATAATATTTTATTACACAGCAAGATTCAGATTGTGCAGTTGGCCGCAGCTCTAGAAATAATAATTGTATAAACAATATTAATAATTATTATTTGGTTTACATATATTCTCTCTTCGAATTTGCGTAACTAAGTTCATTTGGAAAAAAATTTGATAATTTCAGTATATGTTTTAACGTGAGTATTTATATATGTGCAGAAAACTATATCCACATTATTACGTTTAAAAGATTCAAACATCACATAAATATAATTTTATACAGTAAAATCCAATTAAAGAGAACTTAACTTTAAAGTCACTTTTATTTCAAAATAGATATTCAATATCCCCAGCAGAGGGGATAGTTTTAAACATTTGGTCCGTATAGAATACATTTCAGAATTTGTGAACTTTGTGTCGAGGTTCCATTATATACAACAAAAATTTGCACAAAATTTTCGTAGAAAGCTTGTTTTAAACACAAATTTATAAACCATCCCTTAATGTATAACATTCTCATTTATACGCGAGAGTATATTTTGAATTTTTCAATTAGCAAAAACTTATCGCATGGATTAATAAAAAAAATATAAAGGTACTCCATAATTTTTCAATTTATTTGTCTATACAAGGACAGAAATATCTTTAATTTTCATCATCTAGCTTGGTAAAAATTCATTCAGCGGTATTTTGCTGAAGCTGAACGTGTAAAATTGAAAATGTAGTGCAGTGCTGTAATATCAAACCGTAGGGATGACATTAATGTTAATTTCACCTTGTGGTGACACCTGTCCTGGAACAGAGGTGAAATATTACAGTGGTGGTGCAGGAAAGATCTTAGCTTGCAGAGGTCAATGACATTATACAGTTTACTCTGCCACTCTAACTAGTGATAGGGATAGGTGCTGGAATACATTCTGGCCTCCAACAACTATGTGATCTCTAATTATCATCTACTCTCAAAACTAGTGCCACGTATTAATTCGTAGTCACAATGATAGCAGTTACACCGAGCTCATAATACACTGTAGTACGCATCAACCTCTCTCATTGTGATGACATAACACTATACTCTGCAAGATGAAACACACCTGTGAATTGTTCATTTCATTTTCCAAAAACAATGCAAACGTCGCTATCAAGTATGAATGTTAGATCTATCGTATTCACTGCAATTGGAGCATTTCAAAAAATCTCCATAGAATTTTTGTTGCACCATTTCCAAATGTTGTCTCTTGCCAACTAATGTATGCGGTGATATGAAATTCCGTATTGATATCAGCTCTCAAGACCTCAATGTTAAGAGACATCCAAATATCTCCACTCCACTCCGTGTTGATTCGTGGTCATTACAAGGTTTTCATTCCTATTTTCTGTCTCTTAGATGACTCAAGTTGTCTCTCATCACTGTAATATTAGTCTATGCGCTATATTTCATATGGGTTCGTAGGACTTTAAGTGTAACTCAACCGTTCCACACACCCCAGATATTCTAAATCGAAAAATGGAATTTTTTCAGAGCTGTATCAGGAGCGTGTATATAGGTTTGCTACATAATTAAGTAGCACCATGCTCTGAAATGCACAAAAGGGTTTTCAAACATCTCTCACCCCACATACGCCTACACACGAGGATAAAATACACATGTTGCTCGCAGAATACCTGAAAGTACATTCAACGAGCAATGAAAGTTGCTCAAATCTGTGTTGAAGTTGCCTTCAATAACTCGTGCTTTTATTCACAACTGATATCCAAGGAACAAGTATAATGTACATTTTACACACTGCTGTGACCTCTCCTGAGGGAGCAGGCCACACATTAACAAGGGGGAACAAGGGTAGCTCAAATAATAAGCACTCAGATACAAAAGACTACTTTTATTAAAGGCTAAATAATTGCAATCCAGCCTCAAGTAGGCGACTCAGACTCCAATAAGGTTCTACAGCAAAGCAAATACAAGTAGCAATTATATCTCGGTGGTTACGTTCCACATGGGTGCTGATGCCCATATTCAAGATTAAAGTAACATAATGTTAGTGAGGCGGACTATGCTCGGAGGGAGCCGTCACAAGTCCCGCGCCCTAGCGTGTCTTAAGTCGCCCTACCAGGGATTGGATAATTACCCTCCTTGCTGTCGTTGTCGCAGAGGTCTCTCGACGGCGGGCTTGCCGGGCGTAGAAGGCGGACCGCGGGCTGCGGTCCTCTCATCTCGTCGTCCTCGGGTAGAGCCTCCGGTAGCGGCACGCAAGATGGCGCCCAGAGCCACCATCACTCTGAGCTTATATAGTACCTTCCTGACCTCGCGCCCAATACCCTAGTATGTGTTAGTTAAAACAAGGCTTGGCTGGCCGAGGTCACTCTGAGCCTTGCCTCAGCGCGACGCTGAGCAGCCCTCTCTGGAGCCAGTCACAGCAACACAAAACTTCCCTTTTATTCGATTATATCACAAAATCTCAAACGGCTGCTTCCAAACAGTCTGGTTTTATTTTGATTAATGTCTGATTAAAATTAAATGTTGGTTAGCAACATATTCTGTTTCTTAGTGTATGGTTAAGAATAACCTACGTTTAATTTCCGTCTAATAAATTATTATCATGACCACAAGAATACATTTCAGAATTGTGTACTTTGTGTAGAGATTTTCCTGTTTACAACAAAAATATGCTCAATTTTTTTGTAGACAGGTTATTTTTAATGCAAATTTACAACTCTTCCCTAAAAGTGTAACATTCTGTTTATATACAAGAGAATGTATATATATATATAAAATGATCGGAAACTACCTTGAAATTCAAACCACAGTATCTGTGCGCGAACAGAAACAAGAAGCTCTAGTCACAAAATGATCGGAAAGGCCATTTAGTAAGTTTAAATTGAAAATTGAATTTCGGCAAATGACATCGGGTGTCCGCAGCCGTATGTACCTTCGTGCTGTGATGGTGTTACCAACACACACAGGACGAGGTCTTGGTCTCAACTTCTTCCTGAATGTAGGTGTTATAAAAAAGGGTTTTGGGTTGGTCCCAGTGAAAAGGTTTGAAAATTATTCTTTGCCTTTGTTCTTATATCAAAATATAACCATTTACATAGTTTTTCCCCCAAAATCTTACAATCAAAAAATGTTATATAAAAATATAGTTTTTCCAATGATTACATTTAGTATAAGAAGGGTATTAAAATAATTCTGTTCAAAACTTCCCCCAAAATCTACATTTTTACTAGATTACATCTCTTTCCAGCTATATGTAGGTTACATATAATTACTTTGCTTTAAATTATGCTTAACTAAAATGGCAGCAAGGGGGCCCCCCCCCTCTTTAAAATGTTGACGGAACAGCAGTTCCTGCCCAAGTGAAAACTCTTTGCTGACTCCCCGAATTTGGGCGAGACACCTGTATTTATATTTTATTTGAAATCATTTAGAACACTTCAAAATGATCTTCACTCCGTCGATATCTGAAGTCCTCGAAGGGTACCCTCGTGGTGCGTGACTGGCTGGCTGGTGTCACATGGTCATGGTGACGTACGAGGTAGGGGAAGGAAGGCATAGATTCGTGGGCAGCAGCAGCCCCGCGGGGCCCATACTTGCAGACCAGTAGGCCCGCCCAGTGGACGTGACGCGTGGAGCTCGTCAAATACACCCCCGCCGTAGCGAAGGTAAGCCGTCCCAAACGGCCAACATTTTCTCAACTTCATATGGCACCGTCGGTTTGACTTTCGTTCGATGTGCAGGGATAGCCATCACATCCCTCCTCCCCTGAAGAAAGACTCACGAAGTCGGTGTCGCACACGCATCCAGAACATAAGGTGTAGGCTGGCCAGGCCCTTACCCCAGGCTCCTTTCCGCATGGGACATGGGTCACGTAGTTAGCAGCAACCATAAAACAGACAAGCACCGAGGCTCAGTCGACGAAGGCGTAGGAAAAATTATAACTTTTTCAAATTTATCTTTGGGTAGGCTTGCTTAAAATTTTGAACCATTTTTCCATTTTTCCATGTGTGTGTGTACCTTTTAAATATGTATAGCACAATACTTCACACATAATACACATGTATACCTTTTAATATTTATGTCTTTACATATTCGTATATTTTTTATTTATATACTCATTTAACTTTACCTATTGGTATATGTTGTAACTATGTACTCATTTAACTTTTGAGTACAGTATACTTGGTTACAAAACGTTAATACTCTCTCGCTTTTAAATTTCCCATCGAACACACTGGAAAACTAAAATATCTTTATAAAAATACAATAACCTTAAATTCTTAGGATGCTCAATGAAATAATTTTACATCCTTTAATGAAGACAGTGTGAATTTCACAAAAGGGAAGGGTGGGGTCAGCCCTTTTATGTTTTGGGCACGTGATATATTATACATTGGGAGATATGAACCTTTTCGTATTTGTTCGGGGAATGTGGATCTTCGATCAATACTGTCATGGGCGAATGGAACCTCACTACCTGAAACGGCCCTCGCCCTTTTACCGCCAACTTAGCACTAAAATAATCAATTTTTGAACCGAGGTGATGAGCCTCGACTAAAATTAAATCACCAGGTTTCAAAGTTACATCTTTGTAAACTATGTTACTTTTCTGTTCCATTTTCTGGTAATACGCAATTAAATTGGGTGTCACATCCGCCCATATTTCTTACAGTTTTTTTTATTATTCACGTTTTCCAAACAAATACCGTGGAGTGACCACACATTTATTAAAGAGTGCAGAAATCTCCGCCCCAAAAACACTTCAGCTGGTGCATACTAGTGTGCACTATGAATCAAATTATTGAAACACAAAAACAAGAGGTATAATACGTCATCCCAGTGACGCGTATCTGACTGAAAACTGCGTAAGGTAATATTAATGTTAACACGTTCTACTAAATTTCCCTGTGGATGGTACGGGGCAGTTTGAACCATTTCTACTCACATATAAAATTCAAATCTCTGAATTCTCGCGACAAAAAATACGTAGAGTTATCTGTTACTACATATACGAGTGCGCCAAAAATACTATACAACCGTTGCATTACAACTTTACAGATTTCAACTGCCTTTATGGTTCGTAACGCGAAAATAGACCAAATTTGCTGAAATTATATACATTATTACTGGGGCATAGACATAACCCAATGTACTCCGGGGCAACGGACCCATGACGTCTAAATACACACGTTCCCAAAGATACGTGGCTACCGTACCCACATACTGGCATTCTGATATTTGATTTTTCGGTTTAACATGTTGGTACGCTTCACAACGCTTTACCCAATTTTCAAGGTCGGTGCGAACTCCCGGCCACGTCAAGATTTCTAACATGCGACAGATGGTTTTATCACGCCCTACGGGTCCTCCGTAATAAGATTTGTAGTAATATTTAAACACCATCGCCCTCACATTTACAGGTACAGAAACTCTGAATTTTCCTCGTCTCATCCATTCACCTAGAAAACCTTTATGGATAACATACGGCGAAGTTCCTTTCTTAATTTCAGACAAAATCTGCTTACATTCCTGATCAGCATAGTGGTATTCTTTAATGTCAGTAAACACACTTAGTAATTTTTAAACGTATTCAAGTCTGAAACGTCTATGTGTTTCCTACTGCTGGCCTTGACAACTGACTATCGACGCTCGCTACTCTCTCTACAGGTGCCCCATTCTTCACCTGCTCGTCGCCGTGTTCATACTCTTTGGCGCAATACATGCGCGACAACGCGACTGCTACCGATTATCTACTCTGCGAATGAGTTTCACATTAAATTTGAAACGGGCCAATCTTACCAGCAAACGTGCCAACCTGCCTGAAGACTTTTGCGATTTTAACAACCAGCTGAGCGCTTAGTTATCATTGTACAACGTGAACGCTGCGTGATCCAAATAATCTGCGAACTTTTCCATGGCTCAAATACAACTTAAGCATTCTTTTTCATAAATAGTAAATTTACGTTCTGCTTGAGTCAATAATTTGCTGGCGTACGTTATCGGTACAAAATGGCCATCAATCATTTGATTTAAACACGCTCCTATTGCTACAGAACTGGTATCGCAGTGCAAAAAGAACTCTTCGGAAAAATTCTGTAAATGCAAAACGAGAGGATTTGCTAACATAACTTTCAGTTTTTTAAAAGCATTTTCCTGGTCTTCGTTCCGCTGAAACGGCACGTTTTTTCACTCCTCTTAAATTTTTAGGCTGCGGGAAATTTACGACTGATTTTACCTTTCCTGGATCAGTTCGCAAACATCCTTCGGAAATCATGAATCCCAAATAACGCACGTGTTGTTGTGCCCAATTTATCTTTTCCGGATTTACAGTCAGCCCGGCGTTACGCAACGTGTCTAATACTAGCCGTAAGTGTTGAAGATGTTCCTCTAACGTATTACTGTATATGCACACGTCGTCTATGTACGTGAATACAAACTCATATAGATATTTCCTTAATACGTGACTTAACATTGTAGACATACACTGGGGTCCAGAATATACTCCCATAGGTAAACGTGTCCACTGGTACAAGCCCCCGATGTACAAAACACTAACGGTGCCCTACTATTGGGATACAGCTCACACTGTAAGAATGCCGAATTTCAATCCAATATAGTGAAATACTTTGCCTTGTGCAAATGATGAAACACCGTTTCCATGGCGGGTACTGGATACGAATCCACATACAATTTTTGATTAATTTTTCTATAATCACAGATGGTTCTAAACTCTCCCGGAGATTTCTTAGGAATTAGAAAAGACGGGTTTGTGTACGGACTTGTGGAATTTTCCACGATTCCCTGCCCTTGCAATTCAGTGATCAAATTTTTAAATATTTTAATATTGGGCGCTGACACACGATACGGCACACACACTATGGACTCAATACCTTTTAGTTTTAATTCTACTGGAATCTCTTTACAATGCCCTAACTTTGACGTAAGCACAATTTTATATTAAATTTTAACCTGTTCTGGTGCTTTCGCTACCTCTTCAGAATGCTGAAGGAACTGAATTTTACAGAAATGAGAAGTTTTCACTTGCAAATTTAGTAACTTTTGGGGAGAAAACTAAACCGCAATTCCTTCTCTGCTACGTCAACGCATGCGCGCGTACTACCCAGAAAGCGATACCTAAAATCACGCCACGTGACAGATGTTCAAAAAGACGGAACGCTACTTTCCATGAAAAATTTTCTATTTTCACTTTCATCACAACTATTATGTTTGACGTTATCAAACTTACATCGGCTAAGAAAAATACTACTGACTCTCCCCGTTTTAACTGCACAGTTCCAAGCGGCTCGTCCCGCATGATTTTATTCAAGTTCTCTTGCCTTATGTGTGTCGCTGAAGCACCCGAGTCAACCGAGTCTGACATCGTTAAGTTTTCAATCACTAGCTGCACGTACAGTAGACCATTTTCGTTGCATTGTGTGACGGCGTCTATTCCTGCACGTTTTTCCTTTAACGGACAATTAAAAATTAAATGGCAAATACAGTAGTTACATCTGTGTTGAGGTCACAATAAAAGTTGCGCGTTGTCCGATGTACATGACATAATAAATTAATAATGGGGTATCATTTGTTGGGGACGGTAGCGATTACTAACAAATAAAAGCGGACGATTTGACTGTAAATGTGTAATTAAGAAGAGCTGATCTAGGCTTTTTGTTTGGTCAGAGGTAGGTGTGATTTTCCCATCCTGCAGCTGCAATTGGTGGCGTGGGTAGTAGGCACTGCAAGTAGTGGTGTTTGCCAGCCAGAAAAAAAAATATGTTTATTAATTGAAAGGATTACAAGCGAGTTGCTCATTAATTCGAAGTGAAAGAATTTAATTATGACCAGGAGCTGTAAAGATTAAAATTAGAAAAGGAACAAACAGGAAGGGAGAAAAAACCGACTATTATTAGCTTTATGGAAGCTCCACTCAGCTTCGGGGAGAAAGGGGTTATAGTCAATCAGGGTTGAAATACGATTTTGGGTGGAGGGCTTGGCTCTTGCTGTGTCACAGCCATCAATGAAGAGGGGGCGGGGAGGGGGATTACAGCCAGTGACGATGAGCCTTATAAAAAGAATATGGTATTTTGTTTATTAAAAAGAGTATGAGGGAATGAGTCAATAACAAATTACACTAGTAGAGGTCAATTCACATTGTTTTAACTGATGTGATATTATTATACTTTAATATCTACCGTTTCACTCCATGGTTGGAATTAGAATCCTTGTCGATATAACTTGATTTTTTTTTTTCTCTCCCTGTTGAGTGAATTTCACGAGATTTCATATGGTACTAGATGTGTGCTTAAGTTTTATTTGCCATCCTAATTTCGGTATTCCATAGTTTTTCGAACCATTCCCCGAAAATGCTGGGATGGTTGCTTACTACAGGCAATCGCAGATTCCATCCTAGTTCCTGTTTCTCTGAGCGACTTGCTCCTTGGCTAATGACCTAGCTGTCGAAGAGACGTTGTAAGCCATATTTATTTACATATCCTAAACGTTCAACTTAAAATCATACACGTATTTATGTCTTACCTGGTATTGGTCCCACAACTTCTCGGTAAGAAGATAACGTTTCAGACACCTCCGCGGCTAACCTAGGCAAGGGAAGGGAAGAGTTGATCTGGAGTTACGTAAGATGGCGAGAACTACAAGAATGGGGAGCGATGCGAAATGTCTCCAGTAGTATTGTTTGATGGCCAAGGTCATCTTACCTTCATTCGGGTAGTCTGATTAATAAGAGGTATTTGGTTCAGACTGTACCATCGCTGCCTTTTATCAGAAAATACTTCAAAATTAAGTATAACGCAAACTTGAATAGCGCAAGCCAGCAAGATGGAGGTACTGCCCAGCAATGCAACAGTACTCCGTACGTCAGTCAATGAATAGTGACTTAAATACCAGCAGGCAACCCATCCAGCAGGAGATGTTTCATAGCACGCAACAACCAATCAGGAACAAGGTCCGTTCTACAGCCTCGGACAGCCAATCAGCGAGAGTGTGTACCCACATCAAAGAAGTCGCCACGCCGTTTAATTCCTGTGTACGTACAGTCATTGAGTAAATATATACCTGGAGTGGGCTTCCCCAGGTTAAATTTTCTGAACACTCCAGCATATAAGAATGTGTAGTTCGAGGGATGAACACCATGTCGCGCTAGTCCATTTTCGTGGTGTGAGCGTGGGGAATGTCACCGGCGTTGCCACATTGACATCTACTTTCTCAACCATTCATACTCCATCTCTATCATACCCAGTCCCAATGCCGCAACAGTAGAAAGTGTTCTGATTGTCTGTTATACCCACACGCTGGGACAGACAAGATGGCGGACACAGGAGTTCCTATCTCAATTCGTATATATCCGTTTACAAAAATATTACAAGTTCTGTAAAACATATCTATGAACAAAATAAAACTTAATGTACGCATAGGTAATGGAAAACGTTGCATATTACTCACACGGTCATGACAAACGAATAAACACAATATTATATAACACGCGATAACTGTGGATATATATATAATCACACGTGGGCACAGTAAATAGTTTGTGTAGCTCAGTCAGTTAGTGCGCAGGTCTGCGCACTGTGGGTTTCGGAGTTCAAATCTCGAACGAATTTATTTACGAGACACATTATGGGTGTTTATTGTTAGAAAATGTTTATTTCCAGAATATCTTTATCTAAAAGTAATAATACGCAAGTACCAGCACAGTACAGTAGACGAGCAGGTTGTTTGCTAATCACATTTGTTTTATAAAGTTAGTAATTTGAGCTGTATAGCGTGAGTAATGTTAAGAGGCACACATGAAAACCTTAAGTTTAATATTGTAACAGTTCTGTCTTCTTTTGGCCATATAACCGTTTAAGTATGTTTAATTACGGAGAGCACATGATTTATTATTATGCTAATTAAAAATACGCATTTAAAAACCGAAATGAAAATCAAATTTGAAACAAAAATTACAAGTTTAATTTTATTTTAATTCAAGGAATATGTGATCTTCCTTGAAAGTGAAAAATATTTATACCATTTTGTGATTCCATATCTGTACATGACACCATTGAGTATAAATTATTATGTAACTATAAGTGTGTAATAAAACAGATTTCGTATTTTGTTCAAAAATATAAATATGAAATCTCTCCCTCGCCCTTGTTTCTATAATTTGCCAATGTTTTGATGAGTGGCGTAAATGTCCGTCGTACATACATGTGAATACAGTACCTTGTTTTCCATACATAAGCAGACCATTATCCATATGATTTTCCATACATTAATAATCCTCGTATGTTGAAACCTAAATCAATGCAGTTTTCAGGGGAAAGAAGAAACAATCGTCGTGCGTTGTGGATGCACCAGAAAGCGCTTACATATAAAATTTGATTGCATTTTTACCCCTGTCCCCTGCGAGTTGTTTGCCTGCCATTTAAATGTTTCTATTAGCCCTTTAGATAACGCGTGGGTATGAATGGATGCGTTCTTTCTTCCCTTCTACTATAGAAACTTGTATTCCTTCTGTTGTGCACATGAGTATAACAGAAAGTAGCATAAAATGGGTATCGTGTAAGGCCGATTTATACGACTCACGCCTCTCACAGAATTTAGGCACCAGAAACGTCTCAAATCCTTTTTATATATCGGAAGAAAAACAGTTTTGAAATACACTTCATGCTGCTAGTATTATACTGCCATAGTACAATAAACATTGTAAGTGGTAGGGGAATGCTAGTGAAAAGGAGAAAATACCTGCAATAAACGAATCAAATATACACTTGCTGCATGAATTAACACTCCTTGTTATGAAGATGATCCATGTTATAAAATATATTTCGTTAGTATAGTATAATCATGCAAACAGAATGAGTGGTTGTTAACGAAAAAGGTATGTATTCACTAAACACAACATGTGGCACACAAAACATAACTACTTTTAGGAAAAGTAAAGTATAATTATGTAAATATGCCACAAAGTTAACATACAAGAATGCCCTACTGTCACAAATCATTCCAATTTTTTCATAGTGTTCGTAAATTGTTGTCATTATCCATTTGTAGGTTAGGAAACAACAAATATTCCAGAATACGCTGAAGACTTTTGACACAGTCAAGATATTTAATAAAATTTTTGTTATTCTTGGTAACAACTGTGCACTATGAACAGAGAAATGTATTGATTCAACTGCATTTAAACACACTTTCGCACCGTAATGCAGTTTAAGCTGCGACGTCTGAAGTAAAACTGGGTTTGCAATAGAAATATTTAAGCATTATATTATGCGTTAAGATGTGTACAGAAGAAACGAATGTGTGTTCTCTTATGTTTTGGTTCCCAGTGGAACTTATCATGTCGTGTGCGTTGGTGGGATTCCCTTAAGCATTGAAATAAATAGTTGTATTTTATATATTTAGAAAAAATGTTGAGGCTACGACCAATCAGTACAGAGCAGTCGCTGTTGTTAGCGGGAAACTGTCATTTACAGTAATGTAAGTATAAAACAATATGACAAAGGCGTGTGTGTGCACATGTTGACTATTATATTTGTTCACAAATTATAAGCTTCTCTGATAGAAAATGTCAGCTTTGAAGTATGGCCTGCTTCAACATGGTTGTGATACACGAGGTTATGTTAGGAACAAAAGTAAACATGACATGCTCGCTGCCTGTTACCATACGCTGGAATTAAGAATTAAAGCATTAATGGAAAACTGAAAATACAGAAGACGTGTTAGTGTATGACAGATAAGCACCTACTGCATGATCCTAAATGAATTAGTTTTCGTATTTTAAACGCAAGCCGTATCTGAAATGGCTGATTGTGTTGATAAAATTATCACGTGAACCAATGTTGTATACAAACATTGTGACGTATTTGGTAAATTGATATTTCGTATCTTGTATATAGCGGATGTTAGCAAAAATACAAAATGACAAAATCAGCGCCATGTGGGTTTTGACATTCAAAACACATACGCGAATGCGTACTTAAAACGTCTTTTAAAACAAATAACTGTTCATAAAATACACTTGACATGTTTTTAAAAGCAAGTAGGTGTTGTGATTGTTTATATATTTCGCAACACATGTTTTATATGAAGTTGTTATTGGATATTATATTATTGTCTTATTAACATATTCGCAGCATTCCAGTGATGATTGTAGAGATATTACGCCTATTTTAAGCACTTAATTTAAATAAAACAAATTATAACTGTTAATGTAAGAATGTGTTGCCACGAGTGCTAAACAAGTGACTGTCGACAATGTCCGGATTGAAAACTACGAAATTACAAATTACAAAATAACGAATTTGTCCTTTCGGACTCGGCCTTAGCTTGACTATTAGTGATTGGCACCGAGTCATTGCATTCAACCGATGTTTAGTGCAGAAATAGTTATATTTTGTAATGTACCTAGCCTGAAGAAGAATATTGTGACTCGCTTTGTTATGTCTAGTTTACATTCGTTCGTTAGTGTTAATGCTACTAATAAACACTTTAGTGTCGACGTTTATCGCACTGTTATGAGTCCGAGGTTTCAGTGTACAATATACAATGGTGTACTGTGTTACACTCGTGTAAATGTAAACACACCCAGCTGACAACTTCTCAGACAATATCCACTAATGCACTATGCACATCATTATTGTAAACTTGGATCTTACAGAGACTACAGTTATATTGTCGCTTTAAAACAAACATCTGTTAGAATTGAGCCTTCGAAGTGATCAGTAATGTCCTTTTCCCACAGCTTGCAAGAGGTTTTCTGCTTAATGAGATGCACGCTCATACAGCGTTCGCATTCGTCTACGTACGTAAATGTTTTACATATCTCGGGAAATGACATACGCTCGTACATGGGGAAACGAATGTGTGTATGTCTCGCGTCCTTACAGTCCATAAATTACTATTTTGAAAATCGATTTATATGTAGTTTATAATTGTTATTCCTAATATTTATCTTTATAAAGAGTGGAATGGAGGCATTAACATTCGATAAACACCACTGAGGAAAGTTCATAACAACGCATACTCTCTAACCTTTAATGATCTAGAAGAGCCGGGATAAACATAACCAGTTTACGTCGTGATATGTTATAAACCGAGCGTGGCACTGAATTTATAGTTAATATACAGAACATTGAGAACACTACTAATGTTTTTACAAGGCAAGGGATGGATGAGTGAACACGATATATCAAAATCCGATGTTTGATTTTTATGCATACCAATATTAGTGTTTAAAGGAAATTTAACTCTAGTTGTTACCAGTTTTAATGATACACTATCGATAAATGCGTTTACTGACTCAAAAATATATATTCAATCCCTACTTGTAAATCAAGGCACTATATGTGCTGTTTCCCGAAATATTCAGACCATGTTTGTACGAGTTTATTTGCTCATTTTGGTTATGTACGTGTGACGGCTTGAATGGCGTGGTATAGCAATGGTAGAAAGCTACATTGTGTCATACCAGGTAGCATATAAATATTTTCCCAAAAAGTTGAGTAAACAAGATTTGTATCTTAAAATAAAAATGTTCAGAGAACGACT
This sequence comes from Dryococelus australis, assembly GCA_029891345.1. Lineage (NCBI taxonomy): Eukaryota > Metazoa > Arthropoda > Insecta > Phasmatodea > Phasmatidae > Dryococelus > Dryococelus australis. Next base: position 88,727,871 of record CM057002.1, on the reverse strand, counting down.
GAAACTATAAAATTGAAATGTATTGAAACAGTTTCATAGAATGGAATTTAAATTTATTACGTTTCAAGAGGAAGGCTACAATAGTCAGAATGACGAGGTATTTTTATGCGTAGATAGCATTGCGTGTATTGCCAGGTAGTTGTAATAGAATGCAGGAGGGCACATACACTCTCAGGATCATGTTACAATGTAATTATAATCGGCTTGCGATTAAATTTTAAGTTGATACCTGTTAATAGAAACCGAATCCCTTACTAAACCATTATGTCTACTACTACCATTTATGAATACATTTAATAGAATTTCTGCAATGTTTATTTTTATTTCTTTACATTTTTTGTATACATGATAATATATTAGACCTTATTCATTATAAAAATCCAGAACTTCCGTATGGCGGTAGTCATAAATGTGCCAAAATGAAAATTAACTCACCTGGTAGAGAAATGGTTCTACCATCAACAATAAATGTAGGTGTCCCTTATATAAAACTATTCCGGGAGTGAAAAAATGACCTTATATATACTCTTCATAGAAGAAAAGTCCGAAAAGCGCGATTCTTATTAATGTCAGTTTGTGGAAAGAGACCTCAACTAGAGTCATGGATAAAACATTCTGGTTTGAAGTTCAAGTTAAGGTTCCATTAGTGTTTTCCGATTAGCCTACCAGCAGAGACTAATGGCGTTATATTAAATAAAAATATGAAAGTGAGGTACGCTAATTGATTGTTAGTACAGACAAGTCTATCGATCGCTAATTACGGAATGAACAAGCTTCGAGTGTAAGGCAGCCAAAGCCGAGCGTAAACAGTTCTCGGTAGGTGGAAACCACAGCTACTCCATAATGTCTGGGCGGCTAAAGAGAGCTTTCCTCACTTGTGAAGTGCCGCTTGTGGGCGCTGTCATAATTGTTGCACGTAATTCGAGTGCAGTGCCACGTCAAGACCATGAGCTTTTCAAGTTCCCTCTACGCCACTCAGCTGCATTTATAGGGAACTACAACGCAACCAGCTATTATGAACACTTTGATGTTCCAACTGAGTGCAGCCCTAACTGTGCAGTTGTGGGAACTAACTATTTCTTCCTAGGGAACTGCAGGAAACTTTTTTACTGCACTTTGCTTGAACCAATGACAATTTGCTTCCTAAGTTTGAATGTATGCTTTGACACTTTTAACACGGCACCATACACCTTAAGTTTATTTATATTTCTTCGCTTGTAAAATCTCCTTCATTAATAAAATCAGTTGTGTTCTGAAATCTGGTATCACGGTGCATATGGTAACAAACCTGCCTCCTAAAAAATGTCAAGTCTGGTAAACCACCACTCAATTACAAAATACGTGAAGGACCTTGATGCTGTTACAGGTAGACCTGAATATGCCACTCCCATGAATAAAGCAAGTTATAAACAGCCACTCGTTGGTAGAAGTGATCGCGGCCTCTGTGGGCAAGTGAACTGAAGACGTTGTAGAAGCGATAAGCTACGGCCATTGAACTGCTCTATTCTTCATAGACGTGCATAGACATGCCGACTCTAGCTTGTTGCAGTACACAATATCGCTACGCAATTTCTGAGTGTTGAATATGTTAATGTCCGTCATAACTGTTTTCTCGCGCAGGCTATAATTCGATATCCCGCACTGAAAATGTCATCAGAGATGTTCTACAGAACATTTCTGTAATCTGGTTTCACGAAAGCAACAACGCAGCTTGTATACCAACAACAGTGTGTTCGTTTCGCTGACGTTCATATCTATATTAAGGACAGCGAGTTCTGCTGTAGAAACTTTCTTCTATTCATAGTCGTAGACAGGGACACAACAAAGAGCTCTGTTGTTATTACTACCTACGTTAACAATATTTTGATGCTATGAACAACCAGTATGATATTAACAGCCTAGATGGATTATAGGTACAAACATTTAGTTCCTCCAACCATATATTGTTCTCAATGTACGTGGTCAAATGAAACTTTTTGAGAGAAATATTTTTACACGATTCGGCCAATTATGATTATGTTAACTCCGATACTTACGTGCGTGATTCATGGGCAGACACCTGTGAAGCATAAAAATTAAAATAATACAATTACGAAAGTGTATATGAGCTAATGTGTCTTAGTGACCCCTCCTAGAATATTTAAGCGGGAAAATTAAGTGCATGAAAATATAATGTTGTCTGCACAAACACTTTGTTAGTGCTAAATTTTTGTTAAGTCTACACTGACAAAAAAAGTGTTAAAACAACATAATTGTAGTTGTGTACTGTAAAAAAATTTCGTGCCCCCCCCCCCCCCCCAAAAAAAAATTTTAGTTCTCCACATCATTTGCTGATCGAGTGCGCGTAGCTCTGGAAACGGACCTCTGACTACATATGATTATATACAAAATAAACTGCTATTTGTGATACTTTTATTAAAATATACATACAACTTTGTGCAGGCAAGTAGGTAGGCCTACATCTGCTATAGCTTACCATTTATAATAGATTTACTTTTATTTATAAATAGTTCTTCTTAGCAATAATATCTATAAATGAAACACTTGATCTCGCATTTTAGTTTAACGTATTATCTAGGGTTGTTTTTAGTTAAATAACACTTTATTTCCTTATTTTGACTTTTGAGCGTCCTGTAGCTTACTAAGAAAGAAAAAAACACTTGTCGGATTACCCGTTTGTCTGCCTACATGTGTATGTCAGCGTGCTAGACCTATGCTAGACAACATCAATCACGTTATATGCAGAGATATAAACAATTCGTTAAAATCTGTGGATATCAAAAACAGCATTGTTGATGATTATAACTGGTAGGAGCGAGCGATGTATAACATTTCCGGTGGTAACAAGTTTTTAATTTATAAACTTTATCATAAAGAAGAACTATTTATATCTTTGCCAAGACTGACCCGTAGGCGAATGTATGCTACCGCCATTAAAGTAATGTTACAAAAGAGTTGAGAGTTTCGCAGGAAAAAAAAACTATTTCCTCGTATGCATGTACGTCAATAAGTAATAGAAGCTAGTCCTGCGAAGCCGCTGGTATTTTGACCGTCATTCTAGACATGCTGCTATTTATTATTATTAACTGTAATTTAATACATATTTCCTTCTTATTTAGTTATTTTATATATGACACATTTACTTTTATAATTTCCGTACTCCACTGGCCAAGAGCTTTCATTAGGTGTTCATAAATGTGACATCTGTGGCAATTAATTTTCGCCAAATCGAAATTGTTTGTACATGTGCACTATATTTGCACATGTCACTTTAAGAAATGATTCCTAAAACTACCAAACAAATGTATACGAATAGTAATAAAATGCCAATGGTAAACTAATTTCCCATACATAAATGGTACAGTTGCTACATTCGCTCACGAAATCCGTCAAATGCGTGGGGAAGTCCCCAACCTTGTATAGTGAAAGTAACGACGCTAAACATTCCTGCATTTGTGGTCTGACATGCGGTATTATCTCCATACAATGTATTGGTTAAAAATTTCCATTGCAGTTTATGACGTTTACCAGAAAATGTTTTACAGTATATCATTACTTTATTTATTTTATCAAGTGCTCATTCGATACCCTTATCAGTAGAGTTTGACAAAAAATGAGTCCGACATTGTTATGGTTAGCGTCCGTCATAATTATAATTTAGTGACGCTTCTTATCCTGTTGCCACCCACAGTGTCAAGATGAATCCGACGATATCTCATTTGTCAAAATAGATCCAGCCGTTTGGGCGGGCGCTAGAATGAAACAACTGGACGCCTAAATATGCAGACAAGCGAAATACTGTATTCACTCCTCTCGGCTGTGCCATGATCGGGTAGCGACCAGTATTCCCTTCTCATTATACTAAAGTATTTGGTCTTACGGTTTATACCTGCCATTTATTTAGGAAGTCATGGGTAGTGTAAACGTGTTCCTTCTGTGGCATCGAAGAATGTGCTGGTGGTGAAAGGTGCTGGGTAAATGACTTTGGATGCGCTAATGTTCGATTGTGTGACCTTGACCAGTGATGAACTCGACCTGAACACCCAGTTCGCCTAGAACCAGAAAGCTCGATAAAATTTTCAAAAATAACAGAAATAAATTTCGATTATTTTTTAAATATGAGAAAAATATAAAATGCATGAGAAAAATTAAAATATCAAAGTATTGAATGCAATATTTTTCATAAATTTAGTAAACCCAAGTAATAAGATCTCTTTAAAGACAATTTCCTGATAAGCACACACCCCACTCGACAAAACAACCCACTGTTTATGGCACAACGAATGGTAGGTGACAAATCAGTCATAACTATGATTCACATCCATACTGCTTCCCCCGCACATGCTCCACCCTCTACCTAGTTTTGCTGTCTCCCTTACACAGTCATAAATAAAAATATTTTATGTATATGTGCAGGTGAATCAGTTGCCTTACTTTTAATATGCCACATACTGTATTAAGGTGTACTCACTAAAAAAACATGTTATTTTTAAGTCCACTTTCGAGAGTTTCTTTTTTTACTAGCGCGATTTTTTTCTCGGAATACAATGATACTATTTAACATTTTCTCATGAATTTTACCGCTTTTGGCGTGTATCTAAAATATAAGTTATAAATTTTTCGCACACAATATTACACATAAAATTGCAATTTTCAAATAATTTTAAATCAGTAAACATATATATTAATTTGTGAACATATATATTTTCTATGAAAATACCACTTGCAAACTTTTGGGCATCCAGACTGAGTCAGTATTGTTATTTTCTTAATAACATGCAGATATCACTTAATTGATATTATTCCATTGCTATTGCCATTAAATAATGCTCTTGTATAATGATAAATATTATGGAATTCCACAATGAGCCTAAATAAACAGTCTTTGTAACAAATGGGAAAAAGACTTGTCGATGGCAGTGCTATCACATTGCACATTCGAAGCTCTGGATGCCTATGCCAAAAAAGTCGACGATGAAGTTGCTGCAAGGCTAGATATAGGCCTAAATGTTGTATATGGCGACGTCCTGTTGGTAACATCAGTGCTCCTAGAAAAGGGATTAGGATACATTTAGTTACAGTTCTTGCTAAGCACGCTCAAGTTGTCTCTTAATATACATACATGTATGTATATATATATATATATATATATATATATATATATATATATATATATATATATATATATACACACACACACACACACATACATCAACAATCCTCTAGTTGACCTTAACCTGCCTCTACCATGCCTCAAACATGCATCAAACAAACGCGGAAAATACATGATGAGGGCCTAAATAGTTGTGTTTTCACTACTTCCCCTTATGCTGCAATTGTACCTCTTTCTTAGCTAAAGAGAAACTATCTTTATCCTATTACATCTCAAAAGGTTTCTGCGAGCGTAACACAAAATAAATCAATCTTCCCTAGGTGACAGATCATTACTCAAACCCCAAAGAAACTTACTGCTAAATTTGATCAACCTTGCCCCTATTAGAGATTCTGATTTCGCTATCTTCACATAAATGATGTATTATCACAAAACTATAATGGTAAATATGTTCACACTCTTCAAAAACTACAACATAACACCCTCCATCAAAATCTTGTGAATAAAATGGCTATAAGGTACATATGGGAGGAGGCGGCAGCAGGTTCAAATTTTTATTGCGTGATAGTAAAGGACATTGAAGAATGTTTACTATTTCACTAACTAAACTGTTGCAAATAAGTGGTGTTTTCCCCTCAGTGCTAGTGTTACTAATAAAATGTTTGGGTATTTAGGTCTGCACTTTTAAAAATCATTTCAAAGATGTTGTAGTAAACAGTGGTCTGAAGTATATGGAATATGGGATAAGAGAAGAACACTGACATTGTATTATCTGAAGTCACTAACAAACTTGTCGATAGTATCAGACATTTTATCACTGAACAAAGAGCTTGAATGTGAGAAAACGAGTTTTTACAATGCAACAGTCATTTTAACTTGAAAATATATGTGTCTAGTTCTAGTTACAGCAAACTAAGTTTTTTATTTACTGTTGTATCTAAGAGGGTTTTCTTAATATTTTTAATTTATATAATTTGTAAAAATACGTTTTTTTAAACCGACTAGTTTTTAACATACTTCGCAATAAGTGTTCGTGTAAAATTAAGCTAAATAAATAAATAACCTAAAGGATGTCAACAGTTTTGGTTTTAATGGAGACACGGGTACCAACGTCAACGAGTTCATTAATGTAATTTACTGGATTAATTACAACGATTTATTGGTCTAAAATGTATATGAGTAATGCTAAGAATATGCACTTGCCATTATCTTTTCCTGCCATCTTTATTTCCCCGGTAGCTTGCATACGAGAATGCCAATTCATGTTTCCCCCAGTATACGAGTAGCGGTTCGTATGCGAACCTCGAACCTCGTGTACGAAGGCGTGAGAAGTTTTCAAGCATATCAAAAGTGTATTTCGAACGGTAAGGCGGGCGGTTCGTATATATTTGAAAAATCGAGCATAGGCCGCCTGGGTTTAAGGCCCTTGGTCGAGGTTGTGGAAATTAAATATATATCTCTCAAGTTCACTAACGTAATTTGTTTTTTATATACTAGGGGATTTTTGGTTTTAAAGTTTTACAAGGCCAGGGGCATCAAGTCAAGCTCACGGGCACCAACTCATTGTCAAAGTCACCCAAATCCAAGATGACTGTCGATCGGCACATGGCACCTCTCCCCCATCCCTCTTATGGCTCAATCCCCATAATCATTATACTTCTATCGATATGTGGTATATTTTCACATGGTTTCACAAAATGACTTGTCATTTCGTCCTGAAAATGGTGATAGATCGGTACTTAGCTTACACTTTACTGTAAGCCGATACAGATTGTGAGTTATGACGTCGCACCAATGAGAAAACGTTTTGCGGTCACATTATAACATATATGTAAAATAATATTTTAGATATATAATAACTTAATAAACACTGAATTTATGAAATAAAATAGAAGTGACTATTTTGATATCTTTATCAGTAAGTGTAATCTGTAAGATGCGATCATAAATACTGAATTCGCATGTTACCTATTGCCGGATACCATGACTAGTAAACAACATAAATCTGCGAATTTCGACTGCGACTATCTAAATATTAAATAAACTAAGATCTCGTCAATATAGTGATATTAAAATCGACCAACAAAAGAGCAGCATACTTATCGTGCAAACTAAGACATGATTTAGAAATAACCAACTTTAAATTTTTTTATACTTTTACACTTAAATCGTTAACAGGAGCTTAAATCTTGAACTTGAATATATGGAGCTATCCGAAATAATCCTCTTGTGTTTGCTATTGCTTAAAACGTTTGTAGCAATAAACAACGCACCTTCACTAGCGAGGAAACGTGATGTACTACAAACTTTCAACATTACAAACTTGAGTATATGGTGTACCTAATTTCGCCACTAAGAGTTCTACAGGAACTTCGGCTATAGCATACGAGTTTTATAAAACCTTGTGTACAGGAACGTATCAAACTTGGCGTAAACAAACAGCTATGGAACAAAAATATGTTAAAAATCTTTTAGCAACTCTCTGCATGACTTATATCTCTAATACGTAAGTTCCAAAGTACTTTTAAAACCCATAAATAAGGCCGTTTTTTTACGAAACTCTATAATATCATCAGTGCTTTTAATCAAATAAATAATTATCACTAAATTTTTTTGTTAAAATTTGATAGATATGCATTTTTTCTGCAGGCAAATTATCGCAGTAAAATGTTTTATTGAAAGTTGAGTTGAGTTGGTTTGAGATATTTGGACTGCTATTAATAACAAGGTCTTGAGAGGTGATGAGAGTGAGATGAGGTGAGAATGGAGCAGCGCCGGAATGCAAGGGTGCGGGAAACGGTAGATCCCCTAGAAAACCCGCCGACCAGTGGCATTGTCCAACGCGATTCCCATTTGCGAAAATGTGGGAGTAACCCGGCCGGGGACTGAACCTAGTTCGCTTAATTCGAAGGCGAGCGGTCTAACCGCTCGCCTTTTATTGAGAAAAACTCGCGATACTTGTTATAATTTGCTTTTTTACAGGCTCTTTTTCGTATAGATCCAAACAAAACTGTCCTAACTAATAGTTATTTTCTTTGTTTTCTAACATACACTACATCCAGTACATATATTTTGTTTATCCATCCACCGAGAGAAAGGTTTCTTTCAGCCGACAAATACTTGTTTGTTTATGATGAAAACATATATTTAGTTGTCCTAGAAAAATATTTGTACTCTCAAATAATTAACCTCTTTGTTGGGCCAAAGAAAACTAGACTATCAACAAAATATTTAGTTGAATCAACTGTACAAACTTACGTAACCACTCATTTGATTGCCTTCGTTCGAAAATACCGCTCAAGAGCTTGTTTGTAATTTTTGTTACACTTAGGACAGTGTTTTTAAAACCATTTATAAATTCTCAATAATGGCATGGCGATCCAAGTAAAACAAGTTCAACAGGAAACTAATTAAATTAATAAAAATGTATATTGCGTGTAATATTACAAACAATAGTAAGTTAATTTGTAAAACTTGAAATATTTTCGTACTTTGTCCATTATTTTAATTGCATGCTTTTAAAAACATTCATTTCAGTCAGTAGTCATTTTAAATGAGGTTGCTGGTACGTAACACTGGGGCGCAAATATTGCGGTCTGAAATCTTAGTCGTGCTTTCACGTATTTTAAAATAACTGTACATTAACATACAGAGAGCCAAAAAACCTTAAGTAGTACCTAACAAATCTTACAGTTTGGGGCAACCATATAAGAACAACAGAATAATTTCGTTTCAACATTAAAATATATAATTGCCGCTACAAAAACAATTCATTTGGTTGCGCCAGAATAAATCTCTTTTATACAATAGTTTCCATACCGTTTCATTTCAAAACTCTTTTATATTTCTACCAACAAAAATTTAACTAAAAAATAAAATTCAAGTCTGACTGTTTTCTTCTACGAAGCTCCAACAATTTAACTTCTACGTTAATGTACATGATTTAACGGTTATCAGTTGTTACAAATATAAAATTTTAAATGTCTTGATTTTACCACACCTGTTTTGTTTTGAGACATTATTCTATTGTATAAAATTAAAGATAATTTAGTGCCAGCATAGTCTTTGTCTCTGAACAGACTCTAATATTTATTTATATCAAGATGCTAACTAGAGATCTAGGAGGGTACCAATAGAATTTTGGGTTAAGCCAAACAGAATTATTTATATTATAAAATTTGATCCTGCTTGCTTATATCATTATTTACACTAAACTCAAAAATTCATTATGACCGAAGAATTTCTCAAAAGTAAGTGGCGGTGATCCAACACACAACAGTTAAATCAACTACAAACTTCGCCTTCGATTTAACTGGCTCAATAAATTTCAAACACATAGTCTTTGCAGCCCGGAAAAAAATTATTCAGTGTTGTTATCCAATATTAAATATATTTCTACGCAAATAAACTATTGCATTATTCTCAAAAATCAAAATCTTGACACAAAAACTTGAAATAACTACGGACATAACAATGGCTGTTGTTTATTTAAGCGAATTCTGTAATAGCTGCTGGTAAATGTTTTAGCAAAATAATTAACTACCACCTTTATAGTTACAGGATTTTTAGCTAAAATGTTGTATTTAATTTTGACCATTATTAAGATGTACGATAAACACAGTGAATGAAAGTAAATGTAATAATGGTTAATCCTTCGTAATCAGGCTACTTTCTGAGCAGGAATATACAGCTGTGGCAAATGTATTCCTTTCTCCCTTATACAGATCTCCTTCACGTCTCTCTTGGGTATACACTGTTCACAGTAAACTGAGAACGTTTGAAATCTGGGTTTAAAATCTACTTGTATGAATCCTGTATATCCTTCCACCATGTGTTAATTTAATATTGTCAAGGGCCTGATCACTTTAGTCATGCGTCGGTCAAGTGAAACTGTGAAATAATTTGCTAATTTTTCCTATTATATGCATTCAAATAGAAAAAGCGAGAGAAATCATTCCGGTATTTACAAATGTTTAGCTAACATTTTTAATTCAACGTTAAAACATTGAACTACTTTCTCTCTGTCGGTACCAACCTTACAGGCTGCGCGCCAGTCAGTGTCCCTGTTAAAGCTTACGCAGGTAGGAGCAGTGAAGTTTTTCAAAAGTTGATTTCAAAAGTGCTCATTTAACTATGAACAGTCTTTAACAACCCCGCTCGCATTGAGCCATAACCCGACACAACACCATATCGGCCACGAACTGGTGGCCCGTCGGTGAGATTACGACCCCGGGATGCTGGGTCCAGCCGGCGAAACCGCCAGCATCAATAATTACCGCCCAGAGACTGATTATGGCGCCGGTTAATATTGAAACAGCTGAGCTCAGTCCCATCGCGTCAATACCGACATTTATGTCTTCCCCTACGCCCCATTAACCCCTTGTGCCACTGCAAAACAAACGGCAAATCAAATATTCACTGTAATACCAGGCAGGGCGCGCGTCTCGCGTTTAAATATTAGTTATAGTTAATGAGGTGACCGCCCAGCTGCCACAGCAACCAAGTCAATTAATTTTTTTCCCCCGGCGATGGCGTCGCGTATAGCTGCAGCTGAAAACTGTACGCCGCGCGCTTGTAAATAAGTAGCCGCAACGTTAAAGCATTCAGCTATTTATTCAGAGAGTGTGTGACACAGAGATACGCACGCTGTGGCCAGCAAAGTACACAAAATTTTAATATCGGATCAGCACGTCTAGTGTGGTAAGCAAATTCGCCCCCGCTGGAACGAGCAAACAACTGCTGAAATTGACTTTCGCATTTCCCTAGAAAATTCCGCGTTGTATTGGAAAATTACAGAGAACTTTTGAGAAAAATTTGAAACTCATTTATAGCAACATCGACATTTAATATTAAGTCAAAACATATCTCCAAAATGGACTCCTGTGGCGCAGTCGGTTGGTGCGCCATCGATCTGGGGTGCGAGAGGCTCTGGGTTCGAATCCCGGGCAAGACATGGGTGTTAATTTAAGTTAGTTTATAAGCTAGTCTGTAATCCGTCCACTGCCAAGCCTTCAAGCATAATACCGGGGGACGTTAAAAAGCCCTTTACAGTGCAATTTGAAATGTTTAATTTTACATTTACTGATATAACGTGTTAGTATTCTTTAAATCACTAAAACATTTATTGGATCTCAACAACTTGCTGTTAAGAGACACCGAAATCACGTCACTCTTCATTCACTTCTTACTCTTAAATATTTTTCTCTTTGTTTTCACTAGAGGACTAGGCCTATGTGTTTTGTTTGTAAGCCAGTGAAATACACGGAATACGGGAGTAAGCAAAATCCGTGTCGAGAAGCCTGAAGTGGGCATATTTCCAAACGATGACAGCAAGCAGCAAGTGGAAATACTTTTCGAAGTGTGTACGGAACTTTTACATTTTAACTGACGCCAAGCAATAACGTCCAATATCTCAAATGAAGAATCTTGGTCCGAAGAGGTTGAAGTTGAAGCAGACGATACTGCGGGATGTCCGAGTGGTTGTACCACGCTGCTGCAATGTTTCCTGCTGCTCTGGATCTAGCGCAATTACGCGCATTGGCGAGGACATGGTTTCAGATCCCGGTCCAGCCAGCCTGTTTCCACTTTTCCATTGTTTCTCGAAATAACTCCAGGCGAATGCTGGGATGGTCCCTTCGTTGAGGCCATGGCTGATTACTTCCCTGTTCCTCCTGTTTTGAGTTACTTGCTCCGTCTATAATGATATCGTTTCTGACGAGAGGTTAAGCCCTACCCTACACGCTGTTCTAGTATTAACCTTGATAAGCCGTGTGGGCAGGGGTACGAACGTACCGCAGCTACTCTGGGAGACTAAATGGTCTCAACGAAAGTGCTTGAGCTGCGATCAACAGCGATTAGTTCGACGGCACTGTGCTAGTGCAGTTTATCTCTGCCCATTGCCCTTTATATGTTGGGCCATACATAGACAATCACTAAGCACATTGGGGGGGGGGGTGGTTTAGTGGACAGAATACTCGCCTCCCACCGAGGCGAACCGGGCTCGATTTCCAGCGGGGTCGCTCCCAGATTTTCGCGTGTGGGAATCGTGCTGCACGATGTCGCTGGTCGGCAGGTTTTCTCCGGTATCTCTCGTTTCTCTCGCCCTTGTATTTAGGCACTGCTCGCCTCACTTCATCCTCTTCTGCCCTCAAGACGTCGATGTTAACAGCCGCTCAAACCTCCCCACTCCATTAAGCGCATTGAAAATGTTGCAGTTTCTAGGAAGCGAATATAGTAAAGCTATACTAGAGAATATTTTTCCTCCACTTTGTGAACAGATATTTACCCAGTGTCATGCGTTACTGCCGGACTATTTCATACGCCGTAAATGTGCACTTTTAGTGAGGCGTAAGATGTCGCACTAAAGGAATATGTGATTTCATCAATAGGTATGAGCTAACGAAAGAGGCTGTAACTGTTATTCAGTATTAACATTTGTTCATTTTATTGACTTCCAGAAACATGTAAAGTTCAGATAACATTATCAGCGTTTATATAAATATACCACTCCTCCTTAAGGAGCGATGCGCGGTCAGGTCGGGGGGCTAAAAGAGCCTCGTCAAAAACACAGAAATCACAAGCAAGTATGTTACATCACATATGGTACGTCATACACCTGGTAGCTTCCTGTCTCGTTTCTGATCAGCACATCATACCGTGCATAGCGTATTCTCCTTTAGGCTGTTCATCCATAGCTGTGCGACAGAGTTCGTGACCCGCGCGCCAGTTTTGCTGCCGTCTTAAACATTTATATATAAGCTTTACTTTTGAAGTCAACCTTTGAAGAATGTCACTGCCCCTAATTGCATGCAGGCACAATTACCGGTATGCGCCCACTAAAGTTGGCAATGAGGGTGAAAAAATGGTTTCATGTCTTTACTTTGAATTAAAGGTGTTAAGTTGCAGACGTGTGAATAATCAAGTTATTTATTTTCCTTTATGTTATTTATATGCATGAATGAGTGAGTGAGCAAATAGATTTTGTCGACTCCTAACAGCGAGGTCTTGAGGGCCGATGAGGGAGTTAGAGGCGAATATGGAGCAGCACCGGAATGACAGGGCAAGGGAAACGAGAGATCACCGAGAAAACCCACCGACCAGCGGCATCGTCCGGTACGATTCCCACATTCGAAAATCTGGGAGTGACCCGGCCGGGGATTGAAACAGTTTCACCTTGATAAGAGTCGAGCAGGCTAACCGCTCAGCCACTGAGGCCCCTATATGCATGAAAATGTAATAATTAGCAAGTCTAATAATTTCACAGTTTCCCTTAACCTATGCATGAATAAACAGATCAGGCTCGTGGCGATGTTAATATTATATGTGGTGAATGAACAGATAATATACGTACAAGTAGATCTTAAACAGGTCTTCAAAAGTGCTCAGTTTACTGTGGACAGCCTATAGCTGAAAGTACAGTAACGGCGTAAAGAATACTTTATGGATAAATGTCAACATATAATTTCACTTAATACCCTAGTTACATCTTAAATTCTTCAGTTTTTGTTGCTTTCGAGAAATTTTGATTCATCAAAATATATTCCCTTTCTCTAACCACATTTTAGGAACACTTGAACACAGTATCGCACTAGCTTCTGTAGAGTTAGCTTGTCTGTAACATAAGTGAAACGCACATGTTTTTAGAGATGGATTTGCCATAATTGTTTTCTGGCGCACTGTGTCCGAAGGCAGCAGCCAATAATTTTTAATTGACCCAACTACAAGTAGTATAGTTACAATATAGGGGTAGTATGAGCACGCAAACTGTAGTTTGGCTTGCGCGATGGCTGTATTGGAAGAAAACTACCACGTAGCTCAGTGGTCGTCATTGCTGCGCTTGGACGCTCGCCTCTGTATTTCCTTCGCTTCTTGCTTTCTCACTCCATTTCCAAAGCCGCAGGCTTAAAAATTCCTTAACCACCATGCATTTGCGGAAAGATTTATTTAGAAACGCAAAACACTTGAATCCAAATTTACCATAACATATATGTCAATGCTGGTTCTCTATTTTTCTTGCTGGGCCTTAGTATTTTACCAGACCGGAAGAAAAACACAAACATTTTTAATAAATAGCTAGAGTTAGTACTGTTTTAGTATAATTTAGAACATGTCTACGGATTGCAGGGGAAAATGTGACTAATTTTCAAAATAAATACAATTGTAAATTGCATTTCCAAAAATTATTTCTATAAAGAATGTGAATAGCTCAGGTTAATTTTTCGCTGGCGTAGTGCGAACAGTTATATCCCCGACGAAAGAGAATTTTAAAAACTAGCTAACTCACTACGGGATTTGAGGACTCGTGACTACTGACTAGTAACCCTCAGGCCCTCTCTTATAGCTCCATCACTAGACACATTCACACTTTCAACTATAGCTCCCGACCATATTTCTAATGTCATATACTAGTAATATAATATGCACTTCACAGATCATTTACAAATATCTTAAGATGCCATGTCCCTCGTCTGCATGCCATTAGTATGTTCCATACAGACAAGCTGTTAGTAGTTCCCTAGTCACTCGCCATTTGATTCGTTTCATAACTTACAAAAGCTTTGTTCGCCAGTCGTCTGGTTCTTCAAACGGACGCTACCACAAACTTACCATAAACACAAATAAAAAAAAACATAAAATAAACTACAAAAACACAACTTTTCTCCTAACACTCGTCAAACTATTGAGAAACATGCCAAAACGTATTGCAGACGTAGTACACACACACCACGAACACGCCTTAGATGACAGCTTCATTGGCTTTCGAGATATTAAACTTGATTTGCACATTCCTTACTCCGTTATGCGATAACGTAACTAGTTTTTGAGTTGCCCATTATTACTACACGCGTGATGTCGCGATATTCACTGCAATCACTACATTATAGAATCAGAGGAAGATTTTCACTTGTGTAGAATAATCGGTTTCGCTGAACTAATTGAATGACGCTCGGTGGGTGACGGCTCAATTTAAGCTTTACTTTTTGAGTTACATAATTAAAGACCATTGGACATTTGACAACGAGTCTACATTTCACAGTCAGTACCTAAATTCGCACAAGTCAGTGGTTGATACTTGTTACCATATCTCGGCTCACAGTTTTCCAGCTAACATTTAACTGAAAGTGGTCCCAAAACTCGCAGGGTTTAGACACTAGTGTGTGTGTATATATATATATATATATAACAGAAAATATTATAAAGCTATTACACGTTAATTATTTTAAAATATATGCTTGAGGTTTACAGACTATTACATTATTGGTGAATCATAACGTAATAAACTTCCAAATGTATTGGTCCTTTACCGGTAGCAAGTTTATATGGACTGGAAACATAAAAGTATTTAAATACTCGTTTATTTCCCGCGCCTTACTGGAGGTCGCTCGTATTTGATACTTCCGGAATTTATAGATAATGTTCGTGAACACTTTATCTTTGTATCGCAATGTTCTGTGGTTAGTATTTTAGAAGCTAGGTATACCCACCTCAACATCTCATCCAGTCTCCAATATGCGATATTTCAATCTGTATCAGGGGCCACGGTGGCTGAGCGGTTAACCTGCTCGCCTCCCACCAAGGTGATCCGGGTTCAATCCCCGGCCGGGTCACTGCGGATTTTCGCATGTGGGAATCGTGCTGGAAGATGCCGTTGGTCGGCATCTCACGTTCTCGGCGATCTCCCGTTTCCCCCGTCCTTTCATTCCAGCGCTGCTCCATACTCACCTCAATCACTCTCATCGTTTCTCAAGGCAACCACTCAATCTGCATCGTACTCGGTAACAGACCTGCAAACCCTGACATCGCGCATGGCTCACTGTTTATACCACGTTTCCACTTCCACCTACGTTAACACTGAAAAGTTATCATTTACCTGAAACTACTGCGTATGTCATAGTTTTAGTTACAAGACCACCTTATTTAACAGAGGTTGAGTCTTTTTCTGACGAGGACACTGGGTAAGAACCCAGTGTAGGTGATAAAATTACGTAACTTTTGTAGATATACATCAGCTTAAGCTTACTCAAGTACGTAACACAACCTCAGTGGATAGGTTATGGCGATTCTAGCATAAAGGCACTTGACCCAGAGCAGCCCAGCCACAACGTCAACATTTCCCTTGTTCTCTTACAATTTCCCGTTTTTACCTCAAAATGCACTGCTTTCCCGGAAGATTTCACTTTAGCCTCAATTATTATTTCGCTTCCCAATAAGTTAAAAAAAAAAAAAAAAAAAAAAAAATTGGTACGTGTCCTTAGATCAGCATAGAGAATTCGAGGCTCTTCGACGTATGAGCCGAAAAGTCCCCAAATCAGCCGGTAGACTCTAGACCCCGAGTCGAGTCACAAACGAGACTTCAAAGCCCTACAAACTATTACAGCCTATCTAGTGACGGCACGCCTAAGAGGTAAACATTAAGTGGTCAATATTGCTGGCTGCTTGGTTATTTTAGGCATTTGTTAAGTCGCATTTTATTTAAAACTGTGTCGTATGTGTAATAATACACCCCGGTGTTTAAGTGCTATTGTCCTCAATGTATTGGAAATCACCTTGATTGGCTTCAGTGCACGTCTTTAATTATCCCTTTCAGTTATGAAAGGTAAATGCCTTGTAGAACACTACCACGCGAAAGAATTTCGTGCATACAATGTTTTCACTTTGTAGACATTTATTTATCAACTTTATAAACTTTCATTAGGAAAAGTAAAATTATTGTTATTATTATTACGTGTTTGTGCGTACTAGCATAAGCAACCGTTTTTGATGGCTTTTTAGGTCTACACTGGAGCTTGATTTGTTTATTCACATTGCATAAAGATGATTTTCGATGATTTTTGTGTTTAAATAAAACGGGTTTCATTGATGCTAAATTAATTTATTTGAAGTATTTGAAATTTTTTATTTGTTTCTTGATAAAAATTGAAAGGAACACAGATATTTTACGTAATATAATACACAGACAGACTTACTCCAAACAGTTTATATTTACAACACTTTCCCCGTAATTTAAAAATTTTTTCATGATAGGTTTTTCTGTAATAAGACTAACCACATGGTAAAAGGTAGTTAATATGTTTAGAGAATGTATCATTAAGTAATATTTCTTAACATCCCTCTTTCCTTGTTTACTATTAGTAACACGTACGTGCAATGAAAATAAGGAACAGCTTATAAAAAGTTGATATATTTAGAGGATGCATTACCACCGACCGTACATGCCAATATCAAAAGCAGCCTCTAAATATGTTGCATAACACAAATCTCATAAAAACTTCGCAAAATATCTCGTCCATCGCAATCATGTAGCGAATTGAATCGCGATTATCGAAACACGATGCGAGAATATAATGAGAACCACATCGCGAATCAAAGCCCTATCCACTCAAAATGCCGCAAAATATGTGATGGCTCATGTAGCGAACGAAGATGCGCGCTGCGAAAATAATTCTTCAAAATATGTCGCGAAGCACATATTGAACTACACTATTAGTCCTGTCGTGGGTCGTCCATTTGAGGTGTCTCCACAGCTCTGCTCATGTCATATGGCACCTTACCGATGAAGTTTGGCGAGCTACTGCCCGGCGAAGTCTCGAGCCAGACGACTGGACGCCTGCACCATCTGCACAGCACGCTCGCAAGAATTCCCCTGACCCGCGACACTGTGCCATCTGACAGAGCTCGAACTGACAACACGCTTACTTACATACTCGGTGCTCAGCAGCTTATCTCCTGTTTCCGAAGTACAAGCACTTCGCAGAACTTGTCGCGACCCATCCATCTGGTTGGCGAAACATTTCTGGTACTGCTTTAGTGAGGATCCCTAGCTTATGCTCACACAAGTTCAATGTAAAACAAGTGGAAGTATTCTGAGAAAACCCACGCAGACTGTTTGCGTGACCAGGGTCACAATTAATAATAAAATATACAGATACTCTTACCTATACATGAGCCTATACGAAGTATAAAAATAGTAATATTTGTTAGTGTGTATTTATAGTAATGTATTAAAAATGTTAAAATAGTGATATATATATATATATATATATAGAAAGGTAATAGGTGGGCTAGGGACATAGTGCTGACTTGTATATGCAAATTAGGGTTCATTACACCACCACGCATTGGTGTCACTGAAATGATTTGTGCTTCTTTAATGTATGTGAAGACAAATAGAGATATATTTGTATGTGTAATTATTATGCAACCCGTAGGCAGGGTTTACAAATAAACAACTGAATGTGTAGGTGACAGAACACAAACTGCAAAATACTAAAAATCACCACAAAAACATCAACAGACTTACATCTTACCAGCATTCTTCCTTGTATCCAGGCTTATCTCCGCATCCACACAGCTATATGTCACACTTTAAATATTTTCTGGGAAGTAATAAGGCAACTAACTACTAGTATATCCAACAAAGAAGTCCAAGGGTGAAGTGGAGTTTAATGCAAACAAAATCGTTTCTCAATTCAAATACTTCTCCCAACTTTAATTTGTAACCGCAGAATATTTACTAATACCGCGCAGCAGCTGAACTAGAATATTAAATTTAAAACTCTGTATGTCAGTCAAAAATAGCAATTATGTGTGTGTGCTTGGACACCATAATTTAAGTCTTTGGAGTGTTTTAAAAGTTCTTACCAAAATTAAAATGTTTTATTTGGCAGAAAGTTTGGTTAATGCTCCTGGCTAGCAATGTCAAAATTAGGTAGAGTAAAACACGAGTTCTTATTTTCAGGCACTTTGTGATCAGCAAGAAAGTGTTGTATTAAATGTGTAGTTAACAGGAAAACGTCCTTAACACTCCATCGCTGGACCAACCGTCACTTAGTATGGCGGTGATAAGATACCTTATATTTCTGCATTATACTTGAAGTTGCAAAGCTCCTTATCCCTCTTCAGACAATTTGAAAACACTCTGTCTGCTATTTACGTAAAACGGAGCATATTTTCCGGGGTCAAGCTCACTTATAAATTATGATTTTTCACTGTTCAGACGGAGCTCAGGTCTACCTGACCTGTTACGTTAGCGACCCATTTCAAACAAGATGGAGACCAGAACATTCTTTCAACAACTCAATTTGGCGTCGGTTATCTGATTTGAATTTACCTGTGTGACATAGAGCTTACATCAGGGTGCATTCCTTATTATTATAATCAATACGTTGTTATCAACCATTACCAACTACACAAATTAACATTTAGCTCAAAATTTAACAATATGAAAATAAATACGCAATATTGAATATATAAATAATAAACTCTCAACTGCTGTGTGTACGATAGTAAATATGTAAAATAAAAAATACTAATTAGATGTTTTACATAATGAGACGTTACAATATATATATATATATATATATATATATATACGTGTGTGTGTGTGTGTGTATACACACACACCTAAAATATATTCTATAGCATGTAGGTTCAAAAAATACGCTCCTTTTCCAATTAAAAAATTGAAAAAATGAAAATTTAAATAATTTTTTTCATTTAAATGTTTGATATCTCGAAGCTTTAATGAAGAAACTTTCTACTGTTTCTGACCTACTTGACGTTGCCTGTTGTTTATTTTAGTCATACGGTTGTGCTACTAATTGTTCACATGTTAATGGGCTAGCTGCTTTGGGTTCTAGAGCTTCTCCGCAACATGGTCCCAACTTCTCTTTCCACTTCGGTGTAAGTGTCTTGTTCTAGACATTGGCCAGAGCCTCAAACTTGAGAGGAGTTTCATCCCGCAGCCCGCAATCCCGCCACTCAGGGAGCATATCCCAGACTTCCAGTTTTAGGCAAGTTAACCGTAACATAGTACCGCAACAGTGTTGGCTGTAATTGACGCATGCAGACTACTTTCATTTATGGTTTAAAGTTACGGGGCGAATCAAATGGCGAGTGACTAGGGAACTACTAACAGCTTGTCTGTATGGAACATACTAATGGCATGCAGACGAGGGACATGGCATCTTAAGATATTTGTAAATGATCTGTGAAGTGCATATTATATTACTAGTATATGACATTAGAAATATGGTCGGGAGCTATAGTTGAAAGTGTGAATGTGTCTAGTGATGGAGCTATAAGAGAGGGCCTGAGGGTTACTAGTCAGGAGTCACGAGTCCTCAAATCCCGTAGTGAGTTAGCTAGTTTTTACAATTCTCTTTCGTCGGGGATATAACTGTTCGCACTACGCCAGCGAAAAATTAACCTAAGCTAATTTAATTTTCTTTTTAAAAGTTTTTTTTTCAAATACTATTTAAAATTGTACTCGTTTTGAAAATTAGTCACATTTTTCCCTGCATCCCGTAAAATCTGAAGATGTAACAGTGTGGATTTATTGGCTCAGTACTCTTAATGAAATTTTTTCCCTTACATATCAATGAACTAGTTGACACAGGCTCACTTCGCAATCTCACATCAGAATTTGTTTTGTACAATTTAAGGGAAAGTATTTCATTAAGAGCACTGAACCAATAAATTCACACTATTACAGCTTCAGATCAGCCGTTGCAAATACAAAGAGTGACTTTAGTGAAAATCAGAACTGACTTATTTACATAGGTTTTTTCATTTCTTGTGTGCGATGATCTGGCAACAGATCTTATTTTAGGGACAGATTTCATTACTATGGCACACATGATTATTGATCCGAAAACAAGATGTATCATGTTTTGATTTAATCACAAGGTGATAACTCCATTTTCTGGTTCACAATCACAACTCTGTGATGAAGTAAAAGTCACAAGAAATTTAAATTCTACTGATCTGAATCATATAGATTGTGTAAAATCACAAGCAATTAAAAATCTATGTGCAAATTTTCTAGACTTTTGGACTCCAGTGCTGGAATGCCCAAATTTTATTTAATATGAGGTCAAACTTTTGGATAACAAACCTGTGAAATGACATCTCTACGCCTCAAAACCACCAAAAATGAAAATTACGCGAGATAAAATTCAGGATATCTGGGACACCAAAGTCAATTAACACTCAAAATCATCTTTCAATTCACCTGCCTTTCTAGTACCTAAAAGTAATTATCATCGCTTGGTAATTTACTGTCATAATCTAAACAAAGAAATTGA
Source organism: Dryococelus australis (assembly GCA_029891345.1). Classification (NCBI taxonomy): domain Eukaryota; kingdom Metazoa; phylum Arthropoda; class Insecta; order Phasmatodea; family Phasmatidae; genus Dryococelus; species Dryococelus australis. Next base: position 88,706,673 of record CM057002.1, on the reverse strand, counting down.
TATTGAAAGCATTCCACTCCAAATTCGAATTCTGCTTTCCATTGGTTTACTAACGTCACGTATTTTATTGTTTTGACCTATATTCAGATTGTCATAAAATCCCACTCACTAAGAATTCAGAACATGTGCAATTTGGCTTTGCTACAGTAGCCCAGGTTCTAACTCGTCTACTCGATCAGGTACTAGACGATATCAAATTAAAGTTTGTGTACAACTATCTCGACGATTTTGTCGTGTACTGAAACAGTTTCGAGGGACATGTAGCTTATCTCAAAGAAGTTCTGGACACATTGCGAAGTGTAGGTCTTACCGCCAACTTAAAAAAGGTGAAATTCGCAGTTCAAAAAATGTCTTCTCTTGGCCGTGTAGTTCCTGAAAAGGAGTCCTAGTCGACCCATACCGAACCAAGGCTTTGGGGGATTTTCGTTCTCCTAAAGATTCAAAAAGGTTTCCCGATTTATCGGCATGGTCAACTTCGAACTCATTCCAAAATTTGCCGAATAAACAGCCCCACTAAATGCATTAAGGAAACTGGCAGCAAAATTAGTATGGGCTAAAGATCAACAGTATGCTTTCGATTTTTGAAAGAAGCAATAACCAACCTCCTAGTTCTTCGGACAGCTGATTTTTGCAAACCATTCATTTTTCAAACCGACGCTTCCAGTACAGCACTTGGTGGTGTGTTATCACAGGAAACCGCTGGTCAGAGGCAACCCATCGCTTTCACTTCACGAACACTCGTTCATCGGGAAAGGAAGTTGTCAGCATATGAACTAGACTGTTTAGCAGTTGTTTTCGGAAGTGACAAATATAAACAATGTTAAGAACCATATGGTTTTTTACTGGAAACAGATAACCAAGCTCTTTCATGGTTACTTGCTCATCCAAAGAAACCTAAAAAATTAGGTTGGTGGATAGTCAAAATTTCATCGTTTAAATTGAAAACTCAACATATTCGCGAAACCCAGAACATGTTTGAAAACGATCGAGAGGAAACCTCTCCTGAACCTAATCGTTGCAGCGCACTGCTCTTCGATTTCCTTTTGGAATTTCCTGATATTGAAACTCATTGAAAATCTGATCCTTTCATTTACGGCATTATGATATAAAATTGAAAATGTACTGCACCTAAGCAATATAAGATATCTAAAGGGGATTTTCATTGTAGACCCCCATTTCACCAAAGATCATAATATGGTTTTACCTCAAAATCTTCGTGATATAGTAACTGTTTAAATACTAATTACTCCAATCTAGTACAATTTATAATTACCACAAAGAAATCCATTAAATTAAATAAATAAAGATCAATCCCAATAGACAGTGTATCACCCTATTCAAATATTCCATAAAATATGTGTCCAAATTGACAATATTTACAATAAAATCCGTATTACACTTCCATTCAGTCCCACCTCAGTTTAGTCCATGTCCCGCCAGTCGCAATGTTGTAGAGTCCTCCAAGCGCCCTCATGCACAGTAGGCTTCACTCGTCGGTTTCACACCCTCTCGTCCATTCTCGCAACGAACACCTCGCTCTCCGTCGTTCCGCAATCTCCAGTCGTCGTCCACACTGCACTTCGCTCGCGCACACTAGGCTAGGTGGCCTCCGTCAAAGACTGCCGGTCGCTGGGCCACGGCAGTATATATATCGTCTAGGCCGTCACCCAGAATCTTCCCCAACTCGCCAGTTGTGCCGAGGGGGGCCGGGGCAGCAGCCGGTCTCACCAGAAAATTCTTACGTCGTCGCTAAAAGCATTAGAAACTCTAGCAGGCGAGATGAGGTCTGTGACACCAGCAAGTCTCACCACTATCGGTATTCACGGGATTCCCAGAAGGGAGGCAGCCAGCCACGAGCGCATCATTCCAGAAGGGGAGGGCGAGGTGGGTCACCTCCCACGGCGCCCGACAGCCACGCAGGACAAATGCAGCGCGTAACAGTATGTATAAGGAGATTTCAGAAAGAGTAAAAATTTGTAAAATTTGTGCTTGGAGCAAACCTGCGAAATATACTAAAATTGGTTTACTTTCATCAAACATTGCAGAGTGACCTTTACAGAAGATTTTCATTGATTTTGTTGGCTCTTTCCCCTGCCCCTGCATTTACCAAATATGTTTGCCTCAACCCACTATGCAAAGCAACTTCAAAATTTCTGAAATTCCCTCAGTTATTGTCAAAGACAATGGTCCACAATTTAAGTCTAATGTTTTCAAAAACACGTGTTTTACTCATGGTATCTAACAGATCACCACCACCATCACAGCCGTCACATGCGGAGTGCTACAACAGGAATCTTTGTTCAGCACTTATTGCTTTTCATGCTGTCTGGATAGGCGGGACCGAGACCTTGAATGGCTACAAAAGGGGATTTAATTACGCTCTCCACGAGGGACACAAACCAAGCCCTTTTGAAGTCATTTTCAACTACAAACCAAACACTCCTCTTTCCAAACTTTGGTCACCTGCTGATCCAATGGACATCAACGAGATCTGGAAAAAAGCTCGTGATTATTTAAAGTTGTTATATGGCAAATCAAAGAGAAAATACGACAAGGAGTATGAGGTTTCGTGTTGTGCCGAACACACACATTGAGCAGAACCATCGACAAGAGTGGCTAAACTCGCTTATAGGTAGAAAGGTCCTTACCAGATACAAAGGTTTTATCACACCAATTACTGTTGCACTTTGCGATCCAGTTAACGGGAAATTCGTGGGTCGGGCCCACATCATCCAGTTAAAGATATCTTCGCCTAACGTAAAATTGGCTAGTCAGCACGAAACATTGTATATGGCCACTGTCACTTATGTGATCATGTAGAATGAACATCCACTTGGCTAGTTAATTTCCTTGGGACATGAACCACTTATAGCTGCAGCTCACAAAACCCACAAAACAAATTAAATTCACTAAGATAACTAAGCTCACAAAACAAAATAAACTTACTTTAGCTAAACTGAGCTAAGTGAAACAAAACTAAGCAAATCAAAGCTAGCTTAAGGGGCAAAGCTCGTCATCACTAACCTAGGTACCATTATACGCAAATATGATATATGTTTCATCTTAAGAGTTCACTCGTCTTTATTTTCATTTTCATCATATTTATTAGTCAAAATGGGTACCCAATTTAATTTTAAAACTGTATAGTGTAATATATTGTTACAATTTCTACCTCTAAAAATTAAGTGAGCTATATCAAGTTCGTTAAGGGATGGAAGGCTAAATCAAATAAAATAATTGATTATAATTTCCTTATATTATTTACAATAACTACAGTAAAATTCTCTGAACTCAAATTATCACAATAAATTGAAATCACTTGCTGTTCACGATTGACACCAATTAATAAAATTGATAGTTACGACAAAGAAATAAATGAAATTAAATAATTAATGATCAGTTCCAATAGACAGTGTACAGCCTACTCAATTATTTTATAATTTATGCGTCCATATTTGACACTTCAAATATTTACAATAAAATCAGTATTACACTTTCATTCAGTTCCACCTCAGTTCAGTCCATGTCCCGCCAGTCGCAATGTTCTAGAGTCCTGCAAGCGTCCTCACGCACAGTAGGCTTCACTTGTCGTTTTCACACCCTCTCGTCCATTCACGCCACAAACACCTCGCCCGCCGTCGTCCCACAATCTCCAGTCGTCAACCACACTTAGTTTTGCTCGCGCACACTTGCCAGGTGGCCTCCATAAAACACTGCCGGCCGCTGGGTTGTGGCAGTACATATATTGTCTTAGGCCGCCCCCTAGAATCTTCCCCAACTCTCATGATGTGTCGCGGAGGGCTGAGGCGCCAGCCTGTCTCACCAGTACATGCTTGTGTCTTCGCTAAATGTATCGGAAATTGGTAGGCGAGAGGAGGTCTGTGACGCCAGCAAGTCTCGCCGCTGTCGGCATTCACGGGATTCTAAGAAGGGTAGGGCCAGGAGGCTGCGAGCGCATCGTTCCAGGAAGAGGGGAGGACGAGGTGGGTCTCCGATTATGGCGTGGGGCAACTGAGTCAGCGCCAGCTGCAGCATGTAACAATATGTAGATACATTAATTTCGAAAAATTATCTTCAGTCTCATGTTTGGTTTCATTGTTGTGTATGTTCATAATGCTTGTTTGCTTATATGTTTGTACAGTTTAACATGAACTTTAACATGGTCAGCGCCTTGTGTTTTACTGATCTTGTTTTTAACAATGAGTATGAAGAGAAACATCTTAGCGCTCGCTTTATGAGGAGGGGGAGGGGGAATATGTGCCATTAAAAAACATTTAATAACTTTGTCTATTTTTCATGTTTAGTGTGGTTAACTAATGCTTTATACTAGCTTAATTTCAATTGGGGATATTATTTTATTTCATTTAGTATTTATTGATTTTGAAAGACATCATTATCTCAGTGAATCAAATCTATTTTGACTTATTGAGTGCCGTTTTACATTTACATTTTTCCGGCCTCGCAGAACCACAAAATATGCTTCAGCCAAGCTGCCAACTCATTTCCGGGTATTTAACTACACGCAGTTTCTTTCAGGATGTGTATCTTAACACACCGCATATTTTTGTGTTGCCATCGCAACCGGTTGCAAGCTTTGTTTTTTTCTTTTTACCGTGTCATTCAAACGTATTTTTACCTCGCATCATCTCTTTTCTTGCTGTTACTAGACATGAAATGAACTGACAGCTACTGTTTGAGTAAGCTCATGTCATTTATAGTCCATTCCCGATTGGAAGCGACTTATGCAAATCAACCTTTGAAAAAACACTCTAGGCAAAACATGTCAACCTGTTTTTTTCAATAACCTGTATTCCACACATATATAACACTATGGTTAACCTTAAGAGTACTGTGTTATTGAATAAATGAAATTTTACCTTACTATCTTCTACAACTTGTACTATTTATTTCTTTTTAAATATGAATTAACAAAAGCGAGGGCAGCGACATGTTGGCAACGACCGGTAATAAATAGTTTATAGTTAAAATATTATTTTGACCTAGTTTTTTAGTATATTATTTGTAAATTAAACGATGACTATTTAAATATTTAGGTAACCCCGATGGCAACATATCTCATTTTTTCAGTTTAAAATAACAGTGGAAAATATGGTGAGTAGGCCTCGAGCGAGAGCAACTTTGAGGCAACTGTCTGCTAAGCGAGGCTTGTCGCGCTCTCTCTCTGTCTGTATTTTTCTCTTTCACACTCGGAAAGTTTCACTTCGCTAGTACGCAGAAATTGTACATGTTTTCAATTGTACCATATTTCATACTTATTACAGAAAAATATGATTTTTAATTTGTAATTTACAACTGAAAAGAGATTTGAATACTTATTTTAATACATTTAGATATGGTGGCAGGGCAGAAACAAAGTGAAGTTGGCAGACGTGGCGAGCTATGACATGACGTGTTGCTGTTTTACCAAACGAAGTGTAAATTATACTTACTCCGAAAAATACTTCAAATTACCACATCACATTTGTAGACGTGTTATTTAAACCTACCTAAGCAAGTTACGATGTTGTGATAAATCTGTGTTTCCGCTGCAGTAATAAATATACTGTTACAGTGTGTTTCGTTAACTGCTGCGTGTGAAATAGTGTGGCGTGGCAGTGTGGTGATCGATATGCTGGATCTGTGTGTGTGCCTGATTTCAAATATTTGATGTGAACTGTTTATACGTTGTAAATGTGAACTGTTTTTATGACGAAGTTATTTATTTATGTCCACGTCTGCTTATTTATCACAACGTTGTACCTTTGCCCTGGGTGTTTAAAACTCAGTCATGTAACATGATTTACCACCAATCCCGACGAAATAACCAAACCCAGTCCCAATAAATTCCAATAAAAGTTACAGTAGGCTTATTTGTGTGCATGTTCACCCATCAATTTTAAGTTTCTATAACAAAAAATTAGCGACACGAGTTGCGTGCTTGATTTTAATGTCACTTTTTTCGCTGGATTGTCTAGTCTTTCGTTATTCGAACTGAGGACGTCCTTTTAAAGAAATAACCCAACACATATCAATAACAAAAACTTAAATACTACAGTTCATTACTCCGCAGTTGTAACAGTGTTTAACACAGTCGCGGCAAAATATTAACGTGCATTACGTGTAACGTGCTATGTCGTGGAAAACAAATATATTAATGTAACATAATCGTAACAACTATCGTTAATTCGGGCATTTTTAAAACGTCATAAAGCTGACATAAATAATGTTATAGGCCTAAACTGTGAATGTTCGTACGAAATGGTTTTTAAAATAGACCTAAGACAGATTTCTTTGAAAAGCTGTAAACAGTAAACAACACATTCGGCAGGTATAAAAGTAGAAGTCACATTTCAATGTTTATGTTTAGGTGTAGCGGAAGTATACGAACACATGTACACATACAATGGCATGTAAATATTAATTTTGACAGATGCTACATGGCAGTCACATGGCAATGTTTGTTTACATTTAGCGGAAGGATACGAAACGGGTCTGCAAGTAGATATTTAGCAGGGCTCCGAGAAAGTTACTTCCAATGGGAAATGGACTATTGCTGCAAATTCCGAAGCTCAGCCGCGTGTTCGTAGAGATAGCACTTTCTTCATACAGTGGCTAGCTGTGAGCATCAGATTAGACAACGTGCAACTTAGATTTAATTTGTTGTCATGTAGTTTAGATGTGCTACAACGTAGTTTAGTACTGGTAGAATACATTAGTGTAGTTTTCTACCTCCATTATGGGCAAGTGTTGTTACACTGTCTTCCTGATAAATTTTCACATTAACTGTGATTTCGTATTAATTCCGTACCTGACCTTTCCAGAGGTCGAAGTTTCACCGTCTCGTAGTTCGCAGTCCGCAGTTTAGCAGCATCGCCGATAATATGTTTGCAGTTCCATTTGTTATCTGAGTACCAGTCAGTAGCGGCAGGTGACTTTTGAAACTGGGAGGGCTGTAGCGATCTTAATTCATATCATTACAAATATCATTTTTTAAATCGACACAGTGAAAAATATATTGCGTACGACAGGCTTAAGGAAGTGTAGCTTATGTAGTTAAATACAAAAAATAAGTGTGGTTGTTCGAAGAAAAATGTATCATCTCCCGATTTGTAATGGTCAACATACTGTGGCCGCTGGTTCAGATCTAATCACTACCACAGGCATGTATTTGTTTTAAGTCTGTTAAGGTTATATGCCTTCCAACCAGTACCTACATGGTGTGGTATATTACACGATATGACGAGAGGTAACATTATAATACCAATTCTATCATACTAATGACGATAATAACTTAAATAGACTAAAACAAATATTTTTAAAACTAAATATTAATTTACATAGCCTACAGTACATGCAAAATTCATGTCAAATTTAAATTATAGGATTAAAGTGACATATCTCAATTAATATATTTGTAAAAAAAATCCATTCGTCAACATGTACGCGCTAACTGGCAATGTATATTCACCTTACCAAGCTATGAAAATTTTTTATATGTTGCAAACATGATTTATGTCTTTTAACTTTGTCTCCCAAATGTTTTAAATCTTTTACCCCATTGAAAGTCCACGCATGATCATTAGGTTTCATTAGCAAAACAAATTAAACAAAACAACACAATTCCATCTTCGCACCCGCATAGTCAGTCCGCGAAATTGTATGTACTTAAGTCGAATTTTCTCGTATACGAACCATTTACTACCTTGGCTTTGTTGTTGAATTATATTTAAATGTGGCCTTGCTGGTCCCAGATTCTGTAGCTCTAGTTTATTCTCATAATTGAAAATCTTCGTCGTAATAAGGTTTAAAATGTTACTCGTCGAATCAAAAATTATTTACAAGTTTATACAACACGACATTAACAACAATTCAACAATGCTTCTGAGCGATGCTCATAGCTCATCATTAATGAACAACAAACTTATTCAGAGCATTACACACTATATTTGAAGATTACGAGAGTTTGAACGATATCTATAAATAAAAAATATTCGAAATAAATACAAGCATTGTTAAGAAATGTGTTTAACAACTGCAAAAGTGTGGAGCGCGAAAGGGTGCTTACAAAACATGTAGTTTTGGTAGCTTTATCAAGTTCCAGGAAACCAATTTTTTGTTTGAGCAGGGGCGCGCCCAGCTCTTTCCGATTTACAGCATACGATTGGCTGAAAAGGGCCGAGCCCCTGAAGTCTTCCCTCCCTCCCGTAGCACCCCTAGTTAAATTTTACGGTAATCTCTCTCTACTAGCTCTACCCACTTCGGGGCGAAGAATCTGCCGCCCACTCGACATTTCCAAAAACATTTCTCTCGTGACAAGAGTCTCGTCCATCTCATAAACACTGGCTGTGAAATAACCTCCGTATTCGTACGCAGTATTATTTACTGAGTAGCAGATAAGTAGAGGTATGCGTTCTGAGATTTTATTAGGAGGGCTGCGCCCCGCAGCCCTACCTCAGCAGCCGCCACTGGTACCAGTCCGTACCAACCTGTAGTATGGGGAAGACTGCAGCTTCGCAGTCTAACCTGGTAGCAGTGATTGGGCACTCGTGGCTCCTGTCACGTTTACCGAAGAACGGCCATGGCGTTTCTGCTTTTCTATGTCCGACAGGCAACACAACTTTATTCTGATTTTGACTGAACCCACAGTTTGTGATCTTCGCACATTTCGAATATACAGCAGTTTGTGAACTTTCAACAGTTAAAAAAAGAGAGAGAAACGAACTAGCATTAACTTTATTCGTCTAATACCTGTCTTACTCAATGTCTTATGTCCACTGAAAAAAAATTAATGTCCTGGCATTTAAATACGCCTATATAGTACATTTTATTTGTAAAGCGGCCCGTTTTCTTTGTTTTTCTTCGTCATATCAATCATCTTTATTTTCTTGTGCCAGTAGGAGTTATATTTTTTAAACTTATTATTTAAAATATATCAAGTATTCAAATATTACTCGTGGAATTATTTACTATACTCCCCTCTGATTTCATGTTCTCATTATTAATTAATTACTATTAGTATTTTGTATCCAGCTGGCATATGTTTGAAATATTTTATATTATTTTTGGTAGAAGAAATTATGTTAGTAGATTAACAACTAAAACAAAGGCCACACTGGAAATTAAGATGTATGTGTTTGAGGTATGTCAATGTTAAATACACGCCATGGAAACGAAAAATTGCTCTACCTCATATTTGGTCTATGTTTTTTTAACTGGGCATAAATCGCGTAACATGCACATTTTTTAAAACTATTTTTGTAACCGTAATGTTACGGGAAGATAAGCGTAGCTTTAAAGTAGTAACTAAACCCAGAGTTATCATAATTTCCTTATAATGTCAGCAGTTTCTTTACTCTTTCGCAATAGTTCAGCAATATGTCTACAGTGCTCCCACAGAATATCCAAAAATACACGTGTGACTTACTGGGAAGGGGGAGGGGGTTATAAATTTTGTTTCCATTAACAAAATGGTCGTAACTGTGTCGGTCACGGTGTCTTGTTAATATTGTTTGCACAGGAATCGTCTGAATGTTGGTAGTAAAAAGCAGCGGTAAATAAGGGTACTCCCTATCTCGTGACAGATCACTCGTTGATACTATATTCCGCAGTATCATAAACGTCTGCTGCCAATAACATCAAGCGCAAATACATTTCTATTGCTCACTGTATACGAAACAGTGTTATGATGATATTCGTACAGTTCAGAGCAAAAATTTTGTTCATAGCAAACCCCTAACATGGTTACCGAATCTGTTAACGCCCGAATAATAGGGTTAAGCATATTTTTTAACAAACAGCAAGAAATGAACCTCACAGAGCTATGGACGCTTTATTTATCTTTCTACAAGAGGATCAGAGTTATTTCAACAAACCATAGTACCAGTGGTAAACCCTTCATTCAAAAGCAGCCTAATTGCTTGCGATCAAGTCGACAAAGGCTCTGTTAGTCTATGGAAATGAAGTTAAGTGTACTGGTCAGATATACTACGAAGTGATAAGTAATTACAAAGAGGGAAATTTTCCACAGTTACAGCGTAGCTAATCATATACAATCACAGATCATGGAATGTTTACAGTCGCATCAGAGGGACCTTCATTGAGAGAGTTGAGAATATATATTTGGGCGGCTCTTAACAACGAGGTCTTGAGAGCCGATGATGGTGTAATGAGGTGAGAATGGAGCAGTGCTGGAATGCGAGGGCGTGAGAAACGCCAGATCCCCGAGAAAGCCCACTGACCAGCGGCATCCTACGGCACGATTCCATTTTGCAAAATTCCGGGAGTGATCCGGCTGGGGATTTAACCCATTTCCCCTTGGTGGGAGAGGAACAGTCTATCCGTTCAGTCACCGCGGCCCCTAGGACCGTCGTGCAGATTGTTTGACATGAGTGTACAGGAACCAGACTGTACCTATGCTTTTCGAGGAAGGGTACAAAAGCGTGCTGTCGTTTCCCTCTGCAGACTTCAGAAAGGAGAATTTTTTTCCAGGAAGCCTCCTTCCTTTGCCGTAATATCATGACACGAGTGGGTAAATGAGATTCTCGCTCACATGCCGCGTCGCGTTCGACGGGTAGCTACGCCGTCGACTAGATTCCGGCGTCAAACAGGGGGCGTAATTAATAGCCGCCCTACCTCTCGTGAGGGTATAGGGGGTGTGGAAGAGAAGTGGAAGGGTGCAAAAATATTCGCGCGCGAAGTGTGGCGGAAGGGGTGAATCGCGAAAACGGGTTGACGCGGCTAGGATGAGAAAAAAAAAAAAAAAAAAAAAAAAGGAGATGGTAGGTTTGTGAATGATGTGAGCCTGCATGGCTTCCATTATCTCTCACCCCCACTCTTATTCCCCGGCAGGTCACGTGACATCCACCCCTTCTCTCGCGGTCGTATTTCACTCGCACCACCTGCTGCTGGCACGTGCGATAAGGGAGCGCTTATCACTGATGTCAGCGCATTTCATCTGTATTTCTTTCTAGCAAATTTTCCGAAAAAAAGATATATATGTAACTACCCACTCTCTACCATACAGATGAAGCTTCTCGAATTACATTACACTGTGCTTGTACCAAGCAAAAAAGAACTGTCTTGTAAAAATTCTGAAGATTCTTTTCTTTATATCTAATTTAATTTCCAGAAAAAAAATAGTTATTGTTAAGCACATTATCTACATAAGTTACCCTTTTCTGAAAATAAAATAGAACAACTGTGACAGTATTTATTTATGGCTGCAATCGCATGGTCAGGTACTTTGAAACAAACGGCTACTCAAGACACATTGCTGACCAGTGTAACACTTTAAAGTACATATTTTAGACGTTGCAATGAACTAATTGTTTGTTTGGAACTCTACTGTTATGTCGGGACCAATAAAAGTGTGTTTTTGTTTTACGTCATTGGCACCGCCTTTTAATGCGTGTGACTTCGGAATACAGTCCTAAAAATCGCGTCACGTAGTAGTTATGATACTCGCATTGTTTGATGCCATTTTCTGTCGCGTATTCAGCCTTATTATGAGCGCCAAGGCCTTTGAAACGACCACTATATATATTATATACATATATATGTATATTATGTATGCCTATACATACGGGTTGTTCATAAACTTACCCGAAATATTTTGGGAGGTGATTCCTTGTGGGAAATGGGGATACAAATGTATTGCAACTTTTAGACTAGCCCAACTTCTGAGAGAGATATCCACCCTTGAAAAATGAGGTTATTATTCGTATTTTTCAGCATATCGAAAACGGCGTTGAATTAAACCACGATTTTTGGAACAATGTTCATTGTTATCGAGATCTACATGTTGGTTACCCTCTAATTGCATACAATTTTTTTTCCGCCGTACGTAATGACATTTTGATGCGGTCGTCTAAACCACAGTACGTCCTGCTTAACTAAAAGGTCCTCTTGTTTCAAGTGCCTATGACCTACCCTTTTCTTTTAAAAGGCACACACATATGTTAGCAGCGACGTTACAATGCCTGATATGTATGTCTGTGGAACTTTCATGAAAATACACATGCGCTTTACGCCAGAAAAATGAACATGTCAGCGGTAAGCGAAATAGCTTCATTAATGCAGGTTTATGACTTTAAGGTATATGGTGTCTACCGACGGTGTTGGAAATACCCACCGCCTTTTTCTTTGCAGAGGGTACAGCGTCGGAACTTATATTGGCGTGCAGCGACCAACATACGAGGACTATCCTTGACATCACCAATTGTGATCACAATCCGCCCCATGAGGTCATCAACAGTGATCACACGTGCCTGATAAACCTGTGCGTTCACATTGTGCCATCAAAATAATCATGGGTCACAGGTCGGGAGATATTGGCGACCATGCTACAGGGCCTGCGCGGCCAATCCACCTCCCTACGGCGTCTAGGTACTGTCGCAAGTTTTGTCTGAAGTGAGGAGGGGTACCAACATGCTAGTACCACATTGCGTAACGGATGTCCAGTGGAACCTCTTCCAGTAGCTCTGGAAGTGTTCCTTGCAGGAACATATTGTATATCTGCGAACTTAGAGGTCCAGGGAACATGTACGGTCCAGTGACAGATGTGTCTATGATACCAGCCAAGATGTTTACCGAGAACAGTTGTTGATGACCCTGCAATACTGTAACATGGGCATTTGTATAATCCCACAAATTAACGTTAATGTAGCGTCCCGTCTCGGTTGAGGGTGCGGTTACCTCCCTTGTTTTAACTAGACACATAAGGTGGTACAAGAAATAATACTGTACTGTACTGTAATGCTATAAAGACTGGGGCGTAAACTCAGTGATAGACTAGCTGTTCAATATCAATGGCACTTTAATTACAGTCTCTTTATGTGAGATACAAGTTACGTTAACTATACATCAAATGCTATAGGTTATGCAATAAGCATGGTAAGTTAAACAATATTACAATGTATCGACTCTACAACATTAATAGCAGCGTTAGTAACTCTAATACTGTCTCTAATATTGACTGTGGACTCTATGTCAAAAGCCTCTTTTCTCGTTCAATTAGGTTTTTCACTCACCACTGGTACTTTTATAATGCAGGACTGACGTACGAGGACTCCACCACGACCTCGCTTACAGACACTCGGATCGCAGCTCCGACGACCCGGTGACGTATTTGGGGGGGGGGGGGCGGACCTCGTGGTCCTCTGTCATATATACACTCCTGCTGACCTAGTTTACCTCGCGAAGGCTCTGCTGTTTATTTCGTGTCTCTCAATCACTGCACCCCGGCTACTTCCCTGTCAAGAGCGGAGCAGGTCATGCACTATCTAGAGGGATAAGGGTAGCTGAATGGAAAAGCACTCAAATACAAAATACTACTTTTATTTAACTTTATAAAAATACAAATACGTATCAAGCATGCGTCTATTGAATCAATTAAAAACAACAGTTATTCAGCAATAGGAAACTGAATTTCAACAATATACCCTCCAAGAGGTGCTGATGCCTTTAATCAATTACAATTAGCTTTAAGCTAGAAAGGCGGTACTCTGCTCCGATGGAGCTTAAATGCCTTCGCAAGTCCCGTGCCCTAACGTGCCCTCAGTCGCCCTACCAGGGAATATAATCACCCTCTATATGACGTCTCGCTGAAGCTCTCTCAACGACGAGCTCGTCAGGTGATGAACTCGGACCACGAGAGGTGGTCCTCTCGTCTGGCAGGACTCGGGCAGGTCCTCCGGCGACGCTGGCAAGATGGCGCCCAGAGCCGTCATTGATCCAAGCCTAATACTCCCTTCCTAACCTCGCGCTCAATTCCCCGGAATTTGTTTGCTATAACAACGGCTCGGCTGGCCGAGGTCACTCTGCCTTGTCTCAGCTTGCAGCTATGAAACCCACGCAGAGGCCAGCCGCAGCAAGCGCCCCCCCCCCCCCCCTTCTCAAGAGTGACCAAGTGCCCTCGCCTGGAAACTGGGGTTGAACGGTGCGGGGGATTGGCTGGGTCAGGGTCAGGCGGCCGGTGATAGCAGCGGAGCCCCCCGGAAAGAGCTTTTCTTCTTAGTAGTAAAAATAAAAGTGTGACGCCTGACTGACCGAAAGTATTCCTCCCCAATGTGGACTCCCTAAGGTGATGTTAGACACGAAGGGTCGGGCTAGCTTATTATAAGAATGGCGATGCTAAACCAAAAGTTCTCAATTATTGTTAAAAATGTGTAAGAATTTGTTTATATATGGATATTAGCTTGTACCTCTGGTTATTAGAGTACATGAAATTTACACTTGTTATAACGATTCATCTATACTAGGTTCATGACTGGGACAGACTTTTGAACAATACCTTAGTTGTCAGCTGCATGCGTCGTTACTACAAACATTGACTGGCGCGAGTACCGTTAGTTTGGCAGCACGGAGAGAGAATATAGTTTGAATGTTTTAACATATTTTTTATTTATATTGCCGATTGGCCGAACAATGCTCTAATACACCATTCACACGCCATGACGCCCCATGAACAACTGACTGCACAGGGAAATACAGTCTGGCTAACAGCAGTCAAGATGGCGCCACTGTAGTTGCGAGGGTTCTAGTGAGCTAGTAGCGCGTGACATTCAAATTTGAAGTGTCCAGTCCAATAAAATAAGTCGCATGTGTTCAAAAATTCTGAAGCCACACTTTTCACACACACATCACACAGAACCGGTCACTATATACACGACGAAACAATCGCAATATTATAACAAATCTGAGGCTCTAAAACACCACTAATTCGTGAATTATCAAAATTGTGTATTCTAAGTTTTAAGTTTTGGATATGAGGAGGTGGGAAGGGGGGACGATAGTTAAAGTGATAGAATTATTATACAGATAATTAAGGTTTGTCGTCTACAGTTTTAAACATTTGCTTTATTGTTTCTCTGTTTGAAAAATAAAATGACCAGAAAAAAGGCCATCCTTTCTTTGCTTTGACAGCCATTTTGAAAGTACGTATTTTTAGAGATAAAATAAAGATTCTTAAACATTTAATTTCAAATTCGACGTAACCATTGGGCAAGTCAAGCCATAGTTATAGCATTAAAATACTCTTATCTGCTTTAAATAGCCGAATTATAGTATGTAGTCAATTATATCGATAAAGACCCACCATTTTTAATCATTAGGAACAT
Organism: Dryococelus australis; assembly: GCA_029891345.1. Lineage (NCBI taxonomy): Eukaryota > Metazoa > Arthropoda > Insecta > Phasmatodea > Phasmatidae > Dryococelus > Dryococelus australis. The sequence continues at coordinate 88,691,557 of CM057002.1, read as the reverse complement.
TTTTGTGGCTCCACTTGTACATTTGTTCGTTTACATGTCAGCAATAACTATGCCAAGTGGAAACCTGTGACTCAAACGTACAGTATGGGTTTACGTGCCACCTAGACTACATGTATGTATCAAAACAATTTTCTTCAGCTTCACTATTGCTACTGGATGCGTTTGTTCAACGCGTCTGACATGCCTGCCCGAGATTCACACATACGTTCAGTAACAAGGAATCTAATTCTTATTGGCCTGGTCAAATGTCACATTCTGTCCTTACCAAGCCATGCGACCACTACCAAACGAAAACTGCAGGTTTGCGTATGTAAAATGGCAAATGTAGCCTTTATACATTTTTTTCGGCAAAATTCATGTGTGCTGGGTTATTGGTATGGACCCGAATATTTTACTAAGCGCCAATTCCTATAGTACTGTTGACTGTAGCGGTCACATCTACGACATATTTTTAAGAAAAGTATAGTTGTTCTATTCCACTAATGATGAGTCACCTTTGTGTGATAATGACAGAAATATCTAAGCAGACTAAGTTATAATATTAATATTTCACTATTCTATACTTTAATGTGGTGAATTTTGCACATTTAAAATATATATATTTTTTTTAAATATTATTTATGCTGACACTGTAACCAAAATTCAGTAGTTTCTTAGCTAAAAAATTATTAGAAGGTAAAGAGAAACCAGTTTTACATTTCTCCTTACTTCGCTACGACGCTCCTTTTTGTATTCATATTGATAGTATATTTTTTTCTAATTTTTTTTGCCAAGTTATGTTCTCAGACTCCGAATCGTACCAAATGGCCAAAATAGAATCTAAGTGCAACATGTATGACTAAATTTAGAGAAGGCGAATATCATTGTTCCAGTGAAGTTATAAAATAATTTATGTGTCAAAGTTCAACCAGTAACAAATGTGGGAGCAGATTATCACTTTTAGGTATTCATACATTAATTGAAATTAGTGAGAGAGTCTATCGACGGTTTCTTCACACTTTTTGACTCAATCCTTTGAGAAAAATAACCCCATGTATGACATAATTAGCCTACGTGTTTCCTGATTATATTATGCATCACAAACGTTTTATACTTGCGTTAGCATAAATGTACCTTATTTGTGGAGAAACTTAACTTTAATTTATATTTTATCTATAAATATTTATATTTCATTTATCATTAATATGAACAAAAACAGAGAGGAAATAGGTGTGATGATAATGCCTAGAGAGAAATATTTCTTATGTAAAATATAATTAGACTTTGTGTGCATGGGGCCCCACGGTGGAGAGCGGGTAGACTGCTCGCCTCCCACCACCGCGAACCTGGTTCATTCCCCGGCCGATTCACTCCGGATTTTCGTAAGCGGTAATCATGCCGGACGATACCTTTATTCGGCAGGTTTTCTCGGGGATCTCCCATTTCTCCTACCCTTTCATACCGGTGCCGCTCCAGACTCATCGGCTCTCAGGATCTCGATGTTAAGAGCCACCCAAATCTCTTCACACACTCACTTAGTGCTCACAAATGCGGTATGCTGTCCCTTTCATGTAATTTTCTAGACGCGGTTAAGCTTCGATTGTATGAGACGGAGGAATATCCTGGAAGGAGATCTTCAGCAAGACTTCACAAAAGTTGGAAGTAACTGTAAATGGACTACAGGCTCGAATCGAGTAACGTATAACCATGACGGCAGGAATACCAATCCTGTTTCTCTCATACCACCATATTGCTAAAGAATAGTTCATTATACAGAAGTGGAAAGGTGTGGCAATTTGTTTTTGTGTGGGTGTACCCACTCGCTGATTGGCCGCGTGACCTTGTGGAACGGACTATGATCGGCTACTGCATGCTGCAAAAAACTTACTGTTGGCTGGCTTGTCGGCTGGTATAGACTGTTCACGGTAAACTGAGCACTTCTGAAAACCCTGCCCAAGATCTACGTGTATGAACATTGCATATTCTTTCGCTTAATGTAAAACTAAACATTGCCATGAGCCTGATCACTTTATTTATGCGTCGATCAAGTGGAACTCTGAAATTATTAGAAAAGTTAATTTTTTTTAATAAAATTGCTCATTATCACACTTAGCGGCATTAAAAAAAACGGATTACAAATTAAATAATTTCAGTTTTCACAAATGGTCCTTTCTGACACTTTTATTTCAACGTTAAGATATGGAATTACTTTCTCTCCATCGTTACAAACCAAACTGGACGCATGTCACTTAGTGCAGCGTTAAAATATGTGCAGGCGGGAGCAGTGGCATTTTTGAAAGGTTGATTTCAAAAATGTCTACGTTATCGTGAACAGCATTTAAGACAGTTGCAAGTCGCTGATTGGCCAGCGCCTTGCGGATATGTAACTGATCAGAGACGCCATTTTGTTGGCGCGTACGGCTGGAGTTCGCGGTATAAGCGTCTGCCTCACTTCTGTCTTCTCGACACTTGCCCGAGTATAATTCGGGCTACACTGATAAAGGAATTTTAATTGTCATTGAAAACAAAATTCGCATATATGTATGTAGTTTGACTGCTTCGTTAATGATTATTAGGATCTTAAAATAACATTATAGCTCATCGATATTATACTCACAGTAAATAAGCAGAGCATCCAATTTTACCTAATTCGTGAACTTCATCGTGTACGCTAAGCCACACACTGACGGGCCAACAGATTACGGCGGCTGGTGCTGCGCTGTTATAGGAAGCGGTCCCGCCAGGATGAGCCACGACACGTGTTGTTTATATACAGCTTTGAGTACAGGTCCCCTGTCCCATGCTACCGATACCCCCCTTCTAACTTAACAATAATTCCGCATTATTTCCTGCCGATTCTGCGATACTTTCATTGCAAATACTATATCATTGAATTCCACTTTTCAAGTACTTTCAGATGCCGTTGAAATAAATATACAGCATGTTTCCTGTTAACAAATCATATTTGGTTCAATTGCTCTGTCTATACAAGTGTTACGAAGAGACACTATGTGTCAAATCACTCGACCCCATGCGTGCCTTTGCGGACTTTTGCGAGTGTCAACGTTAGGTCAGCCATTCTGTATATTGTATTACATGTTAAATATGAAGGTATACTTTATTGGAAAACAGTCAACTCGGAATTCCCTTGACTGACAACGAGTTTGTGATTAACTTTATTCAGTTGAGTAAGCGTGTTAAATGTGATGCGAATCAGTAGGACGACACGGTGTGGTGAGAAAGCAAAAAACCTGCAGAAATATCATTCCTATAATGGCGGATATGAGTGACGTAATTCTATCTATCTGCAGAAGTACAAAGTTTTGACTATACTGTGGTAGCGTTGTTCAGGTATACGTTCACTATTCTCAACCAACTGTGTAACTGATTGAATTGCTACGTTTATGCAATATCTAAAATGATACAACCCGGACAACAGTTTGTTAATCCAAATGGCAAAAAGTCTGCACGCAAGATGACCAAACTTAATGCATATTTTCTCATGGTCAACAACGCACAGAACCCAAATTAAATGCCAGCATATTTTGATGGCATTATCCGTTTGTGTGTGATACCGTGCACGGCCAATGAAATATTATCATGGTGAATAATGTTACAGAACTGGAGAATTCTTTTACTCCATTAAAACAGTTAACGTGATTAGTTTTCTCATAGCAACGTTCTTCACCAGCTCCTATTCTAGCGGACTCTTCGGGGCTGTACAGTGTTAGTTCCCCGTAACATATGCTTTTCGTGCTAAAAAATAGTCATTTCTGAGCCCGTATTATCGGCTCTCAAGACTTCACTGACAAGAGCCTCGCAGATCTCTTCAATCACTCGTTCACTCGCTTGTATTTTTTATATTTACGTAGCTTGATTTCTTCGTGTGTATTTGAAGTCATTATGTCGAGTGTTCCAAAAAAATAACTTCTTCGTCCTATATGAACAACACTTACTGTAAATGCGTAACACTAGCAGACACAAAAGAAATAGTTGACGTTACGTTTTTTGCTAGCCGCTACTAGCAGTAAAAATCTGTCATTTACAAAAGGACACTCATAGCATCTGTCCTTAGTTCCTTACCAACCGCTAGACTTTTAACAGATTATCTTAACCCGTATAGACCCAGTACACACAGTATTGTGTACATAGCTCACAAGATAATAATGTACCCTACACGATGATGGCAAAATTGCATGTCAATACTTCAGGGTAACATTCCTCACATCTGGAGGATGAAAAAATGTCATATGAACATAGGTCCGCAAACGCTTCTTTTCCTCACTACAGCCCTTAATACATAACGTACAGTGTATGGCCCGCGCGTTTGATCATGGTACTGTGGAATGCCATCGCAGCTGTAATTGGAAGCCCCATACCATTCCTCGAGGAGCTATGGTTTGAATCCACTAGACTTTTATTTGTGGGGCATTTTTAAAGGCAATTGTGTATGCAACCCTAGTGTACGATGTGGGTAGAGCACCCTCCGTATGTAACCGTATTGTGGCGGGTTGCGAAATAATCAGGAATTTTGCAGGGATTCATCAACGCATCCGAGTGTCCATGCAACGACGGGTTGCGCATGTATTCGTGCTGATGGACGCAATTTTTAACATTTCCTTTAGTGCCGACGATAAGCTTTCACACATGTGTTAGTTACTAATTTCTGTCCGGTTCCTACTGTTCTAGGTGTAGTGTCGTAGCATGAGGTGAGTAATAAAAGCACAATGGCACAGCTGAAGGTGATCTAATTCGCATATCTTACCTATATAACAAATAAGTCTTAAACTTTATGCAACAAAGTTTTGAGAATTTTCAAACACCTGTCAAATTCTGAGTTCTTTCCATTAAAAAGTTTGGAAGAATTTGACGTCAGCGAAACTTTACTATTACAGTCATGTTTGTCTTAAAAAGTCGTAAAATTTTAGATTTCGTAGAGAATTATTGTATGCATTACCGTTTCTAATATTTTTGATGGATTCGGCCAGTTACATGTACCTGTTGTTCACAACAAAGAAGGTTATATCCGATAGCACAAAAGTTTTCAAGCGAAATGAGATAGCGAAAATATTTTTTTTTATTAGAGAAATAATTTCCCTTAGGGTTGGAAGCTCACGTAGCATTTTAATATTTTAGAATTTAAAACTTAAAAGTGTTCAATTTTGTAGCCCAGAAAATATTAATAATAAATTGAATTGAAATTCCTTTGAAAAGTGCAATTATAACATGCTCTCCATTTCTTTCTGTGCTCGATTGCGCGGCTAGCAACACATCTTTGAAAATAAAGTATTTAAAACTCTAACTAATGCCTAGTTGTATCAATAAATGTCCTGAGAATATATCCTAATATCCTGGTTCCTATATTACCTTCAGCTCTATGTACGTTCCAATATAAGAACGTTGCACCAAAGCGACTGGCCGAATTTATATCGTTTGTATCCTGATTTCAATTCCAAAGAATTGTGGCTAGAATTGGGATGAAACACTGTGCGTGATTGGCTATCATATCGTGATTTAATTATACTTTGTTCGTTTTGTAATAGAGTTTTGTAATATTTACGAGTTATTTCTACATAGGTTACTAGTACTGATAACTGTACGATCTGGTTTAATGCACAGTAGAATTCGCCAGCCACGCTTGTTCGTTACTCTGATGCAAAGGGTGGATAGCAAACTACACAATACAAAGTGTTTTTTATCTGCTTTAGTAGTTTCATTGTTCAGATTTTTCTTTTGGTGTTTACAGTTTTGTTTTATACCTCCAGAACATTGTTTAAATTGGTGCTGTTTATGGTTGGTTTTCAAGCTACATTTGTTTGATAAGTTTTTGGGTAATATTAACTCTCGGATTCGCATATTTCACTGTAAGTAAGCTACATATATTCGGCCATTGCAGACTGCTACACTAACAGACGTTGATAATCTTCAAAATTATTGCTATAAAATGTGAAACAATTGACATTTAGGAATTATCAGCGAAGTCTGCTCTTTCCGAGAGAAAACATTTTTTTATGGGCTCAACTTTTCGGCGTGGACAGTGCAGATAGCGATGATATGATAGTTTACTATTGGCTGTAACTTATAGGCATGATAGGCGTAAATTTCGCTCTATTTATATCAAACTAATATATTAGTTAATTAGTGAAATGTATTTGTGGTGAAGCTCAAGTTATGTATCTCTCAATAAATATTTAAAAAATGCAAGCAGCAATAAAATGTATACTTACACAATTTAAATATTTCAGTCTTTTTTTTCTGGTAAATAAATATATTTAATAGTGCTTTAGGCACTGCTTTCATCTCGGATCATGTCTTTGAACCACCATATTTGGCAGTTCGTAACAAAGTTCATCTCGATCTCCAGACATGTACTGAACTGGAGTCGTGCAACAGTATTCTGTGATGATCGTCTCGGATCATGCAACGTACTTCAACTGTTTAACCGGCTGTAAGTCAGTCAAACAAAAAACTTCGAGAGTGTTGAAGATTCAAAAAAAAAAAATCATACAATATCCAAATTTATTACACAGGGAAAATGAAATATTACGTCCATCTTCACAGGCATATATATAGTGTATATACACAAACACTATATAGAATGGATTTTTCTGCAGCCTGAACTTGACACACGAACACGTTGCAGTCGCTGAAGTTCGCTAACTGTTTACTGCCACAGCATGGCGGCATATTTTTAAGCTTGAATGGGTTGCATATGAACAGGGTCTTCTGTTAGCAGGAGTTATTTCTTGGTACCATAGTTCAGTACGAAAAGCTATATTTGTAATAGTTTTATAATGAACTTGCCATTCTTTTATTTACCAAATCAGAAGGCAAATTAAAGAAAAAAAACGTATAAAACGATAAATGTGTGTCAGCTTTAATTCGCTTTGTCAAAAGGTTCCATAGTTCAGGCTCCAGAGAACTCGCAATTTACACTCTTTCGTTAGTTAGTAAACGTAAACAAGTTTATCGCGTTGCCCAGTGGTCCCAGGGACAATTCGGTGATGTAGAATTTGCTGGTTCGTATGACTGACTGACTATGGGTTTTATTTGGACCAAATCATGGCCAACTTTAGTCCCCCGAGTCCCTGTCTACCAAGCAGTACGTTAAAGAGAAGAAAACGAAGAATTGATAAATCTGAGAGAATTCATTACGAAACTTTGTCTAAGATACTTCGAATAACACGAAATAATAATGGAAGGAAAATAATGACATGGAACAATAAAACCAAAATAGCACTGGAAAAGGGAAGGAAGAAAGCTTTTCTGAAAGGCTTACAAGAAAACACTAATGAGATCAGAGAAAATCGCGTAATAGAAAGAAATATACCCGAGAAGAAAATAAATACCACGTAATGTAAGCTGAATTATATAATAAGCGAGACTGAATATGATGTATACGGCAGTGTGGTTATCTCCTGTAAACTTGCGAGACATCTTCAAATAATGAAAAGAGATACGGCACAGATTATCATTACGTTGTACGTTAAAGTCTGTATTAAATCTTAAAATATTACTTGATTTAAAGAACAGGCAGCGAATAACGGAAAAAATGCTGTAGTCTGCACGGATACAATGTTCTTATAATACAGAAGTTCAAAAATGCTTTGCGAGAAGCGGAAACAGGAAAAATGCTGATTATGATAAAATGACAATGGACATGCCAATGTAAAAAGACTGCCACAAAATTAACGAATGCTACAACAAACAAGTGGTGTATAGCAAGGAAAACACCAAAGGAGTGGAACATAGTGGGTATAACATATATTTTCAAGAAAGAGGATGTGTATATCACGAGTAATTATTGAGATGTAAGTGTATTTCTAGGAGAGTAATAAAATATGCCGTGTTACTTAAAATCACCAACAAACTCCGAGATGTGATTCCTCACAAAAAAATTAGGACGGAAAAATATAAATATGTGCATGGAAAAATGCAACCCTCCAGAAATTGCGAGGGTTTATCTGCTGACATACGCAGTTTGTTTGATTTAGTAGAAAGAAGTTGCCTTGTGTTATTACGCTACACCCCATGGTTTTCGAGAAATGGATGTTTAATGTACTGAAGAGTGATTGTGTTATACCTGCTACATAGGTAACACGCACCCTCACATGATGTGATCAAGATGATAGACAATGAACTTCAAATGAACAAATATCGCTAACTGACAATACAGCATGCAGACACTTGTGTGCTTAGAGTGTACGTAAGTTTCATACTACTATTCGTTTGGTTATGTTGAACATGGCCAGAGTTGACAGACATGCTCTTGGTGTATGGGTGATGCGAAATAAATGGACGAGCGCCAAGTGCCTGTACGTGGAATGCTATCGAGGCAGGCATGCACCACAGAGGCAGGCATGTACTACGCCACTCCACATTAGAGCGACTTACGAGACGACGATTCGGGTCGTGCACGCACACAGCACACGATACTGTTTGAGAATGTGCTGATACGTGTTGAGGAGCAGCAGTCTACAAGCACAGGTGAGCTGGCCAGCTACCACTTTATTGTGTGTAGGGCTTGGAAAGAACAGCTTATACAGCCATTTCATTACCGAAAGGTACAGGTATTACAGGCCCAATTCGCGCAGTGATATCTGGAACAGTGCAGTGCATATCCTGTACGTTGATGAAGCGATTTCCACTAGTGACGGAATGTACAATGTACATAACTTGCGTATGTGGTCCGATGGCAATTTGCATGCCCCGACAAGCTCGATTACCAGGTATGATTATCTGTGATCGTGTGGTGTGGTCTAGTTGGAGATATATTTTTTGGACCACACTTTCTACCACAACAGCTGACCGGAGACACGTGCCTGGCATCTGTGCAAGAAACATTACCTGAACTGCTGTAAGGTGTCCCACTTGACATGCGCCGATGTATGTGGCTACAACATGGAGGCGCGCTGGCACACTTCGTAATAATTGTACGCGTGTGGTGAGTGTTTCCTATCTCGCATGCATAATACATCGAAAACTCACGATTTGACTTAAAAAGGTAAACTATTAAAAATTATATGAAAATGTAAGTTCTGAAAATAAGTTTTGGGGTCAAACCAGGCAGAAGCTAACATACACTATTTCTAACCTTACCTAGAAGAAGCCATCAAGATGTGGGTGAATGCAGTAGACTTACGACGAAAAAACCTTCTAGAAAAATATATAATTTGTTGGTGACCTGTTGATTACGGACGAAAGTGAATACCAAGGGCAAAAATCGTTATATTATTTCAGTTAAAACTGTTTATAGATTAATGAAACAATGTGAACCGTTAAAAAAAGTAATGATTTTCTGTGACAAGTATTTCGTCAGATCTAAAATAAAAATAAACGTTCACATTGTGGGATAAGTTATTAACTCTAATACTTTGGCTGCGATAATCCTAATAGCATTTCTTTACAGGCAAAAATAAACAGAAGCATGTCAGTGTGTGGACAATATGACTGACAGTAAAAGAAAAATTCGAGAGGATAACGAAATTAATTTATATAAATGCTTTAAAATGATGGACGTGACTCCGGAATTCTGACTAATGCTATGTTCGAATTCGGGCTACTCAAATTAGAAACGTGAGTTATAAATCATCGTGTTCATTAAACAATTTTATATACAACAATTGTATTTTAACAGTTTGAAATTTCTATTTCACAATCGTTTAATTCACATTAAAAACTATATTCATATGGAATAAGTCTTAAGAGTATAAAGAATTATTTTTAAGTTTTACAACTGTAACTACAGTTCAGCATAAGATATTAGATGAGAATTTAAAAGATGAAGCCTTAAACTCTAACGAGAGTGAAGCGATATAAAGATGAAATAGCGACGGATCGCAATAATGGGGAAAACGGGATCACCCCAACAAATTCCAGACGCCGACAGAAAAGACCGCTACGTTTCCTACTTACGAAAAACCTCTGGAATCGAACTCGTTTCGCCGTAGTGTGAGGCGAATATTCTGACCACTACTCCAACAACCTTTATTCCCTCCCCTGCCTTCCATATTAACAACAAAGTGTTCTGTGCGAGTCGCATATTTCAATAAGAATGACGCATGATATATATTACAGTCTGGAACATACTCTAGAACCAGCAATTTTCCTCATAGGCTGCCGTTTCTGTAAGGTCATTATTCCCGTTTCCCTCTCTTGACCGTATGCAATTCTAGCCCTCGAGAATCACTTTTTTCGTTCTCATAGTTCGAGCGTGTCCCCTGTGATGTATCAGTTCATGAAAACCCACTCACATTAATTGTGATACACATAAATATTTTAGTTCAGCATAGTATGAAACGATAACACGAACTCAGCTGAAGATCGACATATAATCGCTTGTTCACAAACGGTCACGAAACGTTCGATATTTCAAAACCTTATTCCAAAGCGGATTTTGGTCCCTGCTGCAGGCAACGGTAAGGTACAGTTGTAAGCGATGAGACACCTGGTGTCCCATAAATGGAAATTACCGTCACGTCATTTCGCAGCCCTGTTTGACTACTCAGCGCTGCAACGGCTATCATAATCACGCTGTCTGCGAACTTTAATTTTTACAAGGAATCCCTAATTTAAGTAACTATTAAATTACATCAGCATATTCTGAAGAATAATTCTCAACCTTTGACGATCTTTGGAAGGTCTGCGTTGGCTTTTTGTCGACAGGCGCGGCCGCTGGCTAGCGTCATGGCGCCCATGCATGTCACAGACACCGCTTCAACTGGCCGGCCTCTATTGTAGTTCCTGGAGTTACCGCTGCGCGCGCTTGCGTCTCAGTCACCTGATGCGGCAGCGATATGTTCGGAATGCATGCCACAGACTTTATCGCCGGAAGGGCTACGTTTTCCACCATAATTGCGAACATTTAAGAATACGGTGGAACATGCGGTGATGCCTGATTGGCTCAACTTTAAATTACCCCTAGTTTGGAGGGATGTAGTAACGACAATTTTGTGTATAAAAACCAGGTGCTTTGCTGTCTCGAGAGAGAACAGCGCTCCTGGATCGAGATGTTAAAATTAAGTTAAGTCGTTTCCGTATGAGATTGGCCCTTCAAGTCGTAATTACGGATAAATACGAGATTTTGCAAATACCTCAGTTAGCCAGGAAATAAAGTTTTCAAAGCAGTTTATATCGTGTGAATCTATAGTCAGCTGATTAAATTTAAAGATAAAACCATGTTTTTTCTTTACCAGCTGAACTTAAAGTAAAGTAATGTAACTGGAAAATGAGAACTAAGAAAGTTAACTATCAGTCTTTCTTGTGAACAAAATACAGTTAAACTTATAATTTTCCATGTCACGTTTGTAACACCCATGAACATAGGGTTTTTATGCATACAATTCACTTTTTTTTCTGTTCTTATTGCTACACATATTGGCATGCAAGTTTTGTGTAATTTTTTCACACATGCCACTTATATGATTTCAACTGCCTATGTAAATTTTACTTATTCTTCTTAACACGTAAGATTTTTAAAAATTTGGTGTATTGTGGCAATAATATTTATGTGTAATTTTGATAGGCTAGTTCATTTGTCATTATGTATTTATTTTTATATAATTAATATTCATTTTTGGTGTGATCTTAATTTTGTAAGTTTTCTACTTTTCATTGTATTATATATCAGTTCCAAGATCACGTATTCTTTGGTTTTTCTTCATTTAGGTTGTTCATGTGAGTGGTTTAAATAGTTTTGATCCCCATTGGCCTGCAGGTTTAAATCCTAATTGTTGATTGGCTGGCGCTATAGGCCCCCTTAAGCTAGCGTTAGCCTGCAGAGACTAACGCTCTATTCGCTAGCAGTCTTCAACGACGTCAGACGTAGGCCAGGACTTCCCGTATGAAATAGACGGAGAGGTAGGACTTTAAATTAGTTTTAGGGTGTGTATACGTGTCCCTGAACCAACTTCTAAGTAAACTTGTAACCAGCAATAGAGCTTGTGTCTATGGTTGCCCATTCGCGAGGTTAAGTGGTCAGGAGCTAGATAGTTTAAACACGCCGTATACGTTCGTATAGAGCGGAGCATCACGTATCTCCACCTTAATCCTGCTACGCCAAATCCTGCAAGAGCATCCTACCTTCAATCAGCTTGGTGATTAAAGGATAAGTCCTACAAAAAGATCTGACATTTTCATCTGGAACTAATTTTATTTACAGTTTGATTCAGTTCGATGTCCGTTAGCATCAGTACACAAGCGACGCTATCTTGACTTTTATAAGTACGTAAATTTCCAGCACACATGCGCCCACTGCAAAACCTGTGTTAAGAGTAGTTTCTACCAGAGCTAGACTGTTTAGTGGGAGCACGATTTATTTTAACGAAATATTTACTACAGAAACAGTTTAATTAATTTGATTTTGAAACTAGTATATTCAGACTCTGGCAAGCTATGTCACGTAACCGTAAAAGGGTTCAAGTAGGCTAGACATGACCAATTTCAGCGTTGTTAGGATAGTGTGTTGACTTTATAGCTTTTATCATATTGCCATTAGGGTTTTTAATTATTTCTTATTTAAAAAATTACAATACAAAAGGAAATGAAAAGTAAAACAAATTAAATATATTCAAAGGGTGAATCTGTTTTGTCGTTTTCTCTACTGTAGTGTCAAGTTGACCTATTTCTTACCCAGAGTCTTACATATGTGTAGAGTTTTCAATTGTCTGCCTTATTTTGACGTATGTACTCAAACGTTAGTTTCTAGAGGGTGATAATGGTAATAAACTTGTTCCCCTACCGGCCCAGGACTGCACCGGGTAATTATACAGAGGCAGTCTAGGTAAGATCATATCCTTTCCCACTGATTTATTGCAAGTCAGCTGTAGAGCCTGGTCACTCAAGTGTTATATGTGTTGTCCCATTATTGTGTGTGCTAATTCTACACCATACGCATCACATATCTATTTGAAAATAATATGACAATATTTCATGTTTAAAAGGAATTTTCAGTAATGTCACGTGCTGGACACGTAAATATTTAAGTATTTTCATATCTTTTATGACGTTAATTTTAAAGAGAACGCGAAGTTTAAATAGAAAAATAAGCAAACTTTGAAGGAGACAGTAATGATATCCCTGGCAAGGATTTTAAATTATAGTCTCATTAAATGAATTAGATATTTTAATGTTATATGCAGCACGAGCATGTTTGAAAATGTGATGTTTTGGTAAAGGAAATAAATATTTAATGAAATCTTGAATATAGGGTTTTTTTATGATATTGCAAATATAGTTAACCAATGTGTGTGTTCATGGTTTCTCAATGGCTGGTCAATTTTATATAAGAATTTATTAAATACAGCCATGGGTATCTAACACTATTATTTGTATTTTCACAGTTTGTTAGCGATTTAGCATTGTTTAAAATTATTAATAAATATTATATTGCTGGATCCTTCAGTTATCATGCTATAGTCAATTTTGAAAATAAAAAGATTGATGATCAGTGCAAATATTTAATGTGGTTCTCTTTTCAGAATATTTTATGCCAAATACTAAGCTCTCCTTAATGGTCCTTTATCTTTGCTGTTTTGTGGTAATATTTAGCTGACTGTGGTATGTATCTTTGCACCGTCCTTGGACAAGAGCACTGCAGCACAAACACAAACTCTATTCTCAACACTATGCACTGTTTTTACAATGTTTAAAGCAATGCACTGAAGGGTAAAAAATTCGGAAGTTTAAAGTTACACGTTCATTCACGTTATCCAGGATCGTGCGCATGTTACTATCAGTGCCCGGTGCGTTGAGAGAGTTCCTGTTGGGCTAGGTAACTTTATTAGCGAATGTTTATACTCCTGTCGCTTGTGAATGCTTAGTGGAACAACCATCAGGTACTGGCCACATGAAACAAGCAAGGTATAAATAGTTACCTCACCAAACATGTTTAGTATATGCACCGACATTTGTTTGGTATGGAAATGGAAGGCCACTTTGAAATATTCGCCTTTAATGTAGTGAACCTTGCTCGAACCCTCAGCCTCATTAACATGAGTCAGTCACATTACAGTAACAAATTACTAGGGCGTATCTAGGTTTATAAGGAATGGAAGTATGAAGAAAATTACTGAAATACATTCAATCTACTAATTTATTACAGTGGTGAAAAATTACATACATAACACAAATTTTTCCTTACTATTAAAAATAGTGCAATTTTTATGCTGATCTCATTTATAATTACAGTCCTAAAGAATAAATTTGGCAGTGTCCAGAACTCAGATGGCACTGTGAAATTCTTTCAAACACACACTTTACTATTATGTTAGTTTTATGATCCAGTGGTAGAAGAGTATGTTTTTGGAGATAAAATTGTCTATGACTGTTGTATTTCGAAACACTTTCGCTCATATTCAATTGTTTTTGAATGGACGATATTAAATGCTACCACTTCAGATCCACTAATTACAGACTTTAAATTCTTGAGTTATATAGTTCTGATAGTCGCAATCAAGTAATAAAGTGTCTTGTTGTGACAATCACAATTAACAAATGACTAGAGTTTTAAAAAATTTGCGGATATTTTTCGGGAAAAGCTGCTGTTCCAATACTAATAGGTATCATTTTCGTTGTAATTTGCCCACGAATTACATGAAGTGTCCGGTAAGGGCATGAGCCAATAATACATATGCAAAAAATACAAGGCAAATTATATTCTCCCGTTGTAGTAGCAGACAGTCTATGAGTAAATGACATATGCTTAAGTACACCACACTGTTAAGGCTAGCCTGCATATCACTCAACTTTAGAATCATTCCGGTCTCGTCCAGCAACTATAAACATTTTGCATTTAATTCTGGCCATCACAAGAAATCAAATGTCTCTGTTAGAGAATCTTGTATCGTGTATTGAAAAGAAGGATAAATATATTTAGGTACTGATATCAATAAATACTGCATTTTTAATAAGACTGAAATATTTTTTCTGGCTATGTGCCCAAGTTACAGCAGTGATTTAGTTCTAATTTCCGTTACAATGTAACGCCTTTATGAGCACGTGTTTTTAAATGGTTACACGTAACAGAAAGCAAGGGAGCATGA
The DNA here is from genome assembly GCA_029891345.1 of Dryococelus australis. Taxonomy (NCBI): domain Eukaryota; kingdom Metazoa; phylum Arthropoda; class Insecta; order Phasmatodea; family Phasmatidae; genus Dryococelus; species Dryococelus australis. The sequence goes on along the minus strand of CM057002.1, from coordinate 88,676,537 downwards.
GTAGAGACACTATTATTCCACGTTATAATTCCGTACCAAGTTAGATGGCATCACCCGTGTCATTGGATGTCCGCTCATCCAACACGACCTGCACATCTCAGCACTCGGATAGTTTTATTCCTTGTGGCCAAGCCAAACATGAGACGGAGTTGTGTGTGTGGCAGGAGCCAGCGAACACATGATTGGTGCTCGCGTATGTAGAGGACTGTTCGTGTGTCTATAGCTTGATGCATTGTTATGACGTGAAACAGTAGCGTCACCGAGTATAGATAAGTACACAGACACTATATGGCATGGCGGTTACTTTGATGCGGTCGTATGCCTTCACTGATTGGCTTTGCGACGCTCTGGAAACGTTCCCTATTGGCTTGACTGCCAGTTGGCGAGTACGTTACAAAGCGATGATTGGCGAGCGTCGCTGTACCTGGACGCTGTTCTTGTGGCGTCTGCTGCCCAAGTTCTCGGCAGACGGCCCACAGTGTTCGTTACTAATTTTCTTCACGCAAGGCCAGTAAGTCACAGACGTTATTAGGGGCCGCGGTGGTATAGTGGTTAGACTTTTCTCCTCCCACCTAGGCGAACCGGGTCCCGCCCTTTCATTCCGGCGCTGCTCCATGCTCACTATGATTAACCCATCATCGGCTCTCAAGACCTCAATGTTAAGAGCCGCCCAAATCTCTTCTCTCACTCAGGGGAGGGGGGAAATAGGAGTGACTATGACACAGATCAATCTTTAATTTCTTTCGTACGGCCGTGATGTAGAAAGAACTGTTGTAGTCTAGCTTGGAGCAGTCATACAACGCAAAGTGACGGGGGCTGTAACCAATATAAGCGCAGAGTAGAGTGGCCGTAACGCTTGCGAGCAGTCAGCAGTTGGCAAAACCGCACACAGGGGACACACCCCCCCCCCAGCATGCGGCTGTAACAGGCGCGTTAAGCGCACCCCTGTGGCTCGTATATTCCTGCCGCGAGAGGACCCGGGGGCGGCGGGCGCGCGGGCCAAATGCGTTATGAGATACGTCTGCCAAGGGCTGGTTCACCCCACGGCCGAGGGCAGGGCATGCCGCCTTTAGGAATTTTGTTACCGAAAAGAGATCGGTATTATTTATATTGGTTATTTATAAAAGTATAGTTTTAAGAAACGATATATCGAAAAGAAAAATCGAATTTTGGTAAATTTGGATCCGATATTTTATGTATTAAAAGACGTGGAAAATATAACATTTCTCGGTATATTACATATTGAGAACACGAGGTATTGCAGACAGATATGGCCTCTGTTTTGGTGCATATTGCCAAAGTAAATATAATCATTTTTAATTCTTTTGGTCAGAAATTAATTTCCGAGCTCAAGGGTTACAATTACGTAATTTTAGGCGTGCGCTGTTCTTGTGTTCACAACTTGTCCTGCAGCCTGCTAAAACTTGTGCTGCATGCTCGATGATGTTGAATATAACCACGTGAAAGAGGCCTAGAACATTCCACAAATCAGATTATCCACAAGGAAGCCTGGGCACCGGTGTCTATCTTGCTGTGTACAGCACCAGTCATAAGTGTCATAACATTTATAACGCGTCCATGATCGAGGACACCGTCACTGAATGGGTAAAATACTTTCTTTTTTTTTATTAAAAACAACGCTTATTAAAAAAAAACATTTTAGAAGCATTTGTTTTCGCTACCTGGGAAAATATATTGATTTAGATAATATGTAATTGAATTATATCGACTATTTATATAGATATACATACCGTTAATGTAATATCGTCATTTCGATATATCGATATTTTCCCAACATCCCTAGCCGCACGGACCCACGCCGCAGCTGCGCCCTATCGCCCGCATCGCGATACCGCGCGACGAATGTGTCTGGCCGACACTTTTCCCCTTCCACGAGCACCAGAGTGGGAGGGGGAGAGGGGGTGGTAGTTTGATGTACGCGTGTTTGTTCCGGTGATGAACTGGAAAGTCGCCGCAATTCCAGCCCGACGCGACGAGGGGAGATGAGCACAAACAGCATGCGGTGCGGCTGGCGTCCACGCCTAATAAATCTGACGCCACTGTGTGCTAACTTTTTTTAAGGCTGCAGTGAAAAAACTGTTTAACCTCTGATTACAAAGGAAAGCACACACACATGCAGCTATTTTTCATGCGCCTTCACGGTAGCCAATCATGCGATTGTATTGTTTAGAAGGTGAATGCAATAATCGTTCTGCAAATTGCCATTTTCTCCTTTACTTCCTTATTATCTAATATAAATCTAAACTCTGCATTTGGAAGGTAACAAGCCCGTTCTCATTACAATAGTTGGGGCACTGCACTAGAAAAAATATTTCTATATCATAAAGTATAATTAAAATACCAAATTTCTGTTTTAAACGCATTCAGGTAAGAATCGACGACTTAGGCGCTACTATTCAGGTCTGTGGCAGTGTGAAGTGGTGTTACGTAATCAAAGTTAGTAGAAAGTAAAAAAAATACGGTTTTCAGAATTATTCAATCAGCAGCCAAAAACACAATTCCGCTTTACATACCCAACAATCATTCTAAAAATGTACAGGTATAAATAGTTCACAAGCGGAACATACATATTTTCCTACGAATAATTTATGATTCGTTGGATGAAGAATTTTAAGCTTACTTGATAAGTGGAGCCCACCGGCTCTTAAATATTAACATTGTCCCACCCTGCTCAGGTTATTTTCATGTTTATGATTGATTTTTTTCTCGTAAGAAAACGATAACAAATGTTTCGCTAACTAAGTGTTATTTCTGTAGTAATATAATATTGTACGATCACTGTTCTTCTGAAGTGCTGCCAAATTCTAAACTTACGCAGAAAAATGAATCGATATGATTCATAAATATTTACTATTGCTTGCTATTTGACTGGCACTAGAATTTCCGTGGATATGTGATTATTTACGCTTTCACTAAATGATTAAACGTTAGTTTAAATGGATGATTAATTTCAACTTCACTTCAGCATTTCAAACCGATCCTATTTTCTGAATTTCACACACATCATTATAGATAACAATATATTTTATAAAAAAATATACAATTATCTAACGTGATTAGAATTGATGTACTTATATGCCAAACCCGTCTTAAGTGAGAGAATTTGAGAGAATACAAAATTTAATATCAACATTTTTATAATTTATTCTAATATATTTTCCCACGAATAACCTTACACGTAATGAACATAAAAATAAAAGAAAATGCAAAGTTTGGTAGATAAGTGGACCGCGCTTAAGAACACAAAAAGAAGGAAATATACGATACAATATAATACAGATTACAATTCATGAGCTATTTTTTAACTGTATAAAGAATTTCTGAACTTAAAGTGATTACATTTGTGAAATATAGTCACTTGTATACGAACGTATGTAAAATACAAGCTTGTAATATTTGCCATAATAAGCAAAATTTTCCTCCGGGCAATAAATACAATGTTTGTATTATGTACGTATTTTACTTATTCATTAATACTTACTCATACAAGCAAACAGTCTTCCTGATATAGCTTTATGCATAACCTAATTAGTATCGGGATTTAATTAAGTGAGATATCAGGTTCTCAATAAGCACGCACATTAAAGCCATAATATCAGCAACTACTTGTCTCACAAAAACAACAGTAATTTACCAAGATGAGTGTGAACTTCGCATAATAATATTAGTAAAGATGTTTTGTGAGCTATGTTTAAAATATACACATTACCAAATTTTCATTAGCCACGTATTACTTTTAGTATATTGTAAGTATTCTTTATTGTTTCGTATGATACTATTCAGAGAAGATTTAAAAATAATTCAAGAACTCAGGAATTTTTTTTTTTACATTTAGTTAGTGCGAAGTTGGAGCACAATGATGAGTCATAGCACTTAAATAAGGCGAAGTGCGGCCTTTTATTTGCTCTGTTTATATTTTAATGAATTTGTTTGGCTAGGCCAAATCACCATGAAGTCGGTAATGCTGAAAATACTAAGTCTGAAAAAATTATTACATAGTTCAGTAATGCTACTTACATAATTTGAGTAACATTACGATATAACACGGTAAATTTCGATTCATGATGATTCAACGGGCGAAAAAGTCGAATCCATTAATACACTGTAGGAAAAGTGACGAAGTAGAGCTTCTCACGACTCATTTCTCCCACATCTAGGAGATGAACCCTTTGTCCTGGGGGTGACTAATCTTTGAATCGAATTAAAGTACTAGTATCTGTTTTTCTCTCTCTTACTGAGTTCAAATGCAACTACTGTTCTTCATTATAAATTGAATTTTTAAATCGATGTCAAATAGCTTATGTAATAAAAACAAACTCCGCTCTGTGCCTCGTTTGATCTCTGTGCTCAACAATGTTAAATTAATAGAGCCCATGGAGTGAGTGGATCACTTGTACGGGATAAAAATAGTTTTTTTTTTAAACTGTATTCAAATTGAAGTCGCTGAAAGCGTAAAAATGTTTTAGGAAAATGTCTAACATTGTATGGACAATATGACAGAGTAATATTCTTCCTGCATGAATCTCGTCGTAGCCAAGCTCCAGAGGAGCTAGACATCCATAGTGCAACCTTGGTTAACAATAACGTAATGCTGATATGCAATTTTGTGCGAGTTGCAAGAAATGCGTACATAAATGTGTTCGAGTGAGCAAATGAAAAGTATTTTTGTATCCACATTGTACGAGTGCATGAGAACTTATTGAAGGCGAATATATTGATTTATGTATCGTAGTAAGCCATATTCATATTAAACTTTTTATTTGCAGTAAATTTTTACATTAAACCTAATTCTTAAATCAAGTATATGGTACTAAATTGTTAAGAGAACCTGCAATTTCATGACATAAGACGGCCCTGAGGTAGACTCCACAGTCCTCTACATACTCGAGCAGATGTCACTTGTTTATCAGCAGCCGCAACAGACAGAACTAACTCTCCTGTTACACCCCGGAGCCGCGGTGGCTGAGTGATTGGACTGCTCGCATCACACCAAGGCGAACCGGGTTCAATCCCCGATCGTGTCACACCCAGATTTTTGTAAGTGGGAATCATACCGGGCGATACCGCTAGTCGACGGATTTTCTCGGGATCTCCGTTCGCCACGCCCTTCCTTTCCGGTGCTACTCCATTATCATCTCACTCCACCCTCATCGGCTCTCAAGACCTCGTTGCGAACCGCCCAAAACTCTCAACTCAGCTGTTCCACCCGGCCACACGGATAAAGCCACTGGAGTGCTGAGATTGTACTGTTGGCTGTGAGTTTTGCAAGACGTGTCAGAAAATTGGTTGCGGAATGATACTATATATATATATATATATATATATATATATATATATATATATATATATATATATATATATATATATCTGTATGCCGACTACCTTCGTATCGAATAATAACGCGAAATGATAGGGTCTCTGTGAATTGTGTTTGCTTTATTTGAAGCATTTTTCGAATAAGAAACCCACCTTCAAATCATAATTTACTCATTATTTTCTATTCTCTTCAACGTTCATTGTGCCAGACTATAAAGGTATTACGTTAAAAAAATGCAAATTAAATTCTAATTAAAAACCGTGCAAAGTAGTTAAACTTTGCGCTCGCATTCGGGTGTATCTGGGTTTGATTCCCGGTTCGACCATCCTGGTTTCGGTTTTCCATGATTTACTGAAGTTACTCCAAGTGAATGCAAAGATTGGTCCTCACTACGGGACTTGGTCACTTCCCACCCCATTCTCCGAGCACCTTGTTTTGCCTCTGATGATCTCACTGTTGATCTACCTTGATTAGAAAACAATATGGTTGCCGTAAATAATAACTAAAAATCTCATAGGGTGATCTCATTCTTAAGTATCACCTTACGTATGGACATAACCGTGCGAAATTGGCAACCACCGCCCAAAGTGAAGTGCAATAATGGAAGCATAAAAATTTCATAAATCATGAAATTTTAAAATTAACACTTGCACACATGTGGTTACAGGAAATTAAATACAGTCAATCCTGTTTTGCAGAATACTGTATTTTGAATGCACTGCATGAAATTACGCTTCGGTCGAAAGAACAATTATATAATAATTATTATTTTAGTTATACTCTTAACACATGGAGTTAAATTGAACTATAATGTATTATTCAGATATACTGGGAACATATTCAAGGTATCCTACGTACGGGCGTGTTACACTTGAAATAACAACTTCAGCTCTAATGGACACATGCAGAAAATTAACAAAGCACCTTAAAATGTCGAAAGCCCGCAGTACAAAGTGTCTGAAAACAATGTCGTTGAATCAGTTACTACACCAAAACTTGATAAATATGCTTGATGGTTATATATATAGCACTATTTTTGTTAAAATCTTTTATACTCAAAGACTATAGTATTCAACTATCGGTGAAAAGAGAAGCAGTAAAATGTTTGCACTTTCCAATAAGGCGACATCACTTTCTTCGTTTGGATCCAACCATAATTTTGCACCATTATTGTCGATTTATTTGGATAGAGTTTTTCAGGGCATTTCACGATAGCTGTAAATTATTTTTCGCCGGGAAAATTATGTACGCATTTTGGAGCCTAGTTTGTCACCATTGGTCTCTTTTTTGTCGAGTCCCTTGGAGCACTGTGTTCGGAACATTTGACATTCTGTTTTGAAGTGATTTCCTGGAACTGCCTGTTTGCCATATCGATGTCGAAGAGCGCGTGGACGCTCGGCAATAACGCGCATCAAAGAAGAATCTTCGTTGCTCTCGGTGAAAGGCCGGCCACGCAGAACGCATCGATATGTACGCTCTGTGTGTTTTGTTCCCTTTGTCCGCTTTGTTCACTACACCGGTGCGGCATCGTAGAAGTTACGTTTTGTGCGAAACTTCTCAACTCCGTCCAATACATTGGTGTGTAGTTTGCCGTGAAAGAGAATAATGGATAATGATGACTATTAATTTACTTTCGCTTTCTCGCGCAACCCAATAAAAGAGCGAAAACGTGATCGTTAATTTATAATTAATTATTTTTGCTTTATTTCCTTGTAAGTAAGTATTACTATAATAATGATAAACAAAAGATCGTTATATCCCTCACAATCGTCGACCATAATTAGATGAGCAGGACAAGCAATGCGAATTAAGGCCACGGTAGATGTAAGCGTTCAGAAGTAAACTGGTGTGGCGACTTCTTCCACGTGGCCACACCCGCTAGCTTATCGTCTGTGCGAGAGAGTGGCTGTCTGGTTTTCTACGTGTGCTGCAAACATCTCCTGTTATTTGCCGTCTCGCAAGCGCTACCGTCATGGTAGCGTGATTCGCGTAACGCGTTCCATCATACATGTTGTCAGTGACGCCATCTTACAGGCGGGTGCGGCTGTATTTCTACATACGTGAGTACAATTTGGTAAAGGCTGTTCACGATACAGTAAGCACTTTCGAAATCAACCTTAGAGAAAAGTTACTGCTCATGCCTGCATACATTTAAACGGGCGCACTGAGTGACATGCACCCAGTAAAGTTGGTAGCGACGGATCGTAAGTAGTTCCATGTCTTAACGTCGAATAAAAAGTGTTAGGTAACCATTTGTGATACTTAAATTATTTCTTTCGTTTTCTGTTTTTTTTTTTAATACGCCAGTGTGTAAATAATTAGCATATTTATAACAAATTTTACTTTTCTAAAAAATTTTCAGTTTCGCTTGACCGACGCATGTACAAAGGTCTGAGGCCCTTGGCAATGTTAATTCTACATAAGACGGAAGAATACACAACGGTAATACAAGTAGATCTTAAACAGGGCTTTCAAAAGTGTTCATTTGACCGTGAACAGCCTTTAAGGCGCCGCACACCACGCCAGGTGAACAGTATAAGTCGGTGAGAGAATACTGAGCCGAGACAGCCTTGACTAAGACCCCAGCGTATAGTGTAAGAGGTTCTGAGCCCGAGGCCTGGGTGAGGCGTGTATCAGCCTGCCGTTTATAATTTTAATGGCACCGGACAAAAAAATAAAACTGTTTACGTTATGATAATATGCACTCTAATGTCTCACTTGTTATGTCGAGGTGAGCATGAGTTTTTCGATCTAAAACTTTCATGTAGGAAACAATAGGGATACTGCGGTGGGAGTGGTTTTCTCTAGGCGCTCCCAGTACCACACTTCTACACTCCAATGCTGCTTCACCCATATTTAATTTCCTCTCATCAGTTTTATGTGGGTGACCGGAATGACATGCGTCCCTCGGGTTGGGTTTAGTACTCAGCGCTACATGCAACTAGCCTTCTTTATCCATGTAGTTAATATTAACTGAAATTAAAAACATCAAGCGTATTAACATTTTAATGTTTTGGTTTCATTACATTACCGTGTAAATAACAATAATGTTATTTTATGTTACTGCAACACACACATATATAAAAAAAATGTACGAAATATTGTAGACTAGACGGACCGAAATCCAGGGTCTTAATTAATTTGAGAGATAATTTATTTATAGATATTCACAAGCAATTAAAAAATGATTTATAACCATCCAAAAATTTACATTTATTGAAGGTTGGTATTTAAAAAAGGAATATTACTTCTCTGAACATTTTACAGAAATAACTTGAATTTCACTGTCCACTTTTGCGGTGAAGCTTGTGTAAGTTCTGCAAGTGATTTAGTTGCAATCATTTATATTCCAAAAACCATTAGCTGTGATTTACACTTGTTTTAATTGGAAATGAGTAATTATGAAATGTTAAAAAATTTTATTTTATTTATTCTCAATTTAAGGGAAATCCACATTGAAAGTTGTGCAAGTTGAACCATATTTGTAAATGTTACAAAATGGTGAGTAAAACTGTGGTATTCACTAGCTAAAATACAAAAAAAAAATGCTATATAGTGGTGTTTGACTTGAATCAAAACGACATAAAAATGAAAATGGTTGTAACAATGTTAAGAATTTTAATTTTTTGCTATCAGGCAATTGTAAGATATGGTTTGTAAGGCTCCACCCCACCAGGCTAGCGGCATGTATCGGGGATGTAAATAAAGTCTATTCGCAGTTTTTTCACACATTTTGAATCAAAAATTTGAAAAAGTGTTTGGTTGTTTCCCAAACATATCACGTATTAGAAGCGTTTTATACTTTTGTCGACTTAAAACTACCGGAATTTTATTAACTTGATATTTACTTTATATTTTAACTTTAAAGTATAATATTTCATTTATAATTGATATAAATAAAACAGTGAGAAAATATGCGTGTTCGTAACTCCTAATAAGTAATAAATCATTTGAAAAATGTTTTTATACTGAGTGCGCACGAATGCGTTGCGTTCTCCTCCGGTGTTATTTCTTGGATTCTGTTAAGCTTTGTTTGCACGAGGTGGAGGAATATCCTGGAAGTATAATTTTAGCAGGGCTTCAGAAAAGTTGGAAGCAACCGTGAATGGACTACAGACTACAATTACCAGGCTCTAAAGAAGGGGATAGAAGAGGACGATAGCTACTGTTGTCGCCTGACACGTGACTGAGGCAAGGTGTAAAGCGGCTCGGCCGTGCGGGTTGCGGCCCCGCCCCTGGGCTTGCTGTGTGGGTGGTCGACATGCCAGGGGCCCGGCTGGAAACCTGCCAGAGCACTCCTCTCTCTTCCAGACCCTCCAGCAGCGTGTGTGTGTGTGGGTGTGTGTATGTGTGTGAGTGTGTGTGTGACAAGTGCCCACAGAGGCCCGGCGTGGCACGAGATATGCTTGCTCCCGCCACACGATCAATGTGCACAACCAAACCACTCCCAGCCCGGCCAAACACACCCCTTACCACGCACTGGTGATCGAACACCTGCTGCCCCATTCAACACCCGGCCCCCGTCCCCACCCCCGCCTCCTTACTGACACTTCAACACACTCGAGGCGCTCACTGCAACTGACAAAACTATATACACCTTGGAAAGCAGCGGCGCTGCACACTTGGTGTTCTCACACATTATAAAGTCTGTTCATGGTAAACTGAGCTCTTTTAAAATCTCTGCTTGTAATATACTTATATGCACATCGTGTATTCTTCCGCCTTACATAATATTAACATTGCCATGGGACTCATCACTTTATTCATGGGTCGATCAAGTGGAAATCTGAATTTATTAGAAAAGCAAATATTTTTACAATCTGCTAATTTTTACACTTCGGATGTATTAAAAAACAGAAAGCTAAAACAATAATTTGAGTTATCACAAATTGTTACAATATCACTTTTTATTTGACGTTAAGATATGGAACTAATTTACCTTCATTGTTTTCAAAATTACTGCTCTCATGTCATTCAGTGCGCCTGTTAAGATATACTGTATGCAGGTAGCAGTAGTGAATTTTTTAGGTTGATATTTTAAGCAGTCACTTTGCCGTAAACAGACTTTTATAGGCTATATTCACAATACATTCACACTTCATGAACCTAACTTGTGAAAAATCAACACATGTACGATGTGTATGGTTGGTTTCTAGATACGACGTGTATTACATGCGCTTAATATTTCTGTTAACATAAAAGTATCTAAATATTAATTAAATGAAACTTTATATAAATTTGTATTGTTTCTATACATTGTAATATTTTATTTATAAATAACACGACAAAAACAGAGAAAAAATATGTGCTATTGTAACGGCTGGTATTCAGTACTGTCCGCGCGCCACCTCTGTAACCGCGCGGTATGAGGAAAGGGGAAGACAAGACAGTGTGTAACAGAGGGGAGTGGGAAGCGTGGTCACGCATGTACTATCCGCAGTAATGTCCGCGCGCCACCTCTGTAACCGCGCGGTATGAGGAAAGGGGAAGACAAGACAGTGTGTAACAGAGGGGAGTGGGAAGCGTGGTCACGCATGTACTATCCGCAGTAATGTCCGCGCGCCACCTCTGTAACCGCGCGGTATGAGGAAAGGGGAAGACAGACAGTGAGTGACAGCGGGGAGTGGGAAGCGTGGTCACGCATGTACTATCCGCAGTAATGTCCGCGCGCCACCTCTGTAACCGCGCGGTATGAGGAAAGGGGAAGACAGACAGTGAGTGACAGCGGGGAGTGGCAAGCGTGGTCACGCATGTACTATCCGCAGTAACGCATTTAGCTCCGAAGTGTCGTGAACATCGCCGCTGTGAGTGTTATGTCTGTCCGGAAGAAAAACACCTCTGTGCATTCTGAGGGCCGGGAGAGTCCTAAGTAACATAATTGCAAAATGTGATGAAGAGGCGAAACAAAAACTTTATGCTTTCGCAGTAAACCAGGCGACAGCGAGAGCTGCAGACTACGCTGGAGTGTCGCAGACGTTAATTAAAAATATACGGAATGAACAGGAAGAACTAGATAACAGTAGGGAGGGCGGCAGCTTGCACACGCCGGATAAACGACGGAAAACTAGGCTGGAACATACTGTCGTGAATATTGATGACTTTGATCTATGTGTAATTCAGCGGACGATTCAGGATTTTTTTTTAATCAAGAAAAACTTGTCCCTACCAATGCAAAATTACTGCCCGTGGAAAAAGAGAAAATAGACTTTCCGGGGTCACGTGCTTCGTTGCTTAAGGTGGTAGAACAACTAGGTTTTCGATGGAAAAAATAGCAAAGCCACAGAAAGATACTAATTGAGATATCTCACACCGTATCTTGGCGCCACGACTATCTAGTTGCAATGACAAGGTGGGAAACAAATTATCTACATAGACTAGACATGGATAGACGGTAATTTAACGTTTGGTAAATGTTGGCAACATGAAGAAGGGTTTGGCATACAAGCTAATGTGAATTTGGTAACCGATTAATTGTAGTACACGCTGGATGTATTAACGGATTTATCGAAAATGCTCTCCTTGTCGATAAAGTCGGCACTGCCAGTGGCGACTATGACGACCAAATAAACAGTGTTAATTTCATAAAGTGGGTTATCGAGAAGCTTGCTCCTAACCTCCCGCAGTATTAGATAATTCGCCGTATCACTGCGCACAGATTGACAAGCCATCTACAAAGTACTCTGTGAAAGCAGATATGTTAACATGGTTTAACGAACAAAGGCACAACTTATCACACATCGATGCGGAAAGGAGCTTTACAAATTGGTGGAACACGCGAAACCTAAAGAGAAAGTGTACAAATTCAATACGTATATGACATCTTTGGGATATACCTTAGTCCGGCTTTCCCCATACATGTGCGACCTGAAAGCTATTGAGCTCGCTTGGGCGAAGGTTAAGCGGGTAGTGCGCGAAGGAAATGTAACCGGATATTTATCTCTTCAGAAGCGCCGAGATATTAGTATTAAAGCGATAGACAGTGTAACCAAGACGGACTAGGAAGGGTACTGTGGTCACGTACAGAAACTTGAGACTGAATACAGGGAAAAGGACGGTGTTGTGTCAGATGTAATTGACAGTATCGTTGTACATCTTGACAGTAGTTATTCCTCCAGTGCATCAGGCGCGTGCAGTTCAAGCAGTGAACAAGAATATCCGAGTTCACCATTAGCGACCCCGTTGCCTTGAGGTGAGTGAATGTTTTCTTTGTACGATAGTACAGTCGTCTAGCGTGGCCGGCTTATCGTTCCAAGGTCGCATTCCTGCCAGGGTTTTAGAGGTGGCGCGCGGACAGTAGTTCTCGGTGCCAGATTTTATTAAACTGAGTGCACACAAAAGCCGTGGATTGTTTCTTCGATGTAATTTACTAACCTTGGTTAAGCTTTGTTTGTACGAGGCTGAGGAATACTTTGAAAGTATAACTTCAGTAGGGTTTCTGAAAATTTGAAAAGTAACGACGAATATGCTATGGCTCCGTCTTACTTTATTGACTGTAGTATACTATACTTGATGGTATTTGTTGCAGACCCTTAGCTAGTAATAAGCTTAAAATGCGCTGTATCTGAAGCCATCCTAGCTTGATCGCGTTAAGAACGTAATTTTAATGTAAACATATTATTGTTGTAGATGTGGAAATTTTTCGGATTAATTTGTCAAAAAGCTAGACTCTGCAACACTCTGTGAACTCGAGCCTTATTTAGTTTATCGTTGGATTTTCTTCCAGATATATCCCAGACCAGACATAAAGTCATTCGGTGCTTGTTTCTTAAAGGTTTGTCATTGCACAAAGTCGTCAAAAGTTTTTTTGAAAAAATTATCAACCAAATAAAAATTCATCTCCAATGCTGGCATGTTTTAAGTTTAATTTAGCCTAAAATTAATACCCGGAAACTGCTAGTATCTCACCATAGTATTTTGATTTAGTTTTTCTTGCATTTGTCCAACAGAGTGAAATTTTCATAGGAAAATGTTGATATTGACTTTTTTTTTTTTTTCAATACTTAAATGATTTTGCCTCCAAGTGTTGAAGTCTGTGAAAATATTTACCCCAACCGGCCTACGTAAGATCCACATACTCACTTTATAAAGAAATGCTGTACCGCACTTGTATTTCACAATCCCTAATCACTTCGGCTCTACACTTTTTCGTGCAACTATTTATTCCGCACGTTTGTTTGACTGCACTCCTTAACGCGCCAAGTTTTTATGACAGTAAGTTAATTGTGGACTCGTTTAAGAGTACACTAACCAAACCACAAATCTAATATTTGCGGAAACTCAAGATTTGAAGGAAATACCTAAGCGATGTAAGCATGAATTTTGCCTCATTAGACAGATACGTTGCCAATTTGTTGAACATTGAAGCAACAGGCTAGGCTTCACTAATCTAGAATATACTCTAGAAACAGTTTCATGGTCACGGTATGCCTCTCCTCGGGGAAGATTCGACCACTCTGGGAACACTGGCTGTGACTCAAGGACAAATATGATAAACAAATGAAAGATATTTACAAACGAGTTAACTGGTAATTCTAGAGTATTGCCAAAATAAGTCACATAATTTCTATGTCCCCACAAAAGAAATATTGGGTACAATGGAGTGATTAGGTATACAATTTCAAAATTGTCTTCTGCCAATAAAATTCCACGAAAATACTAAACTTTCAGTTACGGAAATGTAGAAGCATTCACCCTCTATAGGCAAATGTCTTAAAATACTAACAACTCGACAGTTTTACATAACCTAACTACAAGCAGTTCCAATCTAAAAAAGCAGTGAAATGAAACCAGGCTTGCTCCAATTGCATCATTACCGTAATTTGCTGCTTTGTTAAATCTCTCGCTATGTAATCTTTCGCGCACTGCTAGATATGACCACAGTCTGCAATAGTAATTCTCACGTGAAAATGTACTATACCAGGCACATAACTTCTTGGCCGCTAAATATCAATGGGTTTCACATGCTCCTCCCACTTGCTGGTGAAAATACTATGTCTGTAGCTTTAACCGTTCGTGTTTTATACATTAGTAAGGTGTGTGCAATACATTTGGCATAATCTCACGACAATTGTTCAGAATAGAGGATATTCTTCGTTGTTTTCTTGGTAGGCAACCATATTTCGAAGGTGTACCTAAATGTACCTGCTTTGCTCTGAAAGCAGGCGATAACGAATTCTGAATCGGGCCTTAGTCGATGCAAGATAATATGTAGCGCAGATGCCTCTTTCCACCCAGTGTTTGTGTCCGCTCTGTTTTGTAGCTTCAGTCCCACAACTAGCCTTGAACGTTTCTCATTGTTTTTGAGTTGCTTACGTGTAAATATTTCGCTGAAATTATGGGCCGGGTTAACATTATGTTGTCTCCAGTAGTTGCAAAAATGAAGTAGTTCACAAACAATGTTCATCATTGTATAATCGTTAGTGTGCGTAAATTTTTAAAGAAATTATCAAACTAAGAATTTCGCGAAAGTACCCATTTTAAACCAAATTAACAGTTTGATAGCAAGATCGTTTGATGTCGGTGAACGTACAGTGCTATGGATATGCATTGCATCTACGCCGAAGGAAATATTTGTGAAACTACAAAAGATGTCAGGAAACTAATCCTGATTTTTTATGACTACCGAAGAATATCTTCGAAGAACTGTGTTAGAATTTGTGATCAGGGGGAAATTCCGACAACAAAACAAACAACGGCAACTATGCGTGGCGATTACAACAAGTTCCACGGCAAAATTGTTGCATTTTTTTTATTTTAAAAAAGTGAATGACGGGAGGAAGTTTGTAATGAAAAGTAATGACATAATATGCGTGGACAAGGAGAAGGAGCTTTTGTTGCCATTATAAGCTACATCAACAAAGTTGAATTATTCTTTCTATGCTACACGCAACTGTTAAGAAACTTACAATTTATTATATTTACGTTTAAGAACTGTTGGTAGTCTGTAAATTTAAGTGACATCATTTTATTACAAACTTAAAATTTGAGGTTTTGGTCTGCTGAAAGAGATTTTTAATACATAAAAGTCACAAATATATCACTATATAGTTTATCGATTTCTCTATCTACCATATTCAAATGTTTATTTATGAATAGAATTGTAATTAATACTACTATAATTCATATTTCACGAAACACGTGTTATGACGCTACGAACGCTTGGTAGATGTGGCAACATTGCTTGGTAAGGCTCGCCGATAAGCTGAGACTGAGTGGCCAAGAAGTTCAGCGCTGGCAACATTGCTTGGTAAGGCTCGCCGATAAGCTGAGACTGAGTGGCCAAGAAGTTCAGCGCTGGCAACATTGCTTGGTAAGGCTCGCCGATAAGCTGAGACTGAGTGGCCAAGAAGTTCAGCGCCTTGTATAGCCATTGTTCACATCGACGGTTATACACGTGTTACTAAAAAACGAAACTACTTTTTTTCCTGGATTATAAACTCAAAAAGCATTTCGTTAATAAATGTATACACGGTGTCTAATACCAGGGCGAGTTGCAAACACCTCTAGTTTTTAAAGTACTATCAACTTCCTGCGTGACAATTTCTGTTATTTAAATAATGTTTCCAGGTAAGCGTAAAGTTATACAATTAAATCGTAATTATGTATTTTGAATTTTATCCATAAACATGCTATTTTCTTAGAAGAACACTATAATATTGTATACGATAATATCTTCATACAAGCTATTTATAAATATGTTCCAAATATATCTAATAGCTAGGCAGTCTCTTAAAAATTCATCGTATTTTATACTTCTAACTTTGCTTTGGGATCTCAGTATTCTATAATAGAACTACTGTAATGAATTCTTTCAAGTGTCCACTGCCAAGTGAAGCCGTAATTATTTTCGCTGAATAGACCATGACACCATTTCTTCCTATTCTCTTTACTGTTTTTACTTTTGACTAATTAATTTTAGTGAATTGTAAGTGGTACAAATTTAATATCATTTGTAAAAACATTTCCTCTATAAAAATATAAAATATTTACATTTTATAACACAAAAAATTTATAAATATAATTAATTCACCTTAACTTTAAATAAATTCAATTTAACATATTGTCTCCTCATTTCCTTATACTAAAGTTTAATTTTTTAAATTAAGTTATGTTATGTGTGTTTTAATCAAAATTATGTTTAATAACCAAATTGGTTTTCATTTACCAAATACTTTAAATCAACATTAATTAAAAATAAACCATGTGAGTCTTGAAATGATCTGATAATAGAATAAGGTAGTTACAGAATAATTATAAAGTCGTCAATCTCGTAAATGCGTCCATTTTAAGGTTTCGTTACTGGAGACTATAAAGATGCGAAGGTAATTGGTAAACAGGTAGGGATATAGAAATATCAATTGCAATGAGATTTTCCTTCTTTGCTATATGCATAAATGTCCGAGATTCACGGCAAAACTGCTCGAAGTTGGTAAATTAAAAATTAACGTTATTTTACTTACGTTCCTAAAAAAAATGGGATATTTCTATGTTCGGAAAAATTTCTGTTTGCTAATCTTATGGACAGCATGACTTATAACCTATGAAACGTTTCAAACGTTGGTATACACCCTTGAAAAACGAGCGTTATCGCTATTTTTTAATACTGAATTTTTTTTATACTAAGCACGCCTTTAAAATAAATACCCGTCTAATAATTAACAAAACTAGAGAAGAAACGTATGTAAATTAGGTGTGTAATTTCATTCCAAATTCGCCCAGAAAAGAGGGGGTGGCATCTTGTTTCCGTAAAAATGTTGTAGTCTTTGCTTGAAAGTTTACTTGCTAACTACGCAACTTCTCAGGCAGTTGTTACACAACAAACTCTTTCATATATTTATTATTTCAGTAAATCACTGCACTAGTCAGTTATTTGTTTAGTCACAAGTAATTTTAATTGATCGAAGTTAATCATTTATAATTATCAATTTCTAAATTCGCCAATCTGATTTAATTGACAATGTATGCCACAAGTGGTGTTATTTTTTCTGTCTTAATTTGCAAAATTGAAAGTCTCAGAGTTTTTACTAGGATTTCAGATAAATACTTACAAATACAAATATCTGATGTAATAACTCATTAAATGTTTTGAAATTAATTGAGTTATACATATATACATAAATCAATCCCCATTTAAATTACACTGTATTGGTTGAAGAATTTTAAATATGTATAGTAATTTTATGTGTTCTGTTTAAGACAGAAGCGTCACTTTTAAGTATGTTCGAAGACTCGTAATGCAAAGGCTTCTAATGTAAAAAACCTGGAAGGAAATTAAATGAAAGAAAAACAAGACGTATTTTGTATAATATCTAATATTCTTTCTTCAGTACTAATTTTTAAATTACTTTTTTTGGTGCACTGGGTGGCTCAGTGAGTAAGTTTTTTTCTTCAAAAGTAATTAAAATGGCTTCTAACACTTTTGGTGCATCAAGTAATCGTGAATTACTAACCACAAATTGTCGATAATGTTGAAGCCACTTTTATAGACAAAATATAGAAATTTTGATACTCCTAGTAAAAAATTAGTTTAAAATATGAACTAAATATAGAGGTTTGTTGAAATAGTTTCAGCGCTTTTTACCAAGAAAAAATATATTCATGCAAATAATAGAATATTACAGGAGATAACTTCATTTAATAAAATTAAAGTTCATCAAATAAACGTACGACGTGATATAACCATGGTAAAATAATCAAGCCTTAAGAGAGTTGCTAGTGTTCGCCAAAAACTAATTATGGAAATTTATTTTAATATCTAAATATTGCCAGCGACTAAAAAATAACTTA
Source organism: Dryococelus australis (assembly GCA_029891345.1). Taxonomy (NCBI): domain Eukaryota; kingdom Metazoa; phylum Arthropoda; class Insecta; order Phasmatodea; family Phasmatidae; genus Dryococelus; species Dryococelus australis. Next base: position 88,658,413 of record CM057002.1, on the reverse strand, counting down.
CACAACCTTTAAACACGTGGGAAATTGTGTGTACACAATTTTCTAGATGGCCTGCCCAAACCGAAAGATCAAGATGTGTTAGTAGAAAGAGACACAGAATCCTACTTAACTTACATTCGGACAAACAAATCCGTATAGTCTGTTCACGGTAAAGTGAGCACTTTTCAGGCTCTAGTAACGTTTTCCTTACATTTTTTTTTTATCTTTTAACAACCTTTTTAAATAAATATTGTCATGAAAGTAATACAACCTGTGTGTATATGTCACCGCACTCAGAAGTTAACGTCTATGGCAAAAATTAAATATATTTATTGACTATTATTCGAAATGAGTGGGCTTCGAAAAGTGCTCACTTTACCGTGAATAGCATATAGCAGAAAGTATTTTGTAAATATTTTGCATAATTCTTGCCAGTTGTCATCAAAAATATTCCTATCAAATTCGACAGCCATTAGAAAAAATATTTGTGTTTAGCGTTTTTTTTTTTTTTTTTTTTTTTGAGAATGCAGGTTTTCTTAGAATCTGCTAGTTTAAAGTTTATGATAAGTGTAGATATCTGTCGATCAATTTTCACCAAAACTTAATTTTACTGTCAAGTATATATAATATTAGTTTTAATAAATCACTCATATACATATGATGAAGGGGGCGGGGGTTAAGTTTTTCATTAAATTAGGATATAAAGGTACTGATGTCTATAAATGTTTTATGTTGTCCTTGAAAAAAAACTTATAACTTTGTTTTATAACTGTTTTCACCATACTACTATTTTCTTAATTATTGCCAGTTCGTAACCACGTCAGATTCATTTTTTTAAACGGTGGTTACCAAAAACGAAAACACCGGAAATGGATTTTTCTTAATTCCCAAAATTGAATATTTGTTAAAAATTTCTTCTTTAATTGTCAAGTTGTTGGCGATTTACACAAAAATGACGCATGCATATATACACGGATACTTAGTTAAGGTATAAAATACTTCATAATAATGGAAATTAGTTTACAAATGAAGGAAATAAATAACTTACAATCTGAAATGACAAAACATCAATAAATATGACGTTAAACCTACTTTTATTGATTGATATCGCGCTAACCATGATAACCTTCCCAGCAACCTTCTCATCAGAGAGATAAGTTTCACTTGAATGAGATTTATGGTTGTAACTCTCCAAACGAAGCAGGAAAAAAAACTGTCAATAAAGTGAATCCTGTTTATGGACGTAAAGCAATTGCTATATTTCACTAAGCTTCAAATGCACGGAAAGTGATTGCCAGTAATAGCACAAAAGTCCTCAATATATCGCGTTACAGAGTAATCTTTAAACTTGTGTTTGCAGTCGAGCGGATATCGTGTTTTTGAAAAACTGCTCATTTTGCTTCGAGTCACTTGGTATTCTGACAACGGAATGAAATCTTCCAGATGTTCAAATTTTAAACTTCAAATGCAACAGTGTTTGCAGTTTATTATATCATCAGTCTTGTGTAATAATTGATCAATAATCAACGGATCTTGACTGCAGATTGTGTTCGCCGTTTTTTAGTTACCCTTGAACGCCTGGAATTCAATGCGCTTCCCATCAGCTTGAAGTCCTCCAGATTACGAGTGAAGGAGTGCAGAGGTTTGGGCAAGTGTCAACAACGAATCTTGAGAGCCGATAAGAATAACACTAGGTGGATATGGAGCAATGTCGGAATGAAAAAGCGGGGGAAAGCAGGAGATTCTCGAGAAAACCCGTCGACCAGCGACATCCTCCGATTCCCACGAGTGACAATCTAGGAGTGGCCCCTCCGGGAATTGACTCCGGTTCACTTTAGTGAGAGACGAACGTTCTATTAGCTCACGCCAACAACGGCCCTACGAGTGAAGGAAGCCATTGATATAGTCCACTCACGGTTACTTCACACTTTTCTGAAGCCCAACTAAAGTTCTGCTTCCAGGAAATTCCTCCGCCTCTTGCAAACAAAGCCCAACTAAAGTTCTGCTTCCAGGATATTCCTCCGCCTCTTGCAAACAAAGCCCAACTAAAGTTCTGCTTCAAGGATATTCCTCCGCCTCTTGCAAACAAATCCCACACCTAATGAAACAAAGCACCCTATTCGGGCGCTCTCAGTCTCATAACATTTTGTATATTAACTGTTCCTTACTAAGTATTTCCAACACACATCTTTCTCCCTGTTTTAATTCTTATTATTTACATGTAAAATATTACAATTTGTTAATAAAATATAAACATAAGTTTTATTTAATCAACACCAATATAAGTTTATTTTAACAGAAAGACAAACCGCTTGAGATCTATAAAATATTTATGAAACTACCAAACAAGTCATATATGGAGTGATTTTTCAATGGTTTGATAAAAGTGTGAAGAAACCTGTAATATACTATATATGAAGATTGTCTCGAAAATAATACACGAAATCAAAAGATCGCCATATATTTATAATTCATCCTCCACGTGTAAAAATGGGCTCCGATATAAAAATAATGTAAATCGGGGGCAACCTCATACATGTTTAGCGTTCCACTGGAATGCGACGCAAAATTAGCACGTTTCCGAACACCAGATACGACACACTTGGTTATCGGTCCACATGTTGTAGTAGACCGTCATATACATCGCCAGGTATTGTTCCGCGTTTCTTTTCTTGTACATCGTGCTCCGACTGTTTCCTGTTTAGAAGCTCAACATCATGTCTTACTTGGATTGGTGCGATCACAAGCCACCGCCAGGCAAGCGGGTCGAATTTATCTCCCGACTGCGGACATTCACGTCCTGATTAGTTGGCATTTCCCGTTGAGGTCTCGTTTTTTCCCCCTCTCATTCAGCATAAGCCCCTCGCCAACATGGGTGAGTCTGGCCTGCTTTCGTCCCGCGTAATTGCTTTTGTTCGCGACTGTGTTTTATTTGTCTGCGAGCAGTCAGCCGTCGTTGTGACGTCATTTCCCCTTCTGCGGGAAAACGGGCGTGATTAAGTTGCCAGGAACTGCGAGTCCCAGCGACACACATCTGCTCAGGAACGTGAATAATTCAGCGGTTTTATGGCTGAAGACCGACTGCGAACATCGGCCCTCTTTAGGACAGACAACGTGCGGTTAACCCCGTCGGCATTAAACTGGTATTACCGGCAAGATGTTACTTGTGAGAAATGCACCCGTGGACTGTGCTATAAATGTTCCCCTCCATCGCGTGGGTCGTCCTCTCTGTGTAAACTGAGTCGCAAGGTTCGTCATAAGATCTTAAACTCAATAAACGCGATCTCGGGCTGTCGTTAAACACACCTTCTCAGGAAATTCTTTGCAGGCGACCCCGACATGTGTGTTTGGCATACATCCGTCGTGCTTTTCCTGATATCCCCCATCTTAAAAGACGGGTTATATTTGTCTTGAAATTTGGCACATTAGTTCTTATGTTAAAACTGCTTTGGGGATACATGGTCTTGCCGTCTCAAATAGGTTGCTCTGCGGCAGACACCATCAATAATTAGTCAACATGTGAGGAGCTTCACTTTTAAATTCCAAGTAGTAAGACAAGTAAGTACACGACAGTAATGTGTCACCACATTGCATTCAATTTTAAGTAAATAATAATACAGTCGAGTCATGGTTACTCCGACTGTTCCGAAGTCCTGCTAAAGTCCTACTTCCTGGATATTCCTACGCCCCAAGTTAACAAAACTTAACCAAGTTTAGAAATGTACACCAAAGAGATAGCGCAACATATTCGTGCGCACTCAGTGAAATAATGTTTCATATAAGAAGTGTTTCTTACTGGATTTTTACCAACACACTACTTTACTCGCTGTATTTTGTTGCTATTGATTATTAATGAAATATTATAATTTATGGACCAAATATGAGTAAACATTAAATTTATCCTAAAATAACGTATTCTTTTTATATTAACAGCAGTATAAACCGATTGTGTTACGTAGTGGATTTCAGAAATAACCAAACACGTCATACGTGGGTTTTTTTTTAAAGGTTAGATACAAAAGTGTGAAGAACTCGCGAACAGACTATGGTATGCGATGTGGGTTTCCGCTTATTTCAGTAGTTCAGACTTGGCCTCACGATTGGGTAAACAGTTTCATATCAAGCTTCATCAAAACGGGAAGTTTTCAGACGTCTTTACTCTGCATGGAGTTTTAAGGATACTAGCGCGGTGTAGGGGTTTTATCGAAGCACTCCCATTTCCTCCCTATTTTCAATCCGCCACTGCCTTGCCTTCATCTCAGTCGTTCTCCTGGCTGGCAGGAATTATAAATATGTTCCTCGGCTATTGCGGCAAGCTACGCACAGAACCAGCTTTCTCTCATCCTCCTACATGAACGAATGGCAATCTGTAGAGAGGCACTTGCTAATTGTATGCAGTATTCACCTTTGTTCGACTGTTGCATGAAACATTGCATGCAAACACATTTTAATCTCGATACTTAAGAGAGGACATACTCGCTGCGAACTGAACTTCATTTGCGCACTGAAATACGTACGTAGGCATTGTTCAGCGTATCAGAACCGTGTAATATAAAAGCGTATGTGGAATGGATTTGACTTACAAATGAGACAATGGTACAATATAGTCAGAAAGGCGGGGGGAGGGGGCAAGTGAAATTATTCATGCGGCAGAAGCGATGACATAGGCAGGCGGATACTGGAAATGTGTAAGTGCATCCTGGATACCGCGTCGTGGTGAGCCAGCAGGCAGCAAGTCCGAGTTTATGTTGAAAGCTGTTTGCGTATTTCCTTACTCCTCGTCGCGTCGTTCGCCGCCAGAAATCAAGGCAACTGCTATAGGGTTGCCGTCTGCGCAGGAGTATTTTAAATCTTATGTGCCGTCAGACGTACACTTCACGCTAATTAAACTTGGATGTTTACCACAGAAATATAGAAACGGTTATATGTAGTTTGCATATTATATATACACACGTGTGTGTGTGTGAATGCATATGTGTGTTCAGAATTAAGGACGCACGTACAGACTTATGTGCGTTTACACTCACGCATGTATTTACATGTGTGAGTAGAGGTTTAAGTATTTAATATTTAGGCTTCTAGGCACGAGGGGGCCAACTGCCAAACTAGCTTTACATTTGTGTATTTCTCTGCATGGTGGTTAGGCACATTTTTCACTGAGTGTTCAAGGGCAGTCAGTGTGACACATAATATGCGCCGCGTGAAGATGGCCCTGTCGATAACCAATTCCTTCCTCGAACTGCAATTTACAGTTGTAGCGCGACAGTGTGACCAGAAACGTAGTAGAATTCCAATATGTATCAGGGATGAACTAAGTTTGTTTTCTTCTACAATATCGCAAAAAAAGTTGGCGATATTGAAAAGAAAATATCAGTCTAGGTATAAGACATTCCATCAGAAAAGCGTCAAGAAAGCTATGAATCGTGCTTGGTAGGGAAATAGAAGGCAACAGCAAGTTCAGTTAATACGCTATTCAAATACTTTTGTTACATAACACATATTTTGTATTATTTATTATTGGCAATGTAAGCAAGGAAAATAAGAGAGTGAATAAGCGAGTGAATGAGTTATTTAGTGAACTAGATATGAGGGCCTAAACGAGTGCAGCGTGCATAATGAGACAGCTCGCACAGCCCTAAACGTATGCGAGACAGCTGTCCGTATCTACAACCAACCACGGCTTGCTTAGAAGGTTACGTCTTGCTTACAAGAGAGAAGTGGCTGGCGTGCTAGTATAGTTGTGTTTTATTTTGTCATGTTGCCATGCATGGGGGAAAGATTTTTGTTCACTACAGTCAGTTGCATGTCGCACTCAAAGTATCTGCTAAGGTTTTTATTTATGTTTCCACTGAGGTTATTACTGTAGATATTAAAAAGTCATCGAAATGATAAAACAACACGGAATGTAGCACAAAAGAAGAATCGTGTAAAAAGTGTTTGATATTCAACATTCTCCATCCCAGTCACATTGAAAACTTACAACTGTTTTTATGAGAAATTATAACTTGCGAGTAAAAAACGCGTATTCGTATATGTAAATTTACAATAGTTTTCCTACAATATCTTCTAAAATTTTGTAGTAATGTATCCAATTTTTATTTCCAGGCATTCATTGTTGGTTTTAAAACAAGAAAGGTGTTATATATAGGTGTTAAAATCGGTACTGTTCTATCTGTGTGTCGTGTCAAAATACAAAGCAAACACCGCCAAGCCACACGTGTTTTCTTGATTGGAAGAAAAGTGCGACCAGCATGGAAGCTTATATTGACGCAGATAGTTTCCTTCGCAGCAAAGAATTACTTGGCCATAAATTCAACAAACTTATCGGTGACATTTTGATATAATTACTGCTTGTACACTGATTGTCTATGTTAATACACTTGTGTATGCGCTTAGGTTATATACGTAAATATATTGATATAACATGCTTGTTTGTACACTAATTTTTTTTATTAATGTTGACAGATGATTGGTATAGTTCTGTACATAGGAAACTACTTTAGACAATGCACAATGGTCCGAATTTTTTGGTGGAAAAAAAGGAATGCAAGAATTGTATTATTTGCACCTACTGCCATAAGCTGGGAGATATTATCAAATACACGAAGTCCCCTGTGACATTCAGAAATCTTTTGAAGTAGCAAATACAGAGATTCCGAACTGCTGTAATGAAGGTAATAAAATACAGAGCAACGGGAAATAAACCACTGATCACACTGATATTTATGTTGAAAACACATGTATAAAACTCACCTCTGCGCATATTCGGTGACCTTGAGAATTGTGATGGTTATATATGTAATGGTATAACGAATATTGAGATATAAACCACGTTACAAGGACTCAAATTGTATTGTTTACTGCAATAAATAATGAAGATTATTAGCGGAAGTATTTCCAGGCATGTTTGTAGTCTCATAGCAGACCAAAGAAACAATTTCTCAGAATTATTCAATAATTTCGTAAAGAAATTTTTGCAGGCAAGCGTATAAATTATGCTCTTAGAGGACAGTACAAAACGCGTTGTTCCGCAGCTACTGTACCATTCAAAACTGAAGGTGAATATATGAGAGTTACCCATAAAACCATGATGGATTGTAATGGTCCAGGTGAGAGCACTACAAGAAATATTTTGTGGCAGCCACGAAGGATTTTCTTGACGTTCACATAGCCAAATGTTTTAGTGGTGTACACAAAATTATGTAGATGCCCTGACAATACTTTTATGGCCAATATCAAATTACTTTGCGTACACCACAAAACATTTTTGCAGGGTGACCTACCAATAAAATATTTTTTCTGTGTACTCTACTAAATAAAAAGAATAAATTTTTAAAAACAATATTTAAGCATACATATTTTCCTTATTTCTGCTCTAGGCATGTAAATAGAAAATTTCGTTGACCAGCAGAAATGAGTAAGGCAAAAAGGAAACGAACGATTGCACAAAACCAAGAAACAAATGAAAGTGTGAAAATAACTCTACGCTGCAGATGAACACTAGGCTTGATACACACAAAGCAAGATGAACCATAGAATACAATAACAGCATCAGAGCTTGATGAAACAAAACATCGTTCTCTCACTGGCCTCGTGCGGACTGAAGAAAAGAGAGGTCAGCTACAGAAAATCACTATGTTGCAATCAAACTGTCACTTATGTAATACAGAGTGGAAGAAGTTATTAACAGCTGCAAATTTCTACAGGGTATGTAAAATGAGGGCCACGACATCTTACAAAATGTTAGTTCACTTCATATTGCATATGTGCGACAACTTCTACAAAACTACGTGTTTCTTTCTCTCTTTCCGACCAGTTAAACCCGATAACGTACAAAGTTACGATCGCATGGAAAAAATACTGGAAGTTTGTCGATAGAAAAATATACCTGGGACTTGCTTAAAACATACCTGGTTGCTGCACGTTGTGTCTCGTGATGGTCCGGCAGCGGTTGAAACACAGTTTTTGTCACTTTTATAAAATGGTGTCACGCACACCTCCCGTGGGAGACAGGTGTGGGACGAGGCTCGCCTAGCACTGTAGGGGCAGGGCCGTAACCAGGATTTTTTTAGGGGGGCGGGGGTGGTGTTCGTCCTACCCCGAACTAAAGCGTGGGGTCCGGGGGTTCTCCCCTGGGAAAATCTGGATTTTAAAGTACAAATTTGTACTATTTAAGTGGGTTTCAGAATATAAATATTGAATATACATCTGGCAGATATCTTATCCTATCGCGGTACTTCAATAACAGTTCCAAAAATGTTATCTGATGTAGTTACAGACTTTAAGAATATTTCAGAAAATTGTTTATGGTCATCATTGTCGTTAGCCCTTAGACTTTGCAACATTTTCAGGATGTTTTCATAGTAAGATATTACTAAAGCGAGATCATGCTGTGGGTTCTGAAAATATGAAGACAATGGAAGAGTGAGACTAAATAAATACTCGCAAACAAAGATTGCCACTATGAAGTTTCCCTTTTACATTGCAGCCAGAAGAGATGATGCTGTACTTGAAAAAGTTCTGTTACATTGTGAAAGGTCTTGTAAACTGGGCACAATGGCTAGAAGTAGCTCAACAAAAGTGTTTACAGATTCATGGCGTTCTATAAACCTGGTTTCTCACAACCCAAGTAGTCTAGCTTTAGTTGAGTCGGGAAGTAGTTTTGTGATGTCATTTTTCAAAACACTTGCTGCTTGATAGTTAAATCGGAACAAATTTGCGGTCTCTTTAACAAGTCCAAGTACATTGCGACTTAAGGCACAGAAAGAGACTCACCTAGTACCAAATATGCTAGTTAAAACTTCATATTTTATTTCCGCATTGTAAGACTTGGAGATGAAGCGTTGATAATACTTTCAGAAACTTGGCCTATATCTATGCTAGTTACGCTTACTTGTCGTTCCTTGTAGTCGGAAGTCGAAGGTCCTGCTTCTTCAGATGTTCGTTGCTGAAAGCTGTAAGTACGTCTATGTAGGGATTCTGATTGTACTTGTGGTTGTGGGCTTACTACTCTGGTTGTATTTCTGATGAGATCCAGATGTTTCACTATCATCAGCAATTCGGGCCTGGGGAAGATGGGAGTACAAGTGGAATTACTTTATAATTTTAAGTTATTATAGATTATTTTCTTTAAATTTAATGCTGCTCAGTTTATGCCATAAGTACTCACACCAATACTGGTACAAAGAAGTGAATAGTGTCAAAGAAAGTAGTACTCTATTTTAAATAAATTCGAAATAACTCAAACCGAAACACTAATAAATTGTGTTATAATAAAATACCACTCAGCACCTGGCTTCTAAACAGGACTAAAGACTCAAAACGAAACAACTTTTTGTTAGAAAACACAAACCATTCTTACTATCACCTGTAAGGCAGATTCCAGTAGGCACATCTTATTAACAAAATGGAAACATGAAATCCGATTTAATCTACAAAATCCTCCGTATTTGCGAACTCAGTATTTGCGAATTCGCTTATTCACGTTGAAATAATTGTAACCATTTATTCAATATTCGCGAGCGAAATTCGCGTAGCTGGCGGCCGCTTGGAAACAGAACACGTGTTTCTTATGCCATTGTAGTGTCCGCTGCACGAGAGACAGAAACTTTCTGCGACACAAAAGTACAATGAACTACACCACAACCCAACACATCAGCATCTGTACACACAATGAGCTGTGTCTATATCAGAGCTATGCGGATGTAGTAAGAACTTGGCCTTTCACAGCTCGTGCAGGCCCACTGTGGGGAGAGAGAACTTGGCCAGTCGCAGCTCGCGCAGCCGCACTGCAGGGTAAAAGCTACAATGTCAACGATCATGTGCCCAAAGTCAGCCCTACCAAATAAAAGTATTTTTATGCACAACAAACAGTCAAACACCCCATTATCTATTACTTCTAAGTGCATTTTATTGCAATAGTTAGACCATTATAAATGTTACCATGAGAATTTTTTCCAATTTAGTTCAATATTTCGGGGCTGTCCAGACACCCAAAGTACCCCCCCCCCCCCAGCTACGGGCCTGGTGGGCACTAGTTCCGCCTGCCGCATACGAGCGCGGAGGCGCGCCACTGTTCCTTCCTGGTTGGCCGGTGGCTGTGATGTCACACTGCACTCTGATCGCCGCGCAGTTTGAATGTGTTCTGAGTGACGTACTTTCCGTTGATGTGTGATGCAGTGGTCACCCTATTTGGACAAAAAGACAGTGAATAGGCTGGGGAATCGAAGACCTCTCTACAGCCAAAATGAACTTTTTCAACACCCCTCTACCAAGAAATCTGTGTCTTTGCCATATTAGGTAACTAACACCCCAATTAAAGGGCTCATTGAGTGCAGGCCTCTAGGTAAAACTGAAAAATGTACAACTGTGCTGCTATTGGGCAACACTTAATTGTGATTTTTGTGTATAAATACTTGCTGTAAATATTCGGTCAGGGTCAGATGATCGGCCTCGAGGGAGCATCAATCTAAAGTTAAATGTTGATACCAAGCATTGCTTTAAAAACATTAAAATGGTAGGCTCTTCAAGCAAGGAATGGTTCGTGACGTCACTTTGATGTGAGAATAGGGGGCCAAAAATGGCTCATTTTACAATGCATAAAGTATTCGCAAGAACTTCTTTCTAAGGGAATCTGACAGCAGCTTAGGGCTAAAATGTTTTCTAGCAGTCACTTTATGCAGAAACATTTGTGGTTTTTCAAACAATAGTTTTCTTTGTAGGTTAAGGCTTGCTATTTGCAAGCAGTTGCCTTGTGTTATAGGAATTTTAGTTCAAAAGGTACACAACCACATTGTCAACGAAACTGCAGCAAAGTGCAAAATGGCCGAAGAACATGGAATAGTAGCACTAGAATGTGGCTTATTTGTAGATGCTGAGTATCCTTTTCTTGGGGCAGCTCCAGGTATATTTTTAAAAGTTTTACTTTCTTAATTTTCATAATATAATTTATGTGGTCTGATTAATTCATATGCAGTGTTGTCAAATTCTCCTATTATAGGTGGTTTGGTATGTGATGATGCCATTATAGAAGTTAAGTGCCATCTTTCAGCAGATAAGTACTGAAGACCGAAAGAAGCTGTCGATAATGTCAAGGTAAGCACGTTTAGTCACGTCTGTATTATGTATAGCACTTTTGTATTGCCGAGGAAAATTATCAGTTAAACCAGAATTTTAGTATTTCTTTGTAAAATATTTGTGATATACAATATTTTTATTAACTTTTATTTATTGATTTAAGATGGGATATTTCACAACTGTGAACGGGAAAACAATACTGATGCGTGATTAGATTTATTATTATCAAGTGCTAAGGCAGTTTCACATTACGGACAGAAAATATGGTTACTTTGAGATTTATACTTCCCAGTGGATGAAGAATTGTGGAGTGACAAAATGGCAGAATCTTTGTGCAGATAGATTTCTCATAATTGTACACAAAGGGGTAATATAGTAACAGTAGTAGTTCATACTGTGGCGTTAAACAAAGCACAGATTTAGAAGTCTCAATGGTTTTAATTTTCCTAATACATATTTCGCAGTAAGGATTTTTATATAATTGAGAACACAAATTATAACCAATTACCGCTGTCAAAAAATAACGAATTTGAGGTATTTTACGATGAATTTAAAATTTTAAACAGAAAGAAACAATGTCTCACGCGTAAAAGTATAGTCAGAAATTAATTTACCACAATCCGTAGTATATTGTTTTAATTTATAGGAATGAAGTGGTGAATCTAGCTTAGAATAATTATATTTGCTTAAAAAAACTCAACGAGAATAAAGTCGAGCTTAAAAAAAATCACATTTCATGTTACAATGGTTTTATTTCAGTTGCATTAGTGCCCTTAGTGCCCTAATGGCACAAGGGTGCCATTAGTGCCCTATACGAGAAGTAGAATCATTAAAAGTGTTTTGAACTAATCACTGAGAGCATCAAGTAAAATATTAAATCACAACAAATAAGTGCATATTGTGTGCTGTATGTATGTTTATATGTTAGGTTGAAATATTAAAATCACCCATTCGGCGGAAAAAAAACCGTCCATAACGTGTCATGCAAGTTCAAAAAAATTTACAAGAAGTGAAATTTGTAACGTGGCTATTCTACAAAATGTCCATGCCACTCAATGGCCAGTAGGAAAGTGCCAGACAGAATGCTATTTGGATTACTAGAATATGGGCAAATACAAGTAAATATAATCATTGGTTTAAGTTTCGATATCACCAGCCATAAATAATGTAGATCTATATTTTAATGATGATACGGGTGTAAGAGTTTCCACATCGCAGAAACCGAATGAAACTCCACTGTCCTCACTTCGTCGTAGTTTGTAGTCGACGTATTACGGTGGCTAAGGTAACGCTGCAAAGCGTTTTGCAAGTTCCTGGCCAACCACAACGTGTTGTGAAAAAAATTTTATCGCCTATGATATGATTTCCACGACTTGGAAATTTTTAAACTTCTAGATTGCATTCTGGGTGTGTTTTCCTCTCAACAAGCGATTTTGACACACACATGATATGTTATATATATATATATATATATATTTACCTGACGGTTACCAACCTGTACCATAAATTATCACACATATACGGATAAATTACAATTAATTTATAAATACACCATATTTACAGATAATGTTTATACTTATAAATTTTACATAAGCGAATATATTATGTAGTTTGTTTCAGATTTTGTAAGTATTGTCTGCTTGAAGAATTAGTAAACCCTCAGTTTTCCAAGAGGTTAGTCAAGAAAAGTCAAGACAAGAAGTCAAAATAACTAAATAAACGAGACTATAGATGTGACAAACATATGAAAAAAATTATTTGAAATAATTTATTCCAAAAATTTTCCATGATACTATTAACCATAGCAATAATTGTCTTTTGTACTACTTTTATTTACCCAAGACCAATTATAAAATACATGCAGATTACTTTGATCTCAGACGTTAAGTTTATATTCTAGGATTGTATATTCAACATAGTAGAAAATTGATACAATACAAATAAAAAATCTAGCCAGGGAAAACCACAGTGCGATTTAATAACTACTCAGTTACAACTACGTACAAATTCACTGATGTTCAGACTTTAAAAAAAATAATAATAATTGGTGCAAAAGACAGCGGTTGTGTTCTGAAAGATTGAGGTTGTGTTCCAAGTAACAATTTCTCTTACCAAAATGGACTCTCGAATGTTATGTAAACAAGAATAATGACTATAGGGATGGTGATTTATTGCTAAAATTATTCGAGCCAAGGTAGTCTCCAAACCTCTGTGGTTTCGTTGCAGATGATATTGGCTTGCATATTCGCGGCTGTTTGCAGGCAATCAGGTACGTTCGGCATCTGAGCATCATTTGAAACATCCAAATAAACTGACCCTTTCTCACCCGCATTACAGCTAGTAAGGAAAGAAATACCCCCAGACATGAACACCTATTATTGACATCCAAATATCTGACATTTTTGCTATAAACTACCATCTTTAATAATGATGTATTAAATAAGTTAGTGTTAAAAATGTTGTAATGATGACTAACGAACTCTACAAACACGTCCAAAAAATCAACTAACCCCACGAAAATATATTGTTGTATCTGGACTCGCACATTAAAAAAAACCATTAAAAAATATAACGAATTGTCGCAAGCAGATATCCCAAGTTGTGCTTATTTAAAATAAATACATAATAAATAGTCCGCGAAGATATAATGCCTTTCCGATGACCAGTAGGCCTACTCCGTTTTACTGCGATTATATAACGCCAGGGCAGGTCTGTCAATTTGTCACTACAACCAGATTATGTAGTGCCAGGGCAGGTCTGTATGTTAGGTGCGACAACCAGATTATGTAGTGCTACGGCAGGTCTGTCCATTTGGCGCGACAACCAGTCTATGTAGAGCTACGGCAGGTCTGTCCATTTGGCGCGACAACCAGTCTATGTAGAGCTACGGCAGGTCTGTCCATTTGGCGCGACAACCAGATTATGTAGTGCTACGGCAGGTCTGTCCATTTGGAGCGACCACCAGAATATGTAGTTCTACGGCAGGTCTGTCCATTTGGCGCGACAACCAGATTATGTAGTGCAAGGACAGGTCTGTCCATTTGGCGCGACTGTCAGATTATGTAGTGCTAAGGCAGGTTTGTCCATTTGGCGCTACAACCAGATTATTTAGTGCTACGGCAGGTCTGTCCATTTGGCGCGACAACCAGTCTATGTAGAGCTACGGCAGGTCTGTCCATTTGGCGCGACAACCAGTCTATGTAGAGCTACGGCAGGTCTGTCCATTTGGCGCGACAACCAGTCTATGTAGAGCTACGGCAGGTCTGTCCATTTGGCGCGACAACCAGTCTATGTAGAGCTACGGCAGGTCTGTCCATTTGGCGCGACAACCAGATTATGTAGTGCTACGGCAGGTCTGTCCACTTGGCGCGACAACCTGATTATGTAGTGCCAGGGCAGGTCTGTCCATTTGGCGCGACAACCTGATTATGTAGTGCCAGGGCAGGTCTGCCTGTTTGGCATGACAACCAGATTATGTAGTGCCAGGGCAGGTCTGTCCATTTGGCGCGACAACCAGATTGTGTAGTGCCAGGGCAGGGCTGTCCATTTGGCATGACAACCAGATTATGTAGTGCCAGGGCAGGTCTGTCCATTTGGCGAGACAACCAGATCCGATTAGCGCCCGCCTCTTCTCATCGTAACCGTGGGCCTTGTGTCCTACTCGTACGGACATTGTCTAAAGTGGGAACAATAACGGGGAGTTACCTTTTGTTTCAATCAACTTTGCTTGGACAGTCCGTTTCCGATGCAAGTGTAAGAATCCTTAAGAATGTGCTAATCATTAAATTACTAAATATATTATTTTAAAGTAAACACATTTTTGACGTTGCTGCAAGTCAGTGGTAACAATAACGACCTACTTATACAACTTCATAATACATGCAGTACACAGTAAAATATTTATGATTTAACATTTAATTTTGTTGTAACCTGGAGCGATAATTTTTACCTGAGTTACTACTTCTCTAACGCAAATAGAATATACTTTACCGATGGTAAAGAGAGTACTTTTTATGACCTTCTCAATAGGAACGACTATAAATATATTTTATGGTACCATTTGACTCTGGTTTTTGAGAGCAACAATGTCTACACACTGCGTTTAATCACATAACAATGTTTGTATAAAAACGTGGCAGAAGGAAACAAATATGTTAAACAAAAGTAACTAAGTCCTTGAAATTTCTCAGCACTTTCCGCGAACAGCGTTAAAGTTTATAAATATTGCGAGCAAGCCTTCCAGCTCACGAATTTTCCAGTTACTGAATCGCTAATCATAATGTAATCATCATATTTATACATCGCTTAGTATATCATTATTCTTACTAATGCATTGGAGGAGGAATGGGTAAACATCGATCGGTTTTTATTATATAACTTATTCGCAATTTTCAATAATAGTATGCTCTAAACGCAGAGCATTCTATAATTTTGTTTTGGTAATGAACTTGCATTTGAGAAAGGGGACAAACTTGCTGTTCTTGTGTCGTTGATACCAGTCGGCACTGCAGGTAATCCCTTCCAGTTTTAAACATGGGCTGCCACTTGCTTTTCGTTCTCCTAGCTGTTCGCGCATTCATTCAAGTTACTAGTGACACAAACAACGTATCTACACAAATATATTTTCAGTTTTCGTTGGGAATAAATATCAATTCTTGTATTTTGATTATTCCTCTTTCAGGATTATTGTTATTCCAGTAATTTTCATCCAGTTTGCAATATACTATAGAACATGGTAAGATACAAGTCTCAGATATGGTTGCATTTTCTATTTATGCTGGATTCCTGTACTACCATTTACCAAAAACACTTAAAGAAGACTCGTTTTCCAGATCTTTTTCTTAAATATTTCTAGATATCAAATGTCACAAACAATTCTACAATTTTCCAAAACACACTGCCGATAACTGCATAATTTTAACTTTATTAATCCTCCAAAAAAAAAATTTTAACAGTCCACATGAATTTTGCTGCCCTTAAGTAAGTATGTGTACTTAATATGTGCATTAGTTGTGCGCGTGTATTTACGTATTTTTACTCATCTATGCGAGTGAAATATATATAAATGATAAATGCGTATTTAGTGTCACTGTAGTATTAGAAAATATGTAAGGTTAAACCATGTATATATTATATATTAAGTAAAGGTACATAAATAAATCTATTATTTACGTGTTTACATCTCTGTATGCATTTGTAGGTTCGTATGTATAAAAAAATATAGGAAATATTCGATTATTTATCTATGAATTATGTGAATTTATGCACTAAGAAAAAGAAATAGTTTCTGGTACCAAATATATTTACTTGGACACCATCTGTTTATGTTGAACAATAATTGGCTAACGCAACCAAACCACACTTGCCCAAAATATCCGCATACTTTCCCTTGAATAAACTTTTACTGTTTAAAATAATGTGTTGGGCCAGACATTTTTGTAGTTGTTTCAATATTATCAGCATACACAGTCGAATAACATTATTATAACCACCAGCTAGTATCCAGAGTAACCGCTCTTCGTAGCACGGACAGCAGCTAGACGAGTTGGCAGTGACTAAGTCAGGTGCTAATAGGATGTGTGGGGGAGGAAAGAGACGGCGAACATGACGATCGAGGTGGTCCCACAGATGTTCAATTGGTTTGAGATCGGGGCTGTTTGGGGGCCAGGGGAGAACTTTGAAGTCCTCATCGTGCTCTTTCAGCCACGTGCGGGATCTTATAGCCATGTTGTTAAGGTGCATAATCGTGCTGGAAGATCCTATCCTCCCGAGGATGGATTAATAACCAACTCGATCAAGAGTGCCTTCCACACAGATGATGGGACCTAGAGAATACAACGAGAACATTCCCCTGACCATAAAACTGCCCCACCGTATTGTGTTCGTCCAGCAATGGATGCAGGGTGTCCGTTCTCCGACGTTTCTCATCGGACACGCTGACGTCCATCCGTTTTATGCAGCTGAAACCGTGACTCGTCGGAAAAGACTACCCGTGGCCAATCAGCAGAGGTCCAGTCGCCATACTTTCGACCAAATGCCAGTCGTTTTCGTCGATGCACCCGTGTTAGCATGGGTGAAGTCACCCTCCGTCTACTCCAGAGCCCCATTCTGAGAAGGGTTCGCTGAAATTCTGAGGTAGACACGTGTCTGGATGCCCCGTGGTTCATTTGGACGATGAGCTGTTCCACTGTAGTATGTCGGTTGGCCTCCATGCACCGTCGTAGTCAACGTTCACCTCGGACATCAATGGCGCGTGGAGCTCCGCAATTTCCACGATGGTTATTTACAACGGTGTCATTCGTCCACTCGCCATACACCTTTACCACACAGGCACGTGAACAGTTCACAAACGTCGCTGTTTCCAAAATGCTGCCCTCCTTGACCCGAAAGCCAATGACCAGCTCTTTTTGCAACTCGATTAAATCGCTTCCCTTACCCATGACAGCAGGAAGCGCAATATGTACGGCCAGCCTGTCGGTCGCATTATATACCCGCTTCACCAACCAAAGTCACTGGCCATACGTCATGGGCTACGCGCTGCAGATTGCACGATGGTTCTCGCAAAATTTCATATTATTAAAGGTATATTCAAATTACATGCTGGTTTTGAATTGAGCAAATATTTTTTTGCCTCGATTAATTTGTAACAATTTCAAATGTTTGTAGTACCGGCCTTTTTGGTTGGCTGCACCCACCATGTGGGAGTACTTGTTCTAAAATAAAGCTCGAGCATTCGTATGTAATTTATGAGAAAATTTGTATACCAGTACTAGTGCTTTTCAGTATGGCTGGTACAACGTAATATTGGTACAAACAATCTCATTAATATAATTTCGCATGAAAGCAAAAATAATATATTATATCAAACAGAAATTGTATGTGTAGGGGATTCATACTATATCACTGTATATCACGTCGTGCTCGCTGAGCTGAATGTTATACTGTAGGTCGGTTGATAAAGTGACGGATTACGAATCCATCGCTCCAGTTTCAACTGTCGGTAAAAATCGTCAATTTTAAGTTTTACTCAAGTCCGTACTATGACTCAAAATAACGCCAGAATAACGAAAATTGTTATTATTTTACATAATGGTTTATGAAAAAGTGTTCCCTAACAAAATTTCTTTCTTTCAGTTTCAGACGTGGTGAGGTGTTGTGCCTTACGGAAAAATAGCGGGTTTGCATTTGGGAGTGTTGTCCAAATTATAACATACTAGCCCTTCAGTAAGCAATGGAACAGGAGATGCATTATCCTTATGAGCAACTGATATCTGCGGTGAAGCTAAATAAAAGGAATCTGGCATTTTACATGCACATTTGCCGTTTACAATTCGTTATTATTCACTGTACGAGAAGCGTTTGATTATTTTGGAAGACGGTAAGGTTTCATTGAACGCTTTATATTCTTTCTGAATGCAACTGAAAAGAGTCAAATTTGTTTTAAAATACAAGATTATGAAATATTCCAGGAAAAACTTTGTGCATTGGATATAATTCTTTCATTACTATTTACTTTCGAAAATCATGAGCTTTCATTCTGTGCAAAATCATATCCTTTGCAATAATAAACATTTTTCAGCAATGCGTTTTAGTATTATGTAATAACATCTGGTCATAAAATATCTTTCTGTAATCCACTTCGACAAACTTAGAGAAGCATTCAATGAATTCAATCTTGAAGGAAACCCGAGTAAATACTAAAATTAAAAATAAAAAAAGAATCATCCACCTAAACATAAGGTTTTATTCAACTGCAGAACTAATGTATTAGTCGACCTTCCAAAGTAAAGGCTTTACAATCTACGAAGCAGTATTGGTGTCTACGTGAATTAGTGTTTTCCCCCGTTCTCCAAAATACTTTTGCATACTGATAACGAATTTTACCGAACGCTATATATTCACTAACATTAGTAATAAACCCCTGCTATAATAGTTAAAATATTGGGTGCTGCATTGTATTACAGGAATAATTTTATTTGAACCAAATTTAGTATGTTGACAGTTCACAAAATAAAACTGAATTATAAAGTTGATATGCTCACTAGTCCACCATTTGGAAGATAGCGTCACATGAAAAATAGAACTTCAGCTGTTCACAATATCGTAAGAACTGCTAAACGGGGCACATATGATCAAATTTGGCCATACAAATTATTACCACATTTTTCAAAATTGCAGCTTTATGGATATTTCAAATCAATACCCCATACAGGCTGACCTATTAGACTCATTTTAAACAAACTAATTATTCCCTGTTGCGAGCGTTAATTTCACAAATTCATATTTTTATTTGACATACCTATATTTTCCAAGTGGGAGTCAAATTGAGCAATGGAGTATTTTTGTCGT
This sequence comes from Dryococelus australis, assembly GCA_029891345.1. Lineage (NCBI taxonomy): Eukaryota > Metazoa > Arthropoda > Insecta > Phasmatodea > Phasmatidae > Dryococelus > Dryococelus australis. The sequence goes on along the minus strand of CM057002.1, from coordinate 88,639,009 downwards.
ATCCCAATAACTACCAACACAAATTCCAACAAATGTGTCACAAGCATATTTCTACGGCAAACCACCTGCACTAAGCATTTTATTGGATAGTGCGCATACGATAGTAAAATGTATCCTAATACTTCGTGTAACATGTCAACTGGAAATGTTTAAATAAATTTAAACCAACCTCCTATACTGTAAATACTTGCCGTCTGCACTAAGATACTCCACCTGATACACACTTTATTGCGAACATGAAAAAAGTCATTGAAGTGTTAAGTTTTAAAATACCACTTAATAGAGTCTCACTAAATGCGCCAATGAGTACTGTAATAGTATTCAAGACGAATTAAAATAATTTTCAGAGAAAATTAATTCGTTTTCTAATTTATATATATATATAACTCTTACACAATATAATAATGAGAATTATTTAATTCAAGCATGTTTTAATGAAGAATGTATTTTGCACACTAAATTCTGAAAACTATGACTTTGATCATCCTCAGTTTTGAAAGGCAACGCCGTCTTACAATTGAACGTTTATGCATAGTCACTAAGAAACTACTCAACTAATTGCCGTCTAGTTGGCGGAAAATACCTTCTATTAATATGTTTTATTTTACATAATATCTTACTAGATAAGCCTATGATAACCTCGTCGAAATTTCTTGATTATATGTCTTTATTAAATAATTATGAAACTGCCATTTATAACAATATATTACGCAATAATGAAAAAAATAAATTATCCTAACTAAATACGTACCTATTTCCGCAGAAATAATTTCTTATGAGAAAATGAAAGGGCGCTTCAAAAGGCAACAAGATCTCTTACTAGTGTCTTATTCCTCCTCTTTCTCGAACTTCTTGCCAGCCCACAGCAGACCACAATTTTGTCACACAGCCGTTAGATAGCGCATATATGCGCAATATATATGTTGCGTCAGAACTTCGCAACATCAGTTATAAGATGGAGGTGGTCATGGGAATATGTTCAAACTTTCTTTGTGTGGTTAGGTTTCTGCGCCTAAAGCGCACCTCACCAGCAGAATTTACCGTCGACTTTTTAAGATGTATGGTGCTAATGTAGTGTCACAGAAAAATTCGTGTGTTTGGTGCACAAAGTTCGATTACGGCAGGACAGATGTGTAATATAAGAAACGATCTAGTCAGCCAAGTACGTTTACATAGATGTCAATGTGTGATTGAAGACGATCTCCGCATCCGACCTAACAATATTTCTAAGGAATTCGACATCTCAGTAGGCAAAATTTTGTTAATTAGTAATTGATTTGCTTAAGACGTATTGATGCTGTGTGCCAACGCAGGTCACAGGTCACAAAGCCGCTAGTGTGGCGTTGTCTTCCATGATGCGTTTTCTTGAGGATACATTCCTACACATGGGATAAAACGTGGATACATCATGAGACGATAGCAACGGAGAAAGCAGCCATGTCGTGAAAACACACATCGTCCCCGTCTTCCAAGAAATTTACAACTCCATCCGCAAAGAAAGCAACGGTGATAGTCTTATAGAACCACAAGTGTTTGTTTCTGATTAATTTCCTCGTCAGAGGAGCGACAGTGAATGTTGTCAGGCTCTGGGGCAGTTGCCTGGACTTCTCGGAACAGACATCGTGTTGCTGCAGGACAACGCAGGACCACGCTCAGCGATTGCATGGCACATCTCAAATGTTACGGCGCGTCTGGCAGGAGGTACTGGAACATCCTCCCTATAGTCCCAGCCTGGCACCCTGTGATATCCATCTCCTTGGACTATTGGAAAAGCACCTGGGTGATAGGCGATTCTCAACTGATACATAAGTGACGTGGCTTCAGGGACTGGACGCAGATTTCTTCTATGCTGTATTGATGCGTGGTGTATCTTTCGCACAAATGTTTGGGCAAGCATGGAAACTGTGTTGAAAACCAGTGTGTACCTGTGCTATACTAGTGCGTTACAGTACATCTGCATGTAGAATAAATTTTGTTTATGAGATATCTTGCTACCTTACTTTCTTAATCGCATTCTTACATTTAGTCCATGAGACATTGCTTTTTTATATTTTGTAAATACATTTCTGTATGCACCAAATCTAATTGCAATTTGTTGGCATGCTTTTTTCGTTCCAAGAATCACGTACCTAATTTGCATTATGCTGAATTTTCAAATAGTTTTAGAATTTTAACGTTTACAAAACCTCGCATGCCAATTACTTAGCTATCTTTCAGATACGAGGCTATACAAAAAATCTCCTCATGCTTGTATTCAAATCCCAAAATATTATTTCACCTTACATTTGTATTTTAACATTTTCATGTACGCTTACATTTCTAGAGTACGTTCCACAACTACTTTGATATGTATACTCATCACGGACTTAAGTGCATATTGCTATGAGTTGTGTTCGCAGTGTAATACAGCATACTCTGGTTTGTACACGGAAAAACAATCAAATTGGCCAACACTCAAAATTACTTGAGCACGTGCCCTTGTGTCTAGAATAACTTAATATATTTTGTCCTGTTACATATGCTCTGCAAACATTGTGATTTGAAACAACTAAGAATTATAATTAATCTTTAGGTTGCATTACACAGAATATAGCCCAGATTGTCTGGACAAATAGATATCAAGACAAATAAACATGCACGTATTTAACAAGTACATATTGGAAATTCGAATACACCTAAAAATAAAACAGAAATGAAGAGAGCACATAATCTAAAATTCAGTTAAATAATAATCACCTTCGATTGAGAAATTTGTTTGCTTTATTTTTATGTAGAATAAAGCAGTTTATAAATAAAATAAATATACATGCAGTTTTGTTTGCAACGAAATTTTAGAAAGGAAAACTGTATTTTTAACTGCAAATATCTTTTAAAACATTTTTAAACAGAATTTTATGCACGTTTTATTATTTATAGTTCATAAAATAATTAATGAACTGCGTATTTAGTTCTTTCCTCATCTCAACTATAAAACCGTTATATAAATTAAAGCATTTGGTGCAATTTTTTGTGTCTACATGTGTTGTGTTATCCTTTGAATTCGTTCCGGTTGAAAAGTCCTCTCGTTCGTGTACGTGTTCCGGGTATGTTTAATGTCCCACCCATTCACTGTATAAAGTGCCCAAAGTTTCACCTGTGTGAAACACTAAAACCAGAGAATTTAACATATATAAATATCAAGCATATTATTTACAGGAAGGTTGTTCCCACTGATCTGGATTTCTGTAATTCGGTGCTACCAAAAATTAATACTTAATAAATATGCCTGCGGTTGATTAATCATATATATTATCCCACATTAAAAAAATCGTAATTGATATACTAAACTTAAATTACAATTAATTCTACATAAATCCACATAATCTACATAAATGTTTCAGTCGGCTTAAAGTTGTATGAAAAGCTGTGTTTAGCAACGAGGTCGAGGTCAGATAAAGGCCGAATAGTTCACATTGCTAAGATTTGGCCATCATAAAACACTGAAAGCTCTCGTTCGCTGCCACAGCTATGCACGCGGCGCCAGTACACGCAATACAAGAGCTCGCGAGTATGACGATGACGCAATGTTGCCGGTTGCTCCAAACAAATGATCAGGCAATTCTTCCGACCGCACCTCTTGTGAAAAACCTTGTAATAACGTGTTAAACAAAACACGTATCTTGGGTGAACTGGGCGACAAGTGCTTTGAAACGAAATTTGTCAAGTTTAAATGGATAACTGTAGAAATGGAAGCGACAAAACTTTCCTCGGCGCAATTAAACTCGAAGTCGTGTGTGGGCGTCGTGTCACACTGGCACGTGGCCATCACATTTAATTATCTTACAAACTCATTTACGCTTTAGATATTACTTAACCGCGTCTGCGAATGTTGAATGTAATTATTTTCGAATGCTTGAAATAAATTAGAATCTGCGGTTGGCATGCTGGTTTATCACCTGCTCCCCCTCCCTCTCCTACTTACCACGCTTGACGTCGCCCAGCCCAGGCGGGTGGCTATTTCTCCGAAATAAGTCGAGTTTATCGCTAATGTACAGTACACGAGCGTTTGAAAACGACCCACTTGTTCACTAGCTGCCCTAAGTTAATTTTAAATGAAAAAATAAATAGGTATTCAACCACGATCCTAAGTTGGTTCAAGAGGTGCTGTTAGGTTGGGATACTACAGTGAAAAATGTTGGGTGAAAAAGCGCGTGTGTTGTAATGATGGCCGCCTACAAACGCATGCTCAGTTAAGAATGGCATCGACTACGAAACGGCTCTAGTTCTAAAGGTCATTATAACATAAAAAAGCGACAGTGCCGTGGGGTGAAGGTTTTCTCGAGGTGGTGCCGTTTTCTCCCATCCTTCATTCCACCGCTGCTCCAGATCTATCTTATTTCACTTCATGTAATCTTGGCAAGCCGTGAAGATAGATAGCGCGTGTGGCTTAGTACCAGCTTATTATTCATGTGCATCATGCTTGTAGCAACGCGCTAATTTTCTACCGGAAGCTAACTGCTATAATAAGAGTTTAACGCGTCATCGAGCACCCATCACCTACCATTCCTCTTGCAGGCGACTTAAACCCACTGGAGACAAACATTCACGCATATTGAAATTCGTGGTTTTTTTTTTGTAAAACGCGCCGACTGGTGGCATCGTCCGTCACAATTCTCGCATTCCAAAGTCATGGTTAGACCCCACCGGGAATCGAACCAGGTTCGCTCAGGAGGGAGGCGAGTAATCTGCCAACTACGCCACTGCGCTCCCAGAAATAATCAATAAAGTAACTGCATTCCAAAGTCATGGTTAGACCCCACCGGGAATCTAACCAGGTTCGCTCAGGAGGGAGGCGAGTAATCTGCCAACTACGCCACTGCGCTCCCAGAAATAATCAATAAAGTAACTGCATTCCAAAGTCATGGTTAGACCCCACCGGGAATCGAACCAGGTTCGCTCAGGAGGGAGGCGAGTAATCTGCCAACTACGCCACTGCGCTTGCAGAAATTATCAATAAAGTAACTGCATTCCAAAGTCATGGTTAGATCCCACCGGGAATCGAACCAGGTTCGCTCAGGAGGGAGGCGAGTAATCTGCCAACTATGCCACTGCGCTCCCAGAAATAATCAATAAAGTAACTGCATTCCAAAGTCATGGTTAGACCCCACCGGGAATCGAACCAGGTTCGCTCAGGAGGGAGGTGAGTAATCTGCCAACTACGCCACTGCGCTCCCAGAAATAATCAATAAAGTAACTGTATTCCAAAGTCATGGTTAGACCCCACCGGGAATCGAACCAGGTTCGCTCAGGAGGGAGGTGAGTAATCTGCCAACAACGCCACTGCGCTCCCAGAAATAATCAATAAAGTAACTGCATTCCAAAGTCATGGTTAGACCCCACCGGGAATAGAACCAGGTTCGCTCAGAAGGGAGGCGAGTAATCTGCCAACTACGCCACTGCGCTCCCAGAAATAATCAATAAAGTAACTGCATTCCAAAGTCATGGTTAGACCCCACCGGGAATCTAACCAGGTTCGCTCAGGAGGGAGGCGAGTAATCTGCCAACTACGCCACTGCGCTCCCAGAAATAATCAATAAAGTAACTGCATACCGAACGCTTTCACGAGTATAGTATGATTGCGAATTGCGGAAGTCTGATACTTAATATAAGCTATGTCAATTGGTTAAATGAAGTAGCAGACATGCACAACTTCCGTTACGAAATCACGCATTCAGAAAATTGTAATTGTAAAGGGATTTTTAACGTCCCCGGCTTTATGCTTGAAAGCTTTAGCAGGGGACGGATTACAGACTAACTTATAAACTTACTTATAAACTTACCCATGCCTTGCCCGGGATTCGAACCCAGAGCCTCCCGCGCCCCAGATCGATGGCGCACCAACCGACTGCGGCACGAGATGTCGGCGCATTCTGAAAAAGAAAGCGTTGTGACAGTAAGGTAGGTCAGTGTTGTTACCGCATCTTGCATGGAGAGCGAATTTTTTACCCGATGTTGAGAAATTGGCTTATCAAGATCTGGGCGAGATGTAGAATGATGTAATAGTAATTGAGTATGTAACAATGAGTACCAATATGATTCATTTATTAAGCAACGTATGCAACGAATATTATTTTGACGTCTAAAGTCATTCAAACCTGCAGGTACTACTTGGAAACGAGCCAAACTACGATAAGGGCATGTGCTTGACTTTGCTCCTTTTAAGGTCCCATACATGCAGGAATCACGACGAGCCTTGTGCGTAGCGGCGATGGCACACTTGATGTGCGTGGCAGTACCGCCCTTATCGCTCCCACAATTCTCGGTCTCAGACGAGCAAAACAACACAGGTAAGTGAACCTCTTAAATGTTGACTAGGCAGTGGCGTAATATTCGATTACTAATCCAAGACCAGGCTGCACAACAGGTACAAAGTAGAAATGAAACCCACGCGTTCATCTGAACTCGACTAGCGCATTGGATAAAGAATGGCTTGGCATTTTGGAACACAGCATTTCTCATTATTATTTTTGAAACATGCTGGACAATATAAAATTATACTTTTGTTTCGCTTTGTGGCTGAAGTTTGTTTCGTCTTACTTGATCTGCAGGACTGTGAGCCAACGGCAAATATTTGGTATACTTAGATACCAAGACACTAATTAGTGTTTTTTTAACATTGCCAAACCCAACCCCGACTTGTTCACGTTACACGTGATATCAACGTACTCTATTATAACAGTTGATAATATTAGGTTTTCCATTATCAGATGTGAACATGACAATTTTACTTTTCTCGAAGAAGCAATAGGCCTAAATGAAATAAAAATTGATATATCTGCCAGGAATAAGAAAATTCGCTTTAAAAATACCATTAGTGTTATTTCTATGGTTTCACACAAATAAAAGTCTTGCATATTTAAAATTGTTAAATTTTATAATATCTTTGCATAGGTCTGTTATTTTATCCGTGTCTACAATTTAATATTTTATCTAATAACATGTGATGAACAAATATTCATATCAATTTCAACATAACCCGCCAGTTTATTTTTTTTTGTTAATATTTATATATATTTTTTAACTCCTTTCATTTAAAACTCATAGTTATTTTGAAATGTATATACAGAAAATGTTTTAATTATAAAAATTACATCTGCTGTAAATTGCACGATTTTTAACGTCTGGAAGATGAACGGCACCTGACAGAAATACAAAGAATTGGTTTTCTGCTCTCAAAATTATTTTTTAATTTGATATAGTACTGGTTGTAATTACATACTCACACCAACTACAGAATGTTTTGTGGGAGTTCAAATTTTATTTTACTTTGAAAATAAACTTATTTGGTTGTCAACATAAACTGGTGTCATGATTAAATGACTTCACCACAAAGAAATTGTAGGTGGATTTTCCACAGAGTTTTTATCGGCGTAAATTAATTTCGTTTCTATCTCCAAACCACAGAGTAAGTGAAATTCAGGAACAATAAGTGTCAGTGAGCAGTATAATGAACTTATAGTTAGCATAATTCCTGGTGAATATAAGCTGCTTGAGACAATTTCAGTAATCTCCGTTTGTGCCCGACGCTACAGTGGCATATTTAGGAATGCGTCATTGCCCCTCTGAAAGTCAACGTACCAGCATAAAGTTTGGGCCGTAAAACACTCTAAAATCGGAAGTGTTAAAACTGCTCCAAATAGGAGACTATGGCTGCAGATCTGTTGAAACTGCCCCGCTAAAATCAGTAAAATTGTAGGATGTTCACGGTAAAGTGAGTACTTTTGACGCCTTAGTTACTTTTTACTGTCAGTCATTCATTATTCTTTAACCATCTTTTGAAATAAATATTGCCGGAAGTTAACGTTTAAGGTTAAAATAAAATATATGTATTGATTATTAATCCAAATGAGAAGACTTTCGAAAGTTCTCACTTTACCTTCAATAGCCTATAAAAGATATTCGGAATCTACCTGTTGAAATTCAAACCACGGCATCTGTAGGTGAACAGAAACAAGAAACTCTAGTCACAAAATGACCGAAAAGGCCATTAAGTATGTTTAAATTGTGGTTTAATTTCGGCAAACGACGCCGGCTGTCCGCAGCCATATGTACCTGCATGCACAACTAGTTGTATAACACGAAGGCGAACTGATCCACAGGCAGTTGTGCGACATGTGGCCAGCGCCTGTACATAGGCCACCATGATCAACACAGGCTACGTGCCACTGCGGTGATGCCTGTGTGTGGGACAGTGGCAACCCATGACCGACAGGCAGCGCAGTGAGTTGCATGCAGCACTGCCGTGGATCACTTCCCCTTCGTGTTATGCAACTAGTTGTTCATGCTGGTACATACGGCTTCGGACACCCTGCGTCGCTTGCCGAAAATCAACTTCAATTTATACACACTAAATGGGCCTTTCCGAACATTTTGAGACTAGAGTTTTTTGTTTCTGTTCGCTCACAGATGCTGTGGTTTGAACTTCGACAGGTAGTTTCCGATCATCTTGTATACTGGCTTTCTTAGTTTCTGGCATTCACTGTTATAACAGTGAGTTGTACTCAATTTCTAATGAATTTCTCTTGCCCGTGACTAAAATATCAGTGCGTTTCACTTGTTCTCAAGTAGGTGACAACTAATTAAGTAAAGTTTCAGTAAGAGCAATTACAACAATTGAAATCGCTGATTCATATATAGCGTGCACGACATTTAAAAATTGTAAGACGATGTATCTGGCTTTTATTCTCCACATACTCAATTATCTTCTAAATATTATTTATATTATAGCAACCCACTGTTGAGTAATTGAGTAATCTTCCTATTTAGCTGACCTGAATATTCTTTATATTATTGGGATTATTAACTTCCATACAAAATTTCATGCCGCAAATCTAAACATGTGTAAACATCTTAAACATGCCTAGGATTCCAACCCGAAAACTTGTAATCGGAGTTCGATATTTGCACCTTAGTGACTGGAACTTGGAGAGGCCACACATCTAGAGACACACGTAAGAAAGCAGAAGTTGATGAAAATGCGACTACCGTTAGACCTAACTGTAAGGTATAGCCGGCTGACAAGTCAAAGAAAAGAAAATGTTTATCCTCTGCCTTTCTTAGTAGAATGACTTCACAGAGTCTACACCTATGTAATAGAGCATAACACTGGACTGTATTAGTTTACACCTTTGTAATAGAGCATAACACTGGACTGTATTAGTTTACGATGAGTAATAAAAATGAGTTTTAAGAACTATGAATTGTACAGTTCTACTGACTAAACCATCTTGTTTCACAACAAAATTTGACTAATGGTTTGAGACCCAGGCAAGTTTTAACATTTTCTTAAATGTAAATTTGGCCTGCTAGACACTACCAACATGTCTAAATGAGTAATATGATTTTACGATTAAATCTTGAAAGCCGGCGACAGTAGTCTACATTATGTTATTATATTAAATACCGTCATTATTATTTATGGATGTTATTTTCATAATACTTTGGATTACTTTCAGCATAAAAATAGGTAACTCCTTAGAGTACACATTAATTGTTCATTGAAGCTGTTGCAAAAGAAGAATTTTTTGGTCTGGGAAGTAGTTATAAATACCTTATAGTTAGTTACTCAATGGAACATATGATAAGAACTACTACATATATATTACACAAGCATCAATCAATTATAAAGTTTCGACCTGTCAGCACCTGCCAGTAACACAACCAGCAGAAACCTACAGTATGTTTGCGCTGGAAGTTATTTTTGACAGCGTGCAGCATTCTTCACACACGAGATCGCCCCTTTACAGCATGCTGTAAATAAACAAGTATACTCTGGAAGTGATTATTGAAAAAATGTATACGGCAAAGATATCTTTCTTATTTTCATTCGTACTCCGCCAAACGTGTTTTCTTGAATACCTAAATAAAATGTTGCTTTTCCGCATGTGCTCTGAAACGAGAACTAAGTCTGTTCAAAATCTCTATTAAATAGGTTAAAGTTCTATTCTGAAAATGTCCATTTTAATTTGTTTTTCTGTTTTTGTTTCCGCTTCCATGTGTTGTCGTATTTAGCGTAGTTATAAGTACTGCGACGTGGACATATTTGGTTGAACGGCTACGCATTATTATTGGCAAAGCGATGGAAGATTGTCGCTTTAGTTGCCTCATATTTATTTTCACTTTATCGTGTTATTTATGCTATAATGTAATCCTCGACATCTATGAAATTTTCTAAAAAGTTGAAAACTTACTACTACCACTGTAACTCGTTTCAGATTTTCGCTCCGAGAAGTAATGCAGTTGGGAAGAGGTAGATTGCCCTAGTCTAGGTTAGCACGAAACTTTAGTCCGTACGTGAGAACGGATGCCGTCAATAGGGTTGGCTGTTTCTCCGTGCAGCGAGTATCGACAGCTTTCCCAAGCCGTAATCCTACCATTCACTTCTTCAAACCCTACACCTACAGGTGCACTTCAAGAAGTAAAGACACTAAACGTTCCCCTATAGTCTTGATGTTCCTGCCTTCTCACACGACCTTGCCCGAGCTTTTTACAGCTTTCGGATAACTGTCGTCTGCAGCATTCAGCGCTGCGCACTTCGTACATCACCGATGGAATCTCACCATCCATAATCCCTCCTGTGCAATTCCAAGAGAATACTTTCCTCATACAGTTGGCACTCTTTCGAGTATACCCCGTGATCTGTCGATTTGTTTTATGTTTTTGCAGTCCTCGAACTGATCTTTTCCTCTTCCCCTAGTGCACTCAGATAAAGTAACGTGATTTTCTTGGCACTTGAAGCAAACCGGGGGGGGGGGGGGTAGGGGAGTTTGCCTCACGATATGACCGTATGGCTTGGCATCTGTAAAATCTCGGTATGAAACGACATTCTCTATCTTATAGCGAGTATGAGTCAAGATTCGAGAGAAGAAGTTTCCCTTCCCGTTAGCCGTTCCACACATCCACTCCTGTAGCTCTTGACGTCGTTAAATTTTGTGACATAATATTTTCTCCTGATTCGATGATCCTTCGTCTCTGAGGCTTGGCGTTAAATCAGAGCGCGTTGCCTGTCGTTCAAACTTTACAGCAACTGCCATTTCACAGAGTTGCGTTGCGTTCGTCTCTTAGATCAAAGTCAGTAGTTGTTGCCAACTGTGGCGGTGATGTACAGACATATTGGATAGGCTTACTTGTTGCCTTCATGGTGTTCCCAACTTCAATTTCCCGTTATCGTAAAGGCGCTAACTACCAATCCTGCAGAAAATATAAAGAAATTCTTTCTCAATGCATTACTATTTTAAATAACCATTTCAAACTAAGGAACACTAACAATCTTGTCAAATTTCTGTTATATAAATTTTTCCCGTAAAAATTTAACTTTAAAATCTAAATGTTACTAAAGTTAAGAATAAATATATTTTTTAAAGTTTCTTATCTTCGCAATATTTCTCGAGAAAGTTGCATTAAATATTTTTTGTTCGAAACATTTGTCTTTAAAACTAATGCACTGATAAGGAATATCTGTAAGATTGTTTCCCCATATAAAGTTCGTGGTCGCAGGCTAGTACGCACGCAGAATCCTTAAGGTGATCTTATCTCCCATCCTCTCGCATTTTCTCAGTTTTCGTACAATTTTCGAAGTGGTTATATTCGGTGTACGAGCCTGTATTGCTACGAATTACTACCCAGAATCCACACCGTTTAACCTACTATTGCGTGAATGTGTTAGAATGACCTAGTTACATGGCTGATTGTCTAAATTGACTGGCCATGCTCATTGCTGTGTTCCATACTATCGTGGATAACATAAATAAGGATCACACAGAGTTGTCCCACGGACAGTAAAACTAAGCTGAAACAATAGCGGCACAAGTTATGACAGTTCTGGTCTAAATGTGATTATTAATTAAATATCCATTGAACTAGCACTGGAAACACAAAATACGTATGTTTGGCATTTGAAAGAAAACTAAATAATACAATGTACAAATGTTGGTGGTTCTTTCAATGCTCAAAAATGAATTACGAGCTCTAAATTGTATAATGGCAGAGATTTTTTTTTTCTACTCAACAAAGTACATGAAACGAGGTTTTTAATCGTCCCTCCTGGTTTGTCTATCTACTAATAGGCGTGCTCATTTTTTTAATTTTGTTGTTTCAGTTGGCCTTCAATATCGATGGATTTTGCCAGCTGTGTTTTTCCTTGATATCATATCTATAGGTTACTCCTTCTACAGATATAACTACATAACAAGCTATTTATTATTCTGTAGCTTTCCTCTACTGTTAAGTAGAGGTAATATTTGTGTTTCAGACACTCTGTGTTCATTGTATACAAATATATACTTGCTTAATTACGTATGATCTACATATTGTTATAGCAGGCTCTGAAGCTGTTTTGAGAAAATCTTCTGTTAATGAAGATTACAATGTTATAAGCAGTATGTATGTTCTGGAAAGTGAAATAAGTCATCTATGTTGACGCCCTGTAATTCAAATTCCCTTACATATTAAATTAGTCTGTCGCAGTATCGTGGTGCGTAAATTCGCTTCATTTTAACTGTGTAAGGCCGAAGTTTTCGTTTTCTACAGAGTAGAGGCAAGTTTTAACTTTATGGACCATGTATCGATTTTCTACAATTACCTATTCCACCTCCCTCTCCGATTCATATCCAAAGTTTCCTTCCTGGAAAATCAGGTCATCGGGCAATCTAGCAGAACTGCGAGGAATCATAAAATAAAACGCACTGAAATTGCTGCCCTTTGGTTATTGCTAATTTTACTGCAGTCCAATTGGTTGTATACTGAGAATTTTCTTTTGAATATATGTGTACTTTGAACACATACTTTCGTTTATCGTATTGACTAATAATTATAAGTTACTACATAGGAGGAGGTTTAAGTGTCGTGAGCGCACTTGGTGCTAAATTTATATTCGACAAGTTATTTCAAAAAATTCAAATTTCATAGTTATAAATAAAGAAAAAGACATTACTGACTGATACGAAATGGACTGATTTTTTTTTTTGGATAAGTAGAAGTTATAAAATATATTGTAGTAAAAAACATTTATAATGCAAAAAATTAACGCAACTTTTGAAGTCTAAATTGGTTTTAGCGGCACATTTATTTTTAATTTCCTAGAAGCACGCAAGAAGTCAGCTCTGCTGCATTTTAATTTAATTGACATGCAAATTTTGAAGCAAACTCGACTACATCACTGTAAGTGTACGTAATTACTATGTACTTGCATAAAATACACAGCAAAAAGAAAGAAGGCCCAATTTGACATTTCGCGCCTTTATGAAAGATACTTGGCACGGGCTCTCGAATACAGAATAAAAGGCTACAGCGATATCAAACTTACATCTAACTGTTTATATACAATTATATGTCACAATTCCCGCTGTATATCTTTGTCTTGATTTCCTGCCTGTCTATCTCTCTCAATTCTCGTGCCTTCGCTGTAGACGTTATAGTGTCAGCTTCAAAGACCCCACCAGACTCGCATATATTATTCTTCCTACAAACCTTCAAGGGAAGATTGTCTTTGGAGATTTTGTAAGCGTCTTGATAAGAATTTGTAGATATTTCCTCATTTTAACGTCTCTGAAAACCGGCCAACTGCCGTGGTTCTGATGAAAATACACTCACATAGCCACAGTACGTGCCTACACATGTTTTTTTACGAGGAATCCTACTTCACTGCCTCTTGGCTAAGTATTCCATTTTCCAGGCGTCATTTCTCCACGAATGATCTGCGTCATCAGTGACGTGTGTAGTTAGGAACAACAGATTTATTTGCTTAGTATGTTAGAAACTTAGACAGTCAGCTATCAACTTTGTAGTTCAGTCCTCAAGCACCACCATTCCCTTTATTAAAAAAAAAAAACAAACATTCTATAAGCTACTCAATGTTAACTAAGCACTTCTAAAAGGCAAGCCACAGATATGTTTCTGCTCAGTTTGTATCACTCCGCCTGTCCGTATGTAAGATTAGAATTGGCACGGGCTTAATGATTATTCATATGTAGTCAAGTGAAAATGTGAACATGATAGGAAACTTGATGTGTTTCGTATAGGCCAGATAGTGAGCTAATGTGCAGAAACCATAAAACACAAACGTGAGTTACCATAAATTTAAACAATACACTTGGAATACAATACTTCGTTCTGGAATTTTTTTATTTGATTGTCGACAGTTTAACTACGCCGGTGTGTACAGTAGCATATACGGAATTGTGGGCAGTGTATGTGCAGAGGTTGATTTCAAAAGTGCTCACTTTACTGTGAGCAGCCTGTACTTGATTGAACTATATTGAAATATATTGAAATATTTTAGCCAGTTTCGTAGTGTATGGTGTTGGAATGGATACGCACAGTAACGCAGGTCCTCGTCGACGTTTGTCAAATGGGCGTGCAAGGTTCCCCTCTCTCGAAACAAATGTTAGAATTTATGTTAAAAAAGCTTAAAGTTTAAGCATTTTACACGCTATGTTTGTGTTTGTAGTAGTAAGAGAGCATCATTTTTATGATGCACTATCTGGTCGTGGACTCGCTACTGTTTGCAATTCACTTTTCCGAAAGCACGATATCAGGAGACTAGTGTTGTCATCATAGATAACAGATTGCCACAAAGTTTCCGCCACATGACTTTCACGCTCTTAAACGCAAGGAACAGCGAAGCCTTCACCTTTACCTCCCTGTTCGCTGGCGTTCTGAACATATGTACAGTGTGAATAAAGGCTAGTCTCGCATGTAGCCCACTGCCCCGCTCCCCACAACATACCCAGCTGCTACTCTGACTAGACTCCGACATGGCCGGACGTCTTGCTTAGCATAGGAAGATGCACGAAGTATAGAGAGGGAATATTATAATCTGGCCGCTGATGTTCTAAACCGTTCACACGTGCGGAAAAACTTTACACACGGCTACTCCCTAAATCGGGAATTTTTTTAATTGTTTAGTATGTGCGGAATATAAATATTAGTGTCATCCACTGTTATTTCTATTACACATTTTTGCGTATATGAAAAGATTATTCTCTGTTATAATCTCTAACAATCTGCACGCCCTCGTATTAGAGCTTCTCATTTACCTACCTACTTCGTTCAACTATATCAGCTGAATATTTCCTGTTCTGATGAGCTTGAGAACGAATTATGGTCATCAGAGATTATTAGGGGTGACGTTATACAATTTTACCTTGCTATTCAATTGGAAATCAGAGCCTTCGTCATGTACTGTACCACAATATATTCATGTTAAAATTCTACAAGTTTCACTTCAATAAATCACACAGATTCTCCGTGCTATGATCTTATTTGTCATCTGCTCTTTTCAAATGTTCGGCAAGCGCAATTGGCTAGTGGTTACTTGAATTATCAGTGGTATTTCCCACTTGCCAACAAACGTTTGTAGCTTTATATTGACTATGACCATGCCTACATAGAACGTTCTGCCCTGTGAATGCAATAAAATATTCCATATTTATGGCCCTCAGATCATTTAACAATATAAATGTTTGGAAGAATATTCAGCCTTATAACTTTCTAGAGAGTTTTACAGTTTAGATTCAACTTTTATATCTCTATTGCATACGAATCGACCATTCGCGTTCTATGGTATGGGATGTCGCATATCGTATTCGAAACTGAATGAAGTATGAGACTTTGCTGTACTTTTATCCTTCTGAGATTACTACAGAAGATACTTTAATCGGTTTACCATCATACTAACATTTAATACGCAATATACTTTAATAAGGACGTAAAGTAATTTGCTTTGGTTGCAGGAACAATACAAGTATTTCTGAAGCTGTTATTTCAGTAGTAGGTAGAGTATGCTATTGTAGAAGCTACTTCCGTAGTTAGAGAAACAATTACCGACAGAGCCCCAACTCACAATTCTATTGGCAACACTACGCAAGTTATTCCATATTCGCAACCCACTTAATGGCTACCCCTATTTTAACGGTATTTTATGGTTAATGACGCAGACATTTCATTCCCACTCCCGTGTTTTACTCACACTTGATGACATATTTCGAGACTTCATTAGTTAGTAAATGACATGACCTGCCGTGGCTCGCATTCGGCAGCACCTGGCCTCGATACCCGGTCCAGCCATACTCCACTCAGTTTTCCATGGCGTTTATAAATCAGTCAAGGAGACTGGCTTTCCTAATACAAGCATGGCGGATTCTCTCTTTGCCACTCATTTCCCCATGATCTGGTCCCGTCTCTGGTCACCCTATATTAAGTCGACGAAGCTAATCGAGCCTCTTAGGGGTGCTATGCAGCCAGCAGTAACATCCAATTTATGCAAAGTAAATTAAATTAATTTGTTGTGTGCACTCGATCCCATAAATGCAGGCATAAGGGGTGGTTTTATCACAGTCACAAAGAATAAGAGCGTTTGTAAATAAACTGAACAAAATTATATCATGTGTGATTTGAGAAAAAGTATTTCAAAAGAAGATTACTACATATTCAGTAGACTATCGGTTCTAGAACAATGATATAATCTGTCTTGAAGTAAACGAGGCCACTCCAGCATAGCACTTCTGAATTGCTGCAATGGCGTCAAAACCAAAAAGAAAAAGAAAAAAAAGCGAGTGAGTGAGTGAGTTAGTGAGTAAGTGAAGAGATTTAGGCGGGTCTGAACATTGACGTCTTCAGAGCCGATGAGGGTGAAGCGAGGTGAGTGTGGAGCAGCACCGGAATGCAAGGGCGGGGGAAGGGAGATCCCTGAGAAAACCCGTCGACAAGCGGCATCGTCCGGCACGATTCCCACATTCGAAAGTCCAGCCAGGAGTGGCGCCACCAGGAATCGAACCCGGTTTGCCTTGTTGGGAAGAGAGTAGTCTGACCACTACACCTCCTCGGCCCCATAACCAATAATGATAAAGCTGGTTTATCACGTGCTCGTCGGCTTGGCAGAAGGACGCAGGCTGCCGGCCTTTCTTTCGCGCAGGGGGTGACTACCCCAGCCGCAGCGACGAGGGGTGTTGCAGGGTGCTGGCGCCTCGCGTATCGACCAGGTGGTCCTGCTATTTGCTAATCCCCCTTCTTCATCCCCTCTTCATCTCCTTACACCCCCGGGCTCATCCTATAGCGGAATTTGCTGCTGCTACCCCCGCCCGACAAACCCCCTACCCATCCCGGTCCATCCTTCTCCAACCCATTTCAGAATTCCGAACGGTGGCATCTCCCGCCCACCTTCCCTTAACTCTTCAGCAACCTACCCCCTGCCCCCATGACCGCTCTACACCACAAGTCACCCTCCGGAAAGTCTCACTATTCTCGCCGCCGTGTC
Organism: Dryococelus australis; assembly: GCA_029891345.1. Lineage (NCBI taxonomy): Eukaryota > Metazoa > Arthropoda > Insecta > Phasmatodea > Phasmatidae > Dryococelus > Dryococelus australis. The sequence continues at coordinate 88,621,716 of CM057002.1, read as the reverse complement.
CTGGGAAGGTGCTGGGGGAGGGGGGTGGGTGGTGTCCCGCTCTCCATGCTACAAATGAGAAACCTCGCAAGGAATTGGGTCGTTATCGCCGAAAGATTGCCGACCCCTCAGGACCTTCCACGTCGTCGCGGCAGGAAATGGCTGACCTCGGCGGAAGGGCGTCCTCGGCGTCGGACAAGTCCTTGGGCGAGCGCTTCCTGCAGCCAGGACCTGGCACAGGACAGCTCCTGTTACTTCTCTGGTGTCGCGCATACCGTTCAAATTGGACCAGCACAGTGCGCGGTGGTTCTGGGAGGATGAGATTTGAGTTGAGTTGAGAGATATGGGCATCTCTTAACAACAAGATCTTCAGAGCCGATGAGGGTAAAAGGAGGTGAGAATGGAACAGTGGCGGAATCCACGAGAAAACCCACCTACCTGTAGAATCGTCCCGTAAGATTCCCACTTGCGAAAATCCGCAAGTAACCCGGACGGGGATTGAATCCTGTTCATCTTGGTGGGAGGCGGGCAGTTTGGCCGCTCTGCCACCACGGCCCCTGGTGAGACTTCAAAATCAGAGACTAGCATTGAAGATGACTAGAGTAATGATTGCATAAGATAATTTACAATGTTTTATTACCACCACAGCTAATAAGTTGGTGGGATGACCGGTGACCCAAGTGTTGGCAGCAACTCACCACGGAGTACACGAAATTACTGGTATCTCTTCAGGCAAAAGACAATAGTTACAGCCAGAATATAGAAGCTAAAAGGCAAAAGACCTCTCGTCTGTCTTTCAGGATGATTATATATACTCTTCCTAGGGTGGGACCAGTGTTTCAATGAGCAGAGGCACGTGACTCCCTCTGTCTCTCTCTTACTTGTGCAAGTCTTGGTACACTGTCCGTCTACTATCGCTGTCTAGCACACATGTGTCTGCCATGCATGCTGAGTTCATATGAGCAGGACTCTCGAAAGGCTTATAATTTACACTATGCACAGATCACCTGCTGAGACAAAACAAGGCTTACTAATCGTACTGATTACTACATCGTGTCTTGTGACACACACACATGGGTAGTAGGGTCGACGGGGTTTCAATTCACTTTTTATTAATCGGATTAACCCATTGATATCAAATTTATTGAAAGGGTTAATACTTATTCCGGTTTTGATCCGATCAAAAATTAATCTGTTGGGATTAATTCTTAATCGTATCGAATTTCTTGCTGTTGTGTGAATTGAGAACTGTATAGTTTGGTGCAAGAATGTAATAAGGGTAAAATTTATTGTTTTCTTTCTTTCTTTCATTTTGTGGGTTGGGGAGCATCTGTGGTACGTCCTCACCCTTGGATTTCCGGCACTCGATGAGATGTGGCGTATTGGGTACAGGGTGTGTGTGTATGTGTATATATATATATATATATATATATATATATATATATATATATATATATATATATATATATATATATCTGTGTTTATGTGTGTGTGATGAGGTTTGTGCAAGCGTGGCATAAGTATTAGTTTTTTTGGGTTGGTAGTGGGATATTGCTCGTAGACGGTGGTGGGAAATAGGCGATTTTTTGGTAATAGTAATTAAACAGAAAGAGAGAACGTTACCTATAGTTAACACATGAGAGAATTTGCGGAGTGTTTAAACTAAATATATTTCAAACGAGTTCTACGTATTAATAAATAACACGAGATAGAATTTAACTACGTGAATAACCTAGTGTCGACACATGCTAAACGATCACAATTACTTGAGTTTCCAGTATAAAATTAAGGAACTACAACAAAGCAAAATTGTCCCTATAAGTTAAACGGCTAACGAACACAATAACAAGGTATTTGAAAAAACTACACTATTCGACCCTTCTCGCGCATACTTGACATGATTAAAAACACGTTCGTCCGCCTCTGAGACTGGTGAGGAACTTTTGAAATGGAATCCATAAGTTAAACGACGATTATTAAAAAAAGAAATTCATTTATTTAAACGCGTAAAAAAAGAAAATTTTATTATACGTCCATTCGCTCGGGAGGTTGCTGCAGCACCGACCTGGATATACCACTTACGTCAACTTATAAACTGCGTTGAGAACAAACATAACCTGTGTCGGCGTACGTTTGATTATAGACTAAGGTGAAAAACTCGGCAATGTACGTAAATACAAAACTAATGTTTCCAAATAAATTAAACGGCTAACGGACACAAGTACATGACAATCACTAAACGAATTATGGAACCCAGTAATCCTTATATATATATATGACATCGCACCAGGAGCTCTCTCAAAACACATCTGTCCGCCTGGGAGGCTGGTGAATGAATGACTGTATTTTATGACGTGCGCTGGCTTATAATCTGTTATATACGTGGGGCACAGCCAATAGGCAACTGAGTTAAAATTACGGTAAAAACTCTGAATACGCTACATCCTACTACAGACGACAAAAGGATAATTTAAAAAAAAAAATTCACCCTGATTTCTAACGAAAGTTTCACTATTGTAAGAAGAATTCACTTTTAACACAAATTTTCGTCGAAGCGTAAGGAGACTGGGATGGCTTAATCCCGCAACAATTTATAGAAACATACTATGTATTATTTTTAATTCACAAACTTGGTCGAAGAAAAATTTATTTAAAATTACGGATGTTCTTCAAATGTTTCTTTTAAGTCTGTGAAATTCACAGCACTAGCTACCGAAACGATAGTTGAAAATGCTATGAAGTTTCGTCGACCGAACTCAGAAACGGAGTTTACATGATAAACGCGCTATATCGGCTTATCGCACTAAAATTATTTTTTTCCAATAAATTAAAAAACTCATAATTTTTTTAATATTAAAATGTGTTTATAATATCGTTTAACAAGAGGTGAAGCCCGCGAACCTCTGCACCTGGTGAATAGATGCTTCAGAGGAGAGAATGATGTATACGTGTATCCTGGACAAGTGTTGGCGTCAAACTAAGATGGCGCCGGACAGTTAGGAGTGTGCACATCGGTCCTGACTGCAGACCCTCCCACGCATTTTCGCCCAAAAAGAGACTTCCTGTCCAAGGTCATGAACAACACCCCAGATGCGTTTTCGGCTATGCGCCCCCCTCCCTCTACACCATCAAAGAGTGTGTTTTTCTGCTGGCTGGAGGACTGCCCTTTCCAAGGCCACGCACCCACGCTATCGATCCATCGCCGCAAAAATCTGTTTAGTGCCATGCACCCCCTCCGCCTACACCAGCCCAGAGTGTGTTTTTCTGCTGACTGGAGGACTGCCCTTTCCAAGGCAACACAGCCCCAGCCTCCTCCCTTCATCATCGCCCCAGAGCACTTGGTTTCCCAGACAATAGCTGCCTCTGTCAGGGAAGGAGGCCTCAAGGCTAAAGCGGGTTTTTTATGCATCACGTCGGGAAGGCTCCATCCCACGAGCCAGCAGATTTTGAACTAACCTTGGCTATTTCCCCTCCACCCTCTTCCCTACAAACTGGTACTTTCGCTCGAACACTGAACCAATAAAAAAAAACTGTTTCTTCCAAAGCCAGAGCCTGGTGTAATCCCAGCGAAATGAAATTTCACAGCTCCCACTGATGAAATTTATATCCCTGAAGCTAAATATTACCTGATATTGTAATCCCCACAAGATAATCCATAAATTTAACATTCCAGCGAAAACTTTATATTTTAATCCAGCAAACTTTATCCCGTTTTCCAGCAAACTATAACAAACTATAAGACATATTTTGACTAATAAATTTTTTTTTAAGTAATGAAAAACACGCATCATTAGATTAAAGGAATACACAAGTTAAGCTTAGAACACCGATCTTTTTTCAAACACGCATCATTCGATTTAAACAATACACAAATAAATAATTTTTACTTTCAATCTGTTTTTAAATATGTATTCGTACAGCAGAGAAAACATACATATTACATCTGTTTTTAAATATTTGTGCGTATTTCACGTATAGTTTTCTCCGTAAGTTTTCCTAGCCAAGAATTTCGACTCTGCTATCTACCATGAAATGTGTATATAGTTTAACTTATTTAAAAATTGTTTTCCCTAGAAAATAAAATTTTGACATTATATTAATAAAATAGATCGTATCAAGCTTCGGCTGACTGCTATCGAAGCTTAAATCTGTTAAAATTTCACGATATTTCAACTGATTTTCCTAAAAGGCAAAATTTAAGCAAATTTAAAGGAAAATGGCAGCCATTTTGAATCCATTTACTATATGAGGAGGGATGAATTAGTTTTTTTCCTCAGTGTTGAGTCTTTATCTGTTGAGGTCACTTCGTGTGTGTATGCGCACGTGTGCATTGCATTGGGAGTAGTGAGACGTAGGTATTTACTACAACGACAGGCGTCTACATCGAGAACGATACCAGGTGTCCATCACGTCTACAACAATGCCAAGCTTCAGCTACATACAATTCCAGACATCCACTACATCACCTAGATCAACAATGCAGTATCTACAGGGGATTTCATCTCTGCATCAGCCTGCAAAAGGTACAATGCATCAAGGTTACTTCTGTGACAATTGTGATGCTGAATGTGTTTTGAAGTATTCAATGCGATTTTAGCATATGGGAAAGTGAAAATATTGTTGAGTTTAGACTGTTCCCAACTGCGAGTGCTGTCTAAAATATTTATAATTTATTTTGCGGGACACAAAATAAAATTAGTATATCCGTTCCTTAATGAACATGTGAAGACTGCCCTTACGTCATACCTGCCTTTGCTAATGAAGGGAACTTGCAACATATGCGGAGGGATTGTATATCGCGAAAACTGGAACAGCTTCTTGAAGATAGAATTATTCCAGATGTAGTAATGGACGATTCCAGAGTCGATGAAGTGGATTCCAAGGCGAGCACTGTGAACTTATAAATAAAATGGGTTGTGAGACTTTTTATATATAGTCTATAATTTAAGAGTGTAAAAAAGAAATAACATTAAAATGATGTGTACACGCAGGGTTGTGAAAAACTATCAAGACAACTCCTTTGTAATTAAGGAGTTTGCTATTTCTTATGCAAGCAATGCTAATGACTCTAAAGTATTATGCTTTAAACCTCCCAGACCATAGTATACTTTAAAAACTAAAGTTAAAATTATGTTTTGGGAACAGACTTTTGAGAAACATAACCTGAAATGGGATTCTGGTGTCATGGCTTATGAAGAGCATTTCCAATATGTGAACGATGCGCTCCTCGAAGACTATCTGGTATATGTGTTTGGACAAACGCAGAAGGAAATTTTAAAAAGTTTAACTAATGTTTAAGTGACAAATATTAGAAGATATCACGACTGTTCGAGTATTAATTCAACAGTCAAATCTATAATACAATTCATTGTGATAAAAAAATGTCCTGTTCAAAATGCAAAAGCGAAGCTTTAAGAGAATATTTGTACCAGCGTCCTACCTACATGTAAAGATATTAATTTTGAAAAACGGTTTGTTACATGTAAGTTTTCGAGAAAAAAAAAAAAAAAAAAAATTCAACCCAGAGAAGACGTACTCCAGTATTACTCGAGAATACATGAAAGTATGGTTCTAGTCTCTAGACAACATATACTTCCAAACACAGATGTGAAACTGAGATGACCATTGTAATTACACCAAAATTTTCGGAGGAAACATGTGTACGGAACGAGTGTTGTGTTATGAAGAAGAAGACTGTCTGGTTTTTAATATGCGGCCTAACAGCGAACTGCCCTGTTCTTTTTGGGACTTGTGTTTTAAAAATATAAACGAAGAAATAACTAATGAGCCAGATTTTCATCAAATGAAATAAAAATTGAGTAGAGAGTTTTACGACAGCCCCGCCTTATGGAACACATCACGCAAATACAAGGCAGTAGCGAACTTCTAAGATCACCTTGTGGAATGTGGGACTGTGAGGTTTGGAGCAGTAATGTTTGTGTCTGCAAATTTCATTTAACCAAGTTAACGTTGAAGAACTAATATTATCTCAAATTTAACTGTATAAAGAGAGATAATTGTAGACCAGAGCTTCAGTTACAATGGAGAGGTTCAAGTCAGCATTTCCTTATGCCAGTGTTACTCCAGGTTACAGGCGAGTGTGGTTTAGACTTGAAGAAGATAGTCCACTACAGATTCAGATGTGCAACTGAGATGAACATTAGTGTTTCTGGTTAATTAGTCCTGATTGTACTTTACATCTTTTCGATGTATGTTCTGGAAGAAATTCTTGTCCTTTATATAATTTACGTCCTGACAGCAAGTTGCCTTGTAACGACGGTCAACTAGAATTTGAAGCTCAAAGTGGATACAACACGAAATGTATGTTCTACAAGAAAATTAAACACATAAAGTAGAAGGAATGTAGTTGCTACTCTCTCGCTAAAGTTTGGACAGAACAATATAACAAGCAACATTTTACGCACATTGGTGACCAAGAATTAACTTTTCCCCGTGGCATGTGAATTTGTAAAATTTGGGTCAACGAGAAAAGATAAAAATGAGAAAAAGTGATGAAACAACAGCTATATAAAGGAGACCGTTCAGTATAAAATCGCGAGTCTTGGCTAGAATCTTCGACCCTACAGACGTATACGAAGTCCTGCAAATAGGTTACAGATGAGTGTTCTTTAAACCATATGACTGTATTCTACAAGTTCGTGTCTGCAACAATATAGAGAATTGGTGCTACACTTTCGATAACAGTCTTGGCATTTGCTGTGGTGAATAAATAGCATGCAATGATTGTGCTGTGAGACATCTTCGCCCGGACATTGACTTACCAACAACATTATAAGATTTGATGATTGCCAGTCTTAGCGAGGAGATTGAAGAGGAGCACGGACATGGAGTAATCCCCTACCAACTCGCCAGACCTCATCAGGGAATCACCGTTTGTTGGAAGGAAACCTGCGATGGGGACATCCACAACTTTATTTTCGAACAAGGAGGATTAGTTTTCCTATCCATGTGTAATTTATATGCGTGTGAAGTTGCTAATTCAGCATAATGTTTCTACTTAATACAAGTATACATTTTAAATAAAGTTTTGTATTCTCTAACTTATAACTTATTATATTCACATTATGTTGTTAAAGAAATCTGTGAGTCAGACATTCATTTCATATGTACGAATTTCTCTCGAGCTTTGACACAACGTAGTAAAGCAGCTAGTTATGATCCCACTTTAACTAACTGCAATATTTCTAAATGTCTTTTAAACCAGTACAGATATAGTAGATCGAAAGCATAAGTTTAAGGGCGAACGCATTGCAATGTCATATTGTGAAGAAGAAAAATGTTTGAAACATCTTGTTTATTATATAGACAATGTTTTACCCTATCAGTATTTCAAAGAATGTGATAATAATATTAATACTTTATATCATTATTGTAAAACAAGTTTGGTTACACGGCTCATACTGGGTGTGATTCATCAAAATGTTATGTGCATCGAGCAATAAAATTAGCAAAATAAAATTTAGCCATCAAACATGTTTCAACTTGCAAATTTAGAGAGAGAATGAATTTATTAATATACATACATTGTACCTTGCTAATTCTTCTCAGTCGAGTGTTGGATGTCATAGTAGTAACATGATGTATTTTCATCCTGCAAATTATTACATCACTGTCAGACAAGGAAAGTCTAATGTAACTATTGCCCTATGGTGTAATGGGCGTTCGCGCGAATTTACGGAGACTTGCGACAATGTCTTTCATTTTAAAGGAATTCATTTTCCTCTAGGAGATGAAAAGAGCCATGAACTAATTCAATGCAGTGATAACAAGAAATATCCAGTGTTTTATATGACTGCAACCACACCTCTTCCATCTAGTATTGAAGGGATACACTCTCATTATGTTGAAGGATACCCAGACTTGGTTCGAAGCATTGGTTTACATGCTCCTAGTGTAAATACGTTTGTATACAAACAGACAGGTTAAAGCCTGGGCGTAAGAAAGAAACACTGCCTACTTGAAAGCAGAGTTCAAGAAGGTGAGCTTTATCAAATATTAAGAAAATGACTGAAAAATTTGTAAATGGAAGTTGCTTACAATTTATAAAAATATTTGTTTTTAAAGAGAAATGTTGCATATATTTTGAATCGACCCGTAATTGGTAATGTTAAATTGTTGTACTTAAAGTTGTTCAATGTTTTGTGTCATCCTCTACTTGTTTATGTATACTATGTAGTTTAACATACAGAGAGAGAGAGAGAGAGAGAGAGAGAGAGAGATTTGATAATTTTTGAAACAGCTTGTGTTTATATATATATATATATAATATATATATATATATATATATATATATATATATATATATATATATATATATATATATATATATATATATGGTATAAGAAAAGGATTTTAAAAGTTTGATAAACTTTGCAGAAATCAAATTAAGTAAGTAATTATATTCTATCAATAAATGTATCTGGTAAAATGAATTCCTTTCATACGTTTATTTAATACATCCTTATTAACAGTGTACTTGTTTTGCTACAAAATGAAAAAAAAATATTGCTCTCAACACTGAGATTCTTTAAAAAAAAGGCTGTTTCCTATCAAAATATGTTGCATTAACACATACGAGTGTTGTAATGAACATAACCAAGAGTAAAAAATAAAATCATATAACAAACAAACTATTAGTTCACCAAAAATCACTATTTAATTAAATATATTAGAACTTGTCTCCTGGCAAAAGAGGTCTGCTGAAAAACCTAACTAATATTTTACATAACACAACAAATACATAAAATAAGTTGATATATATCGCCAGCCTCCGTAGAGTATTCAGATTATGCAAGGAGGCTCTGGGTCCGAATCCCGGATAAGATATGGTTAATATAAGTAAGTTTCCAGGTTTGAGTCCTAGGTAAGGTATGTTTGATAATAGTTAGTTTCTGGGTTTGAATCCCGGCTAGTTCATGTCTGATCACGCAATTGAAATGAATCACGCAATTAAAATGTATACAATAGCTTGGTAATCGTTTGTATGTGAGAGGGTGTAAATGTAGCTGAATTGCATTATTAAATTTTACAAACACCTCATAATGTAAAAAGCCCGTATTGGAATTACAATTGTTCATGTACAAAATCGTTAAATAAGAAAGTAATTCAAATCTAATCGCTTGAAACCGAATAAATATATGTGTGACACATTAAATTCCAACATATACATGCAAGAATTCTAAACAAATGTAACAAATCCTTTCAATTACATTAAATTTGCTTAAAATTGGGTTAAAAAACATTTCAAATAAGTAATATGTTCATTTTATGTATTTTGAAAGTAAATTACGAAATATAAATTTTTTGATGTGCAGTATGCCATTTGTTGCTCTGACTTCATGGGGTCAACATATCCCCTCTACTGTGCGTACATCCTGTGAGCCGGTCCGCGCTGCTAGGAGCTGCCTGCCTAGCTTTGATTTGTTCAAGGACACTGTTCGCCCACCCGCCGTTAGCTCTGCCCACATTTTCTGCGACGAGGGTGAAGGAACTTCAGCCCCGCTGGGGAATATGGTTGCCTGCTGGGGTAGGGACTCCGGTGATCACTTTACGAAGTGGGCTACCGCTTTGGGTTCAGGTCTCGTTCCACGTCTTCCAGCTACGCTACTAGAGTTTATGTAAGTAAATAATTTAAAAAAATGCATGGTTTTTTTTTCAATTCTTTTGCAATATTTCGTTAAAACTTTTCGTAACATTTTTCGCATAATCGTTAAATCTTTTAGTTCCTTTCTTAGCAAATTGTTAAAGAGTTTTACAAATTTGAATAACATTTTTTTTTTAATCCTTAAAAGTTTTAACAAACTGAATGAAATTTTCTTAAAATCATTACAACTCTTTGCAATTGTAATGAAATTTCATAAACTTTTTAACGAATCGTTACAATTGGAATGTAAATTACATAAAATTTATTCGGAATTTAACACATCTTTTTTAGAATCTGTGAAAATTGGTTTATTATTAGTCGTAATTATTGATAAGTCGAATAGGTGCATGTGGCGATGTGATCCCACCCCACTTGTTAAAAACAGTTTATTATTAATTTAATATGTTTAATATGTGTGTGATAGATTAATAAGCCTTGAGTATTTCTAACAAATGAAATGTTTTTGATGTGTATGTATGGAGTAGATTGGGTATCTAAGATAATTTTAAGAGTTTTCATTTCATTTTCAAACTTGTTTGTGTAAATGCGAGTGTGAGTATGAGTGCAGGAGAAAGGTGTTTTTAGTAACTTCTACATGGGTTGTTGATGTATATCCGAAAGGATTTTAACAGAGTTTAGAAGGAGATACTGAATGAATGCCATTATATATGCATATAATTGACCTAAGGCGAGACAATATCTCAATTCAGGCCTTCTCTAAACTGTTAAATACTCACAAAAGTGTGTTAAAATCATCTAGAATAAAATACCAAGTACTCCGAGAAAATTCAAAAATAGGCGCACGACTGCAAGTGTGAGTGCGAAAGATGATGCGATTTATTTAAAATTTAGTTAATTTTGTATAATTTTAATATATATTTAAGTGTGAGTTGTTTCATTTTCAAAGTTGTTGAATAACTGCGAGTAGTTTTTTTTTTAATAAAATTTGAGTAAAATTTTATTTTATTTGGAGTGTGTCAAAAATGTTTATATTTAATAGTGTTTGTTTAGTTACTATTATTAATATACCATGTTACTCCCATGTTAAAATATTAAAATGAAATTCATTATTAAATTTATGAAAATGTTTTGATGGTGTAATCATAAATATTTTAATGGTGTAATATTGATAAATTTTTTATTTTGTAAAATTCGTTATTTTTAAACAGTGTACACGAGTTTTGTTTTTTGACGATGTACACTAGTTTTTACAGTGTCGAGTAACTCACAATATTTTTTTTAAAAAGCACATTTAAGTTTAAAAGTTTGTGCTATTCAAAACTGTCCTTAAATTCCATTGCAATAGCGTAAGTTTAAATTTCAATAATACAAATCAAGTCTGCTTGCCCCTAAACACAAAAGATGTGAAAGACAGATGAGGGCGAGCCAGGTCAAGGAAACTCATTGTATAGTGGCTAGAGCTGTGAGACTATAATTCACGCCGCAGAGAGAAGTCATCAGGTTGGCAGGGGTGGAGAAGAAGTAACGACTCACCCTTCTGCTGTCATGCATGCACACAGGCGACTGTAGGGTCTGCCCGAAGAGTGCTAGTGGGTGGAAGTGGTGGTAGTCGCCCTGGTATAAGGGAAAGGGGAGCATGCCTGGACAGTGGTGCGGACAGCGTCAGTTTACAGAACCATTTTTTCAATTCTCTTGCCCGCTCCATGCACGGACTTAACTTTATTCAGTGTCTTACACTGCTCCGACTCTGTGTGCGTCACCCTAATTAGCTCTTGATACCTGCCATTCGCCTGCTCCCTCGTTTGCTCAATTCTCGACTGTTTACTACCTGGGTTTGTCCATGTGGCTTTAGGAAGTCTCATCCCCCTTATCTTTTGTTAAAGACATGCAGCACTCGCTTCTACCTTTCCCTAATAAAAAGAACTTCCCTCGTTAAATTTTATTTATATAAAAGAATACACTCCTTTGTGTTAGTATTATAATATTAATTTCAACTATGTCGGGGTGAGGGAATAAAGTGGGTTTATTTGTCTCTGTTTTCAGAAGGATGTGGCACTTCTGTTTAAATTATTGTGGTGTTGTAACTGTTATATCAGGGAAACTAAAGAAACTATTACTTAGTTAACATGGGTGAGCATAAGCGGGAAAGTATTAACAGTTTGCATGAAGATCTTTACATAAGCGATTCAGATTCTGAATCGCAGATGCAAAAACAGTGTACAGCAAGCTGTTGAAACAGTATCCCTTCGCCTAAGCGGACACGATTTAATCACTTGGAGGATGATCTCTACTTAAGCGATTAGAGCACGGATTCAACATGTCTGATTCCCCTAAACATGACAAGGTTTATCTTTTGAATGATGACTTATTTCTATCAGACTCTCAAAATTCTTGTGATTCGGACAGTGCTCCATCAGTTTCACAACCGACTTTCGAATGGATTAGAGATATTTCGTCAAGGGAGCCAGAAAATAATTCGTTTTCTGATTCCCCAGCCTCAGTGAAAGCTTTTTCAGATCTGACATACATCGTTCGCAGGAAGACTAAATGATGTGCAAATAGCTAATGATAGGCTTAACAGTGATGCAGACTTTTCTAATTTTTGGCACAGGTATAAGGTCCTTTTATTAAACTTAATAATGGCTTCACCCTGTCCTATTAGAATAAGTATAACAGTGCTATGGAAATGTTCTATTTTCAAAGTAATTCCCTTCTTGTCCTCCACTCATCCAATATGGGTTTAATCTATGATGATGAAATCGTCTCTTATCTCACAAACAAGTTGGAGGAGTTTAGTGCACTTAGATCTGGCTGGAGTCTGCAAATATTGACATACATGGATCCACATGCATCTCAATACTGACCATTCATCGTCGGTGCTGCGCACACTAAATTACCAAAGTTTATTGCTAATAGGAAGGCTTGTATAGATGTAGACTGCCCAGAGGGAATGTATTTCCACTATGGCATTGTAGCATCTTTGTATACTGCCCCACAACATTTTTACTGATAACTACTTCATATCCAAAACCTCACCAGGTTTTGAATACTGAAGGTCTGTCGACACATGCATCCATACAGGATATTCGTAAATTCGAGGAGAACAATTCTATTTCTATCAATGTCTACTGTGTGATGGACAACAATAGAAATATAATTTACACGAAACTTGTGATAAGGGTGGGGTTGTAGTACCCATGCGTATTTCTCCTGTACACCACAACAAACATATGAATATTTTGGCGATTCACGGTAGTGGAAATGCTGGTAATTTGCATTTTGTCTGTGTTATAAATTTATCATGGCTGGTTGGTAGTCTGCTGGGAAATAATAGGAACAAAAACATGTTTGCGAGCATTGTCTTCAGTATTTCAGAACTGAGGAGAAACTCGCAAGTCACAGTATTCTTTGCCAATGACAAAAACTGTTTGCAGTACTTTACCCACTCGGAAGGACAAGTACTTGGAATTTAAAGATTACAGTAAAGAGCAGAGATTGGGTTTCGTTGCCTATTGCGACATTGAAAGTTGCCTGAAACCCATGCCCACTTACTTACCTAACGATGAAACTAGTAATACGACTTCCATCAACCAACATGTTCCATATTTATGTAGCATTTTGTTGGTCTGCTCATACAATCCAAGTTTATCTAACTATTTTGAGTTTGTGGGTGCTAATTGTATGTACCAGTTAGTTGATAAATTAGTTGAACTTACAAAGTGGGTTGCAGGAATCTACAGCGTGATTGTTCTGATGTAGTCAAAAAACCCTGCTGATGAAGCTAGTTTGATGGATCAAACATGTTGTCACTTTAGTAAGGAGAAGCTTGGTACAGATGATATTATGATCGAACATGACCATCTGATGGGCGAAATCAGATGTCGCGTACATAATAAGTGCAACTTGAATTTCAGACTGCCCAAAAGACAACTTATTGCTATTTTTCATAACCTGCAAAACTATGATGTTCACTTTCTCATAAAGCCCCTAGCTGAACATCACGTACCACAACACGGTGGAACCATGGTAATCAAAAACCCGGGTAAAATTCAAGTGATTGGAATGACCCTTGAGAAATATAAATTCATTACCAAACAAATTTCCAATGGGATTGATTTCAATGGAAAACACAATATTTCAAGATACGATTTATTGATTCATCCCAATTCATAAGCACCTCTCTGGAAACTTCAGCAGGAAATTTACTACCTGCACAATTGAGTATCACCTGCTCGATGTTTCCAAACAACATTCAATTCCAATTGGCAAAATGAAGGGAGTTTTTCCTTATGACTTTGTTAAGCCACCAGACAGTCTGGATGTTCAAGTCACTCCCGCCAAAGGACGAATTTCATAATGTGTTGAGAGGCGAAGGCATTAGCGATGAGGATTACGTTCATGCCCAAGCCACATGGAATGTGTTCAACTGCATAAACTTGCTGAAGTTTGCCATTCAATACTTACGTGTGGACACTTGTTAACTGGCTGATGTTTCTGAGAATTTCAGGACTGTATGTTTGGCTCATTATGGTCTTGACCCTGCCATGTACGTCACAGCACTGTCTCTTTCATGGGATGCTTTAGTATCAATTATACATGCACTCTAGAGCTGTTGACTGATCATGACATGTATCTTTTTGTAGAAAGTGGGGTTAGGGGCGGCATTACCCAGATTTCAAAAATATGTGCTAAAGGCAACAATATTCACATGGGTGAGGACTACGACCCCAGTGTGGTATCGAATTAAATATACTATTTCGACGACAATGGGCTATACAGTCATACAATGCAATCCAAGCTTCTGAGTGGCAATTTTGAGTGGGTTGAGGCTGACATTTTCTGATCATGGGATTTTTCAAACACGGTGAATGGCGGTGACACTTGTTTTTTCGCAGAAGTGGATCTGTCTTTTCCAGACGAGTGTCATGATGCACTATCTGATCTGCCTCTGGTCCCAGAAAATGGCATACCTCTGAACGGCTTGCATGAGAAACTTCTTTTGACACTCGCACCGCGAAGGAAATATGTTATACATGGGAAACACTGAGGCAGTACATGATGTATGGAGCCAGACTTGACTCTGTTCATTGCATTTTATGCTTTGAGCAGAAGGCTTGGATGGCTCAGTACATCGAGTTTAACATTGAGAAACATGCCCAGGCTGCGAACGAATTCGAAATTTTTTTTTTTTTTTTTTTTTTTTTTTTTTCAAGTTATTGAATAATATAATTTATGGAAAAACCTTCCAGAATGTCCACTGGGAAAGGGACATCGGAGTCATTTCGAGGTATGAAATGATCTACAGGGCTGCAGAACTGATAGGGCGTCCAACATTCCAGGCAAGACAGTTTATCGATGAATACTTGTTCCTTATCGAGTAGTCAAAGAGTTATGTTGTGTTCAACAACATTTTGTACACTGGTGTTGCCATTCTTGATCATTCAAAATTAACACTCTACAAATTTCACTATCAGTACATGTGTACAAAATTTCTTCCACCAGCCTTGCA
This sequence comes from Dryococelus australis, assembly GCA_029891345.1. Lineage (NCBI taxonomy): Eukaryota > Metazoa > Arthropoda > Insecta > Phasmatodea > Phasmatidae > Dryococelus > Dryococelus australis. The sequence continues at coordinate 88,606,603 of CM057002.1, read as the reverse complement.
CCTTCACTATTGTGACACTTATTCCTTGGTATATTCTGTTGCTTGCGAGGACATCTATAAAGTAACTACCCAAGATCTAAATACACGGTTTGATACATCCAACTATGTGCTCAATAACCCGCAAGGATTCCCTCACAAGAACAAAGGCTGTACCGGAGTAATGAAAGATGAATGTGCTGGTCGCATCATCCCACACTTTGTAGGTTTATGTCCTAAGCTTTACACATACATTGTTGCGAATGAACAATGTATACCGAAGACAAAGGGTGTAAAACCTAACATGTTACAATCACTCAGGTACAAGGATTATCGAGATTGCCTTCGAAAATTGCACAAGGGTTTTGGGGACCCAATATCAGTTCCATTTGTATGCTCATGAAGTCTACACCAAACATGTAACAAAGGTAGTATTGTCAGGTATGAATGATAAGCGGTACATTGAGGCAGATGGAGTATCAAACTTACCTTTGGGTCACTACAAAATACCTAAGTAAAATGTTTTTTTTTTCCTCCCTACTATAGTTATAACACCACAATAAATACACCTGCCCACGACACTACAACTGCCAGCACCAAACCCCCAGTGACGTCAATCTGCGGCCACCACACACACACCTCCTGTTCCAGAACCAACTTCACATCTAACTACAATTGTCTACAATGTCTAAAAATATCTACAACAGTTTGCAACACCTGTTGCATTATAATCCAATGCTACTGCTACCTGTTTGCCTATCTGTAAGGCATGGCATAACCACAGTATGATTAATACTACTGACATCGATACATTTTACGAAATAAGAAAAAGAAAGTCACAGTGTGATAAAACATCTACTGAAAACTGTGTGCATGTGAGTGTGTTACACCTTGTCATTGGCGTGTGTAGGTGTCTGGAAATTATACTGGATGTGACAAATGAACACCTTAAATGTGCATCATTATGAAAATAGTCACTGTAAATAGATAAGAAAAGGATGTCCACCACAACAATGTAGTACATTTTTTAATATTTTGTTTATCATTTATTGTATATATTTTTATTCTTTTTATTTATTATGTAATCTGTGTTAAAAAAAATCGGATTGTAGTATTAGTAAACAGAAATAGTATTAAGATGTACATAACTTTGATGAAATATTTGGTAATTTAATTCTTAAAATGACATTGACAAAATTGTCTTGTTTTCGTTCAAATATTATTGCAAAAAAATGTTTTGTAATTTAGTTTCTAACATGATTTTTATACATTTGATTCTCTTGTTATGTTTGTTTTTAAAGTAATGAAAAATATTTTTTGTAGATATTTATTTTATTTGGTAAAAATGCTTGTTGTAAAATATATTTTAGTATGCCAATGTTTGTTGTAAGGATAATTGGTATGAACATTGTAAATATTTAGTTTAAAGGATGATTGAAAAAAAAAATTGAAAATTTTTTTTATGTGGAAATGGAATCTTGTGACTTGTTATTTATTAGTTAATCCCTCATGTCCTTGTAAAGCTTGTGAATGTTTGGAGATGGGATATGTCTGAAGACAAAGTACTTGTATATGACTGGATACTAATCTCTTAATTTATTTTAAATAAAAAATGTCGGTAACTTGAGACAAGTGGGTGATGGTAAGATTTTGAGGTCTGGAGCTTGAAAATATATTAAAATCAGGTTACTTGTTTGCTCACTTTCAAAGAAAAAATATTCAAGTTTCTTTCTTCTTAATGAGGGAGAAAAAATTCATACATTAAAAACTATCATAGAAATTTAATAAAAACACACTTTGAAGGGGTAAATTACAAAAAATGTTGGAGAGAGTCGAATACATCTGAAGGAATTAATTTGAAGCAAAAAGTAAAGGAACAGAATAGTATCTTCAGAAACTTGAAGAACCCTAGAGACATAACGAAACAGAGAGTCAAGTGACACAAATACCTCTTAGGAGTCAGGTATAAAGACTTCTTAGCGACACACCACAGCTATGTTTCCCTGCTGCCCTTCAACTCTACTACAAGCAGTGGCAGAATCCAGCAAAATTTTAAATAAATAAACATTTTCTCACAGCAACCATATTACTACTGCTGCAGCTGAAGATTCAACACGACGATGCCTGATGGTAAAACATAATCATACTTTACACAAATTCAGAAAACAAAATTGAAAGTTTTTAAGATTAAATTTAAGTCTTTCACAAATATGAATTCTTCTTCTTACAATAGTGAAATTTCTGTAAAAATCAGTGTAAGTTTTTTTTTAAATTATAGTTTTGTTGTCTGTTGTAGGGTGTAGCATATTCAGAGTTTTTTTCCATAATTTCAACTCAGTTGCCTATCAGCTGCTCTCCACATGCATAACAGCTTATAAGCCAGCGCACATAATACAGTACAGTCATTCATTCACCAGCCTCCCAGGTGGATGCATGTGTTTTGAGAGAGCTCCTGGTGCGATTTAATTTATTTAAAAAAACAGGATAGCTAGGTTCCGTAATACATTTAGTTATTGTCATGTACTTGTGTCCATTAGCTGCTTAATTCATTTGGAAATATTCGTTTTGTATTTTCGTTCATTTCCAAGTTTTCACCTCAGTCTATAATCAAACATAGGTCGATGCAGGTTATGTTTGCTCTCAACAGAGCTTATAAGTTGATGTAAGTGGTATATCTAAGTCAGTACTGCAGTGACCTCACTAGTGAATAGACATATATTAAACATTTTCTTTTTTATGCATGTTAATAAATAAATAAATTTTTCTAATAATCGTCATTTAACATATGGACTCCATTTCAAAAGTTTCTCACGAGTCTCAGAGGCGGATGTACATGTTTTAAAATCATGTCAGGTACGTGCGAGAGGCGTCAAGTTGTGTAATTTTTTTCAAATACCTTGTTATTGTATTTGTTAGCCATTTAATTTATAGGGACATTTTTGCTTCATTGCAGATCCTTAATTTCACACTGGAAGCTCATGTAATTGTGATCGTTTAGCACTTGTCGACACCAAGTTATTCACATAGTTAAAATTCTCTCTCATCTTATTTATTAATATGTAGAACTTGTTTGAAATATATTTCGTTTAAACACTCCGAAAATTCTCTCATGTGTTAACTATAGGTAACGTTCTCTCTTTCTGTTTAATTACTATTACCAAAAAAATCGCCTATCTCCCACCACTGTCTACAAGTAATATCCGACTGCCAACCCAAAAAACTAATACTTATGCCACTCTTACACAAAACTCACCATATATATTGTGAGTTTTGTGTAAGAGTGGCATAAGTTATATATATGTGTGTGTGTGTGTGTAACCCGTCCCAAACACGCCACCCCTCAGTTGAATGCCTGATATCCAAGGGCGAGGATGTGCCAGAGCTGCTCCCCAACTCACACAAAAAAAAAAGAATATAATACATTTTACCTTTAGTACACTCTTGCACCAAACTATACACTTATCAATTCACACAACAACAAAATTCGATCTGATTAAGAATTAATCCCATCTGATTAAAAAAATTATCGGCTTAAAATCGGATTATGGACTAACCCTTTCAATAAATCTGATTAACCCTTTCAGTCAATTTGATATCAAAGGATTTATCCGATTAATCAGAAGTTAAGTGAAACCCCGTCACCCTACTACTCGCTTAACTTGGTTCTAGTACCGAATGTTATTCCAAAACAGTTTTATAAAACGAATTACTTTTCCTATTAAGTTCTACATTTAAAAGGCATCGATACAATAATTGCTTTGTTGCGGCCAGATGAGAACTTTCAAAACCAGCTTACGATAATGAAAAATCTCCGACCGCAATTACCTGAACTTTAATATTATCACTGATTTGAATGATATCAGTAATATTCGCCATCATCTAGGAAAACTAGTTCAATGTATAGCCATTATGTTTAAACTGTTGGAAAGTGATTAATTTGGTTTTACAAAAATGCTATTAATACACAGAATTGTCATGAATACAGTAGTAGTAATGGTTTTCCTAGTGTTACTTGCCCGAAGCGTTGATATCGTCACTTGGCTGACTACAATGTTAATTATATACAGTAGTTTGAAAGAGAATGTAAGCATGGCTTTCAGAAATGCTGAACTAACAGCAAACTAACTACAAAACTGAAGCCATTACTAAGACGCTGGTCAACATACGCTTACTCAGTATAAATTATCAAACTATAGAACAGTATCCGCATCTTAAAGTACGCGACCAAAACCTCGGTGAGGGCAAGTGGCCTTTCTACCATGAATAATAACTAGGAGGTCACGAAATTCCCAAGAAAAAATATTTCTTTTGTGAATATTTTGGAATGCTTCGATTTTATATGTATATATTTTAATATATGTTGGGACACTTCGATGATATATATAAATACAAATATATATATATATATATATATATATATATTTAAGTTTCATCAAAACTTATAATGTAATTTGATCTTCAATTTCAAACTTATTTTAAAAGTAACACAACAAAACAATAAATTCGCATTATTCAAGCCCACACGGGCATACACTAAAATGTAATTTATACTGAAATTTCAGTACAATTACTCTTCCAAAGCCTAATTGGAAGTACAAGAATGTTGAAAGTGGTACAAAAAAATAACTTATTTAAATCGTTTTAGATTTTACAATCCAATATATGCTAATATAAAGAGGTAATGTGAGTTTGTTTGTTTATTTGATTATATGTAACGGTTAATCTCGGAAACTACAAAGCCGATTCTTATCATTCTTTCACTTTTAGAAAGCTACATTCTTCCTGATAGACTTAGGTTTTGTTTAGTTTTAAAAAAAAAATTGAGAAATTTCAAAATTTATAAACCAAGTTGGAGAAATATGAGCTACTTGACTGCTTTCTAATGATGCTCTACCAAAGCCGTTAAAGATGAAATGAAGCAATGTTACAAGATAATTTCGCAAGTAGTCACAGGTAGTCTCAGGTAGTTGCAGGTTGTCGCGAGTTGTCACAAGTAGTCACAGGTAGTAGCAATTACTCGCAGGTTATCGCAAGTAGTCGCAGGAAGTCGCGGGTAGTCGCAGGTAGTCACAAGTAGTCACAGGTAGTCTCAGGTAGCCACGGGTAGTAATGGAAAGCAGCATTTTGTCACTGGTATTCGCAGATAGTCACGGGTAGTCGCAGGTTGTTACGGGTGGTTACGGGTAGTTGCAGGTAGTCTCAGGTTGTCGCAAGTTGTCGCAGGTAGTCATGGATAGTCACGGGTAGTCGCAGGTAGTCATGGTTAGTCACGGGTAGTTGCAGGTAGTCATTAGTAGTCGCAGGTAGACACGGGTAGTCGCAGGTAGTCGCATATATAGGTATGTATTTAAATAATTCCATAACACCTGAGCGAAGCAATAGCGGGCTGCTAGTATATAATATATACGATTAAACGCATCACAACAACCCTGTCAAAATATATCTTAAAGTAAGATGTGACCTAGTTTTTTTCTCCAAATGACATTCCAGAGCTTGGATGGGATAGCATTATAGAAAATGCTGGAAATATCTACTGAACTCTCCATTCGCTTATTCGCTTATATTCATGACGTAATCAAGCATAAACTTATTTGTGTCGTACGAAGCGACATAGTCTGTATGGGGTGGGGAGAGGCAGCCACAAGCCGCAGTCAGGGAAGACTTAGTCGTCAAGACTATCATCGTACACTCCCTTTTAACAATATCGAACACTCCGTCGGAGATCACTTCTTCGATTGACAAGAAATTTCACGTTCACTCGCAGCTCATTTTTTACTTAAACATTATTCCGAGGAAGAGGGCACAAAATAATTAAGTAAAATTTGACTCGCGGTAAAGTAGCATTACTACAGGGCAGTAAAGTTACAAGAACATATTGTACTTGGTTTGTTGAGCAGAGCGCGTGATGTTCAGCCTCTCATGCCCCTCGACACAGTTGTTCTAGTACCAAGCGCTCAAGGAAACTCGAGGCCGTCCTTCGTCCTCGTGGCGTTGTGACGTGTGCTCGGGTTGCATATACCCCCACGTGATCCGATCCAAGGATACTGCCAGGCAGGGAGCCTGACTGGGGCTGTACATCTGCCAGATGATGATGCAGGTGTCCGAAGGTCAGCTCAGTGAAGGCAGAAACCTCACATGTAGCACAAGGGCAAAAACTGGCTTGATCTCGACACTCAGCATGTATGTGTAGGGACTGCGAAAGCACGGCCTATCGATACTTTTGGTTCGATGAGTTTTCAGCAAGAGGTGTCAGAAAAGTTACAAGCCAGAACACGTATTAAAACGGGACGAGGGTTAATTACTACGGAAGTATCAAAGACACGCACTATGCGTCCGCTTCGCGCCGTATGAGGTACAGATACTTATGAGTACCCAGTCACGTAAACATCGTGTGAGAGGTGAGCTGTAGGGTAATGGGAACAAGCATCCAGTGACAGTGGGACCAGCAGGTAACCGCCACCATCTTCCTTGAGCTGCGGGTTCGGATGACGCCTTAGGACGGAGCGACGACGACATTCAAGGGTGTAGGAAATTAGGAGCACTCCGGGGAAACACACTGGCTGCTCGAGAAGACCGCCACATTTCCCACACGGGGAAATATGGAATATGACGCCGCACCACTGGGAATCGATCGTTGAACATCGAATTGGAAGCCTGTTGCATTATCCTCTCGGCCACGAAGGCCATAGCAAGATCGTGATCTATGAACACGTGTGCCTGATTTTCGAAAATCACTATGGGTGACAAAGAAATGTCTTTTTTCCCCGTGGGAAAACAAGGCTACAGCACACACATATGAGAAAAATATTGCCCATTATGCTACAGAACTGTTGCAAATAACGTGCAAAAATTACACCTTAAAGACTCCGCTAACGAAATTATAGCAATCAAAACTATTCAGTCTCAATATAATGACATAAGTTTGCATTAAAATTTTAGGCTGACACTGTATTTTTCAAGCTGAATAATAGTTCTTCAAACAGCAAAAGTTATCAAATTATAACCCATAATATTGTTAGAATGTGTGATTACTGTTCAGAGCGTAGATAAATAATCATGTTTTTAAGAAACAGGCTTCGAGAAAATCTTTGCAATTTGGTCAAAGACATTTTTGTCTTTAATCATTGAATTTTTCAATACGTGACCCTATGAAACTACAGTATATTGCGTGGCACACAAATTTTACTTATAATTTACATAACTACTATTTTTGGTAACAAATATGTGTGCACATAGCAGCAAATACACATTGTTATTACGATAGTAAAATTTTTATATGTCCGGTAACAAAATGGTTTATACCGTCATAATTATACTCATATTGAAAAAAAATAGTAATGTTTCGTACAAGAAACATAACGGGTTGTTAATTTTTCAACGTTAGGTCTCTAGTAACTAAATCGACCTATAATTTTCAAATTAATTTACGTGCATGAACAAGGATCTACTTGAGTTTTGTAAAACCACTGGATATATACGAAGTGCTCTTAAATTAATAACAAAACACTTGAAACTTTTAATTAGAAAACAGTACAGTTGTATTCATATAGGAACGTAATGTTGGATAGCGCCTTTGTAATTACTGTTTCTGGAGGGCAGGATTCAAGTCGACACTGCTGACATCATCCCCCGTGGCAGACGAGACTTCAGTGCCAAGCAGTTGTTCCACTAAGAGATGAGCGAGCACGACCCCAGCGAGAGAGCGACTCGAACAAGCAGGTCACATTTGGCCAACACAACTGCAGTGTGGCGTTGTCGTGCGCCCAAGGGGACATCAGCGCTGTGGTTCTCCGCTGCCCGTGTGCGATAATACACTCATGAGCCGGCTGGAGTTCACTTTGTGCGTGCAACTCTGTTGCATTACTGCGACAGTTGAGTATTTGTAGCGAGAGAGATATCACGGGCGTATTTGCGCCGATGTACCTGCTGTTGAGAGAAACTGGCTTGCCAGCATCTTGCCTGTACCTGCTCCGAGGGTTGTACCAGATGCCGCTAGAAAATATTACACCTCACATACGGCAACGCGAGTCCTTCCAGTTTGACGCAGTTCCAGGATATTTTACATTTCCTATATGGTTTCGCGTCTTCTTGAATTAATTATTGTGTTTAAAAAATAAGTAAAATATGTTTTGCGGACATAACATAATACTATATGGTATTTCCTGTTTAATGTTTCTGTTAATGTTCGGTACGAGCATGAAAAATTCAATTTATGGTAGGAATTAGCAGCCTGCAGAGCCAACATATTTCAACATTATGCACATTTTGCGGGCTTACAATGGCATATCCAGAAACAAAATGAAGGTGTTCGTGTGTTTAAAGTATTAATTCATTTCATGTTTATTGATAACTGAATTACTAGAAGAGTAACCACCCTTATGTGTAACTTGTTCTGGTCTTTGAGTAAAATAAGATGTTTTGCTAAATTAAAAAAAAACTAAACAAATAGCTGCGTTGCGTAGTTACGTAATGTTTCAGAGTGATTTACAACATCCATTTATAAAATATTTTATATTTTTCCGGGCTCAATTTTTCTACTTCCTCCTGAATGTAACCGCGGAACTGCAGTTGCCTGAATATATAAATTGTGTACAAAAGAGACCTTTCCTCATAGTATCCCGTCCCGGGAGCACACGCACGAGTAGATATGTGTCCTCTTTGAGATCATAATATTTTATACGCAGTGTATTTCAGTTTCTTTTATCAACCATCGCTTCAAAGAGTTTTATGAATGAGTACATGACTTTGCGTATTTACGAATATAACCTAAGTTTTGACTAAGTTAATGGGAATGTCATCTGAAAATTATGCATAATATTGGTTTTTTTATTTTTACTTAGCATGATGATGTCCTTACCTGCACAAATTTTCAATACGCAAGTGCCAACATTAGATTTAAAAGTGAAAGATAAATTTGAAACTTGCATAGCAGAGCATACTTTAAATGGCATAACAGAGAATTATATTTTGAACATATGAAAATGTTCTTGGCAATACATCAGAGTTCTTAACGAAAACTTTTTTGATAAAAAAATTTATAGTTTATGAAATATTCAAATTTTATTCTAAATGTCAGCCATGTCTAAGATTAAATTGTTCGCAGTATTTTGTTTCGACTCGTTATTTTTTAGAGTGTTAACTCCATCTGCAAAATTTTATGATATCCGTGCCAATTTTTTTATGTTATTTATACATCCTTAGTAGTAATCAAAAATACTGTTTTGTGAAACTCCCTTTTGCGATTAAAAGAAACGATGGCTAGTGTTTTATTGGTATGCGGAAGCGAACAACTTGTCAAATATTTATGTGCATGTTGGTAATAATAATGCTCAACGTTGCTGTATGCGCAATAGCAGTTATTCATTACTTAGAAAAAGTTGATGGAAAATTAGAGGTTTTAATGTAATTGCAGACTATTTGTGTCACAACACATGTCATTCGTGTCATTACCAAGTGACAGTCGAGTTCGTTAATTTGATAGAATGTTTTATCTACTAGTTATAAAGAGTAATTAGTGATGGTTTCTGAAAAAAATCTTCCTTAAATCGAGGGACATCTGCACATGTGCTATAAAGCACCGTGTGCAGAAACTTTTACCTTCGCACTATTTGGTACTGAACCACCCGAAAAATTTTAAGCATCATTCAACACTGTGTTGATAAAATCAAATGTAATTATTCCCGAAGGGAACTCGTCATTCGTCGGATATATACCAGGTATTTTTTTCGTGAATAAGTGGCTGAAACGCATACTGTCGCTAACAGACTCTCCCTACTCCCTATACAAGTACGTGATCGATAGAACCAGTTAAATCCCACAGTCACAGAAAGCATGCATGCCATTGCAGTGTAGCTGCAGCTACAGGTGTAACTTCGTCTTACAACCATTTGCGAAACATTATGGGAAAACATTATTTTTCACTTCATTTTGTTGCAAGAGTTAAAAAGGTATTAAACGGTTGTAACATGAATAGTAGGGCGATGAGCGAATGTGGCTTTGAAGATACCTGTGTCACTGGCCGGAAAACTTTCATGCAGGTGACCGAAGCTCCCCAGATGAATAATGTAGAAGATGTTAATAAAAGTTAGGTAACTTTTCTTTAAATACATGCCTGGGAGCAAATATCTACATGCACTATCTTCAAATAAATTTCTCAACAGTTCAGTGTTTCAGGTTGTAATATCCCCTGCAATCTACAATAAATACGGAAGTGAACAAAATAGACGACTTGGTAAGACAAGAACTGTAGGTAGATAGGTAGGGCTTAACGCCTCGTCGACAGCATGTTCGTTAAGGACGGAGCAAGTTGTTGAGCGAAGCAAGTACAGGGAAGGAATGGGCCATGTTAACCGATATCTGGATGGCCGGACCGGGAATGTATACCTGTTCCACGTGCATGTGAGTCCGTCAGAAACGCCTGCCTGGACAAACGGACTGTCACAAACACCAGCTGTCGAACACACGCAATAACCTGCTGGTCACAGTAACGTGTGTTAAGGAATGGATTTGGTACGATACACGGAAGTGAACTGCAGAGGAGGGTTGGTTTTTCCAAAAACATTCCTGTTCTCTTTCCGAGGAAAGGCCAATTAAATTTGTAAATATCTAACTACTTCCCAAATTATTTCACCCGGTCAATTGAAATAATGGATAGCTTTAAAATTTGAAATTTAACGAATATCAATATTTTTTATCATATTCCTCTGTTGTGTATCAAGAAGTGCAACAATATTCGTGGATATGGGGATTACTATGCACAGCCAAGACGAATGAAGACGAGCATTGCTATATCGTCGAGACTTGTGCTCCTCAAGTCACCGTATTCAGCCCACCGAGTGAGGTAAACAATCGGACGTACATTCGTAGGGATCTGGGTTCGGTCTTCGGTCCAGCCAGCATCCTAATTCCCATGGTTTCTCGAGATTTTTCCAGGTGAATGCCGGGAGTGTTCCTTACTACAGGCACCTTGTTCCTACTTAAACTTGCTCCCAGACCTCAAGCCCCACCTATCTACCGATCATTACCGTCATTCAAGTTTATAACTGGCAACCTTCAACCGACATCAATTGTAAGGTTAATAGAGCTTCTGGAACGTGGGAAATGATTGTTAATATTATACAAGATCCTTCTCAATCTCTCGTGTATTAACATGAAATGATAACTATAGTCAATTCACGGTTTCTTCACACTTTTTAAATCAAACGTTGAAAAATAACCCCCTCCCCCCCCACATGCGACGTGAGTGGTTGTTTCCTAAATATATCATATATATCACAAGCGTTTTATACTTCTGTTAACTTAAAATTCGTTTTCTTAAATAAATTGAATTTTTACTTATATTTAACTTATGAACTATAATACTTTACGTATATTATTGATGCAAAGAAAAACAAGGGGGAAATAGGTGTGTTGGTAATGCTTTGTAAGATAAAGTTCTTACGCAAACTATTATTACACTGATTGCCCACGAATTCGCTGCGTTGCCCTTTTGATGTATCGATTAAGCTTTTTTTTTGCATGAGACGGAGGAATATACTGTAAGAAGAACTTCAGCAGGACTTTATAGCAACTTGACTCATCGCCCTAAACTTGTGACGGTGAACATCTAATTAGCTAGAAATACTTGTCTTTGGAATATTTGTGCCGTACTCTCATACAGATGACCGTTTTTAAATACTGCCGAATTTAAATGCATTTTGAGACGTTTCTAACTGCGAGCGTCACTTGCTTTTTTAATTCTTTTGTGTAGTGTCGAGATGGTTGACGGCTTGAATATAATTGTATTGGCTATGTGCCATTAGGTTTATGAATCCTTGTAGGTGGGTTGATTGCCAGGCTCAGAATTGTAAGTTATATATTTTGTAAATTTTACCTCCTGTTTTAACGTATTTTAGAAATTTATATTTGTGCCAACAATTTTTTAGAAATTTACCAAGTACTGGTTTTCAGAAAAGACCTAATTGTCAATGAAATGTGTTACGTATATAGACTTTGTACACAATTGGATGTACCCTTTCTATATATTTTTCTTCGCATTACCAAATCTCGATAGATATTAAAATTATGTTTTAATATCGGAATGTAATGTCATTTTGGGCAGAATTTGTGACTTCGCATTTTACTGTAGTCCATAAACTATATTATTAAATACGTATGCGTAATCTGTACTGTAGTCATTTTTCTCCTCAAAACTGATTATAATTCACCATAATTTCGTATCAAGAACACCCCTCAAAAAGTTTTGCAATAACTGTATTTTCGTTACCCTTGAAGGATGTTCACTTTGAGAGTTGTTTCATTACAAAACGACACCTGAATGAAATGTAACGATACCTGTTATGTGTACGTGGACTCAATGCACGCAGTCTCAGTACAGTCCGGGACAGTGCGCTGTTACTGTAACCTTTGAACACAACATGCAAAGACAGCGTGTGCCATGTTCAGCTGTATGAAATATGCCTCGAAGAATCATTGTCGCTTTTGATTGTACAGGCATAGTGACTTTGCATCAGCAAGGTCTCCCCGTGAGGTAAATCGCCCGCCTCGTTGGTATACACCGCAGTGATGTTGTTCGGTCATGCGGTCACTATCGTGTTCCACACAATGTTGCAGATCGTCCTCGCAGTGGTCGTCCACGATCAACAACAGAACCTGACGACTGTTACATGTGAATGCTGGCTGGCAAGAACAGATAAGACACCGCAACCTTACTGCTTAATGCCCTCCTGCAGGCAACTGGGAGGACTGTCTACTTAGACAATCTGAAATCGCCTTCATAGGGACAACCCATACACAAGAGTTCCTTGGCGAGAACCTGCACGTATACCCCAACACCATGGCGTCAGGTTCAGATGAGTAAGGGAGCACTCGGACTGGAGAGAGCGAGGTAATGCCAGATGAGTCCTGTACACTGTCCCACAGGTCCAGCAGGGAGGTGGATCCGTCATGTTTTCGGGAGGCATTATGTATGGACATCGAACGCCACTCAACGCCATCGAGGGTAATATGACAGGTGTATAATACCGGAACAGAATCCTTGGGACTATTGTTCAACAATACTGGCAACATATCGGAGACAGATTCGTTCTGCAAGATAACAATGTGTGCCTGCACTGCGCCCAGCTTGTTAGCAACTTCCTCAGGAAGGCCAAAATCAATCGAATGAAATGGCCTGCGGCGTTTGGTGGTGCAAAACTTTTTTTGAGGGGTGTACTTATCTTTAGGCCAACACAGATTCATATCTTGCGTAACTCTGATAATTAATTGTTTTGATATCATTTCCTTTAAATTATTTTTCTTGCTACGGTTCACTTTGAGATAGTCTCAGTTATTTTCTGGCCATCACTTTTTGTCTATTCGTATATCCTTATCCTATGGCTTCCGAATTTATAATGTCCACGGTAATGATATCTCCATTTATATTTTATTGCTACTTTCTTCAGAAATGTATGATAGTAGTTACATTTTTTCGCTTTTCTTCCGGCAGGCAACGTATCTGAGGCAAACAGCACAACTTAACAGCAAAGAACAAAGTAAGAAAACTCTAGAAGTTATTGGCATCAAGGGTTTCTTCCAATTATGATCGTTAATTTTAAAATAGACTTAATTTCCATGCCATCAATTATGAAAAATTGTTCAAATCAATAGGATTGTATTACGATAGCACGCGCAGTGTTGTGTGCCTATTGTCTGGCCAGCTCGCCTTAGGAAAGTTGGAGAAGACAATAAACGATAACTTACATTCTGGCCTTGTATCCCAACATCATGGGGAAAAGGGGAGTTACGCTGGAGGGAATCATTGCTCGCGGTGCCAACACAGGGAAAGTGTCATGGATGCGGTAAGTAGTGGCGGAACCTAATAAAAAGGAATGCGTGTCACTTGAACGACGCCTGGTCCCTGCTCGCGCATAGCTTTGCTGGTCCAGTGAACACTCCCGTACACGAATGACGCTCAGTGGCGAATCCCTGCCGTGATCGGTGGACATTGTCCTCTACGCCTGCTGCGGATCTGATATGCAGCCCGCGCAACTAGAGTGAGATGTGTGTTGCCTCCACGGCCAGGCGAGGTGGGTTTTGGGTGAGATCGTGCCTTTAAGGGGTAATAAATAGACCCTTGATCTTGGATTGTTTAAAAATCCTTAAGGAACAAAACTTATGACTGGGATTTAAAAATAACAATTTGACATAATTTAAAGACTTATTTCATATTTGTTCTTTTTTTTTTATTTGTGTGGTTTTAGTTTTATTCCTATTTTACCATATGGGACTGAAATTACTAAATAATTAGGCAATATTTATTAACCATTACAAGTGTTAAACTAATAATATTATAAAAAAACGTTTTTTTTTTCTAAATATAGTGCATTTGCAGTTTTCTCCGCACTTTTTTAATTGAACCTTTGAAAAATTGTCCTAAATGTGGGGTGTTTGTTTGTTTCCTAGCTATGCAATGTATAACAAGCATTTTATTTTCTTTACTACATTAAACTATCCTAATTTTAGGTTAAATTTAAATTCTACTTATATTTGGGGTATAAATTTTAATGTTTAATTTCTAATGAATACGAGTTAGAAGGGAGAGAAAATGTGTGTAGGTGACGCGTGGTAAGAAAAAATTCCTTATGCAGGATATTATTAAACTGAGAGCGCACAAATGCGATGCGTTGTACCACGGATGTAATTTTCTTAGCTCGGTTAAGATTAGTTTGCATGAGGCGAAGTAATATCATGTAAGCAGGAGTTAACCAGGGCTCACATGTAAGTATGACTTTACCAGGGCTCAGAAAAGTTGGAAGTTATCTTGAATAACTGTAAAGATGTTCCCTGTGCCTTGATAACCTTGGTTTCTAAATATTGACTCTGTAAACTAAGCTACGGAGGAATACACGCAAATCCAAGTTGGTGTGATCCCCCCCCCCCCCCCCGCCACCCTTGATGAGGTCGGCACAAACGCTCTTGAACTGATCCCAATATGAGTATCTGCAAAGAGAAAACATACCCCTGACGAGGGTGAGGCTGGAACAGTTTTTTCACAGTACCGCGCATGCTATGAATATTATTTTAGAGACATTCAACATAATTAAAACAGTTCGTTTTTTGACAGGCGTGTCTTTACGCACACCCGGACACAAGAGGGACCATGATACATCACTGTATGAAAAATTGATAAAAACTTTCCACCAATTAAGTGATAGAATCACGCCTTAAATTCCAACAGGCAGACGCAGCGTGGCAAGAATACTGCACGCCAGTTCATAGCCTGGAGCGTAGCGGCGATGGCGAGCTTGATGAGCTTGACAGAGAAACCCTTATCGCTCTCTCGCTTCTCGGCCACAAGGGCAGAAAAAAGCCGAGACCCTTACGCAACAACCAAAGAGAATTTTCATGGAAGTTATTGTCCACTGTGCAGACATTTTCAGTGGCCATCAGATTCTTCAGGAAGTAGTAAACATTACAGAGAAATAATGTGGTCGAAAATTGAACAGCTGGTAGGCCTATTAATTGAACATTTACGAAAATAATGTGAAACACCGAGACTGTGAAATATGCTATTTCTCTATGAATGTAAATGTATATTATCGACCAAATATACAGGCTATGCGCATTTATTTTATTACTTACACTATCTAGACGATAGCCGAGAAACTGGAGATTATTGGGACGTTAATTTCACCCAAATTCATAAATAATGGACTTGTCGTAAAATCGTATGTTCTACTTATTCAATCAAATAAGGGTCCTTGTAAATTATATTTATTTTGCATCTCTTTATCGGTAAATAGTGATATGAGCTATGCGTAAGTGATTCTGATGAGTTTAATTCGCTCCAAACAAATGTATAAATCTCTGCCTACTGTCTTTAACTTGTTCACTACAGTAATTCTAAAGTTTCGAAGCTTTAGTTTTTCTGTTTTCACCCAATGGATTTTATTTTCACTGTTCCTCTTTCCTAACGTAATAATTGATAGCTAACGAGTAAAAGGGTTATATTTGGGTGGCGCTTAGCATTTGAGCGTTATAATTGGGATGATAATGAAGCGCACTGAGATAAATATTTGTACGAGCCAACAAAATACTTATTTAAATATAGCCAAACTGATTTGTGGTTGCTCCAACAAAATATTTTGTTGGGTAAACTAAACTGCAAAAGCAACGAAAATGATTGTGTTCATCTGACAAAAATATGCGCTTGAGTTTCGGTCAACGAAATTTGAATGTCAGCATGATATTTAGTTGAATGAGTAATATATATTTGTTTGTTGTATAAACAAATGTGTTGACTACGTAAACAAACCTTGCTTTCGGTGCGATGTATGGACCGAACGACAGCAGAATTTAATAGTGGAAAAATAGGAGCACCTCGAGAAACACAACAGGCCGTAAACAACATCCACCGTGTTAACTACAAAATGAAATACAGGAATAACGTGTCGGGAATCAATCTCAGTTCGCTGTGGTGCTGGCGTATGGTCTGACCACCGCAGCACCCTTTACTCAGAACTACGTGGCCCGTAAAATGCATACTTAATATTCTCCTTTTTCCTGTCGGTATTCTATGGACGTGATTTGTGTCCAGGGCAGCTGACAGACACTGTGTAGGTCTGCAGACCATAGACCAAGTACATTGTTAATGTCTAATTATTCTCACTTACTAGTTGTAAATAACATCAAAATTGTGTCAAGTAAACAAACAAAAGAATAAATTTAACTCCCGCTTGAAAAATACCTCTATAAGCAACCAGGAATTAATTTGGTTAGCTGTTTCCCGTTTAATATTTAATTCTATGTACATTTCATGACCTCTGCTTTTGAAACGATTTTCTACCTAATTTACGCACATTCTTTCATTACTTTGTGCCATTATTATTGTTCCTGTATTGACCTTCTCGCCTATGCCATGGAGAGTGTATTTTTAATTCAACGGCCTTCCTGTCCAATTAACACTTGCGAATATTTGGTAAAGCAGTTTGCTTTATGAGGCTCGGCAAGAGTTCATTTAACCGTTTATATACAGCTGCTGTCCTTGTTAGCCGCAAGGACAACAGTGGCTCACGCTTGCGGGATTTTAACTACATTTCCAGTGCCTCGATAATAAATGCTAACCTGTAGTCCACGCCCTTTTTCTCTGTTGCTATTCCATGTATCCCATTTTCAAGAGATAATTATTCTGAAAGCTGTTTTTTTCTTTCAAGTTATTTTGTTTTATAGGCTGCGAGAGACTAGTTACTAAAGACTAATTGGTAAACCAAAACTTTTCAACGGACGTGAAAGATTGAATTAGAAGTTTAGTACTCGTAGAATTAATAGTATACAATTAGTGTTTCATAATGATTATTCGTCAATTCAGCCCTGGCTGGGCATATATAACATACAAATGTATTTTATTCCATAACTAACTTGCAAATAGTTATGTTCTTAATATAAGAGAGATTATCATTATCTTGCGATAGAACATCTTATTCGATTACCTGATATCCTGGTCAAGACCGCCTCCGGATGATATGGGAGTGGTTTTATATTAGGATACAACGAAAATTCTGGTAAATTTCAAACCATGACTTATTCAGTAACGACTATTAACTATCCCAAAGCTTTTTATTATCGCTTTAAATTATTCAAAAGAAATTAAAAATATATTAAAACCACCAGTAAGGGATCCACCTGGCGTTTGAACTTGATTCCAGTATTTGTATTTTTTGAAGTGAGGTTTATGAAGAAATCTTTAACTAAGTCTTCAGTATGTTTGACTATGTATAAAAACCATGCCGCTAATGAGGACATAATGATACTTCAAATATATATATATATATATATATATATATAAACTTTTGGGGTTCTCTGGCATATTTAATATGTCTTATTAAACTGCTGTATCTGAAAACGTACTGTCCAGACGCAAACGAATCTATGACAAGAGGATGTATTGAATTCCACCTCAGAATTTCCATTAATAAAATGCTAGGGTCAGCCCTTAATGTCCAATACATAAGCAGTTCACAGCATTGCGCGTTGTGTTAGCGCACTGATTGCATTAGTCAGTGCCACCCTTGCTTCTGGACCTGAAGCGCATTAATTACTCCAGATAGCCGACCGCCTTAAGACAAAATAGTTTTTTTGTCTGCCCTGACAAAGTAAAATTCACAAAAACCAAACGTGTTTATTACATGTTTGATACTATGCAGCTATCTTATGATTCTGTTTATAAGATCCGTCACCAATTAACAGAATGAAAATAAAAACTGTTTTCCCGTGGCGAAGAGACAGGAGTGATGTTGGCTTGCTCCGAGCACCCCCGGTATGATTAGGGGCAAAGGTGGCTGAGCGGTTAGAATGCTCGCCTCCGACCAAGGTGAACCAAATTCAATTCCCGGCCGTGTCACCCACGTATTTTTGCAAGAGCGAATCGTGCCAGACGATGCCGCTGGTCGGCGAATTTTCTCGGGGCTCTCCCATTTGCCGCGCCCTTGAATTTCAGCTCTGCTCCATTGTCACCTCATTCCACCCTCATCGGCTCTCAAGATCTCGTTATTAAGAGCTGCTCAAGTCTCTCAGCTGGACTCAACCCGGTTTGACTAACTTTATCAGCACTGTACTGGGTATCATCTGGTTCGCGGAATCTCCACTGTAGTCGCGGAGCTCTCATCACGTTGCTCTGCACTATCGTGAGGGCTAAATCCAAACGTAAACCTGGACCTTGATAATGGTTCAATTACTATAGCTGTGCACATGTGGCCTTACATAAAGAGCTCTCTCTCTCTCACACTCTCTCTCTCTCTCTCTCTCTCTCTATCTCTCTCTCTCTATCTCTCTCTCTCTCTCTCTCTCTCTCTCTCTCTCTCTCTCTCTCTCGCCTGATTACGTATTCCAAGAGCCGGTGGCAGTGTGGAGAGGGAGCATGCCTGATACGTTATCGTGAGCAGAGATCTGAGGGAGGAAGTTGAGGCGGAACAAACAGCCCGAGAGGCACAGTATGTAGGGGTAGTGAGCGTATGAGAGGGAGTCGCCGCCAAGGAAATGCCGCTCCACTTACCCCGGACATGAATAATGCATGGTTGCGGCCCCGCTGTGTTTTATTCCTTGCTAACACTTCCTGCAGGCGACCCCCGGCCACCACGGGGGTGGGGCAGGTTTCCATCCCTCACGCTCAGCGACACACCGTCATCGGCAATGCCTGCACCCCCACCCTCCTCCTGGCGGGGAGCAGGCAGGAAAGCCACGTGCCACCCTCCGCGATTTATGCGAAACAACCCTTCCGTCGTCTCACCTACGTGGGTCCTTGCTTTGCCGAACACAACTCACGTCTCGGTCCTTCCGACCTGGCGATAGCTTCCTCGTCCTTCGTCGCATTGCTTAATACTTTGATGCTATAGGCTGTTCATGGTAAACTGAGCACTTTTGAAAGACCTTCTAAGGATCTACTCGTATGCACACTGTCTATCCTTCCTTCATATAGAAAATTCACGTTGCCATGGGCCTAATCACTTTATTCGTGCGTAGGTCAAGGGAAATCGTGGAATTATTAGAAAACTAAATATATAAGAAATGTCATTATTATTGCACCTATATGAATTGTAAAACTAAAGCAACATCAATAATTTCAGTATCCACAAATATTTATGTAACACTTTGGAATTCGAAGTCAAGATATGGAACTACCTTTGTCAGTCGTTACCAACTTCACTCGACCTACGCCAGTCAGTCTGCCCATTCGAATGCATCCAGATAGCTAGAGCGGTGACATTTTTTCAAATGCTGGTTTCAAAATGGCTGAGTTAACTACGAAAAGCCTATAGTATAACACACACACACGCGCGCGCGAGACAACCAGGAAGCATGTCGCTCATGGCTACATTTTTAAACAGTCAAACAGATGAGATCACTGACGAGTGTTCCTGTATTTACAGATGCTGATGATGTGTCGCTTACGGTGCTGGTTCCCTGGCGGCCGGCAGGTAGGTTTGGAAAGTGTCGCACCTGTTTACGGGCATCGGAGACGAAGCTTGAAAATTCTCTTGCTATTTCAGTCTTTCGACGAGAGATGGCGACAGCAACGACGCGTATTTGTAACAAAACACACTCAACATTCATTGGAAGGCAGGTGTCTTGCTTCTAAGAAGCATGGGCCAGTCCGTTTAATTAGACGCCAGCAGGTAGCAAGTGATCAATGACGTTTTATGGGGGGGGGAGGGTGGATGTAAGTGCTTACCCCCCTGCAGTGACATACAACACGATGGTTCGCAGGAAACGCTTGTTGACGATGACCTTCACATTTCTTCCTACTCTCCCCCTAACAGCTATCATCAACTTTAGTTACAGGAAATAACGGGTATTCCCCAAGAATTCTTTGGGCATGTATTTGCTTCCTTCCTGAACTGTGTCATAAGAAATAATATTTAATAAGAAAGGCTAAATAAATTACGGTGTACCTCACAAACGTAATATTAATTTGTGGTACACTTAAAACATTGAAGTAGGCCTAAATGTTATATTCAATTCGAATCTACATTATTTTATGGCAGGTAGTAGGGCGACAAAGTGAAAAAGACAAATTATATCTGTGATTTATATTTACGTTTGATCATTATTCAACATAAACGTTTGCTCCATGGATCTCTCGCATTAAAACAATTATGCTATAGAAAATCAACAAATTTTTAATATTTTTTCACATATTCTACACTGGCTAGAATGTGAAATTTTCGTTGTTTGATTAGAATGGGGAATTGATTACGATCAACATACCATTCTGTATATACTGCAAATATATTAGAGACTGTAACTCAAATTGAGCTATTGGTCGTCCTGGGTTGTTTGTGTTTCATAACGTTATATTATGTCTGATTATTATCTAAGATTATATACCTACAAAAATATTAAATTATGAATATATATCGTTTACCCCTTTTAAATAATATAGATTGTAATTTGTATTCGGGTAGTAAGTAATTCTAATTTACAACAGTTTCATAACTCGTTAGTTAACTCGTTAACTTTTCGTTTGTGTGGACACATAATATAGTAGTTATATCGCTTGCCTTCAACCAGGGCGATACAAGTGCCTTTCGGATTTCCTCTTGTGGAACATCTGGCGGAATTTGCCGTTGTTCGTGCGTTTTCTCGCGGTAATCCCGTTTCCTCCAGCAAAGTATTATCTATATAACATGTTGTAAGACTACGGCCAGAAGTAACTCGTGCAATACTATTGTAACCTAAGATACGTGACAGTAAAATATATTTGGGAAGTGGTAACCAAATTTAAAACCGAATTTTGTTACAATACTACACGTATTGATTATATCAGTGTGTGAAGCCATATTCCAATGGATTAGGAAGTATTTCACGTTTAGTATTTTGTAAGGTTTTAATTGGAATATATTGAAATTCATCTGTTAAGAATGCAATACTGCTATTTTGTTATACTCCAATAATTAACATATATACTCATATTATAAAGAGGTAATGTGAGTTTATTTGTTTATATCTCTGGGATAATCTCGGAAACTACTACGCCGATTCTTATAATTATTTCTCTATTAGAAAGCTACATTCTTCCAGATGGACATTGGCATATATAAAGTGGGGCCACAAGGGTCCAGTGGGTGGAGTAATGCCAAGTGGGGCCGCAGTGACTCAGTGGATAGAGAGATCTCAAGAGGGGCCGCAGTGTCTCAGTAACTAGATCAATCTCAAGTGGGGCCACAGTGGCCCAGTGGTTAGAGCGTTCCCAAGTGGAGCCGCAGTGGCTCACTAGATAAATATATATCAAGTGGGGCCTCTGTGGCTCAGTGGATCCTAATATTATCTAAATGTTACAAATTCGCAAGTAGTCGCAAGTTGTTGCAGGTAGTCACGGCTAGTCGCAAGTAGTCGCAGGTTGTCACGGGTAGTCATGGTTAGTCCCAAAGTTATAGGTATGTATTTTAATAACTCCATAAAACCTGAGCGAAGCTATGCCGGGCTACTAGTTCTCTATATAAAGGCAAAATATGAAGTATTAAATAAAAAATCCAATAAATTCAGGAAATAATTTATATTTCGATACAAAACTTTTTATGATACTATTTTTCTTGAAATTAGCAAATAAAAATAAGGGAGACGTTTGATATACGACGTGTTTCCGTACAACACCGACCAACTTCGGCAGGTTATTCTTGATGAGAAAATAAGACGAAAATGTCAGTACCACTTCTTCCCTAATGTGATTATTACGGGAGCTACGCGCCCCTAAAAACCATGACTGTGAAATAATTGAGTAAAAGTTATCAGGAATTACTCGCGATTAACAAACAAATCGGTCAATTGTAGAAACGAGAGATATAACACCTATGAAAATGGGGTTGGTAATATTATCCCCTATCGTCATGAAAATAGAGGTTGCCATCCAGTTTTTTGCACAATATACATGAATAGTAAGCTTTAAGCGATTTGTTGGCATGACTTAATAATCAGTACATCGTAACGAACCAAAATAGGTCGTCTTGTCGGAATACTCTCATGTGAACCGCTTTCGCGAAGTCCATTCGTGAAGTATTGCCTACCTCGCTGGCCACTCACCTTCACGGTGCTCAAGAGTGGTTAGGCAGTCAGATGCCAGCCTTCGAGATACCAAACTCATTATCAAACCATTCCAATTATCTAATGATTCAGTACTATTTTTGTGTGAATAGTGAAGCGGACAGACTCTGTTTTGTTAAAATGGTGATCTTGAAATTAGTGGCAAATCAGATCACTTTGTATCTTGTATGTGTTGGTTGTGTGTGCGTGTGCACGCGCGCGTGTGTGTGGGTTGGTGTATCTGTATGTATATAACATATTAGAAGAAATAATTCCCATACCAGAAACATATTTATGTTTCCAAAAATGTTTTCTTACCTCTTTCATTTATGCTTGTTTATGCCTTCTAGGTAGGCCTATTAGGTACATGGCAACGTTAATTGTTACCTTTGGTTTGGAAGGCTGTCCAGTGGGGCTTGAAATTTAACAAAGCAGAGCTACCGAAATCGTTTAGCCAATTGTGTGACATTTGTAAAATGTTGTGAACAAAGTAAATTTTTCCTCTATCCGGTCACGCACCACGTCTCATCACTACTGCAATGAAACATTTTCTTCCCACTTTGTTGTTGTTATATGAAATAAACTTGCCTGTTATTTGTAATGCCATAAGGTAAAAGATGCTTTATTTTAATAATATCCAAAGCCATAATTTATTGCTTCATACGAAGTACATGTAAATGCCTTATATCAGGTACCACAATTTAAAAAACATACATAACACACAATGTGGTTATATCGTTCCTTAACTAATTTTAATGCAAAATACATATTTCTATATTTGAAATTACCTACAAAAACACTAACTATGGATAACATAATTTTAACGAATTACTAAGATGATTTTTATTTACACAAATACCAATTTTTTTCAGGGCATGGTATTAATTGCATTTATAAGATAGGCGACCTAATAAAAATGGTTTACATTGTAACATTTTTAATTCCTAATTGTTTCTTTCCCTTGGCTCTTTCTTGTGCTTCCAGTATGTGCGGTGGCTCCCGTACGCGCATTCCTTTGCTTGTTCGAACGTTTGCCAATTCCGGTAACAAGCATTCTATATCAAATCTACGCAGCCTGGGGAACATATTTTCTCTCCAGAATTCGTCGTCTCTTAGTTCTCTGATTATTTGGATCCCACTATCACAATATATTACTATATCACACAAGTTCCTGCCTGCTATGTGATGCTGCCCCTGTATTTGTTATCAATATTTGTGCTATTTTTTAAATTGTAGTTTCCCATTTTTTTCTTCAATAAAGAGTTTCTTAGACTATGCTGCTTCGCGAATAGGCACACAACCTATTAGCAAAATATGCCGTAGTAATGTCACAGACCATGTCACGTGAACTACTTCCGCCTTAAAACGCCAAATGTTCATTTACGCGATAGGGGTAGCGTACAGGTACTCGACTTTCCTGATTTCTTTATCATTGAATGAATGTGTATGTAGACACACATGCGATACATTGTTTTTTTCCTCTGTGGTCGAAATGGCTGTATTCGTTGTATTTTGTTATACTAATATTGAAACAATGTTCGTAAACTAAGGCATTGTTATATACAACATTTCACAAACGTGCTTTGGTTCGAAAACAAAAGAAAATGTCTGCTGAAATGTGTGCAAACTATTTATCACCATTAGCAACTATTTTCTTTACATAGGCTACTTTATCACACATTTTCTGATAGTTTTTTTTTTTTTTTTCGTTTTTGTATACTGAATACGTAAACAAAATAAAAATCAGTTACTCTATACGACTTATAAAACCTACTTTCGTATGTTAATTGAGATTCAGCACAGTAATAAAAACGTTTAATTAATTTTATAACATGTATTTAGATGTCTGTGTCAACAGTTTTGTTTCAAATGATAGGTAAACAGCACAGCGCTTTACAATATATTTTTATTTACACGCTGAACACTTATTTTAAAATCGTTGTAATTATCTTGGGAAAAGAAAACACAAGATTACGGCATGCAATAAAGATAAAACACTACTTCTAATGCTGTCATTAGTTTTACCAGTCTAAATGTATAGTTAAATTCATTTGGAAATTTGAAAAGAGTATTTAGTGTTTTCAAGGTACTGTGGCTTTAGAAAAATTCGAAGTATGGAGACAACGTTTACTAAATGCTCAAAAGACAGGGAATATTTGGAGCGTTGGCCTGTTCCAAGAACTGTCTGGTAGGAAGGTAGCAGTTTCGCCATCACTTTCATACAAGCAAGGTGGCCTACCGTTAGGCACTTTGGTCCCCACCCACCACACCTCACCCTACCTGTTTTTCTCCGCGAGCCCACGTAGTTCCACGACAAGCCACACTGGCGAGCAGTGCGCGCCACTTCTCAGGAACTATTTTCCAATTAATAGTTTCTCTGTTGTATTCCCGTTATATGTCATATGGACTGGATGATCAAATATGTTCTGAAATACACACGAATTTTTACCATGTTACTGAACCTTTGTTTCTTTGTAATCTTTTTCCATTTCCTTGCAGTCGCTACTCTTAGAAAAGCGAAAAATCCAACGATTCAAGAGGTATGGAAATATCGAATTTTGAAGCATTCTGGACGGAAATGTAAAAAATGCCTAAAGTACTGCAAAGAACATAGTTTTACAGTTTACAGAAAACTAAAATTCATGAGAAAACATGTACACATGTTGCCAAAACCAGAAGAAATAGAGAAAAACAAAACAGCAACTAGAACAATAAGAGCAGAAACTAGCGAAGTGCTAACATCAACACCATACAAGACAGCCCTGGAAGGAAAAGAGGAAGCTAAAAAGGCAGAAAATAGAGAAAGCAGAACAAAGGAAAGCCATGAAAGAGGAGAGAATAAAACAAAACACTAAAGAAAAAAGAGTAAGAGAAATATAAGCAACTGGGAGGCAAAGAATGCTCCCAAAACCTCCGACGTTCAAGGAACACGACGACTGTTGAATTTTGGGGACAATGAAAAAGAAAAGACAGGCGGGAAGCAACAAGAATATCAAGAAGATGAAACCAATCGTACTGACTGCGTAATATGCGGTGAAACTTTCCAGGAAAACTGGGAACAGTGTCTAGACTGCGGTCGCTGGGCATATGAAGGATGTGCAGACAGCGACAATATCGTGTTTCTCAGGTGCTTATAGTAGATTGTCAATTCAGGTTTTTCCATAATTTTAGGATCATTAGTCTTGTTCATAATTGTATATGCATATTTTAAAATGCTGCCCGTTTCTGGGAACCGCTTTTTGAAAACATAAAAAATGTAGCACATTTCAAAAATATTTTTAAATATCTTAGAATAAAATACTATGAAATTCACATATATGATAATTTTATGCGTATGTTAAACTACATGTTCAACATATATTTTCCATATCTGATTCAAAATAACAATTACAAAGGGGCCTATGGCGTGAGGTCCCCCCCCCCCCCCCCCTTAAGCCATGGGTGTACATTTGCCTTCACGAGTTATACATACATCGCCTTGTCTGCGAAAACGTCTACTGATAATGAAATAAGTCTGCTTATGAATAATATGTCACACAAAAATAATGTAGTTGAGTGATCATGCATCCCACCAATAAATATTCAGGTTCGATTACCAATGGTATCTTTCCTAATTTATTTTAAATGGGAAACGCGATGGACGTTTCCTTCGCTTGGCTAGTTTTATCTGGGAATTGCCTTCGGCCATTTTTGCTATAGCACTTTTTCGTAGTTCCGTCCCCAGTGCTTTTCATTCTTATCTAATCTGAAGGCCTCGTTGTTCATCGCCGTAGAAACTTTTATCTCACACACATGCACACTGCCACGCGCATTATAACACACGCGAAATGTGTATTTAACTGTACAACCTTCGACAGCATCTCAATCAACTACTCTTTCATATGTGACATGCTAGCAATATCATCGTGCTGATTTCATTAACTCTACAAAAACTTGTTGTCATTGAGTTTATCAGTTGTAGAAAGAACATAGTAAATACCGGCTGTATTGTGGCAATATAACCACGTTAGTTTCCATTTTAACGCAACATAACTATTCTTATTACCGAAGACGGTGTTAGAGTGAGGAGTAGGGAAGAAGTGAAGTAGTCTAGTAGAAACGAGCAGCAGTTTTGTATTTGATATCGTACCTAAACTATTCTTATTACCGAAGACGGTGTTAGAGTGAGGAGTAGGGAAGAAGTGAAGTAGTCTAGTAGAAACGAGCAGCAGTTTTGTATTTGATATCGTACCTAAACTATTCTTATTACCGAAGACGGTGTTAGAGTGAGGAGTAGGGAAGAAGTGAAGTAGTCTAGTAGAAACGAGCAGCAGTTTTGTATTTGATATCGTACCTAAACTTATAACCATGTTAACTGTGGCACAAATTTGTAATGTTGTTGCGTTGTCAGTGTTTAAATATATTTTTATCGTAAGCCTAATATGTATTAAAGATATTTTGAAAATTGGCACATGATATGATAAAACCCGTACTTGTACGTAACTAAGTAGAGCTAAATTGCTCGTGTGTACAGATCCTTAATCACAATGTCGCCACAAGGCGTGTCTAGCATTGCCTGGCTGGTGCTACGGAGGTGAGGCCCGACTACTCGGAGAGGGCAGCTTTCCCATTCTTCTTCTTCTTCCTCCTTAATTCCTTTGATGTTCCTGCCTCACTTCTTTTCAGGTTTCAAGTCCACACAAAGTAACTAGCAGCCCAGGCACTGCGTTATCCAGGAAATTATTCTACATTACATATAAAGACCACGAAAAAATTATTTTATATTTGTACCCCAGATAACATTTTATTAGTTAGCATGATTTTTGCAAAATAACTTGTCAAAGTTACAATTTTTCTGTTTTTAAATGTGCAAATAAAATTAAATAAATTATTTTCAGAAAATTTAGTACAAGCAACTAAAAAATATTGTCTAAATTTATTTTATTTTATGTATAGAAAAGGTTGTATTACGAAAATTCAAGGACAGCTACAAATTAAAAAATATTAGAGAATTTCCGTGATATAAGAAGTATTTTGCGATTTCAAAAAATCTTTTGTGTACGATTTTATAGATGTGTTGAAGTATTCTTTGTCATTTCTCTATGCATGATAGTTTTCATTATTTGTACATCCCTAACACCGTAAACTTGTGATTTTGAAATGTAATTATACGAAACGCTATGACCCTCAAAAATGTTTTTTGCAAAGAGAAAGTAATTGCAAATAATGCGTGAAATTCTAACAGAGAATGGTACCGAAATAAAATAGCAAGTTGTTCGTGGTCAATATTCTCACTATAGTCTATTCACCGTTTCTTCGCAATTTTTTAATATAACCTTGGAAATATCACCCCACTTATGGCGGGTTTATTTGCGTCCTAAATATGACATCTATCACAATCTTTTAACGTAAAAATAACTTCTTTTTTTATTTAATTGATATTTTAACTTGGAATTTTATCTATCAATTGTAATTGTATTAATACGTATTAAAACAGTGACGAAACAGATGTGTTGGTAATGCCTGGTAAGAAATAGTTCTCATGCAATATATGATTACACTGAGTGCGCACGAATGCGGTCCGTTGTCTCTTTTGCGTTAAGTTCTAGACTTGGTTAAGCTTTGTTTGCAGGATGCGGTGGAATATACTGGATGTTAAACTTTATCAGGGCGTCAAAAAAATTCCAAGTAACCGTGAATGGACTGTATCAGTAAAGCACTGACAAAATGATAACCCAGGCGTAACCTCTCCATAGCTTATAAATACTTATTAAGTTGTTCATATCACTGAGAGGTACTCTTAGTGTATTTTAAGCGTGAAATAATGTAGTGCTTTCATTAATGTTCGTAAAAGCAATATCAACGATAATCCATTATTTTATACGAGCGATTAAAATACAGTATGTAATGGAACTTATGATGAGAAACGCACACATTTGTCATAAATTTTCGTACCACAACGTTATTAGAAAATTGGTTTTACAGTTCCTTCCTCTTTTTAAAAATTTTAATTAATATAAATATAATTAAAATGTATGGCCTCGTGATTTAACAAGTACCACAATTTGTAATTTTCTTATATGAATACTGTTTTTTTAATTGAAGAGCGTAATTTGAAACCGTATTTACAACCAAGACAGAACAGCAACCTCTTACACACTGTGCAATAGGGACTATTGCGATATCAGACACTTGCTTTCTTAAGAGTATACTTATCTTTATATAATTCATCCAATCTTTCAGCAAATTCATTTCAAAATCATTGCCGTCAAATTATAATTCTAAAAATTAATAGTATGCCCCGATTCGGCCTTTAACAAAATGTAGGTACGTTTTTGCATGTATTACGGATTGTTTGGTAGCGTTACTAATATACTGTAACATTTTCAGTAGAAACTTTAAACTTCCTGAATTCCATATCTTTGAACGCTTTCGACATAGCGGTATTTAAACCTTAACCTTCTATTTTACACTCTTCTCGTACTACTGGTGCTTATATTTGAATAACGCCTCCTGTCTATTTTTTAACAACCAAATTATGAAAATGTAAGGTTATACAAACTGGCACAAGAGGAAAAATTTAAAATGACGTGAGCATTCGCGGGCATGATCAAAACAGCTTGTAACTGTCGTTCTTATTCGTACTCTCATTGTACATAGAAAACACACAAATACCCCCCCCCCCTTTTTTATCGGCAGTCAAGGCACAATGTTTCAGCCAATCCTGGAAAGTATCAAAAGAGGATAGCATGCCGATTACATTACAATTTAACTTTGTAAGTAGTAGATATTTTTATTTTTGGCATGGAGTATCTGCTGCCCTTGAAATTTGCAAACTGTGTGGAGAAGTTTGTAAATTTTATGATCAGATAGTAATTTGCAGATTAGGTACTAATGAATCAGTCATATGGAAGGCACGTGTTAGTTGCTGATGGAAATTACTTTCGTCGAAGGAAGTAGTGGAAATGAGTACTTGCTGTATGATGTATCAACTCACACTAATTAAACTGTTTGGACAGACGTTATACTGTTTTAACATATTCCTAACACTAAAGAAATAATTCACGGGAAGTATAAAACACAGTTATGTCGTTATTGTTTCAAACTAAGTGACAGAAGTGCCAAGGTATAAACTCTACTGCCATAAGTTCGGAATCGCCTAAATACTATACAATTCACACACACACATATATTTAAGCTTTCAGAATTGCAACAAACATCGCGAATACATCAAAACACACTCACCCATAGCGTTTTCAAGTTTATTCGCGTTTTAAATCTATACTGACATCAGATGCATGAAACACCGCATTTTCCAGGTAGGCGTGAATTTACAAGAATTTTTGCGACAGTAAATTATGTGGCAGTACAGTAGAAAGCAATTTAAAAAAGGCCACTTCACTTAAAGCATTTATAAAAGTGTTTTATGTATTACGATAATGAATACTATATTTCAGAAATAACAAACAAACATTTAAAATCACGGCCGCAAACAGCTGTTTTGTTGACACACGAGCCATAAAAAGAAACAACGAACCAGCTGACCTGAAAGTTGCATCAGCCAGGTTATGATATGAAAGTGCTAGAAACACAAATGTGTTACAATCACGTCTAACTTGATTCTTATTTGTATATAACTAAAAGATACTGAGTTGCTGACGATAAAACCTTTTAACTTTACGACTACTAAGAAGTTAAAACATTGAACTACTTCCCGTAGTTCGCTGAAAACTTGACTTAAGTTTTGCTGTAATGGTTCACGTTCAAATATATGCAGTTAAAGGCTGCGATATTTTTCCATAGGTTGATTTCATGTGTGCTCATTTAATCGTGAACCGCCTTTACCAAGGAGTTTGAAGCCAACTTCGGTTTTATATTTCCATCGTCTCTAACAGTTTACAGTTATAAGGAATGGGATCGTCGATACCCCGATACCTCGATACCCTCGATACTTTACAGTATCGAGTATCGCATGAGAATATCCGGAAGTACTGAATTTTAAAACCAATTTTCCCATGCCATAATTGTGGTACAAGAGAATTATAACTTTCGGAATGTGCACGATAACTTCGAAAACCGCACCGTAATTTTAGGACTATATACGATAATTTTGAAAGGCGTGCCATAATTTAAGTACAAATGTACCACAATATACCATATTTTATTTATAGCCTAATATTCACACTGCACCTTGAAATGTTTTTAGGCAAGCCATGCATACCACAATTACTATTTTTGGCATTTACTTTTATGGTACATAATTGAGGTAAGATAAAAACGGGTTGAGAGTTGCAAGCAAGCGCCAATAGGCGCGAGTGAGCAACCTGAGTAGTTATTGTACATCCCACACATACCATAATTATTTAATGCAACTGCATTATTAAATATTTAAAATATATATATACAATAATTATCTGACACACCTTTCGCGGCTTAGCCTGCGTATTTCGCGGGTGTATCAAACAATTACAATATTTATTTAACGGTACAATAATTTTCTCGAAGTAGCAAAATAAAATTTAAAAAACTGCGAAATCGCAAAATAAGTGTGTACTGAGCTATCATTCTCCTCAAAGTTTGATTACGGCTTTTACTGTGGAAACGCGATTCTATAGAATCGAAGGAGACTGTGTTGGTTTATTATTGGTTAAGGACGTTTGGGTTACAAGCCGTCCACAACTTGTTTCCAGTGTAATGTGGGTTTTTATATAGTTTCCGTGTGTGTCAACGACAGTAGTAAGATGAGCAATTTTCTTGGCCAAGTTGTTTTGTGTTCATGACAATGTAAAGTTGGCATAGAGAAAAGTATCGGTTTCGAGTACCCTGAGAATATTTTGGTATCGAGTATCGAGAAAATGTAGCATCAACCCATCCCTAATATATATATATATATATATATATATATAATATATATATATTCAATATTTAACAAACTTTAATACAATGTTTTTTGTTTCTTCCTACTTTCGTTACCAGTAAAACAATCATAATTTAGGCCTAACAAATTGTATACCCACATCACTTTATAATTAATCCCGAACTGATTTTATAAGTTCTTTAATTCGCTTAAAGAGAATTATTTTATATCAATATTTACATCGTGACATTTAACGTTGATACAAATTTTTGCAAAAAGAATAATTATAATTTTAAAAGCAGCCACTTTTCGTTCTAAGTCAATACATTTCAGTGTTTTGAAAAGAAGGACTGTAAAGTAAAGCATTTTTCACAGACAACAAGACAACATCATTTTGAATTTTAGTAATGCCTGGCATAAGTCCCACGGAAAAAGGATCATTTCTTGTTGATCGAGTTTTGACATATTAGTTTGTATGTTAATGAAAAATTTATGCGCGAAACTATACGTGAGCTTAATAACTTAATAATACATTCTCAAATTGACTACTTTCCAAATTATATATATATATATATGTGTGTGTGTGTGTGTATATATATAATTTTAAAAGTAGTCTATATATATATATATATATATATATATATATATATATATATATATATATATATATATAAGCAGTCGTAAAAGTACAAGTAGCATGAATATACAAGAACCTGTATTGAAATACTTAAAATTATCGTAATCAAACTAAGTTTAAAATATATGTAGGGGAGATTGTCCAAGTACCGGACAGTGCCCAGTAGCGGGCAGTAGCTAGTTCTTAGTTCGCCCACTATATAGCAGGGGCGTACACTTGCCAATCTGTATACGCGCTTCTATTCAGTGTGTGTTCATGTAATGGTGGTGGTTGTTTGGCGGGTTCGTGTGCTGTCGCGTGAATAGTGAGTGCTCTGACGGCGTTGAGCAACAAACCGGTGATAATTTTACGGCCACTTCGCTGCCTGTCATGGTGAGTTAAGAAAAAGTGATATGCGCTGGTTATGTTTGCAGTTAGGTAAGGCTCATAGCTATGCAGTATTATTGGCGTCGTGTATCATGATTGTTTACAACAGACATTTTCTGTAGATCTTGTCGTGTGCCCAGTACCGGACGCGGAAACAGTTCCCAGTACCGGACAAGGAAAAAACTTTTAATTACTTTTGCGGGTTCGTGATAATACGTACGCTATTATTTCAGGGCATTTCTAGAAGAATGGCGACGAAAAAAAAAGGAAATTGAGAGGAAAGAAAAATGAAAATGGCTGTTGATAGTGTGTTAGCCGGACAAGAGAGGCTGAAGGACAATTTTTAGTGCCCAAAAGCGCATGGGGGATCGACTTAAAATCTTGAAAGTGGGGAAACCTGTTACTATGTTACCTACTATGGGTAGAATTACGAAAACATTTACAGAAGAGATTGAGAGTGAGCTAATGAATCATTTGAAGCACCTAGATAATCACCTGTTACCAGTCACTAAATCTGAATTTTTGTCACTTGTTTACCAGCTGGCTGAACAAATGGAAATTCCCCACCAGTTCAACAAAAATGAGAGAAAAGCTGTAAACAAATTCTACAGCGAGTTTGTTAAACGGCATCCACAATCTTCTCTCCATACCGCCGAATCCACTAGTCTTCAGAGTGCTACAGGCTTTTAGCAAAACCCAAGTTCACATGTTTTTCTCTAAATATGAGGAACTGTTGAAAGAATATTCGAATACCCCTCCCCCCCAACAGGATTTTCAATTGTGACGAAACAGGAGTTTCTGTTGTCCACGCAAATTCTTTGAAAGTTTTGTCCATAAAAGGTAAAAGGCAAGTCAGTAGGCTCACTTCAGGGGAAAGGGGAAGGAACATCACAATAACGCCGTGCATAAACGCTGCAGGAGATCAGTTTATTCCAGTTTATTCCTCCACTTTTCGTGTTTCCGAGGAAACGAATTAATCAAACCCTGAAAAGGATGCTCCAGATGGAAGTGTTTTTGAAGGTCAGGGAAGTGGATGGATTTCTGTAGAGGGATTTTTAAAGTGGCTAGAAAAAATTGTTGGCAGTGTTAAACCCACAAAGGAAAGTTCAGTATTTCTGATTATCGGTGGGCACAGTACGCACAAAGACTTGCAAGTTATTTCGTGTGCAAAGGCGAACAATGTTCACATGTTAAGCTTGCTTTCCCACACGATCCACAAGCTTCAGCCTTTAGATCGTGCCATTATGAGGCCGTATAAGACTGCATTCAACGCGACTTGTGGGAACTGGATGCACAAATATGGACAGCTGGGGCTGAACATCCACGAAAGAGACATCTGCGGCTTGGTTAAAACAGCATTTACCTCCATTTGCAGGATAACAAAAACACGATATTTACACATTACCATAGAAATCCAGTTTAAGGTTTAGAAGAACAGAGCTGACGCAAGTAATCCAGCAACTACAAAAATAGTAAGAAATGGAAAACTTCATTCAGTCGATAGAATTGCATATTTGCTAAATGGAGTGGAAATTGATCAAACATGAGATGTTGGAATTACTTCCACAATATAGAACTATCTTTCAAGAACTGTAAACGATATTTATACAGGGTTTATGGCTAGGTGGAGCAATGCTAGTGATTATTCACTACAAATAAATGTAGGTGGAAAATATGAAGTTGTTATACCGTTAAGTATGGTTTTGGGATTTGCTGAAGACTACAAACACGTCATATTGAATGCAAAACAAGAATTAGTTATTCTATTTGGTAATATGCATTTGAATGCCATATATGATACAGATAATAACGATGAAGGTTTAAAATTTGAATTAAGCAGTGTGAAATGGTTCATGTCGCATATTGAAATTAACACTTGTGAACATGTAAAGTTTTTAAAATTTATCGTAAAGGAAGAATTTAGACAGTGCATTCAGATTGTGGGGTTTAGAGGTTTTTCCAACTCTACTATTAGCTCAAAAAATAGTGTGGAGTGTGAAATTAATGTTTTGATCGTAAAAACCGAGATATGTTGTCATTTGTTTTCAAAAAAATTGACAAAACAATTTAAAAGCTGATAGATCAGTATTTGAAAAATTGTGGTATGAAAAATATTTAACTCTATCTAAACAGTTAAGCTTATCCCTATGTTGATTTAAATATGAACTTTAAAAAGGGGGAATTCCTTATTTCCTCTTATATGTCTATAAAGTTTCAGGAAACATATTATAACAAAAACAGTTCATCGATCATATAACCCAAAATATTTAAAAGTAGATTAGCTTTATTTGTGTTTGATGTTAGCAAACAAGACGATTCGATTACAATAAGCATGATAGATTGACGAATTGAAATTATTGCAAATACACATATTCCAGCAAATACACAAGCTTACACTCAGATAATTCATGATAGATTAGCGAGTTACAATGTAATAGATAAGCAGTTGAAAATAATGAATTGAATCAGTAGATGACGAACCATGGCTACGACGAGATGTTTTGTAATGTACAAAGATTTCAATCTGCAGAAAAAAAAATTATCATTAAAGAATTAGCTATTGCTGACATGGAAGAACATACAACTGTATTCAGCTTCAAACCACCATTTGACTGGGAATATCTAACTGCCACTATCACTACAGTTTAACCTGGGAAATTGGGTTTATAGTGTATGAGAATATTGGGGCTATTTAGAAACATTACCTAAATAGTTGTGAAATATGTGTAGGTGGAGTTGAGCAAAAATGCATTTTTGGAAGTGTGTATAATGGGAAAGTAATATATATTCAAAAAGGAGAACAATTTCCCCTCGTTCAAACAATTTTGTAAAACATATGTATCTAATTTGACATTCTTCCCTGCAGAGGAAAGCTCAAAATTAATGCTAACTTGGGCAATGATATCTGACTGGGGTGAAACAGACTATAATTATTCTCCTCCAGAATTCCGTGTGGATATTATTCAAGTCATATGGCATTATTTGGGATGAGAGAACTAATTAGTAAAATTTAATATAAAAATTATTTGGTTGTGTGTTATCCACTAATTCGTAAAGATGTATCAACAAGACAAGAACGAAGTTACATGTTCTTGCATATAGAAACCGAAGTGTAAATTGAATATTACCAAGTTATTAGCACATTGGAATAGACCATTTCGACTTTGTTTCGGAAAGAAATATTTTTAACAATTGTGGGATGTCCTGTAGTTAGTTATGTTTTTTATATCATCTTATACTTGCTTATATGTTTTTTAAACATACTATGCTGCTTCAGTGTTAAAAAGATTTTTTGAAATAACTTTGTATATATTTTGTCAATAAATTTATCTTGTAAAATTTTTTTACATTTATTTAACCACATCCATTATTAAAAGTGAAATTATTTTCCTAAAAAAAAAAAAAAAAAAAAAAAAAAAAAACATTTTCTCGAAAGAGAAAGAGAGAGACAGAGAGAGAGATTCTCAAATTTTCTTAAAGTATGTTTCAATGAGTTAAAAGTCTATGAGTTCTATCAAAATCTAACTATGTTCTTACTTACACGATAGACTGTTGTACTGAAAAAAAAGCCAGAGGAAAAGTTCTAAATGCAAGCACTCTGACCACATTTCCATAACTTGCAATATAATATACCATCCCGGATAAGACATGGTTAATATAAGCTAGGTTCGGGTATGGGTTAGGCCATATGTGATTGTAAGCATATTACATAAAAGGAATAATAAATGTAACACTGTAAGTTTATAAAAAATATAAATTAGTTCATGATTTGAAAAAGTTAGATATGTTCAATTTATAGATGTTTAAAATTAAATGAATTGAGTGGAATATTTACAATTAAACATTATTAGCTAATAAATATATACTCACTTTGAAATCTCAGACTTATAGCGTTTGCCAATGTTTCAAGACCTGAAAAACCATAATGTTTAGAGATCTACGACCTTAGCAGTATGGCCGCTTCTTCTCAGATGGCGTCCGCCTGACTCCAACAAGCCCCATGCACAATGCATTTCGTTTTTGTTATACCCTAGGGAAAATTCCTCTTTTCACATAGCAAACTGCCAAGGTCCATCCTGCAGGGGAATACAACTCAGGTCAACTATTTTAACAATCAAGGATAGCAAGGTCACAGCATATACCAAGCTGTTTGAAAACTCTTGCGCAAAATATATTGTCTTTTATACATGATAAAGTTTTACATTCACTTAGCAAGCCTCCAATAGGCAGGAAAATGTATATAAAAATGTACAAGATGTACATTGAATTCTAATTTATGAAACAAGTTTTACTTGCCCATACACACTAACCTTTATCAAGAAATTAAAAAATATATATATCTTATAAAATAGAATTTTAACCTTATTGAAAACATGTTCTAGCACATTAATGGAAAAAAATTTCCGTATATGTTTAGCGTAAATATGATTAACAATATACAGATTAAGAAAAACAGGAACAAAATTTGCTAAAATTGGATCATAAAGCATAACATGTTTCTTGACTTAGATAGGATATATTGTGAATAAAATAACATTTTATAAAAACTTAAGGTTCAAAGAAATATTAACTTATGTGATAATGTTATGAAATGCCATACTTCATTCTATTAAACAGTAATTACATATTTACTTTCGAAAAAAAAAATATTTCTTTTAAAAGGTTAAGGTAATCTTAGAGAAGCAAAAAGAGTGATAATACCAAGCGTGAATGGTTTTTAAGGATTCTAATACTTGTTTTTTTTTTCCTATAAACTATATATTGCTTTATTGACTACATTTATTTCTAATACATTTCTTATTCTTTTAATTGATTATTAATTAAAATGAATTTATTAGTTATGAAGAAGAAATTATTTTAGTGGGTGTCAAAAGGAAGGGGGCTGGGTGTTTGGACTTCTGACTTCTTGTTGGAGGGGAGAAATCAGGCTCCTCGAGCATTTACCTGGGAATTTGAAATTTTTATAAATAGGGCTTTAGCCTCCCCTTTTTCCAGTTGTTTGACAGCTTGGTTCCTTTTAGCATGTCGCACTCATATGAAGATTATTTTTTTCATTTATCTACCCAAGATTTTAACAAAGAACTTACAGATTTTAAATGGGGTTATTTTAATAATCTATTAAATGGACCAGATGCTTTGGCAAAAAATTTATTCTATTTTTTGGATGACGATGAAGAAAGTGGATCTACTCTACTGCCATTGCTCTTGTCATCACCTTCATCGTCGAGAACAGTTGCAGTGACATCTACGTTGACGAATTCTATATCTACACCTTCAAAGTCGAGACCAAGTATATTGAAAGCTGTATTAACGAGACCAACAGCGATACCTTCGAAATCGAGGTCTGCAATGCTGAGGGATACAGCACTGCCTGCAATGCTGAGGGCTATAGCGACGACTGCGACACCGAGGGCTACAGCGACGACTACAAAGCATAGGGCTACAGCGACGACTACAAAGCAGAGGGCTACAGCGACGACTACAAAGCAGAGGGCTACAGCGACGACTACAAAGCAGAGGGCTACAGAGACGACTACAAAGCAGAGGGCTACAGCGACGACTACAAAGGAGAGGGCTACAGCGACGACTACAAAGGAGAGGGCTACAGCAACGACTACAAAGCAGAGGGCTACAGCAACGACTACAAAGCATAGGGATACAGCGACGACTACAAAGCATAGGGCTACAACGACGACTACAAGGCATAGGGCTACAGCGACGACTACAAAGCATAGGGCTACAGCGACGACTACAAAGCAGAGGGCTACAGTGACGATTACAAAGGAGAGGGCTACAGCGACGACTACAAAGCATAGGGCTACAGCGACGCCTTTGAAGTCGACCTCGATGCCTTCGACATTGATATTGGAACCTCTATATTTTTCATCAGTTATAAAATCAGGTGAGATACGTAAACAAAAACCAGCAATGTGTTCCTGCTGCAATACACTGAATTTAACCTCAAATAATGTGCGGGAAGATATGTCAAAAAAACCTGTTTAACCAAGCCTAGGAAGAGTTTTTAAGAGTTCAATTTTGTGATTTCAGCCGAGTCAAGTTTACAATCTCCTGAATTATTATCACCTGAATCACTGCAGCATAAATTAACTTCCCCACCTCCTCCATTCATACCTTCACCACAGAAAATTATTTATACTACTATAACATCACCAATATCACCACCACCTGTTGTTCCTGTAAAGAAACGGAAATTTAGCTTATCTCTTAACTCTAAACGGAAATTTTAATGACAAAAAAAAATTTCAAACTTACAGTGATTCTTTCTGATGCAACATAATTAATTTTTTTTTTGTTTTTGTTTTACAATTGTAAGGTTCTTCATATGTGATATGCTGACATGGTTTAAGGCATAATATGATGTGAAGTTTTCATAAATTTAATGATTTCCACTTGTAATTGACTAAACTATTTTTTACAGTTTTAATTATTAAAAGTATAAAGTTGGAACAATTTAATAAAAATATCATTCAAGTTTTAACTATTGATTAAAATGTTTATAAAATTTCTTTCAAATTCTAAAGACTTGTTTAACAATTCAATAAACATTTCACTATCTCTGTTAAAATTTTAAAGTAAGATCATTCAATTTGTAAAGACTTGTTTAATGATCTAAAGAAACATCATTCAGTTTGTTAAAAAGTTTACAGAAAGATTATTAAATTTGTTAAAAATTTATCGAAATTCACTCTGTTTGTAAAGACTTGTTTAAAGATTTACAAAAAATTTCATTCAGTTTGTCAAAAAGTTTAACTATTTAATGAAAATTTCATTGAAGTTTTAACGATTTACTCAAAAATTCTTTCAACTTCTTAAGACTTTGTTAACAGTATTAACAATTTAATAAGAGTTTAATGAATTTAATTCACTTTGTTAAACAGTTTTAACACATTTCATTCATTTTGATTAAAGTTTTAACGATTTAATAAAAATGTCTTTGATAATAAAATTTTTTTGTTAAAAGTATTAACGATTTAATAAAAAGTTTAATGAATTTAATTCACTTTATTAAAAAGTTAAATGTATTTCATTCATTTTATTAAAAGTTTTAACGAATTTCATTCAGTTTATCAAAAATTTAAAAAATTTTTATTCAGTTTGTTAAAAAATTAAATGAATTGCATTCAGTTTTTAAAACAACGAAATTCATTCATTTTGTTAAAAAGTTAAACAAGTTAAATTTAGTTTGTTAAGACTTAAACGAATTTCATTCACTTTGTTAAACGAATTAAATTCGTTTTGTTAAAAGTTTAATGGTTTAGTAAAAAGTTTAATGTTTTATCATAAAAAAGGTTGCAAAGATTTATTAAACTTTATGACTTCAATCATAAAATGATGGATAAGTTTTTCAGTCATAACATACTCTG
Organism: Dryococelus australis; assembly: GCA_029891345.1. Classification (NCBI taxonomy): domain Eukaryota; kingdom Metazoa; phylum Arthropoda; class Insecta; order Phasmatodea; family Phasmatidae; genus Dryococelus; species Dryococelus australis. The sequence continues at coordinate 88,566,849 of CM057002.1, read as the reverse complement.
TTGTGATTATTTTTGAAGTTTTATGATGTTGGATGGTCTTTTTGGTTAAAAAGCTTAGATGTCTTTCAGTGGTAACATGTTGATAAACGTTTGTAATTAATTGTATTATTTGTGATGTAGCATGAGGTATTGATATTTTTCTAAAGCTTATAAGGTTTTCAGTACTATAATGTTTGAAGTTTTACGATATTAACATGTTTGATGTGAAAATGCCAAGAATTTGTATTATGGATGTTAATTAAGCTATGTTTTATGAATATTTTGAAATAAAATATCAATTTTGAATAAAAATTTTATATTTTAAAATTGAATACTGTGACTTGTTATTTATTATTTTGAACATTTTCCTCGGGTCACTACTTTTTGAATAATTGGATGATTCATAAGTACTTGTATATTAAATGAAAAAATATTCTTGAGACAAGTGAGTGTTGGTAAGTTGTTTAAGGTTTGTTGAAAAAAATTTAACTCAGGATACCTGTTTGCTCACAAGTTTCTTGAAAAGGGATAAAAACTAAAATTTCAATTAAAACACGCTTTGAAAGGAGAAATTACAACACAAATGATGGAGAGAATCGAACATGTCTGAATGAATGAATTTCTAAAAGTAAGGAACAGACTTCGATATTTCGAGAAAAAAACTGCTGGACTGATGGTCAACTTGAAGAGCCCTAGGAAATTTAATAAAACCGAAAGTTACACACAAATACCTTTTCAGGGCCAAGTAGAATGAATCCTTGGCGTCACACTACAATGTATCTCTGCTGTCCTTCAACTGGGATAGTTCAACCAACTTTGAAAAAAATTATTTTTCTCACAGCAACAAGATTACAACTGCTGCAGCTGAATATACAACACGAATATGCTTGCTGATAAAACACACAGTCATACTTTATACAAAATCAAAAAACATAATTGAAAAAATCTTTAAAAAAAATTACATTCAACAGATACAAAATGGCTGCTATTTTCCTTTAAATTTATGTTATATTTGGCCTTTTAGGAAAATCAAAAGAAATATAATGATATTTAACATAATTCAGCTTCGATAGCAGTCATTTCAAGCTGGATGCGTGTTTTTATAGTAATATCATGTTGAAAATTTACTTTTTAGGGAAACAATTTGTAAATAAGTTAAAATATATACATATTTCATGGCAGAAATTCAGAAGTGGGAATACTAATTGTAAAAATACACACATTATATTAAAAAACATTTCGAACAAGTTTGTTTAACGTACGTTTTTAGTGCTTGAAAATAAATTTTATCTTGAGTATTGCTTACATCTAATAATAATGTTTTAAGTTCAAGTTGTGTAAGTAGAAAGATATGTGTTTGTCATTACTTAAAAAAAATCTTAGCGAGTTAAAAATATGTACTATAGCTGTGTTGGTATGAAAATTAATCATTTATTAGTTAAAAGTTTGCTGGAAAATGGAACAATGTGTTCTGGAAATGGGAATAAGGTTTGGTCGAAAACAGAATAAAGTTTGCTGGAAATGGGGAAAAACAATCTGGTGGAAAATGGTTAATATTTTCATTGAATTTGCTGTGTGTTAAAGACATTTGGAATGTATTTCTTAGTGATGAGGAAAATAATTTTTTATCTGCGGGATTTGTGAATTTTTTTTATCACTGGGAATACACCAGGCCCTTGAGTCTCGAAAAAATAGGAGGAAGCTTCAATTTTTCAGCGAAAATAGCAGCTTGTTGAGGAGAGGGGAGATTTCAAAATCCACTGCTGCCTCCCTAGGGAAAGCCTCAATTTGGCCTTGAAGCAAACCTCCATTCGTAGCCGAGGCAGCGCTCTGAGGTAAAAGGAAGTGGAATGAGCATTTCTACAGAAACATGTTCTTGGCTGGTGTAAGGGGAGGAGGTGCATGGCCTTGAATCGATAGCGCCATCCATGGACAGGGCAGTCACCTGAACAACACTTCCTGACCTTGAGGAGGGCCGGTTTTGCGAAGCATGGCATTCGAAAAAACACTCTGGTCTGATGTACACAGAGGGGGTAGTTGCCCATAAACAGGTTTTAGCAGTGTTCAATCTATACCAGGGTGTGTCGCCTGGAGCTTTAGAAAGGGCGAAAACGAACTCTGTGTTGGAGGGGGAAGGGGTGCAGACACCCAGTAGCGATGCGGACAATTCTCGAGGTGTCCAGCCATCTTAGTTCTTCGCCAACCCTCACGCTGCATAGACGCAACACTGGACACCAGCTCTCTCTTGTCTTCACCGGGCGCGGTAGTCAACGGGCTTCGTAACTCGACAGTGAATATCACAGGGCATGGTGGCCAGCGGGTTTCTCGTTTTAATGTAAAAAGTTTTTATTTATCGGGAATAAAATATAAATTTTCGTGTAAACTTCGTTTCTATGTTCAGTCGACGAAACTTGTTATGATTTTCAACTGTCATTTCGGTACTAGTGCCGTGAATTTCACAGACTTAGAGGAAGAAAATTTGTTTTATGTCTGTTATTTTTTAATAATCCACTTTTATCAAGTAGTGTAATTTTTATACATTCACGCAGTTGTGCGACGAATAGTGTAATCAAGCCTTTAATAGTAGCTTGATAGGGAAATATGTTCTGTCAGTCATAAATTTCAACTCAGCCATGCTCCACTTACATATAACAGCTTATAAGCAGGTGCACTTCATACAATCCAGTCATTCATTGACTGACCTCTGAGGTGTACAGAAGTTTTTTGGGAGAGGTGCGATTTCATTACGTGCATTTGTATTACGCTATTGTGTCTGTTTAAAATTGAAAATGCGAGTTTGGAAATCTTTAATTGTCCATGTAAACTGGAAGTGCTAAATCTTTGATTGTCTGTGCGTTTCACTAATTAAATTGCACGCAGTGCTTGGTAGGGATACATATTTTCTCGATATAATTCAGGATGCACATAAGTAGTGTGTAAATTGTTTAGTCAATCGTATTCAGAGTTTTTTGCTATAATTTCAACTCGCCCACAAGCTCTGTGTATATAAGTTGGAGCACGTCACACACTGACGCCAGTCCTTCACCATCCTCCGAGCCGGACAGATGTGTTTTGAGAAAGGTGCGATATCATTACCCTGGTCAATAAATTAATTTCTTTTAACATGTGGATAACATTTCTAAAGTACCTTACCAGTCTCTCAGCAGACATACGTGTAAGGTATGTGCGAGAGGCATCAAGTAGTGTCATATATCTGGTGTTTAGGAAGACTGTCCCTTTATTTATGGGGACATTTATGATTCGTTAATTCCATACTGGAGACTCACGTAATTGTGGTCATTTACCACTTGGTATTCTCATAGTTGTGTTCACCTTCTCTCTCTCTCTCTCGTGTAATTTTAAACACTCTTAAATTCTCTCGTGTGTAAGGTTTAATTGCATTCGAAAACAGTCGTCATCTATTAAATTGTTCGTCGTTTCTAACACGTAAATCCCATCTTTCAAAGTTTCCTATCTGCCAACCCCACCTACGAGACATTAAATTTACACGTATGCCACTCTTGCACAAAACTCACCATATATGTATATGGTGAGTTATATATATATATATATACACACACATACTCCATCCCCAATACGCCAGAGCTCCAAGGGTGAGGACATACCAGAGCTGCTCTCCATAAAAGGAAAGAAAGAAGACCCAGTATTGCACCAAACAAAAAAACGAATAAAAATGATCGATCTGCTTAAAAATTAACCCTTTCAATACATTTAACCCTTTCAATTAATTTAACCCTTTCAATAAATTTTAACCCGTTCAATTTTGATTGGATTAAGATCTAATTAATTAACACATTATATTAAATCGATAATCCATCAACTAATCCCAGGTGAAGTAGGACCGGCACATCCCTACTACTGTTGTAGATACTAGTGTACATCAAACTGTAGCTTCTAGCAACAGAATACACCACACTTGTAAGAAATACAGATGTGTTATGAAATATTCGAGTATAGTATGGTTACTTCTTACTTTTCTGAAGCCAGTGCTACTTAACTTCTACGATATTTCTCCCCTTATGTAAACAAAGCTTAACTGAGTCTAGACAATCGTGTCAAAGGAATAAAACTCCGCATTCCTGTGCTCCCACTTTAATAATACCTACTATCTATAAGATAAATTTCTTACTGGGTATTACAAATATTCCTATTTCATGTCTGTATGTTTTATATTAATTTTAAATCAAAACTAATTTATTTATATAAACAAAAACCCAATTTAACAAAAAATTGAATACTTTTATGTTTACAGAAGTATAAAACGCTTTTGAAACGTGGAATTTTGAGAAAACAGCCAAACACGTCATACATGGGGTAAAGGTTTGAGTCAAAGAGTATAAATAAAGTGCGAATGAGCTATATTCACATTTCTCCTGGCATCGAGAGTTGTGGTTTTTAGTGACGTAATTATCACCGCAGTAGTTACATCTCCCTGGTGACTGCAGTAAACATAGAGAAGACACGCACAGAACCACATTCCGGAACACCATCATAGTAAAGTTTCATTACAGAATACGTAGTACATCAGAAGTGACATGGCGGCATTTCCACCGAACTCGCTGGAGTTTGTTTACTTTTCGGTCACCATCTTATCGGGACGCGTTTTAACCACGTGTTGAATGTATTTCAGTTGAGCTATATCGTAATTTTCAGTGAAATAGAGTTCCACGAATAAATAGTTAGTGTTATTTCACTCTTAAATGACGAAAAATATGAAGGATGTGCTTATCGCTATAACTGTCCTTACTACTATATAAATGGGAAAGTGTGTTTGTTTGTTTGTCCTCCTTTCACGTCAAAACGGAGCAACGGATCGACGTGATATTTTGCACAGATATAGTTGGACGGTCGGAGAGTGACATAGGCTACTTTTTATCCAGGAAAAATATGTCATTTCCTAAAAATAAAATGTTATTGTAATTTTATATAATTCCTTCACAAAAATTCTTATTGTGATTTTACTGAATAAAAAAAAAAGTATTGTTAAAATTAAAAGTTCTGTCATTTCTCCTTTCTTTTTTATCGATGGGCTGTCTTCCATTCCTTCCCAAGAGTCGCAGTATCTCAGTGGGTAGAGAACTCAATAGTGGAGCCGTAGTAGCCCAGTGGGTAGAGAACCCATAGTGGGGCCGCAGTAGTTCAGTGGGTAGAGAACCCAATAGTGGGGCCGCAGTGTGTATATATATATACATATATATTATATACATATTAAGTGGGACCGCAGTCCTAAATGTCATGCGAACGAAGTCGCACGGGTTATCTATTGTGTTATGTATCAATTTTAGCCCGACCCTGAGAAAACAAGCCATTTAAGCTTCCTTTGGTGCTCTCGTTCTGCAAACTTGCTACTGAATTAATTACTAATCCTAAAAGTGGTGTGGAACTGTAATATTTATTACATCTGCCTTAAAAAATATATGGGTTGTACTCATGAGTGACTTTAAATTTCAAAACTACTTGTCCACATTATTAGCAGTTAGTTTAGGTTCGTACTCTCGTATTTGCTTGATCCATCACCTGTCAATCCACGTAAGTGCAAGGTTCATACACTACAATGAAATAATAAATAAATACAATGAAATAATATATATATATTTGTTTTCAACTACATATTAAGTGGATATCGGTCGTTAGCGTGCCTGTGTTTACCTTATCCGACGGCTTGGTGCAGTGGTGTATAGTTTATCTGTAGATATAATTTCCAAAAACAAATCTATCATGTGACAGAAGTGAGATACTTAAGCAATACTTGATAGTATTAATTTTCACCTTTTGCAGAAACGTAGTGTTTGGAAACACGTTTTACCCCGAGTAATTTAACCCATGTTTGTTTACTTTCATTTTTATGACACATGCATCACCAAGAAAATTAGCAGTTGACATGTAAAATGTATTTCCTTGCAGTAGTCCGGGAAATCAGCTGATGAATCCAGTGTTTGTAACTCTCGTTTTCAAGATGTAAATGAGGGCATTCCCTGGCTACTTGGGACAGCTATTAAGTTGGGGTTATTACACATGCGAGATAGAATCGCAGTTTTGACATGTTTTCTTACCATAAACTATTTCTATGATTTATTATTAGTTAACTAAACACTGATTCTTGTAAACAGATTTACTTTCAGCTAAATTTCTTACACTTTATAATTCATGTAGGCCTATATGAATATTATATATTAAATGGAAAATTGTGTTCGACCCTGGCCTTTGCAGCAGAGATCACGTTGCAGGAAACTATAACTACACATACGAACATACAGACACAGAAAACCAACCAAGAATAGTTGACAATATGTAGGTAGGCCTACGTGAAGAACACAGAGAAATCTCCATGGAAGGAATTCAGTTAGTAAGCAGCAAATTAACAATTGAAAAACTAATGATGGACACAACTAAAATAGACAAACACAGTGGTCTTCTTACAACTAAATGATTCCTTCTGCAGAATTATGTGTGTTCATGTACCTGTTGACAACTATTCCTGTTTGGTTTTGTGTGTTTGTAAGTGTAGCTCTAGTTTTCTGTAACACACACTCTGCTACAACAGTGTATATCCAAAACAATTTATTATTCGTTTCATGTGTCACTACTGCAGACCTGGCGAATATTCAAAACTGTAGGTGATGATTATGTCACTATTGTGAAACATTATCACCAGCTTGTCAAACTACTTACCAATGTTTTAAAATTGAGTACCTAGGTACACTTCGAAACTTTTCAAATGCCACCTCCAGAAATACATGACTTCTCAATAATTTTCTTTAATATAATGTTTTTTTTTTTCCTGTATTTTTGTCTCTAAATCCCATCTCTTAATGTTGTTTGTACACATGTACATAGGTACATTGAAACCTATTTATTGTATCTGACAACTTCCAATATGTATTGGTACCTAAAAAAAAGAAACAAATATAATTATAAAAAAAATAATATTGCAGATGTGCAAAATGCTGTCCCTCTCATTCGGAAATCAGATCAATGATAAGGTAGTAGAGAGTGATACAAATTGTTACAATCATTTTTTTAAATTCAACTTTGTAATTGACTTTACCCAAATGTATTTGAAGAAATGAGGTTCCTATCCTCCCTTCCTGGGAGAAGGGGGGCTGCAGTGGGCACCAATGTGATCCAGGTTTGTTTCCCTGTGAGATTACTCACAGATTTTCACATATAGGAATTGTGCTGATTGGTATGCTGCTGGTTGGCTTGTTTTTTCGAGGTTTTCCTGTTTTCAACACCCTTGCATTTCAGTGCTGCTACTTATGTGCCATATTTCACCCTCATTGGCTCTCAACACCTTGGTTGTTACAAACCACCAAACCTCTCTCAATTCCTTCCTTCTTAAGGTGATTGGAGGCCGTGGTGGTGTAGCGGCTAGAGTATTCGCTTTTCCACGAAACACACTTCATTCTAAATACTGATGATTCATCATCAGTATTAAAATAAGCTTATGTCCAATTAGTGGCCCTAAAAATTAGACTTTCGTAAATCCTGCAGAAGAGCGAAATAGCGTTTAATGAAAATTAAGTAATCAGTTTGTTCGTGAGATCTGGCCGTCTCTTTTCTGAATATAAAACAGTAGTAACAAACAAATCTGTGAGTTCATTATTACATCCCCTTTATTTGTATAATATAAATAATCCGTCACCTAGTGTTAATTTTCTATACATCAGAACTTTGTTCAAGGTAGTGTTGCACGCTTCGTATACGAGGAAACCGCCAGTTTGACGGGTGTACATTGAAGGCAATGAACAGCGTTTTGTCGTAAATGGAGCAGGTTAGATATTCAACATGAAGACCTTATTCGTCTATTTGGGCACGCAGGTTAATAATCCGTCTTGAACATCCAATAACTTCTCAAGGTTACAACATCTTCTGCGATAGTAAAACAGTATCACCTATCTTGTCATTGAAGTGGTTTTATTGGAGGCGGTAACCCGCTTTGGGTGCTATTTTCACATGTATAGTTTCTGCCTAACTTTTATCAGTTACGGGCTGACAACATTTCATTTGTGTCATGTGTGTTTTAATTTACTCACGTAGTTTGCTTAACAATATCTAAAACGTAATTATGTAGCTGACAGTTCCTTCGTGGCTTGCTTGTTAATTAGTGACGGTACATCTTATATCCTTCAACTTTAATGTAGTTATCAAACCTTTGTAACGTGTAGAGATAAACATTCGTGAGGAAGTATCAGAGTATCACCCAACAGCTCACTTAGTTCTTCTCGAAAAATATTAAAATATTGAAATTATATATTTTGCTTAAATGATCGATACGGATCAATGAAAACAATTTTTTACCCTTACGTCACTTTTATATATTAAATTAATAAATTACTCATCCCCTGTCCACCGTTATTTAAAGTCAGTCAATTACATATTTTTCTGGCCTCTGTAGACGAGTCGCTCGCCAGTTAAACAAAGTCATTTGATCACCTTAAAACACCCACTAATCTCTGCTCGCATGTAGGATGCGTCGACACAAATAGTTTATAATTTCCTAGTAACCACTAGGAGTCCTTTAGGTCGGTTGTGTGGTGGTTAGACTACTCGCCTCCCACCTAGGCCAACCGGGCTCCATTCCTGGCGGGATCGCTCCCATGTGCATGTGGGAATCGTGCCGGACGATGCCGCTAGTCGGCGGGTTTACCCGGGGATCTCCCGTTTCCCCCGCCTTTGCATTCCGGTGTTGCTCCATACTCACCTCGCTTCACCATCATCAGCTCTAAAGATCTTGTTGTTAAGAGTCGCCGTCTTCCAAATCTCTTCACTCACTCACTTTCTGTCGGTCGCCATTATTTAAATTTAAAGAAAAAAGAAGTTATCTGCTGCTGCGGCATGTAAATTGCAGGACTTACGCATTTAGTCGCAATTCCGAAAATTGTGAGCTGAGGTATTATTTATAATAAAACGAGATTCCTTCAAAATACGGAGCAATAAAACTTGTTCTGATAAGAGTGTTTTAATTTTGTCTGGAAAAATAATTGTTTATTTACAACAAATCCAGTCATATTTAATGATGGTTTTTCGAATACGAGTAATACAATTTTAAAGCTGAAAATAAATGTTATGTGTCATAACATTTATATATTATCTGAAGAGTAACCGAACTGCTCGAAACATCATAAAAATCTTCTTAATAAATTTTTGCTGCGTCGAAATTCTGATCCTAAACTTTACATTTCCCGTTTTTAATAGATTACCACAGGTGCGAAAAGAATAATTTCCCTTGCGTCTGTGAATTTTTATACGCTGGGTTTTGTCCGTAGCCATTACCAATATAAAATGTTCATACAATAATTCTTGCTCGTGATGTAAGCAGGCTATTTTCATGCTTCGCCTAGTGTGGTACACCTGATCGGAGTGCTTCGAAAGGTAGTTGTTTATTAACGCCTGGCGCTTAATGGGCCGTTATCGTTTATTAATGTGCTCCGTGCAGTACCTGGGTCTGCCTCGGGGGACAATCTACCTCGAACTACATAGGCGGTTCTGCTTGAACCTCTAAAACGGTTATGCACGTCCACTTTAGAAATATGTAGTCTGGTATTTTAATGTTCGCCCTAGCAGTTATTTACTTCAGAATTTTCAAAAAATGTTGCATTATCGGATGCACAAAACAGAGGAAGAAAAACTTTGGCAACTAAGATAATCATTATTTCATGTTTGTGTCAAAAAGTGTTTCCATTTGTACCCATTATTTATTACTGCGTACAGTAACTACAAATTTTCATTCACATAATTCTTGTAGAACTTAATATTTAATTCAACTGGATGGTTATTAAAGTATGTACACCGTTATAAATATAACTCTCTTGAGTGTTCGTTACAATTGTTTTCAAGAATTGGTGAACGTTAGATGACATGTTTTCATATCACACTTTGCATATCCACCTCGAGTGGAGTGCATGTATTTACTGCTGGAAGTGATCATCGCGAAGTGACACGGTCTTTTGATTATACCATAAATTATTCGAATGCAATGTCTGTGTCAGTATCCTGTGTTCGCATATCAGACATATTCCTGCAGATCCTTACTGTTAAATGGATGAGAAATCAACCTCAGATTTGCTGGGTTACTTATATTACTAATCATAAAGCATAATTTAGAAATAATTAAGTTGTTTGGCATTTTTTACAGTGTACGGATGCGTAAAAAAATACAGAAAACAAAGTAAACGTAACAAGTTGACAAATCGGGATGAATTTCTGCTCTTCTTAAATACACGGTAACGTATCGAAATACAACCTAGAGAATAAAAATACTCTATTTCAAACTAACGGCATTAAGTTTTTTAAAATACAAGTCTTATTTTAATATGAAATTCGTTTTTTAATGTTACAGAAAAAGCCAAACATGTGTGATTATGAAAACAAAAATTGATAAATGTTGCATCGATTCAATGGCCATGTTTTATTGAAAACCACAATTGTCACGGAAAAGGAAATCATCAAACCAACTACTACAATTATATTCGCTATACGAATTCATGAGTATGAAATAGTTAGAATTTAATCTGCTTTCTTTAATTTTTTTCGTACGTAGTCGTGTGAGCGTGCGTTCGTTTGGAGACTGAATACAGAGTGTTCTACGTTATCTACATCCGCGATACGTATCAGCGTCCGTAAAACTGTAGAATAGGGCCTAAGCCCCTGTAGTACTGTCACATTCTCTCCTTAAAATATATTACAAAATTAATTTTGAAGATGAAGTACTGCAGTCATATTTTTCCATCAAACTAAGTTGAACCACTAACCTTGAATATATTTCAAAAAATGTTCGCACTGTCAAAGCTTTTAATTTAATAAACCTTGTCTCATTTAAACATAATGTTCAAAGCAGGGTACTTCTGCTCTGTTAAAATATAGCCCATTACCGGAATGAATATTAAGAATTTTGAAATTTATTTTCACACAAAAACTAAATTTAGCCTGTTTTTATTACAGCTACATGCTGCGCGGTGAAGCCTTTTGTTTGTACATATTTCTCAAATTTTAATTTCCCAACAATTTTACATAAATTTACTATCTACACAACAGTATTTCATTTTTAGTTACTCATCGCCAGTGTAATGTTTCTTAGAGTCTCTAATGGTAATTTTCCATGCACACGTTTCTAATTGGCTGAACTCGTCAAACTTCAGAGAAATTATAGAATTGGTCCAATATACACAATATCTTTCTGATAAAATCTCGAGTCATCGATTTTTTTTCAGACTAGCATTGTTGCGGTAACGACATTTAAGATGTTACGTTGTGATCAGGCCTTAAGCAGACATCCCTGACTGATCACACCTTTAGGCATTAAACCGGGACGCCAGAAATTGCCACAACTTATTGCAAAAAGCAAACAGCAGACATTTCCTCCACCAGCCAGCAATCAGGGACAATACCAAACAACACGCCGATATAGGTCTGTTCAAGGCGGAGCCCAGCGTCTTTCATCTGGCCATAACCAAGGGAAGATCGCAGAAAGGGCGTGTCCGATCAACGATAGCCGCCTACCACAACAGCCTCCGGGAACCATGGTTAAGGTGGGAATATTCCAGTAAAACTATCAAAGTAGTGGAGGGAGAAATCAATAATAACAATGTAATTTAAATTAATATCATTTCACATAAGCTTCCCCAAGTGATTAATATTTCCGGATTATGTTATTGTATGTTCATCGCGTCTCAATAAACCTACTCATTCACAGTAGTGCTCTATCATAACATCTCTTGTCTTTCAACTACGTCCCTACCCCTTTCTTGTAAAGAGAAACAGAAATGTCACTTCGTAACACTGGTGGAAGCACCAGTCTTCTCCAACCTCTTCATAACATTGGTGCAGGCGCCGATCTGCTCCTACCCACTCGCTGGTTTGTAGAGGCAGTTGAACTACCACAATTCCACTTCATTTCATTAGTGCCCCTACCCAGGATAATTTCAGGAATAGTGATATTAAAAGTTACTTTTACATCCATTTTAAATATTAATATTTCAGATTTTCAGTATTAGTATAATTAAGATAATATCTTCTTATCTACTTTTACAACTTATTAGGTTGAATAATAATTAAGTTTTACAGCCCAATATGAGAACGTACAAGCAATAATTTGAAATCTAATTTACAAATGGATGTAAAGTTTGCAAAATTTAATCATGAACCGCGAGTCCCTACTGGTATGTATGTATGTGTGTGTGTATGTGTGTGTGTGTATATATATATATATATATATATATATATATATATATATATATATATATAAGTTGTGACAAAGTGCCTCAGAAATAATATTTGAAAATTATAATAAAGTTATAGATGCCCTGTGTGCTCTGCTTTCAGTTATTCGAATTACAAGTACTACTGTGAATGTAAGTAATAACCAGAAGCCAATTGCCATTAAGTTAACTCTCAAGTAAGGATAATTTAACCAATTCCATATAGGGTATTAATATTTTAATATATATCTATACAGTAAACATATTTTTTAAGGGTATGATACTTCATATATGAATGTTAGATGAAAAACTTAAAATTGTATCGGGCTAAGAGTGGCCACATATGGGACATCATACAAGCAAGTTGCACGACCTAACTCGACGTGGTGGCATGCCTTGCTCCCCTGCCTCTCTTTACCGTCCCGAACACGTACCTATGTCTCCTCCTGTCAGCCCGTCGTCGGTGGCGACTGGCCGAGAAATCCCTCCCCCTCCTCTTCTTTTGATGACCATATGTCGTGGCTCTGCACCAAACACATCCTCGTAGCACGACTGCAGCCGTGTTGCGACACAGCGTGCCTGCGCGCACTTCGCCATAATACCTCCTCTACACACACTCTCTACATTCAGTTCACAGTCCTAAATTTAAGTTAACAATAGTTTGAATATGCTCATTCACTTCCCACACTTTATTGACATGCGGACACGGGGTAGAACGAAGTCCGTTAGGACCATGTAGAAAGCTTAATTGTGTACGATGTCAAAGGTATTTTACGGGATGGGAGTTATGCTCGACACAAACCCAGATCGACTGTATTTGTGTGTTTACAGGTTACCTACATTTCATGCAGTTGATATGAGTACTTACAACCAGTAATTAACTGCCTTTCCTCCCTTACGTTTCACGTGAGACACGGAATTTACCTTTGCCTCTGGATGGGTGTGGTGATCACATGTCAGGGAGGCAGTTTTTCCTCTCTTGCTGTATTGGCTGTGAAGGAACTTCAATCAGAAGGGGTCTGGACTTTTTACTGTATGTCCCCTCATGCGACACAGTGAACTTTGGTGATGTTACATGAGTGCACGGGCCGTTCAGACCTCGCCTCGTGTAAGGCATGAGTGCCGATTTTCTCCAACTCATATATGCCAATCTTTGTGTGGAAGTGTTATTTTAATAAGTACTTAATTATAATTCCTTCCCTCTGTTATTTCTCTTCTACTATTTTATACCTATTATTGTCTGGATTAATATGTGGTATGAAGTATTATCGTTATATGTTGTCGTTCGCAATAATTGGTATGAATTGAAAGTTCAGCAGCATGCACACATGGTACTACAATTAATTATTTTTCAGAGAAGAATTTTGCATACCAATACTTAACTGCGTAACAGTTTTCATTTATAGGTATTGCTTAAAAATTGCATTTAAACAGTAACATATGTTAGCAGTCTGTTATTGCCTCAGAGAAATGACAAAGACCTTTCAAGGATAAATTAACCGCAAGCCTCAGTATAGAAACCACCCCAGGTCGGACACACCAACATAAATTTAATATGCCCATAAACATAATAACCCAGACATATAAATTAAATACCTCAAGTTAAATTAAATAATCCTAACCCAAATGAGTTATTAAAGCCTACTTATTTATTTTTAATTAAGATTTAAGGAAAGTGTGTGAACAAAACTATGAATGCATTTGTGTTAATAAATGCCATTATAGGTTTCAGAACCGCAGTAACAACCGTGATGTCAGTCCGCAACCAAATTCTCTCCGTAGAGCGACAACACAGGCCATGTCATGTGGCCACACGAATGACGTCACCCAAGCAGCAACAACTCTCTGACGTCACACACACAAACTTATTCCACATTGCAATGTATCAACAAACAAATTTCAAAGTAGTTGCATTTCACCATAATTTTGCATGAAATAAACAAAGGCGATATTCCACTTCTTGGAATTAGAGATAAAATATATTATTGCTACTTTTTGTAACATTATATATAGATGTTACATAGAAGTTACATCTTTAAATACTTATTTAACTATTCCTTTCTATAAAAAAAGTCGTATATTGTAAGAGTCGCCATCTTAAATCAGAAATGTCTCGTATACGAGTAATCAATATTTTATTGCATTGTGGCAAAACAACACGAATTTCATGTACTTTATAGGTATACGGTAATTTATTGATTTAATATAGATTCTATGCTTATATAAACAAAATCAAAAACATCTGGTCTTTGAAACATAATTTTGTTACACTAAAATTTAAAATGTTAAACTTTATAGAAAATAATTCGATTGTATTATCATCTGTCTTGACACACATTCCTGGTAAAATAAGTAATAATTGTGTATGTGTTACTTTAAGTATCCTTTCTGTTTCCCACTAAAATATTGAAACTTAGTTTAATACCGGCAATATTTTCTTTTTTTTAATTTTATGGCAGTCAATTAAGTAATTTAATAATTTACTATGTTTCGATATCATCCCATCTCTATTCTACCACAGTGACATCACGTCCCATTTTAATATTACCATTTTTTCCGACTTACAGCACTGTCAGTATATTGTTTTCACATGTATCTCCTAAGTACGAACTGTGATAAGAATTTAATGAAATTCCATGTGTAATATATCCTTTCTCTTACAGGTCACATAAAATTTTTGAAAACACAATAATCATTGTAACGGGGAAAGCATTTGATTTTAAATATTCCAATTATTTAACATTTTAAATTATTATTTTCACTAATTAACAATGTTGTCATTATAATTAATTGCTATCTCAATTTAAAAAATAAATATAATAATCAGATATATCCCATGTAGTGTTAGGAACACCGCAACAGCAAGACAGGCTGTCGCATCTCGTACTGCCGATGAGGCGTCTGCCGCGCACGCATGGAAGACAGTTTACGCACCCCAGCAGATTTGAAGTTCAAGGTCCAAGTGGCCGCAGCATAAATAAAACACAGCATTTCTCTGGAACCTTGGCACACCTTGCTCGAGGAGTGCAAGGCAGGTTCTTATACCTCAATTTTCCATCTGTCGGTGATATATCCTGTCAACATTTTCCTACCGTAATGAAGAGGTCGTCAACCTAATCCTTCTTCCTACTGCCACAACAAAAGCCCGACAACTACTACTCCAGTTCAAAATTCACCCATACTCCAGGGCGAGATAGGGGCATATCGCTGGTGAACGTTGGAGGAACTGTTAGGTTGTGATCAGGCCACAAGCAGACATCTCTGCCTGATCACACATTTAAACATCAAACCGGGACGCCAGTAATTGCGACAACTTATTGCGAAAAGCCAACATCATAAATCCCCTCCACCGGCCAGCAATCAGGGACAACTATACCAAACAACGCACCGATATAGGTCAGCACAAGGCGGGGCCCGGTATCTTCCCTCATCCGGTCATCATTAAGGGAAGATCGCAGAATGGGTGTGTCCGATCGCCAATACCCACCCCCCTACCACAACACCCTCCGGAAACCATGATTAAGGTGGGAACATTCCAGTATGACTGTCATAGTAGTGGTGTGAGTAATCAATAATAAAAATGTAATTTAAATTAATATCATTTCACATAAGCTCCCCCGAGTGGTTAATATTTCCTTGCTATGTTATTGTATGTTCCTCGTGTCTAAATAAACCCCCTCATTCACAATCGTGCTCTACCACATCATCTCTAGTCGCTCAGCTACGTCCCTAACCCTTTCATGTGCGAAGTAACAGAGATGTTACCTTGTGACACGGGGTGTTACAAACTTTCAATTTGGTTTGACCAACTTTGTTTGAAGTAGTTTGATGAAAACGTTTTACAATTCTCCCTGTGAAACCAGGCCAGATCTCTCAGACCAACCTTCCTCGTGGACCAACCTCTAAATGGGTATTTCAGAAACACTATTTTATATCGTACTCTAGTTTCCACAAAAAACAAAAGCCAAGCAGCCCAAGTTGTAGAGGTACCACAGGGAACATTACAAATTTTGAATTATCTTGCTTGGCGAAATAACTCTACTTTATACATAAAAATAATTATATTCTATAAGTTATTCGAGTATGTACTTTGGCTTCTTTCACATTGAAGTTAACCATGGCCATATATTCTATTGTCTCATTCACGGCCAGTCTACCCGCTTCTGGAACCCACTTGGGGTAGGCTAGGTAACCAAAATCCTGCCTCACACTCATGTTCCCATGTAGACAAAAGGCATCAAACCACACTGCAGTCTTTTTATAGGTTCCAACACAATATGTCAGCAGGGAAGGAAACCTGATCCAGTAAGGAAGAGTTTCTCAGGGTTATGCAGCTCTACTGCAAAGCACAGCATGCCTGAACCTCGTCACGATTCCAAGCCCCCATCACAAAGTCAACTAAGCTCCAGCATTCTTATTTCATTCTCATATTTCTCCATCAACTTTCTCAATCCACAGAGATAACCATACCACTGGTGGCTGGGAAGAGAGAGACACTGCAATACAGCTGTAGCACCAAGCAGTGTATGTCTGAATCTCATTGCTTTCCAATCCCAGCTCTGGTGTGGCTCACCCTGCCGATACAGAACTCTACCCTCTATCCCGGTCCTCATAAGGATCGCAAGATACCAGTCCTTGGAGAGACTTTTATCCTGCTCAACTCTAAATAGCGTTCCCTAGTACCAGCTCTCTTCATAGAATATGGTTCTAGTATTCAACCAGTTTTTCACTATCGGGTTCTGGCGAAACTAGCGAAATCTTTTCAGTTCGTCCCGCCAGCAATTTAGAACCCAGTGCACGACCACACTATAACCCTGAAGGAGCTTAGTATAGTCACATGTTTTCCACCTGTAGATCCCAACAGCATCCCTGAAGGCCTCCTCGGGGTCAATTCTGATTCCCTACGCCTGTGGCACTCGGTCAGTTGGTTTTGCTAAGCCACATGGTCCATGAGCACTCCACTTTATGCGAGAAGTATCCTGCCCATGGATTCCATTAGCGTTAATAAGCCTGCTGTCCGTGCTCAAGATTGGGAGTTTATCCAATATTTACCATTTTTGATTTATTTACAGGTCCTGATAAACTTCTGCTGGATTTTCAGTTTGATGCTAAGGTGGTATCATCTGTACCCCGACGTCCCTCCTGTTGATTTCGTTCGACCTGTCCATTTGTACAATTATTACTGCCATGTTCGCTGTTGCCACTATCCTTCTCCACTCTGCCCACTGATTACACAGAATAACCTCCCTTCGTCTGTCTGTATTTCAGCATCTTGGGCTTAAGAAGGATCTTCCTTTTCAGTTCTTTCATTCATTTTCCGTGTAAGACATAGGGCTCGCATCTTCTGCTTACGAACAATCGTTAATAATACCATATGCTCCAGTAAAACCTTCCACGACCTTATGAATTAGAAAAAGGATTCCAAAGGCACGATCATCCGCGCAATGCTCCACCACTGTCATCCTCACTTCCTTCCTCCAACATCCATCATCTCAAGATCTGGAAAACTAGTTTTGCCATTTTGGTCTTGATTGAATTACGAAACAACTAATTCCTCTATTCTCCCTCCAACTACAAAAAAAAAAGACTATTTAGGTTTCAACTTAAGATTTGCCTTTACCATTCCACACATATCTAAGTCGGGTCAATTTTCGTCCGGATACAGTTTTCTCACATCATCAATTATTCCACACTCTTTGAGAATGTGCTCAGGTGTGTCTGCCATGTCGCAAATTAAGCACAGTGGTCTGTCCACCAGGGCGAACTACAGCAGCTTCTCCTTAAAATTACCATGATTAGTCAAGTACTAGGCTTGGTAATGATCAATTTGTAGCGACCCCATCTGCAGCCTTTTCTGTAGGTATCATCCTTGGATATGGTCTCAGGAGCAACGACCTCATAAAGGTACGTTAAACTGGAGCCTAATATAATTCTTCCATTTAGAAAGCTGATCCTTCAACATGTGTTCCCTCAGGTATCTATGAAACTGGCTCTCGTCCTTCTCAGAGATTCTTCCAGTGTGACAAAGTCTGTACAGTAATTATCCACATTTTTAGTACAAATTCTCGGAGGTAACTCAAGAAACCTCAGTGACAGCTCCCGTATTCTGTGCAGTTCGCAGAGTGAATATGTAGTAGAGTGTGTATATCAGCTGCACAGTGCTCACTCTGCATGTTCTAACATTGTGAAGCTTTTTTTTATGGCTAATTGCACTATCAAATTAACTTTATAAGTTTCTATGGACAGACATGGCCATGGCTACTGCGCATGCACATAAAAGGTAAGCTTAAACTGCGAACTGCCTCATTCAACAAGTATTTTAGGTTAGTTTAGGTTGGTATTAACTACAAAAATACGTAAGCACACAGACCCCTGGAGTAGTTTAAGTGGTCCTGTTAGTTTGGGATACTGTGTCGAAAAATAATGGCTTAAAACGCGCATGCCCATTAACGACGGCCGCATGTGCAACGACCATGATCTCGGCAGTCAACACTCTCTCGTAGAATTTGTGTAACTACGGACTTTTAATGTTTTTACCATTCCTCTGTCACATTTTTGATGCCACTAGAATGTAAACAAGTTATGAGAAATATTTGATTTTCTTAAAAGTGTTGGTCAGTTAAAAAACCGAATATAAATAACCTTTTTTTTGTCTGTCTGACCATTTGATTTTGACAGTTCTGTTGACTATGGGTAAGCCAAGGTTGGCAACATGTTGGAGCGACTTTCGGCAAGCAGCATCTGGGAACCTACTTACCACCTGGCAACCTAGCCAATAGGGAACTCTGTGCAGCATACAGTGGCCTAGCAGTTACGGAGAGACCCTCATGCAGCCAATCTGCGAATGGTCACACACACATTTCTACGTGTTATCTTTGATCATGAGGAATAGGCAAAATGGCCAGGATTAAACTGCGAATCAATCGTGGAAACGAAATTAAATTAAATTATTGTTAGAATACATAGAATTCCCAAACATTTTCGAAATAAATAATTGGCGAAAGAGTAAGAGTGGGAATTAAACTGGGGGAGAGACCATAAAACAAGGGAAGGAAAGATATTTTCACCGACACGCGATAGTCTGAAGAAATAAATGCAAACGTAAGATATGTCATCGTTTACGTTGTATTCCTAGCATGAAATATATTACCTCTAATTTTGTTGACTCCCAAGCGCTAGACGTGCATAGAAGGGGTTTTTAAATACACTCCCATTGTTTTATTATTGTAGTAAAACAGAGAGTAGAAAATGACATGTAAGACCTCCATAGCAGACAACACCACCAAGTGCTTAATCAGTTTACATTTAGCTATATATATATGTAAACATGCGCGTGACCGAAATACGAAATACTCATGTAATTTCGATCTTCTCTCTCCCCACATTTACCAAAAATTCACTCTATACGAGATGTTATCCTAAAGACAAAAGCAAGCGGTAAATTTCAAAGGAAATATTATATATTCGGATAGTTCTTCTGCTAAGTGCCTGTTATAATGGACAGGGTGAAAGCGACGTCCTACTGAGGCCAAACAAATTTATCCCGTGTTGAGTTCGGATGTAATGAGCGCGACATATAAATGTAATCAACTCCTCATTAATATTATTTGAAGGCGTATAAATTCGGATATCTAAGATTAACTAAATATTTCTGACAAAATCTCTTCGGTTTTAGATGCAGGAATTTTTTGTGCATAGCTGGAATAACTGTGCAGTTACTTACTCGGGACCAGGTTTTCTATTACACCGTTAACTTCAGTTTAAAATGTAAACATTTCCCTTACTCGTCTTGAAAAAAAAAGTTACATAATTTCAGTCGCAAAAATCTATTACCGCTATTGGATGGGCATGCAGGGAGTCAGTCTGGCCAGACAGTTGAAAGCCGCAAACGATGATAATTTATCATGGTATATGATAACGAAAATCCAACTGAAAAGTTTACCTACAAACAGACACCATACTACAAGCTTAACAGAAGTATACTTGCTTCACTACTACCACATTTCAGATAGGTAAGTGACGATGAGACAGGTATATATTTTCACTGCGGATAAAACATTCCTGCTATCAGAAAGAACAAAATTTTAGATTAAATTATCAGTAGGTTAGAGAAACTTACTACACATGCATTTGTTCTGTACAAGCCATTGCTACCAAGCACTCTGTTTGTATACTCTCTTACTACGTAATGAAATTGAGGTATTCATGGGCAAACAACAGCTGGAAAAATGCATCACTCCACTAAATATTTTTTCATAAAGTTAACAAATGCTATACCTAGATTTGGCGTTTCTTAGTGTTGATATAGAAGCTTTTGAGGAAACTGAAACATCATTTCAGCGAGAGTTTATGTTCCACCGGTCTTAACCTCTTCAGTCATAGTAGTCTGTATACAGAGTGTCGCATAGGAAGTGCATACACTGATGTACAGTCTACACAGCAGAAAACGACGTCTGGTAGGGAAAGTGTTGTTGAGTCTACATTCCTCAGTCTCATGAACAGCTCGAGCCATTAACAACAAACACTAACACGTTTTCATTGGTTATGGCATATGACAGTGCGTCGTACTGATATTTGTACAGTTACGACCAAAACATATGTTACTTGCAACGTCAAATTAAATATGTGTGCCTGGAAGAATTAATAGAGTGATGCGCATGAAGTGAAGTGAAAGACAGGTCGGTAAGGGCGCCACGCCGCGCCGCGTACCTCGTGCTTCAACTGCATCGCAGAGTGTTTAAAGTCCGAGTTTTTTACGAAACCACTAGACGAAACAGGCGGACCACTATCCACCCGTGTCAAGCAACACAAAAAGAACCCTCAACTGGAGGAAAAAGAATAATCAAGACTAGCGCAACACGCCTGGTCAAATAAGAACAATATTATATGGGGAAATTCTGTATCCATGGCCAAAGAGTAAAATACTATAAAAGAAAAATCAAAGTATCAGATTTCGTCAACTGCAATAGTAATGTCACAAGTCAACAGAGCAGTGTCTCACCGAAACAGGCGGATAGATTTCACGCCCAGAAACATCGTGGAGACTTATTATTTGTTGTGTTATTTTCATCACTCTGTGTCTTATCTGTTCGTCTATCTATTATTTTATCTGCTTATCATTGTGTTTCCTGGTTGTTCTTAGTGTTTATTTATTTGGTTTTATAACCTGACAAGGCATACTTTTCCTGACTTGTGTTTCATTGTGGTTTTGTCTTATCTTTGTGTGGGTTTTGAGTTTTATTGTTCGGCTGTGTCCACCGATATTGTTTTATGGACTCTTTTGTTCACCCGTGTGATGTTTTCGTTTTCGATATCGTGCTCTCTTTTCCTTTGGTTTGCTTTCGTCGCCCGTCCTGTTTTGTAATAATAACTTGTTCGAATATCTTTTTGTCGTTTTAATTATATACATAATTATTTTCATTGACAAGTAAACAGCTTTTCCTAATTATGTGTATGTGGTGTTGTGAAAGGTTTTTCCGTCTTTTGTGTTGATGAGTTTTATGTGTGTACGCGGAATTTTTATTTAGTCTCATGGTTGACAACGAACACAGTCCAATCAAACCACCATAACGTGTCTCCATTATACCAATGTAGAAAAAGAAAACACGCTTCGTACGAGGTGCGTATAATACTGTCAATACATCACGCACATTATAAATGCTATTCCCTAGCCATCCAACACAGCTAAAATGGCTTCTTCACAATGCTGTATCTCATAATATACTGGTTGCAAACACGCGAAACTATTATATGTACCTGTACTGACCCTTGTTGCGGACTTTCCACCAATAAATAATAGGGTTACCGTTTAAAGTCCCATAGGTACACGCAGTGTGACGAAGACACTGCACGCCATTTCAAAGCCTTGCTCGTAGGAGCGAAGAGGCATTAGGCGCGCGTGTCAGTGTCGCCCTTATCACTCCCTCGCTTCCCTGCCTCAAACGTGCTAGGAGCCTCCAAGTAGGCGGCGCCCTCAAGAGGGTCGCAATTTCGTGTTTGAGGCCGGGAAGCAAGTGAGCGTCAAGGGCTACACTGCCATACGATTTAAGTTCGTCATCGCCTCTACGCGCAAGACTCTGAGCATGCGTGCAGTTTCCTATGTAGGTCGTTGCGCATAATTATGGAACTTTAAGCGGTGAACCCAAAATTGTATTAACGGAAAAACATTGTAGGCTGTTTACTGGTGGTTAAGTGAGCGCTCTTGAAAGCCCTGACTAAGATCTACGTATCTGCCCATTTTGTATCCATCTTGTGTACGGTTAGGATTGGAACTGACACTCTCACATTATCCGTGCGCTAATCAAATGTTACTGTGAAAATTGCGAAGTCGTTAAGAACGTAAGCTAATTCTTACTCTAGTCCACGTAACACAGATGGAAAATATTTGAAATAAACTCAGTGGTTTCAATGTAAACCTTATACTTTTAATGCGAGGTAATTTTCATATTTCACCACCAACTTAACTGCGACCATACAAGTCAGTGTTTCCGTTAAAATACAAGTAGTAGGATTGTGGGATGTCTGGAATATCGGCATCTGGCATCGGAGCCGGAGCCGGGGGAGCCGCCATGTTGTTACGTCACCCGACCGCCATCTAGGATGTCATAGACCTTTTATCCCTGACCATTGTGACCTTTGACCTTGAACTTGAACTTGACCGCGAGGAGCTTTGTCCTCAAAAAACACAGTGTATTCATTTCATCACTCTCGAAAGTTAACGTCTGAGGCTGTAATAAAATATATTTATTAGGTTTTAATTCCTTTTGAGAGGCCCTTAAAAAGTGCTCACTTTACTGTTAATAGCCTATACAAATCAGTTATCCACAAGGCCAATATTGGGCACTGGGATTCGCCAAAGTTAGCCATCCTGTGCCTTATGTATACAGTTTTGTACATTGCGGTTTAATGAGTTAATTTCGCGGTAATTAGACGTGATTGTATGTTGCCATAGGCAATAATAAGGAATAATGCAAACAAACGTGACATTAAGCCCAAGTAAGAGAACAGCGTTAGTGCAGTTTATGCGAGTAATTGACCCGTTCCCTCATTGTGTCGAGCAGTGTGTTCACGTTGCTGCTGACCACGCGTGAGAGGTGATAAGGGCACTATCGCACAACAGGCTATTCTAATCCATGGCTGGAACCGTGGCGAGCGCGCTGTTGCTCACGCAGGCTGTTGAGGCACGTGTAATTAACGCGGGTGCGCGGCACTGTAATTAATATGAGATCATGTGCGGTAGTTTCCATGAGTTACACGGGCGCCGCGCCACGTCGATCCTCCGGGAGAAGAGAGCGCGGCAACAAGCGTCAGTTTCGTCGCAAGCTGCAGGCCCGCGCCGCCCAACCAGCCACGACACTATGCCTCGCCGACAACTGCTCAGCCAACACACCTCCCTCTCAGTTTGAGGTGCTCGTATTGACGTCACGGTTGCCTGGAGCAATAGCCCATGAAGTAAAGGTTTTATGTTGGGAAAAATTAGTGACAAGCTGATCTTCTGGCAGATGTTAGAACCCAACTAGAGGTATATTTTTCCCAAAAGTCCCCACCCCTCCCTCTGATGCTTTCTCCTCTACCCCTCCGTGAACATTCGATTTGCATGCTTTTGTATTACCGTTCATATCTCCGTTAATATATATTCTAGCCTAAAAACTATTTTGTGGTTTTATTCCGTGAGCTATTATCTAGAAAAGTATCTACACTTTTTTTTCCGCTAAGGTTAATACTTAAAAATAAATTTACCGAAATATGTAAAATTTTACTATTTATGCAAAGTTTTTTTTATGGTTTTTTCACTTTAACATTTTTGTTTATGACAATTTGACTAAACACTTTGTATTAAAGTTGTAGAACGCTTCTTTAGCTTTCCAATGGTATATATATATATATATATATATATATATATAATATATATATATATATATATATATATATATATATATATAATTTATTTATATATACACTTACAGTCACGAAGACATGTGGCAGGGCACCTTAAATCGAACCAAGCGCGCGAGCAACCCCTCTCTGGCACTGGGGTTGCCATGACATCTACTCGCGTGTGCCTCAAAAACATAATCATCATTGTTTATTATGACCTTAAATACTTACTTTCTTCAGTTTTTCGAATATCAAGTCGATTTATTTTTAAATATTTTTGTATCGGCTTTGCTAGTTTGGGTTTCGGAAGGGCCTTGCCCTTAACCCATACATTAGGGTCGTTCCATTATCCACCATCTATGGACCCGCCGTTTTCCGGACTAGCAACAACCGACAGCTACGAAGTAATGTTCACTGATACTAATTGACAACATGTTATTAAGAGTATACAGTACCATCCGCAGCATCACAGACCTCCCAACCACCGCTAGCTTGATATTACGATTTTTACGTTCTTAATTTCTGTATGTGCAATACTCTTTTCCTGACTTTTCATTATCAAGAACTCATCAATAGTAATTTGTATATACGATTCCTATCTACACTTGAGTTATTCAATACATTTTACAATCAAATTTATATACAATATTTTCAACAAAAGTATACTTTCGTATTCTAACTTAACACAATATTTACAATAAAATGTATACATTCTTAATCATAATCGATGATGTCTTAGTCTTCATGCATGGCTGTTCCATTATTACACGAAAGACCATAGCAGTGCTCACACATAGCTGAACATTGTAAACCTGACTTCCGACAACCACAAAAATTGCTACAAGCAGATTTGCAAGAACATGACACTAAATACAACAGTTCATTAGGCGCAAATGGCTTTGAAGTGGCAACTGGTTTAAGTGCCTTTCTCTCTTCACCAGCTTCTCTAATGGACTTCAGCTTCCATCCCTACTATGTACCTGTGAACATTTCTTTCTTCGGTAAGAACTCTAGCTCCCTCTCTGTTAGTTTCGAGTTGATGTTTAACACTTGTTGGGCATATAAATGTGCAGACTTCGAATAAGGCAAGTGTCCAGCAGCATTTTTACTGTCGTGTCCAAGTGCATGTCACAATCTCCTGTTCTTTCTGCATAGATTAATTGCAGAATAAGGTCTATGCACTTTAAAAGATTTATCCAAAGTTTTGAAGTCCTACTTGATGATTCTAAAGTTTTCATACATTTGTCTATTTTACCACAAGCTTTAGTAACTAATGATTAATTTATTACAGCTTCTGGATTTATCTCTTGGTTAATAAGTTGCTTGTGAAACTTCTCCAAGGAGGCGATACTGCCTCTCAGTTCTTCGCAATGTTCTTTCATCATGTTAACAATTGCACAGGCTGTGAGTGTGTATGCTCGGATACATCTTGTATAGGAATGACAACTGAACATGTTTTGTACTGTATTTTCAGCACTGTATTTCACTGCCTGTTTCAGTGGAAGCTACGATTTATGAAGCCTTCAGGGACAAGGGTTGGTCAAAAGTCGGACTGATTTTGTTTTCTGCTCTGTTCTGCAGCAAAACATAATGCTGTGAAAATTGTGTATTGGTAACATCCATGTTAATGAAGGGAATAACCATGACATATGTTGAGTCTTATTTTCCCTTTCTGCTGCTAATGATGTCCATAAAGCCATTCCACCCTGGTTGGGAATTGATTCCAGAAAGTCAAATGGAATTCAGGGGAAATATTGTTGTTAATATGAAATCTGAACTATTTATCGCACCTGTTAATGCACTGTAGTCTTTTACAACAATCCTGCTTAATCCCCTGCGAGAAATTTTCTTTGCCTACGATCGTATCCTTATACATTCAGGATTAAATGTTCCAGAATACTTCATTTCGACCTTCACTTGGGTTTTATTGCTAGTAGCTGGCGTAATACATTGTATTCCCACATCGCATGAAAGGTGTTCAAGCCATCTAATGTACGAACATTAACATCAGCATTATCAAAACCACGCCGTATGAAAGCTTCTTCATTAACATTTGGCGATCCTGCATTTATGAAAGCGTTAATGTACACAGAAGTTTTAAAATAGGACGCACAGACACCCATGGAAGATTACATATTGATGAGATGCTTAGAAGCATACAAACGATGAAGTGTAAAAGCTAAGCCAATCTGAAGCGGTGACAAAAACGATATAGGCCTTACAGTTGATATTATAGCATGATTAAAGCATTTTCACTTCAACTTTTATAATGCTGATGTATTCTTCTTCTCTGTGACTTTCTGGGTGAATGATGCTAATCTATTTGGAATTAGATTTTCTCCTCCAGCCTTCATATCATTTGTATCTGGGTATGTATTGTTACCATACGCCATCTTTTGAATATCTTCTTTGATAATGTCAGATGCTACTAATAAGATCCTAAGTTTTTCTGTTTCCAAGTTGCTGTCTCTATATTTGTACTAACTGTCAATGATTTTGTGGGTGGTGTCAGACAAATACATAACATTCTTTCTACCAAAAACATTAGATATCATAATGCGTTCTTTAAAATGTCATAAAAGATTATTTTTTAGATGTTTGTCAGAATAAGTTTCTTTTTTCCCTGAAATACCTGACATAATATCTTACAACTCTTGAATGAGTAATGGTATTCCTCACTTTGTTCAATGTAATTGCACATCTTCAAAAATGACTCAAATCCTCCATCAGTCTGCCTACAGATCCTTCACTTGGGTTTGTCTTTGAAAAGTGGCATGACATTTTTTGTGGTATCGGGCTTCTGATGAAACAAGATCACTCACACTTAAAAGGCGGGCCTTTACTTCCCCCCTCCTCAACCCCCCCCCCCCCCCAGACACATTTCATTCCGTTCTTCACATTTTTTTTTTTTCAAGAAATTTCCCTTTATGTCTAATGTTTCTACCACGCGAGTTTCCTTCCTACGGTGCAAAGAAGTCTTAGAACCAATTACTGCCGTATTTCCACAAATAAAGCAATTTGATTTATATCAAATTTCTCAACTACACTCCACAGAGGAGTGATGTTAAAGAAAGAGATACAT
The DNA here is from genome assembly GCA_029891345.1 of Dryococelus australis. Classification (NCBI taxonomy): domain Eukaryota; kingdom Metazoa; phylum Arthropoda; class Insecta; order Phasmatodea; family Phasmatidae; genus Dryococelus; species Dryococelus australis. The sequence continues at coordinate 88,539,690 of CM057002.1, read as the reverse complement.
CACATATTTGCGATGATGTAGTTGCAGCTTTAATACTTGATGATCTCGTATAATTTTGCCTGCAAAGTTTGTGCATTCAAACACATTTTTTACCTTTCAATCTCTCTTGCAGCCCAACATTTCTTATTTTGCGTGCTTCAGTAATTGTTTTTCAATCCTTTTGTAACAAAAACAGTATCTCCTTCCAGATTTTTACCGCATAGAAGACAATAAATCAGACTCGTCCATTTTAAAGTATGCAAAAAATTGGGGTCAAGCCATAGTAAATTCTTATTCTGAAATATATGGCTATAGAACAACTGATCACGGAGACAGAACATTTCTTTTATTCTAACTTCCGTACAGTGAAAATCTGCTACTGACGAATAAATATGAATTGCAATAATAATTAAAATTACTCAAAAATGCAATTTTACAACACTTATTAATTAATAAAACACGGAGGAATTTCCAAAATTTCAATATTCAAGTCTTATTTAAAGGTACGTACAAACAAGATAGCAAAAGTAATACATATGTTGAGTTATTACTTACCAAAAATAGTCATCATGAGCACAAAAGATGTGAAAATAAATTAGCACAACACTGGTACTAATGACAAAAACCATACGAAACCCTCCCGTTATGTTGACACATTGGACTCCACATGACTGCTGGTTTGTGTTCCAGGGTAGGCGGGAAGGGCTCCAGTGAGCAGATGGCGCGGCAGCCCGGCGCCAGTGTGGTCCTGATAAGGACGGGGGGGGGGGGGGGGGTGAGCTTCTTCTTTAAACATGTTCCCGTCCTGTCCCCCAACTGCATATATATATATATACATATACCGTTGGAAAGCTAAATAAGTATTCTACAACTTTCATATAAAGTGTTTCGTCAAATTATTATAAATAAAAATGTTAAAGTGAAAAAAACAATAAAAACATAGCATAAAAAAGTAAAATTTTACATATTTCAACAAATTTTTATTAAAGTATTAACCTTAGCGAAAAAGTATAGATAATTTTTTTCTAGATAATAGCCCACGGAATAAAACCGTAAAATATATTTTAGTCTAGGATAGATATTAACGGAAATATGAATGGTAATACAAAAGCTTGCAAATCGGATATTCAAGGAAGGGTAGGGGAGAAAGCACCAGGGAAATGAGCGGGGACTTTTGGTAAAATATACCTGTAGTTAGGTACTAACATCTGCTATAATTTCAGCTTGTAACTCATTTTTCCGACATTCGAGAATTTTCCCCCTTCATTTCCTGGGCTACAAGTAGGCCTATCGCCTTTCATAATGTTTAAATCTCACCTTTATACATTCTAAGAAATTATTTGGAGAATTATCACGCAGTGTATACGTAGAGAGTTCAATTGCGAATGGTGAAATTTTTTTCCCTCGTGCGTTCATGATAGTGTTGTACATTTGCTTATAAAATAGTCAATTGCTCAGGGAAGTAGTTGAATTTGTATAACAGCGACGTCAAATATTCCTATACTGTGTTATACAAAAGGAAAAGCATATTTCGGATTTTTATTTCTAACAATCTATAAAAGATAAAAACATATACCACGCACCACGGGATAGAGGAAGGTTCAACATTTTAGGGTAATTTAGGTTGTATGCACTCAACTTGGGCACTGTTTTTTGTGCGACGATCATCAAAACGGTAGTCAATTTCTTGCCAAACACAAAATTACTGGTCCCTAGTTATTTATTAACAGCTTCAACAATCCTATATCTCACATCTAGAAGAGTAGCAGAAATACGTAGTACAATTGCAGGGATATGTGGTACAAGAACCTTCTCTTTTATGTACCTACACTCGCAGATCAAAATCTCAGGTTTTCCAAGACAACCAGGATTCAATGCCTGTAGTAACTGCAATTTATACTGCTTCATATACTGTCGCTTTTCAAGAACACTCAATACCGTTGTCTGAGGAATCCGATGCTTGCCCGTTTTGTGGATTTCCAAGAGCTTCGTTCGAACGCAGATTTGATATAGTTAACACTTTCATCTGACGTGCGAGGACGACTGGAGCTTTTCCTTTTGCATATGCAACCATATTCTACGAATTTTTTAAGCCACTCGTAAATCTGTTCATGACGAGAAGGGTCATTGTTGAACTGACCGCAGAATTCACTGGAACAATTGATCCACTCTTCGCAAACTGAAGCACACAATATGACTTATCCTGTAGCGTCGCTATTAGTGTAAACAAAAAACAGCGCCGCTGTAGTCACTGAATGGAACAAACAGGCGTGATGTTAAAACTTTGAACTGTGATGTGTAATACTTGTATTTATATTTTATGGTTTGTTAGAGTGAACAATTTGGAATATGCTGTTTCTTTTTTAATAATCCGGTATTACCAGCTTCATTCATGGCATTATTCCCAGACAATTTATAAATTAAAAACTTCCATTGGAATTTAGGAAGTTAACCAAAAAAAAATCTTACAGTGTACACAGTTGAAATATATATCTGTATGTTCACGGATTTTGTTATTCGCAACGAAGAACAAGAAGTTACTGATATAAATAATGAGCCTACTTTATTCTACATGGGTGCCAATAATTTGTAATGAAGAAGTTAAAATTGTACTTGGTAAGTAGGACTTGATGTACTTCTGACAGCAATATAGTTACAGATGAAGCCAGAAACTTATGCAACAGTACTGAGACAATTACAAATACACACGTGCCTTACCCGGGTCTCGAACACAGAAAACCTCGTAATATATGCTAGACTCCATTCAACTGCACCTCTAACCTGAAATATTTACATAGCCATCATTTCGAAAATAAGTTTTTGAGCCACATAAAACATGTAAGTTTACATGACAAGTCTTACTACTTGTGTAAAGAATTTGGGAGAGATCAGTTGAATTGTTCCGTATATTTGACAATTTGTCAAATTTTCTCACCACATACTATTTTATAGAAATTCTGGCAAAAGAGTCTCTTTGTATGCTTGACTGAGGCTTCTAACCAATGCTATCTGCGTACAAAATTTACCTGAATTTTGGGTCTATTGTTTCAAGCATATAACATATTAATCTAAATTATTTAAATTAACCACCATTAAAAAATGCCTGCGTCCTTAAAAGATATTAATTTGCATACACTTCTGTGACAATACATGAGTGCAAAATTAGGTGGTAATCAGTTCATTGGTCCTCGATATATGGCATAAAACCTAAAAATTTTTAATTAATGATCTTCATAAATGGAGGACAGAAAGTTATGTATTAGCATATTCGATGATTATCGTGGATACTGCCAATATACTATACTCCAAAATGTTTCATAAACAACAATAAGCATCTCTAAATTAAATGCTTACACGATGTGCTTTCCAGATACAAAATTTGTTTTTAATTGGTTGAAAGGATCCCGGGATATGACATAATACCGTAAATTTAGAATGGCCACCATTTTGAAAGTAAGTTCGTGGCGTGGGCGAAAACTAAAACAGACAGGTTTCCTTACTACTCCGGATTGCCTACAACTTCGGGTTTCGGCGAGGTTTTCGAAAAGCAGCAATGCCGAGGCTGCGTAAAGCATTCTTCATTGTTAGAATTTCTTAAAATTATCGTTCTACTGGCAGTTAGGATATTCTCGACACTTGAACAGGCATCTTTAAACATTAAAATGTAACACGAGCTATCATAGCAATAAGCAACATTCCAAACTCTTGAACATTGCTAGAAACTTAAAAAGCTTTGCGTGTTGCTTTACACTAAATAACACTTATATTTTCACAGGCCCTGCATAACTCTAAAGTCACTAAAAACGAGCAAGAAAACAAGGCCTGAATGTCTTGCTACCTGGTCTCAGGTAAAATTGGCTACTAACTGGAGGAGTAATCAACTGGGTTCACATGTATTTACTACCGGGGATCATACTGTTTATAGGTCAATCATGGTTGCCTTACACTTTTCTGAAACCCTGCTTAAGTTCTTCTTTAGGTTCCCTATCACGTATCCTTCTGCTACATGTAAACATAATCACTGCCATGTGGCTTCTACATTTTAACTGTCAAATGCTTTGTTTACTGTTTTCAGGCGATCAAATAACTCCGTAATATTTCAAAAATAATTTCGTTTAAATGTTCATAATTTAGCCCTAAAACCACATCTAGGTCACCTTTGTGACTTTTTAACAATATCTGTATTGACGATAGTTTTCACGGTTACCATTTAACATTGTTAATATATTTGTTATACACGACGTAGTACATTACACGTAATACATGTTAATATTTTGCCGCGACTCTTTTAACCCTGTTATAACTGTGGCGAAAAGAACTAAGGACGTCCTCAGTTAGAATAAATCTTTAAACGAAGGAGTAACCAGTCCAATGGAAAAACAGTAAATTTAAGGACGCAACTTGTGTCACATATTTTGTACGTAGCAGCGACAGCCTTAAAAGATAGTGGTGAGCATGCACACAAATATGACTACTGTAACTTTTAAACCACTCATATTTATTTGCATGAGTATTTAGTTTTTACTTGGTTCGTTTAATTATTTATTTATAATTTTCTGGCTGTACTTTGTATATTGTTGAGATTGTGGCAAAACATTAAAATCACAGAAACGTAAGCACGTTACGCAATTTTGTTTCGAACACCTAGGGCGAAGTTACAATGTTGTGATATATAAATAGATGTGACTTTCAAATAATTGATTTCGTCATAAAAACAGTCTACTGTTAAAACATATGGATTTCGCACGTACGATATTTGCAATTACAGATACGCACACACGCACACACGCACACACGCACACACACACACACACACACACACACACACACACACACACACACACACACACACACACACACACACACACTGGTCCAGCATACTCTACCACATGCAGTGGTCACGACAAACATTACAGTATATTTATTCCTGCCGTGCAAGCACAGATTTATTACATCATCATAGCTTGCCTAGGTAAGTTTAAAAAACACACCGTTTAAAACATCATGTAGTAATTTTTTTAAGTATATTTGCAGGAAGAAAATTTAACGCAATGTTCAGCAACAAGCAACGCGCCATGTTATGACGCCAGTCACCACTTCTGCCAACTTCAGATTTGTAACCGTCCCGCAATCGCATCTAGATAAACTGCTCAAAAATGTTTTTGCATCAGACCAAAAGTCATTAATGTTCCAAAGTTTTTACTCAGAATGCATTTCTAGAATAATGTTTACGCGATTTTCTAGCGTTTTTGTAGGAATGAATGTCTCGCACTTGACTGCAGTTCACTTTTGGTGCGCTGTCTTTGTGACAGACGAATGTCAGTCTGTTTTTATTCGGCGATGTGGAGACTGTTAGTGAGGGCTACAAAGTGGTGTTTACAACGTACGATTGCTGGAACTGTGCGTGTGTCACAAAGCGATGTGTCTAGGATCTGGAGGCGATAGTAAGTAATGCTAATGATCGACCGCGATCTGGTTCCCAAGGGTTGCAACACATGCTCAAGGCCGCTATGTGAGAATTAATGCAGCACGGGACAATACCGCAACAGCAAGGGAGATACGAGATCTCCGAGCAGTCTTGGGTGTACAAATCTCTATCCAGACCGTCCGTAATCGTCTTCGATAGGGTTGAACACGTGCTAGGAGACGCCCTTATCGCAACAGACAATATCGGCAGAACCACTTGCAATGGGCACGGGATCATCAAGAGTGGACAGCTGAAGAATGGTCCCATGTTGTGTTCACTGATGAGACAAGGATTTCTTTCAGGCCAGATTCCAGAAGGTTGAGGGTGTGGAGGAGACGAGGTGCATAGGCAAAGCTTCGTGCTGTACAAGAAGTCCATGCATACCGAGATGGAGGAATCTTGAGCTGGGCAGAAATCATGCTTGCACGTCGAATGCCTTTAATTCGCATTGAGCGCACAGTAACAGATCAACGGTAAATCACAGATGACCTTCAGATTGCTGTGCACGCTTACTGACAGGTTTTTGATACAATGTTTCTGCTGGCGGAGGATAATACCCGCGCACAACTTGCAAGACTCGTTGATCAATACTTCTCGCAAACCCGTATTCAAAGAATGAATTGGACGGCAGTGAATCCAGGCACATTGGCCACGCAGACAGAATGGAACAACTTGCTACAAAGGCGATTGTATAATCTCATTCTCAGTATGTCTCGGCGCGTCAGGGACCTTGTGAGTTCTCGAAGAGATCACGCACGGTATTGTTCCATGTAGAGTGTGACAATAAAAAAGGAGAAAACAATCGTGTTTCCCAAATAAACAGACAGCTTGCGAATTTTGTTTACTGATATGATAACAAATTAAACTTTTTTCAATAATTATGTGGTTTTGTAACATATGCATTTGCAACATGCTTGAATATAAGGTAAATATTATGGTATGGTATTTTTGGTACAATAAGTCTGTGATGCAAAACTTGTTTTGAGTAATCTATATTACACCTAATAGGTATCGTTTCAATTTTAAATTACAAATTCCAAAATCATTATTTTTGCTGTAATAAGTATGAAATATGCTAAAATTGCAAACATGTATAAATTAATTTTCCTGCTACTACTAGTGGTGGGAAATTTCCCGAGAGAGAAAGAGAGAGAGAGAGAGCGACAAGCTCCGCTCCGCCAATTCAAATTTCTTCCTCAGACGAATAAAAAAACACCTTGTCACTAAGGCCTACGCACCGTAACGATGAATTATGTTTCCATCAGTGCTATCTAAAAACAGAAATATTTCAATAGGCAACGTTTAATTTACAAATAGCTTCCAAAAAATCTAGGTTAAAACAATATTTTAACGCCTAACAATTTCGTACTAGGTAGTGGTTACCAACAAATCGTTGCTCTCACTGTTTTTAATTCGTATAGAATAAGAAATAAACATTTCAAGTTACAGAAGATACTAAGCTAAAGCTTGATTTATTCATGAATACAATACTTTGAATTTAGTTAGAATGTTATATATTTGTGGTATACAAGTTATTAAAAAAAACCGGTTAACATATAACTCCTGGGGGGATTGTTCAAAAGTTTGTTTCAAAACAACCGAAGAAACTGTGAACGGACTTATAATCGACCAAACTCTTCTTGTCCGTTTGACATTTTAAATAAGTTAAAAGAAGTTAAAACAGAGTAATTCGTATAGCGGCCTACTTGCAATCGCGTATGTTTTGTGTGGATATTATTTTTAAACAACCAAAAAATAAGTTTACAAATTATAAATGTTTAAAACCATAGTTATTAGTGAGAGTGGGCCGAGGTGACCCAAACCGCGACATTTCTAATCTCTAATAACATTTCTAATCCCTAATAACCATTGGTTCGTGTTCATAATGGAAATTCTCTTTGGCCTAAATCGCTAATACTATCCAAACATTAGGCTCTGGGTTCAATACCTGGGTGAGCCATGGATATCCGTGTTTTTAATGTAATTTTATATTACATTTGTGAGTCACGTGTTCACAGAATACTAAACTAATTTTTCCATTACACTCTAAACCTGAATATGTGGTCCGAGTAGATTCGGGGTTTACAAATTTAAATAAGCCCTTTTGTTAAATTACCATCTTCTGATTTTATTTTAGCCTCAGTTTGCATCCTTCCGCCATAAAATTAACGTTGTCATTGGACTGAGCACTTTATTCAAGCGTCGATCAAGTGAAGTTGTAAAATTGTTATGGAATTCAATATTTCTCTAGTAAGTCTATGCCATTTCATACTTTCATGTGATTGTACAAATATAAATTGAAAGTCTAATAAAGTACGCTGTCCCCAAATTTATTAATTGCAGTTTTAAGTAGACGTGAGGATATCGAACTGCTTTTCGTACAACCCTACAGAGTAATGGGCGAGTCCCAGTGATCACTTAAAAATAGCGGATATGGAGATTCCAAGAGGGAATTTTTTGAAAGGTTAGTTCCGAAAACGAGTAGTTTGTCACTTACCAGTTAACCCAACAAGTACAACTTCGTACAATCTCTTTAACCCAATTATACCCAGCCTTCAGTATTGAGTACATTAGGCACAAATAAGTTATATTTGGCTGATACTGTTCTCCAAGGGGCTTACGTTCAGTCGTCTTTTTTGTTAGTAACATTCGTAAACTGTGTTTCTACTCTGCGTTGTAACTGGTTCATATAGTCATAGCCTTAAGCTCATTGGCTTTGATAATAAAATAAAACCAGAACTGTAATTTGAAGCCTGTATGAAAGGATTAATATAATTTCAGATGACGGTCAAGCATTTTCTGTACAACATCAGGTTTTCGTAAACAAAATCGGTAACCATGAAGTATAAATATAAAGGTGAATTGTGTTAAGTCTTAATTTTAAATGAAAATTTGTGATCGGTAAAACGTTATCCTAAAGACTGTAAGTTCCTTTCAATTCACCGTAAATACATCCCTCTTTTAGCGAATCACTGAAACCACGAACAGCCAGATGTTTGATGCAGTCTATAGTTCCGTAAAATAATTCAAGTACGTCGAATATTGAAAAGTATATAATGCCACCATTCTTTTGTTTCGAAACATTAGAGTATTTCTATACTTACAGTTTGAAATATATATATTACAGCCTCTCTTTCAGAAGACGATTTACAGATAGCAAGGCTCCTGCAGACTCAGTAAAATGGGGCATTGCCTTCTCATACAGACAATTACTAGTAACAGAAATAAAACTTTAAACTTGTACACAGTAAACTGAAAATTAGGAAACAGTCAGTTCCAAGAGCCATAAATTAATATATCTAAAAAATTTAAAATACCTTGAATTATGCTACATAATTAATCCGCTTTCTTCAGTGGTGAAATTTTTCGCCGTTTTAAATTAATTATTTTCATAAATAAAGGTGCATTTTCATCTACTCAAATACTGATTGCAGATGCTAACTACTATCCTCTATCAAAGTGTGTAAATATAGATGTATATATACAGAGATGTATATTTAAAACATTCTGTACCATAGACTAGAAGAATCAACAAGTTCATTAGACATGATCGTATCTATACTAGATCCGCTATTATTTATTAATTGGCTTCTGTACAGAAAAATAATTTGTGCGGTCATTATACGACAGTCTTAAATAACGGTAACAGAGACTACTTTAACCAATAGTCTGAATAAATTATTTTAAAAACATATTCACATTAACTTCAGGAAATGTTTTATCACAACAAATAACAGCCACAATTTGTACGGACTTCACCTTTAACTGTGGGATCGCAGCAAGAAGCCAATGTTGCTATGATGACCATCATTCCAGTCTTCTATTCTTCCATATTTTACGAACTCAAATCCACGCTATACCAGGCAAACTGTAGTAGTGTCACAAAAATTTCGAAAAGAATTTGGGATATTTTCAGTACATCGAGCGCGGAAAGTAATTTCTTTTACAATAACATATATGCGTTGTGAACTATAATATTCCTGTATGGTCGACGAGCGTAGGTAAAAAAACTATCAAAAGCACCCATTCTTCGGGGAAAAATAAGTGATGTCACACACGCCAAAAAAAACCTCTGCCGAGTTTTCGAGGCGATACAGTTAACTTGTACTACAAAACGTTTTGTTTAGGGCTTTACAAAAATGTGATGTATTCGATTACAAAAGTTTCAGTAGTAACTAACAGTTATGTTTTCATCGCTGAAAACTGTATCAAATAACGCAAGTAAAATAATTTATAATTTTTTATTATTTATAATGTATTAATTCATACCGATTCAGATATATATTATGTATTTAGAACCATTCTGCACAATGATTGTCACAAAATAAGTAGTTAGACGTCAGAGGAAAGTCCAGCATTCTTCCAGGAACCTCAGGTAAACGGGTCGAAAATGATAGACGTCAATAAGACAATCGATCTCTTTCAGAAGTTGTTGTATGTTTTACGAAAGAGCCCGTGCATGTTGAAAAAATAGTTGAAGAATCTTATCACGCCGCAGTAGCGATTTATACCTGTGATTGAGTAATAATATAGTTCAAATTGGACGTTTTAAGTCCGTTTACTTTTAACAAGGGTTGGTGGTTGGTAAAAAAAGAGAGAGCTTTCGGAAAATCAACAGAAGGAAAACGACACTCGCTCCCATCTGTGAGTTCTGTTTATTTTTCCTTTCTTTCGTCCTGGCGATCTGTTTGAACTAGGGCTAAGTTTTTACCACTTAACTTAATCCAGGGTCGCGAGCGAGCACACACATGCACACACACACACACACACAAACACTGTTGCGGTAGAACGCCGGCACACACATACTACATCTGATGTCGATACCACGTTCGCAGACGAGAAAATTGTATTCGCTCACGCTTTGCTATTGGCGTAGATTTGCTTAACTTGTAGATGAGAAAACTTTCTGTCGGTGTTACGACTGAACACGCACATGTAAAACCAACGGGAAATAAATTCCCTGGAAAATAACACAACTGGCATGAAACTTCATAGGAAATCATATCCAACCTTCCCAATGGGGTACATTTCTTATTCTTGTTCAAAATCACAAAGTACAACATCCCCACCTACAAAACAAATAGACTTCTTTAGCATACAGAAAAAGTAACAAGTATATCCTAAGTAAACGTTTCGAATGTAAATAAATCTCCGTGTCTTTTAATGTGGAATTTCCTTCCACAAAAAGAAATCCAGAGAAGTGACAAGGGAAGAGTTGTGTAATCGCGTTTCAGGGTTTCTGCAACTAAACTGCTGTATTAGTTACATGCTATTCTGCTAGTTTATTTAAGTTCTGCTTGTTATAAGGGAAATTTAAATATATCCTAAGTTGTAATACTTTTTCTGTAGTAGTAGTAAAGTGCTTTGCTGGGATGTACAAATACAGATCAGGAACAACAATAAGTTTTACCCTACTGAGGTTGGGAAGAGAACGACGTTGCCCATGTGTGAGTTTGACAAAAAATTGTGAGCGCTGGTGTCCCGAGGAAACTACTTGCATGCTGGTGGTGATTCCAGACAACTATACTTACTGTTGATTTTTCTAGATGACGCTTCATATCGGGTAAGAAATGTGATACATACTTGCCTATATTCATTATGCACTCCCTCAAATTGTGATTGCCAGCGTAAACAGTATAAATAATATTGTGTTTGAAATTCACCCTTAATACACAAGCTTATCTTATTAAAAATATGTTACGAATTTAAGGGCGAAATTAAGATAGCTGTCACCGATATGAAGTTTTCGATTTCATTGTTACGTTTAAATAAAGTAAGTCGGTTCTGTTATGGCGAGCGGATTTGATAAGTACAGTTCTGCGACAGAATATTAAACATCATGTGGACCAATTTCGTTCAATTTCTACACGTGTGCGAAGGAAAAATTATATTCTTTACGAAGGTTCTAACACAATACAAACCGAAATATTTTATAAGTAAAAATTTATTTTATGAAAATTTCAATTATTTTAATTTTTTACGTACACAACGGAGAAAATACAGGGAAATGGCGGCGAAAAGTTCATTTGTCAGCGTATTAGCATTGGGCTTCCCAACTTGAGGAGAATAAATCTTATTAAAACAGAGGGTTGGGTTGGTATCACTGTTTACGCTGACAATATTAATATTGCACTAGCAGATCATATTGTTACTGTCATTTCAATCGCACTCGACTGTACATGAGTAATGTGTTCAGATCCCAGTGAGCCACTGATAGGTCGTCGCAGATATCCAAGAGGCCGTAATCTAACGCAGATTAGCACAAAAATGTCAATTTATTAATAAACCAGCTGTAAATTCTAAAAACCGAAATAATTTATTTAGTTACAACTAAGGAAAACTGATTTTCGCGAAAATGTTTGCACGCCGCGCCAGCTAGGTATCAATATCCTGTCCATAAACCTGAATTCCTCCTCAGTTACCTGGCGCAAAGTGTGTTCGTGGGTTTACATTTTGGTATACTCGACTGGGTCAGTTAGAATTAGGTTAACCCTGCAACGAAATCAACTCGTAGAAGTGCACCTGGGCTACAGTTTACACTAGACAATACAACTCGACACAAGATAAGTGAAATTCGACTAGACCAAAGTTCTATTCGCGAAAATCTAGTTCTGTACCCGTTCTTAATAGGTATCGATCTCAGCAGTTGCTGTACTTTCTATAATTGCGGGTGCGGTCTCTGCTGCTTTTGGGAGAATATATTTGTTCGTGGACTAAATTGTAGGTATATTCACGCCACCTACGGGTATACAGATTTGAAAACTTGTGCTTAATCTTCATTTATGGAGTATTTTCCTCTTCATTGCATAGGGAACACTAGTGGTGAATTTAAATGGTGTGGTAGCATTCCCATCCCCCACAAAAAACTTTTTTTTAAATTTCATATATAGACCATAAAATGACACTAAAACTAGTTTCGTAATCACGTTTTGTACACCACCAACAAAACATTAAAATAATAAGCAAATTTAAGCAATTTTCTGGACTCATATGAAATTCCGTGACATTATCGTTAAGTTAAGAAGAAAACGCATTGTCAGAAATGTTACACAAATTTATGTATAAATAAATACCTATTTACTAGTAATTTTTCTTAACATCATTGACTAATTTCTTTAGTAGCATATATGAAAATTATCCACGTATTTTGACTATTCGTCAGTAACAGTTTATGTTTATTCGTTCGTGCTAGCGCCAGTTTAAAAGCCTTACACTTGTCATAATAAGTTTCCCTGTTATTATTAAGCGCTAAAGTTTAAATTTTAGTACATCATACATCACAACTCATTTTTGTCATATATGCACGTCATCAAAATAGCTCACTATAGACGCTGTGGCTTTATAACTTCAGCAATGATCTGTGGTAATTTGTTTTGCTTCTGTCTTTTTTTTTGCAGCTAGACCATTCTTGGTGTATGTGTGAGAGTATGCACGCGCCTGTCTATCTATTACAATTCTCCAGCTCTCAATGAACTGATTTCGAGGAAATGCCATGTATAAACAAGTAACTTTTGTAATAACAAATGAACCTACTTTCCTGTACATGGTGCAAAAAAGTTTTAGTGAAGTTCTTAAAAGTTTAGATGGTAGGTAGGCGTTGACGTCTCATCAGATACGAAACCAGAAACATGTGAAATAGTTCCAAGACAATTAAAATACACGTGTGACTCGGGATTCGAATTCAGAAAAACTTGTTTGCAATCAACTGCGTCACGAAGAGAGGATTCGTAACATCAACTTCATATATAATAAGTCTAACGTTTTGAATGACAGGGTTCACTAACCTGAAATATTTACACGGCCATCGTTTTAAAAATAAGTGCCTCAGCCACTTAAAACACGGAGGTTACATGGTCTACCGTAACGATACTTGTGTGAAAAAATTGATTGAAACTGGTTGATTGGTCTCCGATGTATGGCATGAAAACCTTATTTCCTTTAACGGGGCTATATTAGAAGATTTCTTTAAAATAGGTGCTTTACGGGATGTTTCTAATAGATACTATCAACAAAAAAGTTTGATTGAAATTTTTTAAATAGATATGCTAAACATATATATAAATATTTGTATAGCTGCCATTTCGAAAATCATTGCCTGACCCATTTTAAATCATGTAATGTTACATGTCCTTCTGTAGGTGTGCAACATTTTGTGGAAACCAGTTGAATTTTCCAGTATCATGGCCTAATGTTCAATTTACTCACGTGACACTATTTTTAAAAATAATATGGTAAAAAAAACTATATTTGTATTAAAATATAATGCTTCTAATTAATAATGTTTGCGTACAAAATTTGGTTGAATTATGTTGAAACGTTTTATAGATATAACAAATTAATCTGAATTATTTATATATACCCCATTAAAACATGCCTGCCGCACATAACCACATGTTAATTTACATAACCTACTGTAGAAATAATTACGTGGTATTTTGCTATGAATCGATTGACTGGTCCTCGAGAAATGGCATAAAAAACTCCATTGGTCTTGTGACGATCTTCATAAGTGAAAGACAAAAAGTTTATGTATTTGCACATTCGATTGTCATAGATAGCATTTACAAAGTTAAATTTGAATCGGTTACATAAGGTATGTTCGCGTGGTTTGCTATTCTGCTAGTTTAGTGCTATTTTTGCTAGTTGCCGTTCGTGTTACCGGAAGAATTTTTTTCTACCCTGTTCGGGTGGCAGTAGCAATTGCTATTTCTGCTATTAAAAGCAGCTATTTCTGCTCTTGCTCGCCGAGGTATAGCAGAAATATCAAAACTAGTAATGTGGAAAAAAAATGGCTGTCGAAATAAAATTACAAACATCGAAGAGTCTTGGGAGTGGCGATTACGAATAGTAATTTGCTTTTACGCAGAATTGATGAAGAGAATATGTTTGGATATCCTGTAAGAAGTGCAGAGAGAAATAAAAATAACTAAGAGACACATATTCTCGAAAGTAAGTTACCTTGAGTAGGCAACATTTTTAATACACGTAAATTACATAGAGAGGATAATGATTATAAACATTTTAAAAATGACATTTTGTTTATTTACTTTTGGCGTGTTAGTTTTCTGCTGTTTGTCGTTCGTGTCGTCCTGCCGAGAGTTACTGTTGTTTCTACTACTTTGCTGCTCGTAAAAGATATCACTTGCTCTCAGATAGTAGGAAAAGCATACCACGCGAACAAACTTTAAGTTTTGTAGCTATAGCACACTAAGCTAAAATGTTTGTATGGGCGCCATTCTGGGAGACTCACACGGTAAAAATATCTAAATTAATATCACCTACTACAGCAAAAATTCTTCGTCAAATTTCTAATGAATCGGTTGGTTGTTTCCTGAGATACGACATAAAAACTGTATTATTTCATGTGGAGGCATCTTACAAAATGGTGGGGAAATGAGGTTTCGCACAGACAACTTCGATGGATATAATTGATACGTCACAATACGAAATTAAGTTGAAATTTGTTTTATAGTTTCGTAGATAAAAAATTCTAAGCTAAAATGTTTATATGGCCACCATTTTGAAATTATGCATGTTTGACCCTCTCAGAGTTCATTAGTTTACATGGCCTGACATTGTGCTACTTGTTTGCCAACTCTGGTATAAATCGGTCAGTGGTTTTCCGGGGTATGACATAAAGAATTATATATTGTGTGTGGCATTATCATACAAAATGGAGGACGAAACACATTTGATGTTTGTTATATATACTCCCAATATACAAAACTAAATTGGAATGTATTGAATTGTTTCGAAGATATAGGGCACTATGTTAAAATAGCTAGATGGATACAATTTTGAAAATAAGTTTCTGACATACTTGAAACATATTTCTAAGTATCAACTGCCGCAGTACTACTTGATTGCCAAATTTGTTAGGAAACTGTGAATTGTTTCCCAAGATATTACACAAAATCCTTATTAAATAATGTAGCGCTATCTTATAAAATGGTAGACGAAAGTGGTTGTTTTTAGTATGTATGGTGCTTGTAATTGATACTGTTAGCGTAAAAAATTTGGTTAAAATTGGCTAAACAGTATGGTAGTTATACCAAATAAACCTAAAGTATTTATATGTCCACCATTTTCAAAATTAGTACCTAATAAAGTCCAGTTACTTATACGTATCTGGCTTATCCATAGTATTACTTACATGCCAATTTTGGCGAACATTTGTTAAGTAGTTTTCGAGACATAGCTTAAAATATTTACAATTTATGAGGCATTATCCTCCAAAATGGCGTACCGACAGCAATTTTCACCTCTGAGTTTAATGCTTACACCTTTCGCTGTCAGAATACAAAATTTGGTTTAAATCGGTTGAATGATTTTCTAGACATGAGATATCTATCTAAATTTTAACATGTCCGCCATTTTGAATGTGTCTAGCGTGGTCAAAAAACTTTTGAAGTCGTGTGTCCGTACTTAGTATTACATGCGTACCGAGTTTGGATTTAATTCGCTTAAGGCGTGGAAAAATTGAAAGGGGTGGACCCACAAATGCACAGCCCCACACACACACACACATACACACTCATACACACAGTAACACAGACAGTAAAGTGATCTCATAAGCCTTTCTTTCCTCCGGAAAGTAGGCTAAAATATATATGTATGTTTTTGATACATGTTTTACATTAAGTGATTAACAACTTACAAATAATGATGAAATCATCTTCATTTTGAAAGAATTGTATAGCATTTTGCAGAAACACTAAAATTTTGAATAATAAATTTAGATAATATGTTTGGCGCACACTAGCGGTTTACATGTTCTCAAATCCCATAGTCCACATGTTATCCTGAAAGTAAATATCACATAAAAGGTGTCACATTGCTAAAATTTGGATTGTAAATATTTCAAAAGTTGCTAGAACTAAACGTGTCAGGTTTAAATCCTTCAAAATAATTTTGATTAAATTTACTTTAATAAATTCGGCCTGCATGAAATTTTGTACCCAGGAGTTCTCAACGTTCAATTAAGGGTTAAAAAAACTTATGCTTTTAATAATTTTCAATATCCATCAGACATTTCGTATAAAAAAATATTTACACTAACAGTTCAAATTATTTTATTTTTAGGCCTACTTGATCTACTTGAAACATTTGTCGGACATGTAGTCTGGAGTTCGCATTTTAGTTTCAGTTGTTTTAATATTTAACCTCTCTTGTGTATCAAATTTTTTTCAAGCGTGTTTGGAGGACTCTAACTACGATTTGTTGACAAATTTGGATATTGGTCTGAAAGTGGAAGGGAAATATAGCAATTGCATACCTCGGTCGTGGACTTCATAACGACTCGATGAATAGAAAAAATTTAGTTTGAACTCTTGTTGATTTAAACTTTGAAAATGATCTGAAAGAATGATGTTAAGTATATGAACAAGTTATTTCGTCCATTCCCGATTTTTCATGTCTGTGCTTAAGTCTTTTGGGCATTTACACTTGACATGCCTACAAGACATTTGCGTAACATAAATCATGAATATTCTCGCCACACAGAAATATAGTTCTTTATTAACACGCGCCTTTAGACGTAACTTGATCATTTATTTGTAAAATAAACGAAATATTGCCAACCCTACACTCGTTTCAATATTGATTATCAAAAACTTTTCATCGGTACTGCTATGGTTTCAGAAGCAGCCTGGTGTTA
Organism: Dryococelus australis; assembly: GCA_029891345.1. Taxonomy (NCBI): domain Eukaryota; kingdom Metazoa; phylum Arthropoda; class Insecta; order Phasmatodea; family Phasmatidae; genus Dryococelus; species Dryococelus australis. The sequence goes on along the minus strand of CM057002.1, from coordinate 88,522,588 downwards.
TTTAAATTTTACAATCTTAAACACGCCTCTCGAATATTCTTTTACTCGAGTATTCTTTTACTAATTGGCTACCAATCGAGAACTAGCTTCACGAAGTTGTGGATACCCTGGAACTCAGGGCAATTTCACCTATCGTAAATATCAGCTACGATTGATTTCTAGTTGAGTACTTCAGCCTGATAACCCTGTTTTATAAATATAAATCTGAATTACGCTTTTAATGTGTATGTGCCAAGACTTGAAGCCAAAAAAAGTGGCTGTAGCTGATTACCAACTGGAAGAACATGGTTTCGAATCTCATATTGGGAATGCACTTCAAGAAATTTATGTTTGTCACCTAACTGAAGTCATCATGTGAATCGCGTTATGTCAAATGGCAGACGTCAATAATCAACGTTGAAATCTATTTATTCTCTGGCTTAATTTTGTCCAACTTTTTCATATAATTTAACAATAACTTTCCTCTCAATTCTTTTATAATTTTTGGGAATCATTTAGTATTTCATACACGCACAGAGGGAGAAATTTTAAACAACACATAATCCTGCCTACAACAGTTCGAAAATGAGTAGGCCTAAAAAATCAATCTGAATTAGTACGAAAAGTTATAATTTTTATTTGGATGCATATAGACTTCAAAATGCACTGCTTAAAGTAGCGTGTGTGCAGTAATACGTTGTAAAACCGTAAAGTAACGCGAAATTCCCCCAAAATGTACAGTTCATATACATTAGCCAGTTCATAGTAACTAAAAATGGAACAGATCTATGTATTTATCAAGTATGGTACCTCGCCGTGTTACCTGCATCTTCGGTTGTCTGGATCGAACAATACTGAGGCAACATGAGGCCTCATTTAACAGTCGTTCCTGTAGCATATCGTATTTTCAGGCCGTAACACCCATAACTTCGAGTACTGCATGTAAAGATTGCACAAACCATTAGCAAAAATTGGAAACTAGTATTTTTTCAACATCATCAAATAATGAAAACTTGAGTGTATTACTTACTTCAAAAGTTTACTTTACACTTAAATATGTACAGAATAAGAAATTAATTGTTCCCATATTCTATATACTACAGTACTGAGAGAGCATAATTGTTCCCATATTCTATATACTACAGTACTGAGAGAGCATAATTGTTCCCATATTCTATATACTACAGTACTGAGAGAGCATAATTGTTCCCATATTCTATATACTACAGTACTGAGAGAGCATAATTGTTCCCATATTCTATATACTACAGTACTGAGAGAGTACTGGACCGCAAATCTGAATCAGTGGTTTCAATCAGTAAAATTACTTTACTGAATATTCAGCTGATGAGCTATTCTCTACTGTTGAATCAGTGGGATGTACTGAGGTGAATTAAATTAAATTATTATAAAAATAGATATGTTGATTTACGAATCACATTTTCCAACTACATTATCATAATTAATAAATGTAGCAGTGTAACTTTCATAATAATGTAGTCCAATTCACTAGAAATGAGTAAAAATCACTGACTAATCACTGAGTGCTAGCAATTAAAACGATCCGCAGAATTTTGCTGATATAAATAAATCACTGTCAGCAGATCTGTGGTCAAATTAGATCAGTTGTAAAGGTTTAGATTTTATTTAGAGAGTGGTAAAGTTCATTTCCATACTTTTGTGGTAGCTTTCCTTCATTTGTTCTGGAAGGAGTTAAATGTGTATTCAAGTTTCCAACTTTCTATATTATCGTTTCTGTACTTGTAACCTGATAAGAGGTACTTTTTTGGCTAAAGATTCTTGATAAAAACTTCGATTGCAATGTACGTTAACTTACTAGTGTTTAGCTACGTTCTTCGACTGAGTATATTCTAGGTTATTGTTCAGATCCTACCACAGAATAAATTACTTTTTTTTTTTCTTACGAAAGTAAGATCCACACAATCTAAATAAAGCACTTTTAGTTACACCAGTTCATCACATACAATATTTGTGAAATTCACAGATCGTTCATTTCTGTGTTTGTCGTGTTTTCTGAAGGTCTATGGATAGTTATTTGTCGGTCTATCCCGTTTAATTTTTAAATATGTTTACTTGCATTCTAATTCACGTGAGTTTCGCAAGGCGCTTGCTTGAGTGCCGTCAATATTATAATAAAATATTGTTAGCGCTCCTAGAAATGAACCACACGTCACATATACGTGATACGCGAGATACTTTCACAGTTCAAAATATCACTTTTAGGAAACTGCAACTAAAACGATGTCATGCCATTTCAATTACTGCTAACGCCAGTAAATCCTCAAACATTTGAACACAACCCCCGAGTAACCGTGTACTTTCGCTCGGCGGCTAATTGCGATGTGGCTTTGTTGCGTAACCACTAACCAAAAACTGTATATTATAATGGCTCTCGCCGAAAACCGCTATTGGAACGTGGTCATCACTTGGTGCACTGAACAAATAAAAATATAATGCGAATTCGTAGATGAAATTTTACCATATAGATTGTTATAAAAGCATATTAAAATATTTTGACTCCAAAATGACTTCCTGTATCGACGTTGCTAACCAATTTGTAATGCCGTTTGATTAAATTAAAATTGGTTTAGGTATTTTATACATGTAAATATGCTTGTCTTTTGAGAATTACGATATAAACAAACACGTTCATCACTGTTGACCACGTGACTTTGGTAGTTGTGTTGTTTCGGGTAGATCAATGTCGGGTTCATGCGCAGAAGAAGAATGATCGGTCTACTTCAGCTTAAGTATATGGTGCACCCAGGCGAATGCCGTGATGGTTGTGATTCACCTTGGTGAATGATCAATGGTGAGAGACCCTAGTGTTATACAGATGTAATTTCTGCACTCTGACTGATATTGAGGAATGAACTGAATTATTTTGTTAAACGTCAACTTAAATTCTTTAACTGATTAATGTGATATAATGATTAATTGTTTATTGACGAAACTGGTCATTGTCTTTGTACTAGTGACTGTGATACAGTGAGCTATAGGACATAGTAACAACACTCACATATATACATTATTATATTCATATGTACAAATACTACATGCACACACATATATATGTTTATATATGGAAATTAAAAACCATTTAATTCAATATGTTCTCCTTCGCTTTGAACAAGTCACCCCCAAGCAGCTATAAAAGTGCTTGATATTTTACATCTGTACACTGTACATGATTTTTTTTCCTATATTCAGTGGTATGGAAGAACCATTTCTGTTTTTAACGCATTTCCTCCTATTTAAACAACCATACAAAATGTTTTCGAAATATGTTTTTTTTGTAGTTCAGTTTTCTTATAAAAGTCTGGTAATCACTACCGGAAATAAATTAATATTTTCATTACCTGTTTCGTCTTCAAGAGGAACTAATCAATTTTTATTACAGCCTAGGCAGAGGCACGCTCGCACTTAGACCTCTAAATACTAAGGTTTCTCTGATGATGGCTAGGACCACCAATATTTTCGCGGAAAGATTTGAGCATAAATAATATTTCAAAACGTTATAAGTATGCCTGCAAATTCAATTAGTTTATTGGCTTTACGTGTCTGAAATCGTTCGAATATTAAATTGACTATTCAGAATCAACACAATCCAATACCGGACATGTGTGATTTGTAAACAGACGCCCAAGATGCTCAATAGATAAAGTAATCCGATCGTCCCAACACCACTCCACATGTTAGTAGTGGGGTTTAACTATATGTCTTCCCTATTTTTCATATAACCTCTTTACATTCCGGCCAATAAAAAAAAATAACTTTGTAAATATATTATTTTTTCTTATGAAAAGACAAACTATAAGAACACAGTTACCCAACCATAGAAGTGCAAATCAAGGCTTAAAGAAATAAAGCATGTTGTTCTGGTCTGTCCTACTAAGGACTGGCACCAGATAATATAAATATTCTGTGTGCTACTGCGGGCGACTCCTCCTGTGCAATGTGAGCCTGTTAAGAATGGGTGGCATACTCGATACAAAGAAGAGTTTCTCCTTAGTTATCTTATACAAAACTCAATAACTTACAAGAGTACAACACTTTCCAATTGTTACCTTATATTAAACGGGAGAGTAATTATTTTTTCTGCTATTCATTTATGCAAAATCCGCTTTGTTAAATATCAATCTAATGTCTCTCCGACGTAAACCTTTGAAACCAGTTCACCTTAATCCTTGCTTCCGAAGGCTGCATCTCTTCGCGTATTGGCAGTGGCGGTCCCTGGTACACCCCCTCTCCTGGCCCTTCTTAAGAGGTTGGCCACTGGCTGACGTCCCGACGGCGTCTCGCTGGCGTCAGGCCCCGTGAGGAACCTCGCGCTGGCCTATATCGGCGCGTTGTTTGGTGTATCGCCATACTGTTTACTGGCTACCATTTGTCGCAATCCCTGGTGTCCTGATTCCCCAATGAATATGTTGCTAGGTTCAAGCGAGAGTCAAGTAAGGGCTCGCTCACGCCATAACATTACCCTCCCGCTTCAAATGAGCTGGTCCCCAGCTCAGGGACTGACGTATAGTGATGTTGTACTGTACAAGGTTCAGTCGACCTGATGTCATTCGTATATTTCCCAACAGCAGGAAGATGGTCAGGTTGAAGCTGTCTTCATTAGGGGGGGGGGCGAGGGTAAGAGGAAATATCTAAGGAAGGGAATTGGGGTAAGGAGCTGCCTTGCCCTCTTTCTTGAACGTAATGGCATTAGAATTAGTATGGAAGACCTGCCGGTTGTGTTTACTGTGGCGGCCTGTGCTTGAATTAAAGGGCTCAGCCACGTCTATGGCCGTGAATTTGGCTGAGTGGCGAAGAGTGAACATGTTTCCTTTAGGTTGACACGGTAGTGCACTCGAAATATGGATGCGAATGCATGCAGCCTGCTTGATCCCCTATCTACTTATGTGTAGCATTGTGACTATGAAAATATTGAGGAAGTTATCAACCCATTATGAAAGTGTGGATATTTGAGAATGCAACAAAATTTACATTAAATTTTGTTTAACTTTAGCATTTTGAAAATTGAAAATCTCTTGCATAACAATAGGTATTACAGTCAAAACATTACATATTTTATGTCGTGGGAATTTTTTTGACAATATTGGTAATATGTACCTGAAAAGAAACATAATTATGCATAACATGCAATTGCATTTGTGAAAGACATACACTGGTGGACTTGTGGTTGTGCTGCAATTAACACCTTATATATAGATTATATCTAGCATGCTTATTATAATTCAGTAGCTGATCCCGGCGAACATTGTTCTGCCTCTTTCACATTCTATTTTGCCTTCTCAATGCATCCTCTCTATTATGTCTGGTACGTCGACCGATGTTTGACCATGGTATCGCTGGTATTTTTCTCTTTTATATTAACAAAAAATTCCTGCAAGTAATAGCAAAATCGGCCCATAAATATAGAAATTAGACTTCAGCGCCACCCACCGGAACCTAACCTACTGAGTACAAAGCACAATAAAATAATCAACAAACATTTCCTTTAAGTATGAGTAAAATCGGCCCATAAATTTAGCAGTTGACTCCAGCTTCTATCAGAATGAAGCATAACTAATAACCTTACTCGCCACCTCAATAACACATGGTGTGAATATGGTCTCAATTGATCCAATGGTTTGTCAGTGATGATGCAGTTTAGTCACGCACACAGGATTTTATATATATAGATTAATTTATAAGTACCATAATTGAGCTCGTTTGAAAGGTTATGTGCATAATGAAATGTAGTATTTTCTTTGACTTAGGTAATTTACTTGGGTAAAATTTTTTCAAAAAATTAACTCAATAACTACTCTATATTTCGTTACTAAGGATGGGTGTCTGGAATGTGTACCATACTTACATATAAATTATTTTTACAACTACAATGTATATATTATTCTCTTAGTACACTGTGTGAACCGCATATTATGTTAACAAGATGGCATTTCAAATATTGTTTTGACCAAAATGGAAATACACTTCTGTACCTAAATAACTTATGTTGCGAGAGCAAAATATATTTTGGGGTTGCCAACCCTAAATATGTTAATATGTTAATCCCTAGCCAGTGAAAATCTTACTAAACACAAGAAAAACATTGGTGATGTTAGCTCCTGTCACCGACATAATGCAAATTTATATATTGTTCAAAGATTATGAAAATTAAATCTATGTGCTGTTTGAAATCGACTTTTTAACATTTAATATCACAGGTTTGAACATCTTCTGCACCTTTATTTACATTCTCTCAAGCTTTGTTTAGTAAAATAATTAAAACGATACCACACATTATATATATATATATGAAGATATAAAGTTTACTGTTAACAAGAACATATACTCAGCAATTAACAATCGATGTGCTAAAGAATTTAAAAACTTTTGTGAAGTTTGTGTTTTGTCGTTTACTAAGCACGTGGAAGAAAAGTTGTGTCCCGCTTACAGCTTATCGTGCTTATGTGGCGAGTGTACGAGTGCTGTGTGAGTGTATTCGTCTCGGCCGGGCTACGTGTTAATGCAGCTGCATTACCTTGTGGTGACTATTTAAATACGTGTTGTGCCACCCTACGCTGTGCTGCCATGCTGAGCACCACTAAGCTCGCATCGCACGTGCGCCGCATAATCCCGGGCGTGAGGATGACTGCTCTCTGCTCTGCAATCCAAATGCTGTAATTCAGTGTAGTACTTCTATCGCCGTGTTTCTCTCTCCAGAGGGGTCCGATGCCGTGGTGGCATTGGAGCTATTATGCACGTGCCATGAAACACTTTCGATATGGTTTAGTACTCAGACATAACAATTTTATTTTAGATATGAGCCCCTTCTGTCTAAAGCAATTAATTATTATGCATAATGTGGGGCGTGGTGGCTCTGGTTAATTTTTCTTACATGCGTAATTTAACTAGCATACATCAATTCGTTAACCTCGTCTATCTTTGCATTTCTCGACAGTTTCGTAGTGTGTATTATTCTAATAATATAGACAACAAAATATTCGTATATACTTTCCAATGTAATAAATTACATTACCAATAGACTCTTCTGCTTAATTGTTTTGTTGGTTCAAGGGGTCTCTATTTGGAGTTAACAGTAACAGCTGTCAGTTGTACAAGATGATCGTTAATTAAACTCGTGTTAGAAAAACAACGAGGTGCACATTGAACATGTGGGGTTGTGACAGGTTTGCGCAATCGCAGGTCACTGTCGGCATCCCTTGTGCGATTCGACATTGTTGAAATGCAGTTAGGAGGGGTGTGCTGAGGAATGTGCTACCTCAACACTGTAAGGAGGTTGCAGCATTTTGCCGCGTCCTTGATGCCCGATTGCACATCAGCACACGCAAGCATACATATTTATGTGCAATATTCCCTGCAGTATGAAAGTGTATTACTGCACAACTTATTTTCTTGCCCCTTTTTCATAGTAAGTTTACATCACTGTTGGCCAATATCGATGTAGATTTATATAATTACAACATTTGAGCAGTATACCCTTACTTATTTAATTTATTAAATTTAAAATATATTATGACGCTGGCCTATTATGCTACAACTTTGAGTTTCCATCTTGCGTAAAACCCTATACTTTACATTGGGAACTCTTATAAACGTACACAGATAGCTTCCTGTATTTTAGTCACCTTATTAATATGCCGCCTCACAAATTTTATTGACCAGTTGTCAAAAATAACTTCAAATATGTTCCTTTTTTTTTTTTTTGCAATTGTGTTCATAATGAGCTACCTCCTCATTCTATGATGTTACGATACTTACACAACTTGACCTTTCTTTATATGATAATTTAATAAAATGAGACACGCTTCCTCCTGTGTTTTATATATTTTGAATTATTATATGAAACTCTGTTTCTAACTGTCTATGTGAGCACTTGAATTTTTTGTTAGATTTCTAAATTTCACACACTTCATAATAATATTTTATTGTATTACGGCTTTATATTTTCGTGCTGCAATTAGTTTATATAATTCCTCAGTCTAAGATTAATCTTTAATTCAAAACAATTTTCTACTATCCTAAGCATGTTACTGAATCCTTTTTATTTGTAATATGTTGTAGGCTCTTACTAAATCCTTAGCTTGCTAATAATATGTATTAGCATAACATAATCTCTACATTAAAAATTCTGTACTTTAAGGCTCTTGTTTATTTCCTCAGCCTTTTGGAAGTTACTCTCATCTTGGTCGTTATCAGGGCCCAGAAGTATCACTACAGGGCCTAATTGAAATGCCCTCGTAGCACATTGCCTAGGACTGTGTGTGTGACAGATTTATGTGCCTTACAGTGGAAGTCTCCTACTTCCTTTCCTCCCTTATACTGCCCCGAAATGCCCATGCTGACAATGGTGCGAAGTGCAGGCTCGCAATTTCCCCGATATACGTGCAATTGTTTCCATGCTCAGGCGCGAAACAAACAATCTCGGATTATGCCCGATATGTATGTAACATGAATAAGGAAATGAGTGGCGACTATGGATGATAGATGGAGGGTAGCTAACAAAGTGCCTACACGGCAAGGACTCTGCTAAGTTTCAGAATTCCTGCGTAACTGTGGCTTCATCTGGCCGCCTGCCCGTCAGCCTAACATATGGTTTGCGTAAAAGCAATCGCTCTTTAATATGATAATCTGATATTTTATTCTTATTATGCACGGACACAATACTATGTTCTGTACATTAATACATAATATTTGGCGTAAATACGTTTACTAAATTGAGTAGTGTAATACAGAGAAGTCTGGCGCAATGTATTTTTAATGGAAGCCTCAGCAGCTAGTGCGGCTGGTCGACTAGATGGCTTCCGCTCGTGTCAGACAAGCTCGGCAATCTTCGGCTTGACTCAGGGGGTGCTCGGAAGCCTTCGACTCGGGTTTGTCGAAAGTACCCGAAGGTGCTCGGCAGTTACGTCAACAAATTTCTTCTATATATATATATATATATATATATATAATATATATATATATATATATGTGTGTGTTTCTGTCAGCCATATTGGTATTATGGGCATAGGGTATGTTAAATCGTAAATATGTATTTTTATTCGATTTTAAATTTGTATTTAAATAATTTTTTTGTTATTTTGTATCGAAATAATACATATAGTATAGCAAAAAGTTCTCTCAACCACATTTCCAGACACTTTCTTTCGTTTCTCTCTGTTGCCTCCCTCATTCAATATCTTTATCTTATTCCATCCCTTTTTCTCTCATTCTCTCATTCCATACCTTTCTCTCCTTTCCCTTTTATTCCAACTCTTTCGTTTCTCTCTCTTGCCTCCCTCATTCAATATCTTTATCTTATTCCCTCTCTTTCTCTCACACTCATTCAATATCTTTCTCTTATTGCATCCCTTTATCCCTCTTTCGTTTCTCCCTTTCTCTCATTCCACCTCTTATCTCTCTTTCTTTCATTCCATCTCTTTATCGCTATCTCTCTCCTTCCATCTCTTTCTCCCTCTTTCGTTTCTTTCTCTTGCCTCCCTCATTCAATATCTTTATATCATTCCATCCCTTTCTCCCTCTCTTTCATTTCTCTCTTTCTCTCATTCCATCTCTTGTCTAGCTTGTCTCTCTTTCTTACTCACATTCGCTTTCTCTCTTTCCATCCCTTTCGCTTATTCCATCTCTTTCTTTCTTTTGCTTCTCTATTACTATATATCAGCCCATAGGTTTTCTCAGAGCCCCCCCCCCCCCATTTTTGTTGTTTCATTTCTCTCTTTCATTCTCTCATTCCATCTATTTAGCTCCATCCCTCTCGTCTCTCATTCCATCTCCTTCTCTCTTCCGCTTCTCTCTTTCTCTATATCAGTCCATACATATTTTCTGAGTCCTCCCAATTTTTGTTATTTTGTTTCTCTCTTTCATTCCATCTTGTCTTTCACTCTACATCGTTGTTTACATTTATCTCTCACCACTTTTCAATCAACCATCACCAGTCATTCACCAATTATCACCAATCTTCACCAATCAGTCACCAATCATCACTGGAAGCACTGCACTTAGCACCACAGTCATAAACAAAGTCACTGCACTTAGGGGTTCTTTAGGAGTTATTAGGGGTCATTTGGGAGTCATTAGAAGTAATGTCGGGATCATTAGGGATAATTTTAGGGTCATTAGGAGTCATTTAGGGGTCATTAGGGGTCATGCTGGGGTGATTAAAGGTCATTTAGGGAACATTAGGGATCATTAGGGTTGATCTAGGGAACATAAGGGTTCGTCTAGGGATCATTATGGGAAATTTAGTGGTTATTATGATCATTTACGGTTCATTAGGGGTCATTTATGGGATATTTAGGGTCATTTAGGGGTACATATGGGTCATTAGGATGTCATTAGGGGTCAGGCAGGTGTCATTAGGAGACATGTGGGGTCATTAAGTGTCGTTTAGGGGTCTTTTAGGGGTCATTTACGAGCAGTCTTTTGAGGGGTCTGTCCGACAACAGGAGTCAGTCTGCAACGTGAAATATTTCGGGCTCTTTGTGTAGATGTGTAGGTGTGTGTGTGTGGTGTGCAAGTGTGTATGTGTATGTGTATAGGTGTATGTGTAGGTAACGTAAGTGTCTCTTCGTTTTTCTGAGTGTCCGGAAACAAACATTTAAATTAGAATCACAACTCACCACAAGGGTGTATTGTCCCTACAGTTCACCATACATGTGAATGGGTTTTTGCTGCCGTTGTTATCATTATGTATGCATATTACATTTTTTTAGTGTTCACATGGCAGTCATGTGACAGTGCTCGTTCATGATTGGCTGTTGCTCACGTGACATCTCAGGCTCTGAGGGTATAAATGGCAGACAGATTCGCACTTTGTCTCAGTTCTTCATCTGATGTGACAGGTGAGAATCGTCTTCTCTCTCCTCACTTTCTTAGCATTCTTACTGGTAAGCATTTTTATGACCAGCTCTTTCATAAAATTCTGTAGGGAATTAACATTCATGCTCGTAAATATACATAAGTATATTCCATTCTGTACGATACAGATCACGTTTACATTTGGATTATCAGATGTATTAATTCTGTTAGTTTTTTTCCCTGCAGAGATCAAGTTGAAGCGTGCATTTAATGGTGTTCCTGCAAGCAACGTCTCGACTTCGTCTTTGGCTGTACAGTCAGAGGCCCCAGATGAGCTGCATATATCGCCATCGATATCGTTTGTGGTACCCTCGTCGGCATCTTCAATTACATCGGTGCAATCTACAGAACCATTACATCGTCAATCATGTCGCTTCTGCGATAAAACCTCCGTGTTCAACTACGATGCACGAAGACACGAGAAGTATGGCTGTGCAATGAATACAGATCGAGTAGTACACAAGTTCACGGATTGTGGACTGTCATTTGCTAGGCGCGATAACTTGCAGAGACATGCGAAAACCTGCAAAACTGTAGGACATTCACCTACCAAAATCACTCGCGTATAGTCTCCTTCACCACAATGTATAAGTGTGCATCTTGCAAAACCAAGGTTTAAAGATGTTAATCCACATTCGTACCAGCGACCATCGCGTCCAAGAATCGTTGCTAGGTCTGGAGCGGTTAATGGCAATGGTTTCGTGGAAGCTGAAACTGCTTTCCGACGTAATTGAAAAACATACGTGGTTGAAAACATAAGTTGTTCGTCAAAAGCTATTCTGAAGTTTATTTGCTCACGTGAAGGAAAATATCGTTGACCAACTCACCAACGAAGTACGAGAGCAGGGTCCAATGAAATTAATGTCTGGCTTTAGTGTAACTATACGAAACCAGAACCGTTCGTTGAAGGTACCGACAAGAGAGCTTTTGAAACAAAAAAATGTAGCAGTATTCGAGGCTAGCGATATTGAGAAGGTGGTAGGAAACAGCTCAGGAAAAAATATGTGAAGAGGAGGACGCATACAAAGAGCGTGATTCGGGGTGGACACTGTCGTCATTCAATCACCTGCAGCTCCGAATAAAGAAGCTGGACACTCTTCCAGCCTCGTCTTACATTGACTTGCCAGAATCTAGCAATAACAAGAAGGCTGTGATTAACCCATAAAACACAAACGACCATATGTGCTTCTAAGGGGCCTTTCTAGAGTGTTTTATAGAAGGGAAAAACTGTCAGCAAATCGACCACCGCTACAAAGCTCTCGAAACCAATTTTGACTTTTCAGGACTCGAGTTCCCTAAACAACTACGACTTATCACAATTTTCGAGAAAAACAATGCATCAGTGTCTGTGAATATTTGTGGTATAGGCGAGAGCCAGAAAATATATCACATTTCAGTATCCGCAGAAGAAAAGGATCAGCACATCGACCTCCTTCTCCTCATCACTGAAGGTGCCATGCCCTCAACTCACCATATCCCACTACTGGTCTACATGGAAGAACCACCTAAGTGCCACTTCGGTAAAATATGCTGGAATAAATCCCACATAAATACATTGTGTATGAAACTTATAATTCAAGCTATTACACACATATTGAACGAATAATAGCGGCCTTATAGTGAGATAAATGGTCCACAGTTCGATTACCAGCCCGAGTTCTGAACGTATTTTACCGAACTTTGTACCCGATTTTGGGTCTGTTTACATACTAATACGTACGTAGTATTGCTATTTATGCAATATCTATCGGTTAGGCATGTCGTGGAACTATGGGTTCGAGTACTAAAACTATAGAAATATATAAATTTTTTCTCTCGGGCTTAGAAAAATACGGTAATTATTCGCAGTATTCGGAGAATATTATAGGATTTATATTAAAGGCTAAACGGAAGTTTTAGGAATCGGATATAGGATTCAGGGTAAGATAAGAGGTTAGCAATTCCATTAATGGCCCAAGTTTCGGAAACATTTTTAGTAATGTTCGTACATTAATTTCTTACTGTTTAGTATTCATGTGTACCTGATATAAGGATTTAAGCCATCTCCAAAGGTGTGGTACGGCATAAGGACCTATGTTCGAGACCGGAAACAACTATAACAGTATTAAGTTTCTGTATCGAATTTATAAAATATCGGACGACGTTTCTCCGAGCGATGGGTGAAATTGTTTTAAAATATGTTTAAGAATATAAGACATATAAAAATTCGATGAAACAGTAAACGAAAATGTAAATCGATAGGTCAGTGTGATAATTGTAACATAGCTAATGCGAGATTTAAATATATACAATATAACCTGAGGTCGAACTTTGGAAGAGCGTACGTTAAAAAAACAAGTATAATGTAAATAATAACTTTCATACGGGGTATGACTGATACCTTGCAGAGGAGACGAGGTGGTTGGTCTATCCGCGCCCCCTTGCTTGGTAATGTTGGTGTCATAAATAAATTCGAGTTAAGTTCACAGTTTGATTAATGGCTCTAGTTTTTTTGTAGATATATGCACGTGGCTTTCATACTGTGTACCTGTACATAAGTACATACTATATAATAAAGTTAAATCGCAGAAGTGCGATTATAACTGTGTATTGTTTGAAGATCCCTCCTCTTGTGAACAGGATACGTGGGTTATTGCAGTGTGCGGGTATGGTATGTGGGTTTTCTCGGTGTGTTCCCATACCTTACAAAATATGTTAAGTATCTCTTTGACTTGGTTTAGTTTATTGTATGTGTTTTCTCCCTGAACTCGGCACTGTAAAACAACCTGCTGACAGATGTATTGTCTAGCAAGTTCACTTGATTTATGATCCCATCTCGGGGAAAAAGGATAGGAAGTGTGACTGGTACCCGACTTCTCAGCGCTATATCCAGTGCACCGCCAATTTCCTGTAACTTTGTAAACAGATTCCTCCATACCCGAGTAAGTTTACTGAACCTAGTGTTGCAATGGACCTAGATGCTCGCGAAAAGATATGGAGAATATATTTTTTCGTCTCATTTCAGGTACGCCACAGGTGAGTCGAATTGATAAGTGTTCATATTGTCCGAATTATTGTAAATATGGAAATACGATGATGACCACCCTACTCACTCCAGCGCATTTTTAGAGGTGTTAAATAATTGTATTGTAGTTTCTTGGATGGTCAGTCCTGCATCTACCTTATGTCTGCACGGATTAATTATTATTGGAAGGATGTCTGACACGCTTTCTTCGTTAGTAAACCCGATTTGAGTTTCTGTGGGATGATGGATATCGTGGTTTACACAGATTACTTTTTGCAATTGTTTATTCGTGGGAAGGAGAGAGTCTAATTTAATTGATCTTTTTTATTAATTTATAGTATTTTTAAAGAAAACTGCCTACATTCATGTACAAATGTGTGTTTTTAGCACGGGGTGTAAGGAGCCTATAGCATTCTTACCTCGTCTCTGGACGTCATTGCTTCCTACGCTCAACATGTAATTCCGCTCCCCCTCAAACTTACAGTACATGTCTTTACCATGCACATGACTCCACGACTTGTGACGGGCTGCGCATTAAACACTTATAACCATGGAGAATATTATATTTTTTCTAATATTTTTCTCATATCAAAAAAATATTATTTTGCACCAGAGCCACAAGTATATGATACACAGGTGTTTTAGAATCCTGGTTATAATTTTTGAAGTCAGAAATTCTTGCCAAAAAATAATTTTACTGCAGTTATCCAGTCATATTCTTCTGTTGTATGTCGATTTTTTTGTTTCCCTTCTCCTCTTACCACCCAGCGAGATACCGAAGTAGACTTCCGTGGAATGGACGTCTGGATCATTGGGTACTACTAAGCCCTACCACAATAAGGTGAGATCTCATCACAAGTTAAAATTTTTAACCATTGTAACCATGTGGGAGTGGTGCATGCCATCTTCACAAATACATCGCTTGTTGTCCATCCACACGTGTCAATTTATTACTGCGCTCAGAATACAGTTGCTTTTTGTGTGATTGTATAGTGCGGACATAACTCGCATCATATGGTGTTGCTCCAGAACTGATATAAAATCGTCAAAATTAATTTTTCTTTGTATCACACATGACTAAATACCTTTTGCTTGTTTCGAGACTTTTCCTCCGCATTTGTACGTTTCCAGTTTTGCATGTAAATCCCACGAATTCTGTCATAATGTTGCCACCGCACTCGGACTTGCACTTGCCAACCACTTTCTTGTGTGTGTCAGAGTAGCAGAGGTGTGTGGTAGGGTAGACGCTGGTGTCAAATTCGTTTTTAAATTTGTGATCGCTGGACAAATGTTGGCAAAAGTCTAACAGGTACGAGTCGGTGTCGGTATACAGGCGCTCAAGATCATCTCTGTACCGAGTCTTCATTACGTCGTAATGAAATTATGCATTAAAGTTTTTGACTGGTCGAGGACAGTTAACCCTGCATAGATAGGCTTATCAAAAAATGAGTCATGCTGTATATGGAGAAGGGAAAGATTTTCTTTGTGTATTGTCCTGCCTAAGAATGTTGGTTTTGCTAACAGTTTTTTAAGTCGCTTTTTACTGCTCACTTGCTCCATTTTTAGGCATTTGTTTTTATATTCCCAAAGATTTCCAAACGTTGCATTATTCACCAATTTAAGGAATTCCTTCTCAAAGTCGTTGGTGGTCGCCTATAGCTTCGCAGTGTTGAGCTCGTTGTAGGGTTTTAGCCAGGGACTTTGTTCAAATGCAAGTACACAATGTATTTTCGTAAGCTTCAAGCCATGGGTGATGGCTTGTTTTAGGTTGCAGTAGTGGACGATGTATTTTTTTCTTGTCTTCCAGAGTCGTCATCAGTTTCGAATGCTTTGAGCCAGGTGGACACTGGTTGACGGGAAGAAATGTTAAATCACTATGTTCCTCGTGCAGAGACGTGGGGTACTCGACATCTACCTCGAGAATACAACTTGTTGCCCTGTCGTCTGGAATGGACATGGCGTCGATGTTGGTGTCGACCGATCTCAAATTACGTATTGGGAGCGGTAAACTCATAGGCCAGCCGTACAGGTTGATTCCATTGAGGTACTGCAGGTATGTTGTAGGCTTGCTGGGGTCGTATGTTTCCGGTGCATAGATGTAATTTGCTACCGCAAGACATTTAATGCACTGGGCCATTCCACCACGAATTCCATTTGCAATAAACATATGCATGTCGTAGTCCGTTAGAAGTTCCAGCCCGTCACATGCAACATAGCATCGAAAGCGAACCCTGGAGCCCTGATGTAGTGAATGCAATCGAGCTTGTACGTGGAAATGCAGAGTTCTCTAAAGTTCTCAAAAACATCGGACAGGGGGAGCACGTCTCATCTTCTCGTTCAGCTTCTCCCACAAGTCGATGTAATCATAGGAGAAAACTCCTTTGCATGTGACGAGAGATAGTTGGTTGCGGATGAAGAATTTTGTAGTGTTGATAAATTTTGAAGTTGGTAGGTACTCGGCCAGGGATGCCAGACCGCGGGCCATGAAACGAAACGTATCAACAAACTGAATAGAGAAACGGTCGCCCATTTGTTTTGAAAATGTGACCATCTTCTTGCTAGTGAGCGTAATAATTAATAGGTATTGTGTATAGTAGTCAAGATATTTTATAATTAAGTTTTCGTCGTAGTTGAGGTTGTGGAACAATACAGGTAGTTTTTTAGGGCAGAGGCGCAGCAAACTGCAGCCGGTGCATGCAGGTCCTATCTAGTGCCCGTTGAAGTGATCGTGATCCCTTACTTTATGATTTTCGTACGTGAACGGTGATTCACAGTAGCAGCATATTGTCGACTGTGAGTAACCTTTACTTTTCTGTGGGGGTGAGCGGTACCATTTGTTTCGATGTGCTGATCATTTTCTTCTTCCGCTACATATATGCGACATATATTTTTTTTTTTCGGTTCTCGCCTCTACCATTAATGTTCACAGACACTGACGCATTATTTTCTCGAAAACTGTGTGTGTAGGGAACTCGTGGCCTGAAAAGACAAATTTGATTTCGAGAGGATTGTAGCGGTGGTCAATTTGCTGACAGTTTTTCCCTTCCACAAAACCTGTTAGAACGGCCTATGTAAAGCACATTTGGTGGTTTGTGTTTTATGGTTTACTCACAGCCTTCTTGTTATTGCTAGATTCTGGCAAGTCAATGTAAGACGAGGCTCAAAGGGTGTCCAGCTTGTTTATTCGGAGCTGCAGGTGATTGACTGACGACAGTGTCCACCCCGAATCACGCTCTTTGTATGCGTCCTCCTCTTCACATATTTTTTCCTGAGCTGTTTCCTACCACCTTCTCAATATCGCTAGCCTCGAATACTGCTACATTTTTTTGTTTCAAAAGCTCTCTTGTCGGTACCTTCAACGAACGGTTCTGGTTTCGTATAGTTACACTAAAGCCAGACATTAATTTCATTGGACCCTGCTCTCGTACTTCGTTGGTGAGTTGGTCAACGATATTTTTCTTCACATGAGCAAATAAACTTCAGAATAGCTTTTGACGAACAACTTATGTTTTCAACCACGTATGTTTTTCAATTACGTCGGAAAGCAGTTTCAGCTTCCACGAAACCATTGCCATTAACCGCTCCAGACCTAGCAACGATTCTTGGACGCGATGGTCGCTGGTACGAATGTGGATTAACATCTTTAAACCTTGGTTTTGCAAGATGCACACTTATACATTGTGGTGAAGGAGACTATACGCGAGTGATTTTGGTAGGTGAATGTCCTACAGTTTTGCAGGTTTTCGCATGTCTCTGCAAGTTATCGCGCCTAGCAAATGACAGTCCACAATCCGTGAACTTGTGTACTACTCGATCTGTATTCATTGCACAGCCATACTTCTCGTGTCTTCGTGCATCGTAGTTGAACACGGAGGTTTTATCGCAGAAGCGACATGATTGACGATGTAATGGTTCTGTAGATTGCACCTATGTAATTGAAGATGCCGACGAGGGTACCACAAACGATATCGATGGCGATATATGCAGCTCATCTGGGGCCTCTGATTGTACAGCCAAAGACGAAGTCGAGACGTCGCTTGCAGGCACGCCGTTAAATGCACACTTCATTTTGATCTCTACAGGAAAAAAACTAACAGAATTATTACATCTGATAATCGAAAATTATAGGGGATTTGTATCATACAAAATGGAATATGCTTGGATATATTTACGAGCTTTAATGATAATTCCCTACAGAATTTTATGGAAGAGCTAGTCAGAATGCTTAGAAGGTCAGGAGAGAGAAGACGATCTGTCACCTGTCGCATCAGATGAAGAACTGAGATGATGTGCTGATATCCGCCATATACACCGTCAGAGTCTGAGATGTCACTTGAGCAACAGCCAAACATGAACAAGCAATGTCATGTGAACACCATGTGACACACTTAAATTATGTTATACGCATACATACTGGGACCAACAACAGCAACATCTATTCACCTGTAAGGTGAACTATAGGGACAATACACCCTCTTGGTGTGTTATGATTGTAATGTAATTTTTTTTTTTGTTTTCAGACACTCAGAAAAATGAAGATATGATACCTACACACGCACCTATACACATGTATTCACATACACCCATTCACATACATGTGAACCCACACACACCTACACATCTACACAAAGAGCCCGAAATTTTTAAAGTTGCAGACTGATTCCTGTATTCGGATAGACCCCTCAAAATAATAACCCCTAATGACCCCTAAATGATCCCTAATGATCCCTAATGGTCTCTAAATTATTCATGACTCTTAAATGACCCATAATGACCCTTGAATGATCCCTAAGTGTGGAGCCTTTGGTGATGACTTTGGGGCTAAGTGCATTGCCTCTAGTGATGATTGGTGAATGATAGGTTAAGATTGGTGATAATTGGCGAATGACTGGTGATTATTGATTGAAACATGGTGATAGATAAATGAAAACAAGATGGAATGAAAGACAGAAACGAAACAACAAAAAAAATGGTAGGACTAAGTGAAAACCTATGAACTGATATAGAGAAAGAGAGAAGCGAAAGAGAGAAAGCGATGGGATGAGAACGAGCGCTATTGGAGATAAAGAGTTGGAAAGAGAGAATGAAATAGTGAAACGAAAAAAAAAAATGGTGGGACTCAGAGAAAACCTTTGGGCTGATATATAGTAATAGTGAAGCAAAATAGAGAAAAAGATGGAATAAGAGAAAGGGATGAAAAGAGATAAAGAGAAAGTGAGAAAGAAAGAGACAAGAATTGTAATGAGAGAAAGAGAGTGAAACGAATGAGAGGGAGAAAGGGATGGAATGAGTGAAAGATACTGAATGAGAGAGGCAAACGAGAGAAAGGAAAGAGAAAGGAATGGAATGAGAGGGATTGAAATAAAGAGTTGGAGTGAGAGGAAGAAAGAGATACAAGAGGTGGAATGAGAGAAAGAGAGAGAAACAAAAGAGGGAGAAAGGGATGCAATGAGAAAAATATATTAAATGAGAGAGTGAGAGAGAAAGAGATGGAATAAGATAAAGAAATTGAATGAGGGAGGCAAGAGACAGAAACGAAAGAGTTAGAATGAAAGAGAAATGAGAGAAAGAGATTGAATGAGTGAGTGAGTGAAAAAGCGATGGAATAATATAAAGATATTGAATGAGGGAGGCAAGAAAGAGAAACGAAAGAGAGGGTCTGGTAATGTGGTTGAGAGAACTTTTTGCTATACTCCATGTACTATTTCGACACAAAAATCTAGTAAAAAATAAATTTTAAAATCGAATAAAAATACAGATTTACGACTTGACATACTGTGTGCCTATAAAACCAATATGGCTAACAGAAACATTCATATATACTTGAAGAAATTTGTTGACATAACTGCCGAGCATCTTTGGTTACATTCGACAAACCCGAGTCGAAGGCTTCCGAACATCCCCTATGTCGAGCCGAAGATTGCTGAGCTCGTACGAAATAAGATGAAGCCATCTAGCCGACCAGCCGCGCAAGCTTCCATTAAAAATCCATTGCACCATACTTCTCTATATTACACTACTAACTTGCCCTTCGCATGCAGTGACTTCAAAATGGTATCTTTAACAAGCCTTATTTCCTAAGTATATAAAGAAATTTATACCTGTACTAGTAGTATGGCAGGGGGGGAGGCTAGATACAAAGGGATGCCGCCTTTTTTAATTATCCTAATTAATTTGATATCAAATTGATACCAGAGGGTTAATTCAATTGATTGGAAGGGTTAATTAGAAAGGGTAAATGAAATCAAAAAGGTTAAATTTAATGAAATGGTTAAATTCATTTAAAGGGTTAAATGTATTGAAAGGGTTGATATTTTGCCTTGGTATTGTTGTTGTGGGGAAGTACGATGTTGATGCTGTGGTGCTTTGGAGACGACTGACCAGAGAAGTAGGTTGGAATGTGTTATACAGGTGTTGAATTGAGTGCAAAAGTGTGTTAGATATTATTTTTTCTTATTTTTTCTAGGTTTGATATGTTTGTAGGCATATTGGTGGTAGGTAGACGATATTTACGAATATATGTAACTCACAAGAGAATTTCAGAGTGTTTAAATAATTTCTAAGTGTTGCCTACGTGTAAATGTTATGTTTTTTGGGGGATATTGCTCATAAACGGTGGTGGGAGGTAGGCGATTTTGAAAGATGCTATTTACATCTTAGTAATGACAAACCATTGTTGAGTGTTTCCGAATGCAATTAAATGTTAGAAAATTTCAGAGTGTTCTACATTTGAATAAACTACACTCATCGAATCGCAAAATTTCAAAAGACTACATGAATAATAAGTGCAAATATGTGAGTCTCGAACTTAGAAATATGATTTAAATGAGAGAGAAGTATAACACAACTATGTGAGCATGGAATTAACAATCTAAAACAAAATGTTCCTATAAATTAAACAAACACAATAAGAAGATATATGACACTACTTGACACATCTCGCACATATCGTACATGTTTGTCTGCCTGTGAGACTGGTGAGTAGGAATATAATCCAAACATAAAAAGGCAATTAATTGATTAATATGCGTAGTAAAATTGCACCTCTCCCAAAACACATCTGTCCGAATGTGAGTTTGCTGTAGGAATGATGTTAGTATATGATTTAAGCAGACTTATTAGCATGATTAGATATGTGGAGTGCGACCGACGTCTGCCCACCTCTGAGGTCAGTCGGTGAATGAGTGTATTGTATGACATGTGCATGCTTATATACATGTAGCACATCTTAAAGGCAACTGAGTAGAAATTTACGACTGACAGGAACTCTACCAAGCTACTATTAACGACTTGATTCATCCTACAAGTACGTGAATGTATAAAAGTGAATTATTGAAAAATAATATACATACTACAAATTTCTTCTGTAAAGTGTAGTAAATAGAGTGCACTTGTTAACACAGACACAAGTTGAAAATCATACCAAGTTTCGTCTACCAAACACAAAAATGGGGTTTACACGATAAACGCACTATCACACAAAAACTAATTTTTTCACGATAAATTACATAATTTTTATACTAAAACGAGAAACCCGCTAGCTGCCGCACCCTGTGATGTTCACTATCGTGTTACAAACACCACTGACTGCCGCTCCTGGTGTATTTAAAGGAGCTGTTGAGGTATACATCTGTCTATTCCAAGATTCTATGGGAAATTAAAGATGGCAGAAGCCCTCGAGAAACCTCTGTGTCGCTCTGCCCAAGGTCAACCGCTCCCTACACCCCACCTCCACCCCTTGCCAGAGCAATGTGTCTTGGGGTTACTCACCCCTCTGCCCTCGGTTGTCAATTTTTCAGCACTGAGGCAAGATGGCGACGACTGGATACTGGGGATCAGATGGCTCCCGAGGTCCCTGTCCCATTATCCCGACCACCCACATCCACCCCTCTCCAGAGAAACGTGTCCTGGGGTCATTCACCTGTCTTTCTCGATTGTTTTTATTTTTCGCCACTGAGGCAAGATGGCGACGACTGGCAAGAGAGCTTCACATGGCCCCTGCTTAGCTGTGGACATCCCCTACCCTCCACCCCTTGTCCAGAGGGACGTGCCCCAAGGTCAAGAACCTAGACCATCCCTCTCACCTCTACTCCAGAAGCTGTCTTCGCTCAAAAAGTCAGGTCTTCTCCAAGGCCATGCATCCCCAGCCTGGAGCACGTTTTTTTTTCGGATATCTCGAGAGATGTCCTATCCACACAGCCCACACTCGCTGACGATCCAAGGTCATGCAAGAGATTGGTGTATTCCCAGCGAATTAAAATTTCAAAACTCCCAGCGATGTAATTTTATATCCCTGAAATAAAGTTTCTTAAATCCCCAAGATAATCCCCAGATAACATTTCAACAAATTTGGTAGCTTAATCCAAGAAATTTATTTTAATCCAATAAACTTTATCCCATTTCCAGCAAACTTATTAAAGTATTTCCAGGAAACTAAGTATATTTTCGTACAAGAGATATTTTCACTCGCTAAATTTATTTTTAAACATTGAAAGATCACAGTTTTTCAAACATGTAACATTCCATTTTCCTAAGTTTAGACTATTATGATGGAAGACACGACAAATGCATATATATTCAAACATTCAATCTATTTTTAAATATATGTGTATAGTAGAGAAATTATGTATTTGACATGTAGACTTTTCTACAACACTAAAATTTACTTATAACCAAAGTTTCAATTCAAAAACTTCCCAATCGAGATTTTTAGATACTCTATCTACCATAAAATGTACATACACTCGAACTTATTTACAAATCAATTTCCCTAGAAAACTAATTTGGATGTAATGTTAAAGAAATAGCAACAATGAAGGTTGACATGAATTCTATCGGAGTTGGAATATATCAATTTACGTGATATTTCAATATATTTAAGCAAAATTTAAAGGAAAATGGTGGCAATTTTGTAATCGTATAACCCATATTTTAGGATAATACAATCCGACTATCAACAAATTATTTACATCGTAAGGAGATATCCAAGACAAATAACTTTATTCCATACAACCTAGGAATCGACATAACGAATTATCAGACCGAAGTTATTGGGAAAAACCAAATTCATAATACATATGCGGAATACCGTTAAGACAATCACAGCTCAAAATGGTTTTCTCAATAGAGTAACCTCCTACTAACACAATCGTTTAGTAAACAAAGGCTTTAAAAATTCCCTACAAAATACGTCTAAGCCATCTTTTCCTTCTACATTCCTGAAAAAAAATCATTATTATTTATTCATTTTTATCGATACGAAGTAAAGACATATTCCGTCTAACATGCGTAGATTTAATCACATGGTGTATTAGGATTCATACCCCTGCAATTAGCATACAAATATTAGATCAGAAGACATTTTATCGTCGTTAATGAAACCTCACACTGTTTAAAATCGTACATTCATACAGAAACAAGTTAGTTGTCATTCTGACATTGTGAGGTGAACATATATTCGGAAGTAAATGTTCTTCTCACATGGAAGAATATTTATTTAATATAAATTGATGAGAATGGAGACATCGCCGAATAAACTACACTGCAAATAAAGTGGGAAAATTACACTTTCGCCTACAATGTTCACTGACATGAGAAGAACGAATGTTTGAAGAATTCATCTCGTGCGATTCTTAACTGTGAATACTGTTTTCGTCAGTTCGCACAACGGCATAACTTGAGTCGTCATGTCAAGATCTGCTCTCTTCACGACGACTGGAACTTAAATGATGTTTTGCAGTACCATGACCAGTTTATAAGCTGGAGGGACTATAGGCGAAAATTCGTGCAGCGTATTGCTCGCCCTGCTGTTGAGGTATGTGCCGCTGCAACAACACATGTGTTTTACCATCTTCGTAGATGCACGGCTCGAACCCCAGCATCGGTCCGATGGTATCCAGTTTCGTAAAGTAAATTGCATCGCTGCATCTAATAACACTCTTCAGAGTATTGGGATTCCCATGTAGTTAGAATTCTGTGTTGAGGGACAGCGAATCTTCACTGTACCTTGCGATGTCGTCTATTTCATAAGAGCCAACGGGCAGCGAAACTTCATAGGAAACATTACCACTTTTTACGGGGTACAGCTTGCAGTTTTTTTCCATCAATGTTCGGAATCACATTGTAGGTTTGAAAATCGACAAGGCCTAAGCTCCATTCCCCTTCCAGGCCGAGTGGCGGAAAATGTACCGCGCTCAGCTCGGAGCTAAGACCAGTCAAGGTAAGCATTAGAGACATGACTGATGGTTTCTTTGCAGTATATAGCTTTTTATACAATTACTTGTACGAGTGAACCAGTAAGTGAAGGCACAAATGTCCACAGTTCCATGTGTCAGGCAACTTCTCTATTTTGTAATCGTAAGTCAGTTTACAATTTTTCAGGTACTTGCGTAATTCAGGAGGAGGACGCGAATTTATAAAACTATCATAACAGTTTGCATGTTTACCCTTTTATATGTAGGCTATCCAGTGCGTGCCGGGCCCTGCTGTTGTATGCAGATTAATTACAGTGCATTCTTCTCTCTTGTGTTTAGCGGGCAAACCATCTCTCATAAACACTCCGCAGAAATGAGGTGTTTTCAATTTGCATGCAAACAGTTCCAAATCCACATTCGCGAGTGATCGTTTCAACAGAGATTTCATTATTGTTTCTTCCTGCTGCATCGCTTTTGCACTTTTCTGCCTCCTACTGGGTATGGTCTCAGGTAGAGGCCTTGCCCTTTTTACCCATGGTGATAGCTTCCATATTTTCATTGTGTCTTTGTGTCTCGGACAACTGCCTGCATTCGTTCGATGCTGTGTTGGCGGCTCGGGCGATACCATTCGTGGCTCCGATTAGGCCTCCGAGGGCTGCGAGTGCGGGAAAAGCAATGGAAAAAATCCGCCAGTAGATATTTTCTAAGACTTGGCGGCTTTTCTTGTTTTTGTAACTGCTTTTCTTTTCACTTGTGCCTTTCTTTAGCTCTTATCACCCTTGCCCATATTCGCTACGGCATTCATCAAGTTGAAAACACCCCACGCTGCTATTTTTTCTCCGAGCCCGGCATCTGAAGATTTTCTTATTTCGTCCGCCTTCTGTGCAAGTATCTTGTCTGCCCAGTGTCTGGCTTGCAGATCCTTTTACTGAGAACAGGCGATGTCGTGCTACTTGCATGCCTCGTCCAGGGCGTTTATGCCAGTCTTGTTGCGTGACAGCTTTTTAGCTAGCTTAGTTCCTGGGCCACAGAACTTGTATATGGGAATGTGCATCTCGAACTGTAGATTGTTGATCATCGTATCAAAGACCCCAGTTCCAGCTACGGTCTTACCTCTTCGAGAGATTGTGGTGAACTGAGCGAGAAAAGTATAAATATGGCCCTTTTATACATTTTTGTCTCAGTATCATTCTAGACTTGTAACAGTACAGACGTATCACATATTGCAATATGATATTTTAGTGCGATTTCTGCCAGAGACAGTTTACTCCATGTGATAACTTGAAGAGACATTCTAAAATGTGCTTTATGTCATCAAGATGCTTGTATATACTACCTCCTCCTCCAATGTATGATATAGACCAAGTAGACGAAAACAGTATACAGACCATTAAACAAGATTATACCCTACCCATACACATTTATGCTGAAGATGAAGCTATTTCCCACGAATCGTGGCATGGAAGCCTATTTACGAATACAGTGAGGTGTATCATCGCGGGACCATCAAGTTGTGGGAAAGCATGCGTCCTACTGAGCCTGTTGGAAGAAGAGAACGGTATACAGTTCGAGAACGTTTACCTATACTCCAAATCACTCCAGCAACCGAAATACCAGCAATTGACACGAGTACTGCAGGCCGTGGAAGGCATGGGTTATTTCTCATGTAGCTATAACGAAACCATCGTACCTCCGAACGAAGCACTTCGAAACTCGATATTTGTCTTCGACGACATTGCCTACGAGAAACAAATTTGCATTCAAGAATACTTTAGCATGGGATGGCTTGCGAACGTGGACTGCATGTACCTCGGCCAGACTTATTCGTGCATACCCAAACAGATGCTTCGCGATAATGCTAATGTGTTGGTATTGTTTCGCATGGACGACACTAATATATGTCACATTTACGACGATCATGTAAATACAGACATGATGCTATCATATTTCAAACGTATGTGCACTTTGTGCTTGAAAGACAAACACGAATTTTTGACGATCGTAAAGGACTGGCCCCTATATAATGGGAGGTGCAGGCGCGGGTTCGATCAGTTCATCGCCAGCCGTCGAGAATGAGTTACAGCATATCGAAATTTGGGCAGAGTAGCCTCAAGATACGCCATCATAAAGACAATGATGGCGGTTGTCTCGTACCAGGAGATGATGGAACTTGTGATGCAGGTAGAAGAATAATTCGAAACGTTGGTGAACCCGAACAACCTGGGGATGCTGCTACTAAAATATTCGTCCTCAAAACTGGTAATGACATCATCTCGGAACTGTGCAGAATGTTGGCTGAACAAAATGCATTCTTTCGAAACTACATGTCTGTGCTCGAAGCGAAGATGGGGCGTGTGAAAATGGAGATCGTCCACGATATGGTGGCCATGGACGAGCACGTGACAAGTGTTCGAAGGTAAATTATCGACAGATTGAATGTAGCATCTGCACAAAATGAAGATAATCTGAACATACATTAGTTAACTCGATTTCCCACCTCGTCACGAAAACAGATATCCAAAATTACAGCGAACGTCTGAGCAAGATCGAAAGTATGTTGGTGGACACTCATGACTAAGCCTATAAAAGAGAGCGACAGTGAGAATTTTTATTCAGTATGATGGTGGACATTGCAAGCGAACTACATCGGGTGATTCATCCTGTCCGCCTAAAGTATTTGTTCGCCAAGAGAGCCAAAATATAACATGACCATATGAATGAAGAAATTTCTAAGCCCATTACCCATCATCTCGATGTGCTCAGGAAGAGCTATGGGGCACCTGCAGCTGTTAAGTCCGAAAGTGACAGTACTGCTAAGCCTTTAAAGAAGCGAAAGCATGATGAAGTACAGTCAAATCAAGACGATGGATCGGATGCGGATTTGCCACACAAGAAGAAAGTACGGAGGACAGCCCTGAAATCTAATGCTTTGGCTCGACGGTAATTACGATTGTACACATCTCGTAATAATGATACGACGCACAGTGTATACAGGTATAATGATAAATGGTTCCTCGGTACTGATGAAATAGAGTTTCTACCAGGTAGGAGCATCCGAGTTGGTAATTACACAGTCCGTGGTACCCTCGGACTATACGAACTTCTATTTCGCAAAGAGCCCAGGGAGTTTACAGAATCCGATCTCCTAGTATACAAGACTTTTCTCGAACTCACGCACCCACTTTACCAAGATAACGACCCCGAGACAAGTGTTTAGAAAGACGAAGATCACGAAAAAATCGACATTACCGCAGACCTCTTCAGTGGCCTAGCATTGAAAAGTGGCAAAGGCCTTAAGAAGATAGACGGTGGCATGAATATTGACTACGTACTCTGGGACGATCCGAACGAGCTGGTCAATCGGCATCAGCTACTGCTTACTTCGCAAAGTGTTGGAAATTACTCCCACACCAACGAAATAGTTTCAACCATCGGAGAACTTAAAGGAAGAGGGCTACATACGATGAGTCGATTGGTCATTGCCAGCTTCAAGTAGTAGGGTTTCCCTGCCCGCTACAATTCCTGGGTCGCCAAGGCGAACGTCAAGCAGTGAACGTCGAAGAAAATTAATAAACCTGTATATTTTATTATGTGTACAATAAATTTTATGTAAAAAAGATATGCTGTGTTTTATTTTTAAAAAAAAAACCTCTCCAGAATAAAAAAATGTAATAGATTTAAGTACTTTGCAGGAATGGTCAATGTCATCATTCGCCACAGGCCTATATCAGGTGACAACCGATACTACACACGTGTGTTGAAAAATATAATCTAACATGGAGGGAATCTAACTAAAGTGAGTAATTGATGGAACGAAGGTGACGGAGGCTAGTCGACTAAACACTAATTAGCAAATGAAAAACATTGGCGGGTGTCGACAGTGCAACGTTAAAATATTAGTATGCCAAAAACGACTTTGGCCACTATTGCTAAGGCGAAATCTTCGGATAACAAGATTCCGCGTGTGAGTCTCACTCAAGAGTTTTTCTTTTCATGATAAAACACTAAACACCACTGTAAGTTTAGCCATACAAATATTCAGCTGTGCCAACCGAATCTTACATATTTGGGGCAACCTAAAAAAAGTTTCTTGTATGCAGAAATTAATTTGGTTAGGCCAAATATAATTTGACATTTTGCACAACAAAACCTTTATACGAGACCAGTGCATTGCATGTAGAGGTTATGGGGAACTTGATACACGTGCCTGAGTCATCCCTATCGTCTCGTGCTTCTGAGACTCAAACAATAAAAAAGTCTCGCAGGTAGAAGGGCGCCTTAAAAGACGGGCAATTTGATCAAAGAACGGAGAGGAAACGGCAGGGGAATGTATTGCTCTTGAAAGGTCTCG
Source organism: Dryococelus australis (assembly GCA_029891345.1). Taxonomy (NCBI): domain Eukaryota; kingdom Metazoa; phylum Arthropoda; class Insecta; order Phasmatodea; family Phasmatidae; genus Dryococelus; species Dryococelus australis. The sequence continues at coordinate 88,494,168 of CM057002.1, read as the reverse complement.
ATATCAGGAGGGGAAGGATCGAGGCTAGCCCTTCTGCCAGGAAGTATGAAAAACTCTCTTCCAAGGAGAGCACAAAATAAATTGGAGCAGTATAAAAACAGACAAAATAAACGGTAAAGACAGCTCGCTGCCGAAGCACATATCGATCTCAGGAACACCGTTCACTTGTTACAAAACCCATGGAACGGAATGTAAGCCAGCTTATCATAACGCACAGTAAATATGTATTGGGAATAATCTGCTGTAACCTGAATGAAATTTCAAACACATTCAACCCACATATTATTTCTTATGTGCTAAAACTGACATTTCCTAGTGCATGATAGGAATCACGCTATAAAGGTAATTTTTTTTTTTAATTATTTCAGGGTCACGTTATCACAAGTTAAACATCGAATGTTCGTTACTTCGTGACTGTCAATTAGTATCCCTTACTATTCTTGTAAGATTGTGTTCATGGCCTTAAACAAGGTGCGTTCAGTTTCTGCTTGTTGTATTCTTGTAAGGAGCAAGGGGTAGAGTGTGCATGCCACCTGCACAGTAGACGTCTCTGTGTCGCAACACTAAGCAACGATATCCTTTCCCTTTAGATCTGTCGGGTAATCAAGTGGTTTAAACTATGGTAAGCATAAATGTTAGACGTATTAAATGAATGCTTCAATATTTTATTACCCGACTATCAATCACTTTTTAAAATAAACATATGATTACGTTACGCTTAATAACAATTTATTTCGCATATGCTAGACTTTGTTTCAAAACCAAACGTAAACTAATGGCACATAACTGTTTATTTAACGTCATTGTATGATTAATGGTGAACATTGTGACAGCCAACACCCAAGTCATGCGCAAAGACGAAAATAGGTCTACCCCGTACTCGAACACAGCGAACCTCGTACCGTAAGCCAGCATGCAATAAACTGCATAACGGAGGTCTGGTTTGAGGAATTACCTTCGAATGTAATCAATCTGACATTTCAAATAACTGGGTTTACTAACCTAAAACATTTACAGGATTGTCATATATAAATAAGTGACTGAGCTACTTAAAACATGCAAGTATACATGGCCTACCGTAGCGCTACTTATCTGAAGAATTTGGTGGGAATCAGGCGATTGTTCTCTGAGATATTACATAAAATACTGTATTTTCTTATTTGATGCTATTTTAAAAAACCACCAAAAAAGGTTAATTTGTTAAGGATACTATATATATAAAGTTTGGTTGAATATGGTTAAATTGTTTAATAGAGGTGGCAAACTTATCTTTATTATCAATGAAGCCGCCATTTTTAAAATCGTTGTCTGGCCGAATTAAAGCACATAAGTTCACATTCACTTCCGCAGCATTTAGAGTGAGTACAGTTTGGTGAAAATTAGTTGAAGTGTTCCAGAAATATGGCAAAATGTTACATTTTTTTTCAATTGGAACTATATTGCAAACACATTGGAAAAATTGGATCTCTGTTTGCATAACTGATGCTTCTAATGAATTCTGTTGGTGTGCAAAATTTGATTTAATATAGTTTAATTGCTTCGTAGATAAAAGCATAATAAGCTAAATTGTTTACATCAACATCAATAAAGAAGGTCTGTGGCACCTGAAACGTGTAAGTTTATATAGCTTATTGTAGGACTACTTGGGGGTTACATTTGGAGGTAATTGATTGATTGGCTCTCGGGATATGGCATAAAACCTCCATAAGTGGAGGACAAAAAAAGTTATCTATTAGTACATTCGTTGAGTTATTACTGCCAGGATACAACGTTAAGTTAAAATCGATTACATAGTTCTGCAGATATAGATAGCACTGTAAGATAAAAAGATTTCATAGCCATCTTTCTGGGAAATGAATAACTATCGCTCTTAAAAATTAGCATATATTAACATGACCTTTCACAAATAATTCTTCGCCATATCGGATAAGAATGGGTTGATTGTTTCCCGAAACATGACATAAAACTTTATTTTTTATTGTGGGGCTATCTTACAAAACGGCAGAGAAACGATTCTAAAAGTAGCATTCTTGAGAGAATGACGTGACACACAAGGGCTCCAGAATTGTTCGAATCTTATGTCTGCAAATTTGATAATTGGAATTGATTTGATACATTAACGTATTAAAAGAAGAAAAGCTAACTAATATTTGATGAACTAACGCCTAGAAGAAAATATTAGTATCAATAAAACAATGAGCACGAAGAAGATGGAATTCGACTAAGTTTGACGACAGTACGACGGTAGTTGAGCGGCAGTTTCAAATCAACGGAATTATACGCTGTCCAGAGATCTGTGGAGCATCAGGCTACATCATCGACATCCAGTGGTCCAGTCCTGAGGTCGACGCCATGGGTCCTGTTATGCGGGATGACATCGGGATATCTAACTCTTAAAGAATAGGTTTCATTGTCGGAAGCCCTGGTACGCAGAGTGACTTCAGGACATCTATCGCCCCGTGGGACCGTACACAGTGGAACAGTGAAACTACCAACGAACAACTAACAAGTGATTATACCTTTTTCGTATAACGCACTATTAACCATGGTATTTTTTTGCAGTTGTGCAGTAGCAGTCTTTCTGACTGGTGTAGTGTTGGTTAAACTTTAATAATTAATTTTAGGATAAGTTCAGTAATTATAGTGTTCAGAGTTGAAAATATTAATTTATTTGTTGGACATTATTTGGTAATTTAATTGACACAACGATAATAGTTGTTTTGTTCAAGGGTTTGGAATTTTACGGAATATATCTAACATAATATAAACGAATCTTGTGATTCTTAATAATTTGTCCTAATATGAATTTCCATATGTAATTTTAAGGTGTTTTCCATATAGATTCATAATTGTTTGGTTGACTCTCTTCTGAAAGTTTTAACAGAGTTTACAATCCCCATAGCCGAGGCATACACACGTGAGCATACCTTGGATATTTTTGCACACACCAACTTTTAAAAAAATGTGTAGCAGTATTAGATGTTACAGTATTTTTTTTAATGCCAGCTATACAAATATTTAATGTTTATTTGGTATATATACTGTACCATTTAACCGATTTCGACCATATTTTATATGCTGAAAAATCACCATATATGGCAGCACAGCGACTTTTGTCAGCCACCTTGCAATAATGAATAAAGTTGTAATGTTATATCTCTGTAAACAATTAAATGTTTCACCTTATTGCGGCAACTGGGGTGAACAACCCCAAGTATGAATATTAATTCTCACCTGGGACTGGCCACTCACAGCCCAACAGCCGCCGGTAGGGTGAGGACCTAGGAGTGAATCCACGGTAAACTAGATGTGTTTTTAAAATAAGAAAAGTTTAAGCAAAGTCAGTGTAAAGAAACGCACGTCGAACCAAATTATTCCTGGGTTCCTTGCAATATCTTTTAATGCAATAGCACACAAAAATATTGCAACAGGGTACAATAATTAAATTTTAGAAATTTAGAAGAGTCTCGGTTGAGATAAATTAATTTTAATTTGCCAAAAAAAAAAAAACATTTTCAGCTCTGAACACATAATCTCTTTTGGTAAATATAGCGATGTGAACACAATTATCAAATATATTTTAACACAATATCTACTCAAATATATTTACATATTAAAATGATCTTTCTTGTAAATAATTATTTTGAATATAATTATAATTTTGTAATGTACTTTCATAATCAGTGTGTTATAATCATTGGGGTCCCAGGATCTATAGATATTTGTTTTGATTATTTGTATTGCATTACCGGATCATAAATTTTAAGATATTTTCAAAATTTCTAAACCACCACTAAAAGTCCGGACGTAGCAGCATGCACATGCATGTCATATTTGTTGGTTTGGTTTCTCTGGTCCACTGACGAAACTGGCATCAATACCGAGCCAAGCTCGTTAACAGGAGATGTTGCCTCGGGTGAAGAGGTTATACCCCATCAGAATTCCATTTTCAGAAGTTCCAGGGCCAACAACTAGACATCTATCAACTCGAGAACGGCATTCACTCAAGTCGCGAACCTCACTTTAATAATTCAAAGAAAATTTACTGTAAAATACGTGAATTAAGTTAAACACTCAAACATAAGCAATTACGCAATACTTAGTATTACTTACCGAAGACGGTGATTTCCAATTTCAAACCATCACATAGAAAGAAAAAAGGGAAAATGCCAAACATCCGTTAATTCGATATGTTAAGTGGCTGAGAAAATGTCCAAGTAGAACGAAAAGACTAAATCTTCAAATTTTGAAAATCGTCCCAGCGAAACATTCATAAGCACCACAGTTAACCTTGTATGAGCTTGCCACTTACAACATTGAAGAAATCAACAGGACGATCATCGTGTAGCGCAAAGAACATAAGATATTACAAATAATTTGATAAGCAATACTATTTGATTATTAAGAAAATATGCGTTGTAGATGAAATAGCGGGGCATAAAATATTATTTTTATAATTGATTATGACAATGTGTGCAAAAGAAAGTGCAAACTGAAAAGTCATACTTTATGTTTACAAAATTGAACTAACAAAAGACAGTGTTTTTTTACTTAAAAGAAACCTGCCCTTTAATTTTATTTTTTTATTTTAACATATTTGAGTTATTTAATAGTGACTGCCACATTGGAGAGACCAGATATATTTAAATGAATTCAAACTTTGCACGATAGAAAGCAGTGGAAACCAGAAACGAAAAGGTGTGCTTTAAAAAGAAAGAATGAAACTTACCAAACAACGAAAATATTAGGAAACGAAGTGAGCAAACAAATAAAAACGGCACAGAACCGATTCCTACCAAATTTGGCAAACGAGTATTACTGCGTCAGTTGATGTGAAATTATATATTTTAGGTGAGTCGGACACTCATCTACAAAATGTTGTCCACATATGCATCTTAGCGTAGTTTATTTTATCGCCGAAACCCTAATAAATACAAACCTAATTTATTGTGCTGGAAGTATGTATTACAATTATTTAATACGTCTACACAGACCACGTGGAAAAATTAAGTCTTTATGTATTGTCTCGGGAAACAATTTGCAGATTCGTACCGAATTTGTCAAACTATATCCACTGTAGCAGGTGGTGTAAACTGCTATGATTTAAGTTGCTCATTATTTATTTTATTTTTTTCAAAATTATGGCTATACAAATATTTTAGCTCAGTGCCTTTCACTAACGAAAAAAATTCCAACATTACTGTGTATGATGGCATTATAAATGACAACCATAAAATTTGTTTCTACAGAGCCTCATTTTTCTGTCATTTTGTAACTTGGCCTTAGAATAAAAATCATGTTTTGTCACATCTCGAAAAAAAATCAACCCATTCTTACCAAATTTGACGAAAAAATTGTTTGTTGTTGTAGACCGTATTACTGTATTTTTTAAGTGGGACAGACACTTATTTTCAGAATGGCGGGTATAAAATAATTTTAGCTTAGTATGCTGTAGACGAAACTATGTAATTGATTTCAGGTTAATTTTGTATATTGGCAGTATACAATCAATGCCTGTGATAGATAATACATAACTTTGTCGTCCTCCATTTTGAAGGGGCCGCGGTGGCTGAGCAGCTAGACTGCTCGCCCCCCCAAGACGATCCGCGTTCAAATCTTAGCCAGGTCGCTCCCGGATTTTCGCAAGTGGGAATCGTGCCGGATGATGCCAATGTACGGAGGGGCTTTCGCGGGGATCTCCCATTTCCCCCGCCCCTTCATTCCAGCGGTACTCCATTCTTACCTAATTTCATCCTCATTGGCTCTCTAGATCTCGTTGTTAAGAGCTGCCCAAATCATTCAACTCAACTCAACTCCATTTATGATCGCCACATGAAAAACATTGAGGTTTTCTGCCATATCTGAGGGACCCATCAACTGATATTCACCCATTTCTTCCCACAAGTAGCGCTTTGGTAGACTATGTAGACTTACATGTTTTAAGTGGCTCAGTCACGTATTTTCCAATTTTACGGCCCTGTAACTGTTTTAGGTTAGTAATCCTATCATTCGAAACATTAAACTTTTCAAAATTGAAGTTAATGCTCGAATCCGACCTCCGTAACAAAGTTGATTGCACAATTGCTTATTGTACGATGTTTACTGCGTTAGATTCTTGAGTAAGCCACGTGTGTATTTGTAATTTTCTCACTGCTGTTGCACATGTTTCTGGTTTCTTCTCTAATGATATCGGTTTTGACGATACAACTCCTACCTATCAATCCAGCTCTTAAGAAATCATTTAAATATTAATTGCGGCCATGTTGAGGAGAGTAACAAGGTTGTCGAAGGAAAAAAATACGTGCTATAACTTTACAGGACACTATAAAATATATATAAGAAATGTAGCGTAGCATAAATTTTATGAAAAGTAATAGATGAAGTGTTTTCTATTGTTTCTTGAGAATTAAGTCTCTGTCGTGTGCATGACTTAAGTAAACGGAGCGGGACAGAAGAAAGTGGGGAAGGAAATGGAACTGTTAAGCGTGGTCTGCTATCATGACGTAACCGTACGCCAAAGATGAATTAATCTGATTTTCGCATTCTGTGCATGTCCTCAGCACTAGCTAACGAATCGGCCACGCGGCTGTCAAAAGTCGCTTTATTCAAATAGGGGCATATGTCTGTCTATTCTTGGTTTCCTGGCAGACACGGGATTTTATAAAACATTACTTCGCGTGACTTGAATGAAGCCGAGTTATATATGAAAACCCGCTCAAAGAACGTGAGCTAACATTTTTGAAGCACGTAATCGAGTAAACGTTGTGATAATCATTATTTATAGCCACGCAATTTTGAAGACTCTGTAGGAAAAGAAATGCTGTTCAATAATATATGATTAGGAAATAAGTTACTATGCAGCTGGCTATCCAATTTTATCTCTGGTTCGTAACACACGTAGCCTATTCGAGATGCAGAAGTCAGAAAGCTTTCAAAAACAACTATGTTAAATACCTGGCAATTATTTTCTATTTAATATTTCCAAGCAGGTACTTTTTATCATGTGTATGATTGAAACACAAGAAAATTTTCTTTGTTATAGTTAATAACTCAGGACATGTTCAGCCAAGTTTCATGCTTCTGAAAATAATGGCATTAATATTAGAATGATGTTACTGATATTATAAACTTTTCTGCTGAAAAAACTGGGCTGACCGTCAAATGTGAAAAATGTTGAATTATGAGGCGTCATCTATTATTGAGTATGTAAACTATCTGCTGCCATGTGTGCTAACATCATGGAAGCCTGTGTAGTTGAATACAAGGCTGCGAATTCTTCCGATTTACAAATCACCAATACAACATTTCTAAAGTATTGCTAACTGAGTATTACACAGTACTCTTGGAGTATGTTTGTCCAAGGTACCACCACTTTTGCACAGTACATTAACATTACACAATTCAAAGGAAATTCCTGAGAAATGATTTTTCAATGGCGGCGGTTATATTTTTTAGCGTAATATGTGAATCAGTATTTATCTCGCTAATCTTTATAAAATGTCATTATAATTATTACTACTAGTTGATAGAATGTAATTTTTTTTTCCATTGCAACATAATGAAGGTTAACTCATTTCTACGAGAACCCGGCAACTAGATTTTTCTATCCTTTTTATGCTCCGTTTGGATTCGTAAATTAGTTGGCCTTTTTCCTCTAAAAAAAATATATATGTATATGTTTTCTCTTACTTCTAGCTTGTTCGGTATTCGCGCTCTCTACTCAAGTGCTTGTCAAACTACTACAATATCGCATATCAGTGGGGAAAGTGCACTCGCTTCAAGTTCTGGCTGCACCAATTAATAACACGAATTTAACAGGTCTTTATAAATAACGTCTCAGAATGAATGACTCGTGATACAAAAACAAAATTAATCATTTTAGCGACAAGGAATCGTGTAACCCCACTGCCCACAGACTGTACGCGTAAAAGCGCAGCAGTCGCTTGAAGAAATATGCAAGCAAAAATCGTGCAAAAAGACAACATTAAATCTGAGCTCGTGCCAGGAATTCGTATTCAAAGCCGTTGTCATGTAAAACTAGGAGGCTGAAATTATGCAATATTTTTCATGCAAAGCCATCTAAGTTGCAGACAACAGACTATATAATGAAACTGTACTGGTCATTTTACCTGGTGAAAACCATTCATGAACTCGAGGTTCCCGACTAGATAAATGTAACTCGCTGTTAAAACAATTACAATAGACTTGTCCTATTGCCTTTTATAACTGAAATAAGGCAGGACTGCTGTGATCACTGTAAAAAAAATTTAAGAGTCAGTTATTGTGTATTATGTTTACTTACTAAAGTACAGCTGTTGGAATACCTCGTTAGTTTATTATTATATTTGATGCTGTGTATTAGTTTAATACGATTTATACTACTATCTAGTAACAAATGACAGGTTAGAAATTATATTTACATATATATATATAAACATGTACAAATACGTATACATACACGTACGTATTGGGGTCTTATAAGAAAATAATATTGCGGTTTGCAAAACCTGCCTGACGTTCCGAACACTGTAGGCGTCGTACATAAGATGAGTCCTGAATTGAATACACTGTTCCAAGCAGAATGCCGTAATGTTACGATACTAATTTTCTTTGAAGTCTTTGGTGTGGAATATTACGACAGTTTAAATGAAAGGCTTTACAACGTAATGTTACATCGGCAGAACTCAACACGACAAAATGTAGGTTTAAAGTATATAACCTATTTGGTACACTGTAAAGTCGACATTATACTGTCTGACAGCCGGAAAGTAATGAATATATTACACTACTATACAGGATGGTTTTTGAATCACATATCGAAATTCAAACCACTTAATCTACGGACTAATACAGAAAAAAAATTCGTGTAACAAAATGTTTGGAAAAGGTCATCAAGTATTTTTTAATTTAAGTTGAAGTCAGGCAAAACAACGCAGGAAATCTGCAACTTTACGTACCTGCGTACACAAGTTGCATACCACGAAGGCGAACGGAATTGGTGCACCATGCGGACAATAAAATGCAAACACTTCTGGCAGCCTTTACTACTCAATTGCTAATCTCCCATTGTTCAAGTAGTTTGATACATTGTGTACTAACGAGCAACCACTAGCGGCGCCCACGTACCTCGACATTATGGTGGCCTATGTATAGACGCTCTCTGTACGACGCACCAGTCCAGTTCGCCTTTGTGATATGCAACTTGCTCTGTACGAAGGTATGTAAAGTTGCGGACTCCCGGCGTTGTTTTGCCTAACTCCAACTGAAATTTAAAAATACTAGACGACATTTCCAATAATTTTGTTACTAGGATTTGTTGTTTGTATTAGTCCGCAGATGCTGTTGTTTGAATTTCGACATTATATTCAAAAACCTCTTGCAGTGCCCGCTATAGCGTGCATCAAGAAGATGACACAGGCTAGACAAGTACACAGATATGAAATGGCGTTGCAGTGCTTTGCCGTGAGCGTATCCACTCTCCGAATGGCTGTGCGAGGCTTACGAAATGCGCCTTGTGTCTGATTGGCTGATGAGTGTTGTGAAATATTCTGTTCGCTTAATTGCGAGCTGGTAATTGAATCAGCAGGCGCTGACAGCTGAACGGCTTCCCAGCATTTCGCTGGCGAGTGACGCCATTTTACTGCGTGTGCCGCTCGAATTCGCTCTACAAGGACCTGTTACACTTTCCTGTGCGTGCTTGCGTATCACGCACGTAGCAGCGGTGCACGATAACGCACTTGCGTGTACGGATTATAAATATGTATTCCACGCATGTACCGACTAATGTTTGAATAAACGTGGACTAGCTTGATGTTGCCCTCGTTCTCACTGAACGGAAAGATGTCAGTCTGAAGTGCGAGAGAACGCTAAATTAAAAAAAAAAAAAAAAAAAACTGTAACAGTGAAGGATTATTAAGTTGCCTGAAAAATATTTTGTAAATAATAAGAGTAAACTTAAGCAGTATCCTCGATTATGGTAAGAGATATTATTTTTACAGTTTGAATGAAATCAAGCAATGAAGATATCCTGTGCCTCCAAGGCATAAGCTTTGCATGGTTATCAGCAGAAATTCGGTAATTTCACTAATTAATTAGGTAACAGGTTAGACTTCAAGGATATCATGTTCATGTGTTCGTTACCCCTCGACACTCGAGTTGTTTTGACATTACCTGAACTGTTTCTCAGACAGTATATAACAAATATAAATATTATTACCGAATCACGTACAGCCAAGTCGAATAAAAAGTGTGGAAGTAGCCAACGGATGCACAGCTACGGTCTGATCATGTAAAATTAATTCAAAAAAGTATGCATCTCTCGATATCAGGGGAGTATTAAAGTCTCTATATTTTATAGCACATAAGAACATATGTAAACGAAAGATGTAAAGTAGAAATATAAATACAAGTAATTTACCAAATTAAAAAACACCATTTCCTGGAAGCAGTCCTACTTAAGAAATGTATAAATATAGGTACGTTTATTTAAAAAGGAAATTAGGACGGTACTTCACTAGTTACACAGTGTGTTGCTACTTGACATTAAAGAAATGCACTTAAACTGAGCATCCAATGCAAAATTAGTAAAGGTAAAATATAGAAGCACCAAAATAAAAAAAAATCTTATATACAAAAGGGAAAATATGCTGTAAATAATATCTAATGTTTTTTTTTTGAAATCTTTAGAAAACACAGTACCTAATATTAAAGAACCGAAAGTATTGTGTTTAATATTTGTTTAAAACATTTTAATAGAATGCAAAAAAATTGCTTCTGAAATAATCCTTCTTTGATTTTCACCACAATAACGAAAATGTAAGAGCGTGGCGACGCAGAAATGCAGTTCGCGCACACGCTGCTAGTTGCGCGTCACATGCATGTACTGCTACACAGCTCCGTGGGTGAAGACGTCATGAACCAGAGCTGTGTACTTCTGAGTATGCTACACGCACGCCACCAGCTGCCTGACATCTTCAACAAACACCACGCACACACTGTAGGTAACCCCGTCAGGTTAGCACTTTTCAAAGCCTTGTTTAAGATCTGATCGTCAGTATACTGGGTATTCTTCCACAGTATGCAATAAACATATCTGTGGGCCTGAGCTCTGTATTCGTGCCTCGTTCGGTCAAAAGGTACTGCGAAGTTATCAGGAATGTAAATTTTTCACAAAAATTTGCTCATTCTTGCAGATGTATGCATTAAGAAAACACATAAAATTAAAGGAAACATTTCAGTACTCGCAAGAGTTTACTTAATGCTTTTAATTCATTATTAAAACATGAAACTACTTTCCCTCCTTTCTTGCCACCTTTACTGGGCGAATGTCAGTCTATGTCCCCGTTAAAATAGATGTGTAGTGTTATGATCGTATAGAAGAGCCCTAGCTGGGTATCCATGCATGAACCCACCAGAACAACTTCAGAGTAAAATCAGAATGCCAGGGATTGCGTCGAAGCAGGGCGACGAGGGCCAGTAGTTATAACGCCCTCCTACAAGCAAGGAAAGAGGCCAGCTATGTCTAAACGTTAAAGAACGCATCGATATAGGCCGCTGTAAGGCAGGGCCCGACGTCTTTCCACATCCGACCAGCAGCCAGGGAAGATCACAACATGGGCATGTCCGACCGCCGTCAACGATCAGCTAGGAACAGCCTCCGGCGTCAAGAATAATGTCGGGGCTGTCCATAGTAGATAACTAATTAGACAGGCGAGTTAACATAGTTGTGATTTAAATTAATGTCAGTTGTAGTTGCTCTGCCAAGTGTTTAATCACTCACTATCATACAAATTGTAAATACATTCTTGTTATACTTGTTTCACAAACTATAATAAACCCCCTCAGTTACAACAAAAACTATCATTTCAACTAAGCCCCTAGTCCCTTATTGTGCGGATATGACCATAAGTCATATCCGTAACAGCAGGTAGGGAAGTAACATTTTTCAAAGGTTGATTTCAAAAGCGCTCACTTTACATTGGACAGAATTTTAGTGGTACTGCACATACCAGCCAAACTGGCGTTCTTACAGTGGCAGATATAGGCGACTAGCTTCAAGTTTGTCTTAAAGGTATGCAAACATTAACCGACCTCAAAGTCGGAGTGGTTACGTAGACAGTGTAATTCAGGAATATGAGTGGGTCTCAGGGACCTCTACCTGCCATTCGTGAAAGCCTGGCCATAATTAATGACAAAATGATGCTGCAAGTTAGCCGGCGCCATCGCTCTACGCCCAGCGTGTCCTGAAAGGAGCTGCCTCAACATGTGGCGCCGCCATGCAGCCTTCTTGCATGACTGCTCATTAATTACGTCACAAACGTTGTGTATAGCACGGAAGGAGGGTTGTGGAAGGATAAAGGAGGCCCCGGTGTGGTGTTGTGTTCGGCAGGGCGTGGCTATCTGGCGGCGTCGATACCTACACACGTCCGGCCGACTCGCCCCCCAGTGGCGCGCTGTGTTCGTGTTGCTCGTGGGGGCCCGGCAGGAAACACGCGTGTGACCCCCTGCCTTCAACCACGACCTCTGCAACACGGGTCGCTGATCGCCCGCTCCACATGCTCTCTCACTTCCAGTGTCCGTTCGGCGGTATACTCCGGGGACACTGTCGATGGAGCACTCACGTCTCAGGCACTACATATGTTATCTATTACCTTTGTTCAATTATTCTTTAACCTTTTCACACGTATACATCAATTTGTGGTTGTCGTACTAAAGCTTACACCGTTTTCTTAAGTTACCAGCACCGTTAAGTTGTAAGCTATGTGTTCAACTATAAGGGCTCTTCGCGGTAAAAGAATCACTTCTGAAATCAACCTTTGAAAAATATCCTGCATTATTTGGAACGACAATATGACTAACGTGCACCCAGCAAAGTTGGTAACTACGAAGAGAAAGTACTTGGATGTCTAAACGTCAAATTAGATCAAAGTTTTGAGTTCACATTTGTGAGCAATGAAAATATATATTATGCTCTCTGATATTTTAGTAAATATACGTGTATGAAATAATAAATATGTAAAATATTTACTTTTCTAGTAATTTAGAAATTTCCTTGGCCGACGCACGGATGAATTAATAAGGCCCAAAGCAATGTTAATTTTAGATATGGTCGAAGAATACGCAATGTGCATGCAAGTAAATCCTAAGCAGGGCTTTCAAACGTGCTAGGTTCACCACGAACAACCTGTAGCCATATGAAAAATGTATAACGTTAACATGGTATTATAACAATGAGAAGCTACCATTTGAGAACTCCGCTATAGGCCATTGACTGTCACTTCACATTTTCCCGAAGCCCTGCTATGTTTATACTTGTATGCCCGTTGTGTATTCTTCAGCGTTATGTAAAATGAATAGTGTCATGGCCCTCATTACTTTTATCATACGTCGGTCAAATTAAACTTTTAAATTATTAGAAAAGTATATATGTTACATATCTGCTCATTTTTACACTTAGGAGCATTGAAAAACGCAGAAAGCGAAAGAAATAATTGAAGGTATTACAAATGGTTACCTAACACTTTTAATTCAATAAGACATGGAAATATTTTTTCTTCATAGTTGCCAACTTTCCTGGGCGCATGTCACTCACTGCGCCCGTCAAAATACATGCAAGTAGGGGCAGTGACATTTTTTAAATGTTGATTTCAAAAGTGCTAACTTTATCGTGGACAGCTTTCAGAATGGTGAGGGAGGAGGGAAGTGCCTAAAAATGGGGTCTGGCTGTGTTGGGGAAACGGCCGATTGTTTTGCGTGAATACGTCTACGTTGACGCGCTCGGTCGCCTCGATGTTTATTTTACGTTCCCGGCACCGCTTTACTCGATCATATGGGGTTTTATGGGTATCTCTGGATTGCTTTTGAGGTACTCTTTCCAACCGTATACGTTTTCTGTATTTCGAGTTGGCTTTTTGACTAGTATAGGCTGAAATTGTGTTAAGTTCTCTTAATTTTTTACACTAAACGCATACAATTTCACCATAACCACGTCACACAAATGTTTTTATACACGCAACCGATCGATCTTGACTAGAGCTGTCGACTGAAATTCAAACGAGCATCGTAGCTACTCCTAGTCAAAAGTTATACTACGCGGAAGTTATGAGACGCGGCAAAATTAACTCAAAAAATGTTGAAGCTCCCCCTCCCCCCTCACGTGACTATCTTTGCAGTCCTCACTCAACCTAACATATTCTTTGACCATTTGGCAATCGAGTGGTGTAACTGAATTTTTAATGTAAACCATAGATTCGGAGCTGCAATGCCAAACTTTATCCCCCGATTTGGTTATCATCGGATTTTTTTAATTGCCTCCCACTATGGTTGCAAATTTGGAGACGTATTCACGTCAAAATTAATTCAGAGCACTTGAGATTACAAATGTGGAACAACAGCTTATACGGCTAACTCCAATCAAACACGCCAGCAAAATGGAGTTACCGGTCTGTAAAATGTGGTACCTGGTAACGTACTCACCAACCGAGAGCACAGCCAATAGGGAATATTTCGCAGTAAGCAGCAGCCAATCAGACACAATGCCTAGGGCCTCGCGCAGCCAATCAGAGAATGGTTACGCCCATATCAAAGGAAAAGTCACCCCACTTCGCCCCTGTGTACTTGTCTACTCTGTGACTTCGCGTCAACACACACCGTTTAGTCTCGTTTCCGACTCAAGAATGTATCAATGCAGACGAGCAAAGGTTGCGTGGCATATATGTGGCTTCAAAATTAATTGTAACATAAACTTACCGATGTCCTCGGAAAGCCGTTTATTTTATTTAATTATATAATTATATAATTATATAATTTTTTTGTTGTATAAAACAAAACATTTGCCACATATTCAAATACAGCAATTATTTAATTACATATTTGTCCTTAGATGGTAGTAGTGGTATAATGTTCCTTCGAAGGCATCAGGGATCAGGGAGTGGCTCGGTGTCTCGACCTTGGATGACGTCACGCCAAGGTCAAGTGGCCGCCATGATTCCGGACTTCTTGATATATCATTCCGGTCACGTGACTGTCATCTTAGATTCTGCCATGTCGCTAGCCAGTTCAACGCCATCTTTCAAGTCAGTACGCCGCCGTATTGGACCGCCATGATTGTTAGCCAGTACGCTGCCATCTTTAACCGCTATCTTGGTAACCAGTATGTAATTTTTTCATCCTCTTGCATTCCGAGAGTTTTCTCCGAGTGCTCCCAAGCAGTCTTTCTTTTTCTCTTTCTTCCTTTCCTTCTTCTTTCATTTCTCTTCCATTCTCTCTTCTTCTTTTCTTTCCCTCGCATTCTCTCTTGTTTACATCGGCTGTTACTAGAAGCCGCCATCTTGGTTTTTCGTTTGTCATTTGTTTCCTTCCATTTGTTATGGCTTTGGCCACTAGGGGCGCCACCATATTGGTTTTGGCATTTATCCAGAGGAGCCTTGGTGTTGCTCTCATTCGATTAGTCGATCTCGCATACCGCCATATTGGTTCTGGAATTGACAACCAGGAGCGCCCATTTTTTTAGAACTCAAAATAACATTTGGAATAGTGCGGGATCAAACTGCCGGACCTTGGGTCGCCAGACTTACGCCTTAGGTTACCTGGCTATCACGACATGCACTGGGACAAGAGTTTATATGTAGTATATAACCTCGAGACGAATAAATAACATCTTGCTTCTCATTTAAGGCATTCTATTTTTATTTATAATTCATATAACTTTTAAGTATTTTACTTACATATCAATATTTTTTTTAAGTTTATTTAAAAATCAATAATTTTTACTATATAATTTTTATTTCTTAGATAATTTTTTTAGTATTTTAGATTTATTTTAAGTATTTTTAATCAATAGTTTTTTATTATATAATTTTTTATTTTTTATTTTTTTACTACTTTGGTTTAACTTAAATACATATTATTTTCATTTCACTTATTTATTTTTTAAGTATTTATTTTTTCATTATTTCATTTTTTATTTAATTTTTTATTGCTTTGGTTTAACTTACATATATATTATCTAAGATTTAACTTGAATGCTTTTATTTTGAGTATTTTATTTTGTATATAATATTTTTTACTAAACTTTAAAGTATATTGAGTGAGGAGTCTACAGATTCGTATTTTTCAGACTGATAAGAATATGTCATCAGAATATATGATTACGTGACTATGACATGCGCCATACTGGATTTTTTAAAAAGCATATATAAAACTGTTTATTAAATATATGCCAAGTGTTTTATATTATGAAAATTGATTATTCGTGCTTTTCGATTTTCATTTATATATAATTATTTTTATATGCCAGACGTAGGTACGTAGGGACTTCCATGTTGAACTTAGTAAAACCTATATTCCCTACTCCTATTTAATGTAATCCTTGTAAACTTCACACCACCACCATAATCAAACTGTCCAGTATACACTGAACCTAACCTATGATAACCTTACCTTACTTCACCTAACCTAACTTTACCTAACCTAAGATAAACTAACCCAATTATCACCTAAGAACTCTGAATATATATAATATATATATATATATATTTTATTTCTCTCGTCATTGAACCGTCACACTCTAGTTATCACCAGTCCCCTCTTCACCTCTCCTCCTTTAAGCTTTACTTAACCCTATCGAGTTGTACATCAAAACATTCCGCTCTTACTTATCGAATTATACCAGCTAAGCATTCTGCCCCTCTCATACTAACCAAAAAAAAAAAGATTCACACAATTAAACCATTCTCCCCACACCATCTAAGCTATACTTTTTTCATTCTGCCAAAATAACCGAATATGCGATCAGGTCATACCAATCAACCAAACAAACACACTATACAACCAAGTCATACTTGTGTGCATTCCACCCCATGTCAGGACTCTGAATATATTTTATTTCTCTCGGCATCCATTAACCTACCCGCCAATCTAAGTAATATTTAAATTTAGTCACTTCAGTGTATTGTCATATACTCTCCACACATTTGTGTAGGACTTAGGAAGTATTTTCATATTGTGTAGAACACGGAATATTTTTAACCTAATCATGCCCATTCTACCCCATGCCAGGACTTTGAAAGACGTGTAAACCTAACCTAACCTAACCACCTCACTCTATAGTCATGCACGTTAGAACTTTGAATATTTTTTTTTCATTTAAAAATTTTAAAGTTTTTTTTTTTATATTATGAAAATGTGTACATATCCTCCTCCTCCCCTTGTCGACGTTATGAGTACAATAGCCCTCTTACGACATGCACTATCATAGATGTTGATTTAAACTGAATTAATAAGTGTATCAGACAACCAGATACACATATTACTATGAATTTATATAAAATTTTATTCAAATATACATATATTCAATAGATAGATCACCATATTCTTTTGCGGAATATCTACTCTACTAACCAACACCAGATTAAATTTACTCATACCTCAAACTAGAAGTCATGTAGACCGCAGCCCACATATATTGAACAAACCATTGCTAGATTTGAACTCTCCACGCCCCCTTCATTTTACCCGAGGGCCAGTTGACCTTTTGAATGCCAAGAGCAAGTCTGTACCTGCACAGTAACTGGAGTCTGTACATGCTTCCTGGCTGTTTTCACACCTGGATGATGTCAGATAGCCTTAGTCAGCACATAACATTTCTGCTCCCCCTTGGTGTCTTGTAACTGGAGTCTGTACGTGCTTAACAAATCGTTTTCACACGTGGATGGTGTCGGATGACCACGTGCGTGGGAATAGCTGTGTTAGTATTTCTGCAACTGCATGGTGTCAGGTAAATAAAGAGAATGAGTCAGCAGGTTTCACGAGCAAGTACAAGCCTGCTACTGAATTGAACACTGGCCCATTTAGAATGGTGGTGGATTGGGAAAAATCAACGTAGAGGGGAAAGCTGACATATAAAATTGAAGGAGAAGGATCATAGTATTTGTTTCATCCCATCATGTCTGTGCAGTTCCGACCTGAAAATGTTGTTACATACAGTGATGTTAGCATAGGCTACCGTCGTGTTCATTTCTGGATACCTGATATGCTACAGCAATTACAAGCCTGCCACTCTACTGACCCTTCAAAGGCCCTCCCCAGATGCAACGACTTCCGGCAAATTCCTAAAAACCTGATCTTATTGGTGAGAAACTACTTCTGGTAAAATGAAACGGAAATAAAGTTAAAACATTAAGTCTCTTTCGAAATAACAAATAAAAGAAATAATTATGTTTTAAAGTGAAAGAAAATAACTATACACTCATGGCAAATAAACAAAAATATGTTGAAATTAACATATTCAGATCATAGCCTCTTATCTCAGAATTCATATCAGTATGTCATAGAATAACCAAAATAAAAATAATCTTTGGTTTGCTGGTTTACAAATAAAAATATTACATGATTTTAATAAAAAAACTCTTCGTCTCTCAAGCTGACAGACATTTTGAACATAGGTGACAAGCCAATCGTATGATTGACACTGGAGACAATCAGTTGGCCATAATGCAGGTCGTGGCTTCTTGGTCGTTGAGGTCAAAGACAGCCCTTCATATTCACAGTCTGGCGAGCGATAATGTTACCAACTCGATCTTAACTTCTCCTGTTACTAAGGTTTCAGCATGCATCACAACTCTATATGTAAATTCTCCCATCGCTCGGAAAAACGCCGTCCGATATTTTCTAAGTCCGATAGCGAAAATTAATGTTTTTTTTAAATATATTCGGGCTTCGAACTGAAGGCCCTATGGTACACCTAACCAATGGATATTACTTGAATGTTTATAGTTGGTGCGTATAAGAACATAATTAGTCTGAAAATCACATACAAAATTTCGTTAAAATTGATCTAAAACTCGGGTTTGTATTCGAACTGGTGTCTCTAAATCATGTCAAAAATTTGTCTAAAAGCCTGTTTCATACACCACACAATTATTCAGAATTTTATTCTAGCGATTTTTTAATAAAGCATCACTTAGGTTGTACTGGAAAATCTTTCTCAGTTATTATCCAACTAATATAATTTTTCCTGAAAACATATTTTTAAAGAAATTACTACACACAGGTTCGAGGTAGTTAAGAGGGCTTAACGTTTCGTCGACAACGAGGTCGTTAGAGACGGTGCAAGTTGTTCGGAGGAGCAGGAACTGGAAGGAATCGGTCATTGCCATTGTTTAGGACCCATCCCAACATTCGCCTGGAGTGATTTCGGGATACCATTGAAAACCGAAACCAGGATGGCCAGACCAGGAAGCGAACCCGAGTCCTCCTGAATGCGAATCCAGTGAGTTACCACTGCACCAACTTGCTCGGTTACAGATGCGAGGAATTAAAAATTCCACGTCGGCCGTCATCAAGCCTTAGTTTCTATAAACAGTCCTTAGCATCACTGTGAGAACCCAGGCATGCTTCAGCAGTGACATCACTGCCAGCCCTCATGGACAGGCGACTACTGGTGTACTATTGTGTTGCGCGGGAACCCGACATAGGTGTACATGCTCTGATAACGCTGACCCCGGCTGGTGTCTATGGCATTATCAGTGTATGGGAAAAGTGGTGCATCGCACCAGGTGATATCATTGCTTTATCCAGAAATTACGTCATGACATGCTGCCCCCGCCCCCCTCTCCCCAACATCTTGGCATGAAATAAACAGATCTTAGAACAATGTTGCATTTCCTTAATAATTTATAATATAGAATATTTACAGTTATTCTATAAAAATATGTACACGACAGTGGTTCACTCTCTCCCTTTGGTGTAATTGAAAAATCTTTGTTTGCAGGAGGCGGGGGAATATCCTGGAAGTAACTGTGAATGCGCACGTAATATTTGCGGACGAGTAAGATTTTACGTTTTAAATAATAAAAAAATAGTTTGCAATACTACAGTCCTAAACTTCCCCCCCCCCCCCTTCAAAAAATTATATTTTTTTTAAGCTTACAGAATATATTTTCAAAAAATTACAGGAGTCTCCAGAATCTATTCAGACATACTCTGTAATTATTTGCATAAAAGCAAAAGTGTTAATAATTATAAAATATGTATGAAAAAATTGTTGTGCGGCTCTTAAAATATTATCCGGAGTAAATTCATTCCCGTTTGGCGTGTTGGAGAACACTAATGATTGGTGCTAGAGAAGACAGTATAATGTGTAAGTTAACGAGAACTTGAGAGCCGATGAGGGTGGAGTGAGATGAGAATGGAGCAGCACCAGAATGAAAAGGTGGGGACACGAGAAAAAAACGTCGCCAACTAATTGACCAAAGTATGAAGTCCATTGCAGACATAAGGCGGAAAATACACAATGTGTATACATGTAGATCCCAAGCAGGAATCAGTCAAAATGCGTAGGGAAGTTCCCAACTTTGTATAGAAAGTAACGCTTTCTATACAAATGCTTAAGGTGTGATATTATTTCCATACAGTGTATAGGTTATGATCTTACATTACAGTTTTGGAAGTTTACCAAAAATATTTCTACAGAAATTGGAATACCAGATAATTTCATAAGCAGCGTGAACTTGGTCAGAAGTACAATTAGTGTACCATATATGTCAAATACACCCAAGTAATCTATTTCTATTATGCTTACCTAACTGACTTCTTTTTTTTCTTACCGAGTAGTATGATGAAAAACAAAAATAAAACAGATCTGGTATTACATAGCTTCCTACCAAACTGTGTAACTCATTCATACTGAAACAAGAAAGGTTAAGAATTTGGAAGTGGAACATACATTTTTGTATAAATAATACTGTAAAATGTTACGCTATCACAACTAAATATTTCAGCCCATCAATACATCTAGACCAGGCAATCACAGAATCAAGCAATACATCTAGACCAAGCAATACATCTAGACCAGGCAATCACAGAATCAAGCAATACATCTAGACCAGGCAATCACAGAATCAAGCAATTAAGTGTGTGTGTGTGTGTGTTTTTATTATCAGCTCTTCTTAACCAACTATATTTCCCAGAAAAAATCACATTTGTAATGATTTTTTGTCAGTAGTCCTATTTAAAAACTACCTCTGTCAAACACCCATACCAACAAAAAAATACTGACTGCTTAGGGAACACGGCAGAGGGCTTTACGTGAACACACCTGCATTAGAGGGATAATATGTTTTCCGTATATGGGAATAAAATGAAAGTAACGAAACTGATACTTCATTTTATGTCGTAAATCAAGATATATAAGAAAGATGCTACGTTTTGCACAACAACTTAGTTTATCGGGAGTAGTGAGATGTAAGTTACTGTCCCGAAATGTTTGCCCTTGTCCAAACCTGCTGCCAGTCATCGCGAGCCCCCACCCATGCTATAGGGTATCTGCAATAGTAAGGCCACATCGTCCTGGTTGTCATGTTTAGTTTAACATCTTGCATGTACTTGCAATACCGTCTGTATTGTGCGCTCGTAAGAGAGTACTGAAAGTGTCTGACTTCAATAAATTACATTTTCCTGCTGAACAGTTGAGGTTCAAACAGAATGCCTATGAGTAGTTTTGTTCCTTAGAACGATGATATAAAAAAACGCAGTGCACTTTAAGTCTGTAAGTACATATCATTTTCCGTATTTCTACATAGCACTCCCGTGCTGTTCTCTCGGAATAATATTAAGTTAGGGATTTGAGTCCAAATATGGTTATATCAGAAGTCGGTTATACTGGAATAAAAATGTATACCCAAATTATGCTTTAATTCATGATTAATAATACTGTATTGGTCATAATATTTAAGACATTTATATTCAAAATAATTAGGATTATTATCGCATATTTTTAACATGGGCACTGAATAACCCATGCCCGTGTGACAATCGACAGTGATACAAGTTCCTGCAGGGAACTCACTAGGGGCATATCACCCTTGTGGTGATATGCGGGGTGTATTTGAACAGTTGATTTAAGATCCATAATGCAGACAAAAAGCCTGCATTTTAACCATAAATACTTAAACAATATACCTATATGTAATTATACGAAAATTAGTACTATCTTCTTTTCTAGGCCAGCAACCACTCGCCTCGACATAGTACTTTGCAAATGGTGGTGGAGGAGTTAGTTTACAAGTTCTCTTTGAGTCATTGAGTAACAAACACCTCTTCACTTTTCCTTTTTTTTTCTGAAAACTACTAATTAAAATACAACACCACACCACAAGGGCATATTGTCCCTACAGTTCACCTTATAGGTGAATAACTTTTGGTGTCAGTGGTCAGTATTTTAATGTGTGTGTGTCACTATACGTTGATAGGGTAATGAATCTATGATAGTAATTCTTAGAACATCAATAATTAATTCCAGGTAGTCAGGCAGAACTAAGGTAGGTAGGTATGTAGGCAGGTAGGTGAGTAAGTAGGTATAAAGGAAGGCAGGCAAGCAGTTAGGTGTGTAATTTGTTTTGTAGCCAGTTATGTTGGTAGGCAGGTATGCAGGCAAGTTGGTAGGTTAGGTAGGTAGGAAGGTAGGTTAGGTAGGTAGGAAGGTAGGCAGGCAGGTAGGTAGGCGGATAGGATGGTAGAGAGTTATGTAGTTATGTAACTAGGTAGGTATGCAGAAAGGTAGGCAGGTAGGTCGGCAGATAGGTGTAGGAAAGTATATAGGTAGGTATGCAGGTAGGTATATAGGTAGGCAGGAAGGTAAGCAGGTAGTCCGGTAGGAAGGTATGTAAGCAGGCAGGCAAGTAGGTAGGTAGTTACATAAGCATGTAGGCAGGTAGGTATGTCGGTAGGTTGGCAGGTATGTAGGTAGGTTTGTTGGTAGGTGTGAAGGTATGCAGGTAGGTAGATAGGCAGGCAAGTATGTAGGAAATCAGGTAGGTAGATAGGTAGGTTAGTATGTAGACAAGTAAGCAGATATGTAGGCAATTAGGCAGGTATCTAGATAAGTAGATATCAATGTATGCTGATAGGCAGGTATGTAGGTAGGTATTAAGGTAAGCCAGTAGGCAGGTAGGTAGTTAGGTAGACAGTGAGGTAGGGATGTAGGTTGGTAGGTAGATGGATAGTCAGGCAGGTAGTTTGGCAGGCAGGTGGGTGGGACTGCATGTAGGTAGGAAGGCAGGTAGGTAGTCATGCAGGCAGGACTGCAAGTATTTAAGTAGGCAGACATGCAGGCATATAGGAACATATGCAGGTAAGTAGGTAACTAGGCTGGTAGGTTGTTGGTAAGTAGGTATGCGTGCAGGTAGTTATGCAGGTAAGTAGGCAGTCAGGAAGGTAGGTAAGCAGGGAGGAATGCTAGTAGGAACATAAGTAGGTATGTAGGTAGTTAGGTAGGTAAGTTGTTAGGTAGGTAGGCAAACAGGTAGTTAGGTGGGTAGGCAGGTAGATTGGATGGTATGCGGCAGGTAGGCAGGTATGTAGGTGGCATATAGATAGGCAGGTAGGTAGGTGCAGACAGGTAGATAGGCATGAAGGCATCCAAGTTAGTATGCAGGAAGGTAGGTAGTTAAGTAGTTATGTAGGGAGGTAGGTAGGTCGATAGGGCGGCAGGTAAGCAGGCAGGGAGGTAAGATTTTATGTAGGTAGATAGGCAGGTAGGCAGGTTGTTGGGCAGGTAGGATGTTGGTAGGTAAGCAGGTAGGCAGGTTGGCGGTTAGGCAGGTACATAGGTAGGTAGTCAAGTAGATAGGAAGTTAGGTAGGTAGTTATATAGGTAAGCCAGTAGGTAGGAAGTTAGGTAGGTAGTTATATAGGTAGGCAGGAAGGTAGGTATATAGGTAGGTAGCCATGAAGTCAGGCAGGTTGTTAGGTAGGTAGGCAGGAAGGTAGGAAGGTAGACAAGCAGGTTGCCACACATGTATTTATGTAGGAAAGTAATCAAGTGGGTAGTAGGGCATGTAGTTAGGTAAGTAGGTGGTTAATAAGGTAGGCAATAGGTAGGCAGACACGTAGGGAAGTAGTTAAGTTGGCAGGCAGATAGTTAAGTAGGTACATTGGCATGCAGGAAGGCAGGCAGGTTGGTAGATATTGAGGTAGGTGGGTAAGTAGTTAGGTAGGCAATTAGTTAGGTGTGTTTTAAAGTAGACAGGCAGGTACATATTTAGGTAAGTAGGTAGTTAGGCAGGCAGAACAGTGGATAACGAAGGAAAATAACATTCTTGCTATGAAAAATGTGAGAAATACATATCGTTAGAAGTTGTAAGCAGCATCTAAGTATCGCTAAGAACGAAAATTTGTACTCCAAGACCGCTCTGATAAATATATTTTTTACAGACGATGATGAATTGATATCTGCAAAGCATAAAAATGTTGGTGAATATAATGACTACATGACAACAGATTCTAACCCAGTACTCTGGCCCAGAGGTATTTCGCAACATTGCTAACTAACAAGGTTTGGAATATTTCACACTTGAAACGTAAATATTTATTACATCGATCGTGTCTATATACGGACATATCAAAGGTGAACAACATAAAGTAAAAGAAAATTTAATGTTTAGCTCCTTACCATGGGTTATTATATACCTGTTTCATTACTCAGTGCCATTCGATACTGGAGGTATGTTACCTTGTAGGATTCGTAAGAGAGCTACAAGGTTGAATGGCTGGCATAAATAACTGGTTTGTAAATTGATTCGATTTTTTATTATAACACACAAACAATTTATGTGAAAAGTAATATATTATTATTTACTTATGTTAGTCTGGGTTTAGTATTTGCGAAGTCCTTCATGATGGTTATAATATATAAAATAACCATCTTCTTCAATCATGCTGACCCAATGTTCAATTCAGTTGCAGGCTTGTACTTGTTCGGGAAACCTGCTGACTCGTTCTCTTTATTTACCTGACACCATGCAGTTGCAGAAATACTAACACAGCTATTCCCACGCACGTGGTCATCCGACACCATCCAGGTGTGAAAACGATTTGTTAAGCACGTACAGACTCCAGTTACGAGACACCAAGGGGGAGCAGAAATGTTATGTGCTGACTAAGGCTATCTGACATCATCCAGGTGTGAAAACAGCCAGGAAGCATGTACAGACTCCAGTTACTATGCAGGTACAGACTTGCTCTTGGCATTCAAAAGGTCAACTGGCCCTCGGGTAAAATGAAGGGGGCGTGGAGAGTTCAAATCTAGCAATGGTTTGTTCAAGATATGTGGGCTGCGGTCTACATGACTTCTAGTTTGAGGTATGAGTAAATTTAATCTGGTGTTGGTTAGTAGAGTAGATATTCCGCAAAAGAATATGGTGATCTATCTGTTGAATATATGTATATTTGAATAAAATTTTATATAAATTCATAGTAATATGTGTATCTGCTTTTCTGAAATACTTATCAATTCATTTTAAATCAACATTTATGCGAGTGCATGCTGTAGTAGGGCTATAGTACTCGTCCTACAATGGCCGACGATAGCTACTAACTAATTATCATTGCCCTGACAGTGAATAAGTTCATTTTAATGTAAAACTATGTCTCGCTCAGCTTGAACTCATAAAGCAGACTACTATCAGACCAGCCACTCACAAGACTGATTATTTGACCCTTGACCCTTGACTCTTGATCCTTTGATTCTTTGACTCAAAATGACCCCAACACTACTCCAAAATGACTGCAAATGACTCCAAAATGACTCCAAATGACTTCAAAATGACTACATAGCTCCGTAACCTCCATAGTTCCATAGGTCCACATTTCCATAATATTTATAATATATACTTAAAAATTATTCCAAGTTCTAATGCACATGACTATTGTGTGGTGTTTAGGTTAGGTTAGGTTAACGCGTCTTTCAAAGTCCTGACATGGGGTAGAATAGGCATGATAAGTTAAAAATATTCCGTGTCCTACACAATATGAAAATACATTCTAATTTCTTATGTGTATTACTAAACGTGCTGGTGGGTAGGTTAAGTGGATGTCGAGAGAAATAAAATATATCCAAAATCCTGACATGGGGTTGAACACATACAAGTATGACTTGGTTGTATAGTTATTAGCTTGTATGGCCGATTAGTATGACCTGAACACATGTTCGGTTATTTAGGGAGTATGAAAAAAAGTATAGCTTAGATGGTGTGGGGAGAATGGTTTAATTATGTGATTCGTCTTTTGTTTAGTTAGTATGAGCGGAATTGTTTGATGGGAATTAAGGCGATATGGGTGTCGTGGATGTTTAAATTAATATCATTGATCTTATGATACCATGGTTGGAATATTTGATTGGTTCGGCACCTGGTATGGCTTGTTTATATGTGTAACTGGCAAAGTTAGATGGGAATGAAATGGTAGTCAATATAGTTGACTGTTATTATTGATCAGTATGTCTGAGGTATGGTGGTGGATATGGAAGTGTATTGTTAATAGCATGAATGAGGCAAGCTAATGCCATGGTGAAAGGTACCATATATATGTTTTGGTATTCAGTACAATTCGATATTCTGTTAAGTAAGGCTGGAAGGAGGGGAGGTGAAGAGGGGTCTGGCGATGGCTAGAGTATGATGGTTGAATGTCGAGAGAAATAAAAAAATTATATTCAGAGTTCTTACCTGATAATTGAGTTAGATGAAGTAAGATAAGGTAAAGTTAGGTTAGGTGAAGTAAGGTAAGATAAAGTTAGGTTAGGTGAAGTAAGGTAAGGTAAAGTTAGGTCAGGTTGAGTGGATACTGAACAGTTTTATTATGGGATGGTGTCAAATTTACAAGCATTACATTACATAGTAATAGGAAATATAGGTTTTTCTAAGTTCAACATAGAAGTCCCTACATACTCAAGTCTGGAATATGAAAAAAAATTATATGTAAATAAAAATTGAAAAAGCATGAATAATCATTGTTTCTGATATAAAACACTTGGAATATATTTATTAACTTAGTTTTTTATATATACTTTTCAAAAAATCCAATATGGCACTTGTCATAGTCACGAAATCATATATTATGATGACATATTCTTATGTGTCTGAAAAATACGAATCTGTAGTCTCCTCACTCAATATGCTTTTAAGTTTAATAAAAAATATTATAAACAAAAAGAATACTTAGAAATAAATGCATACAAGTTAAATCTTAAATAATATATATTGAAGTAAAACCAAAATAATAAAAAATATATAAATAAAATAAAATATAAGAAATAAATTCTTTAAAAAATTAATAATTTGAATGTAAATAATATACATTTAAGTTAAACCAAAATAGTAAAAACAAATAAGACACTAAAATAAATATAATAAAAAAATTATTGATTTAAAATACTCAAAATGAATTTAAAATACTTAAAAAAATCATATGACATAAAAATTATATAGTAAAAAATTATTGATTTGTATATAAAGTTTTAAAATATATATTGATATGTAAATTAAATTCATTAAAATTAAATAATAAAAATAAAATTATAATGCCTTTGATTATAGGCAAGATATTATTTATTTGGCTCCGAGCTATATACTACTTATAAACTCGAGTCCCAGCGCATGTCGCAATAGGCCCTACCTCCTAGCCCTACCTCCATAGCTCAGGGGTAGGGTGGCCGGCTTGTAGCCGGAGGGTCGCGGGTTCGCGCCGGATGCTCCCTTGTCGCACTGGGAATCTGTCAGCAAGACGGCCTCACTAGAGCTTCGTCAATATCAAATTTCACGACAATGTCAAATGAAGGGGGGGGGGAGAAGTGTTCTAAGGTGTAAGTCTAGCGACCCAAGGTCTGGCAGTTCGATCCTGCACTATTCCAGAAGTTATTTTGAGTTCTGAAAAAACAGCGCCCCTAGCCTCCAGTTCCAGAACCAATATGACGGGCGAGCGCATGCGAGATCGACTAATCGAATGAGAGTGACACCAACGCTCCTACTGGTCAATCCCAGAACCAATATGGCGGCGTCCCCTAGTGGCCAATGCAAGAGCTAATGGGGAAACAAATGTCAAACGAAAAACCAAGATGTCGGCCTCCATGTAAATGTAAACTAAGATGGCAGCCTGTATCAAAGAAGAAGAGAGAATGAGAGGGAAAGGAAAGGAGAGAGAATCTAATAGAAAGGAAAGAAGAAAGGAGAAGGAAAGGATGAAAGAGAAATAAAAAGAAAAAAGCAAAAGAGAAATAATTGGAGCACTCGGAGAAAACCCTCAGAATACAAGAGTATGAAAAAATGGCATATTGG
This sequence comes from Dryococelus australis, assembly GCA_029891345.1. Classification (NCBI taxonomy): domain Eukaryota; kingdom Metazoa; phylum Arthropoda; class Insecta; order Phasmatodea; family Phasmatidae; genus Dryococelus; species Dryococelus australis. Next base: position 88,466,059 of record CM057002.1, on the reverse strand, counting down.
TTACCAAGATGGCGGTCCAAGATGGTGACATACTGACTACAAAGATAGCGGTTCAATATGGCGGCGTACTGGCTACAAATATGTTGGCGTACTGGCTAGTAACATGGAGTAATCCAAGATGGTGGACACATGACCAGAATGATAGAGTAGGAAGTCCGGAATCCAACATGGCGGCCGCGTGATGTCAGAGCCACCGAGCCACTGCCTAAAGCCTGATGCCTTCGGACATGCAATACCCTACTAATGATGATGTTAGCTATTTTCACCATACTTATTTTTTCGTGTTTTAACTTAAAAGCAGATTGCTATGCCATTATGTATTTCCGATTCATCACAACTAAATTCTTTCTCAGAGCTGCCTTTTGTTAATCATAAGAGATACTTTCCGCTCTGGTTGGTGAACGGACTAGTCACGAATAGCGATTGCAGTCTCATATTTTACGCTTAACAAAATGAAGAAAAGTGAAAATAATTCAAATGAAGGGTTTTACAGTGCTGTGGCATAAAACACATAAGGAACGAGAGAATGTTAATTACAGGCCATTCACGGTTACTTCCAAATTATCTGAAGGCCTGCTAAAGTTCTTCTTCCAGGATATCACTCTTCCTCCTGCAAACAAAACTTAGCCAAGTCTAGAAAATTACACCAATGGTACAACGCGCCAGCTTCTTGCGCACTAAATGTAATAATATTATTATAAGAACCATTTCTTACTACACATTACCAACACACCGTCTTATTTCTGTTTCTATTCATTATAGTTATTAAATAAATATGTAATTTACATAAAGAATGTAAGTAACAGTTCAATATAACCAATAATTAGGAACTTTTATTTTGAAACGCTTGAGATTCATGACATAGTTAAGAAGCAACCAAACACGTCATAGATGAGCTCATTTTTCAATGTTTTGTGTTCCTTACTACTATATAAATGCGAAAGTGTCTTTGTTAGTCCTTCTTTCACGTCAAAATGGAGCAACGGATCAACGTGATTGTTTACACAGATATGGTTGAGGGGTCGGAGAGTGACATAGGCTACTTTTTATCCCAAGAAAATATATCAAACGGTTCCAGAAATGATGATTAGTGATGTACATAGGTACTGGAATAAACTTTTCTTAGGATTACTACATAAAAAAGCATTGCCAAAAAAAATCCGTTATTTCTCCTTTCTTTTTTGTCTACGGCTGTCTTACATTCCTTCCCAAGAGCCGCAGTAGCTCAGTGGGTAGAGCACCCAATAGCGGGCCCGCAGTAGCCCAGTGGCTAGAGCACCCATTAAGGGGGTCACAGTAGCTCAGTGGCTAGAGCACCAAATAGTGGGGCGGCAGTAGCTCAGTGGGTAGATAAACCAATAGTGGGGTCGCAGTAGCCCAGTTGTTAGAGCATCCAATAGTGGTACCGCAGTAGCACAGTGGCTAGAGCACCCATTAAGGGGGTCACAGTAGCTCAGTGGCTAGAGCACCAAATAGTGGGGCCGCAGTAGCTCAGTGGGTAGATAAACCAATAGTGGGGCCGCAGTAGCCCAGTTGTTAGAGCATCCAATAGTGGTACCGCAGTAGCACAGTGGCTAGAGCACCCATTAAGGGGGCCGCAGTAGCTCAGTGGGTAGAGAACCAAATAGTGGGGCCGCAGTAACCCAGTGGTTAGAGTACCCAATAATGGTGCCACAGTAGTCCAGTGGCTAGAGCATCCAATAGTGGGACAGCGCGCTAAGCAACGGGTAAAAGTTAGTGTAAATATAAAATACGTATATGTTGACCAGCAAAATAGCGATAAAAGTTATATCTTCCTCATAGAGGCAGTCATCCCTTATGTTAAATATGTAATTATTTTTACAACAGTCACTTTTTAATAATTAAATTTTAAATACTCAAATTACTACCTGTTAAAGATACTAAATGCATCTCGCATACAAACGCGCGTAATATACTAAACTACCCACAACTTAGGCTTACAAACACTTCCATTATTCGCACTTAACCTGGAAATCTAATCTAGAACCCCACCAACATATGTATTTCAGCGGGTAACTAACTACAGTACGGATACTGTTACACAGTAAAAATACTACTCATTAGTCTGAAGAAAAACATACATATTTTAAATCAAATTGCAAGGGAACGTTTAGAGTTCGGAGTGGTATGTGTTGTAACAGCGCCGTATCCTGGTTACTCCTATCCGAAATGACGACGTTAATATTATTTCGAGTGTAAAACATTAATACCCTGCTAGACTACCACTGTCGATGTTCGTAATCATTAACTGATCCGCAGTGCTCACCAGGCTAACAACTGCGGTTTTACAGCCCGAATATCGCGTGTGTAAAACGTGGCAGACGTTACCTGCGAATTTTCTCTGGATACTCTCCACTTCCATCTCCTTTCTGGGGCCGCGGTGGTGTAGTGGTCAGACTATTTGCCACTCACCTAGGAGAGCCGGATTGCATTCCTGTCAGCATCACTCCCGAATTTTCGCATGTGGGAATGGGGCCGGACGATGCGACTGGTCGACGGGTTTTCTCGGGGATCTCCTCTTTCCCCTGCACTTTCATTCCGGCGCTGCTCCATCCTCATCTTACTTCACCCTCATTGACTCGCAAGACCTCGATGCTAAGGGCCGCCCACATCTCTCCACTCTCTATCTCCTTCCCACTTAACGCCCAAGGGTGTCAAATACCTGGTTGCTAGGCTCCACCAGATCTATTACCAACAACTTGTACTGCAGATGAGCTTCTTCCGCCCCCCCACCCCCCGAAAAAAATTCAGTATACGCCTCCGTGTCGCGATAATAATCAGCAAACGGAAATGAAGAGAGAGATAGTGTGAAGTGGGGGGGGGGGGTAAAGTTATGCACGTCTCAGGGAGAGTTGGCCTTTGTGGCGCCTGAATTGGTAATGCTGGCTGGCGACGGTGTATTGCTGCTAGGGACGGGGTTGGCCACGACACTCTCATTAATAATTAGGCCGCTACGGTAGGATTAACTGTGCCGGTTAATGGCGACCCAGTGCGGCGACAACAGCACGCTATGACGTCACGGCTGTGGCCACGCTCACCCTGCCGCCGCCTCCGCTTGCCTTCCAAGAGCGCACTCAATGAAACACTTCAGCACTAAGCCGTAGAACTTGGAAACTTTTCCATCGTGTTGTCTCAGATATATTTGTGCACAAACTTCTCACTACTTAAGTAGGTATCACAGTAGAAAATATGGGAAATTATAAAAACCAATTACCAAGTCTTAAGTTTAGCCAATCGCAGAGGAGCGTGCATTTTTATTAACACGCGTTTCAATTTTCGTTTCAAATAGAGAGATTTCAGGCTTTATTTTGGTTGGCATGCTGCCAAACACAGTTACCGACGGCAAGAAAAAATACTCTCAATGAAAACATATTTATATTTTATTTTCAAATAACACACTGTAAAATGATTTTCCATTTGTCGAACTTACGCAGAAGGATTCTTTCGAAACTAAACTTTGGAATACATCCCATATTATATCTCCTTCACCTACACACTTTTCAACAATTTAAATCACAGAATAATTAACCTTGCAGACATATTTTGTTTCAGTTAATGTGGAAATCGCTGAACGGAGAAACAATATTTTGTAAGGAAGCCATCTTGCAAAATTGTTTTGTAGTCAAAACGAAATTGATTTTTGTGACCACATAAATTTAACGTGAAACTAAATAATTTTTGTTCACAAAAACCAAATTGCACAACGTTAATACCAAAAAATAATTTTATCACTGCTGCAATTTTTTTTTTTTTTTCCAGTGTGAGGAGTGAATAGTACCATTGAAAAAAAAAAAATACAATTTGAACGTACACATGTCCTACGGTGAGTCGTTTCCACGCAACAGGTCTTCCATTGTTCTACTCGAGTAGTTAACCGCACTACTTGATATACTCTTGTTTGTTTAAATACTAGGCTCCCATTGGTACAGACCGGGCAGGATTTCCGGAACGTGTAACCCTCAAGTCTCGTATTTGAGAAAGTGACGGTAGTTATAGTTGGCTGGTGGATGCCATCCAAGTACTCACATGTCCCTGACATCACACATTCCATCACTGTTCTCTCTTTCTTTCCTTCGCTTTCCTGAGGTCGGCACCTAGTATGTATCTCATTTGTTTAAGCGTTGCTCCCCAAAAGTCTCGCTATGTTATTGTTAATTGATTTCCAAGATAACGCATAGTGTTCGATCTTCCTACCTGGAAATGTTTTTAAAAACGCTTCCAGAAGAGTCTCTCATACGTATAAGTGATGATTATAATGGATACTTTCAGCATACAAAGTTAGGTCGAATTTCGTTAAAATTTTTACAAAGACAATATACTAATCTAAATTATTTATATCACCGCCATATATCTGACCGTCTTAAAACATGTAAGTTCACATGGCCTACTGTTGCACTGCCTGTTTGCAAAATTTGGTGATAAAGTTGGTTCATTGGCCTTCGATAAAAGACAATAGAGCTCCTTTAAATCAAATGGTTCTCGCTTAATACATGGCGTAAAAAAGTTTTTTTTTTTTTTTTAAACATTGTTTGATGTTAGTCACAGATATTTCCAATGTAAAGTTCGCTTGAAATTATTTTTGACATATGGCACACTAACCTAAAGTAAATACTTACATGGTTGTTATGTTGAAAACATGTCACTATACTATGCTCTAAGTCTTTTAAGTTAAAATATACTACAAAAGTATAACATGTCACCTGAATTTTGTGGGTATCGTTGATTGTTTCCCGAGATATGATAACAAAATATATTTTTAATGTTGTGCTAGCTTACAACATGGCGGACAAAAATACTCTGCGTAGACTCATTTGACGGTTGTAATAGATACTGCGAGAATACATACAACATTAAGTTTAAATTTGTTACAAGATTTCATAGATAAAGTGTATTAAGCCTAACTCGTAACAAAATATGTTTTTCTGTATATAAATGGATACATGTATTAAATATATGTAGCAACTTTCAGCATCCAACTAGCATGAGAAGGAATCATTAATACAAATGTCATATAGTAGAGATGCAATAAACATGCGCAAATTTTACGACTGTTTAGGGAGTATTTTCGAAGTATCACGATGTCTGGTTTTGTCTTGATGGCCCCACCGTGTTTGTCTGACAGCGAGTATATCTCGATAATGTGTTTCCTCCAAAACCATCCAGCAAATCCGCCCACGTAGACGTCGTGGCAATGAACACAGCTGCAGCTCGCCATATTTCTTACAGCCGTCACACTTAAACCGCACGCGCTTTTCCACCTGAACAGTTCCTCCTGAAATATAGTAGCTTCGCTAGCAGTTTCTACTGCGGGGCTGCTCTCCAACAAACTGCGTAGCAACACCCAAAAAAAAAAAACAGACTTTAGCCAAACAATCGCGAAGCAGTGCCGATGCCAAAATAAAGCCATTATATCGCCATTTTCTAACTGTATTATAATGTGTCTCATATCGTACACAAAATATGAAATATTCATCAAGGTACAATAACGATTGGTAGATGTGATACCAAAAGAATATAACCGGATTTCATGTATAAGACATAAATATTTAATTGGAAACAGTTAATATTTGCGTATAATGTGCTAAAGAAGTCACATCAAGTTTAATTTTCGTAAGAGTAAATATTCTCGTAAGTTGGATGACTACCTTCTTACATTACAACACTGAGTCACAACATGGTACTACGTTTTTGTTATTGCGTCACTTACTTACCTCAGTTCTATTTTTAGAAGAGAGAGATCTTCCTTCCAATTACCGGGAGAATATCTAGCGAAAACTGAAGCAACCATGCGAGAGGTGCAAATAAGTACGCGAAATTAAAATTACATTTCATCAACTCGAAGTTCAACGTCGAAAAATGTTAACGATTTCCCGTAGACAGGTTTGGAACACATGGCCGCCAGAAGGAAAGAGTTCGTACGTTTACATATAGTTAACTCGTAATGAAACATACACATCCATATTCTCTTTGGCTATTTTTATAAATAAAACTATCACAATAGTGCGTTAAATCTGCTAATTTTTTTGGCTTTTTCACTACTCCGTTGGTGTCTGTCTTCTGAGATGAGATGTTTTCGTCACCTAATCGCTTTGTTCTATTTTCGCCTGTTCCTTCCACATAAATATCGGTCTTTCCAAATATATCCTCCCAATAAGAGTGATTTCCCCACACGATCTTCAGTAGTGATGTGTCCTTTCTTCGTATATGTCCCAGCTTCTTGTGATAGTTGCCACATCGGGGTCAAAGTAGAGGTTTCTATGAGTTAGTCCTTACACAACATGATCCTTTTGCTTCTATAGAACCAGAAATATTACTTTGAATTTTCTTTTCAAAAATTATTCATTCCTTGACATTTTCTGTAAGTGTCCCTGTTACTGACGCTTACATTAAAAAAGCTTCATAGCATCGCAATTTCTGGGCCGTAGATAGAATTTCTGATTACGTCATTGATCCAGGGCAGAAAACTTTACCTTAATTCGACAGTCTATTACATATTCCATCTTCTATAATTTTCTTGTTGTTAATTTTCGACCTTAAATATTCTAGTTCACTTAATATTCAATTTTAGGTCAGGGGTTATCTATTTTGGTTGAGTTGTGTGTGCTGGCTTATTCTGGAACGTGCGTGTATTTCTCTTTAAATGGCTCGACTGGTTTTGTTGGCTTCTTCTTTGGTTAACTTCAATAATTTTTATTTTGTACGAGCTCGTCTTGTTTTTTTTTAAGTTTAATTGTAATAGTGTTATTGAATTGTAGTTGTATTTTAATTGAACTTTATCCAGTATCTACGGTGTCTAGAAAATTGTATATTTGTTAACTGAGATCCCTGGTGTGTTTTATTTATGTTTAGATTTCCTCTAAATTCGTTGTTTGAGGATAATTTTTTTCTTGTCATAGTAAGGATTGGATGTAAGAACACTTGTCAACCTAATATGCTAAATATATTAGGGGGACCTGTTGAATTGGTATAGGCCTATATTTGAAGTAGTAGCGAAAATAGAAAATATCTGACCTCATAACATTCATGGACTAATTATTATTATTGAGGTGTTTTGTAAATATCCTTCTTTAAAAATCACGTGAATTTTTTAAGTTCCGATACAAATAAAAGAGATGCGTTGCACTTCATTTCATAAAGATGCACTTCAGATGCTCCTGTGCAGTAATCCCTGGTTAAGTCGGTCTGTAGACTATCGTAAAATTTATAATCACGACAAGTGCTTTTTTTCCAACAGATTCTTGTGGGTTAAAAGAAGAGAAGAAGAAGAAGACGACGGAGCGGTGTGTAACTGTCAGCGGAAATGAGTTTCCATAGTTGTCCGAGTTTGTTTTCTGCCAGCGAAGCCCGCCGCGCAGTCTCTGCTCGCTTTGTTTTCTTCACTTGCTCGTGTTCTCACACCGAACCAACCCAGATATTGATGGCATTTCCTCCGCCGTTGCCTCTTTTACCGTACTTCCATTCCCCCCGCCTCCATCGCGATTATAAAGACGCCGCGACGGCCCGGGGAGAAGGTGGCGCTGTATTGGAGTCTAAACTCTCGGCGGCAGGGACGGGAAGGCAGGTATTGGCGGGAACATCAGCAGCGCAGGAACGAATTTTTACCGGAGCAGTGCGTTCCTTTGTGGATGCGTTCCGTAGCGAGGTGTTTGCAAACAGGAACGCCGTGTGCTGAGGGTAACAGGCAACAGATACAGTCGGTGCAAGCAACCATGAGCACTTCCCGCTTTTTGAATTGCCATAGGTCAGAATTTTTACTGAAATATTCCCTCATTGTAGTATACATAAAAATATTGTTATTTCGTGACATTTCAGTTGCTTGTAAAATTGTTGATTAGAAACTGGTAGAGTGGAGTTACTCTTATAATTATTACTCTCGTATAATTAGAAACATTTAACTAGTAAAAATGAAACAGATACTGATACATTTCATTACACTATGATTAATTGAGCACTTTTGAAATCAATGTTGGAAAAATGTCACTGCCTCTAGTCTACATGCAAACATTTTTACTGGCACACTGACTGACATACAACCAGTTATGTTTTTGACGATGGAAGGAAAGTAATTGCATGTCGTAGAGTTGAAATAAAAGTGTTAGGTAATCATTTGCGAATACTGAAGTTATTTATTTCTATTTTTGTTTTCTATTGCTTATAAGTATAATAATAAGCGCATTTGTAAAACATTTATTTTTCTAATAATTTTACTAACCTAAGCATGGATAAAGTGACTAGGCCAATGCAAGGTAAGAAGGATGAGTATTCCTACATAAGCTCTTGATTATGAGATTTTTCCGGAACATTTAAGCGATAGGCGAGATTACAAAGAAATCAACACAGACGAGGAGGCAAATTTTCCGCTACTATTACAGAAAAATGCGGGGTTTTATATTTATCATAAAAATTTCCTTTTTCATACCGGAAAAAAAAACTTTTGTGTTAAACCCAGGTTTGGGCTAGGGTCTGGCCAACGGTCTCATTAATTCTGGTCACATTGCGATGAGAGAACGTGATTCCTCTTCCCTGCCTATTGGGAGGCCGAAGAGCGGTATGGTCCACGGCTAAGAGCGCTGCGACAAAATACATAAATACAGTGACCGAGAGGTCTTACTGTAAATACTGTATTTACTGTAAGTAAATCAGGACGCCAGGAATTGCGACAACTTATTGCAGCAACCACCGGACGAGGCCGCTTGCAAAATCCCCCTCCACCAGCCAGCGATCGGAGATATGGACGCCTAAACGAAGCACCGATATAGGTCACTGTAAGGCAGGGCCCGACGTCTTTCCACATCCGACCAGCAGCCAGGGAAGATCACAACATGGGCATGTCCGACCGCCGTCAACGATCAGCTAGGAACAGCCTCCGGCGTCAAGAATAATGTCGGGGCTGTCCATAGTAGATAACTAATTAGACAGGCGAGTTAACATAGTTGTGATTTATAGTAACAGCCTATCAATTATAGTAGCTCTCCTGAGTGTTTAATCATTCAGTATCATGCCAATTCTAAATGTCTTGTTGTTATATTTGTTTCACAAACTATAATAAACCCCCACAGTTGCAATAAAAGATGTACCATTAATTATCATTTCAGCTTCGCCTCTAGTCCCTTATTCTATAAATTTGACCATAAGTCATATTTATAACATTGTGTCATAGGCGTTTTATACTTTTGTCAACATACGAGTACATTACTTTTTATTACTTTGAACTTTTACTTGTATTTTATCTATAAATTGTAATATTTAATTTATAATTGATAAAAATAAAGACAGGGAGAAAATAGGTGGGTTGGTATTGACTAGTAAAAAATAGTTTTTATGTAGAATATTACTTCACTGAGTGTGCACGAATGCGGTGCGTTGTCTCTCTGGTGTAATTTTGTAGTCTCAGTTAAGCTTTGTTTGCATGAGATGGAGGAATATCTTGAAAATAGAACTTTAGAAGGGCTTCAGAAAAGAATAAGTCGCCGTGAATGTGCTCTATACTAAGTTTTGTAATACGTTCACTGTGGAAAATGAAGGCGAAACTCGTGTTGTAAATAAGGACGGAAAATGGATGTGACCACAGCAAGTAGAAAAGTATCCATTTTGGACCCGATGTAATGAATGATTACAGGTTTTGCAAATATGATAACATTGAACAAGTACTGTAGTTAAGCCAACAGAGCAATTGTTTTATTATCAGAAACAATTATCTGTGAGATATGTGTTTGGGCAAAGCAATATGAAGCTTTCATAAGATACAGCAGTAGAAGGGAAGGGATTGCGAATGAGTTGCCCACAAGGGACAAGTCTGGGCAATGAGCCGCGCAACGCACAACCCCGGCCGTTACACTGGCTCGGTATGACACCCGTCCGTCTTCCTGCGTCTGTATTGCGTGAGTTGAGGCTGCGAGTCACTAAGAAAGTCATTATTTTGTGTTTGTACGAAAGTTCGTTCAACTAGCAGACGCTTCGTACAATAAATATTCATTCTACTTATAATTTTTTAATGTATAATTTTTGGATTAAGTCGTGTCAAAATCACCATTTTAGTGAGTTTGGGAGGTGCCAATAATAAAACTTATTCGTTTACTAAAATGAGATAATTCACGTCGAAATAAGACAACATGAGTTACTTCAAGAAATATTTAAACTAACGCGTCGAAATGTTTCAAAAATTTCAAAATTTGCCTAGAGATTGGAAAATTTCCTAATATTTTTAATTTGCATTGGTCTGTGAATTTTTATATAGTAAATTATGCTAGGCATGCCGTAAAATGAATTAATAACACGAATTTTCAGTAACCCTTGTTAAATTTTCTGTAAATTTTTCGTTAATTTTATTTGCGTGCCCCTAAAACAGTAGAACAAGTAATGTCTACATGTTGGATAATATTTCGACCAAATATAAAATAATGCATCTTTGATGAGCAGCACCTTCAAGCTGGGCTCTCCAAAGTCCGTGGCACTACGGAGACGAACCGACCGGCAGTCGTGTCTACCATTTTCGTCCGCAAACTGGGAGCATTTCTCAACAGTCTTTGATGAGCAGCACCTTCAAGCTGGGCTCTCCAAAGTCCGTGGCACTACGGAGACGAACCGACCGGCAGTCGTGTCTACCATTTTCGTCCGCAAACTGGGAGCATTTCTCAACAGTCTTTGATGAGCAGCACCTTCAAGCTGGGCTCTCCAAAGTCCGTGGCACTACGGAGACGAACCGACCGGCAGTCGTGTCTACCATTTTCGTCCGCAAACTGGGAGCATTTCTCAACAGTCTTCCGTCAATCATTTTGTATGTTACATATGTTAGTGCGTCAACTCAACAAAACAAACTTTTCCGGTTAGAGATACGTTTAAACGGGATGGGAATATATTGGTAAAACAATTTTTTTTTCTCGTAAAATATGTGCTGGTAAACCTAGCAGAGTTGAGCGAGCAATTTGGCACTTGCCTATGTGTGTCACCTAGGCAGTGAAATAGAAAGTAGCAAAACACATCGGAAATAACAATTTATTTTAAGAGGCAAGTAGTTGGGCCGGGGGGGGGGAGGGTTCTACCCCACCTGGAATAATTGGGATTGATTGATTGCTTATCGATTGATTGAAAGGGTTAGTCCTATCAAAATCGAAATGGTTAATTTTAATTGAAAGGGTTGGAGAGAAGGGGTTAATGAAAAAGGGTTAATTTTTTATCGGATTAAAAAAATTTCCTTGATTATCTTTCTTTCTTTTTTGGAGGAGGAGCTCAGTACGATGTTGACGGTGTGGTACCCTTGAGGTGGCTGACCAGAGCGGTGGGTTAAAATGCCTTATATAGGTCTGGAGTTTAGTGCAAGAATGAGCTAAGGCTCATTTTTCTATTTTTTTATAATTTTGAGATGTTTGTAGGGATGTTGGTGGTAGATACACGATTTTTACGAATATATTCAACACGCGAGAGAATTTCAGAGTGTTTAAATGATTTCTAAGCGTGACCTAAGTATAAATTTTGTTTTTTTTGGGGGGATATTGCTCGTAGATGGTGGTGGAAGATAGACGACTTTGAAATTTGTAATTTATGTGTTAATCGATGTGTTTTCCGAATGCAATTGAACATTAGAGAAATTCAGAGTGTTCTACATATGAATAAATTACAGGCATAGAATCGCAAATTTCAAACGACTACGTGAATAATAAGTGCAATTACATAAGTCTTAAACGTAACTGTGTTTAAAAAAAACAAATGAACATTGGTGTTCAAGAAATGTCATGGAAATTGGAGTCTCATCCGGTGATGCAAAATTCGAATTGTTATGAAGTGATTAGGCCTCAGCTGGACTGCCTTGCCTGATCACACCTTCAGAGATTGAACCAGGGCACGAGTGCGATTGTAGTAACACCTTGCGAAAGGCAGTTGCAGAAAACTCTTCCAGCGGCCAGTAAACGGGGCCGAAAATATTAAACAATTGCTGTGTTGTGCAAGCCGAACAATCTGCTTACATGTAATGCCAAACAACGTAGAAACAGCTGTATTTCATGAAGTAACATTTGCATGTCAGATGCCTGGATCACCAGCAAAATAACTTTTCTTAACAAAGAAGGTACCTACTTGTACACGTCATTCCCATACACACGAACTTAGAATTGGCTTGCTATTTATATAGCATGTTCATTTCCCAGTATGGAAATAGATGTTGATGTGCGATAAAAATTTCTAGTTAATTAGAGCTATTAAAATTTGAAAATGCATTCGCTGTAGGAAGATATAACATTGTCAACATACTGTTACTATTTCAAGAATTAAATATATCATTCATAATTTAGATAACATTTTTGTCATGGCTTCTCGAAAAGAAGGGAATTTTTCTCTTCCCCCCCCCCAACCCCTCCCCCCAAACCGTCCATTTTTTTCATGCCTTCTACTAGGTGTACGTAATTGTTTCTTTTTTTTAATAACCAGTCACGTTTACTGTAGGACAAACAATTTTTTCTATACTCCTCTTTGGCATTGCCGTACTCTTCATGTAAATGTCGCAGTCAGTGCATTTTAAAAAATTGATATCGTCAGCTGTGAACGGAACACAACTTTGCTGTAGTAGAATAGCCTAGGCAGCAATGCTTGAATTTAAGGTGTTAAATTACTAACCTAGGAGACTGTATTTTAGAGGAAATTGATTTCGAGTGCAAATGAAAAGAGATATTGCTCACATAAAAAAGGACATTTTTTTAAGCACGTTATTTTCATAAACGTAAAGATAAAATGTGTTTGATATGAGAGATATTTGAAAGAGTAACAGCTTAGTACTAGTCCACCATGCACTGTTATAGCTGAATGGTTATGCTAATGTGCTGTGGGCATGAACTACCCCAGTTGTTTATATTTTAAGATGTATTCTGTGACACTATATGCTCGTCATTGCTTGATTGACACCAAATTGCCTCAGGTGAAGACAAATGCATATTAGGCATGATAGCTTCGTCTGTCAGTTTTTTGTGCTAAAACTGGGTTGTAACAAATTGTATCTTCGCTACTAGCTGCACAATTTCTATCATGCTGCTGTTGTTCTCTATTATTACATAATGGCGTATAAGTTTGCTAGCCAATAAAGGACAAAGAAAATGTGCAGACTAACTATACGCATTATTGTAGATCATTGAATTTCTAGAACCCGGAGGAAACAAATGTTCATGTTGTTAATTTTTTTTTTCGTCCATTGCCTCACGAAAAATAACTATTCTAGCATGAACGCATATTTAATTTAGAGAAATTATAGCAGGAATGTGTATATGCTCTCAAAAAACTGTGTGTTTAAAAACTGCCACGTACCTTAAAGGCAAAGTGTGCATGGGGTGTAAATTTACCTTAATCTAAATTTTTAATATATAATTTTTCATGTAATATCTTACTGGCATTAAGAGAGTATGCATAACTCTTTGGAGCGTATAATATGCCATATCGGAAAATAAAATAAGTACAAATCACTAGATATGTAATTCATTGTAATCCTGGGTACTTGCTGTAGAGAGAATATGGGGTAGATTGCGCAAGTCAGCTGCTTACTAAGAAACCTCAAAATCCCTACGCTGAACAGCTTTCATCTCATTATAACTTTCAAACCCGAGCCGTTTGAACTTCGGATAGCCCACAATTTCCACAAAATTGGGTCTTATAATCGCAATAAACTTCCCCTAACCACACTGAAAGAAAATATTTGTTAATAGTTGTAAATACTACTTGGTCGATGCTTTCCAAGGGGAAATTTTGTTGCTGGTAATAAAAAACAGATGGTGGTTCACAATAACATGTATATTGAAAATTAATAAAGCCATTTAGTGTTCTCTAACATATTTATTTATTGAAAAGTTATTTATTGGCTACCACAAAGTACTTCGTTGGCAGCAACAGCATTCGTGTCGTCCAAATTATATCATTTTCCGGCAAAACTACGTCCGTTTCATTCTTCGCATGTGCGCTGGCATATTGGAAGAAGTCGCCTTCGGGTATGGCCACGACACCACATTCATTAGTGTTCGTCTTCTTGCATAAGGTTGCAAATTAATGACGATCTTCTGAAGAAACTGGGGATGGATTACAGATAACTTTATCCGAAGTAAGTAAATGTCACACAAAATTGATTCCAGAAAATAAATTCTCCTTAGGTGAAGTGTTGAGAGCTTGGTGTGGGTGTCTCACTCGCTCTCAAGTCAATGCCCTCAAAACCGAGCGAGGTATAGCAGTGACTCTCAACTTGAATTCGAGCTAATTCGGTTTCTGGTGGTTGTCTGAAATTGTGCCAGGTGATCACTGGTTCTCTAATAAAGGCGTTGGGGGGATTCCTTAATCCTTATCCGAACCTGCTGTCGACGAGACTTTAAACCCTATCTACCTACCCGTAACACTCAAACACTTTGGTAAGCCCCAATAACTAGTATTTCTGCTAGAGTCGTATCAGTTTTATTGCGACTAATGAACCCATCCCTTTATTGCCTGCCAACACACTGAATTTATTTGCGACAACAGAAGTCGTTTTGTGTTACTCCTTAATACTGAGATGACAAAACGTTTTCTAAGTACAAAACTGTTTTTATTCCTTGTAGTGCTTGTTTTATTACAAGTATTCAAGTTCAGTTAAGTATTGGTTGTAGTGCTTGTTTTAATACAAGTATTCAAGTTCAGTTAAGTATTGGTTTTAGTGAAATCATAAATCTGTTGTAAATCGAAATGTAGGTTTAAAAAATCCCATGTATCTGCGCGTACACGCGCTCTTGACCGAATATGTGGTTGATTCGATTGGTATTGTTGGTGACAAAAGAAAAATATTAGAATCAGTCACTTTATTATTTATTCTATGAAATTCGAACCCGACGTCAAAAATTAAACTTCTTCAGCCAGTAAAACTTATGGCTTGTAGCTTGGCCTATTCAATTCCAGTAACAACAAACGTATGTGTTGCATACAAATATTATATATGGATGGCCATATATAATATTTGTCACTGTACAAATCAAGGCTAAATGCCCACTTGCTACTGCTCTAACTTATGAATGGTTCGAATTACCATTACCAGAGATCATGCTCATAGCTCAAGTTTATGTCATTTCAAACAAACTACGTACAAAATTACATGTTATATGTAGCCCCTTAAGCCACCAATAAATACGGGCCTGTAAATATTAAATATAGAATTTTTAAGTAGAATGTTATATGAAAAATTTGCAATATTTATTTGGAACCAACTAGACTTAGAGCACGTATTCGCTTGAGTTGTCACTACATTTGCTCCATGACTGGTTCCTCCAGTAAAATTTCAATACAATAATAAACTTGCATAATTTGCAGAACCATTCATGGGCGTCCTACTGTAACACTAAGGAGCCAATAATCAGTTAATATTTGCTTGCGAATTCGAGTATGATAGCTCAGCCCGTGAAGTTTTCCAGTTCTATGTATTGCATGTTTACTCGTTCAATGACCGTGTACACAATCGTAGACATGTTGTGAATGAATGTTATGCCCGGTATTGTACACAGAAATGTATCACCGCCCAGTATTTTGGCAGAATTCCGTATAGCAGGTCTTATTTGTGGAATTTTCTACACCTCTGTGACGTGAATAGTTTAATGACAATACTATCGTGCACGCAGCGTGTTGAAAATTGGCTGCGAAAAAAAAAAGCTAAAAACAAGTACAGAGCATGCCAAAAAAATCCGTGATTGTAACACTTGAACTCTGAAACTAATGTGTGTGTTAAAATAAGCTGTAGACAACAAGAACCACGCTGAACATACATTTCTAACGTCGTGCTTCCATTTGTGAATAGGTTCTCAGAGTCTACTGACCCAATATTTTGACCAGGACTGTACGTTGAACGGATCGCGTGCTTGTCACTTTCATCAGAGGTTGGCAACGCTAAGCGATCCTCTATCAAGCAACGTCTCGTATTAACTGTGCTACGGCCCTTAATCAGCTTACGAGACGGTCCGCTAGATAGTAGCACTACGCGACCAGTTTCGAGCTCGTCCCGCGTCGTCATTCTATTTTACGTGTTGCGGCGAAGAGAGGAGCGAACTCATCTTCCCAAGTAAATTCTCGCAGACTGTTACCTTCTCCTCAGTGCCGCTCACTCTTCCCGAAACTCTCTCGGAACCGATGACTGGGGGGGGGGGGGGGGCGTAAAACGACGAAGCGATAGCTTGACAGTAAATTTTTGGTGAGTACCACCCGCCGCTGGGAGCGAAGACGGGAAGGGGTGGGGGAGGACGGAGGTGGGTGTTTCATTCAAAGTGGCTCTTGGGAGTTAAGTAGAGACACTGCGCTCAGAGCTGCGGTGCAGAGGAAGTTGTGAGGATCGTCAAATCTCTGCGCAGCACCGTGGAGACGATGTTGCTCTGCACTGCTTGGAGCACATTCCTTCCCGGTACACTACAATGAAAATACTTCCGTGACACTACTTTTAATCAACTAAAAATATAATGATGCTTATTAGCGCCGCGATTATTTTTATTCGTTTCGGCAAATGTGCGTACTAAATTAGCCAAAACCATTCACGCAAAACACCATTAAGCCCAAAACTCAGAAAAAAAAATTAAATTATGTACAGTAATTTTTGCTTACTACCAAACGCGATACGATAAAAGAAACAAATATACAAACGGCATATGTATCAACAACCCGACTACTCTAAAGTCAAAACCAAGTGTTCGAGTATAATCGTAAAGCCGTAATGACACGTCGTGCCGTTTAAGACACTACATTGAGGGGAGGTGCAAGGGGAGGGGGCATCTAACTGAAGTAGGTATCTATGTACTAAATTGCATACATTTCAGTGCATCGCTGTGACACAAACCCTGCAGTAGCGTGTGACAACTAAATAAGTTTTGTGTCGACTTAATACAGCACGCGCCAGAAAACGTCATGTTTGCAACGCCTGAATACCTAAATTGAAGTAGATCTGAAAGGGTTAACATAACTATGTAAACGTACAGAAAAAAAATCAGGCTTTTAAAAGTTAAATACAAGAAAAATATTGTATATTTTTTATTCGTAACAATTTCTTAATGCCTCTTAATAATTTTTAATACTTCTAAATCGGTATATATTTGCAGACATCCAACGCAAAGCTGAAGTGGTTATGTTTATTCACCATTTCCTGAACACCAGTCTCCTGGACTATGTATTCCCACTTTCCGCCATTTATCGGCCGATAAGCTTACTGTACTGTAGGCCTACAAGATTTACTATCCTCTAATTGTCAACCAATATAATGCAGAGTTAGCAGTATGTTAATCACATGCTTTTCTTACTTGTATAATATATGTCCATTGTGTACTATACATAATTTGCACTTTATATTGCTGATCACGTAATATAACGTTGTAATGGGCTCCATGAAAACCGGCGAAGTAAAAGTTTCGTCCTCAATATCTTCCAAGAAGGCGGCCATTTTAATATTACAACAAATTCCTGACAAATGTTGAATTCGGGTGGTGCCTTATGACTTCGGCAGCAATAAATTTCTTAGACACGATTTACACTGAAATTAATGCTATAGCTTACTATCCCCTTTGTTCCCATTTTGTAAATTACTTATTTAATTTACGTATTGAAAAAAACATTCAACTTGTGATTTTGACACGCTGTCATGCGAAAACTAAGAGATTTAATTTAATTTGACCCGCGGAGTGAAATTTTACATGTCTACAAGCCGAACGAAGTTTTGAAAAATATTTGAATATAATAGTCAAATTTCTGGTACTCAAAGTTTTTAACACTTAGAGGGCTAGTGCCGTAAGTGAAGTTATTGTAAGAATTTTCCCCCTTGCAAACAATACTTCCACAGCTGTAGTTACAGTGTTACGCAAAATATTTTAAGGTTCCTAGAAACACAACTACAATACTTTAATAGTAAATAGTGTGAATAAGAAATTACTTTGTAATGTAGCTCAAAGTAATTTATCTAAAATATGATAGGACATTTTATTGGGGCATACTCGACTCTATCCCTTGTTGGCTAGCAATCTGCCAATAGTGAACGCTGTTACAGAGTGCAGGAAGTATATCCGGTGTATTGTGGGCCAACATTAAGGCGTTACATGATCCTCACAAGATACCAACAGAACAGGTATTCCTGCAATGGTAGATAGGTATGGGAGACCCATATTTTCCCCCCACCCCCCTTGAGTGTCAATAAATATGAGACATCACTTAGACAATTTTAAGATACTGCTGTTTGAAATAAAGTCTTAACTGATCAAAGACTTACAGTTCTCCACTTGAAAGTGTATTCCTGGGTTGTAAGCTCGGTGTTGTAACCGCTGTACCAACATGACGATACCGCGAAAAAAAAGTTAGTATAGTCCATTCGCGGTTTCCTCACACTTTTTTTTTTTAACCAAACCTTTGGAAAATCACCCCTTGTTTGAGTAGTAGGGGCGGGTGGGTCCTACTTCGCTTTGGTCTCACTGGAAATGTTACATTGGTATCAAAGGGTTGATTAAATTAATCGAAAGGTTAAACAAGGGTTAAATTTAATTTTAGAGTTAAATGGACTGACAGTGTTAAATTTATTGAAACGGTTATATGGATTGAAAGAGTTAGTTTTTAATCCAATCAGATTGTTATTTTTATTTTTTCTTGATTTTGTACTTCTTTATTTCCTTTTATGGGTATCCGGAACATTATTTTATTTCTAAGCTCAAGACTCACGTTACATTAAATTCCATACTGGAATAATTGCACTTATTATTCACATAGTCATTTGAAATTTGCGATTAGATGTGTGTAATTTATTGATTCATGGAACACTCTGAAATTCTCTAACATTTAATTGCATTTGGAAACAGTAATCGTTTGTCATTACTAACACGTAAATCGCATCTTTCAAAGTCGCCTATCTCCCACCACTGTCTACGAACAATATTCCCCAAAAACATAAAATTTACAATTATGCCACTCTTAGAAATTGTTTAAAAACTCTGAAATTCTCTCGTGTGTTAAATATATTTGTAAAAATCGCCTACCTACCACCAACATCCCTACAAACACATAAAATTAGAAAAATAAAAAGAAAAATTAACTTATCCCACTCTTGCACTACACTTAACACCTATACAACACAGTGCAACCCACCACTCTGATCAGTCGCCTCCACACTGTCAACATCGTACAGAGCTCCTTCTACCCATAAGAGGAAGGAAAGTAGTATAATATCAAGAAAACATATATTATATATATAATCGATCGGATTAAAAAGTAACCCTTCCAATCGATTTAACCCTTATTGATTAACCCTTTCGATTAATTTAATTAGCCCTTTGATATCAATATAACCCTTTCAATCAATCAAAAGTGAAGTAGGATCCACTCACCCCTACTACTTGTTTGACATTTTTGGTTGATTCCTAAATATATCATGAATCACAAGCGTTTTATTCTTATGTTAAGATAAAATTTCTTATTTTTGGCTGAGTTAATCTTATGCTTATATATTGTCTATAAATTATATCATGTAGTTTATAATTAATAAAAATAAAAAAGGACAGAATACGTGTGTTGGCAATGCCTAGTAAGAAATCATTCTTATGCAAAATGTTTTTACTCTGTGTGCGCACGAATGCGATGCGCTGTCCCTTTGGTGTAATTTTTTAGAACCGTATAAGCTAAGTTTGCATGAGGCGAAGGAATATACTGAAAGTAAAACTTTGGTAGGGCTTCAGAGAAGTTGGAAGTAACTGTATATGTGCTTAACAAGGAAGTTGAAACGAAGTGGCGGTTCCTTTGTTGTGGGCTCACCTATTCGCTGATTCGCCGCATGACACTCCGGAGCGTGCCTATGTCTGATTGGCTACTCCGCACTGCTCAACAATTCCTGTTGGCTGATCAATAGTCCGGAAAATAATAAACCATTACCGTTGCGACAGGTGGCTGGCCTCTAAGTCATTTTACTGACGTGTGTGGCTCGAATTCGTGGTGTAAACGGTTGTTTCTATTTTGTATGCTTACGTATGCTGTGGTTAACGGGGTTTTAATTCTCGTCCTTGGTATGCTAATTTCTGAATTTGTTAAGCAAATAGGCGACTTTCAAAATAGGTTTATTATGTTACACCAAATTTTATTTTGCGGTTTCAGTAAGTTGAATATTGCCGGTATTCGTTGAAACAAAGGGCATTTTAACAAATATTTTGAGCAACATAATATTTAATAGTTCGTACCCTCATCGCAATACTCAAAAGCAACTTCACTTTTATCGCACAAAAGAAAATACGACTGTGTATGCGGTTTTAGAAATTAAACTAAAAATGCAGGGAACCTACTCGGACTGTGTATGTTTGTATGGGCGAGAAAGGGTGATAATTTTTCGATTTACATGTGTTTAGTATACAATATCACCATTAAACCCAACACACACACTTGAGGTGCATACATAAAAACCAAACATCACGACGTATGGTTTTATGTGTTGACCCTAGGCGTTAATAACAGTTCACACAGAAACTGTCTGTCGTAAGGTTTCGTTTTCCTGATTTGATATCACCATTAAAATCAACACTTATATTGCAGTAAAAGCATACCGACCCTGCCTGAGCTGGGAAACGAGGTGTCTTTGACCACACGGCAAGCATCCCATCCTCCCTTCCCTGGTTAATCCCCGATCGATTCCCAATGAGGTCACTGCCTGGATATTAGCATATATGGGAAAATGTGGTTGTTTCGACTTGAAACTTACAATTTTAAAGGTTTGATAAACTGTAAGGAACGCCACGCGTCCGGCCACGCCCGCCGCCATCTTGTACTGATGCCTTGCTGCTCACAGCAGCTACCATGAGAATTGAAGTCATAGTGCTCTGTAGGCGCCAAGTTAAAAAACAACATGTGTTGAATGTCTCATATAAACACTATACTCCTCGGCACTATTCGGACTCAAGCCCTCACAACACTTAAACAGGCAATTTACAATTATTTACAGTCTCAACACCCCGCCCAACAAAATGCACATTTTATGACTTATTGAGATGGTAGCAGACACAACTTGACCACAGGGCGCTTGAGGACTCCCTGGTGAGTCTTCACCTCTGCCACTCTGATAATGGAGCCTGAAGCTGGAAAAGTCTTCAGTACTCGCCCTAGTTTCCAACAAAGTGAGGTAAGTTGTCATCCTTGACTAGCACCAATGTGCCAATAGTGAGGTTCTCTTGGACACCACAGCCCTTGGGTCGTTGCTGGAAATCATGAAGGTATTCTTGATGCCACCACCTCCAAAAGTATTGGTGAATTTGATGGATAAGTTGCCAATGCGAGGGTTTGTTGAGTGAGATGTGAGAAATCTATCTCTGGCAGCATACCTGGGGGTCCCAACACTAGAAAGTGGCTTGGAGTCAATGCCGTCAGGGAGTTGGGGTCGGTGGAGAGAGCGCACAGTGGCCGAGAGTTGAGGGTTTCCTCAACATGTGCCATAATAGTGTACAGTTCTTTATATGTGAGTGTTTGCAAATCCACACACTTTATGAGCAAGGATTTGACCGACTTAACTCCAGCCTTCCACAATCCTCCAAAATGAGGGGCTGAATGGGGGGTTAAAACGCCATGTCACTTGGTGTTCGGTCAGCGCCTGTGCCAACACATTCTGTGTGCCCTTGTCAATCATTAACGTCCTAAATTCCGCCAAGTATCGATTGGCACCAACAAAGTTAGTACCACAGTCACTATAGATGTCGGAACATCGACCACGACGAGAGAGAAAATGACAGAATGCCACCAGAAAGGCCTCAGCGGTGAGATCAGATGCAAGTTCAAGATGAATTGCATTGGCGGCAAAACAAACAAATAAGCACTTATATGCATCCAAGACTCTTGCCTTCCTCAACTGTGGCAATGTAATCTAGAAGGGTCCTGCATAATCGACACCCACCTTGAGAAATGGCTTTGACTGCCGAACATGGTCAGCTGGGAGATAGCCCATGGGTGGCTCCAATGGGGTAGGATGTACCTTGAAGCAAGGCACACACTGCTTAAGTCTATGTCGAATGAGGTTGCGAGCACCCATGATCCAAAATTCTTGTTGTAGAACTGACTGCAAGATCGTTGGTGTTCATGAAGGTGTTCAAGAGCTCTGTGAGACGATGGTGTATTGGTAGTAATATTGGATGCCTCTGGTCATATGGCAAATCAGACAAATGCAAACGTCCGCCCACCCTAACAATTCCAGAAGGATCCACAAGGGGAGACAACTTGCATAGTGGGCCACTGTATGATTGCCTTGCCTGCAGTGCTCTTATATCTGTGTCAAAGGCTTCAGATTGTGCAATCTTAATCAATGTCATTAAGACAGCATTGAGTTCCTCAGGGCAAGGAGGGCCAACAATAGGTTTCTTTACATGCAGACTTCGCAAAAATCGCAGACAGTAGGAAGTGATACATTGTATCTTACTCAGAGGCAAAAAACTATGCAACAGTGAAGTGTCAACTGGAATTCCAATAGCATGGAGTGTGACAACCCATTGTTCTACAAGCGCTTCGTCAGTGTGACTCCTTGCCAGATAAGGCTGAGACCAGTCTTCTGGCGACTCACACAGCCATGGTGGGCCTGTCCACCACAATGGATGTGCAGTCAGCTCACTGGGAAAGATACCTCGAGCAGCGCAGTCTGCTGGGTTGTTTTCTGGTGGAACATGATTTAAGTGTTTTGATGGAATAAGATCCTGGATTTGGCTGACCCGATTAGCAACAAATGTTTTCCAGCCCTGTAGTGAGCCGTTGATTCAGTGAAGAACAGTCATCGAATCAGTCCAGGCAAAAGCTCGGGAGATGTGACCATGGGAACTGAGGTTATCTTGTATTTTACGGATGGTATGGGCAAGCAGTAGAGCCCCACGTAGCTCTAGACGAGGTAGAGATACTTGCTTAGTGGGAGCCAATGTCTACTTGCCAATAATTAAATGAACAGATACTGGACCATCCGGTAAGGTGATTCGCAAGTAGATAACAGCTATGTATTCATGTTCCGAACTGTTGGAAAATCAGTGCATCTGAAGATCTACATTCTGCAGGTTTACAGGCACCACTCTAGGAATAGAAATGATTACCACACCTGGAAGCTCCTTCTGAATGTGTTTCCAAATCTGCTAGCGGTGGATCATTCCAGTCAATATTACGGATCCACACATGTTGTATGAGGTATTTTGCCAGCAGAACAATGGGGTGACAACCATCCAATAGGATCGGATATCCGAGCTAAGTCTGATAATATATTTTGTTTGGTAAAGATGGCAGAAGTTGGCTGAAACTTGTATGAGAAGGTGTCGACTTCAGCTTGCCACTGGAGGCCTAATATTTTTACTGTCGGAAGATCACAGTTATTGTTAAGCGATAGCGTCTCATTACTTTGGGCAATGTCTGCAGGGAGCCAGGAGAGAAAAGACTGGCCATTGCTGGCAAACTTCCGCAAGTGGAATCCGCCCATCCTTAAAAGATCAATTAAGTCGTTCTGTAATGACAAGGCTGCTTGTGTCGTTGGTGCACCTGACACAAGGTCATTTACATAAAAATCTGTTAATATCACTGAAGCAGCATGAGGAAAATGCTCCCTCTCATCAGCAGCCAGTCGGTACAGTATTCGAATGGCAAGAAATGGTGAGGATGAAACACCGTAGGTTACAGTATTGAGTCGATAGTCACCTACTGGATTTTGGTCTGAAGGTCTCCAAAAAATGGGTTGGTAATCTCGAAACGCTTCGTGAACTTGGATCTGATGATACATCTGCCTTATATCGGCTGTGAAGGCAACAGTATGACTACGGAAACAGAGAAGGATGTCAATGATGTCCCCTTGTAGCCATGGACCAGTGAGCAACAAGTCGTTTAGGGGCACTCCGATAGTATCTCTTGCTGAGATGTCAAATACTACACGCAATTTTGTCGTATTGCTATCTGCCTTCAGAGCACCATGTCATGGTATTTAAAATGCAGGTCTCTTAAGCTGCAAGGTAGGTATCGGGGACATGTGGTCCTGCGCTAAGTAATCCATCATGAACGATACGTAAAAAGCCATCTGACTAGGATCATGATTTAGCTTGCGTTCAAGGTTATAGAACCGATGAAGGGCTTGCACTCTTGTTTCTCTGAAGTGAGGCTGGGGCTCCTTGAAGGGTAGGGCCGCGCTATACTGACCTGTTTCTTTCCTTCGGCAAGTTTCAGCAAAAACTTGCTCGCATCGTAGGTCATCTGAGGTAGGCCTTGCAGGCACTGAAACTTACTCAATATCTCAAGTTGTCGGACTGCTTCGTCTAATGTAGGCGAGCATGCATGAAGTGAAACACAGTTCATCGATAGTGCAGAGGCAGGCACCCTCCCCATGACTATCCATCCAAAGACTATGGCGACCGCCACTGGCAGATCTCTACCTCGGCTTACAGTACCACCCTTCAACACGTAGGGGAAGAGATCTGCACCTATCAATAAATAAACAGGCCCAGCATTGGCATAATGGGGGTCAGCAAAATTAAGGTGGGCAAGGTGGGTCCATGAAATTGTCTCAATTCGTGCAGTGGGCAGTAAACTAGTGATTTTTGGCAAGACAAATGCAGCGAGTGCAAGTCGAGGGCAATCTTGGCCAACTGGAGTTAACAGGCAATCTATTGCCCCTTTCGCAGTGTACACGAGCACATGAGAGACACCGTACACTGGCAATGATATTCTTCTGTACCTTAATCGAAGCCTTCTCACACAATCCTCAGTAATAAAACTTGACTGACTGGCCGAATCGAGTAGACCGCGCAGTCTGTGAGTTACCATTACCACATGGAATCTCCACCAGGTCAGTAAACAGGAGTACTTTTGATGGATGTCTCTGTCAGGACCTTGAGATATCAGGGCATGAGAACCAGGCACTGTTGATTCCTCACTGCTGTTTGTAGATGAAGCTTCAGTAAAGTGTAGTAATGTGTGATGTCGGGAACTACAGGTACGACAGTTTCTATTAGACCGACAAGCCCTTGACTGGTGGGAACCACGTAAACAATTAAACAAATCTGGGCAGATTTAGCTAGCTTATGCCGTTCTTGGAGAGATGCCTCTAAGAATTGGGGACATCGATACACTTCATGGTCATCACTGCAGACAGCACACTTAACATTCACATTGGTCACAGTGTTCACAGAAAATGACTGTGACTGGGAATGGTGCAGTAGGATTTTTTGCGGCTGCATAGTTGACGTTGACTTGGGTTGTGATGCAGTGGCTAGTTGCAATTTAGAAGCCCGGCAGTGCCCTTCTAGAAGTGTTAAAAACTCTGTCACCTTTGGCAACTCAGCTATCTTGTCACTTAAGCAAAGTTCCCATTGGTTGCGCAAAAAGGGATTCAACTTGGTCTACATTAACATCTAATACACGCAGTACAGCAATATGTTCATCTAAAACTGACAGTAACCCATTTATTGATGCTGGAGAATCCAGTGATATTGAGGGAGCATACATGATAGCATCTATGTGTAAAGACACAATAAGTCTTTTGTTTTTGTTCAATAATTCCCAGGTCACTTCATTATTCCTTTCAGTATGTGGCAATGCTTGGATTACAGACATTGCACATGCAGACAGGGATGATTTGAGATACGACAATCACTCCACGTTAGTGAGATTGGGATTGTCCACTGCCAAGGCACTGAATAGATTGGAAAAGCTTGTCCAATCGGTAGGATTACCGCCAAATTGCGGCAGTTCAATGGCGGGGAGATGAGAGGATGAAGTGGCTGAGGAATAACTGCGTGCAGTCTTGGTAGACTCCTTCCTAGGTCCTAAGGAGTCGCAAATTGCAGTAATTTCATAGAATAAGTCATCAAAACGATCTAACCTTTCTGGGTGCGTCGCAGCATCGAAGTTCGTATTGTCCTTACTTGTTAGTTCGTAGGCCAGAAGATCGTCTTCAAACCCCGAGCGTTTCTGGGCTAAATCGCGGCAGTTAGCAGATAACAGCTGCCTTTTGATCGCATCTGTGGAAACCTTTTTGGCGAGTTCGGCGGCCCGCCGTTCCATACGTCGCTATAATGCCTCGTCAGCCATGATAACACACAACTTCTTGAATCACAAAACTTAAATCCACATCTAAAACCAATAGCACAGTGTGTTTAATGCGCCCATAGACCCGGTCACCAAGCACTCAGTCACAATTAATGTTACCGGCCTTAGTAAATTGAAACAACAGAATGCATCAACTCCCACTACTTGAACGTCTAGTTTATGATAAACGTCTTTCGTACTGCAGAATTTCGATCACTCACGTCCATTGCTGTGTGTCGGTGAACAAAGCCGGTGCAGGAGAGAGAAAGAGGTTAGAGCAACACGACGATAACAACACGAATAAACCACACTGAATCAAGATACTCGCATAAACACAGCAAAAGACGACGGAAATTATGCGGATCTTAATCTGACCCGGAGGACCAAATGTTTCGACTTTAAACTTACACATTTAAGGTTTGATAAACTGTAACGAACGCCACGCGTCCGGACACGCCCGCCGCCATCTTGTACTGATGCCTTGCCGCTCCTAGCGGCCACCAGGATAACTGAAGTCGTGGTGCTCTGTAGGCGCCAAGTTCAAAAACAATACGTGTTGAATGTCTCATAGAAACATTATACTCCTCGTCACTATTCGGACTCAAGCCCTCACAACACTTTAATCAGGCTATTTACAATCATTTACAGTCTCAACAGTGGTGGGCAACGCCGGTAAATTCAGGGTTTTCTCGGAGTACTCCCATCTCCCCACACTATTACATTCTTCCAACCGCTTCATCCTAAGGTTTCATTCATTTCATTTCATTTGGGTTTGACTGGCTCCATGTGGGCGCTAGTCCTCTCCTGTGCATTGGTAAAAAAAAAAATTACTTCATTTAACGGAAAATTGCTAGTAAAAAAAATCCTTTAGAACCCTCTGTAAAATTTCGAACCCTTTTTGCTTCTGGAAAACAAAATTACCGTGAATTCACAGAACCTTTCCGTAGGTTTACTAATTAGTAAAAATATATTATAATGCGGGAGCGTGATTTTAATGAAAATCAATAGTTGCAGATGGCATTGCACATGCCACTCATCCACGCTCTTATATTATTATTATATCTGATGTATAACTTTTGTATTTCGGGAAGTGTCACTATAATCACTTTATCAGTTTATAATCATGTATGAGTATTTAGAATTTCTAAATATTTCTAACGGTTAAAGGGGCCGAACACTACTTGTGTGAAGAAACAAGTCGATGTTGCATGATGTTCTAACTGCCGTAGAACTGACAACTTCCTGGCTACAGTGGCAGTGAAAGCTTCGGGTAGGCTCGGTATTGTTGGTTCCCGAAACCCGAATCTATAATAAATACGCAGCCTTCCCATATTTGGTATTTAAGGAGCACAGTTCCGTTTTCTTCATAACGGATAGAGTTTCCGTAAATTTTTCGTAAATAAAAGGAAATTTTTAAAAATGTAAATCGCCTTCCACTTTACACTTATTTGGCAGAAAATTTGAAAGTAGGTTTTATTTTAAATTTGTTGCCGAAAATAATGTTTTAAGTAACTGGTGGTGGGGCTAAATTCATAGATGCTGAGAGAGATCTCCGTATTTCACACGCCCTGATAGAATCCTCTGTCTTACTGCCAGTGTAACTTCTTCGGGTGGCAGATTTCATTTTCAACTGCTGTGCCTTTCGGGTCGCCACGTTCAAGGGAAATCATCACGGTCTTAATTCCCGCGCCGTTTGCCGTGTGTCCCCGGCCTCTCTCTCTCTCTCTCTCTCTCTCTCTCTCTCTCTCTCTCTCTCTCTCTCTCTCTCTCTCTCTCTCTCTCTCTCAGGAGAGGTAGAGCCGCGCCCTGGGGCTGTTCAAACAGCGGTGGCGAGCCCGTTCAGGCAGGCGGCGACAGACAGAGAGCAGCAGTCTTTGTTTGCAGTGCAGTCGGGAGGTGCGCAGCTGTCATCACTTAGGTACATTGTCAACCGCGCTACTTATGCCTATTGCCGCTCTGTACAAATACGCTCAGTGTGTTTTATTGTAACAGCCATCACGAGCGCCACTGGAAAGTCGGGCCGGTTGCTGTCATTTTATTATTCCGTACCTGTCGCAAGATACGGCAGCCTGGTAGTAACGAAGAACAATTAAAAAACAGAAGTAAACTTGTATGCACTTTTCACTGTTGATTGAGCCCAGCCTTGCTTAGGAACTGATCTTATTTCTCAGTTTGTATTATTCTGCCGTGTGTAAAATAAACATTACTATAGACCTGGTCACTTTTTTCGCGCACCAATACGAATAAATCCGTGAAATTGTGCAAATTAGTTTTGAAATGTGTATAGAGATACTAATTTAGTGGCCATAAATTTATATATTATGTTCCCAGTACGAAGTCAAGTATTAGATACTAATTAAATTATTCGCTGGCAAATAAACTAGAAGTGGCATGCCTGTGTATAATGCAGCATGTGTGAAGTAATGAGCAGTGACTTGTTGTAAGGTTTGTTTTACAAGTGCTCCCTTTATAGTGAATATCCTGTACACTTTTGAATTGGTGTCCTATGAAGTAAAATATTGAAATATTTATATCTGTATCGAATTTCGATCAGCTTATAGTCGTAGAATATGAAAACATTTGCCCCAAGTTACATTTCTCATATCACTAATGAAGCAATACTTTTTTTTTAAAGATAAAACTATTCAAACCATTTGCAAAAGTTTAAAAGACGGGAAACCGAAAGGGTTCCCCTCATTTATCTTAATTTGCGCTTAGCGAAAGTTATTTGTAAAAATTGCAAGAGGCACAAGCACATGTATCAACATTGTTTGTATGGGTGGAGGGAGTGAAAGCGGGAAGGATGGACTAAAATTAGAATGACTCTTGCTCCTGGGAGAGTGGGCCATGTAGTAGAAGGTCGAGCGGTTGCTTTCTTCGGATGAAATCGGAAGTGCTCGGCAGTTCTCGTCTTTTCGGGGTATTGTTCTTCGTGAGACTTCTCGGGCGTGCTCACGTGGTTTTTGATTTCACCAGTGTTAGTTTTAACTTAATTTCGAACTAGTCTGTTATCAACAAATATATACTGGAGAAACTAATTTATCTATGAGAGTCCCATTAACACAGCGAAACACAATTTCCCTCTGAAAACTCATTAATTTGTATTGTCTAAAGCTATATGATGACCGTACTTTGTGGTGGATATATTTAATGTATGGCATGAGAATTAGTTAGTTATATTTGTAATTATAATGTTTGTTTGGTATCGTTCCATCAACTGTCAGAATGTTACATAGTTTCCAATATAATATGACATTAATTATATTGTTTTTGTCCGATATCCAGCAGCTTTTACCATGAAGGTAGCAGCACACGTCGTCCACACAACAAGGGAGGTTTCACCCCTTTGTCGCTTCCCTCTTTTGCTCCCGGCCATCTGCCGGGGATGGAGGTATTTTACAAACAGATATCCTAACAACTAACTGTAGTAATTTATCACATAAATATATGCAATAAGTGCTGTATTGCGGGATCAAAAACAATTGTAAATATAATTTCATGGCAATAAATACTCATTTAGTACTAACGCACCAACGCAACACTACCGAGATGCAGAGACAATGAATTGACGTGTGGAGGGGAGTATCGCACCGCTCTGAGGCGACTTTCGCACTCACGAGTTAAGGCCTTCATGTTCCTGGAGCTTGAAATACTTTGCAGCGTGTTTGGAAAATGCGTGTTATGATGAAGCTATCGAACGTGCCTCAGGTAGGTTTACCTACGATAAGAAAGCACAATCCAGACGATGACGGAGTGGTACTTCTCAAGACATTACGCAAATTGGAAACATTATTACGCAAATTGGAAACATTATTTTCGTATCCTCCAATGCAATTGAAAACCACTTTTTCAGGCCATTGTATTTCGAAATATACAAACAGGATACATGTGAAACTACGATACAGGCGGTTACGAGTAAGAATAAGAAACTATTACATATTTATTAACTTTTCAAGTTAAGAACGAGCTGGGTGAGGCATAATAAATTAACACCATACACACTAGGAAATTAATTAATTATGTTGCCGTTACCGTATTGGAAATAGAATAAAACCGCCGGAAGGGAAATGGCATATTCTTAAACCCAGGCTTAACATAGTCAAATATGTAACTTTTCATTTTCTTGCACAAACTCTGTTAGTGTTCTTATTCTCGATGACATAGGAAATTACAAATGTGTTTAAGTGAAGTGGAAAAGGAATGCAATACATTAAAATTAATGAAGTAGAAGTTTAATCATAAGTTTAACTCCACGACCGGGAACCAAGGAGAGCAGAAAGATAAAAAAATACTTGGACTGAAAAACTGGAAGAGTGTTTGACTATGCAAATTGAATAATTTTAAAAGAACATTTTACTTCGCAGAGGAGTAGGCGCTTTAAACCTGAACTACTATCGTGCTCTTCTCGGCTGATAAAAACTTGACCGAAATGAAGTTATAGTTGACACTGGTGTAAGAATACTCCGGCGCCCTTCCTGAAGGTTCACGAAAAACCATCTGTCAAACAGCCGAGGTCTACCGTGTACTGCCGAGTCAACCCAAAGAAGGCGACCTTCCGATAATTTTTTTTTTCATTTAAAATACGCCGTCCAAGAAGAAACATTTATATACTACTGCTTAAATAGGAAATTTGACTCACTGCATTATAGCGCCATGATCAATGGAAGTTTGGAAGTTCCGTTTTTTTTTTATAGCGTTACTTATATCCCATGTATATAATGAGTGACGTTGGCCTCGCAACTGAAATCTGCATGCTTCGACAGCAAATCGGACGTGGCTTTGGGTGACGTAGTTAAGTTGTTGTTTTGCCGATTTGTCGCTGTATTTTCCTCTGGAATATTCGACTTTGCAAAGTGTAGGGCATGCTTTCATGAAATTTTAGTTTCATTTATAGCTTACAGCTAGGAGTACTTTTATTCATTAAATGTGTAGTTCTGGAAACACTTATTAAGAAGCAACGTCAACATTAGCCTTGGATGGGGTCGAAAAACACTTGTGAAAATACCCCTAGTGTAGTCGAGTGTGACTGATCCGATGACTCCTCCGAATGTACATCAGGCATATCACCACATGACAGAGAAACTTCTTCCCCGAGAAAATACTTCCGTGCAGACTACACACTTTAACCATTGAGTAAAGATGTACACTAGAGTGGCCATGGGATAGGAAATAGTCTGACCAGTTTTGTGGGTTAGTTCCTCTAATGATTCAAAGGAGCGCTAGTGTTCTCGACTGTAGGCGATATCAAGCAGCAGACGACGCCACCCGTACGGTGTTGCCATTTCCGCAGCCGGTAAGAGTGTCATAACCCTGGCCTCGACTCACCCACGTGTTCGTTCAAGGTCTGCCAGAGGCGAGCCTGTCACATGTGAGTTACCAGCATTCGTTGCCGCTGAATACACAACTCATGATTTACTAGTGGCGGCCATGGCATACGTTTCGTTTCTGTCGTAGAATTATGTGTTTGCGAAAATTTGCAGCGATATCAAATACTGTTTGGTTTTATTTACCTCTGCGAAAATTAATTATTGTAAATATGTAACGGTCATTGTTTTTAATTATAATGAATTATTTTATTATACTTTAGGTGTTTAGGATAAAATATGAGTACTGTTGGCACTTACAATTACAAATTTCATATTAAACATTAATCATGTCATACGTCATAGTAAACATTTCATTCCGTTCTTGTGTGAAAGGAAATGGACAGGAAATAATTGTTCACTAAAGGAGAAATGTATGTTAGACGCACGACCGTCTAAAATGTCACGCAATGTTTACAATTTGGGATTGTGATCTACTACGAAGGTGACTGTTCGTACAGATAATCAGTACGTTAAATTTGTCTATTCAAGTGTCATTAAGACTGTTTCCGAACCTAGGAATGCACTTATGAATATAAGCATAATTCACTCGGCTCGATAAGTGATACATTCTGACAGGCATACTTATTTGCATCCGTTACAGCAACTAGTTAGCAGATAAGATTCTGAACAAGCATTTTGACGGAAATCACATACTGAATATGTGCTGGAACGTAGGCGCATTAATTTTAAATTACCAACCCATTAGGATCTGTTGCTGGAAAGCGCATGACAATGAAAGTGTTCCGATTAACCAATAATAGACATGTTTTCAAGTAAGGAATGAATAAGTATTTGATGCAGTAAACGCATCTAACTATAGGGTATAATTAAAACTGGTAAAAACTAAATGTAAATTTACTCTATGCCTAAATACTAATAATAGCACGAATAAAAATTAAATTTCTAATTTTGATATAACGTTTTCACTCATCCATGCCTACCTTGTGAAAATATTGACAGTGTTCTCACCGCTCTGCATATTACCTACAAATTCAATGCCACGCCCGATTTATTACAAATCACGAAGAAAACTGGCTATGTTTATCCCGGCTCTTCTAGATCATTAAAGGTTAAAGAGTATACATTGACAAGAACATTTCTCAGCGACTTTTCTCGAAAGTTAATGGCTCCACTCCACTCTTTAGAGAAATAAATATTAGGAATAACAATTATAAACTACATATAAATCGTTTTTCAAAATAGTAGCTATGGACTGTAAGGGCGCGAGATATGCACATATTCGCATCCCCGTGTACGTGCGTATGTCATTTCTCGAGACATGTACAACATTTCCGAATGCGAATGATGTATGAGTGTGTATCTCATTAAACAGAAAACTCTATGCACACTGCGGAAAGGGACAATACAATGTCGTCTCTGTAAGATCCAAGTTTACACGTGTGTAACACAGTACACCATTGTATATTCTACACTGAAACCTTGGCCTCATGACAGTGCGAAAAATATTGACAATTAAGTCTTTATCAGTAATGTTAACACCAACGAACGCGTGAAAACTAGACACAACCAAGAGAGTCGCAATATTCTACTTCAGACTACATTACAAAATATAACTATTTCTACACTAAACACCGGTTGAATGCAATGACTCGGTGCCAATCACTAATAGTCAAGCTAAGTTTCATTACAAAAATTATGCATTTAGAATTATGTAGTAGGCGCTTTTCTGTCATACGGAAACACGTATTCTGTATTTACAATGTTGCTTTAATTTTTTAACCAGGAGCTGACCCACGGAATCCGCGGGCTAAGCCACCGTCGGTGGAGCAAGTAGCCGTAAGAAATAGTAGTTATGGTACAGTGTTGCCTGGGAACTACGTTTCTTCTGCACACATCTTAACACAATATAAAGCTTAAATATATAAATTGCAAACCCAGCTTTACTTCAGATGTCGCAGCTTACCCTGCATTAAGGTGTGATAATGACAACAATTTAGGAACACTATGTAAAAGTTGTAATTATTGAGGACAGTAGGGCATTCTTGTGTGTTAACTTTGTGGCATATTTACATAATTATAATTTACTTTTCCTAAAAGTAGTAATGTCCACTGTGCCCCATGTTTTGTTGAATGAATAAATACCTTTTTTCGTTAACGACCACTCAGTTTATTTGCACGATTATACTATTACAGATATATTTTATAAAATGTACGATCATCTTCATAACGAAGAGTGTTAATTCATACAGCAAATGCAGTTTCGGTTCGTTTATCGTGGGTATTTTCTCCTTTTTACTAGTATTTCGGTATCAGTTAAAAGTGTTAATTGTAATACGTGATTACAATACTAGCAGTATGTAGCATATAATATTTTCGAAAACGTTTTTCTTCTTCAGATATTTAGAAAGGGTTTAAGAAGTTTCTGGTGCCTAAATTCTGCGAGAGGCGCGAGTCGTTTAAGCCGGCGTTACACGATAACTAATTTCTGCTACTTTGTATTAAACTCATGGGCACAACAGAATGCACACAAGTTCCTATAGCAGAAGGGAAGAAAGAACGCATCCAGTAATACCCACACGTTACCTAAAGTGCTAATAGAAACTTGCAATTGGAGGCAAAACAACCCGCAGGCGGATAGGGGTACAAGTGCAAACAAATGTGGCTGCTACCTGGTGGGTGAAATAATAACTAGCACCACATGGGTGATGGAAACATGAAACTCCAACAACGTATAAACAAATTATAAATTGCTGCGAGTGCGGGGAAACATACTCTAGAGCTTGCCAAGACGCGCCAGTGGCAGAGGAGCGATGTGTATCCAGGGCGAGGCCAGAGCGAGGACACAGGCAAGGAGACACCTTAGAAACACGGAGATGTTTGGACTTCCGAGCCAAGTATATAGCGCCGGCGGAGGCTCGAAGCGAGGTCTGACTGCAACCCGACATCAAGAACGCAAAGTGGAAAGGCGAAGGTTGTGCCGAGATCCGCCGTAGTGAGACTACACGATGAACAACCTTCGGCAGCAGCATTAAGGTGATAACGAGCTGGTGACTTAAGTAGAGACTGTAGGTAACTTCTTAATCGCGTGGCGTAAAGTAGAGTCAGTAACTTAATAGTTTCGATATATTTAACCCCCTCCCCCCTCCCCGTCGCCGTTAAAGTAACTTAACTTATTGTTCTGTACTGTATGTAAATTGATGTGAAATGTTGTATGTTTTAAAGCTTGACAAAATATATTAACGTAGTAGTAAAATGAGTGTACCGTTTGTCTACGTCCCCCAAATATAATCTGTTCGGTAAGCCCATGAGGCGAAACCGCAACAAATGAATAAAAAAATACGATAGGGTGAGTATAGGCTTGGGGGTGGAGGCCTGCCGACTAATTAACCAATGTGAAATATTTTTTTGCGAAGGGGGAGGGGCCTCCACAAATGTAAACTTTCTAAAATAAACATTTTATTTTTTGGGGGGATTTTTTAAGAATTTGTAAATATTTTTTAAATATTCTGTTGGAATTTCTTTGGAGTGAAAGGCCAGGGTTAAAGATCAATGGTGCTGAGTCCGGATCTTCTGCCTCAGAGTCGCTGATCCCGGTCACCTGCTACGGCTGAAAATTTCCGTTTTGGGGTGTCCTTTTTTTGCAGCTGGGAAAATGATAATTTTTAGGAAAAAGAGAAATTATTAGAGTATAAGGGAAATTTCGAGGCTTTTAGGGTATAACATGAGATTTCTTGAGAAAAACAAGCAAATTTGAGAGAAAATTTCCAAAATGGTCATGATCATGAACTCCCTTAGCCCTACTGCTAAGGTACTAAATATTTTACTGTTTTCTTATAAGGTGTCGTGATGAATACAGCAATATTTACTGAAGCAATGAAATTTAATTATAATTAAAACATTATATTGTACGAGCTGATAGTTTATATATCTTGTAACTATGGAAGGAAATTTGGCTCAGTCTTTACGCCTTATAAAAAGATAACACTTGGTGTAGTACCAGGAAGTAAAGAACAAATTACAACGACTAGAGGATGTAGAGTACTCTGTAATTACAACGACTAGAGGATGTAGAGTACTCTGTAATTACAACGACTAGAGGATGTAGAGTACTCTGTAATTACAACGACTAGAGGATGTAGAGTACTCTGTAATTACAACGACTAGAGGATGTAGAGTACTCTGTAATTACAACGACTAGATGATGTAGAGTACTCTGTAATTACAACGACTAGAGGATGTAGAGTACTCTGTAATTACAACGACTAGAGGATGTAGAGTACTCTGTAATTACAACGACTAGAGGATGTAGAGTACTCTGTAATTACAACGACTAGAGGATGTAGAGTACTCTGTAATTACAACGACTAGATGATGTAGAGTACTCTGTAATTATATCGACTAGAGGATGTAGAGTACTCTGTAATTACAACGACTAGATGATGTAGAGTACTCTGTAATTACAACGACTAGAGGATGTAGAGTACTCTGTAATTACAGCGACTAGAGGATGTAGAGTACTCTGTAATTACAACGACTAGAGGATGTAGAGTACTCTGTAATTACAACGACTAGAGGATGTAGAGTACTCTGTAATTACAACGACTAGAGGATGTAGAGTACTCTGTAATTACAACGACTAGATAATATAGAGTACTCTGTAATTATATCGACTAGAGGATGTAGAGTACTCTGTAATTACAACGACTAGGGGATGTAGAGTACTCTGTAATTACAACGACTAGAGGATGTAGAGTACTCTGTAATTACAACGACTAGAGGATGTAGAGTACTCTGTAATTACAACGACTAGAGGATGTAGAGTACTCTGTAATTACAACGACTAGATGATGTAGAGTACTCTGTAATTACAACGACTAGAGGATGTAGAGTACTCTGTAATTACAACGACTAGGGGATGTAGAGTACTCTGTAATTACAACGACTAGAGGATGTAGAGTACTCTGTAATTACAACGACTAGATGATGTAGAGTACTCTGTAATTACAACGACTAGAGGATGTAGAGTACTCTGTAATTACAACGACTAGAGGATGTAGAGTACTCTGTAATTACAACGACATGGGGATGTAGAGTACTCTGTAATTACGACTAGGGGATGTAGAGTACTCTGTAATTACAACGACTAGAGGATGTAGAGTACTCTGTAATTACAACGACTAGAGGATGTAGAGTACTCTGTAATTACAACGACTAGAGGATGTAGAGTACTCTGTAATTACAACGACTAGGGGATGTAGAGTACTCTGTAATTACAACGACTAGATAATATAGAGTACTCTGTAATTATATCGACTAGAGGATGTAGAGTACTCTGTAATTACAACGACTAGGGGATGTAGAGTACTCTGTAATTACAACGACTAGAGGATGTAGAGTACTCTGTAATTACAACGACTAGAGGATGTAGAGTACTCTGTAATTACAACGACTAGAGGATGTAGAGTACTCTGTAATTACAACGACTAGAGGATGTAGAGTACTCTGTAATTACAACGACTAGAGGGTGTAGAGGACTCTGTAATGAAACTCATGAATTATTCCGGTATCTGGCAACCAACGTTTGCAGAGCATGGCCTGGGAAAACATCATGCGCCTGAACAGCGCTTCGAGCGCATCACTGTCTGCGCATCTTCCCAACGAGGCGTCACTTCTCATTCCGTTCTATTTTCGTTTGTTTTCTGCAAGGGTAATTCGGCTATGTGCGTCGTTCTACTGTGACGTAGAAAGGTGAAGTGGCAGCTAAGGTATTTCCCAGGCCACATCCAAGACTGGATATTTTTCTCGGTTCAGCTAGCTGGCTTACGAGACAACTGTTACAAAGTTTAAATGTCTGTAATTTATTCCACTCTATGTGGTAACAACGCTGATAAAAAAAGTATGGTCGTTAGAAAATATTTTACAAGCGTGGATGGTGCAAAATATTTCATGTTTTTTTACCGAGAGAGTATCTTGTGTGCATTTGAATTACGTTTGGACCAAGCAAGGCTGCGCAGATGCAAACATTCGGGAGGTCATGGGTTCGAGTCCCGGTCCGCCCATCCTTACAGCAGACCATAGTCACTTTCTTCCCAGTTCCTCGCTTCTTTGAGCAACTTACTCCATCTCTTATCACCTCGTTATCGACGAGACTTAAGGCCTTACCTACCTACCTACCTACTTTCAGTAGTTATTAAGCCTGATCTCGCCGACTTCGCGATGACTGATTTGTCCAGCAATTTTTCTATTCCAGTGTCAAGGAAATGTACGTACGTTACTTGTCATACTTTTTCCAACTCTCTGTCCAAAAATTTAGTAAATAAGTGCTGGCATTAATTCGCATAGTTTTCTTGGCCAATAATTAAAATAATTGACATCAACCTAACGACAGATATATCTGTACCAGTGTCAAACTCGTCAACTGTAACGACAAATATCGGTTTTTGCACCAAAACATGTTTGAAAACGTGTACTGTAAGAAAATATTATGTTATAACTAAAGTGTTTATTTTAATGCACTTATAAGTATAGGATATCATGTTTTTCAGGGTGAATGTTTGAAATTTATTTATTTTGGAGCTGTCAAATATAATTTTATAACTACTCTAAGCTATTAGTGATTAATTGGGGCAGTTCAAAAGTTTTGGCTAAGATCTTATTTACTGGCTTTTTTTGTATCTTTACAGTTATGTGAAATTGACTTCCGTACACCACCCTATCAATTTATTCAAACTCGATCAAGTGTAACTGCTAAATTGTTAAGAACTTTAATATATTACTAATATGCTAGTTTTTGATCTTATGTGTATGCAACTATCTTAATTAAATGAACTGAATGGAAGTAAATTAAATAAACGCAGCAATTGCAGTTTAAAATGTACACTATATGACCTTAATAAAGATAACTATTTTTCCCAGACTGCCATCAACTCGATCAGAAGCATGCTAGTCAATGTAATTGAAAAGGCATGTTTATACGGGCAGAATTTTATTTTCAAATCTCGACTTCAAAAGCTGTAATTTTACCGCAAACCGGCTATTTTATAAATTGGGTTCTGTCATTACGGCCCAGTGCACGAATCCACAAATGACCTGAAGTTCATAACGATCATATGGGTTTGTAAGTTGGCAGTATTTGATCAGTGGAATTAAATTATTTCTTACTTTACGAAGTTGACTAAGGACGTGATGGCAGTCTCAGACTATGTTAGTATCTGAACAGATAAATTAAATATGGTGGCCTTAACCGTAGACGTTAAGATACTCGTTTTTTTTTTTCGTTAGTGTATGATTATGACTAGTACAAACGTCCTTCGTATAAACAAAAAAAAATTACCCGAGATTTTACTATGGACTGTCCGCAAATGAGCACGTTTGGAAAAGAAATTTGCCATTAGAATAACTGAAAATGTAATTACAATAGACATGCTTATACTTCAATAATAGGCCTATAGCAAACCTTATTGCTATTTAAGTAAATTAGACCTATACTATAAAAAGTTCTTTAAACGGTTGTCGAAATTCATTATAAATGTTATAATTTCTTACACGGGCAGGATTTTCAGAAGAAACATGACAATAAGCTTATATATATTTAAACATTGTAATGACTCAGCAGTACAAGTTCACAAAATCAACTAACCTGTAAATACAGGGTAATTACTGTTAAACCACACAATAGTGCTACGCGAGGCCAGTGTTGTGGTTGTGTTTGTGCAAACCAGAGGAGCTAGGCGACCACTCCTGGCTCGCGATCGCTAACACGAACTGACGTCACTTCCACCT
Organism: Dryococelus australis; assembly: GCA_029891345.1. Classification (NCBI taxonomy): domain Eukaryota; kingdom Metazoa; phylum Arthropoda; class Insecta; order Phasmatodea; family Phasmatidae; genus Dryococelus; species Dryococelus australis. The sequence goes on along the minus strand of CM057002.1, from coordinate 88,426,913 downwards.
CGAACAGGAATTAACTACTTGGAAGCGAATGACGATGTTGCCCAGGAAATAATTTTGTTTCTAAAACACAGCACCATCTTACTCCAAAAAAACTTTTTCTTTTTTATTATGTTGAACGAGCGTGACGTTCTCTGTTGCAGTTAATGATATACAGAAGCCAATAATAAAAATTACGGCAGTAATTAGGTTTTGAATTAAAATTTTTCCTGGAATGTACGTTCGTTCACTCCAAAGCTTATTTAGAAAATAGGGTGAAAATATACAAGAGATAAACGATAAGTCTGGGTGCGGTATGGGGATGTTGATTAATGTATTCGTTTGATAACACTATAAGAGTAGTTAGTAGTTTCTGGTACGAAAACTGTCGATTACTAAATATTTTGCAAAATAGCACACTAAATTATTATTAATTGTTCTTGTAACGTGTTAACAAATCCACCGAAAGATATACGGCCAACGCCAATTTCATAGATAACTTTATACTATGATATATTTACGTTTCCGCATGCTGACTATTTGTATGAAGGGGCTTGTAGTCAAATCCCAGGTAAGATATATATATATATATATATATATATATATATATATATATATATATATATATATATATATATATAAAATTCTTTGATTGGCTGAAAAACTTGACTAGTTTAAACCTGAAACCGGCATATATATATATATATATATATGCCGGTTTCAGGTTTAAACTAGTCAAGTTTTTCAGCCAATCAAAGAATTGCGTAACGTATAAAACAGAATAACAGCTCACAACTATTCCAAAAAAAGTTATCGTGTGTATTGAGGTTTGCATTAGTGTAGCGGATTTCGTAAAAAAAATTATACTTAGATTATGACTGGTGTAATATATTTTTTTTTCAGAACTGGTAAAAAGAATTGTGCATAAGGTATCATATTAAAAGAATGTACAGTGCTGTTTATGAATTCCAATAAGCCCCCTGGAGTTTTTGTAAACTGATAATATTCCACATTTTAAAAATCATCTTGTGGCGGTATCTCTGTGAGAGTGTAAGGGAGGAACGTGGACGATGAGGGTGAAGCCTGGTGAGGGTATTGTAGAGACGTAATGTGACGGTGATATAAACAAGAGTTTCTCGAGAGAATCCACTGGTAAACGGTTATGTCCACCACATATTCTACATGCAGAGAATCCAGAGTGGCCCCGGTAGGAACCGAATCCGGATCGCATTGGTTGAAGTTAACGCTCTTGCTGCTACACCACAGAGGCCGCTAGTAAACCTGGTTTCTCTGGCACGCGCGTAAAAAGTGCTTCTCTGCAGAAACTGCCTGTGGTATTACCAGGGACGTCTCACCCAGCTGTACGTCGTTAGGCATGTGTGTACGTGGGGAGACAGGACCGGTTAGCAACACAGGTCAGTGAATAATCCAGGAATATGTTGTCACCCGCTCGATAAGAATGAAAACCCGTGCGAGATAGAAAGAGAGAGAGAGGTGGGAAGAAAAAGACAGGACTATTTACACAGGCCTACTTCTTGGAGGTACAGCAAGCGCTCCGAAGAGGCCAAACCCAGACTTCACCGCTTTAAGGGTGTCGGACCCCAAAAATGTATCCTTTTATTTTTGTACCAAACGTCGTTCAACTCGTACGCATTTTATGTGATGACAATTTCCTGGAATAAAAATTGATTACATTTTTTATTGCTTGAATAATTCAATGCCAAATACCAAATCCTTCTGTTTTGTTGCAGCCATATTAAATACTAACTGAGTTGTATAGATGAAAACATTTACAAAGTGTACACGTATTTTGAAATTTCCAAATAACAAGTTATATGTGAAAAAATGTTAAATAGAAAGAAATGTTAGCATAAAATAGTTCGCGGGCTTTCGCGGCCATTGTAATCAGTTTCTAGGCTTGTGGCTTTGAGCCGCTTTTCCACGACGCGGCACAATCCCACAAGGCTAGAAATAAATGTTGGCATATATTTAATATTTTTGTAATGAATGAAGTTATTTGGTAATTGCATATGTGCTCAGCAGTACTTAGCCCATGGTAGCCATGGAATTAGTTTACTCTGTATATTCTACCACCTGAACAACTTAATATTAAATTACGGCTGCAACAAACCAGAGGAATGTTGTATATTGACATCAAATAATTCAGAAAATATAAAATATAAACAATTTTTATTCGAGGAAAATGTTATCACATACGTAGGAGTTTAACATTGTTTGTTACAATTATAAAATAATGAATTTGGTGGGTGTCCGACACCCTTAACTGGGCAATTGAACCCCTCCCTTGCCAAAAGCGAGGCAAGTGGTTGGTTGCCTGTCTTCAAGGCGCATCCCTGCAGAGTAGCGGGGTGGGGGTCCTGCGCCTCTTGTCTCAGGAACTGGCGTATGTCCCGCCTGGAGCAGGAATAGACTACTTTGGAGTGATCGCGCGAATTGTCAGGTCATCACCTCCCTCGGTGTGACTCGAGGTGTGAACCAGCTTCTGGGCCAGGTCATCTAAGCTATATAAACCGCGGCGCGCCTTGGTATCTTCAGTCTAGAATGGCAGTTAGTTCCGGGTGCATATGGCAACGGGTGACTGAGCAGTGATCAGAGAGTGCAGTGTGCAATAACCGGGAGAGCATAGAGTGGACCTCACCTGGTCGACTGTAAGAGAGTGGGACTTGTTGGGTTAGTAATGGACATTTGGAATAACGTAAATGTATGGCAGTATACATTTTGATCGTTTATGTATTGCTAATAAGTGAAGATTAATATGTGGGTAGGCCTAGTATAAAGAGAGCATTAAGGACTTAAATTTTAATTGATATTGGCAAAATTTTTGGGGTTCTTTTTTTTTTTTTTTTAGATTTCTATCCTTGACGAAACTGGATACGCCTTGGTAAATTAGTAACAATACTGTTACATGACGCCAGACGCCAGAGGTGAGTATCAGAGTTCGTGAGGGATGGATGTTTTAATAAAAATAAAAGTAGTAAGTTTTATTTTAATTCATTCACAGAGTTATCATTTACAGCATTAATGTATCCATCTTCATTATTACTCTTTTTATTTCTCGATGAGCGCAATAATTAATGTCTATCTCACTCTAATTAAAGTCCTTCTCAGTGTCCCTGTTTGGTTATAGTCAATTAACTCACACTCGGCATTAACACAGGTTCATTCTGTCTGTCGCCATAATTTAAAATGTCTTTCAGTCACACATCCAGTCCAATAGTCCATAGTCCAGCTTGCGAGTTGCAATCATCACTGTCACAGATTATCCTCCCGCTGGTTGCTTCCAGCACCTCTCGTTACTCCTCTAGCTCATCGTCCTTCCCTTAGCCTCAGAACCGCCCAAAGTGCCGACTCTCGTCAACTCTTGGCTCGGAGGTTCGTCGCGCTTATATTCTTTCAGTCGCGTGATCTGGTAGGTTCGACACGCCCGAGGTCAGTAAACCAGACTATTCTTCACATAAAAGCAGAAATTCTATCTGCAGAAGGTCAAGAGCAAGCGGGCCGCCAAAGGGTTATCGCGGAGGATGCCTTCATAAATCTAAACCTGGTAGGATTATCGCTCGCCTGCCAATCAAACATTCCTTTATGACTCGCCACAGGATGTCATATCACTCCTCTGTCCTCTACATACTCTACCCCCGCTCGCTCGGGCGATGCAAAGCACCTATACGTAACAATGCTTTCTTTATGTGTTTTCTTCAATCTAAAACTAATGTGTTAATGAAATGCATGGTAATATTTGTTTAAAATATTATTGGAGCTCAGAATATGACTTCAGTAAATATATCATATAGCTGTTTAATCGTACGAGCATATATTTCTTGCCAATCCGACAACCGTTACTTCGTAAGAATGCATGTAAACAACTATGCCGCGAAGGTCGGCTAACAGCGTGTTAAGTATAGCGTAGATGTTACGATAAGCCCTTAGTAATCACTATGAGACAAACTTTAAGGCATAGGGACGAAGAATTCTGTCATGAATGAAGTGGCATTATCTTACGTGATCGCCTACTCGAGGCAAATTTGCACTTTTTCTAGAATGTGAGCAAGGGTGTATTAAGAACGGTACTGGTAAGTCAATGAGAAGTGCTGTCTCTTTTATGCTGCAGTGCTCGGCTGATTATTGTGATTTAGTCACGTAGCAACTAACGGTGATACGTGAAGCAGTAGTTCTGTAGTTTTATTGGTAGGAAGGTCTACATCGCGTCTTACAAAATTACACACGCATACATTTAATGTGTATCGTATACTACAAGATAATGACGCCTTTTAGACTACGTTTATGTAATACAAAATATTTCGATATGCGTAAAAAAAAAAAAAAAAAAAAAAGGAATTGTCTAAAATACCGAAATTCTGTCAATATAGACCACGCCAAGTGTTGTGTGCTGATAAAGTTTTGTGTAAATTACTGCAAAACAGTTTATAAGTTATTGCATAAGAAGATATTTTATCAGTAGCGACTTTATAGTACCAGAAAAACCTTGTAATTACCACGTCCAGTTTGGTAGGGTTTGTCTTAGCAAAATATCTTGAATATATTTATATTTAAATATGGTTTCGTTACGACGGCTTTTATGACACCTCCGCTTTTATACAGAAAGGTTAATTTGGATCGTGGAGGATCTTACATACTCAAGTAACATACATTTAAAAACTTCATATACCTTTCTTGACTACCAGGAATTAAAACCTGTATTCAGTTTTCTCCAAGGCGATTCACAGAATTCTGGCAACGAAAGTCACCAGACATGCGCGAGATGAAACTCTAAAGAGAATCTGGAACTGGTCGTTCGCAATTAACGAAGACTTTTTGAACTCTTGCTTGAAAACTACTTCCCTGCTAATTTCTTATGATTCCGCGACACGTAATCTTATTATATTGCTGAGAACTCATTAACTAAATATATATAACAATAATAATATATATATCGATTAAGTGAAAACGTAGAAAATTTACGAACATAAAACCGTTAATATTATAAAAATTAGTTAAAGTTCTGTACGTAAATAAGGCGAAATTAATTTAATTCAACGTCCACGCATTAATTCTTGTCAATTTTAAAACGACGTAAAAGAATACAAATGCATTTTTTGCTATGTGTACCAATATTACTAGGAACATGCCGGTTGATGTGCCATTTAAAACATAAAAAATCAGCGACAATCTTTTTTCCTCCAAAATTGGAATAAAAAAGTTTTTTTACCGTGAACCACCTCTTTCGGTAGAATATATATTGTACCTTAACGTATTTTGAATCAAACCTTTAGAATTCAGATAATTTACTAAAAGTTTCGTTTGTTTACTAAATAAATAAATGTATCATAATCGTTTTATTCATCTGTTAAACATTAAACTACCTTTTATTCTTACAAGGAAATTTTCTCTTATTATCTGTCCGTAAACAATAATTTTTTAATATTTAATATTTATTAACAGATAGAAATTATTTCTGCTGTAAAGTGGCAGTAAAAATATATATAATGTTTATTATAATGAAAGTGAGTTCAGTAGAGATATTTGTAACGGAAACGTATGGCATATTTCTGTTTTCAGGTAGCACTGTTGGAAAGGCTTTTCATTGTTATGAATACACATTTTTCTTTTTTTTACGTCCAGCGCACGTGCACAGTGGGATTTTTTCCAGGCTTATTTTCGTTTCATTCACTTGTGGCTGAACGATGCGATACGAGCAGCTCAAAAGTATAATAAAATTGTACTTAAAATGTTCACGTCACTCTAACTCCGCCATCTCATCCATCACCCAACATAACTCCACAGTCGCCAAGCCTCACAGCAGTTTGGAAGACTTCAACACCTGACAAAACCACCACCTGCTAACGACCTCCTTTACAACCTGCACTCTGCACACCCTGAATAATCGATAGCTCCAAGGCAATAAGAGACGACGTTCGCTCCACGATCCTTACAGGACGAAGATTGCCTCCATCCCCAGGCGAACACCTACATAACCATCACTATCCTGGACTTAGACATTCAGCGCCCTTGTTTCAAGACATTCATTTAATGTACAGTAAGTATGTGCAGTAGGCATGTCACTGCTTCGTCTTAATGTACAGTAAGTATGTGCAGTAGGCATGTCACTGCTTCGTCTTAATGGACAGTAAGTATGTGCAGTAGGCATGTCACTGCTTTGTCTTAATGTACAGTAAGTATGTGCAGTAGGCATGTCACTGCTTCGTCTTAATGTACAGTAAGTATGTGCAGTAGGCATGTCACTGCTTCGTCTTAATGTACAGTAAGTATGTGCAGTAGGCATGTCACTGCTTCGTCTTAATGTACAGTAAGTATGTGCAGTAGGCATGTCACTGCTTCGTCTTAATGTACAGTAAGTATGTGCAGTAGGCATGTCACTGCTTCGTCTTAATGTACAGTAAGTATGTGCAGTAGGCATGTCACTGCTTCGTCTTAATGTACAGTAAGTATGTGCAGTAGGCATGTCACTGCTTCGTCTTAATGTACAGTAAGTATGTGCAGTAGGCATGTCACTGCTTTGTCATATTTACTTTATACCGTTTTTTTTCTGCATTTATTTTTACCGCAACTTAATACCAACTCTATATTTTGTTTTTGTATTGTTCGTATCCCAACTATCATGTATATTAATCATATTTGTTTAAAGTCAATGTAGGATATAATATTTTCTTAAGGGCATGTCATCGAAATCTCCTATATCTGCCTGTTCTTCTTCTCTAATAAGCCTTACTTCAGAAAATCTGAAATAATACCACAATTGTAATTAATTTATACTATAAATGATAAATAGTGGCATTATGCAACAAACACCATTTCACAAATTCCTTTCAAATTAAAAGGTAACAAATTGTGGGTTCTAGAAGTGACCATAAGGCGTTCGCCTTCCTCCATCTGTATGAATTTCCTAACAAATACAACTTTACAAGGTTTAATATTAATAACAGGCAACTTGTCACTATTGTACACATTTACATTAAAGCATTTATGAGCCAAAATATTATTATTATGCCAAAATATTATGCGACCTGGGGCATGCAACGTGCACTCGCCACAGAGCAGCAGGCAGGCATGCAACGTGCACTCGCCACAGAGCAGCAGGCAGGCATGCAACGTGCACTCGCCACAGAGCAGCAGGCAGGCATGCAACGTGCACTCGCCACAGAGCAGCAGGCAGGCATGCAACGTGCACTCGCCACAGAGCAGCAGGCAGGCATGCAACGTGCACTCGCCACAGAGCAGCAGGCAGGCATGCAACGTGCACTCGCCACAGAGCAGCAGGCAGGCATGCAACGTGCACTCGCCACAGAGCAGCAGGCAGGCATGCAACGTGCACTCGCCACAGAGCAGCAGGCAGGCATGCAACGTGCACTCGCCACAGAGCAGCAGGCAGGCATGCAACGTGCACTCACCACAGAGCAGCAGGCAGACGGCCACCGCCACACGGCCGACAATCCCTCCCGGCTCAATCATCGTCATCCCTCGGCGTCGACGTGGCTGCCCATGGCCGCCGGGGACTCGAACCCGCTACAGCGCCGAGCCGCCTCGCCTTGCCGGATCCCGCGCCACCTAGATGCGCTGCTCCCGCTGCGTTCACAGCCATCAAGTCACTTACAAACCCTCTTATCTTCTTTATATGTATTTCATATTGCAGTGGGGGTGAACAATTTAGAGAGAATTGATTTTTGGTCTACGCCTTGAAGATCTTTGTATGTTGCAGAAAAACGGGAACAATGTAAACCAAAAGTAACTGTTGTATAATATTTTAAAAGCGCGTATAATATTCGACAGAAGCAGTACGCTGTTGTGTTGTATAGTGTTTTTAAACCTCTGAGTGTTGACTGTGAATCGCAGCTTTCGTTATGAGTTATAGTTTCTTTTATACAACTTGTATTGAATAAGGAAAGTAGACACTAGTAAACAATCTTAAAACTCGTTTTCATGTGTTGTTAATATCGAGTTACTCTGTTGTTCCTAAGGTGAAACGTGTTTGTTGTTGGTAGAACACGTAAAGCGTGGTCACAATATGACGCTGTACGCTACTGCCATGACTGATAGACGACGATTTGAAACTCTTTTCGGGGTAATATTTCACGGACCACAAAACCTGAGCAGGGACTCCTGCATATAAGCACCAATTTGAGGTGCCAAGTGATGTTTCGGTTGTATAAAATCGTTTGATCATCAAATAAATTTAACTGTTTGCTAAACAAATCCTACATTATTATCGTATGCAAAATAATAAACCCGCTGTCAACTAAGAAAGCTCTATGAGTACATATTTGTAGCCTAATGTCTATTACTGATCACAAGTCACTAATGTTATTGTGTGGCGGATACCTGCAAAAAGTGTGTCAGTTAGTCTATTGCGAGGAATATGTTAAAAAATCATTTCTTGGATTGGAATAAAATATTGTCACCGAGAGAAGAATATTGATTGTTTCAGCTGTTTTTTAATACTATAGTAATTTATAATATTTACATATGCATGGTGGAAAAAGAACAGCGTGTTTAAGTGAACTTTTTTTATCGGGTTTAAAGCAAAGCGAAGAAAATATAATTTGCAAATACTTCTCACTAAATGAACACCAGTGTTTATTAAACTAATGCAGTTTAATGTGTAATATAATGATCCGGACATGGTGTAAGAAAATATGTCGCTAAAATTCGAGAGGTTGATTGTATTTCAAATAGCAGGAACTACAAAATCACGTCGCACAAATGCGTAAAAGGTTAGCTGGAATATTGCGCTTGGTTTAAATTATCTTGAATAAACTGCTTTATCTTATTATACAAACACACGAAATCGAACATTATATTGCGTTGTTTATAACTGGCACTTCATTAAGTATGGTATTTCTATTAGATTCGTGTAAGACTCAAAATATCACAATTATGTTCGTTTTTTAATAGCTACATCTACATTTTATAAATAAAGATCTATTGCGGTAAAGCAATACTGAATCATCTATTATTTCAACAAAGACACCAATTATGCGATATGTTTTACTTGAAAAATATTATATAAGGATTTTTATAACATCTGTTATCTAATTCCTTTTCTTATTTCAGTTGTTATTCATTTATCAGTTATTCAGTACAACAAAAATTATATATATATATATATATATATATATATAAACAGAAATCTTCATGGCGTATAAATGTTTAAAATAACTGTTATGTATTGGGGATTAATAATATAACAGGCTCCTTCAGACGGCTGCCTTACCTTTATGTTGCAATAGTTGTACGAAGTGAAATTAATATCTTCTTTATTTAAATATAACATCACATTTCTTGACGTGGTTAATCGAACTAGACCATGAAACTCGTTTCTTAATATTAGTTAAAAACAATATTTAAAAACGTTAATGGCTCCATAACTTCGGTCGGCATATTTCCAATGTAGAGTGAAAAGTTGAAGTTATTTCAAAACTGTCAGCATACGAAATAATCGTTATTTACTTCTTATGTTCCACCGAAGATGTGTGTTTAAAAAAATGAACTTCCCGATTCCTAACAATATCCACAAGCATTATTTTCAAACAATTTTCCAAGCATTTTCACTTACGGTCGGTAATAAAATCGTGTTGTGTTTCTCTTTAATTACTGGTACCTTGTTCAAGCCTGTAATATTATGTAATATGCATGTTATTTCTAAGTAAAATATTTTTCTAAACTCTTCACAGCCACGGTAATTCTATGTGGTATGACGGGTTCTGAGTTTTTTAATGTACGATACGGTATGCTCATTAAGTGAGGCACTGGATAGTCTTTGAATTCGCGAACGTTCGCCGAAATACAGAACGAGACACGGGTTTCATTATGTATGCACCTATGAACAAGGGAGAGAAGGGGAGGGAAGAATGGTCGTGGTCGACGACTATAGGTGATCTGCGCGCCGCGGACGCCGGGTCAACGAAATGCCCAGGTGACGTCACGCGACAGCTGGCTCGCCCCTGGCTGGGACGGCAACCCGCGCTACAGCGACGCCTCACACATACTGACGGTTGCCTACCACCCAGGGGATGACTTATGGAGGGGGTAGAGCGCATGCGCACCGCGAACCCTGCCCGCCCGCGCAAGTGACGTCACTCCTTGCGATCCATCCCCCCCCCCCCCCCCCCGCCAAAATTCCTATCGCTGTGACGTGTGCAGCCTTAAAATATCCTGACGTCTATGCACGTATAGTCCATTCATGGTTACTTACAACTTTTATGAAGTTCTACTAGAGTTCAATTTCCAGGATATTCTTCAACCTCGTGCTAACAGAGCTTAGCATATTACATCAGAGGGCAATGTACCGCACTCTTGTGCGCTCAGTGTAGTAATACTTTGCATAAGAACAATTTATTACTAGGCATAATCAGTAGACCTATTTTGTCTCTGTGTTTATTAATATGAATTTCAAATGAATCATTATAACACATAGATAAAATATTAGTAAAAGTTAAATTTAACCAAAAAACGAGATTATTTGATAGTAAAACATGTATAAAACGCTTTTAACACATGACATATTTAGGAAGCAACGAAGTGTGTCATACATATGGTGATTTTTTTAAAGGTTTGATTCTAAAACTGTAAATAAACTGCAAATTTTATTTACAGCAAGGGTTTTCTTATTTATAAAATCAGCTGTGCTGGGAAAAAAATGCTTCCGAAGGCTTACAAGCACGTACACGTATCAGTTTTTCGCTAGTGTCTTTAGTCAAACAAAAAATGAAAAAAATCTCTTTAGCTACAATACTTCTGTAAAACGATGCAAGGAAAACTATGACTTGTAAATTACGTTTACAAACTTATTTTTAGGGGTTTTTAGTGCCTACGAACGGCGATAAGGGTTTAATAAGGGAACACTCTAAATCAAGAAAGATGGCAGTAATCGGCCAGGGCTTGTATTAAAGAACCATCGCGGCGTTTGCCATGAAAATGCTGTAATAAGGAAGTGAGGATTGCCGGACAGGCAACAGAGGCCGGGGCCTCTCGAAAGCGAGTCTAGTGTTTTATAAGATTTTCACGGTTAACTGACCACTTTTGAACTCAGCCTTTGAAAAACATCGTTGTCCTTACCTGCATATGTTTCAACGCTCACACTGAGTGGCATGAGCGCACTGAAGTTGGTAACCACGGGAGGAAAAGTACATAGTTCCACGTCATAACCTTTAATAAAAACTGTCCCTTAAAAATGTGTAAATAATTAAATAATTTCATTATCTTTCTATTTTCTTTAACGCATGTATGTGTAGGGATCAGCATATTTGTACATTAATTACTTTTCTTATAATTTCACAGTTTCACTTGACCATTTCCTCCTCCTCCATCCTTGTTCTGAATCTGCTGCATCTCACTTCGTCTGCGCTCGTCCTGCAGGATGGTCGGGAACTAAGAGTGCCCTCCAAATACGACAACCGCTTAACTCGGCAAATTTTTTCAGGTGCAAACGGCATTTGCAACGCTATTAGCGCTGAATAAAAGGAAATATGAATAATAAATCTTACGTGCAAAATTATTTATATGGTATGTCGATATTTTTAATTTTATATTGGGGTGTTCAAGTTAGCTATCCCGTGTCATCCATGAATGATAGTATTATTCCGATACAAATTTAAATTAGTATGATAGACTATTCCCTGGTTGTTATAAAAGTCTAGATGTGATGGCATCAATACTCTCACATAAACTGTAATGTTTCGAAAAACTATAAAGTATATGGACAATAATTATTAGTGTGTGTAATTCGAGAGGTTCTTGCACATAATTAGTAATAGTGTACGAGGCGCAGGTGGCTGTCCTAACTTTCGGTAAGCCTAACCTTGATATGTCATAATATATGTCCGTAAATTGAGCAAATTGTTTCGGTGGCATGACAGAATTCGAGAACGCGTACTCTTATCTTCCTTTCATGTTTGAACCACAGTTTTATAGACAAGCACTGCACGACATGTTAGCCAGAAATGCGCAGCAAGAAATGTCATGACCGTTCCACGTGCAACTAAGTAGAATAAAAAATTTAACTTCTCACCACGGTAGCAGCCAATGAGTAAACAGCTGTGTCCTGAGAATGTGAAGAAGTCAAAGTCCAGGCTGTTGCCAAAATAAATCACGAAAATAATTTACCCCTACATATTACTTGAGCTAGACTTCCGGTAACCTAGAATTTAAACTCACGGTGACCTTAACGTGTAGAATTCCAAGAATTGTGTGAAATAACCAAAATAATTTCCAGATAACAAGGAGAATTTAAAAATAACGTTATTCGATTTACTCTTGCTCTGACATTCTAGTTCAGTAACAGCAATCTTCGGATTCGCAGCAAATAAAATTTTTCAAGGAATAATTTTATAATTCGAAAACATTCCCACAGAATCCATTTTATCATTCCCGGTGCATCATAATTCCGTCGACTTCCACCAACTTCAGTTCTTGCTGCCATATTGTTTATATTTGAAAGTATTTATTCACATTAGTAGATATATAAACTAAAATAATTTTTTTTTTGCATTAGCCAATTCTTTTTGCACTCAAGTTACACTATTGTGTTCGACACCCGGAAATTGCGAATAATCGTTTAAAGGTCTTGAAGCTGGCAGTGTATAAGTTACCAGCAAACTGAAACCTTCACTAAAGAGTACATACAAGCCCCATTCCCTTTTTCGTCATCGCTTTCATCCGCAGTTGCCCATGTCAAAGATATAACGTCATCTAATATGACCTCTGTGAATACGAGATACAGATATAGCTTACCGTACCAAAAGTTCGCTCAATGGTTGGTCACTCTAGCCTCGCACCTTTCAGGTCCGCAGTTAGAACAGAAATACAGATGAGCGAGAATATTTTCGAACGGAAATACTCATTTGGAGATTGTGGTGGACACTGACGTGCTGTAAGGGCTCTCCTAGTTTCCCTCACGGCTCTATTCTCCCAATGCTCGGCCCCTATCTCATTTCCTTCCTCTGTTTCGTCTGGATGACAGGCGCGTTCCTCGAGTGAGATGAACAACTCCAATCAGAACCAACATACTCTCATACATATAGGCTATTCACGGTAAAGTGAGCACTTTTGGAAGCCCTTTCATTTTGAGTAATAGTCTATAAAAATATATTTTTTATTTTAGCCTTAGATCTTAACTTAAAATTACAGTGTAATATGCACCTTTTTTACTAACTAGATGTCAATATTTATTTTAAAAGTTGGTTAAAGTATTAAAAAATGACTGAAAGGAGAAAGTTACTAGGTCCTCAAATGTGCTTACTTTTCCGTGAACAGACTATGCTCTCCTGCCTTCGAGTGAGAATAACGTAAATATTTTAAAATGTAACTTGTTGCTTACTTGCGTGAAAGACAGTCAGACAAAAATGATATTTAGTTTGTCTTAAATACTAGCATCTAGGCAGGTAGCCATACTTTACAGTCGTTGTGTGTATTTATAGAATTCATATGATTTTCATCTAACTGCCGGAAGTTTTTTTAATTAATTTCTTACATAACATACGCAGACTGGAATTAATTATGTCTAACAATGTCTAATTAAATTTCGCATATTTAAAAAAACTTAGATATTCCCATATCTTGTAAGCAATCGCCTGGTTATGCGCACAATCACAAATTGAGCGGCCGGATATATTCAGCATATATCCGGCCGCTCAATTTGTGATTGTGACGAGTTGATAGTCTGTACTTTTTAGTATGAATATGCCTTTCTCCACACACGTAATTCACAGTACTTGAATATTCTTATTACTTAAGGGGTTTTTCAGGATCTGTTGACAAAGTAGCACATGGCATAACTGGGATTTTCTTTGTCTATTAAAATATATTATTTGGTTTTATTGAAAATTTGGAAACTAATTGGCCATTACTCATTATGTTTGAACTACTATAAAATGTTCTTGCGCCACACCAGCTGGAATGCTTCATGATTTTAGAAATGTCCCGGGTTTACTACCCTAGTGGATTATGTATTAAGAATATCGTATGTTTATAAAAAGTCTGTGGAGTTTGAAACTCCCAAAAAATTACTGGAGCACGAATTCTAGCCAGTAAACACTACTTCCAGATCACCGATTCGATATAATATAGGAATTCTTACCACACCTTTCAGTCAAAAATTTATGCGAGTCCAAGTCTCTCAACGGCGTGTCATTCAATGGTTTTAAGCAGATAAGCAGTTATCAAGACCTTATGCAGTCATACCATCGTCCATCACTATTTTCTACGTTCATTAGCTTCATTTTCCAAACTTACGCTGTCTCCAAGCACAACCAACCTTCAAGCACAACAGTCTTCCAGATTAACACAGACACCAAGCGTAGCAGTCTTCATGTATAACACAGTCTCAGAGAATAAAGCTGTCTTTAAGCATTGCACGACTTCTTATCGTAGCACTGACTTCGTTAATACTTAGGTACAGGATTTGGTAACACCCTACATCTATCTAAGTCTTCAATGATGTCACTATCGCGCTTCAGAAAAACAACAGTCTTCAACTGCACCTCAGCCTTCAAACATGAACCACAGATATTCTACTAGCTCGAAAACTCTTTTGAGGACTGGGTTTTAGTTGTAATAATCATTAGAATTGGTTATCTTGCTAATAACTATGTGCAGTTCTAAACCCTATTAATGAATGTTTTATAAGAGTTTAAATTTCATGTGAGAATATTTTAATGTTCTATGAGAAATATTAATTCGATTTGAGGGGTAGGGGGTTACCATGTGTCATTTGTTTTCTTCGACTTGTATAATATCGTGGATAAGTATAGTATTTTCTTTCCACCCAGAAACCGTCGTCATTTTATTTATAAGTAATTAATACGTTTCTTTTCTTCTGCGTTATGTAGGATGTCAGTTACTGGAGAACCAATTCACTAACGATTTCACACTTCAAAAATTTTCCTTTAGGCCTCAACTAGGAAAATTTAAATCATTTTCACATTCTATATATTGCTCTGCGCATGTTACATAGCAAATTTTTTGAAATTTATACCTCGTCATCGATAAGTTTTTCATGGCTTCTGGTGTTTTTATATTATTTCTAAATTCGTCCCTTTCATTAGATAGTCCAGCGAGTAAATACCATCCGCTTACTGAATGCATCACGTGTTTGATGACACTATTAAAACCTTATATTTTCTTCACTATTCCTGTGCATTGAACCCAATAAGCCAGTAGATAATTTCATGGATGGATGAACCAGCCGTATAGCATTGAATGGAGGAAGTATGCCTCAACTTTCCCGAGTTTCTCTCTGCAATTTGTCAGCTGATATAAGCACTGCAAAATACTTAGGGTTACGTTACTCATTCATTGTCTCGTGTCTTCTGATAAAGAAACACAGAAAAATTCAGTGACCTCACATATGTATCAAGGGAAATAGCAGTAAAAAGTGTTTTTTATTTGCAAACAGAAGACTGCAATTGTTAAATATTGTACGCCCCGAAAGAACTGGTGGGCAGTTTTCAGCACAACGCAGATAACCAGAAAATATTCATAAATAAATGAGATGGTTTTTAACTATCGACAAACTG
Organism: Dryococelus australis; assembly: GCA_029891345.1. NCBI lineage: Eukaryota > Metazoa > Arthropoda > Insecta > Phasmatodea > Phasmatidae > Dryococelus > Dryococelus australis. The sequence continues at coordinate 88,411,389 of CM057002.1, read as the reverse complement.
AGGAAGGAGTTCAAGCTGAACGACATAAGTAATAGGTATATGTCGTAAGGGGACAATGTATTTTTAATGGGCGCATTCAAGCTTCAGGCAGTGGCGCCAGGAGCTAGCAGGTTCTAGCTCATAAGTTTGGTGGCTTGGTCGTATTTTCCCTGTTTATCCCTCAAAATCGCTTGTTTTTTCTCTCAGAATAGCATGTTTTAGCTCCATCGGTCATCTCTCTCTCTCTCTCTCTCTCTCTCTCTCTCTCTCTCTCTCTCTCTCTCTCTCTCTCTACACACACAACTATGTTAAAAAGAATTTTTACAGTTAAAACCACTTTCCTTATATCCGTTTAAACATATAAGTAGATTGGACCTATGTTTTTCATTCTGCAAACCTCGTTTACATCATTTAATCCAACTATAAAAAAAGTTTGAATTTGCGACGTAAAAATACGATACTCATTGTCTTTAACTAGTATCACATCCTGCATATTTCGACTCGTATAATGCATTATTCACTTGTTATTAGTTTTGAAAATGAAACAATGAATGGCGTGATTCAGAGCAAGGGAAACCAAAATTCTAAGCACGAAGTAGTTTTGGTTCGAGACTCGTCGAAGATACTTAAATACACATCAAGTAACCCATCGAACGTTGCTCTGGGGAGCAGCTTCGCTTGTGAGGAGACTTCACACAAACACAAGTAATTTGCACATATCATACCAGGCACTTGTAAACTCCTTAGCATCAAACTTTACAAGCAAAACTAAATACTTCACAAATATATCAACATATCATACGACTTAAATGAATAAATAATCTTTTAAAAAAATTCATGATCATAATTTGAGACCATTTAAACCTTTACCATTTAAACACTACCTTTACATATATTTTAATTAATATTCAATATTATTGCTTCTAGTAAATCGCATACCAGGTCGTCGCCTCTCGAAGCTGTTTTTGTCTATATGCGAAACACAAAATTAGTGTACACTATTAGCCAATGTCGGTATGTCTTTCTTAAAACTTATTTGATGTTGCATGATTTTCAGTAATTGATGTCGTTAGGATCTCCAGACATGGCATAGGACGGTGGTACCTTAGGAAAACAGAGACATGGATATCTCAATTACTGAGTTCGTACATGAAGTTGGATACTAGCCTGACGGTTTTCTATGGTGAAAATTCTTTCCATTGTATAAGGAAATGTACTTTCTCACTAAATGTTTCAAAGTATATAATAAGCCGTAAATAACCCTGAAGTCATTTTAAAGGTAATACCATATTGCTTACACTGTAGTTCTTTACGCACGTAGCAAGTGTTAGGGTTGTATATTATGCATGTTAATGACTTGGTGATAGTATGATTCAACAACATGCTCACTTCTTCTGAAAATTTTTGTTACCATGATATCCAGGCTTTATATTATCTAGGCTGTTCGTTGAAAATCTCATTTTCACTGCCAGTAGACAGCCTTTGGCCATGAATGATGTTCTCTGCCTCTCTGAGGATGATATTCATTTTATCATTAAATATAATTTTTTCTGGTGGTTGTTATCAATGTCTTGATACTGTCATGGTTAGCCTTATGGGGTTACCGAACATATTATATTTGGGGGAAACGTAGACAGTTGATAGACTCATTTTACTACTACGTTAATATATTTTGTCAAGCTTTAAAACGTACAACGTTTCACATCAATTCACATACAATACAGAACAATAAGTTAAGTTACTTTAACGGGGACGGAGAGGGGGGAGGGTGTTAAATATATCGAAACTATTAAGTTACTGACTCTACTTTACGCCACGCCATTACGAAGTTACCTACAGTCTCTACTTAAGTCACCAGCTCGTTATCACCTTAATGCTGCTGCCGAAGGTTGTTCATCGTGTAGTCTCACTACGGCGGATCTCAGCACAACATTCGTCTTTCCACTTTGCGTCCTTGTTGTCGGGTTGCAGTCAGACCTCGCTTCGAGCCTCCGCCGGCGCTATATACTTGACTCGGGTTTATTAAACTTTTCAGTGTTTGCAAACTGACTCGCTGCCTGTGGTCTCGCCCTGGATACACGTCAGTTCTCTGCTATTGGCGCGTCTCGGCAAGCTATAGAGGTAAGCTTACCCGAGCCCGCAAAAATACGTAAACAAATTAATTTCAGTTATGAATGACATAGTTATCGAGATAGACTTTTCTGACAATTTTTATGGAAATTAGAAAAGGAAACATGAGACTTTTCGATGAAACGATTTTTCAATTAAAAATAATGTCTGAATAAAGGAAGCGAAACCTCTATTATTGATATGAAATGTTTGGAATGTAAGAAAAAATAATTTTAATTTGTTTCCTCCTACTTACTTGTGAATGTTTTGAAGATAGAGATTCTGTTGGAGATGGTGTAGGAGATCGAATCTGTTTGAAAATGAAGTATCTCTCTCTCTCTCTCTCTCTCTCTCTCTCTATCTATCTATCTATCTCTATCTCTATCTCTATCTCTATCTCTATCTCTGATGATGTGAAATCGACTACTGAGCTTATTTGATTATCTTAACATTAGATGGAAAATATATCGGCGTGTTTACTATAAAGCATTTAGTAGGCCTTATACCTGATATAAAGTATAGATCGGATGTTTGAAAGCAGTATTGACTTCCGAACTTATACAATGTGATGGACTTCGTATGCGATTTACTAGAAGCAATGATTTTGGATATGAATTAAAAGATGTATAAAGATAGTGTTATCTTGTCTGGATTGATTGATTGGAATGTTTTGGAAAGTAAGTCGGAGGTATGATGTTAGTGTTATAGGTTTTGGAAAGTAAGTCGGAGGTATGATGTTAGTGTTATAGGTTGAAATGGTCTCAGTAGTAGAAAAATTACCTTCTGAAACAATGTATTTTAAATTGCAACATAAATATTTTTGTTATTGTACGTTTTTTTTGTGCTGAGTGTGTAAGAGTCCCTTCTGTTTTCTGAGTGTCTGAAAATCAACAATTAAATTACAACCACAACTCACCGCAAGGGTGCATTGTCATTTCAGTCAACCTTGCAGGTGAACTGGTTTTGCTGTCGGTGGTCACAGTATGTATGTGTATATCATTGCTGAAGCATGCATTTAATGGTGTACCTGCAAGCGACGTCCCGACTTAGTCTTTGGCTGTATCATCGACGGCCCCAGATGAGATGCATATATCGCCATTGATGTCGTTTGTGGTACCCTCGTCGGCATCTTCAATTACATCGGTGCAATCTACAGAAACATTACATCGTCAATCATGTCGCTTAAGGGAAATAACCTTCATGTTCAACCACGATGCACGGAGGCATGAGAAGTTTGCTGTGCTATGAATACAGATCGAGTGGTACATAAGGTCGCGGATTGTGGACTGTCATTTGCTAGGCGCGATAACTTGCAGAGACATGCGAAAATTTGCAAAGCTGTAGGGCCTTCACTTACCAGAATCACTCATGTACAGTCTCCTTCGCCATAATGTATGAGTGTGCATCTTCCAAAACCAAGGTTTCAAAATGTTAATCCACCTTCTTTCTAGTAACTATTGCGCCCAAGAATCGTTACTGGGTCTGGGACTGTTAATGGCTATGGTTTCGTGGAAGTTGAAACGGCTTTCTGGGGCAATTTTTAGACGTATGTGGCCGGAAATGGAAGTGGTTCGACAAAAGATATTTGTAATTTTTTTACTCACATGAAGAAATATATGATTGAATAGCTCACTGACTAAGTACGAGAGTAAGACCCAATAAAAGTTTAATGTGTAGCTTGAGTGTAACTATACGAAGCCAGAACCGTTCGATGAAGGTACCGATAAGAGAGCTTTCAAAACAAAAAAATGCAACAGGATTTGAGGCTAGCAACATTGATAAGGTGGTACGCAACAATTTAGAGAAGATATGCGAAGAGGAGGAAACACACAAAGAGCATGGTTTGGGATGGACATTGTCGTCTGTCGCTTGTAGCTCCGTGCCTCATCGTATACTGACTTGCCGGAATCTATCAAGAAAATAAGGCTGTGAATAAACAGCACAACACAAACGACAACATGTGTTTTAATGGGCTGTTCTAGCAGGTTTAGTAGAAGGCTAACATCCCGAGCGAGTAGACAAGCGATATAAAGCTCTCGAAACCAAATTCAACTTTTCTGACCTGGAGTTCCCTACACCATTCCAACAAATAAAAGTTTTCGAGAAAAACAATTCGTCAGTGTCACTAAACAGTCATCGCTAAGACGAAAACCAAAAAATGTACCCCTTGTGTGTAGACGAAGAAGAAAAGGGCAAGCACATCGACCTCTTCCTCCTCACCACAGAAGATAGGAATACTCAATATTGATACATAAAGGATTTCGAGCGTTTAGTAAGATCGCAGCTAACGACACGACATTGTGTACAATACACATTTGAAAGTGCTGTTTAACATTCTACCATGACCTGCCATGTGAATCCCAGCTGACAGGCCAGCAGCGTCTGGAAAAGCACAAGTAAGACTGCAAAGAAAATGCCCCACTGCATGCCGAAATACCAGAGCTACGGAAATTCAAGAATTAAAACCACATGAATAATAAATTTCTGATAGTCGTATATGCGGATTTCGAGGTAATACTCAAGCCCATTCTGACCTGCGAACCAGACCCCAGCCGTGCCTACACGTACGCATATCAGAAGCAGGAAGCCTATAGTTTTCGTACTTACATGCAAGTCGACAATAGTGTAATTCCAGTAGCACTAACATCCCTGCTGTGACAGGACCTCATTATATACACAAGAGAATATGCATAAAATAAGTTTATGGATACTATAGTGGATATTGGTAGAGTACTAGAATATATTTACACCATTTTGAAGCAAATGATACCGCTCACCTCCGCAGAAAAGAAAAGCTACTCTCAGGCGACGAGATGTTGCTAATGCGAATCAGGGTTCACGCGCTAAAATTATAAAACGAGGGACCATGGCCACTTCACTGAGCGCTTCATAGGACCTGCATGCACCAGTTGCAATTTGCTACACCACCGCCCTAAAAATAACTGCCGGTATTGTTCCATAACCTCAGCTACGACGAGAGCATTATTGTCAAACGTCTTGACTACAATACAAAAAACATATTCATTGTTCCACGCACGGGCGAGAAGATGATTACATTTTTAAAACCCCTGGGTGATCGTTTCTATATACAGTTTGTTGATATGTTTCGTTCATGGCCCGCAGTCTGGCATTTCTGGTCGAGTACCTACCACCTTCAAGATTTATCAACAATGCTAAATTCTTCACCTCTAACTAACTAACTCTCATCACACACAAAGGCGTTTTCCCCTACGATTACGTCAACTCCTGAAAGAAGCTGAACGAGCCACAGCTACCTCCTAAAGATGCTCTCTTTAACAAGCTAACAGACTCGGGAATCAGCGACGAAGAATACGTTCACGCTCAGAAAGTATGGCAAGAGTTAGGTTGTAGCAATCTTAAGGTATAGTCATAATTGTATTTGAAGACTAACGTACACCTCCTTTCCGACGTATTTGAAAACTTTATAAATTTGTGTATCTCAACATACAAGCTTGATTGCATACACTACATCAGCGCCACAGTGTTCGCTTTCGATGCTATGTTGCGAGTGATTTGGGGGGGAGGGGGAGCTGGAACTTCTAACATACTACGACATGCACATGTTTATTGAAAATTGAATTCGTTGTGGCATGGCACAATGTATCAAACGTCACGGGGCAGCAAATAACGTATATGCACCGGAAACATACCACCCCAGCAAGCCTACAACATACCTGCATACCTCGATGCAAACAACCTGTACGGCCGGGCCAAACGTTAGATGCTCCCAATACGCAATTTATGATGGGTCGACATTAATATCGACGTCTTGTATATGCCAGTCGACGGAACTACTGGTTATATTCTCGCAGTTGATGTCGAGTACCCCACGGCACTGCACGAGGAACATCGTGATTTGCCATTTCTTCCCGTCAACCACTGTCCACCTGGCTCCAAGCATTCGAAGCTGATGACGACTCTGGAAGACAAGAAAAAATACATCGTCCACTACTGCAGCCTAAAACAAGCCATCGCCCATGGTTTAAAGCTTACGAAAATACATCGTGTACTTACATTTGAACAAAGTCCCTGGCTAAAACCCTACATCGAGCTCAACACTGCGAAGCGACAGACGACCACCAACGACTTCGAGAAGGGATTCTTTAAATATGCGAATAAAGCAACATTCGGTAAACTTAAGGAAAACAAAAAGAAAACACCTAAAAATGGAGCTAGTGCGCAGTGAAAAGCGACTTAAAATAGTGGTATCAAAACCGACATTCTTAGACAGGGCGGTATACAAAGAAAATCTTTCACTGGCCATCTACAGCATTATTTCATTCTCTTTGATATGCCTATGTATGCAGGGTTCACTGTCCTCAAACCTGTCAAAAATGTATAATGTCCATGACAATGTAATAAAGGACAGGCACGGAGATGACCTTGAGCTCCTCTATAGCGACACCAACTCGCACCTGTTACAGATTAGAACCTCAGACTTTTACCAAGATTTAGCCAGCGATCACAAATTTAAAAACGAAATTGATCCCCACTACTCGGACACAAACAAGAGAGTTATCGGCAAGTTCAAGGACGAGTGTGGCTGTCATATCGTGACAGTCGCGGGTCTCCGAGAGAAACTGTATTCGTACAAATACGGAGGAAAAATCTCCAAACAGACGAAAGGTATTCAGTCATGTGTGGTACATAATAAAATTAATTTTGACGATTTTATTTCTGGAGCAGCACCGTACGATGAGAGTTAATGTCCGCACTATACGGTCACACAAACACAAATTAGTTTCAGGAAGAATAAATAAATTGGTCCTAACATGGACGGATGACAAGCATCTCGCATGTAAAAATGGCGTACGCACGTTTCCCTACGGCTATTATAATATTTAGATGTCTTCTGCATTTTGGTCTGTTTCTATTTTCCATCTTTTGTGTGCTGCATAGTTCTGTACCTGTGTGGAGCGTGCGGAGGAGGAGGAGGAGGCGTCTGTGGAGTTGGCTGAACATTTTTTTTGATAAACATTCTCCACATTTGTATTATTTTTTCTGCGTTGAACTGTAAGGTTTTCTGAATTGACATATTAACTTGTGGTTTGTTGTGCTGGCTGCAGTAAAATAATTTTTTGTCGAGAATTACTGTCTTCAAATATTATAATCTGGCTTCAAATCACCTGTGTATCATGTACCTGTGGCTCTGGTGCTAAATAATATTTTTTTATGTGAGAAAAATATCAGATAATAATACAATACTCTCCATAGTTACAAGTGTTTAATACGCAGCCCGTCCCAAATCGTGGGGTAGTGTGTTTGATGTGCACGGTAAGTTTGAGGGGAAGCGCAATGGCATCTTCAGCATAGGAGTCAATCACATCCGGAAACGAGGTAAGAATGCTATAGGCTCCTTACACCCTGTGCTAAAACACGCCTTGCTTACGAACGTAGAAGGTTTTCTTTAAACATGCTACCAATTAAAAAAATTAGAGTCATTAAATTAGACCCTCTCCCTCCCACGAATATACAATCACAAAAAAAAATCGGTGTGAACCACGATGTCCATCATCCCACAGAAACTCAGATAGTCGTACTAACGTAGAAAGCATGCCAGGCATCATTCCTATAATTATTAATCCATGCAGATATCAGACAGATGCAGGACTAAGCATCCAAGAAACTATAATATAATCACTAAGCATCCGTACAAATGCGTTGGCGTGAGTAGGGTGCTAACCACCGAATTTACATATTTACAACACTTCTGACAGTATCGACACTTATTAATACGGCTCACCTGCGAAGTAACTGAAATGCGACGAAAATATATATTTTCCATGTCTTTTTGCGACGCTCCATTGCAACACTCGATTCAGTAAACTTACTCGGGTATGAGGGCATCAAATAACAAAATTACAGGCAATTGCCTGTGCTCTCGATATAGCTCTGAGAAGTACCAGTCACCCTTCCTATCACTATTTCGATAGATGGGATCATGAATCTAGGAACTTGCTATACAAAACATCAGTCGGCAGTATGTCTTCCAGTGTCAAGTTCAAGGAGAAAACACATACGATAAACGAAACCAGGTCAAAGAGAAAACGAACATATTTTATAAGGTGAGGGAATACGACAAGAAAACCCACATATAATTCGCACACGCTGCAACAACCCATGTATCCTGTTCACACGAGCAGGAATCTTCCAACAATACACATTTATCATGGTCACTTCTGTGATTTAACACTATTTGCACAGGTACATATTCTGAAAGCCATTATTCAAACTGTGAACTTTACACGAATTTATTTATGACTTCATCATTATCAGGCAGGGGGCGCAGATAGACCAACCATCTCATCTCCTCTGCAAGGTATAAGTCATACCCCGTCTCAAAGTTATTATTTACATTATACTTATACTTGTTTTTTTTTTTTTTTTTTTTTTTAACGAACGCTCTCTAAAATTCGATATCAGGTTATATATATATATATATATATATATATATATAATAGTTCTCACGTCAGGTAGGTTGCAATGATCATGCTAACCTATCGATTCGTATTTTTGTTTCCTGTTTTATAGAGATGTTTAGTGTCTTTATTCTTAAACATAACTTAAAAAAATTTCCCCCATCACTCGGAGAGCCAACTGATTTTTTCTGTCTGATAGAAATGTGATATTTTTAATACTTTGAGGTCTGGAACTCGGGACCTTTCACTCACCTTTCGATTTTGTTTAAAAACATTGTATCAATTGAGCGTGAATATCAATATTTGAAGAAATTATTGTCCGAACATAGCTAAAAATGTTTCCAAAACTCACGTCACCTTTATTATAGTTTCCTAAAATAGTCTCTGGAATTTTTTTTCAAATTCTGATCAGAAATTAATATTATTTCTATTTTTCTGGACTCGAACCCAAAGTGTTACAACATACCTCGCCTTTGGTGATTTCTTAATTCCTTATATCAGGTGCGCGTGAGTACTAGACAGTGAACAATTAATGTATGAACATCGCTAAAAAAAAAAAAAGGCTTCATAAACTCAGGCAATTAATCGATTTGCGCCTTTATTATCTCGTTGTTATTCCTATATCCGATGCCTAAAACTTCCGTTTCGCCTTTAATACATATTCCTATAATATTCACCGAACAAACAGGAAAAATTACCAAGTTTTTGTAACTTCGATAAAAAAAATTATACTTTTTTTTATTTGTTTACATTTTTCGGTTTTGAACACAGAGCCCTACACAGTACCACACCTTTGGTGTTTGCTTAAATCTTCATATCAGGCACACATGAATACTGTGAAAAAAATTACCGTATTTTTATAAGTCCGAGAGAAAATTAACATATTTTATAATTTCGGGACTCGAATCCACTGTCGCACGACATGCCTAACCGATTGATATTATATAATTCTTTATATCACGTACGTATAAGCACGTAAACAGGTAGAAAATCGCATTAAATACTCGTTAAAATTTATTCAATACTCGGACCGGTATTCGAACTGTGGGCCACTTATCTCGCTATAAGATCTCTATTCTTCGTTCAATATGTTTTTAACAGCTTGCATTATAAGTTCCATACACAATGTATTTATATGGGATTTATTCCATCATTTTTTACTAAAATTTTGGGGGATGTCAGATGCCGTTGGGGACAACGGCATCTGACATCGGAGGTCGCCATGTTGTTACGTCACCGTTCGCCATCTTGAATGTAATTGACGTCAATCATGCCCTTTGACCTGTGACATTGACCTTGACACCTTTGACATCTGACACCAAAACATAAAAATAATGGCGAAAGAATGCTTGAAAAAATTAAAAATATATTGTTATGAAAAATTTAACTAAAAATAAATTAAAATTTCAAAAATCGTAAAACAAATTTATTAATAAAAATCGATTTAAAAATAAAAAGAATTTTTTAAAATTTTATTTTCTCAAAATTTTTGTTAAAAGAATTATTATTATTAAAAAGTATTTTCCCCCGGCGGCCATTTTCCCTAACAATTTGCGCAACTGTTTTCTTGTTTTAGGCCTCAGGTACTCTGCAATTAGGTTAAGTTGTTCTGGGTTTGGCTTGTTATCTTCGGCATTTATTACATGTCCTAAAAAGTCAATCCTAATTTTCCTGATGTGACTTTTTCTAGTGCACACGTCAAACCATTGATCGCTAATCGTTCTAACGCAACAGATAAGTGATGTAAATGTTCTTCCCATGTGTTGTACCATACAATCACATCGTCCAGGTAGGCCATGGTGTACTCGCCCATTAAGCAGTCCAACACGTGCACCATCATAGATTGGAACATAGCTGGGGTGCACTTAAGCCCAAAGGTTATGGCGCAAAACTGAAACCGGCACCCGTCTGGCACAGTAAAGGATGTTTTCTTGCAGTCTTCCATTTTTAAAGGCACTTGACAGTAGCCACATCTTAAATCAAGAGATGACATTCTTTTGGTCTGTCCTAGCGAACCTAAAGCGTCTTTCACACTAATATATGACAGTAATGAATTTTTAGTAACTTGGATGAGTGGGCTAAAAATCAACGAAAAAATGTGATTGCGGAATTATACGTGCTGTTAGTCGGTTATATGACACCATCATCTAACATTTCTTGGATTTGTTGTTTGATTATATTTGCCTGGTGAGGTAAATATCTATGTGGCGGCATACGAACAGGTTCAGCATCTAATGGGATTTCATGTTCCTCTACTGTGGTCCGACATAGAGCATCTCGTGTACCGAATACATATCTGCATTCATTCAACATTGGAAGGCGGCGTGATGTTCGGGCAGTAAGTCATGGTCAAGGTCACCCAGCATAACAAACGGTAAATTTTTGACTGGCTTCCTATCCAGGTTGTAAACAGTGTGCCTCTCTTTTTCGCCGAAATGGATTATACATGCAGCCGGTTCTACAATTGTATTCTGCTCGGCTAACCACGGGATTCCTAGAATAACGCCCTCCCAGATTTCCAGTGGGGCAATAGCTGTTGTTATGGTACTGATGTCTCTGATGTTAACTGCGATTTTAGCTTGGCCTAGTGCAGTAATATTTTTGGCTTATCTAACAACAAGATTTACAGGTTTCAATTCTTGAGATTGAACGAATTCTGGGCATATTAAATTATGTGATGCTCCTGTATCGACTAAGGCTTGACATTTATTACTGTTTACGCTCACGTGAATCTGTACGAACTGCTGCTCACCATTACTAACCTGCTGCAATAATGCCTGTTGAGGTGTCTGGTCCAGTTGTTTGCTTGGCGATCAGGGGTGGAGAGAGACGTCTGGTCTCTTCACCTCTGCACCCCATTTCCCTGTCTCTTGTTTGCTGCTGCTTGAATATTTTGCAGATGTGGTTTGTTGGGGCATTTGTTATGCCAATGATATGCTGGCGTGGAACAGAACCGACATGGATGTCAGCGGTTGATTGCACTCCTGCACTGTGATTTGCACTTGGCACTTCCTGTCTTCTTTCGTTTTGAACTGGCGGTCTGTTAACTTGTGGGGGTCGTAAAAATTTTTGTTTGGGTTGGTCGAATGATTTGGGGTTTTCTTGCTCTACTGGTGGTGGGGTTGTGTATCCCCTCGTGTCCTTTTGCTGGTGGCACCATCTAACCGCTCCTGAATCGCGAAGTGGTTGTTCGTGGTTCCGTTCCAGCAGTATCGCAGCGTGCATAACATCCTCAACAATCCCATTCAGTAGTGTAATTAATGCAGCTCTAAATTCCGGTCTTGCTGTTTATGCGATTATCTCTAGGAGCTCCTGCTCTGGCAGTTGTGGGTGGATTCGACGAATCAGGCGGTTAAGAGCTCGTTTCGCTGTTGCTCTTCTAGGCTGAGCCGACTCATGTATCGAGCTAAATATGACTCGGAAACTGCTCTTAAAAGCGCATCAAAACTCCTACCACTGCAGCCCATAGTTATTAAGAGTGTGTCACCAGGACCATGCGTCTCCTTGAAGCTTCACACCAACACAGCTAACCCATTCCTCCTGACTTCCTCCATGTCTAGTGAGCCTGCTGGTGTAGTCCCCTATGAAGGCAGGGGGGTTTTCTGACGATGTTCCCACAAATGTGGGCAATATCTGAAAACAGTTAAGCGTTCTCGTATGTGCTTGTCCTGGTGGTGTTATACTGTGGTTAGACTCTGTGGTTCCCGTTCCTCTCGCCGGCTTTATTGCTGTTCTCGTTGCTGATGCTACTCCTTCGCATGTGTTCCCATGTAGGGCATGGTGGATGGTACTGTCGGGTATGGTGTAGTCAATGGCGGAAGTATGAATGGGTACAAGGGTGTCGGACACATTATAGGTAATGGTGGAAAATAGGTGTTGACTGGTAAGTATGGTAAGGGAGATGCATTAGGATGGGGTGGAGGTAACACTGCTGACACTAGCAGTTGATGTATCCCTCTGCTCACCATGTGCGCACTGTTTGTGTGTGGGTGTTACTCTCCTCTCTCTCTCTCTCTCTCTCTCTCTCTCTCTCTCTCTCTCTCTCTCCCTAAGTCTCTGCTGTATATGCGAAGCATTCCTCCCCTCCTGCGGCCTGTGCAGTAGCTCCCTGTTTCTCCTCGATCGTGCTTGTTACATCTCCTGCTTGCTACATCTCCTGCTTGCCAATTAAAATTCTGAAAATTTATCTCATTACTATCTGCCTGAATAGGACACGTTGGCAATAATTCCTAAACTTGCTGTTGCACATTACGTTGATCACCGATATGACAGATACCACACATGTTAAATATGTTTGCAGTCATTATTTCATTTACTTCAAAGTAAATATTATTGTCCCCTGTGATCATGTGGTAGTGAATAAACCGCACCGAGTGCACCAGTGTGATGCATTGACAAGTAAGTGAATAGTATTAAAATGTATACTGTAAACCGAGGTGATAATGTGACTGCCTGGGTGAGAATATGACAAAGCATCTTTCTGCACTTGAGCACATCCTACTGGTGCCTCGTCAAAACTATAGCTTCGATCGACAGTGACGCCGGTCAATTGGACGCTAAGGTAGGAAATAACTGCGGTAGGAGAATGGCCCCACTTGGGCCAGCCAATTGACACCTGTTGGGATGTTGGAAAGGGTTAAATGAGGTTTTTAGGGGCAATAATGGTGAGGTCTAGGAATGATTATACCCGATTGGCGCCAGACGCAATCAAGGGAGATATAAGTGGTGATGTTGCATTTCTTAACCTCAGGGTTGCGGGCCGTACGCCCGGACCAATTTCCTCGCTGTTGAAGGGTTGACCTCTGCCCCGTTGGTTACTGCTCCAGATAAATGGCGTTTGCTGAATGATACCCCGTTGGCCGGCTATGCATCACTGTTGTTGGTGGCAGTAAAAATACCAAACTCTTACATGTGTGTACATGAGCTGTCGGGGCCTCCCACACGCCCATACAATGCGAACCAAAACTCATAAACACTTGCAATTCAAATGACTTACGTATGATGAGTGAGCAGTTATTAGAAGGTCCCGTCCCCTGATACGCATGATGCGACGTAAATAAAGTACATATCGCTCAGTTCACAGTAGTATTTATTACATTGAATTACACTCCCTTCGACGAGGGCACTTTAAATGAACACCACCGGCCAAGTGGTAGATCTGACAAAACGTCTTACGACAAATAATGGTTACTTGCAAAGATAAAGCTCCCTGAGGCGTTGTTATTCCCACAGGGAGAGGAGGTGGCTTACTGAGCGGTTATGGGAAGAAAGGTTCCAGTATTATGCTAAGTGTATCGTAGTTAATGTCCAGATGCAAAATATTGGGCCACCCGGAACACATGGAAAAATGCCGGAGTTCACGACATGCAATCAACTTCTGTTGGTTGCTACACGCTGACTGACTTCCCACTTGCCCCAAAACGAGACTATTTTATGTCGTGACTTGCAATTCCTGCCTTTGCAACATGCTAAATAACTAGTTAAACATTTATAAAGCACAAAAAAAAACCTTGTAATATAAAACTCTTGTGAATGGAATGTACAAAGCACTATGTGAATTATGAAATAAATAATGGTACATAACTATTGCATTGTAAACAATTAAAACTCAAATAAAACAAAACAAATAATAGATCCTTCAATTAAAACATATCAACAATGTCTTTAATTAGTCCTTATATTCTGAGTTCAAATGATCAGCCTATTTCATCCTCCTCCACGGCGTCTCCATGGCAACCACCGGCTGGTCTGCACTGCTGTGTCCTTGCACTTGCGGTACGATTGATTGCTCCAGCGACTGGGCGCAAATTCTATGTTGTGCAGAGCATTCAGCCCTGCTGCGCGGCATTGCAATCTATGGCCGAAAAAAACTGTCTTAGGAGTAGCAGCACTTGGCACACATCAAATGCTTCCCCTTCCCTCCTTTTGAGACCATTTGTAGGCCGTCCGATGTTTCTGGGAGCAGCTACAATGTGGACTGGCCTGCGTGACTGCAGGTGGTACCGCCACTCCTGTGGCCCTGCGGTACGATGTGTTACTGGTGGTTGCCCCTTCTTGCCAGGCAACTCCGGCTGCTTGCATTGTTGACACGGCGGTGGCAGGTGTGCCCGCCGATGCGACTGCCGAAGGCTGAGCGAGCTCCCTGACTCGCTGCTCTCGCTGTCACCTTCCTCGCTCCTGCTGCCTTGCTGGCTCTGCCATCTCTTGGTGCGACCCAGCTTAACAACCCCTGCAAATACACTTACACTCCTTGCTTTAGTTTAACCTGCTCATCAACATGCTCCTAATGTTTGCTCGCTTGCTCTTGCTCTGATTGTGTTTCCTCCACCTGTGCTTGCACATGCTCCTTGTGCTTCTCATTCTCTTGCTCTTGTATTTTTGAAAACTTTAGAAGTTCCCTGAGGGGTATATTGACACTGGTTAACTGTTGCACACTTTCCTCCTCCTACCACGCATCACTTTGAAGTCCTGCAGCACATTCTGCTTCTCCTCCTGGAGCTCATCGACAGTGTTTCCATCTTGCCTCACCTCTGGCGATGAACTTACATTGGTGCGCATGGGAGGGTCCTCTGCTCGATCTCCCCCCTGAAGTGCTGCCATAACTTGCGTCTCCTTTCACTACTTCCTGAGCTCAGCACGGACGACGCCATAGTGGGGTCGGAACACACCAAGTCTTACTTCGTCGTCGATGGCACCTGGTGTTAGCTGGATGTTTTTCCGATGTTCCCTCACCTTTCTCCTCCCCATGCGAACTGTGTATGTGGTTGGCCCTTGCATTTGTAGCACTTGATGCAGTCCACTCCATCGTGCTGCTAACCCTGCACAAAAGTCTTTCTTTTCCACGGACTGGGGGTGCATCCATACATATACCGCCTGTCTTTCATGCACTTACGGCAGTGGTCGGTTTGTGACCGGAAGCCATCTTGCTGCATAATGAGCTTGTTGTTGCCTCACTTCGCGGAAGCATCTCTGTCGTCGTCACTGTGTGTCGGTGCTCGGCACTTCACTGTTGTTCTCTCATTGCGGACATTTTTCCTCCCCCGGTAGGCATAGATTACGGCCTAACAGTACTTAAGCAGGTGACCCTCCAGTTGCCACGTTCACTCATCGTCTGAGTGTGTAGAGAATGGCAGGAATGTGGTCTGCCCAGGTGACGTGAAGTTCGCCTACACGTAACCATATTTGAGCTTTTATTTCCTGGTTCCTTCTTTCCATCGGGTTCGCCCTCGGGTGATACACAGCCTTTGTGATGTGATTAATACCCTACCTGGTACATAGCCCTCTCCACTTACGGTCCGTAAACTGTGTACCGTTATCTGTTAACAGGTTACCTGGATATCCCCAGCACTGGAAATATTACTCTTCCAAAACTCTCGCTACGTTCCTTGCGCTCGCCCCACTGCCTCCGTCCATCGCGAAAAATAATGTAACCACGACTAGAAATTGTTTACTCCTGCTTATCCTGGGGTATGGATCTATTAAGTCCAAGCACACTGTCTCAAATTGTTTACGAGGAATGCGTGGTCGCTGCTATTGCCTCCCATCTGCATGACGTGTCTTGTACAAGTTACACTCCTGGCATTGCCGTACATATCTCCTCGCATCTCTGCTTAACCCTGGCTAAAAAAAATGGTCGCGTACGTTCCTGGCCTTCTGTTCAATGCCTGGATGTCCAGCCATGCTGCCACAGTGCGAATAGGCGAAGACTTGATCCCTCCTACACGTGGGGACATACTCTCTCCATTTCCCTGGCTGTTGACCAAAACAGGTCTCTAATCTGCCGTCTACGACATGCCATCCCTCTACTTCTCGCTGTTCACATTGTCTTGTCTTTTCCTGCGTGAATCGGCAGCTTCTTTGAGCCAAAACGACTTCCCTGTGCAAGTCGCTAATCAGACCTTCATTGTTGGTGGCTGTGATTTGATATATGTATACCTCTGATACTGAGTCGCGCGAATTTGGTGGTAAAATGTCCACCCATCCTGCTTCATCCTGGACAAATACCCCATTGTTGGCATTGCATGAAAACACATCCACCAGTTCATTTTCTTTTCCGGGCTCATGTTCCACTACGTAATCGTGTGCCTGCAAGTGTAATGCCCATTACGTCAACTTACTCCTTGCTTCTTGCATACTATGCAACCCCACAAGGCACCAGTTGTCTGTCCGTAGTGTGAATTTCTGGTACTCGAGGTATGTACGGTATTTCTTCACCGCCCAAATGACTGTCATGCATTCTCTCTCATTGACATCATAACATCTCTCAGCCTGCCCTAGTCTCGCACTCGCAAAGTTGATAACGTGTTTCTCCCCAATGTCGTTAACCTGCACCTATTCCCTCTTGGCTTGCGTCAGTTGAAAGGTACAAATTATTGCTCGTGTTGTAACATGCTAGTGTAGGGCACTATCTGAATTCATGCTTGATGTCTGAGAATGCTTCCTCCATCTCACTTGTCCACTGAAACTGTTTCTGCGGTGACATCTGCTCTGTTAAGGACGCAATGATTGTTGCAAACCCTGGGATGTGCTTTCGCAACCAACTTACGAGTCCGAAAGACTTCCTTAGCTGCTTGAGTGTTTTAGTCTGTGGATAGTTGTCAATGAGCCTATATTGTTCCAGGTTTGGCCAGTTTCCCCCCTGATCGACTAAGTGGCCTAAAAAAATCAATGCTAGTTTTACCCACATGGCATTTCTCAATAGAGCACGTAAGTTCATTGATTGCGAGCCTCTCCAGGACTACTGCTAGATGATGCAAGTGTTCCTCCTAGCTGTTTGACCAAATAATTAAGTCATTGAAATACCCCAGCATAAGCTCTCCAATAATGCCATCGAGCATATGTACCATCATTGCCTAGAATGTCCTAAGTGCACATTTTAAACCAAATGGCATCGTGCAGAATTGAAACTTCCGGCCATCTGGGGCCGTGAATGCAGTTTTCGACCTTTCTTCAAGTTTCACCAGCACCTGCCAATATCCACTTTTCAAATCCAAGGATGTCCAAACTTTCGCCTGCCCTAATGTGTTTAGTGCATATTTCACGCTTATGTATGGCAGGAGTGCAGGCATGTTACTTGGTTCAATGGTCAGAAATCTACGCAGAATTGCCAAGTTACGTCTTTTTTTTGGATCTGATATGATCGCGGAATTAAACTGACTATCTGTCTGCTCGATCACTCCATCGTCAAGCATTTCCTGAATTTGAAGTTTTATTATCCACGTTTGGTGCAACAAATAGTCTCGTGGGCTAGTTTGTACCGGCTTTTCATCTACCAATTGTATCGCATGCTCAGGGATGGTTGTGTGTTTCAATGCATCGTTTCCGACAAATACATCGCTGTGTTTGTCAAGGACATGCAGAAATGCAGCCTGGTACTCGTACAGGACATGGTTGTCAAATTCCCCTATCTTGAATTCAGGTAGGCTGCCCATCAGAGAGCGGTCCAGGTTGTATACAATGCGTCTTTCTTTCGCCCCAAAAATGTACTCTCCTTGCGACTGGCTCTACAATTGTGTGTTGTTCTGTTAACCAAGGTATCCCCAAAATAGCTTCCTCACGTATTTCTGGTGTAACAATGACCGCTGTTTTCATTTCAATGTCGCAGACTTGGACCGTTACTACTGCCTGTCCTACGATTGTACTACAATGCTCGTTTGTGGCCAACCGAATCACGTGGTCTGTAGGCGTCACGTCCTGCTCATCTACAAAGTGTGGTCGTATGAAGTTGTGTGAGGCTGCAGTATCGATTATGGCATGGCATAACTTATCGTTAACAGAAACTAAAATGTGGATAAATGGTGCATGACTACTGCTCATTTGCTGTACCAATTATTGCTGTGGGGTTAATTTTGTGTATGTGATCCGAATTTTGGTGGGCAGGGTGTCAGATGTGTATGGCCCCTTCGCCCCTGCAACCCGTTTTCCTGTTGCTTGTGTTCTGCTGCTTCTTTTATTTGCCTTATGCACGGGTTATTCGTTTATTTACTGTGCCAGTGGTACTGTGGGGTTAGACAGTACCTTCACGGATGTCTAGTTGGGAAGTCCAGACTCCATCCTTGGTGATGGCTATTACCATTACCTATTGTGTTCCAGACCTGTGACTTCTGGCCACCAGACCCCATGGCTCCACTCCTCTTCTGATATTGCTTATACATATTTCCATGCATTTACCCATGTTACCATTTCTCATGCTATTGTCCACTATATGCCTTTTCATACACTTGTCCATTATTATTGCTACAAGAAGGCTGTGAAAAATTTTGCGAACTGCCAGAATGATACATGTTCAAACTGTCCTCTCTCCACTCGTGTCGCCATCTAACTACATTTGCATCATGGCATGGTGATTAATGCGTCCTCTCCAGAATTATTGTGGCATGCATTAAATATTCTAATGTTCAGTTTAACAGAAGTATTAAGGCTGCTCTAATTCGGGTCAAGGAATTTCAGCGATTATTTCTAGTACTTCTCGCTCCAGAAAATTTGGATGAAAGCATTTAACAAGTTGCCTTTTACATGTAATGAAAGTGGTTGATGACTCACCCAATTGTTCACCCTCCAGAGCTAATCTGCTCTGGGCCTATACAGAGGCAAAGAACCATCTGAACCTGCACTGTAATGTATGTCGAAACTCCTCTCACTGAAGGCTATAGTGGTTGAGAGATGCCCACCAGGAGTGCACATCTCCATGGAGTTGCAGTCCAACAAACCTGGTCCATTCATCGTGGCTCACCCCGTACCTAGTAAGGCAGACTACACAATCTTCCAAGAATGCTGCCCCATGCAGGGTTGATGACCTGACCATCAGCTGATGCATGGCGTGCGCGAGGGGTCAGCTGACTGTCGATGGCAGTACCTGCTGGTGGGAGAGGGAAGGTAGCCTCCTCCCCATCACTTCTCCTCCTTCTCGCGATTTACCTCTGCTGCTCCTCCAAGCTGTGAAGCGTGGCTTCTGGTGTGGCATCACTTGTTGATTGTTGACAAGCTTTCCAAGTGTCTATGTGGCATCCCATAAGAGTCCCGATGCTTCTGTTGCCCCTGCTGCCTTCCTGTCATCTTCA
The DNA here is from genome assembly GCA_029891345.1 of Dryococelus australis. Classification (NCBI taxonomy): domain Eukaryota; kingdom Metazoa; phylum Arthropoda; class Insecta; order Phasmatodea; family Phasmatidae; genus Dryococelus; species Dryococelus australis. The sequence goes on along the minus strand of CM057002.1, from coordinate 88,391,801 downwards.
TGTTGTTGCGGGTAGGGAAAATGCGTGAAAAATTGATATTCATAAAAACTTAGGAAATTTGGAAAAACTTTCCTGCTGAAAATTTTTTTGTGGGAGGAATTGGCCACATGGAAAGGCGCCAATTGACGCTGGTCAATTGCACGCTAAGGTAGGAAATAACTGTGGTAGTAGAATGGCCCCACTTGGGCCAGCCAATCGATGCCTGTTGGGATGTTGGAAAAGGGTTAGATGAGGTTTTCAGGGGCAGTGATGGTGAGGTCTAGGAATGATTATAACCGGTTGGTGCCAGACGCCATCAAGGCGACGTCAATGGTGATGTTGTAACTCTTAACCTCGGGGTTGCAGGTCTTACAGCCGGACCAATTTCCTCGCTGTTTAAGTGTTGACCTCTGCTCTGTTGATTACTGTTCCAGATGAATTATGTTTTTTTTTTAATGATAGCCCATCAACAGCATATCAAGAACACTTCCCTTCCCTTTCTCCAGTCGTTCAAGAGATTCAGCAAGACCCTTATCAAAAAAGCAGTTTAAGGAAAAAAGGTCCACAAGAAGAAAAGAAAAATTTTTCGTCTGAGGAGGAGGAGGATGAGAGTATCATTTATGATGAAAGTGAAGACAGCATGACGTCTCTTCTAGACAACTTGCACCGAGGATCACCCATCTTAGTTGAAGATGACAAGCCCAAGAATGAAAGTGAAGATGGACAACATCCACTCGCTGCAGCACCTTTCAACTCCAGTACACGAAAGGACACTACATTGTGGTCACCTATGAGGGGAAATGATATCCTAGTGTTATCTTCGACCTGGACGACGATGACGTTCATGTATCGACCATGATTCCCTGTGGAAAATATTGGAAATGGTCAGAAAAAGTTGATGCAATTTGGAACGAATGCGGCTCCATCACATCAAAAATTCTACCACCTCTGCAAATCAGCAAAAGAGCAGTATTTTTCATAGACATGAAGCCTTAAATGTATCTAATTTTGTTAATATAATTTAATTTACCTTATTAATTTTCTTTCTTAATTGAACCTAACAAGGTAAACATCTGTGTTTTTTGCTTTTACTGGAAGGGAACAGAAAATGTTAGCTGTTCAGAGACCTGTAGGTTGGGTTATAAAATCTTCTGTCTACTTGAACCAATATAGGTACCTAATGTGTCCCTTGGCTTTTGTCTTTAAGAGAAGAAACATTGCTCAGCAAATTGAAGTGTACGATTAGCTCATTATGTTGTGTTAGAATTTACATCTTTAAAAATGGTACAATAAAAATGTTTGTTGGCGTAAAAAACAACTTACTTATTTTTATTCAGTTGCGAAATGATATATACACCCCGAATGAAAGATATGATGGGTGAGAATAGGACAATATTAACTTAGAAGCTAGATATATAATATAAAACAGGCAGTGTCACATTCCCACTCCACTTGACTGGGAGAGAATGCGACAACAAAAAGAGTTTATAAATCCATTACTAATGAAAAACAAATTCTGTTTGGGAAATGCCTTTTAAGTGGTAAGTGTTATGTTTACAATTTTATATTTTATATTTTTATTTAACTAGGTGAGATTTGAAGTGTAATGATTGTGTGTCTCATTTTCATTCAGGGTCGTGTTCATCAATTTCAGTAGAATTAATAATTGTATTTTGTGTGATTTATAAGTACGTGACACAGAGGCGGGGATATGGAGCGAGTGATAAGGCAGCCCGCCGCCATGTTAAGTAGTTGCATCTTGTGTACCGCATGTGACAGTTGTACATCACATATCCTCCAGGGCACTTCGCCATTTGGCACCGATCAAGTAGTTTTGTAATAATTCATGTTCGATTTTGGGCTCTAGTTTGTTTTGCCGCTAGGGGAGTGAGCCGTCTCACAGCCCAGTCATTTGTACATGGCTGGGTTTTAAATTTTCTTAAATTTCATTTAGGCACTTTACCTCCTTTATGCAGTAGTAATGTGCACCCTACTTAAATGGGTCAAATCATGTAATTGCTTTATATGAAGGTAATTGGAATAAATAAGCATGTCACGTGACTCGGCATCTTAATATTTCACCGGCCACTTCATAGCTGCATAATCAGTAATCGCATATTTATATTTAATGGTGTGGAGGAGACCAGAACAGTTTCTGCAGGAGCGAGTAAGCACATGGGGGAGGCTGACAGGCTCCACTAGCCTACGCACTTGGAATATTCTCCGGATAACTACATCGATGTTTGGTACGTGTCGTGGCGGGACGAAACTCTGCACACTAGCCCAGGCCTTATCACGTACTGCATTCTGACCATGTTGCTGTAGAACTTATGGGTAGTGCAGACCAGCAGCAGACTTTGGAGGAAGCCATATTCAGGGCGATCGAACACACGACATAACTTCTTCTTCGTGCTCATCACTGCTGAGTGCTAGCACCCATCCCGGTAATTATTGACCAGAAAATAACCTTCCTTAGGGTGTGATTCCTTTCCTACAGTCCGGAAACTGCCAAATGGCTGTGCGCAAATAGAGGCTTGGTCAAGGCAAACAATCTTCCTGCCACCAAAGTGTTACAAACTTATTTCCTAATACAATTTTCTAAACAGGTACACTCGGGTAAGAGATTATTCTCAGTTTATACTGACGTGGTGGCACATAGCCAGGCTGGATCATGTGGGGGATTGAAGGTTATGTGGATAAGAAACAATAGATGTGGAATTTCTCTGGTGGGCACCAGTGCTCTGTAATGGATAGAGCACGATGTTGATATTGCTGTAGACTCTCGCAGGTAGTGATGGTCGACGACCATTAGCCCTCCCCATGTCCAATGTATTGATGAATGTTACCAGAGTTGATGATTTGCTGCCAATCACACTAAATCAAATTTGCCTCGCCTAGTATGGGATTTCAGCCCCGCTTATATGCCAGCTCACTCCTGATTGTTTGTTTTGGCTACCCAATGTCGTTGTTTGACACGTGAAAAATAATCATGTGGCAAGGTTAAGTAACTAATAGGCAGTTATGCATAACAAAAATACAGGCACTTCACCATAACATGTTATATTGCACTTTTTTCCCAAATGGGGCACACACATTTATACTACCGCCGTTCGAGCCAGGCAGGCTCTTAAGCTGTAAAACATGTCAGTAAGGCCTACAAGGTTAAGTTGTACATTACACCTCAGCCGCGTAAAATATGGACCGATGTGTGAGCGACCAAGTACTCCGGGCTAAAAACGAGAAAAGATTCTGGTAAACTGCATTAAAAATACAGAATTACATGATGAGTAAAAAAACAAAGTTGAGATGCCCAGAGCACAGCGAGGTGGTGGTTGTCACACGAGTTCTAGGATGTTACTACTCTCCTCGTTGGTGCAGAGCCCGCTCCCTGACTGACGCTCCTGCCTAAGTCATCACGTGACATAATTTACACAAAATGAATTAACTAGAATGAGATGAAATGAATCCTAGAATGCCAATGGGTAAAAATTAAAACTAATCCTTATTAACAACGCACAATTACACACAGTAAAATTATAACAACAAATATTCTGGTTCAACCATGCTTCATTATCGTTGCAACCTAACTTCACTTGCTTTACTGGTAAACACGTAACACTGTCTTTATCGGGTGTCTCCATAAGGCCTAGTCCACAATAGCGAGTCCGCGGACCAAGGTCTGTGGACTCCTAACTGGTGATTGGTGCACGTAACCCTCTAACGTCACAGCTCGCTGTCCCAATATCCCAAGGTCCCATGTCCTTAGATCATTCGCCAACATCAAATTTCGTCCATGGATGTTTTTTAAATCGTTTATATTTACATTTATCGCGCACAAACTGTCAAAGTAAATTGTGGGTGTGTCAGCTATAATTATTAAAACTTGTTACTTGTTCAGAATAATAATCTTCAATCTAGTAACCGCAAAAACCAAACTTTAATAAGTAAAAATACAAAAATTCACCGACTATAACAAAAAATAAAAACGACATCAAAATGAAGTTAATTTAAAGCAGAATCAAAATGTACTCATTCGCATAACTCAAGTTAGAAAATAAAATAAAAACAAGCTAGAAGAATAAATATTTATAAATGATAATATACAATTTAATGACACGCCGATTAGGGTGCACTCTAGTACCCGTGTCTGAAAGTTTACCTTCGGCCGGCGTCGAAGTTGGCGCACTCTGGTGCCAGTGTTAGAAAGCTTAGCTTCAGACGTCGTTGTGATGGGAAATATAGTTCACTAGATTGAACTAGGTCGTTCCGAACTAGTCACAGTTGAGAACAGTTCATTGGGAACCGTTCTTTTGAACTGTATAGGTCACAGTCGAATGATCACGTGTACTGGCGAACTGTAGAGTGCAAGTATAACCTCGGTCCGAGAACGAGATAGGTGTTTCTCTGTACCTCGGCCCAAGAACTAGATAGGTCTCTCTGTTTCCCCTTTCACAGTTCCATTTCCCCTCCCCAGAAGAATCTAAGCAAGCGTGAAATGGAAAGAGAAGCAAATAAGTGATGTTTGTAAATTAATTCCTAAAGAAATAGTGCTTTAGTGTGTGCAGATGAAATTACTTCTTTTTTATACAGAACTAAGGTAAATGAATAGTGAAAATATCTTTATACTGTGTTATCCACACCTATGATGTGTAATATAACACCAAATTACTCTTGACACTGATAGGAACGACCTCAACAATATAGTAATAGGTTGTGTTGCGAGAGACAACCAGGTGTAAAGTCGGGTCTGTACGAACTCAACAATAATGGTTCGGAACACTGGATTTATTCGTAGCAGTATTAGAAACATTCTAACAGCACTTTAATTACAAAAAATAACTTAATTTTAATATGATGCAAATAATGCCAAAAAGCTATATCCGAAGAATTGAGTTAATATACTAGTAAAAAAGCAGTTTTCCACTTCTTTATTGTAAGTGTGTAAAACTTGACATTGCATTAATGAGCATTTTTTTCTTTATTTTACTGTCGTAGCTATACTTGAATTAGTGCAGCTATCAGATGTATTTTCTTACAGATATGGGAATTTCCATATGTCTGACAACATTGTATTTATAGTACGAGTGAGTGACGGTTTTACAACACTGTAACAGCGAGATCTTTAGTGCCGATGAGGATGAAAAAAATTAAATGGACCACACAAGCATGCATGCCCTGACTGGGTTTCGGGCCCGGGGCCCCTTGCATCGCGGACCAGCGTGCAGCCGACTACGCAATTGGGGCCAGTGCGAGAAAGTAAGGAAGAACGAAATATAGCTGCATTACCATAGGTCCTCCAACTGTCTCGCGCTGTGTGTCCTGCAGTTCTCGACCGATCTGCGACTCATGTCACTATTTAACTTGGTAGGTCTGCGATCCCTACAGTTCGAGGCAGTGCTGAAAGAGCGAAAACAAAGATACTGATAGACAGAGGCAGATAGATAAGAAGTATGCCCGTTGCGATGTGGCCATTCACGGAGGGCGGATTAGCCGGTGGGAGAGATAGCCGGAGGAGGGGAATTTGTAGTGAGCGACGAACGACGGATTATCTGAACATCTGCAGTGGCACACCTGGTGTAGTTACTGGTACTGAGAGAATGATTGACCGTTATCAGAAGAGACTAGTTCTTTTATGTCGCGATGAACTATGCACCTGGTTCATTTTCAAAATACAACTGGTAGTTCGTGAACTATCTGTCACTAGTAGACATGTACATTGGGACCTGCTTTCGTGGACGAAGTAGGTCAGCGGACCATTCAACTGCGGACCAGTAATTGTGGACTAGACATAATAAATTTTATTGTATCTACACGTATTCTACCCCTGTTAAAGTCCATGTTCATCTTTAGTCGACTATAAACAATGTTAAAAAATATTTTAATTAATAAGCGGCGTTTTGGCCACATGTCTGTGTACACCTGTCCACCTCGGCGCGAGATTGCGAAACGTAACCTGAAAGGGCAGTATTTCAATACTGGCAGTACTGTCTTTACTGGACAAACACAATTTAAATACATGAAAATATGTTAGTACCCTTAATATGCTTTAAACTGACTTAATTAATTATAAATGGCATTACTAAACCTGACACTCGCCACAACAGCCTTGTGTGTGTGCCCGTTTCAAGAACTACAAAAGATGGCGTCTCTCACGCCCAAACTGTCAAAATGATAATTAATAAATACAACACTACATGATGTTAAAAATGCACTTAAAATTAACATAAACAAAAGGCAGACTATTTGTCTTGTACTTACGTGCTGTACAAGGTAACATGGAAACAATAAAACAACTCTCTGGCATAACACTTGGCAACATATACATAACTCTGAAAACATAATATTATAAACATAAACATTGTCACGTGGCCATCAGCTTTGACGTATGTAACATTTGTAGGTTGGAAAGGTATGTACCGGTATTTATATGAATATTGAATATTGTGACGTGCTCACCAATGTGATATACAGAACAGTTTACTCAAAAGACATATAAATATATTACACTAACGAACACTGCACAACACTAACAAGATGGCATTGCAGGACAAAAATTAATGTAACCAAAAATAAACAAACATTTACACACTCCCTATTACGAGTTAAAAAGGCCATAAATATACATCCTCTACACGAGCACTGCATTAATACTGAAACACGTGTGCCATTGGTTCAGACGCAGGTGCTGCTCAGTAGTGCTGTGTTGCATTTGTGAAGTCCCAGATGGTACGGCATGGGAAATGGCATGGGGCAAGGCGCTGTTGATGTCAATACTATAGGTTAGCATTATACTTTCAATATTTTCACTCTCTATCTAGGCTTTGTCTATGGGGAGAGAATAATACTCTCTCATTCTTTTTAATACGTAGGAATAATATAGCTCATCTGAGCAGATACAATGCTCTTGCCATACAATTGGCTTCTTACGTTACACTTAGGTTTTCTGCTCAAGGCTAAAATATTTCTCTTAATTAACAAAACTAAATTTAATGCTTACAGGGATTTCCTCTTTTTGAAAAGTTATGTAATTCTTTAGTACTCTCAGGGCTAACACAATTTATTCCATCTGACAAAGCTAACCTCATTACTATGAAGATTCGCCTTTCAAAAAAAGTTTACGTTCATCTATGTAACAAATGAACACATGGTATATGCTAAGTACACACTCTCTATACACTTTGCATTATTTGTAAGTTTACACACGTTCTCTGGTTAGCATCGCTCTGGTGCTAATTGCATTTTCACACTTTCATTTTTAAGTAGGTTGGAGATTTCCTGGGTAACAGTTACAGCTTACTCAGAGCGAGCTCTCGCCTCATGCCCTTACTCAAGGTTACAGGGGGTCTGCAAACAAAGTCGCCCAGTGTCGCATAGCAAGAAATGGTGAGGGTTATGTCGTTTATGTTCACGGACCTGCTGATAGGCTTCGATATACGTTCACACCTCTTATATTAATTTCGTTGTGCTAGATTTAAAATAACAACAACCGAATTATTTAAATCCTTTACTTTGTTTACGTTACATGAGCACATGGGAGATTTTCTGGGACAATGCCAACATTAATTTTTCAGTCTGCCGGTTAAGGGTTTGATTCTACGTTAATTTTCATCTGCTATTTCTGGCAAGCTAGGGACCAAAGTTTTATAAGACGTTGCAAAACAATTTCGATATTTTTATGTTACTGGTGCCCATTGTTAGGCAGTAGTCTACATCAATTTTGGCACGTATTAATATGTGGTCCCTCGGTTCCTAACAAAGCGATTCTTGAATTCTCTACCTATGAAAAAAAAACACTTAAGTTACAGGCTTATATGGTTAAACGAAATTATTCTTGGGAGGTGTACAGGTTCTTTGTTGCACTGCCTACTCTATTAAGTTGGGATTTTGGTATGGGGTGTTTCTTTGTCATCTAACCTTAACTGCTAAGCTATCTAATACGTTCTTGCACTTTTGTAACTCAATAGGTGTGATAGCATTTCTATGCTATCACACCCTACTAAGTTACTTTAGCTAGTGTTCTGATGAGGGGCGTGTTAGTTCAATAACTGGCATCTGCCAGGTATTCACTCAGCTGATGCTGCTGCTGACGACAGTGCTTGGTGAGTCCTAGCTTTGGTTGATGTCCTCTTTTAAGCTGAGCTGCAGCAGGGGTAGAAGACCAGTGGTAGGGTAGGCACCCTTCATGGCATCTCTCGGTAGCATCCAGCGATGTAGAGTGTGTGTCTCGCACGTTGTGGGGTCACTTGTGATGTAGACCCCATATTAGGTGGATGCATGGTAACAGCGACCTGAGTGCTGGTAGCGTATGCTTCAGGAACAGTGGCTGGAATGCTGGTGGCATCTGCTGTGGTTGTGGCCCTCGTGGCAGTGGGCTGGTATTTTCTCATGGTAGCTGCATGGGTTACGTGTACACTGTCCACTCCAGACGATGGAGGGGTTGTGTGAACAGCCGCAACACTTACTGGCGTCCGGTAAAATGTGTTTACCAGCTGTTTGGTGTGTGTGTATCTTGTCTCTCCTCCTCTCCAACTTCTTTCTGTAGTTCAATGATGTCGGTCCCCATGTTGACCGACGTGTCCATTGTTACTGAGGGCTGTGGCAGGCTTTCATCTCTCTCTCCTACACTCTCTACATTCTTGCCGGGAAAGGGGTAGGATGGGTAAGGCAGCAGGGCAGCATGACCTTATTCCCTTATACAGGAGGGATGCCTGGGCAGGGGCAAGAGGGAAATGAAGGGAGTTTGTGGCCGTTCTGCCATCCTCTCGGGGTTGGCTGGAAGTTCAGAGGTCTCCTGTTGCTCGATACGAGTGTGTTGACTCACTGTTGCTGAACGATCAGTGGGGCTACGCCACGATGGTTCGGGATGGACACATGTTGGTGTCAAACGAGGTTTAAATTGAAAAGTGGCACTCGAGCTGTGTGCATAATGGAGTCTCGCCTCTGGGAATTTTCCTTTAGGTATGAGCGATATAACGGGGGAGGGGGCATGTCTGCCCTTCCCGATTCTGGAATGGGTGACCTATTGTCGCGAGATGGAGGTGGGCACTTTGTCCACTTCTGGGATGTCCAGGGTTCGGCTCCTGCATGGGATTCCGTCCTTATTTGGTCCATGTTCAGGCTATAGTACAGGCGTCGATGGTCCTGGGTTCAAGTCTGATCGCTGGGTGGGGCATACACGGATCTGACAGAGGTTTAGAGGCCTCCCATTTGTAGGGTACGGCTCGTTTATGTTTGCGCGGGTGGGAAAGGTTTCAGGGTCGCGATGCTGTTCTCTTAGTGGGGGGGTGAGAACGGCATATCTCCTGGGGTTGCTGCATCAGGTAGTCCCAGTTGAAATGCTGGCCCAGCCAATACCAACAGCTTGACAAGGGGGCGTCAGAGGGCGACAAGGTCGTGTCTCGCCCTGCAGGCGGTCTGGGGAAGGGGGCTGGGCCGGGATCCTTGGCGTGTGCCACAGAGTTCTTCCCGGGGAGGGGCATTGCACTTGGGAGTGAAAGTCGGTACTAGGCCCGAGACAATTTCGTCTCCGGTAAAATGCGAGATTATTTGGGACCTAAATTGGGGCCACCCCTCGATAAATTTACCATATTTGTCCCACCATTTTCTGGGGGACTGCTCAGTTGGTTACGTGCTCGGGTCACCCATTGTTTCCTGGGGATTAGGTCTTCCCTCAGCTCCCATTCACATTTTTGGAGTAAGTTCTTGGGGTCTTCGTAGGGTTTCCCGTGGAACTCTGGCAAGGTGAGCTCGCAGGGTAATCCTGGGATGACTGGACCATTCCGGTTTATCGGGTTGTGCAGTTTGTAGGTCTGTTCCCACCTACAGACTTCGCACTGATACACTTGCCCAGGATTCTGTATGCACTCATCCACCCAACCTATCCACAGGTGGTGAAATTCGTGGTGGCACAAGATGCACCTAACAATATATCTCCCTTGCCCTTCACACAAGGGCCATTGGCAGATCTGTGCATCCTCCTGCCTACAGGACTGACACTTGTATTCCAGGCCGTTCGTGTAGAGAGGCGTGTCGTCCCATCCTAGACACAAGTAATAGAATTGGTTGTTACAATAATTGCAACTGATCATGTTTGTACCTGTGCTGGTACATGTGGGGATGGGGCACAGCATGTTGCTCATTCCCACTGTATTTGATTTGGCTAATGAACTTTGTGTTTCCGGAGACTTGCTTAGGAGTATGACATAGTTGCAAATGGGCGCCATGGGATGTTTAACTAACCCCCTAAAGGTGGGTATGAGCTCCTGTGCAAGGAGTAGTGGTGAAAGACAAAACAATTAGGGGGGGGCAGTGTGACTGGCTCGGTCCCAGCTCCCAAGGCAGAGCTAATTGGAGCTGTACACCCCATGATGGGCGTCAATAGATGCGCATCCTACTTTCGTATTAGTTGATAGAGCGCTTATGATACTACCTGAAGGAAGGGGAATCAAACCCCAGAGTGAGCTGAATCGTGAGTGTCTCCCTTCTGGGGAGTACACGCTTTCTCACAACAAATGCTTCCAAGATGCGGGATACCAGTAGTCCTGGGGAAAGTGATAATGAGAGTGCCGATTAATCGATGATTGTGGATCCCAATGGAGGAAGGGGTCTTCTACATACAGGTCTTGTGGGTCTTCGGTTGGGAACATAGTTAGAAAGAGAAGAAGTTACAGGGGTTCTCAGGGTAGCTTTCACGGGCAGTTTAACTCTGATGAATTTTCCCGATGCTAAACGAATTGTACATGTCTTTTGATATACTTTTCTTTCCACTGGTTCGGGCGGTGCGACGGTTACTGTATGTGAAGTAATCTCTGGGTGGAGGTCGTTCATGTGTTCAGGAACTAACCACGGCCAACAAGCGTCTAAGTATGCATCCAATTCTGATTCGTGGTTGAGGGGAATAAAAGGGGAAATGGATCGAGGTCTAACCTAATATCATAATGTTCTGTAGATGTCGGCATCTCCTCGCACTCGTTTCCTAATTCTGAGTGTACGCTCACCAATCACTATCTCGCTCGAAGTACTTACCGTCGAATGCGACTTTGCATTCCACCTCTTTTACTGGGCATTAGATTACAGCAACTTACAATAAACAAAAGCATGCTAATGATTAACATGGAACTAATGTTAAAATAATGGTAGTCAAAGAATTTCAATTTGACTTAATATTTATTATTATGTAATATGAATATTGGGAATCCCGGTTGGATTAATACAGACTCACTAAGAACAAATAATCTGTATAATTAAAGTAGACAAAGGTGAGCCTAGTAAAATTAATTACCCAAAATTAATGTATTAAAATAATATGTAAATTGACGCTCTTTACAGCATTTTCACTTAAAGGGGAAATTATTTAGAAAAGTTAAAATGTCTCGATTACCTCCTACTGTGTAGTCAAAGGAGTGACTGTGTTACAAGGGGAGAAGGAGGAGGACGTCGTGGATTACGTCTGGAGAGAGAGCCGTCCTTGCGGTCGGCTGGTGTGGACAAGCCTTCGCAAGTTGCAGGGTTGGTGCAGCCTTCACAAGCCACTGGGAGGTTCTTCCTTCACAAACTGCTGGAAGAGTGCAGCCTTTGCAAGCCACTGGAAGCCTTCTCAAGATGTAGGTTGGCGCTGCCTTCTCAAGTTGCTTGAGAGGTTGAATCTGTTGCAGAGAGAGGTCTTCGCAGACCATGTAGTGCTCGCTGACCTATGCGGCCGGCGAGCCCAGCATCTCTATCAGAGGCATGCTTGTGCTTCCTTATATAGTAGAAAATCCCTTGAACCAGCGATATTTCGGGGGTGTGGGGTAGGGTAGCATTTCATCGCAGGGGTTAGTTTATCAGGGTTGCGGCAGCGCTGCTCATTTATATCTCCCTGCGTGAAAGTGACGACAAATTTATCCACCCCGGCCCAAGGCTGGCAGGTGTGACGTCACAGGAAAGCAGAGATTCTGCGATCCTGTAGTGTCGCTGGAACTTCCTTCTTAGATAATTTCAGGGTAGTGATCCGTCAAATAAAATCATATTTATTCAAAAGCGTGACGATCACATGCCTAGTTTTGGGCGGGCATTACAATTCATAACTAAACACTTTAATCATCTTTACGTACAAAGCTGTCCAATGCATGGACTCCCTTTTATCGGCATGTGAAAAGTATTCTGCCACTGTTCATGACTTTCCCCGAGCAAGTGTGCAAGTGCGCTGCGCAGCTATGTGACATGTATCAAATTTAAAGATACAATCAATTATTTTTAATCTGAATTATTCCTTGTGGCCCTAAACTGGAAGATGCAGTCTGCATATCAGATTAAACTGTCTTTCTCTGGCTATTATATTTGCATGTGACCAATGTGCTGACTTTAACAACTTTCCCTCAATGTTAACTATGAGAACCAGCATACACTAGTAAGCTTTCCAACTTTGCATGCAGCTGCAGAGAAAGCTGCACTCTAAAATGGAAATACAATTAAATTTGCTCCATATAAACATATCTGATTGCAGATCTGTCGAAACTACTCCACTTGAACCAGAAAAATTATACTCAATTCTAGTTGCTAGTATTAATTTAATGAACTGCGGTTTCTACCTATTCCCAGGGAATTGCGCAGGCCTGGCAGTAAATCAGTGCATTCCACTGATTCGCCAGTTGATAAAGAGTATATTTACTGAAGATTAAGTAAAAGTATTTTACAAATTCAAATTGCTGGTTAAGATTCAGAGTGTGGGAACAAATAACTTAGGTACCGAAGATAAAACAAAATAATTTTCATTTCATTTACTGACACACACAGAAACATTTCAGTAATGCTGCCCAGTATTAGATATAACGTGAACTAAATCAAAACTACAATAATAGCACAACTATTGCCACGAAACATAATAAAATACATTTACTGGCTCATGTCAATAAACTATAGGCATTTCTTGATAGGAACACTTAAGGGCATGACAGCATCTGTACCACCACTGTTTTTTTCGGTAGGCAGTGCGGGCGTAACGAATTTGCTGTTATCGGCACTGCTGTGGCTGGTTGCTGTGTCGAGTCACTTGGTCAGCCTTACACCACCACCTTGCGATGTTGCCACATCAGCTATCGGGCAGCTAGAACACCACTTGTATCGCAAATGGCTCTGGTGCTCAACTGTCATGAACCGTACGTTTTTATACTATCTTTGATTACATCCCAACACGGACCCTTGGTGGAAAGAGCAGTTATTGGCGAAAACAGGCAATTATTATTTTTTTTAATGAAAAAAGAGACTGGACACAGTTATAGGCTGTTCACGATAAAGTAGCACTTTTGAGGCCCTAGCTACTTTTTTATTTCAGCAATTTGTTATCCTTTTGACAAATATTTAAAATAAATAATGACATGTAAGTGATAAACACAGTGTGTAGATTACATCGCACTCGGAAATTAACGTCTGAGGCTAAAATAAAATATATGTTTTGACTATTATACCACACGAGATGGCTTTCAGAAGTGTCCACTTTACCGCGAATAGCCTATAAACACAAATTCTACAGAACTGTAGACTACTATAGATTGCAAGTTCAATCCTGATTTGACACCATAGTTTATGCTTTAGCTTCTATATTAAAAATGGAGGAGAACAAAAGCATGCTTTATACCTTATGCAAGTATTTTTAGTTGTTTAAAATATATTCACACAGTATCAAGACTACAAATCAAGGTGTTCAAATTGTTTTTTTTTTTTTTCATATAGGATTCTAAAAAAATTAAGCTCTTCTGTGAAGTGATGACTTAATTTCAATGTCATGGTTATCTTTCCAGTCACAAAAAGAAAAGGCGGATTATTATGTGTGGTGTGTGCACGTTTGTATGTGTGTGGTCACTGACAGCATAAATGTCCGATCGTGTTGGCATAGTAGAGATGTGGTGCAGCTGATGAGCATGACACCGCCTCCTTCTCTTGTCATTCAACCAAGGTGGATCACCAGGAGGGTTCACTTCTGCATTTTCCTACATGGGAATTGTGCGGATGGGTTTCTATCAGGAATTACCCATTGACCTATAGACTGAGAAAAAGTTTTTGATGAATAAAACAAAGTTTGTTTGGAGTAACCAAATTATTTATTTGTATAGGAGCAATGAAATATTTTGTTATTGAAACAAAATTATTTTTGTTCTTATTTAGTTGCCGCAAACAAAGATTTGGTTGTTGCAACGAAATATTTGTTTAGTTCTAAGTAAATTAAACAGTTTCGGTTAGTAGAAAAATAACTGGAAGCACAACTGAGATTCGAACCTAGATCGCTTGTGCCCCAGTGCAAGGCCCTAGCAACCTCAGCTAAAACGAATTGTGATGAAATGAGAATGTTTTTAAATACAAACACTTTGAATACCTGAGAACATGTGCAAATAAATATTTCAATTTCTGCAGCTATATTTTCTAAGTTTCCTGTTGAACTTTTTTTATTGGGATCATTATACCATTACTAAGCATCATATGCACTAATAAACTGTGTTAATATCATAACTGTCACAAAAAAGAGACCCTCGCGCTATATTTTCATACGAAGTCAATCAAATGAGTGACCAAATAAAGTTGAATAAATAAAATATTTGACAGTCTAATTTTAATTTTGGCATAAAAACTAGGTTTTGTTTACTCAAGCGTGCATTTCGTTAGAGGAACAAACTTAAGATTGTTGCTTTACAAATTTTGTTTACTAAACAAAATATTTTGTTAGAACAACTAAACATATATTTGTCCATTTACAAACAAATATTTTGTTGAGTTTTCTTTGAGTTTAGCCCTTACATTCCTCCTCTGCTCTATATTTACATGATGTCTCCCTCATTCCTCTGTGCCATATAAGAGCCGCCAAACCTCTCAAGGCACAGTACTGGCAGCGCTGGCTGGCGACTGACTATTTTCGCAAGCGACTTTTACTTTCTAGACTGGGATGCCTTACAGTAAGTCGTGAGTTTGGTTACAACCTATAACACCAGTGACTTTTTCTCTGCGATTTACCTCTAATTTCTTTCAAGAAAAACTCGTTTAATTCCTCTGATGCCACCACATATTTATCTTATATTATAGAATAAATACGACTATACCTACGACTTCGTTGTGAACGCCAATGAAGTGTTACCTTAGGGTCACAAGTTAACTGGTTAGATATACAGGGAATTCATAGGGGGCTAGTAATTTATAGGTGTAAATGTTATGTTTATTCGGCATATGAAGTGTCCTCCGGAATGTTAAGATCTTAAAAGCATTAAATATTTAATTATACTTAGGAAGTTAACTATACAGTCTGTGGCATTTGTAACATTGTCAGTAAATACAGTACATACCACCACCAGTATTAACGTATGTTGGGCCAATGGTTGAAAATTGATTGGCAGGGTCGGAAATACATCGTAATGGATATACTGTAGGACAACTGTTGGCTTTTTGGTGGTAAGGATACAAATAGATTGTGTAGGAATACTAACATACAAATAACATTGGGCCAACAGTATTTTCCAACCGAAATCCAATTTAATACATTTTATGAGAATAGTGCTTAAACATGTAATAACATACTGTAGTGGCAACCAGGCGCCATACTCATACCACCTAAGGTTTGACATTCTATAGTCTGTGGCCGAGCGAAATTTTTGCATAACATGCCCCAAATCGCCAGAGTACTTAAGCGCCATTCAAGGCGTCACCCCCACCCCCCAACCCCCAATGTTCCATTAGACAGCAATGCGATACAAGAACAGAGTCAGAGTGTATAAGGTGTCGGAGTCAACACAAAGCAGAAGGCAACATATGGAACCAGGCCTAGAGGAGCTATAGGCCCTTGCTGCTGTATGTTAAATGGTGGGCATAACCTGCATTGCAGTAGAGTGTAATGTTGAGTTCACGAGTCCCTGTCTGTGATGTCCTTAATGCATGAAGGCTGGCAAGGTTAGGATTAAGTCTATCTACCGTTAAATATTGTTCTAATTTTTGTGCTGTCAAAAGTATAATAATTACATAAAGTTATTTGGTATTTGTTTCTTGTCGAGTTGTATTGTAGTAATTCAAGCTTAATTATTGTTATAATAAAAATGTTATTTAAACCAGCATTCTCCCTTAGCCTGACCATCGATAGTTACGTCCCCAGTAGCAACCTTCCTTCTACAGTGAGTATATCGTGTTTTAGTAAGGCCAAGTAAGTAACGATAGGAGAGTCAGCGAGTTCCAAGATAGGATAAAGAAAGGAGTTTGTTACAATATGCATGTTAATCTATTAATCAAAAGAAAGCTGTTCAAATATAGATAATTTCAATTTTCTATTTGTTGGTAGAGTGTTGAACAAATGTCAGAAAGGCATTATTAGCAAATATGAATGTGATGAGCCAACTTTATTTAACAATCAAAATCCAACTTAATATATTTAATGAGAATAATGCTAAACACACACAAACATACATATATTAAAAAATTTCTTAAAAAAGATTGTTAAAAATAAATGATTGTGATTTTTTATTCGTCGGTGGAGTGATTGACAAATGTGGGAGAGAATAACTTTTTACAAATGGGATTATCAAATATTGTAATGCAGTCTGCACCGTCCCTAGCAAAAGCGAGGCGGGGTGCAAGAACTTTTGCGAGGCCCTTCCAAACTAGTTAATCCCTCCTCCCAACAACGCAGTCAGCTTTCGAAAAAACTCATGTGACGTAATAATAAAATTAATTAAACTACAAACAGTGGTGGCCGGCTGTGTAGTGCATTGGTGCAATTGTACTGAGCAAAACATGTCCTCGCCTCCTAATATGTTTCTGTATGGCCTGTGTGGTTACACTCCTCCACTGTCAACGAGGAATTTTTCCCGCCCACCAACTAGGCAAACTACCGCCCTGCATGGATTTGCGTACAGGGGTTGGTATGGCGTGCAGTGCATGGAAAGGCTATGTCATGGCAGGTAGAAACCGCAAGGGTCGC
The DNA here is from genome assembly GCA_029891345.1 of Dryococelus australis. Lineage (NCBI taxonomy): Eukaryota > Metazoa > Arthropoda > Insecta > Phasmatodea > Phasmatidae > Dryococelus > Dryococelus australis. Next base: position 88,374,892 of record CM057002.1, on the reverse strand, counting down.
TCTGTTTCCCCTTCCCGTGCACCCGTAGGAACCCAGCTTGGAGTTCACTGAATTCCGTGCAACACAGATGTCCCCCGCAAATGGCGAAAGCCCCAAACACTAACCGAAAAATTACGATGACATTTTTTTTGGTGGCTTGACCAGTTTCCAGCCAACTTCCATTCTTTGTGTGTATTATGTGAAAGGTTTTTTTTTTTAATGAATTCGGTACAGACATTTTTAGCTATGAGGTATGCTGCATTTTTGTTGCAAACAACAAAATTCCCAAATATATTCGACAAAATTTGTTCCCTATATATAATCTAAATGCAAGTTGGCTAAGTGTTTTGTGTAAACAAGTAAAGAATAGTTTTAAGATTCACAAGTGAGTTGAATTGTGCATAAGTTGAATTTTAAAGGAGCAGCGAATTCGATTTTGTATTTGTCAAGTTTGCATTTTCTTATAGGGATTGCGATCAAAAAACCAGCCCATTGGATAACATTGAGTGTCGACTCTGTAGCCTACTAGTACTTAATTTACTCTGCGCTGTAGAGCTTATTTGGGCTGGAGATGGTTGGTAAGTGTGTATTGTGGCGTCATATCTGGACAGTAAATCTCCTAACTGCTGCTGGAATGATGGCAGGTGGGATTACTGAATGTGTGTGTCGAGAAGAAGCTAGTGTGTCCACATTTAGATGAGTTATTTTGGACAGTATTTTATATCAATATAAATATGAATAAGTTTATCATTTAAAATGTTTTAGGTCAAATTAATAACAGTGAAAAGTTATCATACAGTAAAACTACAACTTTTAAAAACTGAACATTCTTCTAAAACATATTTAAAATATCTCGGTTACTTTTTAAAAATTTCAAATTTATCCATGGACAGACCATTTCAGTTTTCACGCTGAATCTTAATTTCCCATTGAAGGTTGAAATAGAAAAAATACTACTGTTCTTGTTGTCAATATAACAATATGAGCTCACAAAAAATAGTTGATGTAATGGTGTGGAGAACTGATTTAATGGCAATAATTTAAGGAATTTATTTAAAGGTTATACTTTCGGGATAAATAATTTAGAGTTCTTGCCAACTGAACACGAGATTATTTTGCCGCAAAATATAGCTAAATATCACTCACTATTCTTAACGTATAAAAATAAAATTTTCCCAGGGGAAAACCCCCGGACCCTCTTTCAAATTTTCGGGGAAAATGAATTAATGTTGCACGGGTCAGCTGGAGGTACCGGCCACCACTGACTACAAAATATTCAATTTAGTGGAAAATATTTTTTAAATTAACAGATATTATAGCCTACAAACAATATACTTTGCTCTCAAGCGCCTAGCATTTTATTAATAAAACATGTTACATTTCACACACACACACATATATATATATATATATATATATATATATATATATATATATATATATATATATATATATATATATATATACATACATACATATATACATATACACATACACATTTTATCATTAAATATTTCTCAACCAAATAAATGCTAAATATTTAAATACCTTTTATTCAATCTTTTTTTTTTTCGGGTGCGAGGTCTTGTGCAGACGGACCTGTCTCACCCCTAAGGACGGCTGTGAAAATTGAAAGTTGAAAATAAAAAACTTATAACAAGAAAGTATATGGTTACACTTTGAATAGTACATATATGTGGGAATTAAACAGGGAAGAAATATATCTTTAAACTGTTTAATATTTAAACTCAGAGAGAAAATTGGAGGACTGAGTAAACAAAAATAGTTTACTTTTGTTCCGGTTTAGTGGACGAGACCTTAACTCCAAATGGAGCTGGTGCAATGTGTGGTGTAGGTGTTGTCTTTAGGTAACATAGCCTACTTCTACACATCAGTGAGAAAATATTCCTTTGTAATATCTCGGGGCTCGTGAGGTTTGTTTGGATGGAATATTTTACACTTCCAATACCACAGTACTCTCAGCAACATTAAATAAAATATAAAGCAAAGCAGCCTTGCTAGGTTGGCACAGAAAATACACAACGATACATGTGCAGATATATATATATATAATTTAGTTCAATGGTTAGGCACCAGGCACTTAGCAGTGTGCGATAAAGATAAAAGTCAGGTGGCGTCAGCATGCCACAACCTCGGTACCATCAAACTGAGGAGTGTTTAACACATCAGTAATACTTTAAATCAGAAATAATTTGTGGATAACCATTCCTTTGAGCCGTTTGGCATTGGCATGCAAAGATATGATTGAACTAATCATAAACACACTACTCATGTTCCATATTTTAGCAGGATTTACTTAAAATTCAATCTAGGCGACACACATAATAATATAACATAAAACAACTTCAATTATACCCTTGTCACACTCAAGTACTAGAAATACGAAAAACAGAATAACCTAATCAACTACAAACCATTATTGTGTACTCTTAAACCTCTCAAGTTATCACCTTGCAATTAAGATTGAACAATATGTATGAAATTTAGATTTGGTCTGGCTGTGTAGTGGTCTTATGAATGTGCAAAAAAATTACAATAAATTAAGTTGAAACTTTTAGTAATCAGACTCTCTGCAGTAACATTGGATAAAATATTGATCGGGCCAAATTAGTTCTTTAATTTTACACGTGATTATTCATACAGAAGTTCCGAAATCCAGTCTTTTGCATTTTATCGAGAAAGCTGCACTTTCAAAATTTATACAATGTCAGTTCAATTTAGACCTAACCATTTCTTCTAAAACACAATAAAAACATCACCGACGCTCAGATAGCATACCTCCTTTCTTATAATTAAACTGGCCTTGTATTACCTCGGGTCGATGGTTCGAGTCCTGGGCTGAACTCAAAGTAATCAGCCTCGGCATCTTAGGGGCCGTGTGGCACAAAATTCTCTCGTCCCCTAGCCTAGCATCAATTCTTAAATTATGCTAAGGACTCCTCATAAACAACTCTCTTAGAACACAAAATAACCAACCTGGACCATCGAAGCAGTCCCTTGAAAAGTCCATGGTATGGGACTTGCTTACAGAGCTGCTAGTTCACATGGCTGGTCAAGAATACAAGAAGCAACGTCGCTTCTCTTACACCCATGTTTCCACATAGCAATGTGATTGGAACAATGTATAATGTTAGCACTATTAATTAGCTCTTTCGGCGTTTTCAAATAAATGTCCAATCGTGATATGTTATGTGATAATGTTCGTTCGACTGCTAAAAGTGTAAAATAGTGTTCAGAAAACAGCACTCAGAATAACCTCAAGCGAAATATAATATATATTCAGACGCTGAAAATTATGTTCTACCCAGTTTTAGGTTAATTCCGTAGGAAGTTCATTTAAGTTGCAAGAATTACTAACCAATATTATTTAAAAGTCCATGACAATATTGTCTGTAAATAAAAATATTATAATGTTACGAAAAAAAATAAACATTGGGGTTTTTAAGTGTAAACAAATGGACAATCGGAAAATATAAATACTTCATTTAAACAGAAGGCAATCAAACTGAGCAAGGTCTGAATACTGAGTATTACAACTGTGGAAGCAATTCTTCAACTGATGGGAAAATAAACAACTCAGAAAGACTCCCTCGCTCGTGTGTTGTTTTGTAACTTATAAAGTTTATCCACGAAACAAATTAGCCATGTAAGTAAACTGAATAAAAGACACGTGGCTACTTAACTTGCACGGGATAACAACTTCAAGAAAAAAAAGATTTGATTCTCTATCACATGTTATTCAGCTATAGGCGGACCACGATAAAGTGAATACTCTTGAAATCAATTTCTGAAGAAAAAAAAATGTCTGCAGCTGCATATAACATTAAAGTTGGCAGCGAGTTAGGAGAAGTAGTTCCAGGTCGTAACGTCTCACTAGTTACAATATTAAACATTAATGGCACCTTAAATTCATCCCATTCTTCTTGTTTTGCACATATAAGAATAAAAATAGAATAATAACAAAACTTTTGTATTTCTAACCAATCCATGGCATAACTTGGCCGACACATCGTCACAAATTATAGGGTCCATATATATATATTTTTTTTACATCCATTCCCATACACAAATGCTCTGAATCCTGTGAATATATGGCAGTTCTGGTCCCGTTCTCTGGTTAGTTATTTGTAAATACTTCGATCGAGATTTTATACAGCAGTTCGTGACCCCAAATACAAAAGATATATTTACATAATAAATAAGACATTATAATGGCTGGGAATTTGCCGCCTAATTTATACACCGAAAGGCTGATAATTTAACATGCTAATTCATATACAAGTATATAATCATTTATTTTCTATTTGACGTATAAAATATTTGAATCACAGGGCTGCTAATTCGATTATGGCCACTTCGTAATTCTTATTAAATATTTTTATTTGTGCACAAAATACCAAAGTTAATATAATATTTGATGAACATAATCTAATACAGTACGATTATTTGCACTAAATAATTTTTTATTTGAAAGTTTCGAAGAGAGTGTAATTCTTAGTGTTAATCTCAGTTGTGTTAGTCTTCGGAAGAGAGTATTTGGTTGTTTTATTTTAGATGTCTTAGAAATGTTTCGTTTTGTCCTTTATGGTAATGTGCAGTATTCCGATAGTACACAATTATCTATCCCCAATGTGTGATAATTATGAGTTCTGGCAGGGGTCCAGCATTTAAGTGTTTGATGTCACATTTTCCCCTACTACTCAGTTCACTCAAGAACACATTCGCACCCTATTCTCCAACTACACATTGTAGCACCTCTACAACATCACACCGATACCTGAAAACCCCACTATGTTTAAGCCTACATTTTATAATACCTTTTTGTTGTATTTCGATGTTGTTTCTAGTTCTAACATTTCAAGTAATATGCCATCCGGGCCAGTATGTTTGCATGTAGTTAAAGTTGGTTATAATAATTTAATATTTGAAGAAACTTAAGTCGAGCGCATTTAATTATATTTGCAATACTATTTTCGACTGCCGAAAACAGCATTTATGAGTTGGTACCTCGGCCAATATTTTATTAATATTACCAATAATACTATAAATTGCTTGATATTACACGTGTAAAAATTCTCCTCTACTTTTAACATGATTACATAGTTCCCTGATGATGTTTTGTTGAACAATTTAATGTTTCCAGACCAACAAAATGTGCATTCCGAGCTACCACTGACAACCTCTAATTCAGTCATGAAAATTGGATTCTGCATTAAATGCGTGAATGCAACTTCATGAAATACATTTTCATTGGTTAGGTATTGTTTTGTTAGTATTATGATGAAATTGCGTTCATGATCTCGTAGTAATTCTAATATTATAAGCCAAAAGTTATTTTCTCATAAGAAAGGTTAGGCCAAAATTTTATGTCGTTAGTTCTTCTAAAGACAAAATTCATCTGGACGTATTTCCATTTAAAACTTGTATTTAATAATAAATATCACCATGTACGTGTACTGTAAAAATTTGTATCAATTTGGTTTAGCTACCGAGCTTTTACCAAACATGGTAGAAGAACACTATGGGAAAGTAGCCGAAAAACCTCGAGACACAGATGCCAGCGTTCCTAGCGGATTGTGTTGTTCGTACAATAAGCTGTGTATTTAATGGATAGTTTTGAGTATTTTGGATGGGTTTTAATTCAAATGTTTTTGCTTGAGTGGTTATTTATTATGGCAGGAAAGATTGGTGTAGTTTTTGGCTGCAATAATTACTACATTACGAACCACAGCAAGTCCTTTTTAAGATTTTCAAGGGTTGTTAGTTGGTAAGTACACGAGCTGTAGTGGTTAACATTTTCCATTCGTGTTTTTATTGCAAATTCCATTCACACAAACCTTAATTTACTTAAACCCAGTTTTGTTGTTTCCTAGATGCAAGCAATGGGTGCAGAAATGTAAGAGCAGACTTGGATGTAATGAAGAAAAAAAGGGACTGGCGGTTTAACCTACATGAGAATAGTGTGTTCCAACCTTTCCAGAAAAGAGGATTTTCGCAACCCAAATTTGCTTCCACAAGATCAAGAACGAAGAGTGTCGTAGCTGCTATTTCTAAACTTGTAAACCTGAAAGGTGCAGGTTTGTTTTTATTGGAGCGACACTTTCGAAAAATGAAAGTAAACAATGTTTACAAATATCATGTTCATCTATTAAACTGGCTGAAGTGTCTTGTTAAAGTGTGTGTTTAGTTCAGCAAGTTGAGCTAGGGATATAATTTATAAATTGTTTCAGAAAAGTAGTTTACATAGGGGTGTGTGTCGGTGATTGATCGTAAAATGTTTACGTATGCAGTGTTCGTGTATGAAACTGGTTGGGCCCCTTAAGTGTTTGTATAGTTCAGCAAGTTGAGCTACGGATAAAAATTGATTAATTGCGTTAAAATAGTGTTTTCATATTTGTGTCTGGGATTGCTCTTGCAATGTTTACATATTAGCTAAACATTATGCACCGAGTCAGAGTCCCAGCGTTAGCAGGGGAATAAATACCCAAAACAATGATTCAAGGAGCGCCAGCAATTTATTTTACGTGGTGACGTGAAGCATAACGCATCAGAGAAACTGAGAGTTTCCCCGAAAATGATTGTCCTGTGTAGCCTATTTGCACTGAGAAATAATGTATGTGTGTTTTGCAATTTAACATATTTCTGTACTATTTGTAATATTGTCTCATGAAAACATGTTTAATTGCAAAAGGATTGAACTGAACATTAGGCACCGTACCTAAATTGACAATGTTACTAATATAATTTAGAAATACGATAGTGGGGAGGACTATGAACTTGAGGGAAATTTAGGGGTAAAAGTTTAATGAAAATGTACATTTTTTTTTTTTTTACCCCACTATTTCCCTGATCTTCATGGCCCTCCCCAGTATCGTATTTGTAGCTTGTTTTGGTAATATTGTCTATTTATTCAATGCATGGTTCAGTTTTTTTTTTTTTTTTTTTCCAATTTAATGTATTTTCATAAATAAGTATTACATTATTTACACATTTTTCACCTATTTTACCCCACAATTTCCTTTATCTTCATAGCCATCTCCACTATCTTTTCTGGGGTTTCTACTGGTCAAATGTCAACGCCCCTAGTAAATTCGTGTTGTGTGTTATTAGTAGAGTGGAATTATACCATTTTTTTTTTTTTTTTTAAAGCCCCCATTTTAAAACATTGCCCAGTTTTCAGCATATTTATTTTGTTATGTATATATCCGTATTGTTTATATACTTTTTCAGTGTATTTTCGTACTTTGGAATATTATTCTTTACATTTGGGAAACTATGCATTTGAACATTAATTTGTATGTTATTTGGGTTGTGTTTGCACCAGCTACCAAATATGTTTGATGTTTTATTAAAGAAACAACTGAATTAAAACTGTAATAGTTTCCTTTCTAGGTAATCGCTTACCCTTTACTCACCCTAATTTCTCTACACACTCAGTTTGCCAGTAATTTTAATTTTAATGAGCGGAGAGTTGTTGAATACACCTTTCGGTGGTGAGAATAATTCTTCTCCAGTGCATCAAAGTTAATTCTGTATGCTAAACACCATGTACTGACACCACACACCAGACACTTTAATTGTAGCAGTGGAGATGTTATCAGGTTGTCTACAGCTGCAAAATGTTTTCCAGTCTTCTTGCCATGAAGCATATGAAAATCTGTGGCAAAATTTATTGTAAAAAAAGTGTATATTCAGGCTGGTTATTAGAAGTGACTTGTTCATGATGATCTAATGTTATAAAAATTTGGAAATAAGCTTTGTTTTTTAAAGTGAATACAAAACTAAATGTGCTTAATGCATGCAAAACTTGAGAGGTGAGGTAAATAAGCTGAATGGCTTGAGTACATATGTTAGTATGAACTATCAAATATTTTGACCAATTGCATTTTCATCATAGTGCCATCTGTACTCCATGCATTTCATTAGTTGATTGGGTTGAGGAGGGGGGGAATGGTTGATTAAAATCTTTAAAGATTGTCAGCTATTTATGTTACGAAATACTCTCCTTAATACAGTACACCTTATTTATAATTTGTGCAGTATTTAAATTATTAATCTCATCTATAATCTCTCAAATGTCACTTAAGTGGCATGATATTAGAGACGATAGTACATTTTTATATTTGGCATAGGCGTACGATTGTGTTGTTAAAAGCTGTAAGCATTATGCACTCAGTGTTGCTACTTCCTCCATGGATTATCTACACTAGCCAAGAAAATGGATTATCTTAAGTAGGGAGTTGTGATCCAATGCATGTATGTACTATATGAACACGCCATGTGTGGTGGTCAAAGTAATGATCAAACGTAATAGTTCTACGAAATTTAATTGGGGTACTCTCTATAGGCACAAACATAGTATTCTAAGAGGCAACGTGACCTGAATTAGTCAAGTAAAATAATGACGCATTTGATATTTTACTATGGAACGATACTTACTACAAAAACATAAATTACCTAACCGTAACCACTTCTGAACAAGTGACTTAATAGCATCCGAACTGAACACTAGTACATGTTAACATACTATTGTACTAAATGGTAGCTTTGAACGCAGTCTCACTATGTGTGGTATGTTTGGATGTATCGGTTTCTTTTTACATAAATAGGTACAAATGAAACCATTTAAAAGGAGCGAGGTGAGCAGTTTTACCATTATTTATTTAAAAACCTGCTAAATAATGAAGTGATCTATTACTGTCTATGAAACCAGCATTTGGAAATGAGCGGGAGGAGGCGGCGATAATCTTGCGTCTTCTGTACTTAACTGTGCCTTTAGTACGGTTACAATTTGACAGCACACCCATTTCGATTAGAATTCCCCCCAATCCCGAGTTGCTCTGTACTACGAAGATACTTTGTTTTATTGAACAGGCACTAGATATTACCAAGCTACAAAATAGCCCTTTGTATATAATTTTTGGTTAGAGCCCCCAAAATTTCATAACTGGTTCAATCAGATTATGGCGAAGTGACTGAGGTTGCAAAAGCTTGTTACTTGTGGTTGAAACATGGCTGCCAGAGGGTTAACTATAGCTGCCTGTGTATCAATGGAGGCAGTTTAGTTGTGACTTTCGACGGACGGATAGATGGGTTACCACCATCTGACGAGATTCTGTAGACACGAACACGCACTTTGAAATAAAATGCAACGCGCTGGATGTTTATCAATCTTGGTGGTAAATTCAGGAAATTAAAACTTAAACAATAATTGAGTATACATTTTTATCACGTAAAAATTATTTCCCCAAAACGTTTCTCTCTTGAAAATGCATTTCCAACCAAAATATACCTTCGACAAAAGAATAAAGCAGAATAAATACCACATCTGTTAGGAATAGAGATTTGTGAACTATTAATTTTGTTGCTAATTTAATAATAAAAACTTCAAAAAGCAGTAATTTAATATTTAGGCAACTTATTTTGTTGCTACATTAATCTTAAATATCTCAAATAAAATGCTGCTTATAGAGCTAATAAAAATCACACTGTTAAATCACTAACTGGAGTAGAGCTATTTTTAATTAATCTTTCGTTAATAAAACTCAGATAAGCTGTGGAGATTTTTCTGTCCATTTTTTTTTTTTTTTATGTTCATTCCCGATTTTTTGCAGAAAAATAAGTTTGGCGACAGCTCCATTCCCAAGAATTTGCGGAATAAATGCATTCGGTTAGGTATCTGACAAATGAAATACCGTTTAGCATTCCATTCTCTTCCTTATAATTGATTAACATTTGTTTTTTGTAAATTGCAACATTTAAGTCTGTGCCCAGTAACACGATTCTGTTACAACTGATTGCCCTTGTTTGAAGTGACAATATTTATACTTTATGTGCATTTTTTAATACGGCGTAGTAATATGAATAAGCAACTATTATATTGCATTCGGCAAAACAACACGTTTTAATACTATGAGACAACTGCACTTAAATCGCGCATGCCGAGCCATGTAAAATTTCCCGGGTATTCGACAGCACAAGCCGGTAGGAGCGCGGTTGTAGCGTGTCTCGCAAGTTGACAACGTTAAAACGCCTGTTTCCCGTATTGTCCTTCTACCATATTTGCTTTTATGACAACTATTTTCGGTATTCATAAAATCATCGTAGTAAAATCGGCCATTTGCTTTCCCATAGCGTGTGTATATTTACAATTACTACATTTTTGCTTTAGGTAGTGCACTGTTCAGTAAGAATTGTAAAACGTCGGCAAATATAGTAATGATTGTGATGTATGTGGCTAGAAAACTGTATTTTGTAATATTCTACTCAAATAAAACGTGTCATTTAAAAGTATTTAAACACGCAGTTTTTATTAGTTAGAATTGTTTAAAATGCAATTTACGCATATATCATTTAACGACAATTTAACACTTGTGTGCCGTGGATGATTGATTTAATACTCACTATTATCTCGGAGAGTTTCATTCCTGTGCTGGGCAAAAATTCGAACCTTGCCAGTATTTAACAAGGAATGTTCTAAATAGCTGTGGCACTGATATGAGGGGAAATGAGAAAAATTACATAATCGTGTTCGGAAAGATATATTTGCTGAAATTAACGTGTGCGTATTTACAGTGTACACTACAATAGATTACAGCAGACTTCTGACCAGCTGATTAACATAAGCCACCTAGCAGTGTTTGCATTTGCAATGAGATACTGCGGAAGGATACGCAACGGGCTGAAAGTATGAAATAAGCAGGGCGCTTTCAAACGTGCTCACATTATCGTGAGCGTGAACACTCTTTGTCAAAAATTACGTGCAGTAATATACATAAGAAACACATCACTTTTATGGTTTTACAGTAGGCCTACTATTCTTAAGTGAAATTTCTTTGCAATGTTGTTTACTGTCACAAACCTTTTCAAATACCAATAATTTCATACCACACAATCGCAATAATTTGGGCCCAGAATAATTTACGAATTAATTTAAGGATAGTAGTCTATACTTAAAGCCCACTTACATCGTAACTTGCGGCTCTATTTGACACATCCTGGAAAACTGAGACAGAGAGAAACCTTTATTAAACAAAGATCTAGTTCCATGATACCTAGTCAAGACGAACCTATCATTGAAAAAGTATATGAGGTTCAAATGTACATAGGAGAATGTAGTCTATCTAGCATCCAGATAATTTTATTCGCAAAATCGCCCGGGCCGTGGCAGTATTAATTTTGGTTCAGTAAGGATTCAAATACAACTGAAGAACTTAGCGTACAATGTTACTATTATTAGTTAATTGTAATGAGATACAATTTTTTTGTTCAAACATGCGTCCATAGACGCTTTCACGCATAGAAAAATATAACAATACGGTAAACAAAAATACATAGCCTACATTTTTTTTTTTTTTTACAATTATTAATTTGGTCTCTCAGTTGCAATAAGTACGTAGACTCCCTAGCAGAAACTTTTCTTGGGAACCTTCCATCGACTATTTCTGGAAGCATACAGTTAAAATAAAACCTACTGAGTAGCAGCAGCATCATCTTCTATTCCCAAAATTTTACATCTCTTTCAATATGTGGTACAAAATAAATTTGATGATACAAAAAAATCACAAAACATCTTCTTTGCACATTTATTTCGCCTTGAACCTTTCGAAGTAATAGTCACAATGTCTTTTAAGCTGCAAACCACCATATTTTCTCGACCTCAAGCAAATTGTACTTTTCTGGTCAACAGCCGCTTCTAGCAGAGACCTGTCTCCGATTTTGGGGATGCATTTTATTTCAACAAGACCATCTGGACTTGCACCCAAATATGGTTCATATTCTGAGACAAGCAAACCACATCTTTCTTCTGCAACTAATTTTTGTTGTTCATATACACACCCGAAGACTGCGCACACTTTTCAATTATTAACTAAAAATAAAACACCATACACAATTTTTCATTCTGAAAGTTCCAAACATCAACGATAAACCGTGTTCAATAGAGTTGTCGGGATATTTGTATGGGTTGTAATTTACAAAAGTATCACCAAATACCGATCATCTTATAGTATGTAGAATCCTACAACTGAACAGTAACTGAAACAGTTAATTACAAACTGTATGTTAGAAGAGGAAATAATAACATGTAACAAAATAGTTACGGTTAAAATACAATGTTCACACAAAACATATTTTTATATACAAAAGATTGCAATTCTTGCCATTAAAAAACCATTTGGTGAAATAGGAACATATGTTAAACAATTTTGAAGATAATGTGCTGCGTGGGTGAAATACAAAATATTTTGAAAATTATAGTTATTGTTGCTAATATTTCTTCTGCATTTCCTCAGTTTTTACCTGAATTAAAATCTCACAGTGGTAACTATCTACTTGTAGAGACAGATTTAGTCACGTGCATATTTATAGAAATATTGCATAATCAATACATATGTAATGGATTTACAATAACTAGTGCGAACAAAATAATACATGAACAACGGTATTCTGAAATATTGTCCATTTTGTAGAAATATTTTGAAGCAGCAATAAAATTCTATGATTTTACATATTTGCTTATTTATTTAGTGTTTTAACTTTTTTACTTGTCTGCATGTCCTATGATAATGAAATGGTAAATATATTTAGCAGGCAAAAGTAATATTTTTGAGCAAAGTTTACCAACGGCGTTTTCTGTTTTTTTGTTACAATGCATACATGCTCTCTGCCAAGCCAACTTATAGGCCTAAACTTGCAAAACCTACATTCCAGAAAGTATACAGCCCACACTATCTCTCGCTTAAAAAAAAAAATTATCAGCTCGCAATGACCCTCATGATTTTTTACAGTGTTACCAATTACAGTTATTTTCTAATACCACTGGCAGCTGAAAGTGCCATGTACGCAATGCACTTTCATAAAAATTTTTCTGTATGTGCGTATATTTGTGTAGTCCATTCCGTTTTCTTCAGCCTTTTGTAATCAAACCTTTGAAAAATCACCCTACGCGTACCGTGTCAGCCTGTCGTGTTCAATCACGTGTATTCCAAAATTATATAACCCTGTGATTAACGTTAAAGCACTGTCTTCTTGAATAGTTTAATAATCTACTTAGTATCTTCTATAACTTGTACAATTCATTTCGTATTAAATACGAATTAACAACAGTGAGAGCAGCGACGTGTTGGCAACGGCCGATAAGCAATAGTTCACACGTGCAATATATTTTAACCTTGTTTATATGAATACTATTTGTAAATTAAATGTTGCTGAATGATATTTCTGTATTGTTAGGTAGCACTGACTGAAATACATTTTATTGCTGCAGTAAAAAATATCGGCGGAAATCACCATCAATAGGCTCACTCTAGTGACGGGGTGTTTTTTTTCCGCCCGGAAGAAAAATTTAAGCCAAACGGATCGTGGCGCGCGCGCTCGCTCTCTCTCTCTCTCTCTCTCTCTCTCTCTCTCTCTCTCTCTCTCTCTCTCTCTCTCTCTCTAAGTTCGTACCACCTGTGTGGCAGGAAAAGTATAAATCTTGTTATTTATCATTTCAGCACATTTTATACTAATTACAGCAAAACAAAGTTGTTTGAAATTGAAATTTACAACAGAAATGTGGTGTGGACAGGAGAATATAGAACCACGCGCTTGTCCCAACCACACACAATATAGCGGGCGATTATAGCCACTGCCTTAAGACTGGCAGTGATGTGGCGACGTGTCAATGACACTGAGTGTTTCTGAACGAAGCGACAAGTTCGTACTCTAGTTTTTTAAACATCCTAGCAAGTTACAATGTTTCTTATAAAAATGTGTTTCCACGGCAGGCTTAAAAGTGTTGTGATCACTGTGTTTGAAAGGACGTGGTGGCTGCGTTGTAATCGCCACGCAGGCCAGGTGTGTGTGTGTGAGTGTGTGTGAGTGTGTGAGAGTGTGTGTGTGTGTGTGTGAGTGTGTGAGTGTGTGAGAGTGTGAGTGAGTGAGTGAGTGAGTGTGTGTGCGTGTGTGTGCGCGCGCGTATTTCAAATATGTGCAAAATGTATTCGTTTTAACTATGAACTAATGTTGTGACGAAGTTATTTATTGAAATTCACGTCTGTTTATCACAACGATGTACCTTTGTGTTAGGTGTTTGAAACATAGTTGTGTAACGAGCTTATGTTTCTGTGATTTGAATGTCTGCCACGATCCCCTCAAAATACTAAGCCCAACCAGATAAATTTAAATAAATAATACAATAAACCTACAAACCATTAAGTACCAATACATGTAAACATTAGCGGAACAAACGTTACGGTAGGCCTATATGTTTGCATGTTCACCACTATCTTTTACGTTTGTCGATGCTACAAACAATATGTATGCGAAACGCACACGAGTTGCGTGCTTGGATATACTGTGTGCCTTCGTTTTAATTATCTGGATGTCAATCTTTCAGCGGCACGAACTCTAGCCATCTTGCCCCTCACCAATTTTCTCTTCACAGATAATAAAATATGTTTGTTTGGCTCATTTTTTCATCAATTCAGTCATGAACTGCAAGTCTTCTTAGTGTAATTTTCCGTGTGCTTATCGAGTCATTAAGTATAATTCTTAATTCATCAGTCTTTAATCATGAACCCACCTTTTATACCATCCGCTAAATCAACACAAAAAAAAAAAACTAAATCCATTTAATACCAACGACATATATATAGCTAGACCCAGCATAACATCAGAATTCGAGCTTAGCTGTTGTGGAATGAACACCACGCTCCTGGCTGATCGCTCGCTGGGAACTGCCCGCGACTTGAGGACCAGCGAAAGCGAGGTGCATCTGCGAGTGTAATGGGACCATAGTAGCTTGGGTGCGGCGACTATTCGCGACTCGTCGCGTCCCCAGGTGGTGGATAGGGATCCCCAAACTCTGGGGTGACTGCGAATAATCAAATACCAGCCCGCGAACCAACTGGCCAGTGCGAGAGTGCCATCATCGCGGACGTAGGGAACCTGGGCAGCTCAGTACGAGATGGCGAAGCGCGTCTGCTAGAAGTGGACCACCGTTCATGGCGGGGAGAGGGATCTCGAGGTGTAGCGATATTCTGCTGGATACTGGGGGCTGCCGAATGGGAGCTACCGAATGCGGGTGCGTGATGAATGGATTGGAATGCATCGGACCTTGGAAGCACCCCGATGTCAGCCTTTACTCCTGGGCCAGCGGATTCGCCGCCACCACCACTGGTAGGCCCCGGATGTCTCGCATTTCCCAGACTGACAGGCTATTTTGGAGGAAGGAGAGGGGGTGGCTCCCCGAAAGAACTCTCCCCACCTTCACCCATGGATTGGAGATCCTTGCATCGGCGAGGAAGAGCGAAGATGGAGTCTGTGTCATGACTGAGCTGTCTAGTTTTCTTACGCACTCGATGAGAAGCCCTGCATCATCAGTTGATGTCGGTACTGCAGTGCTGGTTCGCCTACACGGCAGTATTGACAGTAGCTCAACTTCAAGGGTGCCTGTGCCCACACGATGACTGGCATCGGCGCAGAGGCTGTTCTGTCCCCTGCAATACACACCAGCTGCGATCTCATTTCATTTCAACCAGCATCAAACCAACAGAAGTCTTTCTTCCTGAACTAATAAATGCCCTACTTTATCCAGCCCCAATCCAGTTAAAAGGAATTATTATTTTACCCTCCGCGACTGTCTCGGATTTTCCACTGCCCTCTCAGCTTTGCCTGGTTTGCTATGCTCTTCCATCTAGACCCTTTTTCTTTCGGGGTGTGCACATGGCTATAAATGTGGCTGTGGCACTATAACATTGCTTAGCCGCGATGCATGTGCCCACTACAATAATTAAACCCGACCTAAGGCGTAAATGACTTGCCCTGAGAGACATCCCATTCTCCAATCGACTTAGCTACTAACATGCATGCTAGAAGGCACACAGAACTGTGAAGGTGCTCATGCTGGGCTAGCGGGATTTGGGGGCTGGCCAGGAAAAAAAGACATCAGAATCTTGAGGTCAACATCTTCGACAGCTGATTGTGGGCTGCTGTAGCATTTTTTTAAATGTAATGGTATACAAATACGGTGTTATTCTAGAAGAAAAATTGTCCATAAATGTGTTGCTCATGGCTGTAATGAAAAGTCCGTGGGGGAAAAAAAAAATCTTTGGACATCTCTCAGGCAAATTAATGACCAATTTTATTGCATGTATGTTTATTTACATTCAATAAAATTATTGTTGATGTTAGGCTGACGTGTTGGTAAAACAAAATTTTGCTTGCACTTATATCTCAAATTTTTTTTTAAGGTTAACTTTTCCTCATTACAAAAATATTCCTTTCTTTTTACCTTTTTTTTGGCAAATGAAGAACTGAGAAAGAAGTGGACTGTGTGTAGCTATCAGTGCAAAGATTTTACACCATCCAGACTTGCTCTAACCACTTTACCCAGGATTGTTTTAACAAATGTTTCCCGCGGTGGAAGAAAATGGTGAAAATATAGTGCCATCAGTGTCCGATTTTTCTCACATTAGAGCTGAAAATTGTTGAAAGCATCAGCCAAGTGAGTTTTGCAAGCTACATCTTGTCGTCACTAAACCATTGCCAGCCCAGATTCATCAATCTCCAAGTAAGTGCAGCGCAGAGGCAGTATTATTAACGTGAATGTGTATTTTTGAGGATTGAGTTTTGCATAGATAAGGAAAGGTAGGAGTTATGTAGTTACATTATCAAGCTGTTGAACCCAGTCCTAGGTAATTTTTATGGTTAGAAATATTTTTGCTAAAATTGTTTTGCTGAGGAGACAATTTTCTAGGTTTACAATATTGTATAATGTATGTAGTCCCATAGACTATGGATATTTTGTAATAGTTATGACCGACAGGAAATCATGCCAGGGGAAAGGACTTTTGTTATAACAGTGTTCAAACAAAAGGTTTAGGCCTAACAATAATACTGATTTGTAACCACCTTTAGGCAGTGTATAACTAAACCAGACAGGATTTATTACAAATTCTGGTTACTGTTTTAACACAGCACTTAGCATGCAATGTTCCAGTACTCACACTGGGTGCATAGTATTGAACCAAATCCTGAAAGCAAACAGTGCAAAAATAAAATGTTAGGCCTGTATGATTCCTTTCTCCACTTCGAATACAGTAGTCCTGATTATATTGTCAAAAGTGTTGATCATGATCACTACTATGCAACAGCAAATCCTTTAAGATGTAGTAGGGTATATCTACTATGTTAGAAGAAAATTCAATTGAAAAGTAAAAATTATCGCGATGCTTATTGCAGTGCATTTGTTGCATATAAAACAGACCTGAAGCATCTGAACTGGAAAAATGTAGGTGGCTCAGTTAGGCATGTAGAAGTTGTGTCATTCAGCAGGCAAATGATTAAGAGTTGAGCTTTCAAACTCTTGTTTTCATAACTTGTGTACATAGTAGTATGTCACCTGAAATAACGAGATCTATAGACTCATTATTTCCTGAGCTAAAGGCATTCTCTTGTGCAAGCAGTGCTTGCAAAATCATAAGGAACCATTATCAAGTTTGTTCTTTCAAAATATCAGAAAATTAGACTTGGTTAAACTTTTCTTGCATGAGGCAGAGGAACACTGTACGACAGTAGAACTTTAGCAGTAAAGTTATCCAACTTCCAGGAAGTAGACTAAATGTGTGTCGACTATAGGAATGTATGCACAAAGTTAATGTGTTCATAATTTGTTGCTTTATTAATGGTGCAATGCAATTTCTCTATCTAGACCTATATTTTGTTACTGAAATTGATCATATTATTGTTTTGGAAATTACCTAAGAATTTGTGTGATTAAATATGACCAATAGTAGATGAATTTTATTTCAATTAATGTAAGCCTGTACTATTTTGCTTTGGTTTTGTACACACATTTTTAGTGGTTTGGCATTTGCTGATTGCAATTATTGTTAAAAAAAACTTTTAATACTTTTTTGTTCCAGTTCAGGTTACACGTCATCCAAACCAGACATGGTGAGGGCCACTAGTAATTTTCAGTTAGTACGGAACAAGGACAGTACAGCATCTGGGAGCACGGGCTGTATCAAGAGGCCTGAAAAATGCTCAATAGTTAAAAATATTTTTGGAGCATTTAAGTGTAGAACATGACATTGTCATTGGAGCCTGCATTGCTTACCGTAGTGATTTTTTTTCTTTTGCTACACTTTGCGAACTTTACAGTGGGCATGTTTGTCTCCCCATTAGATGACAGTTCACCATTTTTGCTGACTCGGGACGGTGAAACCTAATTTTATCTTGATCTGAACTTTGATACTTATCAACCCATATTGTTACTGATGGGGAAGCTCATAAGCAGTTTCTTGCAAGGACTTTAAAATTTAGATATGTTCCTAGCCAAGCAGTAAATCACAAGTGTATTTGGTGACCTTGCACCTGCAGTGACTGTGATACTGGAATCACAACAGCGCGACAGACGTAACACTACGGGCCCTATGCGACAAGAAAAATTTGCTTTATTGTGAATACTAGTTTTATCACCTCGCAACAAAAAACACATATATATTATACATAAATTGTTCCCTGCCACTAGCTGCTAGTTTCTTGTACGACAGCCATTAATGTTTACATTTGTTTAAAAGGTGTTGTTGGACAACACTTAATTTTCTTGCTTACTGATTTTGCATAAAATACAAAAATATGGTCGTATTACCGTGAACTACAGATCATAAATACTTATGCCTGAAAATGAAACAAACACAACAGTGGTGTTACCAATACCACAATCATTCAAGCACCAAATTCTTACACAGTTTTCCAGTTTGTCGCTCCTGCGACACTACAAAATTAAAAATGTTTTCTATTCTTAAAACCTGTCACGTCTGCCATACATAACAGAAATTACCACAAGGTTTCCTTAACCTGAAATGTTACCACTCCAAAAATCTCCTCTCAGCCACCATCACAGGGTTTTTATTAAAATGAACTGTAACAAAGTAAAAATTTAACCTCGTTGCAGTTGAAATGATTTTCAATACTGTTATAAAGGTCAGCATGCAAATCTGAGTGTCTATACAAACAGGTCACATTTCTTGCCACAACCATACTGCAGGTGCAAAATTAGTTTATGTAGGTTTGCTGTAGCTTGTTAAAGTTACACACTGTTAATTATCACGAACAAGAATATATAAAAATTGAGAATGACAATGAATTATTTATGTGCCCCATAGACATACAAAACTCACCATTTTCTGGAGAATATGAACGTGACCCACACATACAGAAATTAAAGATTGCACTAACAGATCCAGTTAAAGCCAACCCCAAATACATCAAATTAGCCAGGCGCTATGAAATAGCAGCTAATGGGGAAATATAGGCGCATGAAGACATACACACCAGCGGGATACAACAAACTCAATTAGTCCCAAAATAGGTACTATATTAATGTAATAATATCAACCCACCATGATTCATTATCAGGAGGCAGCCATTTTGGGGCATTTAAAACCATATACAAAATTAAAAATACATATTATTGGGACAATACGAACAGGGTTATAAAAAACTATATTATAAACTGCCCCATCTGTCAGAAAATTAAACCTACCCATCAGAAACCTACAGGAGAACTTCAGCCAATACCAGCTCCGTCATTATTAAAATCATGGGCTTTAGATGCAAAAGGACCATTACAAAAGTCAAAAGAAGGTAAATATAAACATATAGTAATGACAAGAGTTTTCCAGCAGGTACGTTGTTGCAAAATTGGTAGAATATATTGATGCACAATTATGCGCAAATGTTATTAAAGACTTAATACTCAGTTCACAACAAATACTAACAGATAGGGGGACATTGTTCAACAATGAATTAATATCAGAACTACTAAAGAAATAAATAAAAAAATTGCAGACCACAGCATACAAAGCATGTAAAGGGCCAGTGGAAGTCAAGAACAGTAGAGGGCTAGTGGAAGCCATGAACAAAGTGTTAGGACAAGAGTTAACAACATGTGCACACCAAGATCCCGCCAGCTGGGGCGAATATTTATAATTCGTAATATTTATTTACAACCCAAGTGTCAATGTGAGCATGAAGTTCACGCCTTTCTGCTACAGGAATGCAATCATTGGTGATGGCCAACGAATGCCCAATTCATACCTTTCCCAAAACTGTTGCATATGTTTTGATGTACAATTAGGGTAAAATATGAAATCTTCTGTGCTCATGCTCCGGGAAGTAGCATGACTGAGGTTTTTCTCTAAATTCACAGTTATGTGGCCATTTTAAATTTACCTATAAAGAAGCGTTTTATTCATTTTGCAATTAATTTAATGTAATTTACAACAGTCATCATAGCCCTCCCCTCTATCACATTAATCTTTTAATGCTCATAATTCTCATTACAGTGATGATGTTTACTTGTCTGTATATTTAATATCTGCCAGTTGTAATACAAAAGAATTGAGCAAAGTTAGAGGCTAAACTTATAACCTTCCTTGTGAGTCACCTAACTAAAATATAAGTTACATAATTTGCACGTAAAGATTACCTGTGCAATGTAATTACTGTGTACAATTTTTTGTACTTCATGTAGATTTTTACTGATTTGTATACTATGTACTGGAAATGTTCACCACTTAAGTTATTTTAGCTCGAAGGGCATGAAAGAAATAATATAATTTGCCTCATTTTCATAGTACTCCCCATTGTCAGTTGTCCTAATGCATTGCGTTGAATTTGAAGGAAAAAAAAATTAAGATACATATTGTACGACAGAGAGTAATGATTATACATAATATATGTAGTTTCATTCTGCAATAGCATTTGAAAACAATTTGCTAAATGACAAACGAGAAGAGAAAAAGCGCATTTTCAACTGAGTAACTACAGTATTTACATCATTTTGTTTATTTCAACCACTAAAACAAACTTCGCAATGTTTAGAAAGCAGGCCTTGTTTTATTACGAGTAAGTGCAACTCAAAAAAGTGAGAATTCCATGGTTTTTCACATGTGCCCATTACAATAAACAGCCCACAATCAGCTGTTTTGATGTTAGCCTCACTCCGAAGTGTAGCGAGCATAACAGAAGCTGGGTCTAGTATTATACATGTAGTAGTTTAAAACTACAATGGCTTTGGATACATCATATCACATCAATAATAGCACCAGCAGGGTCTTGCTTCTCTGTCGCATACGACTTGAAAAGTAGGTCACATCCTTGGGACCAGCTGTGTACGTGCCTGTCAACTGACTACGTGTGCCGCTACTGGCCTTCAGTGTTGGATATATGAAGGCATGATTATGGTGCATCTTACTAACAATTATTTAATTCATTTTAGGGAGAAAGTTGGTCTTAGCACTGGCTAAAAATTTACACTGGCAAAACATGTATCCATAGTATGAGCCACAATGTTTATGTTGTGACTAAGTTCCACGACCTTGTAGGGTGAATATTTGTACCCTGCTTATTGTCTTCTGCTTATTAAAATAAATTAGCATTTCTTTAACAAACTGTCCAATTTATGTACAGAAAGGCTTTTGGAAATAGATTTTGCACTTGTTAAAAGTTAGGCGGCACACGATGTTTACACTATACTTTTATTAACTGCATATAGTTTATGGTCTTGTGGGGTACCGTTTCATTAGCAGAGCAACAGTCTAGTGAATTACTTTAGTATTTATTTTAAATACAAGTGTTATTTTGCACCATGATGACAAAAAACTATATTAATTTGAAGGGGAAAAAAAACATGTTTTATAACAACTTGATGTTGGGAGTGTTAAAATAGGTTAATTTTAATTCAAAGAAACATCAAAATAGCAAAACGATTTTCAGTAACTGTGACATTTAGGTAAGTTGGGTTTCTACTGTAATATAAATGAATATCTTGCTATACACTCTGTTCAATCGAATGCTGTGTGTGATTTGATATTTTCTTTTTATCTCAAAGTGTATGTGCAAAATTTGTTTTTTTTTTTTTTTTTGCAAACATGTGTGCATATAATTTGATTACATAATTTATAGAGGTATAAAGGTTGTTGCTAAAGTAGATAAATTTGATACCTTACCTTGCATAACTGGAGAGCTCTGCTATTGTTATAATCCTGTTGGTTTCTGAAACATAACCTAAACATCAAGAATGCAAATTCATTTAACCATAACCCCAGCCAAAGAAACCTGTTTTTCATTGTTAAAATGCTGCATTCTCCACTCAAGTGAAATATCGGAACCGATAGAACAGTAAATACTTTAACTAGTTAACTACGTCATGTATCAAATACCTGTCCTGCCTCTCATTTATAGTGAAAATTTAGTTCAAGGCTGTAAACCCAAGTTACATCCAGTGCATTAAAATCATAAATTACAAAACATCCTGCTAGGTTATACTGCGTTATGCCACCATTAATACAATATGAAGAAATACATACAATTTGGTTTAAAACTATTATTTTGGGAACACCATATCCTACAATAAACTTCTTACTTAATTAAAATGTATAAAGGGCTTGACACACACACTGTTGCTGGGTCACTACAGATTTTTTAAAAATATGTTTTGATGGATAGTCATTCCGTTTGTTTACTTCATATGTAAATAATGATGGAGAATATTTATTTTTCAGTTTCACATTAAATGTAAACAAAATCCCCAGAACTTAAATACAATTTAAACCAGTTACTATGCTTCTGTAACCTCTCGTTGACTTAAAAAGGTTAACATGAATTTTAATTATATTTTAATATATTTTTCATATTTATACAAACTATCATGTAAACTTTGGAGTGATTAGGAACTGAATTCAGAGACTTATTCTATGATAAGGAAGATATCAC
Source organism: Dryococelus australis (assembly GCA_029891345.1). Lineage (NCBI taxonomy): Eukaryota > Metazoa > Arthropoda > Insecta > Phasmatodea > Phasmatidae > Dryococelus > Dryococelus australis. The sequence continues at coordinate 88,352,125 of CM057002.1, read as the reverse complement.
AACGTGATCTCAACACAGTAATTAAAATTACAATGCTTTAAGATAGACCAAGGAGAACTGATTTATGTACAATGCATTTTACATATTATGAAGTCAAAATATATTTCAGATTATATTGGATAGCGTGGGTGTATGAACCATGTACATCTAGGTCTTTCCCAGGGAGCCATCATGAATCACAGACTATCCTTAGATAGCTCTACATGCAATTGCAGATTTTGTTTGTCCGCCATAGTAATTTAGTTAATATTTTATGATAGGAAAGAGTGTAAGTGTTAGGAATACCAGGAGTGAGTACAGAAGAGGCCCAATAGTATTATATTAATAATTCAAGAGTGTTTTAAACTCACGCCGCCAACACTGCTCCAGGAAAGCTTCTCTTCAGAAGGACGGCAAACTACTTTGAGGTAAAACTTGGATGGAAATTATGATACATCATGATCAAATTGCTTGCTTATTCAATAACTGCGAGGCAAGTAAAATTTAACATGTGTAGACTGATTTGAAGGATATATTAACTAAATTATCTCATAAAGCCTCTTTAGTAGAGATTTAACTGGAGAGCCATAAAAATTCCTGAGGTGTGATTATGTTGAGTGTACTACTACAGCTGAGCTTCGCCAAATTATCAAAGTTTCCTAGAAAGTGTACTATTTTCCTGAAACAACAGGAGTCAGCCTTAAGAAAGTTTTCTGACGTAATTGAGCACTTTAGTGTTGATGTCACGAGAGGCAATTACACTTTCTATTGAATCATAATTGAATTAAATATTTTACCATATATAGTTAGCTAGGTCATTGCACACACAGATCAGTGTTTAAATGACACACTGTTCTTATTGGATTAATATGAAGTGTCTAAATGATGAATAATTTGTCTTGTTTTAAGAAGTGTCTGATGTTTGTTCTATGTTTCATGTTGTCACAAAAGGGTAACTCTGTATTGCAAATATTTATTATGTGTTCTTGTAGGGTTTCTGCACTGATAATTATTAAAGTGTATTATATTGAATTGCATTGCCAATAGTATTTTCTTGTTCCATGCTTCTAATGTTCTCTTATATGAACTGTATGAGTCATGTGTGTTACGTTTTTCATGCCTAATTTATCCTGCAAGGAAATTATAAAGAAATTGCTGATTAATATTACTAAGGTACTTACCACTTAAGTGTAAGTACATGCAGAGATCTGCGCAAATCACATTTAATCTAGCTTGTTCAATTTATTATTGGACTACAGTCCCACGTTGCAAATTTGTTGGATAAGTTTATTCAGAGTTATCCAGAGTTTTCATGCAACGCAGGCCGCACTATCTAGCACAGTGTTACTAAACTTCCCCTACTTTCCCTTCCAGTGTGACGCCTGGTGCTTAGCTGTGGTAACCTATGATTCCGGCCTTTTCACAAATATTTGCTTTCCCCTAGGCTCTCCATTCAGAACAACTATTTATGTATTTCTTGTAAAAGGAAATTTTATCTGTATTAATCTCTACACAACAACACTGATACTTACACACACCAATAAAAGATAAATCAACTTTTTAAACTTACACAACACACACGAAGAAGTACGACACATTTTCCATGTGGTTGCACGATCATGACATTTCGTTGGATTGGCAGTGGTGTAACGCAACAGATGCTACGTCACTGTAAATTGTGGTTGTAATGAAAACACTGATGCAACACCAAAAACACTATTTTGACCACTCATAGCTGAAAATACGAAAATGTCTCAGAAGACTATGTGTATTTACGAGAAGGAATGAGGAAGAATAACTTGAAACACAAACAACTACATGAATGTTTAGGTTTTTATGTTTTCAAGTTGGACAAAATAGTATGACCCTAACCATATCAATGTAGGATATTATAACTAAGTTGGCATTCCAACCTGTTGAGTTACATTTGTTTGCATGGTGTTTATTTTATTTTGAGGGAAAAAAGAAAACAGTGAGGGAATGGGGGCTTTAGTTTAACGTCTTTCGTGAGATGGCAGTGGCATTTTGAGTAGCATGTTCTTTTGATGAAGCAGTGGAAAATTCTGCTCCTATTGCAATAACGATCAAATAAATGTAACCTCGAAAATTTCAACTTTAATGAAAAAACAAAATATGATATATAAGTAGCAGCTCGAATTTGTACAGATGCAGCAATACGCACACATGCGCACACACACACTTTGTCCGAAGTTAACCTTACATTCGAACTCACGATACAGGTAAATAAACAAATTATATTTACACACTACAAGTTTTGAAAGTGCAGCTTTCCAGGCACCGTTTGTAAAATTCACAACCCTTTGAACATGTGTTTTACTATGGAAATCCTTACACATTTACTTCACTAAAATCACATTTGTTCTTCACTAGCATTAAATAATTTATTAGCAGAATCGTTCAGTAAAATCAACCCTGCGCACATTTCCTGATACCACAGTTTTACAAAGCAGTAAACATGTGCCGATTAATATTACATTTTAACTCAAGAAAACACACTATATATCTGCTCAAATATTTCCTCACTGTATATACCTCAATATTTATAATTAAATCATCAACGTACAGATATTTCCCAACCATAACATTGTAATAACTATCCTATATTCTAAGTAAACAAGACAGTGGGGGGGACTGTATGAGACAAATTACAGGATATGTAATAAAACAGTGAAAACTCTAAACAAATAAACATTCATGATAATCTTGCATTAACAGTGTAGCTAACAGAAGCTTGTGGAGCATTTGTTTTGGGTGATAACGCAACCTCCAGTCACCTGTAAATCCTATGTTACTTGTGGAAAACAAAGATTTATTCCTTTTCCTATTCCTGTTACAAACAATGGAATGTATTAGACAACCATCTGTTGGACACAATTCTGAAGAATTTATACATTCACTAGCATGGAACAACCTAATGCATGTAAACTTTTTATTTACCTATGTTTTAGGATAACTATTACGAATCAATACTTTTCTGAACACTGGGAAATATATTGGATAATATGGTATGGATTAGCATTGCTAATAATGCTGAACAAATTCCATGGGGCATTACGATATTTGAATACAACATGTAAAATTGACGAAAATACTATTTTGATTGAGTAGCTTAACCATGGTAAATACAAGACAAAATTACGTAACCTAACTTCACAATGGGTAAATCATGGGGTGTGAGCACCAAAGTGCTATCGCACACTGGAATACATACAATAAGAACTGGCAGAATTAAATTATGCATTATTTTAACATTAATAGACTTAATTGTATTCACATTGTACAATTAGTGTATTATGGTTACAATAACTGTCTTTTAAACTTGCATGGATAATTAGTGTGTTAGGGTTAAAATAATCTTAGTTAAATGTAATCCTGGAAGTCCTTATTGTGCTTATTTACACACATGATAGCATATCGGTACATATATCCCCCTGTGATTCACCTTAAGTGTAGTTTGATCTACTGAATTTACGCAGGCTTTTACTGCAGACAGTACAAGAGTAGTGAAATAAAACCGATTGAAATGACTGAACAATCAGCGATTTTCAATCGCAATTCATTAACAGCATTTTGGCTAAAAGTAAAGCAAACATGCTACTTTTGATTTGCTTTTGCCAATGTCACTACATCATAATATGAATAACATTACATGGTAGAACATGTAAACAAAGGCTATTAATATCTTGTACATCTTTTGTTTGTACTATTTCCACAGAACGTTTACAATGCTCCCCTAAATTTCAACAAGATAAGTCTTGCTAAAACAAAATATACAGCTTTCATAACTCACCTACATTTTCTTCAAAACATCAACGATGCTTAATAATTACCCTGCTTGGCTATGAAAACTAACAGAAAATTTATATAAGTATCTTATGTTCAACATCCTGTTATTATACAAATTTTAGTGGTATAGTCCATTAAGATTTACCTCAAACTTTTCTGAGCCCTGCTAAGGTTCTACTTTCAGGCTATCTCTCATCCCCAAGCAAACAAGGTTTAAGTTTTGAAAATGCATCACACATGATGTAACTTTTTAAAGCTTTGATTTAAAAAGTGTGAGAAAACCACGAACAGACACACATATTTTCTTAATTTACCTGTATACTTCTCCCTGTGCGCCACCAGGGTTTTTGATATGAATATGAGTGCAGTTGATTGTTCATACACCACCAGGAATATGCCTGATGTCATAGTACCTCATACCATTCCTTACTGCTTCTTCCCCAGCTGGGAATTTCACCCAATTTCGCAAGTCGTCTACGAGCTTGACTTTGCGGCACACAGTTAAGGCATGAACACCTGCCAGGTTCCCACATACAACCTAAAAACACTGGCTGTGATAACACTATGAATCATACAACTGAAGACATACATCAACTAACCCTAAAAAACTGTATGGTGGGAAGTATGGTAGGATCTGAATGTTATTCCAAAATACATATGCTTAAAAAATTTATCATAATTTCCCTTTCTCAGACAGAAAAAAGCTTAATCTAATGACAAATTTCGTGAATATAACTACAAATATAACAGCAGACAGAAGGTACACAAAAATAAACATGTTTCCACTGCATAAATGTTAGCTGTGGTTTACGAATATTTCACCAATAACACCTTAACCTTACCAAGAAACTACCGGTAGCACAAAATCGCAAAGTCACGAGCAATTGCTGAATATGTGTGAATAGTAATCCATGCTTATGCTGCAGCTCTTCCATCAAAAGAATTGGAAGTCAATGCAAACAGACTGTATCTTTCAGAAATTAATTCCTGGCTTGAAATTGTGTATCTGAATAATGCTCCAAAGGATTTTCAATGTCTCACAGATATCTAAGTTTTTTTTTAATCTTGCTCACTTGCCATTTCTGCAATGAAAATTCCTCATAAGACTGTGAAATTGGCCCTGAATCGCACAGGTGATAAACACACATTTAGTAAACCAAAACAAAAATTGAACACATCACACTAATGCACCTTGTGTGCTGCATATCACTTCATACGTGATCGAAAAGGATATTTAGCTAACACACTAAAAATACATGGATTAAGTTTAAATACATAATTAGCACTCAGAAAAATAATAAAAATATAAATAAAAAGGGCCATGGAAAACAAACGGAATAATAAATACAAAATATACAGCACACCTTACACTAGTGGACACTCAGGCACCCACACAGAACACTGGCTTATGCACTGCTGCACTCATGTGGTGCTGAGATGAATTTCAGCAGGTTGGTGAACGACATGGGGAACGGTCTAGGGTCAGGGATGTGGCACATGTCAACACACTTACTAACACATCACTCAACCCCAAAACAGAAAAACTTCACCCAGAAATTTTAAAGCTCAAGGAAAAAATTGCAAACTTAACGTTACAAACACAGAAAACATATTCAAAGATGCAAGGCAATAAGTGGATACAATAAAGACAAATACAAGGCTGCCCGAAAACATAAGCTATTCAAAAAACTAGGTAACGAGTGGGCAAAACCCCCGCTGAAGTAGAAACAAAGAATGTGTGTAGGAATATTTCCAGTAAACACATGCCAGGTAGGACTTGCGCGGAAATAGCACGTCTAGATGCAATTAGTAACAACCAAACTTGGGTAGTTACGACACAAGCACCAGAACATACGTATAGTAAGGTAACACAACAGGAAAACCTGAAATATCAAATACACTTTAGTAACAAGAAAAGAAACAAAGTAAGCGCCATGACGCAAGCCAGGAAATACAAACATCAACATAAGAAAGTTGAAAGTCAGGAAAACAAGTCATGTCGAAAGACGGAAACTGAAGCGCAGAAGGCGGCAGTAAACAACCTTGAGAAAAGCGGGCGAGCAAGGAATAGAATGCAAGATGGCAAAAATTTGTATGATGGCAGCCCGCGGCAAACAAACAGTAACTTTATAGGACCACATAATAAGGCTCAAAACATATGCACCATTAATTTCTACTATGGCCATCATGCCAGTCAATGCGACCTATTTCCGAACCAGGAATTTGAATTTCATACAGACATTGAGGGCAGGTTCAAAAGGTTTGAAAACAAGTTTCGCATGCCGCACATTACACTCAGCATAAAAACAGAAAACAATGCAAAAAGTCGCGACTGTGATAGTAATACAAACAAGAAACTGCGTGGAGGCAATGATGCCATAAGCCAAACACACGCTCTGAGCGAAAACAAGTTCCACTCGCACCACTCAGCAAAACAAACAAGTCGCGGTCAAAACATGAACACGTGTACTGGTCAAGATAAGAGGTACGCTCTCCTGGACACAGGGTGCACTACCACACTTATAACCAGTCAACAATTAATGCCGGTAACACAAACATTTTCGTTGGTAGGAGCAACACAAGAAATTGATACTCCACGATATAAAACAAATATTAAACTGAGTACATAAGGTCATACATTTCCACAAGATTTCTTGGTAGTACACAATCTGAAAATGGACATCATACTAGGAGTAGACTTTATTAAACATTAAGACACCCCATTTCTCAAATATAATACATATGTTTAGCAATGGTAACAATAGTGATAAAGTTATACAAATTCCTATTCACATGTCAGTGATAGAAAATGGACAAACACAATACAATATTGAATCAACAGAACGGAGACTATAGAATGGAATACATAAATTACTCAGCCAAAGTAATAAAAATCTAGATGCTTATCAAAAAGAGGTAATCACTGAAGTAATTAATGAATATAAAGACAGTTTTTAAATAGCATACTGGAGCTCACAAAAGTCTGTGATTATCAAACCAAACTTGAAATGACAATGGATAAACCGATCCATACTAGACCATATAGAATTAGCCCTAAAATATATGAAGAATTACTTCAACAAATTAAATATATGGCACAAGTAGGTATCATAGAAGCTTCAGACTCACCATACGCCACCTCTAATTTAGTGATACGTAAAAAAGGGAGTATGAGATTGTTAGCTGAATACAGGAAACTAAACCATTATCCCAGAACAGAAGAGATTTTAAATATTTTACAAAATACTACATTTATCAAATTACTAGATTTATTCTCAGTCAGGTTTCTATGCCATACCAGTCAGGAATACAGGCCGACATACGTTGGCATTTACTATAGATGGTGTAGGTTTAAAACAATGTAAGAGAATGCCTATATTAAGTACCTCACCTCAATATTTTCAACAGTTCATTTACATACTGCTCGGACAATTAAGATGGAACACAGTCATAGCCTTTATAGATATTTTCATCATTGGTAGTAGAATTCAGGAACATGTAGCAAACATACAAAAATACTAAAAAGATTAAGATAATTAAATACTAAAATAAAGGTGAGAAAGTACTCATTTAAATAGTAGGAAATAAAATTTTTAGACCAATAAATCACACCTCAAGGGATAGTCACAGACCCAGAAAAGGTAAACACAACACAACAAATGGCACCCCCAGGTAATGTGAAAGAACTTTGAACATTTCTAGGTATGACATCATACTTATGTACGTATATATAAAACTATTCTATGTAAAAGCAGAACCGCATATTTAGAACTTAAAGCAATACAGAACGCACTAATACAGCAATGCTTAGATGAAAAAAAAACACACTACATTAGCTAGTGATGCATCCCAAACAGCAATAGGAGCAGTACTAATGCAGGAGGAACCAAATACAAAAAAGGACTATAGCGTTTGTATAAAAAAAATTTCCAGTAAACGAATCCAAATGGATTTTCAAGTACACACAGAATTTATGGAAGAAAACAACATTAATAAAGTTAAAACTACCACTATTGCCATTTGTCAAATCATTTCAACAAAAATAAAAGCACACTATTTACTCATGTACCAACACGAACAAGAATATATAAAAAATTGAGAATGACAATGAATTATTTATATGCCCCATAGACATACAAAACTCACCATTTTCTGGAGAATATGAACATGACCCACACATACAGAAATTAAAGATTGCACTAACAGAGCCAGTTAAAGCCAACCCCAAATACATCAAATTAGCCAGGCGCTATGAAATAGCAGCTAATGGGGAAATATAGGCGCATGAAGACGTACACACCAACGGGATACAACAAACTCAATTAGTCCCAAAATAGGTACTATATTAATGAAATAATATCAACCCACCATGATTCATTATTAGGAGGCAGCCATTTTGGGGCATTTAAAACCATATACAAAATTTAAAATACATATTATTGGGACAATACGAACAGGGTTATAAAAAACTATATTACAAACTGCCCCATCTGTCAGAAAATTAAACCTACCCATCAGAAACCTACAGGAGAACTTCAGCCAATACCAGCTCCGTCATTATTAAAATCATGGGCTTTAGATGCAAAAGGACCATTACAAAAGTCAAAAGAAGGTAAATATAAACATATAGTAATGACAAGAGTTTTCCAGAAGATACGTTGTTGCAAAATCGGTAGAATATATTGATGCACAATTATGCGCAAATGTTATTAAAGACTTAATACTCAGTTCACAACAAATACTAACAGATAGGGGGACATTGTTCAACAATGAATTAATATCAGAACTACTAAAGAAATAAATAAAAAAATTGCAGACCACAGCATACAAAGCATGTAAAGGGCCAGTGGAAGTCAAGAACAGTAGAGGGCTAGTGGAAGCCATGAACAAAGTGTTTAGGACAACAGTTAACAACATGTGCACACCAAGATCCCGCCAGCTGGGGCGAATATTTATAATTCGTAATATTTATTTACAACACAAGTGTCAATGTGAGCACGAAGTTCACGTCTTTTACACTGTATGGAGGCAACACAACCCTCGCACGCAACTGCAAATAAATATTCACAACGAAGCAAGGATGGTGTCAAAAATTAATAAACGATAGAGAACAAGCTAGACTAAATTTAATCCAAGCATAACAAAGACAAAAAATTCAATTTGACAAAAAGCACCAACCCAACAACGTAAAAAAAGTGACTGGGTGTGGGTAAAGAACAGGGCATGCACTAAAGCAATAAAGTTTAAATATAAAAGTCCATTCTGAGTAACAGACGTACTTGGACCTTCCACACAAAAAATTCTAAATAGGAAAACACGAAAACCAAAAATATGTTACTGTTAATACCAGAAATAGTAAACTGGCGTACACAAAATACTAACTTTTCTTTTGTTATGTTACAGGTAAAAGAAGAAAAACATAACTACTGCAAGAAGAGTAACTGCCAGTTCAATAATTGTTCTCGTACACTCAACAAGTTTCGCTGCTTACTAAACACACACAGGCATTTACTGGAAAAATATGAAGACAAGATTTTATTATGATGAAACAATTCCGTTGAGATATTAAATACCCATTCAGAAACCAAGAACGCCACAAACACTCGACATATTGTTACACAAAACATGCACAATTAATGCAACAACAGTGTGGCCGAATGATAAAGCAATTTATAAGTACGCTAGTGCAGTAGACAATATTTTGCAACAATTCATAAATGAGATTACAGTACCCACAAAACAAAAGCAAGGTATACTGATAATCGGGGATCTAGTAAACTGGTGCTAAAACCTATTGGCAAATAAGCACTTGCAAGCACTAACTTCTAATGATGAACCATTAGCAATGCAACTTAATTAACGGACATAATGACATCAAACAAAAATATTAATGTAACTGTTGAGGCTGTAGCACAAACTAAAACACAAACTGAAAAGAAAATTAATGAATTAGCGCAAGCAATTAATTCAATAACCAAAACAGTAAATGTGCAAGGTAAAACAACAAATTTGGTTGAACCAGCAGTCATGTTACTACAGCTGACCACCACAACACTGCTACACATTATCAATAACGTTATAAATGAACAAAAAATTTTAACATATATTGGGCACTGCTAACAAAATCATCTGCCAATACAAGCAATAACACGCAATCAATTGTCTGCAAAAATTAAAAACCTGAGAAAAACATTAAAGAGCTCAACTTACAACTCGGTATACCCACTGCGCACGTAGAAGCATAATATTCAAATTCAATTACTCAGTGCACTATATCTAGTACGCAACTACAAATTAAAATTCAAGTACCGCTTAAAAGCACAAATACAGAGTGGCAAATTTTTCAAGTAATCAGCATACCCTATGCATATGAAAACAAAACCTGTACTATTGACACAGTCAGTATATTGATTGTGATAGAAAGTACAAAGTCCAAAAATATCCAATATGTTACTGTAACACCAGAAAACATATTTTATATCCCAAAAACAGATATCACATAGAGAGGAACATGATTGTGTAAAAGCGGCCATTGAGCTAGGCAGTTTTCAAAAGTTAGCAGCTAAATTCAAATGCACGCATGGAAAACCATTTACTTTAAAAATTATATTTCTACATCAATACGTTCTCACCAATGCACCACCTAACTTAAGATTAATGTTCATTAATCACACTCTGAATAGGGACATTCAGATACATAATGTTGGCAGCACCGAAGTGCAAATACCGTGCAGTTCCGAACTCATGTCAAACACACAAATAATTATAGAAGCTATGCATATTTGTGACACACGCATGCCAAGAGCACCAAACACTTACACAGTCATGCCAATTCCCTGGCTTACGGAGAGAGAATTGAAAGTTAAACAACTCAGATTGGATGACGGAATCCACATCTAAACATAAATAATTCCCTCAACACTAAATGGAAAGTAGAGCATGCCAACCTACTAGTCTTACCAAGCTACGAAAAAGCCAATAATGTACCCCAATTTGGAGGTAATAAAGTATTTATGTTCTTAGAACAAGATCTTTACAATTGCTTTAGTGGCATCACTATTATATTATTGACACTCGTGCTAATCAAACTATACGTGAAGACCATAATGATAGCATTTAAATAAGATATTGTATAACGCATAACAAGTAAACAAAGGCATCCTATATTTTCCCAGTAGTGGCAATAAATTATTACATAATCCCGGAGGCAGTTCTACAACAAACGTATACTCCATGAAGAAGCGGCGCGGAAGTAACAAAACACTGTATTGCGCCATCTTTAATGACATCACGTAAGAAGCACTGTGCGCAACACACATTATTAATTGCACAGCAATACATGATACAAAAGTTAATTATCATTAAGTTTGAGTACAAAAGCAAAAAGGAACTTTGATCAATTGAAAATATCACTTCACAGTCGCAACCACATACACGCATTCCAAGCCAGCCAGCATACAGGATGCTCAGAAATTCCCCTTACAAACTCCTAGGACTTGAAGAGGGGACTGAGTAGACTATCTTTTGAACAGGAACCCACGTCCGGAAATGTACCGTTTCCATGCTACAACCATTTCAAATCAGGTGTATCACTCGTCCACTTCCGCTGAGGGAAAGAGAAATGTTTCGGATGTGCCTGTGTTGGTATACAACCGGGCAGGCAGTACATTACTTCAGACAATCACCTGATGGCACGTGATATCTACCCTGCCCCAAGCCCCATTGCACACGCAATTGTACGCATACTCGCTGATGGGCTCTGTTCAGTGTGGTGCAGTACAGCCTCTTCCAGTTTGGAAGTGCGGTATCTGTTTGAAGCACCAGTCGTTCCTGTTGAGGGTGAAGGTACCTTGTTCTCGGAGGGAGTGCGGTATCTGTTTGGAGCACCACAGTCGTTCCTGTTGGGGGTGAAGGTACCTTGTTCTCGGAGCCAGTGCATAACTGTGGCAAAATGGGTATGTGATGGTGTTGCACGTTGTGGACAACGCTCTTGATACAGCTGACGAACTGCTCTTCCATTACCTTCAGCTGTGCCATACATAAGGAGCATGTCTGTGTATTCCGCAAACGTGTACTCAACCATGTTAATCGGAGATGCTGTTGTGGCATGTTGCAAAATAGTGTGCACACTTAAAACCATTCATAAGCCATATTCCAAGTGATTGGCTCCAGAGAGAAGTTTTTGGGGGTCACAAGGTGACGACCATATTCCTCCATCCATGTGACAACATAAAGCAACACCACATTGTCAAAATAAGTATACCAGATTAATCTGTACAAATAATATTAATATTATACAAAGTATATGGATTTGCAATCAACTAAGGGATAAAAATATGTACATACCTGTATAAATTAGGAAAATAGTAAAAACTTAAAGGAAATTAGTTCATATAAATAAGTAAAACATTTTGTACACTTTTGAAATCTCGCTTACTCTACCTAGTCAAAGACAGTAAAAAGTAATTGTGTAAACTATCCCTCAAGGCAAACAATTGAGTACAGCATATCAGGCTATAGAGAAGAAGCATCGTAGTATTAAAGTAGTTAATGTCTTAAATAACAGTAGAATAAAACTTAAGAGTAACACAACTATTATAACATAGTAAAAGACCCAAAAATTCATAGACAGACCCATTTCACACTTATAGGGAAACAAGTGAATAAGTGTGCAAGGACACTAATATAGACATTGATCACCACTGGAACAACACGTGGCTACCGTGAGCGGTGGAAGAAGGGCTCCGTCTCAGCCATCCACAGCGAGCAGTCCATACTCGTGCCCACTGGCACCTACCAGAAGGCGTCAACCACTACATCGACATCCAAACCACACCATCCTTCCATGGTGAAAAGGCAATCACATTTTCAAAGAGCGAGGGGGGAAAGTGGGGGAATGTTGCGGACGCACCCTGGTCAACGAAGCCCAGGAGGGCAGGTTCGTGTGCCAGAGCAAGCAGACAGTTGCGGCATGCAGCATTTGGATTGCTAACTTAAGGCCTCCTGCCAGCGGGCGTGTACAGAACCAGCCTGTAACAGGTGTAAGGCGTAGGCTCCCTGGTGATTGTTCCGGGGGGTAGGGGCGGGCAATCAGCCTGTAACTAGTGTAAGATGTGGGGGCACATGTCTGTAGCCAGCATTGGATGGAGGACCAGCCTGTTATGGGTGTAAGGCTATGCCTGGTGTGGGTGGCATTGACTACGTGAAGCACACCCCCTCTCTGTCCATTGTTCGGTGACCAATTGTCACTCACTAAGGTCTGGTTGGGATTTGGTTGACTGCGGGAAACCAATCCCTCATCTGGTCCTGCTCCCAGAGGGCCATCGGATGGGCTTGAGGTCTGGTGGGACTAGGTTGACCGCAAGGGAAGCCTACTCCCCCTGTCGCTCTGTCGGCCAGGCTGGCGACCAGTGGGCCTGAAGAGTCGGCTGATCTGAGATGTGTTGGAGCTATTGCCAGCTCTAGTAATGGAGAACAAGCTGGAGTGTGGAACCGGAAAGCGTCTCATAGCCTCTCCTAGCTTAAGGGAACCCACTACCTTATTGTGGTACCACTGGGTAACCTCTGTACAGAGGTTAGCAAAAGCGGGAAACTCCCGGGCGTTCCCTATGTCCTGTTTACTAAGAGGGGTAACTGCCTCCCATGATAAACTTTAAACATGGGCAATCATGTTGGTGGTTCATGCTGACGGGCTGGTCGACTTCCTTACGGTCAGAGGGGCCCAAAAGCAAAATTTCAATGTAAATAAATCCAAGCTATGGAAATGGACCACTCTCGGGTTGCGGTAGCATCCCACCGAGGTGGAGAACCCTTGAGATAAGTAAGGAGTAGCACGAGCTGACCTCGCTTTCCCCATAGAGGTTTCCTCAGCTACAGAAGTTGTGGGGTGCAATCATGAAGAAAGGAGTTTCGTCCATAACCATGCGCCTCCTCTGGTGCCCTGAGATCAGATTGAGGAAGAACTCGTGCTGGCAATGGGAAGTGTCTGGGCAAATTGTCTAAGATATCCACTAAGTAGTGGGTTTCTCCTTAACACAGGAGAATTGGGAAGGCCAGGTGACAGCTGACATCAAATGAGAATGTGCCTGAGCAGTGGGAGGGGAGGTGGGGCCCGAGGACGGATTTAGCTGATTTGTTCGTCCAAGAGGCCTGCGACCCCGAACCCGCGAAATGGCTTCTTGTATTGGTACTCCAAAAACATTGGGATGGCTAATGCTGAGAGAGGTGGAGATATTTTAATTTATGTCTTCCATATCAGTAGGACGTGACTAGTATTGTTATTTGAACTGCATTTAAATATATTGCCTTAAGTAAAAATGCCAGTCATGACTTATTGGTTCGGGCAATTTACGCTAACTCATCATGGCAGCAACATTTAAAATTTTTTACACAGGTAACAGGGATTAATGCCGGTAAATAAAATTAATTATGAGTCTGCGTAACTTCATTTATTGCAAAAGGAAAACAGTTCAGTAGCACCAAAGAGTTGTCCCTGCTAAATGTTATCATAAAAACTTATTTTTTGAAAAATAAATAACAAATAAACCTTTAGTAAAAGATATGTTTTTCCACAGTATGGTAAATTTTTGTAAAAGCAGATGCTGATTTCTTGGCGGGACATAATGCCCTTGTACAGCTGCATCATTTTCCACAGCACAGAAGCCAATTTCCCTAAAAGAATAAGAATATTACAAACCATTACCAATTAAGAAAAACGTAAAGAAGAAGTTTTTACAACAGGAATTATAACATATTTAGTACAGTTTAACAGTTCAAGATTGTTACTTGAGTACAACCAACTAAACATGGTACTGACTGTAGTAACAATCAAATGGGAATATAAAACACAAAAATATAAAGCTGCAATTTTAATGTAAACTGTGAAACATTAACTGAAATACTGACAAACATTTAGTTAGTTTATTTCAAAAATAAGTTTGTGATCTAAAGTAGTGTCTACTCAAATAATGAGAGAGTGTGGAAAAAGTGTGTAAAGACATTCACTCATGAAATTACATCTTGAGTGAAGTCTTAGTTCACTATTTCTATCCTGATTGAACTATGAGTGGGCTGAAGAATCCCGATAGAAACTTAACCATAACCCACCTGATCTGGACTGAACTGAAATACAACTAGAGTGAGTAATCCACTCCAGTTGGCAAGGTGGACTGGAGTGTAGAATCCGGATTGAAAATATTTTCCAAACACTGCTGAAAGGAATTCAGTAGGAGCGACAGATAAAACAAATACCACCATTATGCAAGTGTATTGTCCACATGTTTCTAAAATTTGTTAGAAGTTAATTCTTAGCAACAAAGGCAAAATTGTCAAATAAAAGAAATGAAACGTAAAATGTTCGGACCAAAATGGAGGTACAGTTTTTTATAAACAAAATGTTTGAGAAACAAATATCACAATTATTGGTTGGCAAAGACATATAGGAAAGGAGTGATTTTTGATTTGGTAAGAGTGGAAATGAAAGAAAAGAACTCTTAACAAAAAAATAGATAAACTATCTTCTATTAATTTTTCTCGTATTGTTTGTTCTCGTTCTATAGTTCACACAGTTGCCAAATTATATCACTACATAGCTTTCAATCCTTGTTCACTTTCTCTTAGCTCTTGTTTACGAGCCAATACTGATTAAAACTACCATTATCACAACCTTCGGTCCACGTTCATTCCGTGTTCGCTACGTTTTGACTCCAGTCTGAAGTTTTACTATAAACATAGTATATAGAGTAAAAAAACAGTAAGAATTATTTCATGATTTTAAAAATTATACATAATATGTACACAACATTCTTTTACTATACGGTACCATACAATTAAGTATCAAATCTTTAATCGGAATTCATATTAACAAAAAAATCTGATTTCTCCAACATATTTTTTTCCTACAGTGGGAGTAAACTGACTAGGAACACAGTTACAGATCATTCTAATAGTGAATGCATAAACTAAAACAAGATCATTCATATGAGATGACACAGACATGCAAAACAAAATGTTGAAAATACGTAAGTAAACTATACACATTATTAACACTACATAACATCACAGCATGAATGGCTGGTGGGAATGTGTTGCAGTTAGGTTAGAAAGCTAAAATAACTTAAGCGGTGCCCTCAAATAGCGCTGGCATATATCTAGAAGAAGGATTTGAGTGGTTCAATACAACAGTAATAAAAACGGATGTACAACTTTATGTAACCATTTCAAAGCGGCATTACAGTAGAAGGTAGATTACCTACTGAAATAAATAACTGAGGGTAAAACTATTAAAGTATTACTCAAATAAATTTGAAAATTATATAAACTGAAGCATTTAAATATTTTCAGTGAAATGTGCATACCTTAATTGTAAAAGTGTGGTCAAAATAAAATTAGATCGGCAACACACCATGTTTTCATAATTTTAATCTGCTACGACGAAGAGAGCCCGCTTATAATGTTTCCGCCAAAAAAGTTTTTTCGCCTATAACACACTATTTTTATGGCTCTAATGACTCTTCCATTAGAGCTATGTAAAAACATTTTTGCATTTCCCCATATAACTATACATTTTTCACTCAGAAATTGGCTCCAAGATTATTTTCACAAAAAAAAAAAAAAAAAAAAAAAAAAAATTTATGTGCTTGAACAAAAATATACATTTCTGTTTACTTTGAGTAAGGCTTATTTTACTCAGATGGGGGACACAACATTCCTTAAGGTGGAGTGTTAGTTAGGACATTGGGAATGAGACACAGATGTCATAGCAGCATCATTGAAGCAACTATGGTGCCATTTTGTCTGCTGGTGTCGTACGCTCTCGACGTGAACATGGGTATGTGTAGGGCGGGGGTTGAGGACTTCTCTACTTGCTTTTTCCTAATCCCTCAGACTGCACAGGCCCATTCGCGAGTCTAGTCAGATGGGTCAGATGACATAACAGACCAGCATAGCAAGACTTCCGAGCCATACAGACTCTTCCTCGTATTCATTACCGATTCTAAAAACAATGAACACTCTTTTTCAATATTGCAGATTTATTACAATTTCAAATGAATTGATGCTGTGAGGGGGGGGGGGGGGGGGGGGGGGGGTAATTCTCAGCGCCTATTTAACTCGTCTTCAGAAATGTTTAATTTTAAACAACAAGAAAATAGGAAGTCTAATCTGCTGTGACAAACACTGAAAATGTCATTCCGTTAGTGAATAAATAAAAGTGATTAAGGATTACTGCCATGTTGATTTAATTGAACTTTTCAACTACATACTGAAAATGTAGTTAGTTGTTTAGCATATAGTGGCTGATGAATAAAGTAATTCCTGGTTTTTTTCTCCTGTTCTAAATCACACAGTCATGTACCGAGTTCTTCTGTAGCCGCCGTCAACGACGGTTCGGGATTTTTGAACCTCTGCATCGGGGTTGCGACGTCACTGTGTTTGAGCTATTTGACGATTTTTAGAGTTTAATGGACTTTCGAATAATGGCTTTGTCGAGTTTTGAGGATTTTACTGCCGTGTTTAAACACGTTTTACGTTTTTTTTTTTCCATTTGTTGTATTCATAATTTGAATTTCTGCTTACTATACGGGTTAAGCCCAAGGCAACGTGCCTTTGCACGATTTAGGTGAAGAAGAATAAGTTACATACAGTAGTGCAACAGACATTATAAATTGGTAGGCTACAATATACTAACATAACTACTCCAGAAAATTTCTTAATCGTTAAGGCAACATATAGGCAAATAATACTTAATAATCAGGTTTAAGTATTTACCCACACACTATTGTATTCCGAATTAATATTTGTTCATAATTTAAGAGACTTTCAAACAGCTGTTATAAATGTAATTAAGTATACGTATGCATGGGCAGATTTCACTTGGTGGCCTTTGAACAGTACAGGCTGTAATACCTTGTTTATTTTAACCTTGTTTATTTTGTCATTTTTAAGATAGCACATCAAATTACAAAGAAACGAACACAAATTTTCTGTACAAAATTATTTTTACAATGCAAAAATACTATGAAGTGTCTTGCAATCATCTTGCACACGTGCGGTTCTTCTGCTAAGTGTGGACAGTCATCCTCCAGGATGCAGCGTGAGTACTTTCTTCAGCAGGGGTTAGCAATCAAGTTTCGAAACTGGGATTCAAAGCTAACTTCATATAGACCTAAATGTCGTCCGCTTGTTCTGTTTACATGTTCCGGGTCAGTTTTCTTGCGCATCCATGCATTGTAGAAAGTGCCTTAACGTTTTAGTGTCAAGTTGGTTGTAAACAAGGCTTAAAGCTGAACTTGCAACCATCTGTCGCATTGGTCAGTCGCCCATCCGTCATACGGTCACATGATCTTCAACCAATCACAGGGCAACTTTATTTCAATCAGTCAAATATTTCTCAAAGTTTAACTTTTGACAGACTTTGGCCACTACCTTCTGAAGACATTCTGAAGATGCAAATATGCACTTTGAAAAAAATTACAAGGTGGGGATTTGTGTATATAATCTTTGTTGGTAAAGTAAAGAATTCCAAATGTAGGCCTAGTATAAATTCTTATCACGTTAAAAAATTATTTCCCCAAAATTTCTCTCTTGAAAATGTCTTTCCAATGAAAATATACCTCTAACTAAAGAAAGATCACGATGTTATGTTGTAAAGTGACAGGCGACGGATTATTGTAAGTCGCTTTCAACCGACATGAAAAAACAGACGGTTGAATGACTGATGCTGGATTTACAATGCAACGACGTCGTCTTCCCGACAGTCAGAAACAACGTTACAGCCCGATCATTTCCACCACCAAAATTAGTCAATGTTTACAATACCCCGACAGTTCCCTTCCGACAAAATCCTAGAATGGCCAGTAACTTGCTATAGAATGTGAAGAAATCACTGATCATTTTACACTATTTTGTTTTGATAACTTTGTAAGCGAAATATTTTTGGATTTTGGAGCAGTTGTTTTTCCACAAATATTTATCTTCGTCAAGTCATTAGCTTTCTGTTCCCAGAAAACAAGTATGTAAGTAAAAAAATATGTTTAATGTGAAAATTACCAGAGTAGTGAAATCTACACATTTAGTTTTGTAACATTGTGATTTTGTCCGACGCCCGACGAAAGTAGAAATATAATCTACTTTTGTCGGGGTGACCTTGCTCCTGATTGGCTTATGAAAAATTTTCGTTTGTGTCGGGGTGTTTTGTCGGACTGTCGGGTTATTGTATATCCAACAGGACGAACGGGCGACTGATGGGTGCGACGAATGATTGTGAGCCTTGCTTTGAGTATGAATAGTGCTGTCATTACATAGCATTAATTTGTATTGTAAAACCTACTATACTCACCACTGGAATGTAAACTCCTTCCTTCGACAGTACACAGAAAATTATAAATGTAGGATTATTTAGAAATATTACACTAGTCTTCCCATTGGTAAATCACTGCCACAGTAGATTCAATATGGTCAAAGGTGGCATGCCCGGGTCTGTTCCTTTCCGGAAACCCAAATATATTACACCCGGGATGAAACCGTAATTAAAAACCACCGTAGCTATTTTAGAAGCAATCGCAATTCGTTTCTTCATAGCATCACTCGCTATCCCCATTTTATAAAAACGTAAACGACTAATTCTGCGGCTGGAATAACCTCAAATCCACCCAAAACAACGGAAAGGTTGGGGAGGATAGATAGAGTATTCATAGACCATAAGGTGTTACTACATCGGTAGGTAATATCTTTAACCGAGGACGCACTGTGATCGTGGCGCCTTGCGACGTCATAAACTAAAGATCAATATGGCGGTAGCCGTGGGGAATTCAAAAACATCTTAATGGCGGGGAATTTGAATTAATTTTTTTGGGCACATATAATACGTACATGAACTAAAATCATATTCGACGGAATTCCAACAGAGATAAATATGTATAATTTGTATAAATTTATTCATTTATATACATAAATATTTATCTCTATAGGGATTCCAAAACTGTCATTTCAATTCGACCAACCACAGTTTCATTTCTGGCGCATGTGTTTTTATTTATTCCCATCCTTGCCTTTAAAATTTTGTTTGGTTCGTATTTTAAATGGCAGTCTTGTACTTTTATATTGGATTTACATTGGCGCGACTCTAAATGGTAGTTGTAACGAAAACAGTGATGCGATATGACACCAAAAACAATATTTTGACCACTCATGGCTGAAAATACAAATATGTTGTGGAAGGCCATATGTGTGTTTACCAAAATGATTTTAGAAGAATAACATGAATGTTATCATTTGTAGTTTTAAAAAAAATGGTATGGGTCTAACTCTATCAATGTAGGATATTATAGCTAGGTTGGCATTCCAGCCGGTTTGTATTTTTGCCTATTTATGTATGTTTGGGTTCTGTTTATTTTATTTCCAGGGAAAAAGGAAACTAAAGTCAAATTTGTTCGTCACTAACTTTAAATAATCTATTTGCATAATCCTTCTGTAAAATCAACATTGCGCACATTTTCTTAAACCAACACACTTAACCACATAAATTAAATTTGTCACTTCATTATGGACAGCGTTTACAGTATGAAAAATGGTAGGAATGATCAGCTTTACGAAACGGTAAACGCAAGTCAATTAATATTACCTTTCACTTAACACAACACACTAAAACGGTACCTACAACCAACTATGCTTAAAGAAAGCAGAAGAAATAATTTTGGCCTACAGATAAAATATTCCTACACCAACAAGATAACATCTTCGCATATTATTACAAATGTTACCAATTAACATTACCACCACTCTTGCAGCAAGAAAATACACTTTGTTGATTGACGATTGTCACACCCGCGACGTAATTAGAAGTTATTTATATTTATAAAATCTGTCGTTCCCAATATTTCTGTCATGTTGTCACAAAGTAATCATCTGCAATTATGTGGAACATTACTTGAATTTGTATTGGTACAGAATTTTTGTGTATTTTTTGAGCTTGCTTATGTTATGTGTAGGATCATTGTATATAGTATTTGATGCCAATTTTATAATCATCCTTTGGACTTGTAATATGATACATTGAAAGAATAAAACAAAATACAAAATGCCAGAAACCGAACCACTCAAGTCTCCTCAAACAAGCGACAAATTTAACATACATATGTAGGTCTAAGTAGACTACAAGTACAATATGTGTAAGATTTCTAAGACACATAGACACCATAAATAGTACATATCCATACAATACTATAAAATTAATTTTCTAGGAGGAATTTTGTTTACTTTAAATGCTGAGAGAGGCAATATATCCCAAGTATCTATGGTGGGAATTGTGTGTATATTTAGAACATCACCCTTCATCCTACTAAGTACATGTAGGGCCTAATGAACATGGCCCATTTATTTCAATATAAATTAATCTGAGATAAATTTACAAAGATGATATATCTGTATAGCCTATTCATGGTAAAGTGAGTACTTTATGATGCAATCTCATCAGACATAAAAACATTTCATTATGGCATTGACCTTTTGTTTATAGTATGGGGAAATGTATGAAATGTTTTAATTACTCGCATGGCAGTGTTTATCTTCACGTTACTGTACTGCATTATAAATTTTTTTTCATAAATTACTGAAGGTACAGTTGACAGTACTTACAACAGGTGGAGTTGATTGTTACAATGCAAGCCCAAATTCAGCAGGTGAGAAGCCAAACATTCCTAATTATTTTTGTGTAAGTAAGCAAAATTTAAGAAGTTTATTAATAAAAATAGTAATTTTTATTTAAGTACAATAAGCAATTTTATTTTAGCAAATTCACATCCCTCCACTTGCCATGTGAGTACCTAATTTACAGTGTAATTATAAATTTTCCCATACTCTATAAACAAAAGGCCAAGGCCATAATGAAATGTATTTATTGGCTAAAATGTCTGATGAGACTGCATCGTAAGTGCTCACATTAACATGAACAAGCTCTACAATTATATATATATTTTTTATTTATCCAAGACTAATTTTTACTAAAAGAACTGGGTCAAGAACTGGGCCTACATGTTACCAAACAAAAAAAAAGACTAATGCATTTTCATTAGGCCCTTCATGTACTTAGGTGGATGGGTGATGCTGAAAATATACACACAGTTCCCACCATAGATACTGTGGATATATTCACTACGCTATCCATGGCTGTTTACGAATTCATTGGACGCATCTATTGCTCACGCATCCCTACATCCCTTCGTACATGTATCCACTGTGGAAATGGCTACATTGAAGGGATGGATAACATCTGAATTCTGCTACAGCTAGATCGCGCTTAGGTAGCGCTAGCTGTAGCACACTTTACTACTTTGAAGTTGTATCTTTACTTGGTTTAATTATGGGATCTCTGTGAAATGTCAACAATTTACTGAAGACGAAAATCTTGTTAGATGCGAGGTTTTATAATTTCTGCTTGGCGATAGCTGCAAATAGAAATCGATATTTCTTGTAAATACGACATTTTAAGTTTGATGATCATATACGAATTACAAATGTGTTTGTTAAAATGATTAAAGTGTATAATGAAGTTGATTGCTCAAGTCGTTAGTATTTTTAAGAGGATTTTATTTTTTAAGATTATGTTGCATTCCTCTTAGGCACTGGTAAAAGAAAAGAAAAACAAAGTTTTCATCAGTTTTAATCAACAACTAACAGGCACACCACACGCCCGAAATCAGTATAAACAATAATATAAACAAATGAAGGAATTCTGTAGCTGAGGGATGTGTGGACGCGAGTGTCGTATACCCTAAAGGATCCATTAGGCCAGTATTCGGAAACAGCCCATGTATCATATTACAAGTCAAGGTTAACTAAAAGGATGATTATAAAATTAGCGACATTAACTGTGTACAATTATCCTACGTGTACCATAATGAAACTCAAAAAGTACGAACAAATTCTGTAATGTAGGTATAAATAATAATTCTTACTTGGCAAATTCAGGTTAGGCATGGAATTAGGATTCAGCCATTTCGTACCAGGGCTGAAACAGACTGACATGAAGTTAGCTTCGAATCCCAGCTTCAAATGGTGACGCACCACCCGTACCTGGTAACATCCAACCTTACGTAAAAGTTGCTAGTGGCACATGAAGGAGCAAAAAAATCACAAGTCCAAAAACGTAGTATAATGATGTGAAGTTAGCTTCGAATACCACCTTCAAATGTGACGCACCACACGTCAGGACGAGTTGGCATTTCTGGGAGGCAAATTAAAGGCCTACTAAAATAAAAAATTATGCAAGAAACAGGTGAATCCACACAGTATTGTAATAACAGCAACCCACTGTATTACAAATTGTATCAGATTCATGGGGACGATGCTCCAGGTATTGCCACAGAGACTCTCAATTTGTGAATCAGAACGAGTTGGTGATTCTGGGAAGCAAGTTTAAGGCCTTATAAAACTAATCTATTCCGTTTCAGCAGAATATTTCACAGAGTTTTGTAATAACAGCTACCCACTCTATTACAAAATGAATCAGATTTATGGGTACGGTGTTCCATCTTGGACCACCATCTTTGTAGCCCTTATGCGACCATCTTGGACCTCCATATGTCATTTTTCATGATTGTGCATCGCAAGTGTTTTCTACGAGTGCTCCCACAATTTTTCTTTTTTGAATAATTTCTTTTTATTATTCTTCTCTCTTCCTTACCTTCTCTATTATTCTTTCTTTCTCCCTTATTCTTTCCTTTCTATCTCATTTTCTCTTTCTCTCCCAATCGTTCGTCATTTGTTTACATCGGCTGTACTGGAGGCCACCAACTGTTCTGCTGGAGGCCGCCATCTTGGTTTCTCGATTGTCATTTGTTTCCCCCCATTAGTTCTGACTTCGGCCACTAGGGGAGCTGCCATATTGGTTCTATCATTGGTCGCTAGGAACGCTGGTGTCACTCTCGTTCGACTACTCGATCTCGCATGTGCTCGGCCACCATATTGGTTCTGGAATTCGCCGCAAGGGGCGCTGCTTTTTTAGAACTCGAAATACTTTCTGGAATAGTGCCACATCGAACTCCTGGACCTTGGGTGGCCAGACTTACGCCTTAGACCACTTTTTTTATAGATTTATTATCACACACGATATACAGAGGCGTTTACCCTTAACCTATTATATACAGTACACATTCAACCCACAATATAAACAATAGCAAAATACTCAATAAAATATCTACACAATTCTTGCATAGGGGCACAAAACGATATGAACATTTGGTGAACTGGTTTTACTAACAAAGTCGATGAACCCATAAAAAATTATTTAACATGAGGGGCAGCGCACGGCGTACACCCCGACACGTGACACTGATTTATAACACTACAACCTATTGACGATTACTAGTGGAACATTAAATTGTACACTTGTAAGGACCGAGGGGTGGGCAGCGCACGGCGAACACCCAACCTTGGTAATATACACGCACTTCCTGTAGGCGTGAACGTCAGAATGAAAATAAAAAATTGCCGTACATGGCACGGCACGGCAATGTGCCATGCCGCGCCATGTTCCACCTATATTGACGAAGAAGCTGGACAAAGTCTTGAACTGTCACCGGTGTCGAATGGTCAACCAAAAAACCGATCGCATGAAGTATATACCAGGCCGCAGCTCTTCGTCAAACTGAGGGGAAGGTGAAGAAATCGCAATGAAGCATGTGCATGTAGCTGACATCTCCACGTTTATCTCGAATTATTTTTCGTACTCGTACGCGACACCACTACCAGATGCGAGCTGTATAAACACAGGAAATTACCCTATGAAGGGCCATGTCGGTGTTGCCACACAGCGGGCATGCAGGGGCAGCTGTCAGGTGAATGCTGTATTTACGATGCTGAGTTGTCACGATATTATTGTAGAAGCCGAATGCTGCAGCTCGAAGATCCGAGGAAAGGTTAGGATCGGCAAGTATTTTCCATGGGCGCCTCCAGCGGATGGTTGGGGTGCGATTCATAACAGATGGTATGACAGCCGACGTTTTGGAAGCCCGAATAGACAAATATCTCGCTGATGCGAGTGTCCCTTCCGGTAAGTGTTCTACTAGAGTTGCGAGTGCTTCCTTTGTCTGGCGGTATTGAAGTGGCATGCGTCTAACTTCAGACCACATAATTTTCTGTAATGCTGCGTAAATGTCCTCTGGGCGCAAAATTGTTGCAATTGCTGACGACTGATATAAGGCCTCACACTTCAAAACGTGATTAATTAGTCTCAGGCCTCCATCTTGCAAGGAAAGATAAAGTTGCGACCTAGACAGTTTAAATATATATGATTTCAAAAATATGCGGCCAACAATCTGTAGTATTTGTGCACTTTGTTGACGAGGTAGTGAGAATATATGTGACACATACCACAGCTTCGCAAGTAAGAATACATTTATTAAAGTAACCCTCTCTATAATATTTGTATGGCGATAATTCATTTCTATTTGACGAGCACGGAGTTTATTTATTGTCATGTTCCAATTATAATGCAACATAAGAGTGGCGGTATATGCCCAATATTTTCACCGTTTCGGCCCTCCGAAAGGGAAAAACGTCGTCAAATGGCTCGCTGGTCGCGCTGAGCTCCAGTACTGCAGTTTTGTCAGCTTTCGCGCGCAGATTAGAGACACTGCGAAAAAGGTCCAGACATTCTACCGTCTCTGTAATTTCCTGCTCTGAACGAACGACACATGTGATGTCATCAGCATAGGCATTTAATTTAAAGGACAGGTTCGCAACAGGGAATCCTTGCAAGCGGGCACTGAGAATTCTGCACAAAGGTTCAATGGCGATAGTAAATAAAATCATGGATAGCGGGCATCCTTGTGGAACTGAACTCTCATTCTTAATTGGTGGTGTAAGGAATCCGTTAACCAACATCCGTGACCAAATTCTGGTACACACCATCCGCACTCACTGTACTGCATTGGCTGGAAAATCGAAACGATGCATAACATGAAGTAAAAATTTATGATCGACTCTATCGAATGCCTTATCCATATCAATACTCAAGATGGCCATTTTACTGTGTTGTATTGACGAAAGTAATTGAATGTCCCTTAGGGAACATTCTGGAACAGAACATGTCTGGCCAGGACCAACAATATCTGACAATCCCTTCATTAATCTGGTCGCACAAAACTGAGAAATTATTTTATAATCGGCACATAAAAGTGTAATTGGCCTATAATCCGTGGGTTTAAGTGGACGGGATATTTTTGGGTATAAGAACAATTATCCCTTCTTTATGAGACTTGCATAACTCCCCTCTTTCAAGCACATCGCGAACAACTTCGCAGAAGTCGGTACCAATAATATCCCGATAAGTTTTGTAAAATTCGTATGGAATACCGTTAATACCAGGAGATTTTTTTGATGGCAATTGCTGTATTATTGTACTAACTTCCGCATCTAAACATGGAGCCTCCATGCCCGTCTTGCTGTCACAGCTAACTCTGTTTTCACAATGCTGCAAAACCGATGGAAGCATAGCATCGTCTGTGTCTTGTTTTGAGTATAAATTTGCAAAGTAACTGCAAAGCATTTACACTATTTCCGGCCAGTCCCGAACAATAGCACCATCACTGTCAGTGAGCTGGTTGATAACCATGCGTCGTATTTGCTGTTGTTCCTTAATGATACTGAACATGCTAAATTTCTCTTCTGTGAATAGACTTTTATCATTTATCATAATATGACGATGTTTAAACTGTTCACTCAATAAATGCATAAGCTTCTGTTTCGTGTCTCTAATACGTGGAGTTATGTGTGCACCATTGTTTGCCTGCAGGTGAAGTTATTGTAGCATACGTTCGTAGAATGCACATGTTCCCCTACATTCTTCTGCCAGTCGGTACGTATGCCTTTTAAAAAACCTCATGACGTTCGGTTTTACACACACATCCCACCACATCGCCACAGATGGGAACTGGTATTTTTTGCTATGTCAACGGACCCAATTAGCTAGGAAGTCCTCTTTTACTTCTGAGTTGTCTAATAAAGACGCCATGTCCCTCTGCCAAACCGTGTTACATCCGCAAACTTTTCATACGTAAATATCACAGCAGAGTGATCGCTGAATGCTACCGGAAGAACGTCATATCGATGCACCTTATGTATATGCTGTTTTTTCCACGTAGAATCGGTCAATCCTAGACCGACTCTGTGAAGTCACATGGGTGTAATGAATTCCTTGGAAGTTAGATGCAACATCACACAAGTCTAAGCGAGTTGTTATTAAAATAGATAGGGCAGCATTAGTGGGATAAATGCCACCCTGATGATCATGGGGTGAACTAAAAACATCCCATCAAACCATTCTACCCTTGCAAAAAAACTAATCACACAATTAAACCATTCTACTCACAATATTTAAGCTATACTTTTTTTCATACTGCCACAATAATGGAACATGTGGTCAGGTCATACCAATCAACCATATAAGAAACTAACTGTACAACCATGTCATATTTGTATGCGTTCCACCCCATGTCAGGACTCTGAATATATTTTATTTCTCTCGATATCTACTTAACCTAAACACCAGGACATTTAGTCATGTAAGTAAGAACTGAGAAAGCATTTTCATATTGTGTAGAACACGGAATATTTTTAACCTAGTCATGCTCATTCTACTCCATGTCAGGTAAATAAAGAGAATTAATCAGCAGGCTTCACGAGCGAGTACAAGCCTCCAGCTGAATTTAACATTGCGTCAGCATGAAGGAAGTTTTCTACGTATCGTAACTATCACATAGGACTTTGAAAAATATTACTATATTAATTTTCAAAAAATGTGTGTTAATATTTAAAAAACTCAGTCAAACAAACTAGTTAATTATGCTAGCCATCCATACGTATAGACACTCTTACGAATCCTACAAGGTACCTGAAACCCATGGTAAGGGGATAGATATTTCAGAACTTTTTATTCATTATTTAGATTCAACTTGTATATTTTTTAAGTATTTTATTTGCATGTAGAAGTTTTGTTACACACACTGGCCTTACTCGTATCAGTATCTGTAAATATTTTTTTTTTTCGTTTTAAAAATATCAATTACACATATTTTTTTATATTATGAAAAGGCGTATGAAACACTGAGCAAAACTGCGAAATTCTAAGTCCAACAGAGAAAAAATTATTTTTTAATAGTTTCAGTGTCTCGAACCCACAGTCCCACGACATGCATAGCCTTTGGTGACTGCTTAAATCTTTATAGCAGACACACATGAATACTACGAAAAATTACCGTATTTTTTCTAAGTCCGATGAAAAAAGTTTATATTTCTATGGTTTCGGGCTTCGAAATCGAGGCCTTATGCTACTCCTAACCGACAGATATTGCTTAAATATTCATAGTTGGTGCGTATAAGAAAATAATTAATCTGAAAATCACGTACAAAAGTTCGTTTATAAAACGATCCAATGTACAGGTCGGTATTCGAACTGGGGTCCCTAAATCTTGTCAAAAATTTGTCTAACAGACTGTATCATACTCCATGCAATTATTCAGAATATTATTCCAGCGATTTTTAATAAAGTATCATTTAGGTTACACTGGAAAAAGTCTTTCTCGATTATTATCAAACTAATTGAATTTTTCCTGAAACATATTTTTTAAGAAATTACTTCATACAGGCGCGAGGTAGGTAAGTGGGCTTAACGTCTCGCCGACAGCAAGGTTATTAGAGGCGACGCAATTTATTCAGAGGAGCAGGAACTTGGAAGAAATCGGCCAATGGCCTGTAGTAACAAACCACCCCAGCATATGCTTAGAGTGATTTCGGGATACCACGGAAGGCCGAAACCAAAATGCCTGGACCGGGAATCGAACCCGGGTCCTCCCGAATACGAGTCCAGTAAGTTACCACTGCGCCTCCTCGCTCGGTTACAGGTGAGAGGGATTAAAATTTGTAAGTCGGCCGTCGTCAAGCCGTGATAACTCAGGCGCCGTGGTGGTGACGCATGCAGTAGAAGTGTGGCGTACGAAAAATTGTCCAGCTCTAAGATCATAGCAGTTACGTCACGAGTGAGGCCTCGGCCGCCGTGTGTGGGACGGCCCGAAGGTGTCTCGTTTTGCTGACGTGGCTGGAACACAACGTGAACATGGCAGCAGGGAGGTACACGTGTGAAATTTCACTGCGTGCATTGTAGAGGCGGTGTGTCGCACCAGGTGATGACTTCATGGTTATTTTCAGGAATTACATCATGACGCGCGCTGCCCTGAGATTGGCGTCGATATCACACAAATGATTGGCAATCCGAATATTATTCATACTAATATTGCCAAGTATCTGAATCGTTCACCTCGTTAATAAGAGAAAGCGCGTCCATAATATCGACATGTTTTTTAAAGCAGATGTTGAATATAATTTAATACTGCGCTGTCACTAGAGACCCATGAATTTTGGGAATTTGTTCAATGGTAGGTAAGACTTTGAGCAGGAGCATTCTAGTGTCGAGGTTATGACTGAGCCGAGATTGTTTTGCCATGTCCTGTTCAACTCCGAGCCAGGGAGAAATGGCATGTGATATACACCATTCATGATATATATTAATAAAAAAATAGAAAATAGGTATGTTGGTAATGCCTAGTAAGAAATAGTTCTCGTGCAAAATTTTACTACACAGAGTGCGCACGAAAGTGGTTCGTTGTTTTCCCTTTAGTATAATTGGCAAATCTTTGTTTGCAGGTGACAGGAAAATATCCTGGAAGTAACCATGAATGTGCACGTAATATCCATGGCCAAAGATGGTGAAAGACGCATGTAACACAAATAATTTGTTTAAGCTTGCACAATGCATATTTAAAAAAATGTTGTTTCCTTCCGACTGAGTTGGCGGAGATTCCTTTCGTAACGATTTTTCTTGGTCTTGTGCTAGTGTAGTGGAAGTCCCTATGAATTGGGCGAAGGAGTTTCTGAATATTTTCGAACATAAAGACTAGCATGCATATTTACAGTAATGTTGGCAATTAATTAGGAATGCTACTTTACCTCATTGTCTTATGTAAAGAATAATGTTCATATTGGTAACACTGAAATTGAATTGTTGTTGTTTAGTTAATTCCTCGATGTCACTTCATTGGCATGTATATCCTGTGTCCGATTATATGGTACACTGCAATTTAAATTTTTACGTGCGGATAGTTATTTACAAACAGTGAACAAGTAGACAGAAACAGAAGCAGCACTTTTTCAGTTGCTTCATGTTAAAAAATATCTCTGCGTAGTAGTTGGAATAGTGTTAAGGATTTATTTCTGCTTTATCAACACTGGTAACCCAAATTACTTGACTAAGGGAAATACTTTTTCTTTTCAAGGACATTAACGATATTTTATAGATTGGATTTGACTTGACAAACTTCCACTGGGACTTTAACACGAACGTTTTGCTATATGGAAAATAAGGAGTGGAGAGTTTAGTGAAGAGAAGTGGTATTAAAGCTAAGAGATTTGGATGGCTCCGAGGTCTTGAGAGCTGATGGGGGGGAAGTGAGGTGAGAATGGAGCTGTGCTGAAATGCAAAGGCAGGAGATCACTGAGAAAAAATCCTCGCCAACTAATAATCGACCAACATATGAAACCCATTGCAATGTTAATTTTACATAAGACGGAAGAATACATAAGTAGACCCCAAGCAGGAAACAGTCAAAATACGTAGGGGAGTTTCCAAGTTTCTATAGAAAGCAACAATAAAAATTACTCAGCTTGATGTGTGATATTATTTCCATACAGTGTATAGGTTCAAAACTTCCATTACAGTTTTGGAAGTTTACCAAGAATATTTTTTACAGAAATTAGAATACTAGATAATTTCATAAACAGTGTAAACTTGGTCAGAAGTACAATTAGTGTACCATATGTGTAAAATACACCCTAGTAATCTATTTCAATTATGCTTAGCTAATTGACTTCATTTTTTTTCTTGCCAAGTAGTATTTATGAAAAACAAAGAAAAATCAGATCTGGTATTACATAGCTTCCGAACAAACTTTGTAACTCACTCATGCTGAAACAAGAAAGGGTAAGAATTTTGAAAGTGGGGCATATATTTCTGTATAAATAATACGATAAAGTGTTACGTTATCACAACTAAATATTTCAGCCAATCAATACATCTTGATGCTAAAATCATGGAATCAAGTAATTAAGTGTGAGTTTTTTTACTATCTGCGCTTCTTAACCGACTATATTTTCCAGAAAAAAAACCGGCTTTTTATTAATTTTTTCACTAGTCATATATAAAACTACCGCTTTCAAAAATCCATACCAACAAAAATTACTGACTCCTTATATGGGAATAAAATGAATGTAACGAAACTGATACTTCATTTTATGTCGTAAATCAAGATATATAAGAAAGATGCTACGTTTTGCACAACAACTTAGTTTATCGGGAGTAGTGAGATGTAAGTTACTGTCCCGAAATGTTTGCCCTTGTCCAAACCTGCTGCCAGTCATCGCGAGCCCCCACCCATGCTATAGGGTATCTGCAATAGTAAGGCCACATCGTCCTGGTTGTCATGTTTAGTTTAACATCTTGCATGTACTTGCAATACCGTCTGTATTGTGCGCTCGTAAGAGAGTACTGAAAGTGTCTGACTTCAATAAATTACATTTTCCTGCTGAACAGTTGAGGTTCAAACAGAATGCCTATGAGTAGTTTTGTTCCTTAGAGCGATGATATAAAAAAACGCAGTGCACTTTAAGTCTGTAAGTACATATCATTTTCCGTATTTCTACATAGCACTCCCGTGCTGTTCTCTCGGAATAATATTAAGTTAGGGATTTGAGTCCAAATATGGTTATATCAGAAGTCGGTTATACTGGAATAAAAATGTATACCCAAATTATGCTTTAATTCATGATTAATAATACTGTATTGGTCATAATATTTAAGACATTTATATTCAAAATAATTAGGATTATTATCACATATTTTTAACATGGGCACTGAATAACCCATGCCCGTGTGACAATCGACAGTGGTACAAGTTCCTGCATGGAACTCACTAGGGGCATATCACCCTTGTGGTGATATGCGGTGTGTAATTGAACAGTTGATTTGAGATCCATAATGCAGGCAAAAAGCATGTATTTTGGCCATAAATACTTAAACAAGACAGATGAAATGATACGAAAATCAGTACTATTTTTCTTCTGCACCAGCAAACACTCGCCTCGACACAGTACTTTGTAAATGTAGGTGAAGGAGTTAGTTTACAAGTTCTCCTTGAGTCATTGAGTAATAAGTGCCTTTTCTGAAAGTAAATAATTAAATTACAACGACAACACACCACAAGGGTGTATTGTCCATACAATTCACCTTATAGGTGAATAAATCAATGGTCTGTATTTTTGCATGTATATGTGTGTGTGTGTGACTATACCTTGATAGGGTAATGTGTCTGTAGTAGCAATTCTTAGAATGTCAATAATTAATTGCAAAGATGCCTTTTTTAAAAGCTAGGAGATCTCTGCAACGATTTCACTCCTCCTCTCCCTCTAATATATTGTATAAAACAAATATAATTTCGTATTTAAAAACACTCGAACACAATTCAACTGATTTTAGTTGTCAGAAATTCACCTGGTATATTTTCCTATGTAGTTTATGAGTAGAGGGGGAGGAGAAGGCGCCTGATTCGTGAGAATGCATGCCTGGGAGGGAGGGGAAGAGCTGCGCTGGAGGGAGGGTAAGTCAACCAATTAAAATAGTTGGTCAAAAATCATTATCTTATATGGCACATAGTTGCTGAGAAAATGTGTAGGTGTAAGCTGGGAGAGATGTCAACCAATGAAAATGGTTGATCAATAATCATTACCTTATATGGCACATAGATGCTGAGAAAATGTGTGGGTGATATCTGAGAGGGAGTGGAAGTCGGCAAATGAAAAGTGCTATGGTAACCATGGGTACTTTTTTTTAAATTACTCTGCATCTTCCGCCATTTTTCTAAGCTATATAAAGGCCGAAACATCGCCAAATCTCGGGAGAGGAGTGTTCCGAGGCAGCCAGAGAGGAGAGAGGATTTGCTGCGAACATCAGTTTACTGCTGCGAGTAGTTCTTCTTAGAACTACCGCACAATCTGAAGTTAAGTCCCCTTATTTTCATTAGGTTTTTAAATACAAAAAATAAAGTTTAATTAGTGTTAGGAAAAAACAGAGCCTCAGTCGCCTCCTACCTCCCTGGTCTTGTCTCCAGTAAGGGGGTGAGGATAGGAGGGAGGAGCTTGGACTGTACACACCAGCCAACACAGAGAGGCACGCTGCAGGCACACTTACCAATCTGTGACCTGCGAAAATGGCCAGTACCGATGCTGCCATGGAGATGAAACTCCCAGCGAACCCAACAAACATAATTGCGAACGATGTTGCCTTGTAAAATGAAAGCAAGTGCACAAAATGTATGCATGACGTACAGCCCCATCAAGGCATACAACCGCCCCCTCAGGGCTGGCAGCAGCCCTCACTGGGCCAAACTATCCCAAGTACACACATGTGCCCCTCCCTCAAGCGAAAACTCAATGAATCGATGTCACTTTCATGGAGTGCTGTCTGTGTCGGGGCGGACACACTGTGCATTCACACTAGTTCAATGACAGACTTTGCTACAGCTGTGCATATCATCAATAAAATGGGGTACCAACACAGCCTGCTCCGACAGGCCAATCAAATACCTGTGAAGCTTGTATTCTGCTGGGTTCAAGAGGATACAGAAATGGAATTCCTGCACTAAGAATTCCAGCGCCTCGGAATGCCAATTTAGAGGGCCTGGTTCATCCACGATCGCAACAGGCGCCCAATAAACAAATTGGCGATCGAAATGCCTAATGGCATAAATACGGCACCGTATCTCGCCCTCGCAAGCTTTACAAGCTTTAAGATCCGAGTGGAAGAGTTCCACAATCCCACCGGACCCGTAATTTTTTTATTTTACTTTTACAAACAAGTGTATCATGCGACGTGTATACGAACTCGTATTTTCTAGACAGATAAGAATATGTCGTCAGAATATATAATTATGTGATAATGACCAATGCCATATTGGATTTTATAAACATATTAATGTATTAGTAAATATGTCAAATGTTATATATTTCTCGGACTTGTGTTTTTAAATCGAATGCTAAACTAACAGCATAAACTTTTATTATTCACACTTTTATGGATTAGTCGCATGTGATCCACTGCCACATTGATTTTAGCAGGCATAGAAGAATTTTTATTTATTTTTCAATTTATTATGTTACCAGTCCGAGCATCAGATATAAAACAGTGGTTACCTTACTGCAGGTCATGATTTAGGTGCAGTATGTCTATATTTGACATCCACAAACTTATAAGTATAGTTGATGATTATTTCCAAACCATTGAAGTTATAGTCATCAAATTCAAATCATAGACATCGCCCACGATGACAATCATGTTGGTAGGACCAAGTATACCCTATGTCTACTTATAAGCTTAGTTGGATGTAATTTCCGAACTGTTTAAGATATGGTTACCAAATTTATACCATAGACATAAACCACCATGATGGGAAGGTCGCCAGTCCAAATGTACCCTATGCCTACTTTTAAG
Source organism: Dryococelus australis (assembly GCA_029891345.1). Classification (NCBI taxonomy): domain Eukaryota; kingdom Metazoa; phylum Arthropoda; class Insecta; order Phasmatodea; family Phasmatidae; genus Dryococelus; species Dryococelus australis. The sequence continues at coordinate 88,317,747 of CM057002.1, read as the reverse complement.
CATAGTTGATGCTAATTTAAGAATAATTTAAGATATAGTCACCGAATTCATACCATAGGCATCACTCACGATATCGAGAAGAGTGTCAGGGCCAAGTACACCCTATGTCTACTTATAAGCATAGTCAGCAGTAATTTACAAACCATTAAAAATGTAGCTGCCAAATTCATAACATAGGCATCATCCACCACGAAGAGAAGAGTCACACTGCCAAGTATACTTAATGTCTATTCATAAGCATAGTTGGCAGTAATTTTCGATCCACTTAAGATATAATCGCCAAATTCATCATGTAGGAATCACCCACGATGGGAAGGGTCGCAGGGCCAAGCTTACCCTATGAATATTCATAATCATAGTTGGCAGTAATATTCTAACATTTAAGGTATAGTCGCCAAATTCATTACATAGGAATCACCCTTGGTGATGAGAAGGGTCGCAGGGCCATGCACATCCTATGTCTGTTTATAAGCGGCAGTTGATGTTAATTTCTGAAACATTTAAGATATAGTTGCTAAATTCATAATATAGGAATCACCCATGAATACAAGAAAGGTCGGCGAAGTTTGCCCATTGTCTATTTATAAGCAAAGTTGATGGTGGTTTCCGAACCATTTAATACATAGTAGGCAAATTCATAACATAGACAACACTCACAACAACGAGAACTGTCTCAGGGTCAAGTGTACCCCATGTTTACTTATAAAAATAGTTTGGTGTAATTTCCTAACTGTTTAAGATATAGTTGCCAAATTCATAACATAGACATCAGCCACAATGACGGGAAGTGTTGCAAGGCCAAGTGTGCTCTGTATGTACTTATAAGCATATTTGATCGTAATTACTGAACCATTTAAGATATGGTCCCCAAATTTGTAACATAGGCATCACCCACAAAGAGAAGAGTCGCAGGGTCAAGTATTCTCTTTGCCTACTTATAAGCATAGTTGGCTGTAATATCCGAATTGTTTAAGATATAGTTGTCAAATTCATATCATAGACATCGCCCTCGACAGCAAAAAAGTCGCAGGGACAAGTATCACCTAAGTGCATTCATAAGTGTAGTTGGCTGTAGTTTCCGAACACTTAAGACTTAGTCGTCAAACTCATAACATGGACATCGCCCCCAGCATCAAAAATAGTTGTAGATACATGAATCACCTAAGTGCACTTACAAGCATAGTAGGCTATAACTTCCAAATCATTTAAGATATAGTTTTCGAATTCATAACATTGACATCGTTACTGACAACGAAATGAGTTGTATAGTCAAGTATGTCTTAAGCACACTTATACTCATAGTTGGCTATAATTTTTGAACTGTTTTAAGATATAGCCATCAAATTCATAACATAGGCAAAACCCCAACAAAGAAAAAAGTCGCAGGGTCAAGTATATCATAAGCGCACATATAAGCATAGTTGGCCATAATTTCCGAAGTGTTAAAATATATATATAGGACTGATAGATATGCATCAATTAACAGTTAGTGTATATTGCACCAACACCAATCACTGTAACTTATGTAAGCCAAAAAAGAAAATTCAATTTTGAAGTGTGGGAACAATAAGGTTAACACTGTAAATACATATAAAAATCAAATGTAAAAGAAAATAGTTATAAACACCTACCAACCATTGTAATCACACGCATCGGATGCTGTACAATATGTTAAAAAATGATAGACAAGACCATGTTGTCCTGGTCAGTACAACAGAATAAAAAATACCTTTCACATGAGTAGTATGAATTGGAGACTACTGGCAAAAGGGGATCAGGGATCGGCTACTTCACCGACCACCACCATCTTGGATTACATCATTTCTGGCTGACATTTTGGATTATGTCATTTCTGACTGCCATATAGGATTATGTCATTTCCATTCCCCATCTTGGATTTCATTTCTTCATACCTCTATCATTCCTCCTCGGCATACACCATCTTTGATTCAATTTCTTCATTATCTATCATTTTGGTCATGTGACCACCATATTTGACCTCTAACCTATGCTCGACAACCATCTTGTCCACCATTTGTACCCGGCCACTTTCTTGTTTCCTACTCTATGCACCTACTCACAACCTTCTGAAGTTATAAAGAATAAATAATAATAAATTACTATAAATAATAGTTGTTTCTTTATTTTTTGTTTTGTATCCTTCTGTTGGTTTTTAATTTTTATAATATATATGTATAATAAATTTTGTATGAGGTATATCGCTGACTGAGAACAAATTTAATGGGATGAAAATTACAGGTTTTTTTTATGTCTATAATTATAAATGCCATCAGCTCGCTTGGCAGTAAAATCGTGAAATTAAGATAGTAGTCAGTAGCATAATATGCTTGCCGACTTTATAGATTTTATCACAATTTTTTGTTTTCAAGGTCATTCAAGGTCATGGGGTCAAGGGTTTGTCTGATGACCCAAGGCTCGGCCATTCATTAATGCTCTCTTCCCAATAATATTTTGAGTTCTAAAAAATGCATCTCTCCTAGCAACCAACTCGAGAACTAAACAAGATGGCTGCAATGACACTAGCACTACTTGTAGCATATGGCAGAACCTGAGGTTGGTGGGGTGCTGAAAAACAAGATAGGCAGAGCAGCAGGTTGGTAGGGGGTAGAGCAGTGGATTGGTGGGTAGGTGGAAGGAGCAGTGATTATATAGGTAAGTAAGTAGAGTGGTGGGACATAGGTAGAGATTTGGTTAATTATGAGTAGGTATGTAGAGAAGTAGGTGATTAGGTAGTTGGGTGGTGGGTGGAGCAATGGGTAGGTGGGTGAGTAGGTAGGTTGGAAGGTAAGAAGAGCAGTGAGTGTGTCGGTAGGTAGAATGTTAGGCAGTTAATTAGAATTGTAGATCAGTAGGTATGTGTGTAGGTTAGTAGAGCTTTAGTAATATGGTTACCATGGTAGAGCGAAAGGTTGATGGGTAGGTAGAGTGGTGTATGTGGTTGGGTGTCTAGATGGGTAGAACTGTAGGTAGGCGGATGTGTTAAGATGCATTGAGTGGTGGTTAGGGCAGTGGGAAAGTGGGTGCATTAGTTATGTGTGTAGGTTTGTAATGTGGTGGGTAGGTGGGTAGAATAATATTTGGTTAGGTAGATAGTACAGAGTTAGGGTAGTGGGTAGGTAGATAGCTAAGTTTGTATGCAGGCAGGTTAGTCGAGTGGTGGGTTAGGTGGGTAGAGCAGTAAGTAGTTTGAGTGGTAGGTGGGTAGAATGGTAGGTAAGTTCATAGGTAAGATGAGTGGTATTTGGGTAGAATAGTGGGTGGGTAGTCAGGTAGAGCAGTTGGTAGGTAGATGGGTAGTGCAGTGGGTTTGTGAGTAGGTGTGTATAGTGGTGGGTATGTATGTAGGCAAGTAGAGGGATGGGTACATTTGTGGAGTGGCTGGTAGGTGTGTAGAGCGGTAGGTGGCCAGGTAAGAGGGTGGGTAGGTTGATAGGGGAGTGGTTAGGTGGGAAGGTAAGAACAGTGGGTGTGTGGGTAGGTAGAGCAGTAGGTAGGTGGTTGTGTGTAGGTGCATAAAGTGGGAAACAAGATGGTGGCCAGATACAAGATGGTGGAGAAGATTGTTGTCAAGCATACATGTGAGGTAGAATCCAATATGGCGGTCATATGACCAGAATGATAGAGCATGATGTAATTGAATCCAAGATGATATATGCCAAGGTGTAATGTTAGAGCATAAAGAAATGTAATCCAAGATAGTGACTGACATAAATAAATGGAATCCAGTATGGTGTATTATGGTGTGGAATGGTAGAGCATGAATAAAATGAATCCAAGATGGTGGATGCTGATGTGGATTGATAGAGCATAAAAAAAGGAACCCAAGATGGTGGATGCTGAGGTGGAATGAAAGGACATGAAGAAATTGAATCCAAGATAGTGGATGTCGAGGTGGAATGATAGAGTATGAAGAAATCGACTCTAAGATGGTGGATTCCGAGGAGGAATTATAGAGGATAAAGAAATGGAATCCAATATGGTGGCTGGAAATGACATAATCCAATATGGCGGCTGGGAATTATGTAATCCAAGATTGCTGTTACAGCAGGAGCCAATCCCTTATCACCTTATGCCAGTAGTCACCATTTCATATTACTAATGTGAAAAGTGTTTTTTTGCTATTCTGTTGTACTGACCCAGACGACCTGGTCTTATCTAGCATCTTTTAACATATTATACAGCTTTCAACACATGTGATTACAATGGTTGGTAAGTGTATATAATTATTTTATTTTTCATTCTGTTTTTTTATATCTGTTTGCAGTGTTAACCTTATTGTTCCCACACTTAAAAAGTGGTATTTTCTTTTTTTGTCTTACATAACTTAGAGTGCTCGATGTTTGTAAAATATACACTAACCATTAATTGATTCATATTAGTCAGTCCTATATATATTTTAACAGTTTGGAAATTATGGCCAACTATGCCTATAAGTGCACCTATGATATACATGACCCTGTGACTCTTCTTTGACGAAAGTTATGCTTATGTTACAAATTTGTTGGCTATATCTTAAAGGGCTAGAAAATTGTAGCCAACTATGCTTAAAAGTGTGCTTAGGACATACTTGACTACACAACTCTTTTCCTTGTTGGGTGTGATGCACATGTTATGAATTCATAGGTTATGTCTTAAGTGGTTCGGAAACAACATCAAACTATACTTATGAGGGCACTTAGGTTATACTTGTCCCTGTGACTCTTTGGATGTTGGGGCGATGTCTATGATATGAATTTGACAACTATATTACAGCCAACTATGTTTATAAGTAGACAAAGGGTATACTTGACCCTGCTTTGACATGGGTGATATCTATGTTATGAATTTGGCAACTATCTTAAATGGTTTGGAAATTACCATCAACTATGCTTATAAATAGACCTAGGGTATACTTGGCCCTGCGACCATTCTCGTCATCATGGTGATGTCTATGGTATGAATTTGACAACTTTATCTTAAACAGTTCGGAAATTAAATTACAGCCAACAATGAAAGACATAGGGTATGCTTTACCCTGCGATCCTGCTTGTCATCATGAGTGATGCCTATGTTATGAATACAACAGATATTTTTCAAACAGGTTGGATATTAGAGCCAACTAGCTCATAAGTAGACATAGGATATACTTCGCCCTGCACTCTTCTCGTCGCCATAGGAGATTCCTATGTTATGAATTTGGATACTATATTTTAAATGGTTCGAAAATTACTGCAAACTATGCTTATAAACAGACATTGTGTAAACTTGACCCTGTGACTATTCTCTTCATCATGGGTGATGCCTATGTTATAAATTTAGCAACTTAATGGTCCGGAATTTATTGCCAACTATGCCTATAATTAGACATTGGGTATACTTGACCCTGTGACTCTGCTCTTCGTATTGGGTGGTGCCTATCTAATGAATTTAACAACTATATCTTAAATTTTTCGGAAATTATAGCCAACTATGCTTATGAGTAGACATAGGGTATACTTGGCCCTGCGACTCTTGTCAATGTCGTGGGTGATGTCTTTGGTGAAGATTTGGCGACTATACCTTAAATTGTTAGGAAATTATCATCAACTATGCTCATAAATAGACATAGGGTGTACTTGGCCCTGCGACCATTCTCGTCATCTTGGTGGTGTTTATGGTATGAATTTGACAACTTTTTCTTAAACAGTTCCAAAATTACAGCCAACAGCCAACTATGCTTATAAGTAGAGATAGGGTATATTTCACCCTGCGATCCTTCTCGTCGTCATGGGTGTCAGGGCTGGCACGACCATATAGGCGAACTAGGTGACCGCCTAGAGCACCAAGAAGATGGGGAAGTGCAGCATGAAAATCAACAGCAGAACTAATATGCTTTATAATTATTTAAAATGAATGGGATTCTTACAGAAAATGTTTGGATTATTTATGTTAATATAAGTAATTATTTAAAGTGCACCAGTGTATGGTGACATGTTTGTGATTTGTAATATGTAGAGAAGTGGAGTTGAGAGATTACGGCGGCTCTTAACAGCTATGGTCTTGAGAGCCGATTAGGGTAATGGTGTGAGCATGGAGCAATGCCAGAATGCAAGGGCGGGGGAAACAAAATCGGGAAGTGTAAATTCTTGTTGCTCATTTTATAATTTCTGATGGTATCGATGGACTCAGGTGTAACCAGGAGGACAGGGGCCAACAAGGGAGGCCATACACCTCCCCCCCCTCCGCCGCAGGGTCAGTGCATCAGTGGTAGCTTTGGCTCCTACATGAATAATCTCTTTGTGTAGTTTGAATGTTTTTGAATGTGGACAGAGCAGTTGACATTTATTGTTATTCCTTAAAAGTACATTCATGTGTTACTTATTTACCTAAAGCCATTTTGACCTCCACAGTGTTTTTGTTTAGGCTGTTTTCATATTTTAGTAAAGTAACAGTCTCGCAGCAAGATGAAAGTGACTATGAAGATGCGACGTTACCATATAGTGGATTAGGTACAGTTGATTGTTGCACCCTAAATTATAACACAGAGAGTTTCTGCGATCTTTGATAGGTACATCAAAATATTTAATTTGACTGGCTTTATATATTACAAGCTTAAATGTGACTATGCCTTTTTGTAATTTACAAGAACACACATTGTATTTTATTACAACTGCTAATAATTACATGGTTTATAGATTTTCCCCTTCATCACCATACGCTAATGCTGGGATGGTTCCTTATTAAATACCATGTGTAGTAGTGGAGTGGAGACTCAGGTTATTTGGGGGCTATTAACAACTATGGTCTTCAGAGCCGATGAGGATGAATGATGTGAGCATGGAGTGGCACCTGAATGCATGGGCAGTGGAAACAGGAGATCCCCCAGTGTGAGAAAACCCGCCGACCAGTGATATCATCCAGTATGATTCCCACATGTGAAAATCCTGGGTGACCCCGTTGGGGATCGAACCCAGGTAACCTTTGTGGGAGGCAAGTGATTACATCACTTGACTGTCTCGCATGGCCCTAATTAGTACATTTAAACTAATTATAAAATATTATATATGAAAACATTTTCCCAAGCATAATAATAAAGGAACCTTAGTATATTTTGTTAATGTAAAATTCTCTTTAGGGCCTATTCCAAGGAAATAATAACATCTCGAACTAGCAGCAACCAAATTTCAGTATACATGGCATCTATAAATATCTTTGAAAGGCCGCTTCACATACATTTGTGTGCATTTTTATTAAGACTACATGCATTTAGTTCGATCTTATTAATAAAACATTTCTTTGTAATGGCTACTGCAGGTAATTAGTTAAGATATATAATTGAAGCTGACTGCAAATTTTAGGTGCTGTAATTTTTGGTACTCCATCTATAAGAGACTTTATTAACAAGAGTTTTCGAGGTTTTTTTTCATCCATTCTGTTTTAAGATATGAATTCCTGTTAAAATTCTTTGCTTAGCAATCATTTATAAAGGAAATACACTGTGTAACTGTATTCTAACATTAAGGATATTTGCAAAATTTGCAATGAACATGTTTTCAAATCTTGTTATGTAAAAGTAATTCTGATGTAATTCAGGCAAATCCTGAAATAGGGTGTGAGGACGAGTTACATGTACGATTCTTTGTATTAACCTTGAGCTTTATAATAGTTCATGACATAAGTACACTTTTATATAGGTGCATACTAAGAAATAGCTGACAAGAAAAGACTTTCTGGAGCACAGTTTCCTAAAATAAAGGCAGAGAAGGAAAAGTCAGCATTGAAACAAGAAGGCTCTTTCTGAAGTACTTACATTGTGAAGAATCAGACAAACACCATGAAGATTCAGACAAACAACAAAAACATTCAAACAAATACTGTGAAATTTCAGACAAACACCGTGAAGATTCAGACAAATACTGTGAAAATTCAGACAAACGACATGAAGATTCAGACAAACACCATGAAGATTCAGGCAAACACTGTGAATATTCAGACAAACACCACGAATATTCAGGCAGACAACATGAACATTCAGACAAATACTGTGAAAATTCAAACAAACAACATAATTATTCAGATAAATACTGTGAAGATTCGGACAAACACCATGAAGATTCAGACAAAACCACTGTGGATAATAGGAAGGAACATAGTGATAACATTGCAGGAAGTAGTAGTCTTAATGTAGGAAATGCGGCTGTCGTCTCAGAAACCGATGAAACCAAGGCATCTATAAATGGAAATGAAGAAATGTGTCATGGAGTTCTTAATCAACACAGAGAAGAGGAATCATTAGGAAATATTACCAATCTTTCTGTAAACTACAGTGATCCTGCTACATGATGATCGGTTGCATCAAACTCTCGTAGAACATGGACCCGAACAAGTTAAAGAGTTCAAATTTCCACTAGATGACAAAAGAAAAAAGTGTTTAGTAGTTCATTACAAAATGCGACTATCTTCATCGTTCACGGCTTCAATACTCGCCTGCAAAGGATGCAGTTTTCTGCTTCTGCTGCATGCTATTTTTGATAACAGGGCGATCAGCTCTATGTAGTACCAGTTTAAGTGACTAGAAAAACGTGTCTGCTATCTTAGCTAGCAGTGAAAAGACAAATCATCATATGACAAACTTTCAAGAGTGGAAAGAACCAAAAACCAGACTGAAGAGAAAGAAAACTATTGATGAAGAACATTTGTGCTTGTTAACACAAGAAGAAAAGTTCTGGCATCAAGTTTTAGAGAGACTTATTGCATTAGTAAGGGTGCTTGGAGCTCAAAATTTAGCATTTCGTGGAACACAAGAAAAGTTGTTTTTCTATGGAAATGGAAACTTTCTTAAATTCGTGGGATACCTGTCTTTGTTTGATCCCATAATGCATGAGCACCTCCGAAAAGTTCGTGATAAGGAGACTCACATTCATTACCTGGGAAAAGATATTTAAAATGAATTGATCCAATTTTTGAGTAATGCCATCCAGGAAAAAATTCTAACTGCTGTTCACGGTGCTAAATACTTTTCTATAGAGCTTGACTGTACACCCGATGTGAGCCATATTGAGCAAATGGCAGTCATTGAACGATTTGTTGCAATAACAGATGCCAAAGTGTCTGAAATAAAAGAACACTTCTTGGGATTCGTGCCTGTTTCGGATACCACTGGTGCTGGTTTGACTACAATAATTCTTGAGAAGTTTGCGGATATGACCATATGAATAGAAAACTCACATTGTCAACAATATGACAATGGAAGTAATATGAATGGCAAAAACATTGGTCTTCAACAACAAACTCTAAATCTCGTGATTAATGATGCTGCTAAATGTTGTCTGGCTGCAACATCTTTCTTTTGCTTCGTTCAAAGTTTGTATGAATTTTTCTCTTCTTCAACTCAATGCTGGGAAGTACTGATTTGCCACCTGCATTCTCTAACATTGAAACCTCTGAGCGATACACAATGAGAAAGTCGGATCGATGCTTTACACCCACTCTGTTATCATCTAGGGGAAGTGCATGAAGCTCTTATCGACATTGCTGAAGACACCAACCTAACAGGATCGCATGGAAACAATTCACGAGTTGAGGCTGAAGAACTTGCAAAAAGTATTGCGAATTTCCGATTTGTAGTATCCTTTGTTATTTGGTATAATATACTGTACAAAATCAACATAACCAGAAAACTACTCCAATCCAAGAACTTTGACTTATCTGCTGCTACAAACCAGCTCCATGCAACAAAACTGTTCCTTGAAAACTGCAGAAGTGATGAGAGATTTGAGAAATTTTAGTTGATGCAACAGAGATTGCAGAAGGACTTGAAATTCCAGCTTAATTTGCATCGGAGCCCAGCCCTACTCGCTTGAGAAGAAGGAAAAAACAATTTTTGTATGAGGCAGAAGATGAACCAATAAAAAACTGCAAAAGACCAGTTCAAAATTAATTTTATTTTGCAATTATTGATATTTCAATAAACTCTATAAATTAACATTTTATCCAGAATCAAGAAATCACCTCTATAGTTGGGTCTCTTTACAACATCAGCACCTTAGAGAACAAAACTACCCAGTATATACTAGAAGAATATTCAAAGGTTGAAAGAGCATTGACTCATGAAGACTCAAAGGATATTGATCCTACAGAGCTGTGTAGTGAAATACAATCTGTTGCACGAAGGGTCTTAAAAAAACCACACCACAAGATATTTCAGATTTAATTTATAGTTCCAGCTTACAAGAGAATGTACCTAATGTATTTATTGCATTAAGAATTTTGCTGACACTGTCTGTATCTATAGCCAGTGGTGAGTGTAGTTTTCAAAGTTAAAGTTGAAAAAAAACATACATTCGCTCTTCTATGATCAAGAGAAACTAGTGGGATTGCAAATCATTCGATAGAATAGCAAATAGCTCAAACTATTGACTTAAGTGAATTGGTTTCAACATTTTCAAAGCTTAAGACAAGAAAATGGAAATTAATGCTTGGGAAATTCAGGTTTTTTTTCTTGTGCTCTGTGACTTTTTTATTCTATTTTCATTAAGAGTTAAACCATTGGTATGCCAGCACTTTACTGCAATTCTGTGGCAAGTAAATGTATTACTATTTTTTTTATTACGGAATTGTGAAACTGCATGACAATTTTATGTCAAAGTGTGTGGAAAGTATAAAGACAAAAATTCAAAAATTTCTCAAATAGGCTTATGTTCAACTGTTGAAAAAATCCCAGGCTTACAGAATGGGTTTTAAGTTACCTTGCAGCAGACCTGTGGGTGATACCTAAATTATGAATACAACTATATTTCAAACAGGTTGGATATTACAGCCAACTATGCTTATAAGTAGACATAGGGTATACTTGGCCCTGTGGCATTTATCGACATTGTGGGTGATCCTAAGGTATAAATTTGGCAACTATATCTTAAATGGTTCGGAAATTATTAACTATGCTTATAAATTTGACATAGGGTATACTTGGCACTGCGACCCTTTGCATCGATGTGGGTGATGTCTATGTTATGTATTTGATGACTATATATTAAATGGTTCGGAGTTTACTGACAACTATGCTTATAATTAGACATTGGGTATAATTGACCCTGTGACTCTTCTCTTTGTCATGGGTGATGCCTATGTTGTAAATTTGGCAATTATATATTTAATGGTTCGGAGATTACAGCCAACTATGCTTATAAGTAGACATAAGGTTTACTTGGCCCTGCGAATCGTATCGACATTTTGGATGATGACTATGGTATGCATTTAGCAACTATATCTTAAATGGTTCTGAAATCACCATCATGTATGCTTATAAGTAGACATAGGGTACATTTGGCCTTGCAACCCTTATCATAATTGTAGGTTATGTCTATGGTATGAATTTGGCAACTTTATCTTAAACAGTTCAGAAATTACAGACAACTATGCTTATGAGTAGACATAGTGTATACTTAACCCTGCAGTCCTTATCGTCATCATGGAATGTCAACATGACAACTATATTTCAAACAGGTTGGATATTACAACCAACTATGCTTATAAGTAGACATAGGTTATACTTGGTCCTACCACCATGATTGTCGTCGTGGGCGATGTCTATGATTTTAATTTGAAGGGTATAACTTTAATGGTTTGGAAATAATCGTCAACTATGCTTATAAGTTTGTGGATGTCGGATATAGACACATTGCACCTAAATCATGACCTGCAGTAAGGTAACCACTGTTTTATATCTGATGCTCGGACTGGTAACATAATTAATTTAAAAATAAAAAAATCGCTCCTATGCCTAATAAATTCAATATGGGTGTGGATAACATTCAACTAATGGTTAAAGTGAGTATAATCAAAGTTAATACTCTTAGTTTAGCATTCTATTTGAAAACTCAAGTCCGAAAATATATAACACTTTACATATTTACTCATACATTTATATGTTTATAAAATCCAATATGGCACTTGTTATAGTCATGTAATCATATATTCTGACGACACATTCTTATCTGTCTAAAAAAATACGTATTCGTAGACATGTCGCATGATACACTTGTTTTTAAATGTTACATAAAAAAATAAAAATTAGATACATAACTTCTATTTTATAAAATTATTATTTACCAAACAGATGGTCGTGACAGCATAATCTAATTCTTCTTGAAAATAAGAATTCGTAAACATAGTATGATACACTTGTTTATAAAAGTTAAATAAAAATATATAAAATTTAATACATATCTTTAATATCTTTTGTAACTACTATGGTCCGTGTGGTGCTTATTGTGGTGCATGCAGGGGTTACTGTGGTACTAATTGCAGTGCATGTGATTCTAACTGTGGTGCTAATTTCAGTTCATATGATGCTAACATTGGTGTGTGTGGTGCTAACTGTGGTGCTAACTGCTGTGCTATGACTGTAACAAAAATGCTTATTACATACCTACAGAGCAGGGAAAAACTGAGAAGGAATTTATAGAGTACAAAAAATCAAGATGGAATGATAGAGTAGGAAAATTAAGATGAAATGATAGAGCAGGAGAAACGGAATACTGGCTGGCAAAATGGCGGGCACGACATACTGTCTCCCAAAAGGCCTCCAAGATGGCGGGAACAAGATGGCCACCGGAAATATGATGGCTGTGCTGGCCGCCATGTTGGTGCCTCGCATCTTAATCGCCTAGCCCTTGTCCCAAAACATGCATAATCCTACTACTAACTTGCCTCTCAGACTCCCCAACTCGTTCTGAGTCACAAGTTTAACTCGAAATTCAAAGGCTCGTATCATAAAAATTGTGTCTAGGAACGATGACTTTTCTGCATATTTTGATACTATGGGCACATGTGAGTCGCGTGTTTACTGTTCTCATTACCTAAAGTGGCTGGATTTTAAATTACTCACCTTTGAAATTGGTACTTAGTTCGAGGTGTGAGTTCAAATAGTGAAATTTAAAGGCTTGTGACAGAAAAATGGAGTATCGGAACCCTAACTTTTTTACGTGTGTTGATACTACTTACTCTTGTGAGCTACGCGTGGTTTGTGTTATGAACCTATCGTCTTTAGTTCTCATTTTATAAGCTTCTGAACATGCTACTTCCAAGCACCTCTGTGAGAATTCTCAATGCAACCATTTTGCACATGTGCGGTTCTTCCGCTGAGCGTGGACAGTCATTTTCCGGGATTCGGCTTTAGCCTTAGTAACTTTCTTCATCAGGGGTTGGCAGTAAAGTTTCGAAGCTGGGATTCGAAGCTTATTTCACATGAGTCTGAAACACTTTTTCCCAAAATTTCAACTACAAATCTTGTAGTTATCATCATGACAATTCTTGAAATTTTGGCGACGCTAATAATTGCTTCCACAATTCGAACCTGTGTTTACTTCCCGATTCGGCATTGCAAGTCTGGAACAAAGCACTTCGTCATCCTGCAGATCACATCAAGTACTTTATTTATACGCATTGTCAGTAGGCCCTAAGCGCAATCGACGAATGACCGCCATTAATACGAAACACAATAAAAAAATTAAGCAGGCGGAAGTGAAAAGAAGTAAATAAACAACACTAGCACTGGAAATTAAACTGCGGTTGATCATGAACTAAACTAACGGTCAACAGAATCCTTATATAGTCCATTCCCCATCGGAAGCAACTTTCTTGGAGCCCTGCTAAATAACTACTTGCAGGCCCGTTTCGTATAATTCCGCCAAATGTAAACAAACATTGCCATGTGACTGCTATGTAGCATCTGAGAAAATTATAGTTTACATGCCATTGTGTGTACATGTATTCGTATACATTCGCTACACCTAAAAATAAACATTAAAATGTGACTTCTATTTTTATACCTGTCAAATGTGTTGTTTATTGTTTATAGATTTTCATAGAATTCTTAGGTATTACCATTTCGTACGAATATTCGCAGTTTAAGCCTATAACATTATTTACGTCAGCTTTATGACGTTTTAAAAATGCCTGAATTGGCGATAGTTCGTACAGTTACGTTACATTAACATATTTGTTTTCCACGACATAGCACATTACACGTAATGCACGTTAATATTTTGCCGCGACTGTGTTAACACTTTTTCAACTGCGCGGTAATGAACTGTAGTATTTAACTTTTAGTTATTGATATGTGTTGGGTTATTTCTTTAAAAGGACGGCCCCAGTTCGAATAACGAAGGAATAGACAGTCCAACGAAAAAGTTGCATTAAAAACCAGCACGCAACTCGTGTCGCTCATTTTTTGTTATAGAAACTCAATATATAGCAGTGAACATGCTCTCAAATAAGCCTACCGTAACTTCTATTCCACTCATATTTATATGTATTACTACTTACTGTGTAATAGGTTTATTGAAATTTATTGGGGCTGGTCTAGGTTATTTTGTTGAGACTGGCGGTAAATCACGTTACACGACCGTGTTTCAAACAATCAGGGCAAAGGTACAATGTTGTGATAAATAAACACACATGGATGTAAATAAATAACTTCGTCATAAAAAAGTTCACATTTACGACGTATAAATAGTTCACATGAAATATTTGAAATCACACACACCGTTCTAGCGGAACTATCACCAAACAGTCACGCCATGCTATTTCACACACAGCGGTTAACGAAACACGCCATAACAGTATATATATTACTGCCGCGAAAACACAGATTTATCACATCGTAACTTGCTTAGGTAGGTTTAAAAAACACTACGTCTACAAACGTGATGTGGTAATTTTAAGTATTTTGCGGAGTAAGTATAATTTTCGCTTCGGTTGGTAGAATAGCAAAACGCCATGTCATGGCTCGCCATGTTTGCCAACTTCACTTTGTTTCTGCCCCGCTATCATATCTAAATATATTAAAATAAGTATTTAAACATTAAAATCTCTTTTCAGTTGTAAATTACAAATTCTAAAATCATTATTTTGTTGTAATAAGTATGAAATATGCTACAATTGAAATTATGTATAACTTTACCTGCGTACTAGCGAAGTGAAACTTCCCGAGCGTGAAAGTGACAAAGACAGAGAGAGCGCGACAAAGCTCGCTCAGCAGACAGTTAATTCAAAATTGATCTCACTCGATAAAACAACACCATACCATTACGGCCTACTCACGATATTTTCCGCTGTTATTTTAAACTGTAAAAATGAGCTATGTTGCCATCGGGGCTACCTAAATATTTCAATAGGCACAGTTTAATGTACAAATAGTATACTAAAAAACTAGGTTAAAATAATATTTAAACCGTGAACTACTTCTTACCGTCCATTGCCAACACGTCGCTGCTCTCGCTGTTGTTAATTCATATTTAAAAAGAAATAAATATTACAAGTTATAGAAGATATTAAGGTAAAGTTTCATTTATTCAATAACACAGTACTCTTAAGGTTGACCGTAGTGTTATATATTTGTGGAATTCAGGTTATTGAAAAACAGGTTGGCATTTTTTGCCTGAAGTGATTTTCCCAAGGTTGATTTTCATAAGTTGCTTCCAATCGGGAATGGACTACATAGACTATGAACTATAGGCCCTGCCATAGACTTCACATACTTATACGTCGTTACCCACGTTCAGCAATTTCAGTCGCCAGCTATTGTTACAATACTGCTGACGGTTGCATATGAGGCTGCAACCGTTACTGAGATCGCATATTTTACTGGCAATTAAAATGTAAGGTTTGGCGGAAGTTCAAGTCATGTTCGAGGAAATTATACTAAAGGAAGGTACGGGTGCTGAGGCAATCAGTGGTGCCTTCAAAAGAGGTCCTAAAAGCAGTAGAAGGTGAATAACAACTGCCAAAAAAAAAAACTATTGTTTTAGTCCAAATGCTGTATGATGTTTGTGTGTCCGCCAAACTTGTTTATGTTTCACAGCAGTTTTATATATTTTGTCTCTCTTACTGCTAACATAGGAATTAGTGTATTTTTAGTCCTTAGTGAGGAAATATGTATTTTATCTAGGTTAAGATTTAATGTGTTTCCAGTAAACTGTGCATTTAGCTCTGTTTTTTTTTGCATTAGATCATTTACTGAGTCTCCGGAGACTAAGGTGGAGTAGTTCTGGAGTTACGGTACATAGGTGGTCATTTGTATAAACTAGGATGAGTAGGGGACCTAATATTGATCCTTCTGGGACCCCATGCTTGATTTTTCCTGGTTCAGAATAGAGTGAAGTAGTTTTTCCTTAGATCCGCACTTGTTGTCACTCGTCCGCAACATTTTTCTAAGCGAGAAAAGCAATTTCGTTATTTTTCACAACATTAATGTCACTTTATTCGTTTTAACCTTGTTTTTTATGGATTTGCAATACTTATGTATAATTTGAAATTCTTTATTCATCAATTTGCAGTTAATATTCATATAATATCATACATGCATTGTGTCGTTGTTACAAAAAAATGTGTATTTATTTATATTTCGTGTCTAGCCGCCATTTTACATTTTAATCGAGCCATTGTAGCAGGCTTTAACTTCGTACTTGATCAAGCCAGAAGTGATGAAATATAAGCTATGCCTTGAGCTTACCGCCTTCACGAAGATCATCTTGGGCCGTATTCTGTAACCTTCACAATGCGAAATATGTGCAGCGAAGTAGTTCTGACCTCTCTTCATAGGCGCATTGGTGCACCACCTATGTCATTCTACTTCTGGCCAATCTCACGCATAAACAGCAAGATGAAAAAGCCAATTGCTTCGTGCGCTGACGTCGCAGTGGTGGTAAAATGCCATAAATGTGCGAATTTGGAGGTTAGCTTCGGCGGCGATCAAAAGGCAGGTTTGTTGGATTTAGAAAACATGTGAAATGTTGAGTTTACTGAATGATTCTACAAATAAATTATATACTGCTAATGATGAACAAATGTGATTTTGGGGAAGTAAACTATTAAAGATTTCCATAGGAAAACACGTGTTTGAGAAGTTGCGAAATTAACAAACAGTAAGTTTGTGTGTTTTGTAAATAATGTATTTGTAAACTGTTACTATAATTATCTGAATGCACATGGCCTTAAAAATTCGCACTTTTAACACTTTTGTACTGTGTAAATATTACCTGTTTCTTTGCCTATATATCGTGAATTCAACGAGTGTAAGATTAACTTCAGCCAAAGAGTGTGTGTATGGCTGCATCTGTATGAATACGAGCAATGATCTATTAATCACGTTTTGTTTTTTTTATTGAAGTTAAAATTTTCGAAGTTTCAATAATTTGAATATCAAAACAATGCAGTCTCACGAAAGGCATTAAACTAAACCCCCCACCCCCTTTTTTTCAATGTCACTTCTAACTATCCCTCACCACCCAGCACGCCTTTTAAAAACATCAAAACACTGTTTCCTTTTTTCCATTGAAATAAAGTAAACAATCCAAGCAAGCGTAAGTAGGGAAAAATAAAACAGGTGGGAATGCCAACCTGTGACACGTTTCATCTTCTGTGCGTACGACTTTGAGGTTAATATGTACTCATGGTAGCTGTTAAATATTTAATTCGATTAATTTTAATATGCCTTGTGTACATATATGACAACTGTAAACATGTTATCCTGTCAAATTGTACGACAGGATCACGAGTTTACCATCACTCTATATGTTAATGTCTTGCAACTCGTAAACGAAACTCTCAAATTATGCACCGAAAATAGAGCATGGAAGTTGTTTCGTTCCCCAGCCAAGCAATACATGCATGAAGTAGTGGAACAACAACAGGAGTCTATGCAGCTGGTCGCATCAGTGCAGGGAACACTGCCTTGTTTGTAGACTATGAAACATGGTGCGGAAATAACACTGTCTTGAGTAATAAAATGGTCTTGACCAAGACTATCTTAAGCTCAATCTTGAGACATGACTATGAATACCACCCTAGGACAGTTACGAACTTAAGGATATTACTTTTACTTCATAATAAATATTTCTGGTGGGTTTTCACATTGACGTTATAGAAGTCTTTGGCATACAGATAAGGAAGATAACAATTTTATCCTAGTCATGTTGTTTGTTTGGAACACTCGAGAATGTGTCGAGAACTGATTGATATAAAAGAATTTTATGCAAGAAAGCTTGCGAATATTGAGTAAGAAGCAGTCACAATATAATCACGGAACGAGAGGGTTCGACGATGATGTAGCTCTACCATGACAGCCTTCAATCGACAAGAACTGTGATGGGACACCAGTTGAGTGTTGCACAGAGGCATGTCACCAGCATCGTGGATGTTCGTATGCAGAGTTTGGAGAGGACTAATCCGTTAAACGCGAACTTCTCAACTCCGATGTCATTGGTGTACCAGCAGCCTTCTCCACTGATTTGTATTCCAAGTAAGATCAGCTGTTTTCAAGTCTAGTCCTGCTGTAAAATCAACTCATCAAGGTCTACTCGCCAAGGCTACCTGAAATTAAAATTATATCATTGAATACTTGTTTGAGCATACTCAAAGAAATTTAGTAGCGTTAAAATCCTTAATAAATTTTATACAGCTTGAAAACTCTTTAAGATAATTTTCATGAACTAAGATCTTCACTGCAACACCAGAGATCTGGTTATATGAATCTCAAAGTGCTCATGGCTGAAAATTAAGTGAGGATTTAAAAAGTGAACATTTTTAATTGAAAGGATTGTTCTGACTTAAAAATGCTAGATCACATTATGATTTTTCACCTGCTGTGTCATTCATATTACATTTGTAGAGTAAATAAACTTTTCAGATGTACATTCAAATTCTGTCTCAATTTATCTCTGACAGCAGGAAGTTGTAAATATTTTTGTTATAAGATTTGCTTTGAAAGTGTATTGTTTTGTGCATGTTATTTGTTATTCTAAATTTAAATTTGTTCCATTATTAAACTTGACTTCATGAACTGATGTTTCATCTCCAGCATGGATTTTGAATGTGTCTGGTGTTACTGATTGTACTGTCTTATCCTATAATTACATGTTAGGTCTAGTGTTCAGAACATTCACTTATTTGTTTTAAAGGCGTCCCACTGAGAACATTATTTTATTTTCATTTTTGGCTTTAAATAATAAAAAAATCCTAAAACACTGCATGTCTTACATATGACAACACGTGGGACTTGAGTGAGAAAGTTTGTTTACCACATTAGTCCAGTAAAACGAAAATACTAAGACACAGCATTTTATAGCATCCTGTAAATTAGTTTTTCAATTACTTATGAAAAGGAGGTAAGTAAAATAGATAGGTATATAATTAGTTACTTTGGTCTTGTCACATTGGTGTTACCATATCCCATTTGAGTCTGTCTGGAAACAATCCAGTATTGAAGACAACATTACAAATATGGCTTATTGGAACACTGACTTCAAAAGCACATTGCTTTAATAACCTACAGATAATGCCATCATAGCCACTTGATAATTTTGGTTGCAAAGAATTGATTGTTTTCTCCACTTCTTATGGAGTTGTGTTTGTAAAAGATATAGCAGGGTATGCTGTACACTTTGGTGTAAGAATATGGTGTATATTTTTTTGAATAATTTGTTTGTCATGTTTTTTACGACAGTTAAGTAGTATGAAATAAATTTATATGCAACTAATTTAGGGTCTGGTATATGCAGTTGTTTACTTTTAGGTTTAAAATTGTACATTTTGACATTCGGTGGGTAGCTGGACTATCGAGGAGAAAAGGTTCTGTGGACTGAGTAAGAGAATACTACCATAGTTGTTCCGGGTGGGCGCCAGCGTTCACAGCAGAGAGCACAAGTACAGATGCGGTCGTGTGGCCGACGGCCTTAAGTGCCCTCCCCTCGATGTCCGATGTCGTAACTGGTAGAGAATGCAGAAAGTACATCCTTGAGATATCCAAGTCCCTGGGCTAGTGAAGGTTATTTGAGCTACCTCCATACACTCGTGCTCACTCCCGAGCTGTTATAGGCCACCTTACACCTTAAAGAAAAATACGAGTTACCTTTAAGATGGCCATGAAGTGGCCGGTGAAATAAATAATAAATCCGCCAGTCCACATGATCTGCTTATTTATTCCAGTTCCCGTTCTGAAGAAGCACATACAACATTGCCCCGCTTTAGCAGGATGTACACTATAGCAGAAAAAGGTGGCAAAGTGCTTACATAGAAATTAAAGTATTTAAGTCCCTGGTATGTACGAAATGGACAGTGCTGTGAGATGGCTCACTTCCTGGGCAAAAGAAAGATAAAAAGGTTCCTGAGTTACATTAATATTAAAAACTACATGATTCGAGCAAAGTAATGAAGTGCCTGGGGAGGACACCGATGTACGTCCGTCTCACAAGGGCCCTCGAGAAGTGATTGTCCAACATGGCGGTGGGCTGCCTACTCCCTGGCTCCAACTCCTGCTGCAATGTCACATGACAACAAATTACATTAAACACAATTAATTAATGGAATGAAGTGGGTGAACGTAGCCCTAGATGAATATGTGACACATAAAACACTACACAATAAAGCTCACTTGAATATTAAAAGAAAAATAAAGTATATAAAAACGTAAAAACATAAACTTACTGTGTAAGTCACCCTAACCTTACACTGGTGCGTTACGGTTTCCTGTGCATTGCCATGCTTGTGCCAGGATTCCTCTACATTCATTTACACAATCCTTATGTATGTATTACAATACAAAAAAACATTCTGCATGATAAATTCAATATAAAAAGAACAGTTATTATTTTTTGGCTGTTTTCGGCACATGGTCATTGCGTTAAGTCACTGGTGTCCATCGTTCACAAACTACATAACACGATGCTGGTTTTCTCCAGTATTTGTACTATCTGTAATACTGTTCAATTTGAAAATATATTAAATTAAAGAAATATAAGCCAGCACAAGAAACAAAACAACTCTGAAAATATTTAGGTAAATATTCTATGTGCATAGTGTCCTAAAATGTCGCTGTGTGGTGTGTGTACCTTAGCACCATCTGTGCATGTCAACATACTTGTACAAATATTTACATGGTGAACATAAAACACTATTAAAACCCTCAAGCAATAATTAGGAGCACAAATAACGCATCACACGGTTGACATATTAAATTGGAAAATACTACACATGTTCCACAGATGCACTCGGTGCTGCATGTTCAGGAGTACGAGGTCACATGAAAATAAACAATAATATTTACTTTGAAACGACAGGGAAAAATTACGTCAATATATTTTAGTGCTTTATGAACACTGAAAAGAACAATAACAATACACAGAACACAGTAGGGACATGCAAGAAACATAAACACATAACTCTAAGTACTTATACTATAGCACCTATATTCGATTCATACTTAAATGTGCACACGTCACACTGGCTGTACTCACCTGTAGGTGGGTGGCGATTATATAACTTTGCTGGTTCTTCCAGACAAGGTGAACGGTCTAGGGGTCAGAAACTTGGCACATGTCAATTTCCTCTGTTGTTTTTCCTGTTGTGTTTTCTATAATATTTAATGCAGTTTTTATTTGGTTTTAAGAATTCTGAATGAGTTTACGGACAAGATCTTTTTTGCAGATATTTTGACCTTACTTAAAATGTTGCAGTATTTCCTGTAGTGATTCATTGTGTCAAGGTTGCTGCTGATTCTGGCAGCCTTGTGAAGTTTTCTTTTGTTTTCGCAGGAAAATTTTGTTTCTTTGGTGAGCCATAAATTTTTCTTTGGATTTCTATTATTGTGGGTCAGTCTGGATGGTGTTGTGGTAGGGAACTACTGCAAAAAGAAAACAAAAAAAAAAAAGTAAATTATATCAAGATATTTAATGTTAAAGACCCATTTTAATTAATGTAAGTATCTGGCTTAACCTACATGTTGTAGTGTTACAACTCCTTGCTATTGTTTATTTTTTATGCTAAATTATTTTCTGTTTATTTAAGGATGTTTGGCTAACAGAAACATAATATTTATTTATTTTTATTTTAATTTTTTTACACTCTCTAGATACTAAAGTAATATCAATTGGTTTTTTACATTTTTCTTGTTGACATTGTAATATGCTTTTCAATGATCAAGGAATATACTAGGTCAGATATGTAGTAAAAGGTGTACAAACCCTGCAAAAGACTTTCGATTACCATAGTGATTATAAATTGCAGAGAACGTTGATTTAAAACACTGGTTAATGTACGTATTTTCACTGTGATTATGTGAAGTGTTTTGCATAGAAGTTTCTTACTAATATCCTTATCTAAGAGATTTTTGAAGTCCGAATTATGATGTGACATCACTGCGATTGTTACAATGTAAGAGAAAGGCTCTAAGCTTAAAGTTTCCTTTTTCTTCAACTAGTCATGGCAGCAGTTAGAGGGATGATTCGACGTCGAGTTTGGCTGGCGCTATGCACGACGACGCATGAGAAACGGCCGCATCTGTGATGCCCAGTTTCACAGGATACGCCGAGGAGCATTATTTTCCATTCGGAGCACTGATTTCCGAGATTCTGAAGGACAGAGTTCGTAAAGGATCCATGTCATTCCGTCGTTTAGCCATGTAAGCTCTGTCCATATAGCTTCTTAGCATCTTTGCTGTTTGCCAAGTCATCTCAAGTTTAATCTTCCAAATTCAATTGAACATTCAAGTGTAATTAATTCTTCGAAAGTTGGAACTCTTAAAAATCAAATGTTTGAAGTGCAAATTATATTTGACTAGAAGTAAAATTTACGTATCAGAACAATTTTTCCGGAAGCCCCAGCTAAGTGCAAATTTAAGAATCCTTGCTCTAACCAATGCTAGTCTGGAAGACAACTTAAATTTATGATGTCTGTGTCTGTGATTTATCAGTTTAACTGTTCATAAATTGTGTTCCTTTGTAGCTGGATATATGAAAGTAAATGTATTCAGAAATCATTTTGCCAATCATGCACAAGGTTCGAATATTTTGGCTGACAGCAGTATATTTTTCTAGTTGCAGCTGAAGTTTTTTTTGTGTATGAATAATTTTTTTCTATCGTTAAAATACAGTTGTTTGATTGTATGTGCATGTAGTATATTTTCTGTATAGTTGAAAACAGTTTTAATAGAGTTGAAAGTTATAATCTATTTGCAATTGTCTTGTCTTTACTATAAAAAGGTGATTTAAAATCATATGTCACCCCATAGTGATAATCTAAATGAAATTTTATTCTATTATTCAAATAAATTACTGAATATTTTATCAAGTGTGAAAATCAATATTTCATTACATGGAATTTCTCTTAACATATTTTTCATTCTGTAATAGCCAAATGAGAAATGTTGCAGAATTCTCTTTGGAATGTCTTGCCCAGAGAAAAGAATACTGTCGTATTTTTCCAAAGCAGCAGCTGTAAAATTTTTATTAAGGCCCATACTTCTAGTATAATTATCATAATTTATGTTATGTGGTTGTGAGTTGTGTTGGCGAGGAATATTGGATATAACGAAGTTTAGTATGAGTTTTTCTTTTCCCCTCACATTATTTTTCACAATACTACTATAAGTGTCATCATAACATATGTTTACATTTCGAATGTATTCAATTTCTGATATTGGTTATAAACAGTGTCGACTGAATCACATCAAATATTGATATGTCAGTGCTGAGTACGTTTTCTCCAAGCATGGTACTGTTTTACCCATAGACTGAAGACGAGGTAGACTGCTTATTCTTCTTCTGCGCCATGGAGGTATTCGTCTATGGAGTGGAAGCCGAGACACGAAAATGAAGCCGAAAATGAAAGACAAGGACAGGGCTAGTAGTGACAAATGTTTTACATTGCTCACTATGTAAACAATTGGTCTGCACATGTGCAGTTGAATGAAGTCAGACAAGGCATCGGTTTTACTTGATAAACGTGGAGAAGATACGCTGTTGCCACTCCATCATCTATTACCTCCATGTTCTGTACATGTACCCTACATTGACCTACCCCAAAGGAACACCAATGTCTCATGGTCAACAGTAATGAAAGTGTTTCTTTTTATCTTAATTTTTAAATTACAAGCATTATTGTATAAATAAAATACTTTATCCGGTTTTAATTTAATCAAACTACATTAAAAATTGGTTAGAGGAAGTATACATTCATCTTAAAGCATTATTTTTCAAGTTAGTTTTCTAAACTAAAATCCAAACCACTCAATTTTCGCTAGACGTGTTGGCAGGAAAGCAGTTCAATGTTGGAACATGAGATTGGTCTACATCATCTTTAGTCTATGGTTTTACCTGGCCAAGGTAGACCAAAGAGGAATAACTTTATTGCTAGAAAACTCCACAGTGACATCATAGTATAGTAAAGTGATTTGTAGTCGTGGTTTTGATGCTTAAATCATTTCTGTTTGCTTTAATAATGTTGTCTTGAAGAAATGTAAAATTGGTGTTTTTTTCTGCCCTGCATTGATGTAATGCTAGGGGCTTCTTGTCAGCCTGGCACGATCCGGATTCACCAGCTGCTGCCGATGTCCCATGTGGTCTTGTACTCGACATGACGTTGAGATGATCACGTGCATAGTACATCCTGCCAGCAGATGTCTTCTCCACCATGACAGCCGAATCTGAAATGACTCGTTGAGCTCGCCATCCCTGCTGTCTCTGCTGCTGTCTTTGTGCAAGTTGTTTTGCCACCACCGATAGCTAGTCGACAGGCCATTACTGGGAGTGATTGGCCACCCTCGGGTAACTCTCCAGCTGATGTTGGTACTGATGCTCCACTTGCTGCTGATGTGCTCTCCCCATCAACTGTTTTTGCGGTGACAATGGACACTGTATTGTCGGATGAGGGAACCTTCCTCAGGGTTGCTGCTACCGGTTCCAAACACTAGTCTTGGATGAGGGCACTTGTAGCCGCTGCACCATCAATCAGCTCGGGATTAGCCTTTGGGTGCTCGCCATCCGGCACCATGTTGCCAGGCGACGTCGCACTTTCTGCAACTTCTGGTGGTGTCCCTGGGGAGGGTGCAGATTCACTTTCCTCCTGCATGTTCTCCTCCAGGAGCTCCTCCCATACTTCGCTATCGTAAGGCCCTGGGTTACTTGCAATTTCCTCCTCGCTTGCTCCTGCTCCTTCACTTGCTGGAGGTGTTGGTGATGCGGTTTCCACTGCTGTCCCGCTCCTCCCATCACCTCTACCCGCATTCACCTGACACCTGGGGGATGTGGCGATGTCTGGCATCGGCGGTGCTTCGGCACCCGATTGGGACACTCCTGGTGGAAGTGCCACACCACCTTCCTTCTCTCTTGCTTGCATTACTGGCTCGGCAGATGGTGAGCCATCGTGGAGGTTTCGGGCTCCAGGTGCGACTTTGCCGCAGACGCCTCCAAACGACAGAGAGATTGCATTCCGGTGCACCCTCACACATTTCCTGCCCACTTGGATCAGATAGGTTCTTCGGCCCGATGCCTTTTACAACCTGGTGCGGTCCCATCCAGCATACAACAAGACCGGTGTAGAAGTTCTGCCAGGCTGTGGACTGCCGGTGCACCTTCAGGTATTCTTGCTTATCAGGTTGGAGTGCTGGTGGTGGCCTTGTACTCATGGGGACACATCCCACAATGTAGAACTTTTGCCGCTCCACATGCTCTCTGTTCTTGTGGTGGCATTTCTCTTGCCATGCTGTGCTGCTTCCGTTGCCCTCATTGCTCTCATCTTGCAGGCAATTTATTTCACCTGGTACGGTTAGGTTATGACATAACAGGGCATCTGTTGGTGTTCTCCCTGTCGCAGCATTCTCACTCCTGCCGAGGGTGAAGAGGGTGGCGAGCAGGTGGTCTGTCCAGGTGGTATGCAGCTCACCAACGCGGAGCTACAGCTGTGCCTCCAAGTCCTGATTGCAGCGCTCCGTGGGGTTGGCCTGTGGGTGATACACAGGCATCTTAAAAGGATAAACCCCCCCACTGGGTGCACATCTCTTGCCACTTGCGACCAGAAAATAGTGTGTCATTATCTGTGAATACTTGCTTCTGGTATTCCCAACATGCGAAAAATTCTTGCTCCAGAATTTTGATAATGCTAGCCACTCACGCACTGCCCATTGCATAAGCCTCCGCCCACCAAGAGAAATTATCAATGGCTACGAGGGTAAATTTCTTTCCCTAAGATGTTCTTGGGTACGGCCCTATCAGGTCGAGACTAACAGTCTCGAATGGGTGTCTGGGTAGGCGGAGCTGCTGTTGTTTTACTCCGTCATTCCTGCGGGATTTGAAAGTTTAGCAATTCACACAGTTCTGAACATACCTTCTGGCATCACACATGAGGCAGGACCAGAAAAATACCTGTTTTACATTTGAGAGTGTCTGCTCTGTGCCCTGGTGTCCCACCACATGATTGGCGTGCACATTATCTAAAACTTTCCCTCTACAGTTTGGTGGCATGTACAGTCTCCACTTTGTTGCATCTTTCGCTGAGCACATCTCCAATCGATTTTCTACCATGCACCACTGCTCTACTGACCGCATCTCACACTGTGCCGTCTTCTCTCTTGTCATTGTGCAGCAGTCTTGTGCGCCCACTATCTCGCTGTACAGTTAGTCCACGAGCACTTCCGTGTTCACAATTTGCAATGTGTTGACATGCACTTCGTGGTACATTTCGTGGGGATCTGGCAGAAGTACATCGTCACACTCTGCATCGTATTTTACAATTATGCTCGTGTCTGGTGCGTATGGTAGAACATCTGCCAACTGGTTTTCTTTTCCAGGAACGTGCTCTACAGTAAAGTAATACGACTGTAGGAGTAACACCGCCGGGTAAGTTTGCTGTGAGATTCTTTCATTGCTTGAAACCAGACAAGACACCTGTTATCTGTTCTGAGGGTAAAATGCTGATATTCCAAGTATGGCCTGTACTTCTTGGTGGTCCATACGACAGCTAAAATCTCCCGCTCGTTAACATCATAGTGTCTTTCTACCTGGCCAAATTTTGCACTTGCGAAATCAATCATGTCTTTGGTGCCATCCTCCGCGCACTGATACAATGCCAGCCTCTCCTGGCTGGCATCTGTCTGTATATATAAGTGCTTGCCTGGATCATTATATTTCGCGAGCTTAGGCAGTAACAGAATCATAACTTGATCTCTTTAAATGCCTTTTCTTCAGCGTCACACCACACTAACCATTTATGTAGTGAAAGTACATCCATGAGGGATGCGGTCACTACTTCAAAATCCTTTATAAACTCCCGGAACCAGTTCACGAGTTCAAAAAATTTGCGAAGTTGTTTGCGAGTGTGTGGTGCTGGGTAATTTTCGATTAACTGTAACTGCTCGGGATTAGGAGTTTTTCCGTCTTTGTCTACGATGTGCCCTAAGAACTCTAGCTTGTTTTATCCTACGTGCCACTTGTTCACGTCACATGTGAGGCCATTTATGGCTAGTCGCTCAAGCACCATTGACACTTGTTGCATGTGATCTTCACAATTACTAGATCATATAATTATGTCGTCCAAGTAGACTAACGTGAAATCGTCGATGAGTCCACCCAGGACCCGGACGATCATTGATTGGAACATTGCGGGTGCTCCCTCCAATCCAAATGATATTGCACAAAAATGGTACCTTTGGCCGTCTGGTGTGGTTAACACGATTTTCCAATTGCAGTTGCTAAGGTTAAGAGACTTCATCATGGTAGCTTTCCCCAACGAGGCAAGGACATCTTTGTCGGCAGGACGAACAGGTTGGCGCTGGCCGGTTCATATCACGGATTCGAGCTCATACCCTTTGAATTATCAGCCCGACATCTTATCCACTTGACTACTGTAACTTGATGTCAGTGGTGCAGAAATAGTTATGTATCTCTATATTCCGATCTGAATATACTGTGTTATATTTGTTATATATATTTAAGTCAGATTTTACTACTCTGAGGACTACTATTACAAGTTCGCATTAAACTGCTTGTAACTTAATGTCCACATTAAGATAACGACAGCTTTAACATGGGCTTTCATTTTACAATAATTTTTCACTCTTCGTTAAATTGCGAATGTGTGTATATCTTTTTATTGTAGCTGTTAGATCGACTGTATATAACATATATTTCTATTGGTTGGTGGATCATGTTACTTATGATATGCATCAAAAAAGTTTGTTGTTATTCCACCAAAAAGAAAAAATACCAGGAGAGAGTAGTAAATATTTACAATAGTTCATAAATAATTGGCACGTGGTTTCTAAGAACGATAGTAATCTTTTACAATTTACAAAGTGAAAAGGGAAAACAGTGATAATCTCTGTGCCACTAAAGAGAGCATTTTATAATTTGAATTGCAGAAGTCAAATATGTGATTGAAAATAAGAGAAACAGAAGGCATGGACCAGCCAAACAGCTCGTTCAATAACCAAAGTGGTAGTGTGTATTGGGATGTAGAAAGCCAGAAATTAAAATGTGGTAATCCAAAAGAAAAGCCCTTTCAAGTTGCGGCCTGCAATAGATGTTAAACCTTAAAGCACTATAAAGATTCTTTGAATGGGTGTATTTATTTATATTGGCAGCAGTATGTTGTAATTGTACAACTAGTTTCTTGAGAATGTAAATGTTTACTGAACACTCCCTACAGCCAGTTAAACATGTGTTTATATCTTGGCACATATGTAACTGTTCGGGAATAAATAACACCATTAGAATACTCAATACTGGACATGGCAATTTAATCGAATGTTATCAATGACTATTTTGTTAACTCCATTTTAATTAATGTGTGAGAAATTAATTAACTAACCTTATAGCATAATTACGTACTGGAAATCCTAGTCCTTGTTTAAATGTAATAAAACAGTTTAACAGTATCACTGTTATTAACATTTTCTCTCGCAATAAAATCACACTGTGAATATGAGGGTAGACTACAATATACAGGTACAACCTTAATATATTTTTGTGTGGATGTGTGCTGTTAAAATTTGTAGTAATTTAATACAGTAATTGAGTTTTATGATGAGACATAGTTTCCAAATGTAGTCCTGCTATATGTATAAAGTATGTGAATTATTACTTAAAAAACTAATTTCGGTGGACATTTTTACTAACTGTACAATATGTTTACAATGGGGAGAATGTGAACCTTCGGTTGACCTTCCATTATATCACTAGCACAAACATAAGAAAAACTTATGTATTTACTTATGGTCTCAGAAGAGTCGGGCACTGAGGAAACACATTATAATACTATATTATAATTAATCATATGCAAGCCAGTGCTTACTGATTATTTAATGAATCTTAGTCAGTGAATTTGTAATGTTTACAACAATAGTTATCACTTCTTTGCTTTTAATTTACCGGCTTCTAAACACTAATGAAAACATTCAACAAACTGCACACAACCTTGTCACAGGATTTTTACTTTATTAGTCCTTAAAATTATATAGTATTTAGGCTGTTTCGAGTTTTTAACCCTTTTTATAAGCGTGTAAAAATGTTTGCCAATGGCGCAAGAAATTCTGAATCATTAAATGTAAATTCATAAATATTTTTTCGGTTCCATAAACCTTAATCTATATTTAGAATATCAATTGTCAGTGTGCTTTAAGTTTCGTCTACAACCAACATGAAGCAAAACATTAAATTCTATAAGTCACCATAAGAAAACTCTGGCATGTCTACAATCGATGTTAAAATGTATAGAAATAATATGAATGTAGGTGTTTACATACATATATTTGAATTTGCATTTATAATATTTAAAAAAAAACACACATCTGTAATTCAGATTGGTTGGCGTTAAACGTTAAATGCAGACTTGAGCGTTAGCCAACTTTTAATGCATTACATTTGATGGTTAGCACCGTAGCAACATTTAACGTCGAGTGTAGACAGTGCCATAATGCTCCATTGATAATGAGTTATTGTAACATGTTATTGCAGTGTCAATGCAATTGTAGTGAAGCCTTTGCTCAGCTGTTTCCATTTTCATATATTAAAATAATGATTGGTGTATGTATGGATAGGCCTACAAGTTGCACATGTATGTATTATATTATTGAAATCTTAATCTCACAAGATACAAATTATACTTAATTTTTTACAAATGTGGACATTCAGTGAGGTTCTGAAGGTCTGCAAATTACTGCAAAATAATTGTCCTGCAATTTGTAACTACACAGATGTACTTATTGGGAACCCTTGTTTTCAATTTATGTATAGTTCTCATTTTTGTATATTAAAACTCGATTTATAAGCACCACTTTGTTTGCATAAAATAGATTTATATATAATACTGCTTATGGGGATTTATTTCTCCAGTCTCTGGAGTCTTCAATGGTTACATCATGAATACAAGAGAAATCCTGTCGAGGCATTTATAAAGTCACGAAAATTCACAAGCATGCATGAATGGTATGTCATAGCCATTTCCTGTTGGTTAATCTTAGTTATTTGTTGGTAATTAAGGGAATTGTCACTGATTCGAAGATATGGGTGAGAATCAAAGTTACATTAACCCATTGAATGCAATAGTGCCTCTTTGTGGTGAATTAATTATGCTATTTGTAAAACTGCATTTATGATTACAGTGTTTATCTATGCAAAATTCTTAAATTCTCTTTACCTACCCACAAAACGCACAAAACTAGTTTCATTTGCTTGACACAAGTACCCTTATAAATTTGCATACAGTTGTTTCTCTGCCCCCGGGCCATTTTCTATGTAACACCATTTTCACCTGTCTGCCTCAGAAACGTATTGATCGTAAGATGTGTGTTGGAACAAACTACAGAATACGGAGAAATAATGCTACAGATTTACTTTTAACACCCATAAACACTATGTTTATATGATGGAATTGCACGTTTGTGGATTTATGGCTCGTAATAGCGTAAATACAGCACAAATTTATGTTTCTTGGTGGACTGGCACCGTATCGCGTCAAAGTCTGCGAGAATAATAATGGGCGCAGCTCAGCTGGTTAGAGTTGAAGCCACCGCCACTAGAGTACAGCAGTATTCCTTCTGCGATGTGCGGCGGAAAAGATGTCCCCGAACACACAATTATGAATGGCTAGTTTGAATATAACGGAGGTAGCGTCACAGATAATTCCTCTAGATAATTCTTAAATATTTGTAAAATATGATAAATCCTATAGGGTTTAATTGGGAGAATGAATTGTGCGACAGTGGCTCGATATTGGTGGCGAGGCAATGTTCGTATTTTGTATTTAAGCGATGGCGAAACCTGGAATCGGGGACAGACGCTTGGCTGTGAGGGAAGTCCCCCCTAGATGACAGATTAGGTATTCAGTTTGAT